>CM060905.1:1160445066-1162945066 GCA_030737815.1 Allium fistulosum | reverse complement strand
GCTAGGAGTCGGCACATGGTTCGCTTGGAGTCACAGAATTTGAAGTGCTGGGTTGGTGACGAACAATGCTTGGAGTCATTTGCATGTTTGCTTAGAGAAAATCTTGGTTTTACCCGAGTCAGATTTCGAGCTAGAATTTCCTAGGTTTGCTTCGAGTCAAATGGGTGATTACCCGAGTTTGACTTTGAGTCAGGACTTCAAGAATCTGCTTCGTCAAATAGGCTATTACCCGAGTTCGACTTCGAGTCAACCCTAAAGTGAGTTTTTCAACGAGCATTTTGACAGTTTTTGATGATTTTCGACGACGACCATTCGTGATTCGACGATAGGAGCTCCATGATGGGATTAGAAGCTGGTCTGTTGGGAGTGGTCATAATATACCACGGGAGCTTGGACTTGTAATCTATCTCGGTTTGTATCATATCTTCTTGGTTCTCCTGCCTCTAGGAGTCCCGTTTGAGTAGCAGTTCCTCGTCCATGGCTTGGCACTGTGCTACGGCATGGGTTTTAGAGATTCTTCTAGCGTTTTGCACCTTGGCATATTCATCCAATTTGTCCTCCTCAAATTGTTTGTCATCTTCAGAGCCAAAGAGAGCCATCGTTTTATCCTCCCGTTGGGTTTTCAGCCCTAAGTTCGGGTTTGTAGCAGGTGCTTGTGCAGTAGGTGGAGTGTTAACGTTTTCTTCCGTCATGATTTTTGGAGCTCCGCCCATTGCTTCCTTTTGCTTTTGCCTTATGTTTCTTCTGTTTAAGCCAGAAACAAAAGAATGCTCTTGCTTCGTAGTAGCCACAGCTTTAGGTACCGTTCTGGGAGTAGTTAGTGATTGGAGCGCTAAGAAGCATCTATCTTTTCTATAAGAGCCTTTTGACTGTTTGCCATTTTATGGTTAATTTCATCAACCATCTTGTTCAATTCTCCTTTAGTCACAACTTCATGCTATGTTGAGGATCCTGGAACCTGATCTCCAGAGTTGGCTCCTAACAGCAGGTTGTTGGGGTTATTGACTTCAATTTGTCGAGGGTTTGTTTCTTCTCCAGCAATGGTAGCTCATATGGATCTTTCAGAGGTAGTTCTCTTTCTTCCTAATGCCATCGATTCTCAACAACAAATTTTCTAAGCAGAGATAGAGGATCTAACTTCTGAACCTATTTGATCCAAAGTAGATAGCTAGATCTAAGCCTAAGTTGGATTCTCAGTGAAAGCACCAAAATGTTAACCTAAAAAATGGATCAACACCCTGGATTGAGTGTGAAAGCACCAGCCCTGTTCTTAAAGAGCAATAATATAGAGAATAAATGTAAAAAGAGCAGAAATTGTAAAAAGACAAGAAGATTTTTATAGTGGTTCGACTGTTAATAAAACCTACGTCGACTTAAAACTTTCCATTAACTGACTTCTGTTACAAGTTGAATCCAATTACAATATGATTGAATCTTCTAAGTTAAATCAAGTCACAAGTACAAGAGTTCACTGGAGAATCACAACGAACCCCTATATGAATATTGTGTGGGAGAAGAAGAGTGAAGAATAATCTTTGTAGAGTTCCAACAGCCAGTCCAGAAGATCATCTTTATGTGGCAGGTAGGATTGTATTTATAGGGGTTGGAGAGCACTTGGGCCAAAGCCGCTTTGCTAGAAGCATGTGCTCAACGTCATAAAGGAGCTTAGAAAGTTTGAAGGCAATCCGAGCTAACCTGATGGATCGCTAGCGATTCATAGGTGATGGATCGCTAGCAATCCATGTACTTGGTCTATTTTTGAGTGATCCCTATTTGATTGTCTTCATATCTTCTATTTGAGTGCCTTGTCCAAATATCAAGTCATTTGGAGTTTGTTTGATCATCCGTCTTCATGGCTCATCTGGTCCAGAAGAATCATCCATAACTCACTGAAAACTTAACAAAATCAGACAAAACTTTGCAAGTACACTCTAGAGGGCATATGAGACCTACACCATGAATTTCAGGTAATGGGGACAAAGCTACATGAGTCGCTAGCGATCCATCAAAATGGATCACCAACGATCCATCTTACCTTCTCCAATCATGCTTATTTTTTCTGTGAGCCTTCTACTATGTCTTCTAAGTGTTCTCCCAAAATATCAAGTCAATTTGACTCCGCATGAGTTCTCTAGGTCTGTTTTAAGTTAGCTACTTTGGTCAAAAAGCGGCTAAACAGTTTGAATCAGATGGGTCTTTACTTCTTGATCTACGCTGCTTGGAATGCTATGAAGCTTGGTAAGTATTCTTATAAGAGGTAGTTGATCATGGTGCAAGAGGCTTTAACAACTTATGATGCTTCCTTTTGGATCGCTAGCGATCCATCCCTTTAGTGGATTTTTGGGTAATTCTTCTTAAGTCCCTCTTGGCCTCTTCCTCTTGTCCTTTTGGTTGAGTCTTGAGTTGTTTTGGATTGGCTTAGATGTTCTAACTCATTTGGATTCCTGCTTGGGTAAAAACCCAGTTAATATCTGTTAAGTTATATTATGGAGCATGTATCCAATGTAGTAGGGTAGTTTTGTTTGTGCATCGTATTATGTGTTTAATACTTTTCATTTGTTGAAATAAAATGGAAATTTTCGACGATTTTGGACAATTAGAAACTTCCAAAGTGATATATAAATTGTAGCTAAGTGCTTTTGTGAAGATATAAAGGTTGAGTTTTTGTAACTCTTGAATTGAGACGGTAGTGAGTTAAAACAACTTTTAAATTTGTTGAACATTCTGGTTTGGTAAAACAATCTGATATTGTATATATACTCTTAGGATGCAGTGAAGTATTATACGTGTATGGACTTAAGTTATATAATGTTTAACAACTCAAAGTAAAGTTTTATGAAATGATTCATAAATGATTTAGTATTAAATGAGGAATACTATATGGAAAATGAATGTGAATTAAAATGAAAAGGAATTGATGTAGTTAAGAAACCAATTAGAATAAAGCACGTAGGTTATACGTAGAACATTTTATTCACACACCAATTCTTGATCCAGGATTCGAGTACATGATTTCGAGGTGATATATACTGGTCTGGACAACGATTTTTCACTCGATTCTTGACGGCGAACACTTGATATGAATTTTTGATATAATCTTGAAGTTTTCTATCAGGGTATATGGCTATGTAAGAAGAATGGAGTTCTAGTCAAGGAATTGGATCAGAGTCGCACTAGAGGGGTCAGGTGAGATATACTAATTTGGAAGTGAAATCCATGTAATCAAACTAGTGATCGTATTTGGTTTGCGTATGGATGATATATATGCATCATACGGGCTTTAATAATATTTTGTATACTATGTGTATTAGCTTGTGGAAGTTTCGGGAATGACTCTTTAAATTTTTCTGAGGTAGCATGAATAATCAACTGAGTATTAACCTAAGGCTGTTGAGCGTAAGGTACGCTTAGTGGATTGTTGATCATCCTTGTGCAATGAGAGGTTTCTGAACCTGAGCAAACCATGGGTTTGTTTGCTAGTGAATGCCATATTGTTACGTATTAAGATGTGATTGTTTCTTTGGTTGCCAGCAATGCTATTCCATTAGGTATTGATGTGTGAGTATTGCTTTCGTTGCTCGTGTTAGTATTTCGGGGACGAAATTATTTTAAGGGGAAAGGATGTAACGATCTGTAATTTTTAGTGCTTCGAATGAGAATATTTAATTTATTTAAATATTCAAATTTGATTCAAATATAATAAATAATAAGAAAATTGATTGTTAATAAAACGACTTGATTTTAATGACGTATTTTTAAATAAATTTATAGGATTTTTCCATAATTTTTAATTTGGAAAATATTTAATTTGTCATTTGATGCATTCTGTGGCAAACGTTGGTATTTTTAAAACTACACATAATAAGTTAACTTGTGTATTTTTGTGTTGTTTTATGATCATGTCGCATTATTGTGCGCGATTGTCTTTATTTCTATCATTCGCGGTTCGTACGCGAATGTGATATTATGTCACTGAGTGCCCAAAACAAGATTGAATTGTCGTGTTTGAATTGAAAAGTAATATTTTAATAAAAGAAAATTTGTTATAAATATAAAATAAATTTGGATTAAAACGTCTCGATCTGATTTTAATCAAACATCAAATAGCGGTCGCGTAATAAAGTGGTTAAGGGTTCGAAATTATTTAAAAGAAAAATAAAATAAATCGGATGTTTTCTACTTGATCGCACTTTTTAATCCTTATGTAGATCATCATTATGATTTAACTTTTTATGAAAGCTTAGCCCTGAAGTTTCCAACCTTGGCCTATATATAAATAACCCTACACATTAATCTTCTCCTCGATAATTCTATAAGACATATATGCATAGTTTTCATAGCCAGACCGTGAGTTTGAACCGTGATGACTCAAGGTTTAAGGTTTTGATGGTTCAACCGGTCAAACCATCGGAACCATGATTTCTTTTTCCGAAAAATCTAAACATTTAACTATAAGCTATATGCAAAAATATTGAAATAATAATGCTATGTATACGAACTGTAGATGGTCTTCAAGGTCTTCCATCAAAGTTATGTGCTATTGTAGTGCACAATCACACTAATACAGGTACAGCTGTGTACACAGAAGAAAAATGCATAATGATGGAAGTTTAATGACGACAAACTTGACAAATCTTGCAGTGGCATTTGAGGAGTTTGTAAAGAACGAAGTGGTGGAATTTGTCATTTAGATTTTGGAATGATTATGATCATTAAAATATAGATTTATTTATTTTCTTCAAAGCAATACAAAAGATGAAAATGAGGAAAAAATTACTTGATGAGAAAGTAGGAGAAAACAAAAGAACCACGGTTCAACCGGATAAAATTAATGGTTGGACTACTGGTTTGAAGGTCTGATAAGGATTCATGCATGACTGAGGTCTGATTAAATTTCAGACCATGGTGATACAGGGTTCAGGGTTATTCGAGGTCGAACCAAGGTAGGGTCGGGTCATGAAAACACTGCTATATAGTACAAAACAATTTTCAAAGTTCATGTCGTGCTTAATCATTGTTTAAAATAGTAAATAAGAAGACTAACCTAACCTAACTCATGAAAAAATGAAAATTTTCAAACATGGCCCTAAAATATATCATCAAAAGAAGACTAATCTATCCTAACTCCAAGCTGAAGACCATTGAGCCGAGAAATAGCACAACACTCAAAAATTAATTAAGGGTAGAATACGATGGGGAGTATTTAAAGAGGTTCGGCAAATCCAAGGCTTATATCCACGTATTGTTATTGATTATAGATTATAGCCACATGTACAAAGGCTTAGCATGTCTAATAGCTTAGAATAGTCAAGAGTAACTTCCTTAGCACTAGGGTTGAGGAGAGAGAAGATAAAGAAAGAATAATGCTAAAAGTCCATTTTGAAATGCCATAGATGTTGTATTTATAGGGAAATCGTCCAGTAGAATTGCTAGATCTTAACATACTAGGTCTTACTTCAGATCTGAAAAAACATAAGAGGAAGATGGAGTCCCTAGGGCAGTAAACTCAACTTGCTACCGACCTAAAGTGGTTGGTTCCAATTTGATTTTTTATGGGAAGGTGGCTCCATCTTTCTTCCCATGGTCATCTATCTTCAATCCATTATGCTCCAGGCACTTTTCCCTAAAAGTCGTGTTGTTTCTGAGAGATTCTGATACCTCCCATGCTTGTAATCTTTCCTTCAGAACTTACTTGGAATTGTACACCTATTCCTTCAGAAATGCTTTTAGAGACGATCATTTGAGCCAACCATCCACATTCTATAGTTCCATAGCCTTATAAGAGGCATAAAAAATGATCGGTACCAAACAAAAATAGGTCGGTATCGATCTCTTTCCTTAGTTCAAAACTTCTTCCAACTTATCCAAGCTTCTTCTATTATCCTTCCAAGTGTGTTTCCAAGTCCGTAAATCATTTTGTCTTCATCCTGACGTCCAGATTCATTTGAAAGTTGTTTGCTTAAGAAACCAAATAACACTTACCCCCTAGAGTATGCTTTTATTGAAGACAAAGCATGCTCTGGAACAAAACAAGCATATACCATCATCCATATACATTGATTAGTTATCCAAGAGTTGCTTCTGAGTATTGCCTCCATTCCATGGATATCCATTCGATTGTTTAGAAATTTCATTCTCCGTGTTAAGGACAAGATCAACACTCTAATGATTGTTCACACCTTAAACAGGTAAGGATTATTTCTCTCCTTCCTGTACTTGCATCTCTCTTTCATTCTGAGGAAGAAATTCATCATGATGTTTGGTTGGTACCAAATAGAATTGATAGTTATCTTGGTGGTACTGTTTAAGCTAAACACTTAGCATATTTTTCCTTCAGCCTACATTTTCCCAATTGCTTTTACCCATCTCTCATATGCTGAGTTCTCACGACTTCTCCTTCTTTGCTCAAACCGATCACTGCCAACTCCTTCATATCGTAACCGTTACCGATAGACTGTCGTCATCACCATTTTTCCACCTTAACAGTTGCAGTTATCTAAAAAGAATCCAACTCGAATTTATTCTCGAATTTAGATCCGATAATCAAAAGGTGGGTTGCCGCCGCCAAATTTGGCAGCATCGTTCATGGCATTACCATCGAGTCGCCTTTGGGTGAAGGTGGAGCACGCCGCCGATGATGTTGTGGGTTCTTCTATGGAAGACGAATGGTGGAAGTTTAGGGATTTGCAACTGTACCATGCCTTGGCCTTGGTCATTGCATACATGAGGCCTTTCCAAGGGTGGTCTCGGGTTCAACTCGGAGTGATCTTTGCATCTCCTCAGGTCATGTTAGCCCTTGTCATTCCCCATGTCAAATTCAAGTCTTTAGTCGCCTTATTTATGGTCACCCTTTTATTCACCTTGGGTATCCCTATTTGCAATGGCCATCACTACTCTATGTACTTAAAATACAAGTAGAAATAAAAAATAAGCATGGTAGCTCACAAATCACTGCTCCAAAATCTGATGAGACGGTTCTTTTCTGAGGAACGGTCTCACTTAACGAGTTCTGGCATTTGAACTATTCCATATCACAACACTTCAAGTAACCAAACAATCTTATATTCCCGTAAAAGAAAAACTTTCGCGCTGTTTAGGACAGAGGTTCCATTATAGATTATCCGATGATAATGGATAAAACTTGATGCATAACTCTTCATGCGATGTGACTCATTTTTGTAGCACGAGCGAGTTATCTGCACATGATGACCCATTTATCGTGTACATGACACATGATTCACGCTGCATAGATAGATGCTTTAACTTGCTTCGATTGACGTTCAGAATCTAATTGGTCAACACACATCGAGATCCGTTGGATTTTGGTTGCCGACTGCACGGGTTCACATTTAAAATAGAATTCTGAAATAAAACATACTTGACCATGTTAAATATCAAGTTTTCCTGCCCAGAGTGACACGTCATTCACTTAGATTCCACCTTGGCGTAGGGTTATCAACTCCTCCCAAAGGCGGGTCTTCCGCAGCTCAGGCTTCACCTTCTATACCTGTTAGGCTTAAGCATTCAATCATGGCTGAGTTACAGAGCATGATAGTTCCAGCGAAACCAATCCAGGATCAACCTCCTCCTTTGAACGAGCAAATCGACTTACGAGTCCTAGACAACCCACCCAAATAGATGTTGATAGTTTTAACCATTAACTACCTTTAAACTATTTTTCGATAGCACGGGAGTCCCGAAAGTGATGTCCTCCTTCCAATGCAAAGTCAATAGGCACACAATCCTCCGATGGGCTATACGGCTTGTAATAAATACACATGCATAGGCAGCGCTATACTGCCGTTGAATCCATTCTTGCACATGTTTCTCTAGGAACTTGGGCTAGCTCTGAGCCAAGTCCATCCCAATGGATATGCATTGTCGAGCTCTCTTCACGTCTTTTTCATGAACCAATTTCGATGTGCTCCTACCTTCAGAGAGCTTATTTATATCTTGAGTTTCAAGCAGTTGAAGGAGTCTCCTTCATATATGATTATCGAAGCCTGGTACCAATGTAAAGTTGTCGAAGTACTCCATAACAAACATAATATTTCTTCATTCGATATCTGTATGGCTTCAACAGGCTTTGGCTCTCTGGAAGTAAGGTTCTTTTCTTTCCACTCTTCCTACACTTTGATTTCTATCGTCCAAGCGTCTAACTTATTATCTAATTCCTTCATAGGTATTCCCACTCGAGACAAGAGCGTAGAGCATGCTGAAACTATAGCACTTCTCCAGAGAGTTAGCTTCCTACATTGCACCACCACTTACTTCACAACGAATGAAAAACTTCATCGGCGCAACCTATTACATCTGGAATGCTTTGTTATCCCTACTGCTACTCCTTCAAGTAGTTCAAGAATGCCTACCCGATCTTCTATCCATACTCGCGGCTTTGACGACAATCTCCAATAGGAAGTTGAAGGTCCTTCTAGGACGGTACATGTTGATGAACTAGTCGATAAAGCGGTATAAGAACATGTTATCGATGAAGTGCTGATATAAGGAGAAGAGAGGGTCGAGTTGGGAACGATCGAAGAGGAAGGAGATAGGGAAGACGAAAGAGAGGAGGAAGAAGAGAATAAAGATGAAGAAAGCACGAAGGAGCCGATGGTGATGATGAAATCGATAAAGATGGAGTTGAACCGTACGGTGAGATGTCTCCTGAAGCCATTGAACTTCCTACGTCGCCTCATCCAAAGCATATCATTATCAAAACTCCAAAGTGAACCGCAGAACCGAGCATGGCACCAATAGCTGAGGCAACTCCTCCAACTGGTTCATCCAATGAGATATTCGCCTCATTGAGTGACTTCAATATTCCAACTATTGATCTCCTCAATAAGGGCTCTCTGAGCTTTAGCTTCCCATCTGAGGGTATTCTAGCTGAAGTAGGCAAAACCCCATACTTATTTCCTTCTGCATGGTTCGAAGAGTACTTAGAGGGACATTGGTACTGTACACACTTTTAGAATCATGAAAACACACTCCTTGCATTCACACATATCCCAACATTCTATGACTGACATTCTCCTTTCTTTTATTTCAGACACAATGGGCATAGATAGATTCAGTAATTTATAGTATGGTATTTTTGAAGAAAGGAAGCGCACTCCCGATCCATATCCACCTTACTCCAGCTATCGCAGGGAGTGGGAAACGAATGAGGAGAGAACTCATAGAAAAGATAAAGAGCAAGAGGCAAAGGCTCTGCTTAACTGGTGTCATGTTTGACCGTGACATCAAAAATATTCCTAAAGAAGAAGTGGACTATAACATCCCCCACTTTGAGGCCTGAAACAAAGTGTCACGGATGTTGCAGTCATCCATAATATTAATTTCTGATGATGAAATGTGGCTATGTTAATCATACAAATAATCAGAAGCACATGAATATGAAAATTTTCAAACACAATTTAATGGCAGACTTTCACATTACATTTCTCAAATAACATTTCATATTCATTACACAATCCTTTTCGTAACCCCACGTTCAGAAAAATACAACTATTATAAAATACTCCAAGAGTGACATATGAAGATGCCCCCTTGGCTGATCAGAGTCTAACACTTGGCAATTATATAACTGGAAATTACATCCATACAAAAAAATCAAACGACACAGCAGATTTGATAGTTACTCCTAAATAGCTAGATTTCCTTCTGCACGTCTTCGGAAGATTTTTCGTCTTACTGGAAACTTGGAAACCCTTACTCCCGACCTACTCAAATGAGTGCCCAAGTGTTTAACAGGAAAAATAAAAAATTCGGGTCAGAAAATAGACTGGTGTGAATAATAGCCTACCATCTCGAACCAAATAGATATCTAGTAAGACCACGTCGTTGAACGGAACGGGTTTTCCCCTCACTAGTATCTTAACCAAAACATATCAACCACATATTGTGCTCCTGCATCCACAATGGTTAAAACATAATAAATAAACAATTGCAATCATGCAACATGCATTGGATTAGCCATCCCAATTTTTTTTACTATTCGTCTTAATTTCATCTGAATATCCATCTTAATTTCAAATGATTATCCATCTTGTATTTATGTGGACTACCCATCTCACATGTATTATTGTTTGGATTACCCATCCCCTACCATATGGACTAACTATCGCACATGGTTTCATTTTCAAAGCTATATGGACTATCCATCTCACATGTTTCATTTAATTAAAATGATGTGGACTATCCATCCCACATCTCCTAGTTTTCCTAGGATAACTATGAACCCTTATTTAACCATGTAGAGACTATCCATCTCCGACATAATGTGGACCATCCATCACAGATCCCACAGTTTTCCTAGGATAACTATGAACCCATCATTTATTAATTCATGTTTAACCCAATAGTTCAACTTATGTCTATTGGTGTCGCCAATTAGGTTATGCACCCCTTAAAGTTATAACATTTTTGAATGATATGCAATGGTATCCCCAATTATCTATTTTGAAATTTCAAAACGAAATACATTGGTATCTCCAATGATTAATGTCAATTCACAAAACAATGGTGTCAATATGACATACATTAGTATCCCTAATGAACCATGTCAAATTTATAAAGCATATAAAGTATCAAAGTCAATCTACAATGGTATCCACAATGAACAATGTCAAATAAAACTTATGGCTCACCGCCGTTAATATAGAAAATATGCTACATTCATGTAGCACTATACAATGTCGAACCTCCATCCAAGGTTAGAAAACAAAATTTTGATTTTGTAAATCACGTTGCTAACTACCGAAATCATAAGGTTATCCTCCTTCTTAAACATAGGCTATATCGCCTCTTTAAAGCATAGTTCTAGTTAGCATAAACAAGGCCTCATGGGTTGTTACCCGACCTTTTGGTCCGGCTATATTCATACTGACTGGACAAGCTAAACTGGATGATCATCGAAGAAGGTGTCTAGAGAGATGATAATTAGGCTCAGAGATCAAGTATAGGTAATGATATGAAGTGATGAGAAACTGAGACCAAGAGATGGACTCTCCATAATATTCTAAATACGGATTAGTGCCTCCTTAGGAGGGTATCGGTGCCTATCCCTTCCCCTAGGGGATCGGTACATATCCTCAATTTTTGTTCCAAATTGGGTAAGATCGATATATAGTGACAAGAAAGACCCCATGAGGCTATATTTCAATTCTCAAGTCGTTTGGAGTTTGTATGCTCAAGCTATGGACAAATTACTTCACCTAAAAAAGGGATCATATAAAAAAGATCATATCAAAGGGATCATATAAAAGGGATCGTATCCAGCCCAACAATGCAACTCAACGGAAAACGATCGATATCTCAAAATCCAGAAGTCCAATACACTTGAAACTTTGGGAACAAGAAGAGGGGACCCTAGGGAGTCCACCCTAGGGATCGCACCCCAAGAAGAAGAAGTAAGAGGGATCGGCCAGATTTAGAAAACATCACATATCACAACAATGGTTGGTCAAAAACTCAAGTTCTTCTAATCTAATTGACATGAAACTTGGAGGCCAAGCATAATACAACATGGAGAAGCTTCCATAGGGATCGTAGCCCCAAACTCCAGACAAAATAGGCATCAGCTCCGATCCCTATTTCTTAGGATTTAGGCCATGCGATCCCTTCTATGGGCCCCTATGGTTATGGAGATCTTTCTGCCGAATTTTCAGGGAAATATTTCGTTGTCCTCCTCTATAAATACAAACTTGATTGTTCATTTTCGGGACCTTTACCCTGCTTGTTGCTTTGAATTCTTTTGTAACAAAGGATTTTCATCTGATCCCTATTATACACAGTTTACAAAGTGATTAATAAAGCTATCTCTTCAAAGTGGACGTAGGCAAACAATGCCGAACCACTATAAATTGTTGTGTCTCTGTTATTTGCTTATTTCTTATTGCTATATTCTCTCTGTTTACATTTAATATTCTTTAGTTATTACTCTACACAATCTCTATTGGGTGTTTATGCCAATTTTTGGTGCAAACACCGGCATTAAGAATAAAAAGTAACGGTATCAATGCCACTTGGCAATATCACCGAAAATCAGTCACTTGCGGCATTAATACTATAATGTCATAAAATACAGTACTTCGACTCTATATCGTAAAACATAGTACTTCGGCTCTATGTCATAAAACATAAGGCATCGGATTGACAACCCATGATATAGTTTCCTTTATACCGAAACAAAGTAATAGCGGCTTCATCGTCATAAAACAATTAATACTGAAAATATTACTTGCAGCATCACTGCCTCAAGCTATGGTGTTGATATAGAAAACAATCAAAATAGTGGTATGCAGCTTCATTTTAAAACAATGGTAAAAACTAGTGGTATCGATACCATGCAATATAGATTTTGAAACAAAGAAATAAAGGCAGGCGGCATAACCCTAGTTCATTATGAGATTGCCATATCAGTATTAATTCTATGTCGCATATCAGCATCAATTCTATACCGCATGTTTTATACTATGACTCCAACCAGAACAGATCCATTCTATACTAACATAGTTTATATCATATGTATCCATTTAAATTGATGTCGTCGGGGTTCGGCATTTATACGGGCAATATAGCAATATCGTAATTATCATAAGAACTAATTTATTTCTACTAAAAGCAATTACTTTTCATCAAATTTTAACTCTTGTCAAATTTCTATTGGATAATACAATACTTTTCCCAGTTCTTTTAGAAAATTTGCCACAACCAATTTTTCATTCCCAAAACATATATCAACTTTAATTAATTAATATCCTTAATTAATTATTAATTTAAATGCTTTTCTAGCATAACAAATTCATAATAATTCATAAACACTTGGAAAGAATCTCCAAAAATCATAGAAATTCAGAATTTATATATTCTTTCCTTTAAATAAATTTCGAGGCCAAAATAATTATATAATTATTTTTAATAATTAAAACCCGAAAAACACTATTTCCTCCTTAGGAAATTCATAAAATATTTAATTTAACTTGGAAAAGTATAAAATTAAAACCCCATTTCCAAATTAATATTTTACCGAACGTTGATGAAAATCAAAGCATTTGGAGATTAAATACTTAGATTTTTCCCATACAACCGATCCAGATAATTTCATAAAAATTCCACAAATTATTATTCTATCCAAACAATGATTATCCATTCATAACTTGGCAAAAACTATCAAAATAATTCGGATATTATCTAATGTAGAATTCAAGAACAGGAAATAGAGAGGTTCACTTATTATTCAACATAATTTAGATGATGGAGTTGAGATTTGATAGAGTTTAATTCTCCTAAGCTTTATCTTCCAAACCCTCTTTGATTTTATTCCCTTCTTTCCCTTAGAAATGGCCGCCCTCTAGGTTTTTCTTTTGATTGTTTATGAGTATAAGTGAGAATGTATGAGAGGGTGAGGATTTAAGGGATAAGAGAAGGATCTATTCCTATTTTGCCATCCTCGTATATCCTTTTATGTGTTAAGTTTTTAAAACAATTTTGTTAGTTAAGGCTTAACCCAATTAATTATCAAATCTAATTCCCATGTCCCACTACATTATTCTATTTAATCTATCTAATTAAATTTTCTAAATAATGTTAAACTAAAATTAGGGGTGTTACACGGACCCTAAGGTTGGATGGGGCCAAGAGCTTGACCAAGGACACGAGTGGAAGAAGCTTTGCTATGCCGACTCCAATGTTAACGGAATAAACCAAACGAATATCTAAGATAAAGGCTATAAGAGAAACTTTGTGAAGGTCGAAAAATAAAGTGACGCAGCCCTGAAATCTAAGATAAAGGCCAATGACCTGATGGAGGAGACGAAGAGAGCCCATAACAAAGTTGAGATCGTAATAAAAGGTTTATTAAGGACTGCTCATAAAGAAAATGCGGCTCTCAAGGCATAGCTTGCTGACAAAGACTTGGCCCTCCACGAGAAGGATGAAACTATTCTAGCAAAGGATAAAATTATTAGAGACCTGGTAGTTGAAATCAAAAAACTCCATGTTGAAAAGGAGAGAATCGAATCTGAAATGATCCTGGTAAAGACAGAGAGATTGGAGGCTTAGGTTGACTATACCAATGTTGCGCATGATCTAAGTCAGTTGAAGAAGAAAAAGGCCAAAGAGAGGGAAGAATTGAACACCACCCTTTAGAAGTTCTTTGCTAATGTCATGCAATACAAGAACTTGAAGTGGTTGGGAAGTACATACGTTGTTACCCTTGCTGATGCTTGGGAGGACGTATTACGCCGTACAGAGACGTTCGGTGAAGGCCTCACCAAAGACGAGTTGAAAACCAAGTATATCGATGCTAAAGATATCTTGGAACTTGAAGTGGGAAAGGCAATCTTGGCAATGGAAGATGTTGTTGCTAAATCTGCCATTGAAGCTCATATCGACCCAAGCGCATTGGGTCAGGCAGTGTACCTACAATAGATATTCCTACAACCGAAGGGTCCAGCTCTGAGGCGACCCGGGTTATGCCAGCTTCTACGGCAATTACGTTTGTTGAACCCTATGTTTCCCCCTTCATTGATCCACCAACTCATCATTCACTCGAAGATGGGAAAATTTATATGTCCTCTTTCCAGCAACCAATTCCAAGCGATGGTATATCTCTTTTTTCTCCAGTATTCGAAGTCCTTTAATTCTCGACTGAGACTGCAACTAACCTCTACTTCTTTGTTTGTGAAGTTACGGGTTATTCTTCTCTTTCACCTCCTCCACCCCCCAGTTACTCAAGGCATGGGCACTACTACTATCATAACCGAGTCAACCTCTGTGATTGTAGGACTAGTTGTTCTAGGCCTACCCTCTAGCTCTACTCTAGGTATTGATTAAGTGAGGACTATAGCTTTATAAGGATTCTGAACTGAACTTAAAGACGGTGCATTCTATCCACTTCCCTTACGTCCTGTGACTGACCGGGGTATAGGGGATCAAGCGGCAGCTGCTGAATTGCAGCCAAGGAATGGATAAGGAATTGCTACTCAAACGGTACTCCCAAAGGCTGGAGAACCAAGCCGATATGACACAAACTTGGATCGGTTACCAGGTTAAGCTCCCAGGGTATATTGCGACTGCTCTTAGCTGACCAGCTTCCAAACACCTGACTTGGCAGCTATGTACGACGGCTTGTGTGATGACCGCCCTACGCCATTTAATATGTCATCTTGAAGTATAGTTTTCCTTCATCAAAGTCATCACTTTCCATTATGGAACCTCCAACATCGATTCATGAGTGGTAGTCATCAAAAACCATCAAAAATCGTCGAAACATTTGTCGAAAAACTCCCTTCAAGGCTGACCCAAAGTAATCACTTATATGATGCGAAGCAGACTCTATATGTTCCGAACCGAAGTCGAACTTGGGTAGTCATCCATTCGACCCAAAGCAAACCCAGGAAACTCTGGCCAAAGGTCAAACTCGGGTAAAACTAAGATTTCTCCAAGCAAACACCAATATGACTCCAAGCACAGTTCGTCACCATTGTAACACTTCAAATTCAGTGACTCCAAGCGAACCAGGGGCCGACTCTAAGTAAATAGCAAATTTTCTCGAGTCAGGCTCCTAGTAAATTATCACCAATCCGTCAGTATTGGTCCATCTTGTTTTGCTCATAACTCGGGCACACGGACTCCAAATGACTTGAAACTTGGTGTGCAATCTCAAAAGGCCTTCCTTACTGCCTTATATGGTTCGCACCCATCTAGATGAAAGTTTGGGGATCATCACCGATCTGCAACCCCATCCTAACTGATTCGCCTTTCGATCGGTGTTCTCAACCATCAAGCATTGGACAATCATGCATACAATATCCACAAGCATTACAAGCAGCCGTAAATTGAAAACGGACTGGACTAACGATGATTGGAGCATCTCCCCAAGTTGAAACCTATTCATCGAAGCCGTTCAACGTGCAAAATATTCGAGGAGATTCAATATGCCAACCATGCCAGCGTATTCTAGGAATACAGATTCCCGACGCCATCTCACGAAGTACGAGTGGCACATGGATTCTGCACGAGCGGCAGATGCCATCGAATGCAGATGCTTTCCCATATTCCTTAAAGGGGTAGCGATCATGTGGTTTATACAATTTCCGCCAGGGTCCATCTCCTCATTGATCAACTGGCTCAGAAGTTTTCCCAGCAATTCAGGATGCATGCAACTCACACCAAGGATGTGATGTCATTATCCAATTTATTCAAAGCGTTAGGCAAGCCGCTCAAAGACTTCCTGTAGAGATTCAACGTTGTCATCACTAAAGTGAGCAATCCCAGCGAGAATATCATACTGATGGCGTTGATAAGGGGAATCGACCCCAAGTTAGACTTTGGCGACTGGTAAGCTGGAGAGCCTCCTACGACCTTGGATCATTTCTGTTACAAAGTGAATCAGAACCTAAGAAAAGAGGAGGTAGAGCAGACTAGGATAAAGAATGAAGCAGGCTCATTGGCTGAAGGAATTCAAAAGCGAGGGCAGCATTGAGGCCTTTGATGTGGACTCAGATTCTAGGAGATGACCCAGAATCCCAAAATTTGACTCCTATACTCCTTTGAACTATTCAATCGAAACATCTACTTAGAGACTCACGACTCGGAGCAGTACCGAAAACCAGCCTAGAGAGATTTGACCAAAACCCAAAGGAAATCCAGGAAATGTTGTATATTTCAAGATACATGTGGTCAAAACACCGACAATTGTAGACACCTCCGAGATGTGATCGAAAAGCTGATCCGTAATGGAAAGTTTCAACAATATGTGCAAGCCCCAAAGAATGGCGGGCAGGGAACATCCGACCCCTAACAACAAAGAAATTTGATTATCAATTGGATCACCTATGGTTGACTTCCAGCTATGAAGGGCTGGGATGAAGTGGAATAGCGAGCACATGACGTTGCTTCATTTATCAATAAGATTTATTTCAATTTCAATTATGTTGTGAACTAAGACCAACATGAACTAAACTACTTCCAAACGATGCAGGTGACTAAGTACTTAGAGTTGGGCAACGAACAACCTCCATGGACCATGATCGGACCTTTAGAGGATCATCAAGACGAGCTTAATTCAATCGCTCATCAGCTACCAGATGCCTCTAACTTGGGGGCAAGGACTCGAAATGGAAAGTGGGTGTGACTCGACCATCCACTTTCTACTCTGTGCTTTAATTCCGACAGAACACCTATGCCTTACTTAGAGCTCGACAAAGTCAGAATCCAATACAAAGTGGACACGACTAAACGTCCACTCATCAACCTCCGCACTTGACTTGAAGACTGGAGAAACACTTGGAGTGGATGCAACCCAACCATCCACTCCCCAGCTCATACTTAAAGTTCGCCAATATACTTATGCCCCTTTCGAAACTCAACAAGAGTGAGATCCAACTAAAGTGGACGTGATTTGACCATCCATACATTAACTCCTCCCCTGGACACATGAGGTAGTCTAGGATCTCGACTTAAAGTAGGCATGATTGACCCTCTACTCATCAACTGCCGCCCATGACACGAGGACATGATTGCAACGTGATGTGGATGTGACTTGACCGTCTACCAAAATCTCTCTTCCTTGACTTGCAGGGAGGAGAACGAAGCAAATTGGACGATACCTGACCGTCTAACCCAAGTATGGACCATGGATATGGTCCGACATCCATCGCTTAATCACCAAGTGGACGTGAATCAACCGCCCACTCGCCAACTTTTGTCCTCGACACTGGGTGCATAATTCCTTCCCACGAATGAACATGACTCGACTGTTCATATGACAACTCTTACCTTGACCAAACCGGTGGAGTATAAATCAAAAACCGGTGTGGCTGACCACCCATCATAAAACTCTGGTCCCTAGAGCGTGTACCGGAGTATAAACACATAAAAATGGACATCACATCGACCAACTCTGGTCCCTAGAGCACGGACTGGAGTATAAACATCAAAAGAGTGTGATTGACCTCACACCGAATAACTCTGGTCCCCCAACACGGCTCGGAGTATAAACATAAAAAAAAAGTTGATGCAGTTCGACTGTCTGCTCTCCAACTCTTGCCCCTGACTCAGGGGCAAAGACACGACTCAAAGTGGTTGCAGTCCGACCATCCGCTCCCCTGCTCGAGCTTGAAGTTCTTCAGAACACTCATCTTACTCCCAAGGCTCGGTAGAAATAGGATCCAAATGGAAGTGGACGTGGTACGACCGTCCATGCATCGACTCCCGCCCCAGATGCAGGGTGTTGTTTGAGAGCCCAAGCCTAAATTGGACGTTGTTCGACCATCCAATCCAAAAAGGATATGGTACGTCCATCTACAATCCTACTCACACCTAAAGTATGACGAACTATTCAAGCATTTCCCGGACATCGGCAAGCCCAAATTCCAAACCAAGACATGGACATAGTTCGACCATCCAGCAAATAACTTAGGTCCCCTAGTGCGGATTGGAGTATAAACACCAAATGGGTGTGACTGACCGGCCATCAACAAACTCTGGTCCCCAGAGTGCAGATAAGAGTATAGGTAGAAAATGGACGTGGTTCGACCATTCATCCATTAACTCTCCCCTATAAATTGATAAGTTGAGTATAAAACATAGAATGGATGTGACTTGACCATTCGCTAATCAGCTTCTTCCCGTGATTCGACGTGAAGAACTCAATTAAGAGTGAACGTGATACGACCAACCACTCTTCGACTTCCGCCCCTAACTTGGGGGCAGAAGAAATGATTAAGGAAAATGTGGTTCGACCATTTTTCGAAATAACTCTAAGTCTCCAGAGTATGCACTGGAGTATGAACACAAACTGAGTGCGATTCTACCCCCCCCCCCCCCCCGCTAACAAATTCTTATGCCTAGAGTGCGGATATGAGTATAAACAAATAGATGAGTGCAGTTCGACCACTCACTATTCCACAAACTCCGACATGAACTCAACGGGAGGAGTATAAACTCACTACGGATGGAATTTGACCATCCACGAGCTAACTCAACTAATCCAAGACCGGGCAGGAGTATAAACCACTAAAGGCTGAATACAACAGCTCATTATAGCTCTGGCTTGGTGTTCTTTACGACTCAAGGCAACAAACGTGGGGAGGCCTTAATAAAAAAACAATCGGAATGACATCTGAAGTTATAGGTAACTGACTTTATCGTGCCATCGGATCGACAGGCAATATCGATCCAAACTTTGTATATAGTGCTGATGGATTGAAGGTCAGTATCGATCTATACCAACCACAAATAGATGTGACCCGAACGTCCATCAAATAGCTCTGGTCACCAGAGCATGGATAGGATAATAAACCGCAAATGAGTGTCACTTGACCATTCATTCTCCATCACCTTCCTTTGATCCGTCGGGGGGAGTATGAAACCAGATGAGCATGACTCGACCGCTCCTGAACTAATTCTATCCATTGGTCCAATAGGAGAACATATATACAAATAGACATGACTAACCATCTAGCTCCGAATGAATGCAACATGACCGTTCATACGCTAGCTCTAACGATGATTCGAATAGAAGAGTAGTTCGAGACGGACATGACTTGACCGTTCGCACACTGATCCTTGCCCTTTGTTCGACAAAGGGAGCAACAGTCACACATTGGATATGACTTAACCATCCATTCTTTGGTCCTTGCCTAGAGTATGGCGACATCTACATCAAAAGTGGATGTGATTTACCATCCAGTACTTAAGCCATTCCCAAAATCTGATGGGGCATTGAAGTCTTCCCTCGGGAAGGAAAAGCAAGAATACAATTCAGAATAAGCACGACTCATCCTTCCATCAACTAACTCGATCCCACGAATCGACAGGAAAGAGTGTAAAGCCAAAACAGAGTGACATGCCCGTCCACTTATCGACATTTACCCCTGACTTAGGAGGCACGAGCACAAGCGAGAATCAAGATAAATGTGAACCAACCATTCATTAATCAACTCTAAGTCTTCGGGGCTTATGGGAGTATAAACATGACTGGGATGAGATTCGACCGTCCATGCAGTACATTTATCAACTCAAGACCGAGGGGAGAAGTGTGATCATCCACAGACTGGTTGTGATAGCTCAACTGTGACTCATACCTAGTGTCTGCAATGACTCGAGGTTACAACCGAAAGGATGCTAAGAGATAGAATCATTGGATCGATGCCGAGGCTCATGGGCGACTGACTATCATTCTAACCTAAACGACGAGCAATAGATCATGAGTACATTGAATGGAAAGCACGTTACTCGAATACACAAGCAGATTCAAACTCCAAGCAAGAGCTAGCTATGTAGCTACGCGTAACACGAGGCTGAACCCTACTCGACATTTGATTCGACGTGCTTCTAAGCCCGATCTTCAACCATTGTAGATAATCACTCAAAGCATCTAGAACCCATCACTATCAGATTCATCGGCTCATGACGGGATATGGAAGTTCGATCGGAGTGACCATCATCACATGCCATCCTGACTGGCATTCATGCCAATGACTATGCATTAGAGAAATGCTCGAACATAAGAATCAAAGACATCAAATCCAACTACCGTTTTCCATGCCTACATACACCACCAAATTGTTGAAATTATAAGGCTTGCCTAGGCATGGGGTCGACACCGATCCTATCACCTAGGCGACTTTGAAAATCCAATTCAGACACCCCCCATGATAAGTACAGTTTAGTGTGATGTTGTGTAGTGTAATACAGTTCAGTACTGTACGGCAGTTAGGGTGAAACTCAGGAGTTCGACTGGAGTGACCATCATCACTAACCGTTCCAACCGGATTTCACGTCGATGGTTATCCAAAACAGTTGTGTTCAAATTCAAGGATCGGCTGTCGGCATATAAGAATCTGACATTCATATTCAAGTTCATTTAGGGCACGTGTTATAGTCCGTACTTGCACAAATATGCTAATCTATTCAAGTTTGAAGTGGTAAACATCGGATTCAAGCCATATGCTAGTTTAAGTATGCAAGTTATATATGGCATATCCCATTGTTCGATTTTGAGTTCATATAGTCTAATATGTTCACGTCAAAGCAAAAACTGCTTAAGTCCCACTAATACAAGGGATCAGACCGATCCCACTGCTTGGGCAAATCCACTTAAGCATTTTTCAGCTCACAACAAAAGGCCAATATCAAGCAACAACAACACAAACGATTCTATAAAGATATAGACCACAGTAATGAAGAAGAGGAGCCCAAAGAATCCAGGGCTGCACTCGTTGAGCTAACGGTCGACATACAGTCAGCCATGATGACCCGTCACGGGTCCAGAAGAATGGATCACAGCTTAGTGCAGCGATGATGAAGGAATTAGCCAGCTTTCTCCGAACGAATCTTGATCTGTTCGCTTGGACCCATTTTGACATATGTGGGATCTCGCTGACTATTGCGAGCCATGCATTGAATATCGACCCGAGGCATGTCCTGATGAAACAAAAGCGACGTGGCATAGATCCTGAGAGATCTGCTGCACTTAAAGAGGAGGTGGATAAACTTAAAAATAATGGGTTTATCCACGAGGCCCCCTTCCTGGATTGGGTATTCAATCCAGTTCTTGTGAGAAAAGCTAATGGAAAGTGGCGGACATGCGTCGATTACTCAAACCTAAACAAGGTGTGCCCAAAAGACAGCTTTCCACTTCCGAAGATCAACCAGCTGGTAGACTCGACTGCTGGGTATGAACTGCTTCAATTTTTGGATGCATACTCCGAATACAACCAGATCCCGATGCACGTCCCTGACCAGGAGCACAGCGGCTTCATTACCGATCTAGGATTATATTGTGATGTTGTTTGGTCTAAAGAACGCTAGAGCTACTTATCAGAGACTAGTCAACCGGATGTTCAAAGACCGGATTGGGCGATCAATGGAAGTATATGTAGATGATATGCTCGTGAAGTCACGATGATCAAGTGACCACATCAATGACTTAATGGAGATGTTCGGTGTTCTCTGGAAATATGGAATGAAACTCAATCCCTTGAAATGCTCTTTCGGTGTTGCTTCAGGGAAATTTTGGGGTTTCATCGTCAACTCTTGCGAAATCGAAGCCAATCCCAAGAAGATTTAGGCAATTCAGAACATCCAAGCACTGAAAACAATCATGCAGGTACAAAGCCTCAATAGGAAGGTCGCTGCCTTAAGCAGATTCATCTCCAGCCACCAACAAGTGTATTCCCTTCTTTGATTTGATTAGGAGAAGGAAGACGAACTTTGAATGGATGCAGGATTGCATAGACGCATTTCAAGCTCTGGTAGATCGCTTAGAGAGACCACCCATCCTATCCAAGCCACTGGATTGTGAAGACTTATACATTTATTTAGCGATGTCGGTACACGCTATAAGTGTCGCACTATTACGTGAAGAGAATCGGATCCAGAACCCATTATATTATGTTAGCAAGCGATTGGCGAGTGCTGAGAGAAACTGCCCGAAGTTGAAAAAGCTCGGGTACTGCCTGTTGATTGCGACACGAAAGCTTCGCCCTTACTTTCACGCTCACCCCAACAACGTGTACACCGACCAGCCATTACGACGGGTCCTACAGCAACCTGAGGCGTCTGGAAGGTTGCTCAAATGGAATATCAAGTTAAGCCAATTTGATATCATTTATCTCCCTTGGAGAGCTATATAGGGACAGACATTGGCAGATTTCATAGCTGAATTCACTGCAATAGACAACTCTCCGTAGAACAGTGGAGAACCGACCAGATAATGGAAAATGTACACGGATAGAGCATCTACCGATCGGTGTTCTGGCACTGGAGTCGTGTTAGTGACTCCCGAGGAACGATCGATTTGCTATACCCTAAAACTCGACTTCCCTGCAACAAATAACGATGCTGAGTATGAAGCCTTGATCGTCGGGCTCAAACTTGCCAGAGAACTAGGAGTGAAAACTTTACAAATCTTTTCACTACAAGAAAAGCTTATTTCTATAGCATATGGGTACAGCATTTTTGAGTGGGTTGCCATAGAAATTATAATTTGGCCATAAATTACTTTAACCCTAATGTTATACACGCTGTTAGAAATCAAGGGCGCCAAATTTATTTCCTTCCCTCCATTTTTATGAACCCCCATTCAAAAAAAAATTCCCCTAAATTTCAATTCCCCAATCCAAATTTAATTACAAAATATTCCTCCTCTAAGAAAAAAACATCGTCGGTAGCCTTAGTTGTATTCGTAGTCATTGGTCCCATTGTAGTCATTCCCATTGTAGGTGCGTTCCCATTTACAGTCGTCCCTGCCCCATTGAAGTCGTCCCCATTGCAGGTTCATCTCTGTTTGCCCTCGTCCCCATCCCCATTGTAGGCTCGTTAGTGGAAGCGACCGTTAGCCCTAGTTCCCACTACAGTCATCATCGCCATCAGCCCTTTATCCTAAAAGCTTCAGAGAAAGTTGCAAGTTGCAGCCGATTGACTTTTGCTTTTATTTTCTATTTTCAGAGTAAGTGATGAATGGAGTCTTAACTTCAAGTAATTGGTTCGCCTTAATTTTCTATTTTCAAGTAATTGGTTTGCCTTAATTTAGTAAAGTCCGTTTGAATCTCTTAAAATATGATTTTATTGCTAATTTAAAAAACAAAAGTTTTGATATGAAAACGTAAAAGATTTTTTATGTTTTTTTGGGTATATGTAAAAGGAAATATATAGACTAACAAATATTATAAGAAATTCATTTGCTCATCTTATTAGTTTTTAGAAACAAATCAATTCATCTGTCGTCCCTTTATCCTCTTCGTCCTCCCATCCGTTTTTGTTTCATCCCCTCCGTCGTCCCTTCAATATTTTCATATTTGAGATATATATTGAAAACCGAAAACACAAAATTCATTTTTAAACCAAACACTACCTAATCTTTTTGGAGACGTAGAAAATGAAAACAATTTAGCAAAGTCCAAAGATATTGGACCATCTGAATTCCACCTTTTTGTCAGTAGGGTAAATATATGTTTAAGAATTTACTAAGTAATAGTAATAGGAATAGTAACGTATTCAATTCAGGTCTCACGTGCAACTGTTATTTCGAAAATTAGCACAGTGACCCTGATTGCATAATTTAGATTTAGGTCAAAAGATTACTACGTATGCACTACACAAAAGTAAGATCGAAGAGTTCTGTTAAGAAGCATATGTAATGTATTAATATAGATTGGTTTGATATTCAAAACTGATGTTTTCGATATAGTTTGCTAAATAACAAGTACAAAACCAATAGAAAATAAAGTTACAAAAGGATCTCTTGCTTGGGTTAAAATCAAATAATCAGAAAGATAAACTACTTGAATTATTGAAGAACATCCCTCATATAGTAGAAGGGTCCATATATGGTACATCAGGTTTCCCACATAATAATAAATGCAACAAAAGCTAAATTTAGACTAGCTATAAAAAATAGTCCAATAATTAGAAAATTTCTCAATGAATAGACTGACATTTCTTGTCCTTTTATTATAAAAAAAAGATAAAGCTTCCTAATTATCAAAATGTTCCTAAAACAAAAATTGAATCCTCATCATAATAGATATTTTGTTTCATGAAAGTTCTTTTTTTCTTTTTCTTTAGATATTGTATTCATACTTTTTTTCACATAATATGCAGTACCTATATTTTTTGTTCTTCAAAAGTAAATTTTGTTTGGATCCACAGGATTAATTAGTTAGTCCACAATTAAGTTTTAATAAGCAAATCCGCAAAATTTATTTTAAGTTAATCAACTAAGGATTAACTAATAAATTCCTTTCTTTTTCACGCTTCTTGTGTATGCCCTCTTCTTCTTTGAAGGCCTTATCATATCAAGTCAAAATTCGCCTACGTCCATACCATAATTGGTCTCGACAATCCCGATCTTTTAATCACCAAGCACAACTAGTACCTCGAACTTTCCATCTCCACCTTCACCTCTAATAATGAACCTCCACCTACTCCTTCTGTAACAACCCGAATTCCAGTAGGTCCGGATTTTTCGAAAAAATACTAAAATCCAAGCCCACTGAATCCCGAGTTGGGTTTCTGGTATCCAGCAAATAGGCAAAGACAAATATATCAAAGCTCAGATAAATATCTCACAGCGGGACTGACTAAAATATAATAGTAAGCAAATACTCACCAATATAATAACACTTTCTAAACAAGTGTCTCAAAGCTGGAAAGTCTCTGCTATCTACCTAACCGGTATGATGTTATGAGGAGGAGGTCAGAACTAAAGTTTTGTTGAATGGAAAAATTATACACTTCTAAGATTAATTCTACATATACCGTTTTATTTCCAATTACTGTTATATTAGGTTCATTGGGTTCATAATACTCTCGCCTCTGTGCGTGAATCGTGCCCATCTACTCCCTAGTAGATCAAAACCTAATAACTAATATATATATATATATATATATATGTAGCTATAAGCCCAATGACCGCATCGGTCCTAGGTACTACCCATAGTACCTTCCGTATCCTCCTCGCAAAGGACTCCATCGTCTTGCTTCTATGGCGTTCTGTGACTATATCTATAAAGGACTGCCTCGTAAGGCCTACAATACAGATGTTCCGTCGTCTACTATGAAAACGTAAAACTGCGTCCGCACTAGACTATACTAATGCTTGGACATCCACAATGTACCACCCAGTGCGTACCTTAAGGACTATACGTAATCGTTCATTCTACTCCCTGAATCCCGCTTAACAAGGTCTACCTTGTACAGAACTCAATCAGGGATTTTCTATTTCTGTAAAGGACTGCCTCGTTAGGCCTACAATACAGATATTCTACTTGGTCTGTCCCTTTTCTTATCGTGGCTATGGCCCCACGTAGCCACCCCTCAACTAATCGGAAGACCTCTAAAGAGCTAAGTGGATGTGCCATACTGTAAACAATCTAAACATCCAATTGGCTACGCCCCTCATCCAATGTCTCGATAGTGAAAGAATCATTGAACTGTAGGTTTAACTCTAGTCTTTCCCGAACTCGCTTCTTGGTTTTTATGCTGGCCCGATATCCACATGCGACTATCCTTTTGGGTCCTGCCCACTAAAACTTACTTGCAAGTACTGGAACATACGAATATCCTACTCCAAACATCAACCCCTTTTGACTTACTACAATGGTCCTGCCATGCAAAAAGCAGTCAAGGCATACTCTTTTGATGTTACACCTACAGACCTGCCCCCGGAGGACTGCTTCACTATGCCTACCCAGAGGGCTATCCTAGAGTACCCTCACGTTCCGTTGAAGTCTCGTACTTCCTTTTAGCCCAAAATAACTAAGTTGGACGTGCTTCTTCTGTGCTGAAATCTATGATGAACTGCTTCGTTAGGCTCTTCATCCTTTGGGCTGCTCCAAACGCATCTCACTCTTTTATTAGACCCTAAGTCTAATCTTTTATTTTGTGTTTAGTTTAATTTTCTTATTCTGTTGGCTACTTATTTACCCTAATTAACATAATCTTGTCCCAGCCTCACCTAACTATTGTGAGACCATCAGTTCCTGACTGAAAGGGAATGCTGTTGGTATAGGGCCACTTCTATTATCTTGCTTATTAACTTAATCCAAGATCTAAGTTTATTAAAATAAGCCTCTTCTATTATTTCTGCTTCATTTTCTTATTAACTTAATTTAAGTCTTAAAATAAGCCTTTTCTGTTCTTTCTACTTAATTATAACCTATGTTATAATTTTACTTGCAATTGTCATTACTGTATTCTTTTATAATCTATATATTATAAATATAATTACAAGCGTCTCTTTTCTATTCTAGTTTGTCATCTTTTATTATGATATTGAATTCTCTTAATTCTCTTATATTATATGACAATCTTGACTTGGGACTACATCCAACTGTCACAAATTTACTTATCATAATAGTTGCTTTACTTTTATTCTATTATCTGTGCAGTAAATGCAGATCTAGTTACATTTATGTCTATAGCTTCTATTCTTGTCTAATAATTAACTTGATTCCTTCTTCAATTCCTTTAATTCTTCACTTCATTTTCTTATATTCTGGAAGTAGTTCTATTCTATTTGGTTGGTTACAAAAAGCAGTGCGAAAAATCCATTTCCATGTTTTAATACTAAATAACGCTATAAACAATAATCCGTAACTGCAAGATATTTCTTTTATTATTTCTTTACTTATTGGATAGTGCAAAATACAGTAATTTCTCTATTTTACACTAATTCCCTTTTTCTTTCTTTTTATTCTTGCAATTACGTTTATCGTTATCTTTTAAATATTAAACTATAGAAATGTATTCTCTTTTCTAAACCAACTAATTAATCTGTCACTTACTTCAAAATCAAGCTATTAGGTTTTCCCTTTTTATTTATTTTTTTCCTGTTTTAGCATAATTTACTGCAAATTTCTATTTTTCTCTTTTTATTTCAGCTTTTCTTATTTTACATCTAATTTATGTAAATCTAGTGTTCTTCTATTTTAGTCCGTATTTGCGAATTCTTCTCTTTAACTAATTTATTTGCATAAAAAGGAATAAAAAGAAGCTAACATTTACATGCTAAATTTCAACTTTAAAATAGATGTAAATAACTGTAAATTTCTTACTTTTAGGCTTATGCCTTTCTCTAACTGTCAAGCCTAATATTAATTAAATATAAGCTCTCTTATACAATTTACAGTCTCAGCATAACTAATTACTGAAATAAATACTGAATAAAATTATTTAACGGGAATCTAACGATAATATATCATAAACGTAAAAGATATATAATTAAATCCACTCATCTGTCGTCCTTAGCTTTAAATTTCTATCTTCTAAAATTACTACGCCGTTCTACAACTTCTCTCCTTTAATTTGTTCCAATTTCTCTATTTTGTTCACATATATTTTATTTGGATCCATTTGGTGAAGATTTGTGAGAAATAGAAAAAAAGAACGAAGAAAGAAGTCATTGTTTACTGTATGAGAGGGATGAAGAAAGTGACGGCAGGTGGAATGAATTACATTATGTTCTCTCTTATATAGATGCAGCCCGCCAACTATCTATTTAATCCTCTTCTTAATTGATCCTTCAATTAATTTTTAAGCGCAGCAATATACTGCCTATATGTACACATTCAAATCTAGGTCAACTATTATTTCATTTCCTTATTTTGACATTTTCTACTGATTACGTTACAATCCTAATTAATAGCCCCATTAATAGATTAACATGTCACCTCTATTAGTTAATTTCCTTAATTAATATTTTACATATTGTAACGTTTCATTAATTGGTATGTCAATTAATTCCACCATTCAATTAACATATATATTTAATATGCATATATATTTTATTATCCAGATATGAATTTGAACATTTATTTGTTACATTTATATGTAAACCTCTTTAAATTTAGGGATCTGATATATATACACACATGTTATTAATCCCCAATATTAATTCACATATTAATTAATTTCACTTTTTAAGCTGATTCTATTTGAAATGTTAATTATTCCCCTTATTTTTTTCCTCTTACATCTAATTCTCTTAATAATTTATATTCATTACAAACATAATAAATTTGTTACTACTTTTATAAATATCCTATGAATTCATTGCAAATGTTTATAATTGATAAAATTTCCATGTTTGCATATGTAATTGTTTCTGACGCTAAAACTTCAAACGACTATAATTTCTCCATTTGAAGTCCATTCAGAAAACATTGTATATGGAAGTTGATCAGAAAATTGCCACGAACACAATGGTATAAGTTTCATGGTCAAATTCCAACATTAGCAAAAATACATTTTTCACTGTTTTCATAGTTATCAACTAAATTTATTTTAATTTCACCGTCAATAAAACGTGGGGTGTTACACCTTCTATTAACATGTTATTGTTCCTTAAACCCCAATCTTAATGTTAAATCCAAATTCAATGCTATGAAATATCTTTACGGTTCAATTCGTCTCCTAATGCATATTCAAGTATCTAGCTATATTTTATAGAGACTATTATGATTAAGGAGAGAGCTAATTAAAAGATTAGAGATGCCATCAGTTGGAGAAGTTGAGCAACAAATATTCTCTTTAAATTAATTTGGCTAGCGATTATGTTGCTGATAAATGGAATTTACTAGCAAGATTTGCTCCTGGTTAATTCTATCTGAGACCAAATTAAATATGTGATTGGTGTAGAATTCCAAACTTTGAAAACGTGTATAAATGGCATAGTAATTAATGCTCAGACAATGATTCTGCTTGACAAGAACGATGTAGACCAATGACAATAGTGTAATATAGAGGAGTAGTTGGAGCTCTTACGGCTTATGACATGAGCAGATGCAATAATTTGATAGTATTGGGCAATGGCTTAATGAATTGCATGATCATTCCGACATGAATGTGGGAACTATACTAGTAGGCAGCCGAATCCATCTAAGAGACGTGCATGAACGGCTAAACGTAACACCCTAGCCTAAGCACGGGATCTCTTTTTCTTGGAAACTTCCTCAATGGATTCCTCTAACGTTGCTGTTGCTTTTCAAACTGGTGTAAATGAAATATATCATATATTAAGCTGAGAAACTTTTGAATAGTTTTTCAATCACAAGGAGTAAAGGAAGTGAATCATTTCTTGAAAGTGGAAGAGTAGTTATGTTATGTGATGACTAGAATCATGTGAATGATGATATTAAAGAAGTTGGTTGTTGTTCCTCATATAAAACTAATATTGTAAAACATTTATTTGTAATAAAACAATGTGGTTATACGCTCTTGATGATTTTTAGTTGAAATAAAATGCATCTTTCATAAGATCCTTTATTAAGCCCATGTTAACCATAACTCTATAACTAGAGAGTTGATCAAGTAGCTTTTTCTTACTACCATATTTAGTGTTTGTGGCACTGTGGCATTCATGCTTTGCATATGCATTAAGAGGAGGCATTCATGCTTTGCATATGCATTAAGAGGAGGCAGGGGAGGAAACATGTTTCTTCCCGGGTCAAAGGGATCAACTTCCAATGCATGCATGTATCTATATGTGGTTCCAATAGGTTGAACGTCATCATTTTTGATGAATTGTTTGTGGGTCGTGAGACTTGAATCCAACAAAAGGTAATACTTTGTCAAATGATATTTATATTGAATTATCCTTCATGGTGCTTTCACATTTGTTTCAGATGATATGTTCAGATCTTTACCTGTCCTTGGTTGTTTACAGGATCATACAAAGAAATGTCCAACTATCATTTACAGTAGTGTTGGAAGCATCTTGAAGGTTAATTCACAATAAATGTCACTTAAAATAAATTAATTGGTATATTAATAATGGATATTAACTGCAATTTACCTTTTGATATTCAATAAAATTCAGTATCAAGCTTGTATACAGACGTAAACATTGGTATATGATGCATTCATTATGATCAAGAATACAATGAAATTGGAATATGTTGCATTAATTATCATTGATCAAATATTTTATTTTGTGAAGCATCTTAGTGAAGTTTTTGCATAATCCATATATGCATTGAGAGAAGAAAGGGTCATTTATGTTTACTTGACCAATTAATTATCAATTTAAATCTTATGGTATTTGGACAATAAGTCCCTGTTAATCATTTTAATAGCTAAAAAGTATATTAGTAGAAAGTACTTTATTATAATTACTTATAAATTATGTTCCTATCCATGTCTTGCTTTCATTACAAGCATTAAACCATTTTGTAGTTCTTTTTGCTTGTCATCATAATATAAAACACTTAATAAGCAAAAGATTCTGATTGTAATCAGTATTCAACAAGCGTACATAAAAATAATAATTCTAATGCTAAACATACATAAAAATAATAATGGTTCAAAAGCAGAGTAGGATTTCATATGCTAAATTTCTATATTGGCTTTTAGTTATAGGTATTATCATGGACTTCTTTGTAATTGCTTATATTTCTGATTGCTAATTTCAAAGTTATAATGGTTTCGTAGGCCAAACTAATGTTACGATTAATTTATAGAAAATGGGTGAAAATGCGAAAAGAAAGAGGACCGAGGTAAACAATAATATTCAGAATGAAGACAATTTTGAAAATAATGATGCTCAAATTCAAGACAACCCACAAGTAGTCAATGAAACTACAATGCAACAAGAAGGAAATGTTGAAGTTGGTGAAGAATGCGAGAGAAATGGCAATGTGATGCAAACCCAATTGTGAAAAGGTTTGCTTCAAATATTTCAAATCGAGTAGAAGTTGGGTTTAACAGGCAAGTTGAACCAATAGGATAGGGGTCGTAAAGTTATCTTCTTATTTAGGTCTACTTGTATGAGAGTGTTTCAGAATTACAGGCGATGATTCACCTGCTAATGAAAAATCAGGTATTATAATTTCAATTCATATCCAATCTATAATTTTAACAATGCTAAAATTTGATCTATGCAAACTATTAACTGGACCATTTCATTACAATGGTAATAATTTTAACTTTATACTAAAATAAAATATAAAAAATAAACGAATTTGTCTTTGTAGTCGTTGGGTTAGCTTTTCTATTATTTCATTAGAAAATATGTTGTTTATTGCTTTGTGTTACTTATATAACAATGAAATGTTAACCCTTGAAAATTTGGTGTTGTGTATAGTCGTTGACTAGCTACGTTGTAGAATACCAAGTTAGCTTAGTATCTGGTCAAAACATTCATAATGGCCATGTAAGAGCTTAGAACTCCTTTCAAAAATTATATTTAACATAGTACTTTTATTTACACAACACTTTATATTAAAATAAGTCACATTTTTCCTATTTACCATAATTGAAATAAACATTCTATTATTTACCCAAATTAGCCTAATTATTAAAAATTCAATATTTACTTAATAAGTTAATTTAAATAAAAACTCATTCCTCACTAGAATAAATTCCTAAATAGCTTTATTTTCGTTATTTAACTTTATAAAAATTATTGAATTTATTTTATTTAAAAAATTATTTCGAGCTCAAAAATAACAATATTAACTCAAAAATACCAAAAATCTATATTATTGATAATTTATTACTTCAGTAATTATTCATCACTAAGATAATACCTTTTATAAATATTTTATCAAACAAGTTCTCTTCTGTTAATTAAATTCTCCAAATCAGTCAACCGTTACTCAAATCTCAGTTCTGCTGCAATTTGCTTAGCTTCTGCACTTTATGGCTTTTCATCGATTCACTGCTCCGCATTTTGATTGCTGTTCTATCAGTCATTTCATGTTCCTGCCACAGCATGTTCATCTCAGTTTAGCTGTTGCTATATCAAATTTCGATTTACCTCATGAAATTGCTTTGCACTGTCAATCCATTCCTTTGTCTTTATGTTGTTCCGCATTTCGAGCTGTAGTCATTAGTTAGTCCTGGTCTCAGTTCAATTGATACCGCTTTCAATACCACACCAATGCGGTATTATGCAATTTCTCAACTAAAGCTTTTAGTGCAAGTCTACCTTTAGACAATCAAGATTCAAATGCTTTTATTATACATTATTGATGCTATCTAGAAATTCTTGCAACGTAAGCTGCTTCTTTTCAGGACTAGGCATCAGAAGTTGCTATGCAAACTTCTACATTTCTTCTTTGTATTTGACATCTGCACCCTATCTGCACCTGCTACCCCTGTCTTTATCCAATTCTTCTCCATTTTCTTTTTTACCTCATTATTTTTGCCTTGTGATAACAATCAGTATAGATAACTAGTTGGCCAAAATATATATTTTGGGTTGATCTTTGGTTTGATTATCCTTTACACAATTCAACAGTGGACATATGTTGACAATCAAGATTTTTGGTACGTGTCTTGCAAGCTACCAGGCTTATTGGTAGTTTCTTAACTTCTTTAATAATAAACATTTATAAGTGCTCTTCTTAAGTTAAGGACCACTCTTTGGAGCTTATATTTTGAAGTAGAGCTTATATTTTGAAGGACGACTACACTCAGTAATCCAACATAACTTGTGAACAATCTTCCTCTTGAATCATCTACAATGGCAGTTTGGGTAGATAATCTAAAAAATCAAGATGCTTATTTATGGAGGCCGACCATTGGTTTGACACAAGTTGGAGAAGTTGTTGGTATGAAAGTGTGTGGCCTGAATTGAGAGTTGTTGTGGAGTAGGTTAACATTGTAGCATCTTCTACTCGTATAGTCAATACTGATGTTGTCAGAAAGGTTTACTTATAATTAATTCATTAATTCATCTTACCAATTGTTTAAACATATAATAAAATAGTCTTTTTCTTAATTGATAGAGTGCAAATTTAATGATAAATAATAAGTGTAAGCTGATTGATTAGGATTGAAAGGGAGAGATTATAGCTGAAGGACTGTGTCTTCAATTGATCCAACCGTACTAGTTCATTTTGTTCCTCTAGGAATAAATGTAGTCTAAGTTTGATTTGATGTTGCCAATGCTCCAAATTCATGTCTATGGAGACCGACATCCAACTTACAAAACATTGAAGATGCCATCGGCACTGTAATTGCTTGGCCTGTAGAGAAAGTTATAACAGATGCAAGTTCCAGTAAGTGCAATTTAACTTAATATTATCATCTTTACATCGCCGCTTCCTCTATGGTTTGCACTGTTTCAATAAGAAAACAAAATATGCACCCTTCACTCACATCACAATTCTGTCCTACTTTCATGCAAGCATTGCACCTACATGAACCACACTTATATGTAACACCAACCCAAATATTGCCCATGCCTGCACTTTGGTTGCCAATTTCAGTTGAATTTTTGTTTCTTTATGTTTGTGTAAATGTTGTTACCGTATTTGATGTCTATGTGCAGACAGTGCCTGATGTTTATAAGGCAATGGCATAGACTTGTTGATATATTATGCAAGTTGGGTAATGTGATGTGTTTCACTGCAATTTCCTTTTTCTAAATTTTGTTTTTTGCATGCGACCATGCACATACTTTTAGAAAGGTGAAAATTTTGAGTCAAGGATTTTATTTATTATTTTTCCTTTAACCTTAATGACAATCAATCATTTGCATAACTCAAGAACAAGTTTCATCATCATCATGATCATCATATTATAATTTAACTTCTTTTAATAATCTAAATTATCCTTGTACGATCAAACCTCATCTGTTCCTGTACATTTTTCTCTTGTTGATTCTTTCCAATCTGATGAACACTTTTTGATGAACTGCATGGAAGTTTCGAGAGAAAGAAATAAAAGAGAGAAGAAGAAGAAACTTTTTATTTCTGTCAGAAAACCAAAAAAAACCATCTGTCCAAAAACAACTAACAGAGTATATATGTACAAGGAGTTGTTATAACAAACTCCCTAAGAAAATTATTTATTTACATAATATGACTCAACATCCCCCCTCAAGATGGATTTGGGGAAGGCTGACAAACAAGGCCAATCTTGGAACTCAAAAAACGATGTTGTTCTGCACCAAGTGGTTTAGTCATCACATCAGCAAATTGCATGGTTGTACTGACATGAGACAATACAATAAAATTGTCTTGAATGTGATCTCTAATGTAGTGACAATCCATCTTCAAATGTTTTGTTCTTTCTTGAAAAACCTCATTTTCAGCAATATATTGTGCAGATTTGTTGTCACAAAATAAAGAAATAGGTTTAGGAACATTCACCAATAAATCTTGAAGTAATCCTTCTATCCATACAACTTCACTAGTTGTTTGACTCATTGCCCTATACTCCGCCTCAGTGGAGCTTTTAGAAGTGACCTTCTGCTTCTTTGTTTTCCAAGAGATTAGAGAATCCCCTAAGAAAACACAAAACCCTGTAAGAGACTTTCCTGAAAATGGACAAGTACCCCAGTCAGCATCACTATATGCCTTGAGTTGTAATGCAGTATTAGTAGCATAGAAAAGGCCATGATTCAAATTTCAAAGTACCCTTAAGATACTTTATTACATGTAATGCTGCAGAAAAATGTGGAATCCTAGGCTCTGGCATGAACTGGCTAAGTTGTTGAACATCATATGAAATATCTGGTCTTGTCATATTGAGATAAAGAAGCTTCCCAACAAGTCTTCTATATATTTCAGGATCAAGCAGTTTTGTGCCTTCAATAGTACTAAGCTTCAGACCTTTAGGAAGAGGAAAAGGGGTGATTTTGGAATTCTCCATATTTGTAGAATTAAGCATATCCAGCATATATTTTCTTTGATTTAAAAGAATCCCTTTTGTTGTTCTAGTAACTTCAATTCCAAGAAAGAAAGTAAGTTCTCCCAAGTCTTTAATGGTAAAGGCTTTGTCCAATGCTTTCTTAACATCAGATAGAATTCGAATGCTAGAACCAGTTATTAGCAGATCATCTACATAACAAACAATGACTGTAAACTCTTTACCATCAATTCTTGTGAACAAAGAACAATCTTGTTTGGATTGAACAAATTCAAGATCTATAAGAAAAATTTTAAGCTCTTTATTCCATTGTCTAGCAGCTTGTTTGAGTCCATAAATAGATCTTTTGAGCTTGCAAACTTGTCCAGGTTTAGCTTTTTTATATCCAAGAGGTGGCTTCATGTATAATTCCTCATCAATATAACCATGTAAGAAAGCATTATTGATGTCTAACTGGTGTAAATGCCAATTATAAGCTGCTGCTAAAGCTATGACAGTCCTAACAGTAGTAAATCTTGCAACTGGACTGAAGGTATGCTTAAAATCCTTACCCTTAATTTGCTTATCGCCTCTTGCCACAATTCTTGCTTTGCATCTTTCCACATCACCATTTTTTAGAAATTTGGTTTTGTAAACCCATTTACTGCCTATAGCAGTTTTATCAGGTGGCAAGTCTACTAAATCCCAAGTATGATTCTTCTCCATAGCCTCTATTTCCTTCTCCATAGCTTTCACCCATCTAGAATCCTCCTTTGCTTGACTATAAGAAGTAGGCTCTTTGGTAGATAACATTTTATTTAGATTATAAAGAGTATCAGAATTCAAATGTGTTAATGATGGTTCTACAAAAACATTAAAAATATTGGATGTAGAAGAAGAATCATGAGGAGTTGAAAGAGGTTTGATATGTTGAACTTCAAAGTCCTTGAACTTTGAAGGCAATTTAGATGGTCTATTAGATTTTCTTTGTAGAGGAATTGCGAGAAGAGTAGGTTCCTGTTGAAAAGGAGGAATATGAGAGTTCAATTCAGTTTGAATGGGAGAAGAAGAATCTTCTAAAGATATATCATTATTAGAAGAAGAAGAAGTATGTTGTGTACGAAAAGGAGGAATGTTCAAATTTGAACCACAAATCTGTTCATCAGAACTAAATGAATCAGAAGTTTGAATTTGAGAAGGTGTGGATTGTGTTTGAATTTCTGTGAAAGGGAGAGATTTCGTAGCATGATAAGGAAATATAGATTCCTCAAAAATGACATCTCTACTAAGAATAACCTTGTGATCATCCAAATCATACAACTTATATCCTTTATGAGCATAAGGATATCCTATCATAATGCATCTCTTTGCCCTAGGAGAAAATTTATTACCTGATTTCATTGCTGGGTAACATAGACAACCAATTACTCTAAGATGTCCATAATCAGGTGCTTTTCCCATTAACTTCTCATATAGAGTCTTCCAATGAAGAACAGAACTAGGCATAAGATTAATCAAATGTGTAGCTACCAAGATACAATCTCCCCAGAACTTAATAGGCAAATTAGAATATATTCTGATTGATCTAGCCGTTTCTAGAAGATGCTTATGCTTCCTCTCTACCCTTCCATTTTGTTGAGGTACTCCTGGTATACTTTGTTGGTGAATAATCCCTTTCTGAGCAAATAAGAGGCTACTAGACTCCCTGAATATCTCAGTACCATTATCACTTCTAATCACTTTCACCTTGCTAGCAAATTGAGTCTCAACATATGCAAGAAAAGCAAAAATTATATTATATACTTGCTGTTTGTAGTGCAAAAGATGAGTCCATGTTGTTCTTGTATGGTCATCTAGAATAGTTAGAAAATAAGTTGCACCAAACAACGTAGGAATTCTATAAGGTCCCCATAAATCCATGTGAACCATCTCAAAAGCCCTACTAGCAATAGAAGAAGACAAAACAAAAGGCAATTTATGATGTTTACCTAAAATGCATGCTTCACAATGAAAATCATCTTTTTTATTGTCAGAACAAGGAACTGTTAAGTGTTTCATAGTAGAAAGACTTACATGACCTAATCTTGCATGAAGAGTGCTAAAACTAGGTAAAGAAGTACAATTATTTGCTAACATATTGTTAAATTTTTCAGAACTAAACATAAGAGACATATTATTTGCAGGTAAAGAAGAAGAATGAGAAAAATCTCCACTGAATTTGTATAATCCAGCCTCTCTTTTTCCAAATCCCTTCACTTGTTTAGAGTGTAGGTCCAGAAATAAACACCTTATTTAATCAAAATGAGCCACTAATTTGTTATGGTCAAGTAATTTTCCAACAGAAAGGAGATTATGCTTAAAATCAGGAATATACAACACATTTTTCAGGATTATTTGAGGCGTAAGGCTAATTGTTCCTGTTTGCGTCACATTTTTAACAGTTCCATCAGGTAAAACAACATGCAAAGGATGTTTTAGTGTTTGAATTGAAGCAAAACATTTTAAATCATATGCCATGTGATCAAATGCACCCGTGTCTATGATCCAAGTATTGTGATATGCAGCATTTGTATCAGAAACATCATTAGAAGTAGTTATACCTACGAAATTCACAGTAGAGTAGTTTTGAGATAAAGGATTGGAAGGAGTTTGCTGCTGCATCATCTGCATTACTGCCTTGTAGACTTCAGAGACCATTTTTTGATCAATAGAAATTCATGAATTGGTATGAGTGTTACTTTCATCAATTTGCATAGGACTATTTTCAAGGATACCAGATGCTGAAAATTCTCGAGCACCAGATACAGTTGCTGCCATCTCACCAGCTGGTTTTGTACTCTTTCCTTTAAAATACCATTCCGGATAACCTATCAGTTTGAAGCAATGATCAACAGAATGTTCCTTCATCTTGCAATGTTCACAAATTAAGTCATTCTTGATCCTTTTGAAATCTCGTTTTCCAGAAAATTGTCCAAAGATTTCTGTGAATTAAACTTCGCAACCTATGCTTGAAAAGCATTTGTATCACCAGTAAAATTGTTGATTCCGTTCATGTTCTGCCCTCAATCTGCTGCAAAATATGGTAAGCATGATTCACAGTTGGCGAAGGATCAGAACTAAGCAAATTAACTCTGACTTGATCATAATCTTTGTTTAGGCGAGAGAGAAATTGAATGAGTTTCATTCTTTGGTCAGCTTCAATAAGCTTCTTGAGAATACTGCAACTATAATTCTTCATGATTCCACATGTACATTCAGGAAATCCATCAAGAATCTGTAGCTCGTCCCAAACTCTCTTCATTTTGCAATAATATTCAGAAATTGACAAATTTCCTTGCTCAATTAGTATCAATTGACGATGCAAATCATACAATTGTGGAACATTTGTCCTTCCATACCTTTCAACAATCTCATTCCATAATTGACAAGAGGAGTTGCTAAAAATCAAACTCTCAGAGATCGATTTATCAGTCGAATTTGATAACTAATTCATAACAACATAATCATTTCTAATCCGTTTTTGATAATATGGAGAAGTTGTATCAGGTTTCTCCAATGTTCCATCGATAAACCCTAGCTTATTACGAGCAATCAACGCCATTCTTATCGCTCTGCTCCAGTTAATAAAATTGTTGCCATTGAAGATATGATTAACGATTGGCACAATTTTTATCTCCAGAAGTAAGGAAATATGGATCGTTGTAATTAAGAACGATATTGTTCTGTTGAGGAATCAAATTCGAGGTCAGATCTGTATTATTCACCATTTCTTCAGCGAGAACAAAACGAGGTTAGATTGAGGTCAGATCGAGGCTTGCTCTGATACCATGATGAACTGCATGGAAGTTTCGAGATAAAGAAATAAAAGAGAGAAGAAGAAAAAACTTTTTATTTCTGTCAGAAAACCCAAAAAAAAACCATTCTGTCCAAAAACAACTAACAGAGTATATATATGTACAAGGAGTTGTTATAACAAACTCCCTAAGAAAATTATTTATTTACATAATATGACTCAACACTTTTAAATCCAAACCATATTCTACAGTTGAAATTTAAACTTTTTTGGCTCAAAATTTGGTAAGTAAACCTTGGACTTCATTTCTCAAGTTGTGGTTATCTTCATGGCATTGTGCTAGCTAGCTCCTTTGTTTTTCAGCTGGCTTCCTAAATGAACCTTCATATCAAACAATTGGTTGTGGGATTACCAAGCTATCTGGCAACAAACGTACACAGGCGTAAACATATTGAGGTCCTATTGTTGATGTTTTAATCGGTAAAATTGTGTGCTTTCAGGCTTGGTACATGTATGATAAAAAAACAAAAACAAAAAAAAAGCGAATGTGAAAAAAGATTGTTCACTGTCTTCACTCTAGCGTAGTGGAGGATTATTTGAGATGCCACAACCTTTAAATGCGAATTTTGAACTTAATATCGTCGACCTAATGGTGAAGTCTTCTTTGGGAACTTTAAACTAATATGCATACCAGTTTTTTGTCAATTGTGTCACTTGTTGACTGCACGGATCTATGCAACAAAGCATTCCAAACATGTGTATATCTAACTAAATAATAGTCCAATGGGGTAGCTTTTGGGAAATTTGCCCTCAAATGCAACTATCAGTGTGTGTGTATAAATGGTTAGACAATCTAGCCATTTTATTTGTTATAGACAAGCTACTCTCAACTACTGTAGCAGGGAGAGAGCAGCATATAAGCATCCATGATGTGGCCTTGTGTGGCTATTAGTTAAGTTTTCCTTCACAAATGTCTTCTTTTAGAACTTTAAACTAATATGCATAACGATTTTTTTTACAACTGTACTGTTTTGAGTTACTACCAGTTAAACCTGGTTTATACATTTTGGTAACCTTCTGTGCATATCAAATTATAGTTCTGCATATCATTTGCTAAGTTTGGCATTTTGGTAACCCGGTTTATACATATTGCTATGTTTGGCATTTTGGTAACTTTCAGATCAAACAATTGCTTGCATCTACTATGTTCCACACTGTATTTATTGTACTTTTGATTTATTTTGCTTTTTTTTACTTTTACAGGTAGATATCTTTGATGCAAAAAAGTTCCGCAACAAGTTATGAATTCGAAGTTTTTTTTTACTGTTAGAACCACATTTTCGGTTTTGTATGCTTGTATGTATTACTTTTGGTTACTAGCTGCTACTCGTTCTACCTTATTTACAAAATATTATGGACTTATTTATATATGTTTTGATGTAAGAATGTTAATTTATTTTGGTTATGCAATGTTACATGTTGATTATGAGATTAATATAAAATGTGCTTTTAATATAATATGGTGATTTTGAAATGCGCGTATTGATTTAACTACGTTGGTATATAAATTGGGGCTGCTGTGTAAAGAAATGGAACCCATGTAAGGGGAAATACGTAAACCCAAACTATAGCGTTTTTAAAGTGTTGTGTAATGTATCAACAGCATTTTAAAAACGCTAGGTAACATTCAACAGCATTTCAGAAACGTCATATAAGGGCTATTAACAATGAAAAAGCGTAGTAAAAACAACACTTATAGCAGCACATAAACACTAAATAAATATCATAGCAACAACCAAAAGGCTGTAAAAAACTCATAGCAAAACTTTGTGTTGTGTATGTTTAATACAACAAACAGTTAAATGCTATAAAAACTTTTCTTAGCACGAGATGACCGCTGTAAAATTAATTTGATAGCATAAGTTGAACGCTAAGAGAGTTTTAAATCATCAGCATAAACGCTATAAAATGTATTAACAATATCAACAAAACGCTATTACAAAACCCTTTTTATAGCATTTTTGTAGTGATGTGGTAAGTTTCTGACCTATAATAGCATGTCGTTGCACATCGTAGTTAAAAACGCTGTTAAAACCATTTATAGCATTTTATAAATGCTGTTAAATGTCCAGTTTCTTGTAGTGTTTGTGATTCCCGGTTATTAGTATGCCAAGTCAAGGGAGATTATCAGGCTAGGGGGCATCGACTTGCTCCTTATCACAACCGGCTCCAAGAGTTACTGGCCAACTGTCAATCGAGATGCAACCGATTACGCTAGATGATGCGGCAAGTGCTAGATGTTTGCAAAAATTCCAAGAGCCCCACCAACGAAAATTACTCAAATGGTCAGTCCATAGCTATTTGCCACATGAGGTATTGACATCATCGGCTCCTTGCCGATTTTAAAAGGTGGTGCAAAATACGCCATCGTAGCAGTTGATTACTTCACCAAATGGGTTGAAGCCGAACCTTTAGCTACGATCATGACGAAGAAAGTAATCAACTTCATAGTTTGAAAAATCATCCGCCATTTTGGCCTTCCACGAACCATTGTAACTGATAATGGAACCCAAATCAACAGTGTTGAATTCATAGAGTTCTGCCGACAGCATCATATTGAAAAGAGATTTGCGGCAGTTGCTCACCCTCAAACAAATGGACAAGTCGAAGCTGTTAACAAAATCATAAAGTCCATTCTGAAGAAGCATTTGGAAAAGGCTAGAGGCAAGTGGGTCAATGAACTCCCATCATCATTATGGGCATAAAGAACCATCCACAAGTCCACGACTGGTCATATTCCAATCGCCCTTGCTTATGGCTCCGAGGCCATCATCCCTGCAGAACATGAAGTCCCCTCTCATCGAGTGACTTATTACAACCCCTATTTCATTATATAAAAAATATAAACAAGGAATTGCAATCCGATAGCAATTAAACTATAAGGAATTGGCGACGATCCATAAGCGTACAAACGCATCCAGGAACCAACGACAAGGACGTGTACTTGAACGTGCATGTGTATAATCTAAAATTCAATTTTTGAAATCGACATAAATTGAATTCTCACCTGAGGTTTTCAAAGACGAAACTGGATCAGATATCCAAACCTTACTAGCCCCTTAGAGCTGGACACAAATAGCAATTGATGGAATACAATCCTAAATTTATATTATTGAAAATCGACCGAGCGTCATGACGATCAGAGAGAGATACAGCATTTTAGGTAAATAATTCAATGGAAGGATAGCGACTATTCAGAAAACTAGATGGATTTCTTTCCGGCGACTCTAACTTGCTTCGATTCAAAGCACGTCATGTTCGACACAAGACATACTTTGGGGGGCAAATGTTATCAGGCCTTTTAGCCCGACTATATTCAAACTGACTAGACAAGTTAGACTGGACAATCATCGAGGAAGATAGCCCAAAGAGAGGATTATTAGGCTTGGAGATCAAGCGTAGGCAATGATATAAGGTGACGATCAACCGAGACCAAGAGATAGACTCTTCAGAATATTCTAAGTACGGATTAGTACCTCCCCCAAGCAGGGAATCGGTTCCTATCCCTTCCCCTAGGGAATCAGTACATATCCTCAATTTTGTCCCAAACTGGGTGAGATCGATACAGAGTGACAAGGAAGGCCCCATGAGGCTACATTTCAAATCTCAAGTCGTTTGGAGTTCGTATGCTCAAGTTATGGGCAAATTATTTCACCTAAAAAGGGGATCATATAAAAGGGATCGTATAAATGGGATCGTATCAAAGGGATTGGATCGTATCCAGCCCAACAATACAACTCAACGGAAAACAATTATTATCTCAAAATCCAGAAGTCCAATACACTTGAAACTTTAGGAACAAGAAGAGGGGACCCTAGGGATTTGACCCTAGGGATCGCACCCCAAGATGAAGAAGTAAGAGGGATCGGCCCACTTCCCTCTAGAGGGATCGGCCAGAATCAGACAAAATCACATATTGCAACAATAATTTATCAATAACTCAAGTTCTACTAATCCAATTGACATGAAACTTGGAGGTCAAGCATAATACAACATGGAGAAGCCCCCATAGGGATCGCAGCCCCCAACCCCTCCAAAATAGAGATCGGCCTCGGTCCCTATTTCTTAGGATTTGGGCCATGCGATCTCTCCTGTAGGCCCCTATGTTTCTGGAGACCATTCTACCGAATTTTCAGGGAGATATTTTGCCGTCTTCCTCTATAGATACAGACTTGATTGTTCACTATTGGGACCTTTACGTTGCTTGTTACTTTGTATTCTTTTGTAACGAAGTATTTTCATCATATCCCTATTATACTTAGTTTAAAAAGTGATTAATAAAGCTATCTCTTCAAAGCTGACATAGGCAAACAACGCCGAACCACTATAAATTATTGTCTCTGTTATTTGCTTATTTCTTATTACTTTATTGTTATATTCTCTCTGTTTACATTTAATATTCTTCATTTATTACTCTATACAATCTCTATTTGGTGGAATCACCGACATTGAAAATAACAATTAGCGGCATCAGTGCCGCCTGGCAATATCGTCAAAAATCAGTCACTTGTGGCATTAATACTATAATGTCGTAAAATACAGTACTTCGGCTCTATGTCGTAAAACATAGTACATCAGCTATATGTCACAAAAAATAAGGCGTCTAATTAACAACCCACGATATAGTTTCCTTTATACTGAAACCTAGTACTAGCAACATCGTCGCCATAAGACAGTTAATACCGAAAATATTACTTGCAGCATTATGCCTCAAGCTATGGTGTTGACATAGAAAACAATCAATATAGTGGTATGCGGCTTCATTTTAAAACAATGGTGGAAACTAGAAGTATCAATACCAAGCGATATAGATTTTAAAACAAAGAAATAAAGGTAGGCGGCATAGCCCTGGTTCATTAGGAGATTGCTATATCAGTATTAAATCTATGTCGCATATCGGCATCAATTCTATGCTGCATGTTTTATAATATGACTCTAATCAGACCAGATCCTTTCTATACAAACATAGTTGATATCATATGTATCCATTCAAATTGATGTCGCTGGGGTTCGGCATTTATACGCGCAACATGGCAATACCGTAATTATCATAAAAACTGATTTATTTCTACTAAAAGCAATTACTTTTCACCAAATTTTAATTCTTGTCAAATATCTATTGGATAATACTATACTTTCCTCAATTCTTTTAGAAAATCTGCCGTAACCAATTTTTCATTCCCAAAACATATATCAACTTTAATTAATTAATATCCTTAATTAATTATTAATTTAAATGCTTTTCTCGCATAACAAATTCTTAATAATTCATAAACACTTGGAAAAAATCTCCAAAAATCAAGGAAATTCAGAATTTACGTATTCTTTCCTTTATAAAAATTTCGGGGCCAAAAATAATTATATAATTATATTTAATAATTAAAACCCAAAAAGCACTATTTCCTCCTTAGGAAATTCATAAAATATTTAATTTAACTTGGAAAATTATAAAATTAAAAACCCATTTCCAAAATAATATTTTACACAATATACATGAAAATTAAAGCATTTAGAGATTAAAAACTTAGGTTTTTCTCATAAAACCGATCCAAATAATTTCATAAAAATTCCGCAAATTAGTATTCTATCCAAACAATGATTACCCATCCATAACTTGGCAAAAACTATCAAAACAATTTGGATACTATCCGTAGTAGAATTCAAGAATAATAAATAGAGATGTTTCACTTGTTATTCACCATAATTTAGATGTTGGAGTTGAGATTTGATAGAGTTTAATTACCCTAAGCTTTATCTTCCAAATCCTCTTTGGATCTATTCCTATTTTTCCCTCCTCATATATCCTTTTATGTGTTAAGTTTTTAAAACAATCTCTAGTTTATTAGTTAAGGCCTAACCCAACTAATTATCAAATCTCATTCCCATGCGCCACTACATTATTCTATTTAATCTATCCAATTAAATTTCCTGAATAATATTAAACTAAAATTTAGGGTGTTACACGGACCCCAAGATTGGATGGGTCTAAGAGCTTGTTGATCAAAGATACGAGTGGAAGAAGCTTTTATATGTCCTCTCCAATGTCAACCGAATAAACCAAACGAATATCCAACCATTTGAATCAGAAAACAAGATCTATGATAGTCCCAGGCTATAAGAGAGACTTTGAGAAGGTCGAAAAAGAAAGAGACGTAGCCCTAAAATCCAAGATAAAGGCCAAAGACCCGATGGAGGAGATGAAGAGAGCCCATAACCAAGCCAAGATCATAATAAAAGATCTGTTAAGGACTGCTCATGAAGAAAATGCAGCTATCAAGACATTGCTTGTTGATAAAGACTTGGCCCTCTACAAGAAGGATGAAACTATCCTAGCAAAGGATAAAATTATTAGAGATCAGGCAGCTGAAATCCAAATACTCCATGTTGAAAAGGAGAGACTCGAATCTGAAATGATCTTGGTAAAGACAGAGAGATTGGAGGCTTTGGTTGACTATACCAAAGTTGCGCATGATCTAAGTCAGTTGAAGAAGAAAAAGGCCAAAGAGAGGGAAGAGTTGAACACCACCCTTTAGAAGTTCTTTGCTAATGTCACTTCAGAGCATATGCTTATTCACCTTTCATGATCCAGCGGATTGGAGCTTCCTCATTAGTCTGGGACGTCTTCCAGTAGTTTTCTTGTATTTCTTGTTGTTTTTTAGGTACTTCTAACACCTTAATATCGGGCGGTGGCCATGCCAAAGCTTGATATCGAGGTGTGATGGGTGGTGGCCTTGCCGGAACTCGTCTTAGGAGTACCTGAGATTTGTTATTTATATGTTTTTGGTTTTTTGTTACCTGCCAGGCTTATTGGCAGCACTTTATATTAGTGATATATATATATATATATATTCGCATGTGTGCTCTCCTCTTTTCTAAGAGGATCACACATTTTTCTCAAAAAAAAGAAGTTCTTTGCTAATGTCGTGCAATACAAGAACTTGAAGTGGTTGGGAAGTACATATGTTGTTACCCTTGCCGATACTTGGAAGGAGGTATTACACCGTTCAGAGACGTTCGGTGAAGGCCTCACCAAAGACAAGTTGAAAACCAAGTATATCTATGCTAAAGATATCTTGGAACTTGAAGAGGGAAAGGCTATCTTAGCAATGGAAGATGTTGTTGCTAAATATGCCATTGAAGCTCATATCGACCCAAGCGCATCGGGATAGGCATAGTACCTACAACAAATACTCCTACAACTGAGGGGGCCAGCTCTAAGGCCACCCGAGTTATGCCAGCTTCTACACCAATTACTTTAATTGAACCCTTTGGTCCCCCCTTCGTTGATCCACCAACTCAACATTTACTCGAAGATGGGGAAATCTATATGTCCTTTTTCCAGCAACCGTGTCCAAACGAAGGTTTATCTCTTTTTTCTACAGTATTCGAAGTCCTTTATATCTCGATTGAGACTGTAACTAACCTCTACTCCTCTATTTGTGAAGTTACAGATCATTCTTCTCTTGCACCTCCTCCACCCCCAATTACTCAAGGCATGGGCACTACAGGTATCACAACCGAGTCAACCTCGGTGATCATGGGACTAGTCTGTAACAACCCAATTTTTCAACGCCCGAAAATCGACATCAATACGTCCACTGTATCAACTGCCGAACAATCGAATGCCGGAAAACCGAACCGTTAGGGTTAAAGAAGAAGAAGATAGAAGAAGAAAGTAGAAGAAGAAATAGAAAACAATATCAGAATCTCACAATCGCAGCGGAAAAATATATAATAGATGAATGACTAACTTTTAAAAACAAAAGAACTATATCTGTTTATACATTACATCATCAGAGTACAATAGTTTCACAATAAATCGGACAGTTATAATAACTTGTCCCCATAGCTGAATACACAGCGGAATAATAATCAAATACGGAAGTACATCTCGCCATCCAGCTCGTCTCCTGAGCTCCACATCATACTTTCCCGACTTAGCTCCAGAACTACTGATAACCTGACTCTAGGCTGCCCATATGGAAAGTTATGGGCACCCAGAGTTTAGAAAAGGGAACAATAAACTCCGAGTCAGTCATGGGACTGGTATGAGAACTAAAAACAATTATTTGTACAAAAAGAAATATGTTCATGCTTTTGGAAAATGAAACTACCATAAGGCCTCCCGGCACACACACAATGCAATCGCACACTTGGGGGAGATTTCTCCTTATAGTAGTCAAACATGCTTGATACGCGAAAATCCTTTTGATATTATTATTAGTGCATAGTATGGAAAACATTTGCAAGTACAATATAAATCTTAGCCAGCATACGTACCATTATAGTATGCCTACTATAGCTACCATGTTAGATGGCAGGTTCTATAACTAAAACCGTACAGGGCTCGTACTAAGTGATTGGATTTCCAACAAATGGTCAAGGCTAAGGAACTTCCTTTCTGAATGGGTACGCCTCTGGAGGGACGCCCCGAGAACCTAACCGGATCTCTGCCAACACAAGGCCGGGTTACCTCTGTAACTAGGTAATTAACTGTCATGAGTATGCCATCCCCCGGTCGTAACCAACCTTTACTGAGGCGCCTCGAATTCCAACAACCACATAAGTAAATATCTGGGCTCCATACCAGAATACCACTTTTTATTTTATCCACATAAGTAAATATCTGGGCTCCATACCAGAATACCACTTTTTATCCAGAAGGAAATGTACATACTCTAAGGGGCGCGACCCCCATAACCTTGCTGCATCCTTTCTGTTTCAACCATTTCCGGGGTGTGAGGTTTGATGAAGTCTCATCCCACAAAGATACGCTTTTCACAAAAGCCATGCTTCGATCGACCAATGATCAACACTTAGCATGCCACATTACCAAATTGGGAATATATCACTAGTAACAATCAACTACATAACCTCTGAGCTCGTACGTCTCAGAGAAGGGTGTTAAGCTAAGAGAATAAATTCTCCGCCACCAACATAAATATATTTGATAGAAACCAGCTTTATATCTCAAAGTGTAATGTCAGACATACATCCATACAAGTCCATCCTGGGTCTAAATGGAACCGAAGGCACTTCGTCCAATTAAGGAAAAAGTCCTTGCAAATCCGGATATCCCCTAATCACGTCCGGACTCCCCATCACATAAGGTAATCAAAATCTCTATACCGGAGCAACTCGGTGCAGAGGCATTCAACAGGCAATCCTTTCATTTTTGAAAATACCCGGTCTTCAACCACCGTCTTCAAATGCAATCCCATTTCGTCGTATCATTATTCGGAATGGGTTTTATGACTTAATGTCCTCTCCCGGCTTAACCGAATAATGAGCGCTTATTTTAAAAAACAAGTGGATACATTCAATTCTAAATTAAGTCACAACAAATTTCCACTTTTGATCTTTTGAACAAAAGATCCACCTTTTAAGATTCGATGTGGTTTTCGGATAACCATTTGGAATCCGACCCCCGGTCGCATCGAAATTCAAATGCCGTCTTAAAGGCCAATATTGATAGTCGGTTATTTAACTATCATACAACATCCACAAACAACCATCAGATTTAAATAATTTCCCAAATTATTTATTTCAAAATATCTTCGCAAGATATAAATTTTTCTACACTTCAACCCTTTGGAAAACGGTTTTCAATCACTTTCCTCTCGCGGAATAAATTCCAAATATTGTTTATTTCCACTGAAAATTACCAAGACTAAATGCTTTAGATTTTTAAAGTAATTTAAATCACTTTACCTAAAAATATATATATACTTTAAAATACTTAGCATAAAAATTATTTAAAACACTTAATTTAAAATACCAGTTATGAAATTTAATAATAATTTTTCATGTAAAAGTTAAGCCAAAACAAGTTTAAAAATAAAGGTTATTGAATTCTATACAAGTTTTCCAAATAAAAACTTTAGTCAAACTATATTTCAAATAAAACTACTTTATAAAATATAAATATTAATAATTATCTTTTTAAAATCATAAAACCAATTAGCCTTTAAAATAATTATTACTATAACTAATTTAATAAATATTTAACCTTAAAATTCTAAACAACATAAATAAATAATTTCTTAAAAACAACTTTGAAACTTCAAACTCATACATACAAATCTGCTTTGAAAACGTACTTGGTTTTTCAGGGAAAAACGTTTTTCTCTCACACCTTTAAAAATAAACCACTATTTATTTTTAAAAAAAATTACCCATTCCATTATAAATTTCCACCGTGAATTTATACTTCCAAATATCCACCGATATCTTATTTCACTTTATAAACCCACTTTATAAATTCGATAGTCTCAACTTCCTTTTAAAACATAGTTCTAAACATTTAATTAGTTTTCAAATCGATTTCCCAAAACTAACTTCATTTTTAAAATAAATTCCTTTATTTCTCCCAAACCATTTTAAATTCGAATTTTAAATAAATTCTTCAATTTTTAAACAATACTACTTAAGTTCTCAAAATCCATTTATTTTTATAAAAAAAATCCTTTTCCCCCCTACTTGAATTTATTAAATAAGATTTCAAAAATCAACTTTTATCCTTTCCAAATTCCTTCTTTCAATTTATCCAATTCTCAAAAATTATTTTACTTAAAATTCTCTATTTTAATTTCCTTCCAAAAATCCAATTATTATATTTCTGGTGTTTTAAATTACCAAAATATATTCGGCTAAACCATAGCCTTTAATAATTTCAATTACCAATATAATCAATCACAGATTATCAATAAATCATACCACAGCAAATGAAATAAATTCAAACATTTGAGGAATCCAGTTGGATCCCTCCAACCTGTTTCCCTTCATCCACAGATGTTAGCACAATATAAAATACCAATTCCACTTCGAGGTGGAATATCGCGGTATATGGGTTCATATCATATCATCCGCTATTATGCGGTGCATAGGGTCTCATCCGCTATATAATGCGGGAAATCAATCACTCCAATATATATATATATATATATACACTACTATATATACCATACCAATCCAACTGATAACAATTATCAATCCAAGCAAACAACCAATAATTTAAATTTAACTATTTAAATTAAGCCGGGTAATCCGATTGAGTGAGAAGTTCTCACCTTTGCTTTTATTTTGCAAATCCGTTTCCATCATGGCTTGTTTCTTCATAGTTTTAGACCTTTGCTGTTATCGTCGAAACCCTAGCCAAACCAGACTTGCGAACATGACCGACGACACACAAATCGAAGCCCTGCCTTCTCCTTCCAGGCTCCACCGCCGTTCGCCACCGTGAAACCACGAACCTTCGACCCCACGTGCTCGAGCAGAATCGAGTATCGCCCAACCTTAGAACGCCTCGCGCCTCCCTCCTTAATGCGCGCCGCCGCCGCACCTTGATTACCAGGTCGCCGCCCAAATCCAACGCGACTCACCAAATCGCGAGCTGCCATTATTCTTACCTTCTCGATTTCGAATTGTTTCGAGAAAAGGAGGAACGAGATTTAGTAGTTCGGCCTTCATATATTTTCCTCTGGTTTTGATTTTTTTTTCTATTTGCTTTGAACGGAAAGGAATTTGAAGAAGAACGAAACGATCTGATTTTGCTTGGCCATTACTTTTTCTTCGATTTCGAATTGTGAAAGATCTGAGGGGAGGGGAAAATTTTAAAAGAGCAGGAAAGTTTTGCACGTGATTGATTTATTCTGCCATTTTTTTTCTTCATTTGCATCTATTTTCTTTTTATAAAATACTCGGTTGTAGATATAAAAGAAGAGGGAACGCGTGTTAAAAAAATTGCCAAGTGTTGGAAGAGAGAAGAAACGTGTAATTTGCCTTGTGAAAACATTATTAAATTCAAATTTAAATTTAAATTTAAATCGTTTAGAAAACGAAGCCTAAAATTTCGATCTCCTATCGAGGCATGCGCTAGGCGTTTATAATGTTATACCCCTATTTCGAACGCAATGGAAAAGGTTTCGAGGCCTAATTTGATCGTATGGAGAAGATAGCTTTTTGGACCTTATAATTATACTGAATTTTCGATTTAATTTCAGCGCGTTTACTTACCGTACGATCAAACGATCACTCCAAACACTACGAAAATTGAAATCCTATAATAATACACTATTATGGATCCAATGGAACTGGTTTCGTCAAATTCCGAGACTGTGCCTCAGAAGGCTATTTTTAAATATCGATTTAAATGATATAAATTCAAAACTGAACAAATCACTTTCAAATTTAATTTTAAAAGTTCTATTACCTTCAGTATTATCAATATGAATTTCCTAAGACTTTAAAATATATTTAACAAGCCTGGAATATCCAGATCCAACAATTTTCCCAATTTCCAATTTTTAAATTCAATAATTTAATTGCCAAATAAATAGTGATATTTGAAATTCAAGTTAAACTATCTTCCAAATATTTAAAATCAATTAAATATTCCAATTTCAAATATCCAGAAATTCCGGGTCGTCACATTCTTCCCCCCTTAAAAGAATTTTGTCCTGAAATTACTAGTTAAGAAGAATGATCCATAACCCGTTTATCATTTTCCCAAAATCAAATGGTTTTAACTTTCCAAAACAACTTTTTTATTAAAGACACTATCATTCTTACTAACTTTTCAAACTCAACTATAAGTTCCAATATTATTCTCAACAATTCAAAATTAAATTCAAAAATTTTAAATTATCCCAAATTTCTCAAAGAAAAAATTTTAACTCCCTAAATTTTCGAAATTTTTTGCCTACGTCTCCTTTGCGCGGCTAGCTCGGTACGACTAAAAAATGTCTCTACGGCCCCCAGATTTCAAAGAAAACAAAAGGCCAAGTAGCTAGACCAGAAAAGCATCAAATTTCATATAGAAATTTAAATACTTACCTTTTTGTTGTGCAATTTAATTTATCTTCTGAAATCAAAAATTCCAATTCCCTTTGCCTTAACACACCTGTATATCCTATTTAGCAATAATGTCCAATTACAACATTCAAAATTATTTTGCGCATTTCTTTTCAAAAGTTTCAATATCTATTTCATTCAAATATGTACGATGTACTTATATCATCCGTACGCAATACCAAATTCGATCGCTCACTCGATCACACAATTTCACTTCCGAACTAGTATCGTCCACCCGACTTCCTAGTGCGGACTCAGATCTGGTTTCTTGATCAAAAACCATCATTCTCCTTGCATATCCGTAAACTATGATAGAGAATTTCCAGAATCAATCAAAAATCCATATCCAGGGTTCGCCGTCGAAAATCGAGTGAAAAATCCTAACTCGGATCGATATAACTATCTCGAAATTTTGTGCTCGAATCTGGATCAAATTGTTATTCGAATAAAGTAATATACGTACATCCTACGTATTATCTCAATTGATTACTTTTCTTTTATTCACATTTTATTTTGGTTTCCACTCAAATATTAACTTAGTATATTTCCCAATTCCAGATTATACTTAAGAATTTCACCATTTATTTCTTAAGTTCAATATAAAAATTTATATACTTCTTATATTTATTTTCACTTCACTACTGAAGTTATATATTCATTTCCATTCAACTTAAATTTTCAATTCCATTTGAATTCAGTTTACCCTTCATTTTAAATATTGAATTCTATTCATCTTATCTCAATCCATTTTTAACTAACCATTTTAATTAGTTCCACTTACTAATTTATTTTAAATCCCAATGGATTTATTTCCAAACTTTATATTATTCTTAGTCCATTTTGAACTAATTCTCCAACTTTTCTTTACTTAACCCAATTTAAATTGAATTCGAGTATTCAGTTCAAGTTCCATTTACTTACAATTTCAAGATGAGTTTTAACATTTAGTTTTCAATTTCATTTACTTGCAATTGTAAATTCATTTATTCATTCAGAAATTTATTTCCACCTTAAATTTTATTTGAGTAATCATTTCACTTAGTATCCTTAGACCTTTCTTTAAATTCACTTTTATTTGTCTATATGTAATTACACTCCGATTCAATTTAAATTTTAAACTTCTATAAGTTTCCCAAATTTAATTGCATTTGCTAATTTCTTTTGATTCACCTCAATTAATTAGCTTACCTTCCCACTTATTTGGGTTTTACACTTACTTTTGTTTATCCCTTTTCAAGTTGAATCTTATTCCAACAAATTTCAAATTTTTATAAGTTATCAAACTTATTTATATTCCATAATATTTTTAAATTTCAAATCTCACCAGATTTCATATCCAATTCAAAAATATTTCCTAAATAATTTCACCATTATTTTTCCAAAACTTTTGAAAATCACTTTCAAATCAAAGGAATTTAATCTTTTGAAATTTCAATCCCAAATCTTTTAATCCGTATTCCAAAAAATACTCTGGCATCTTATTTCAATTTATAAAACTCATTTATAAACTCACACTACAAATTTCATTCTATTAATGAATTTATTTCCTTATCCTTTGGTTATTACCTTAATTTCTTATTCAATTTCCATACAACAATGATAATAATTCAATATTATCACTTCCTAACAACCAAGCAACAATATACTATAATAATTTATGAAAAATTATTTCTTTTATATACAAAAATAATTTTGGGTAAAATTATTTCATTTACCCTATTTTAAAACAATACTGTATCGGTTTATCTTGTTTAAGAGTTTAGAAACCTCTATCGATACAATTGGCCAGACTACACCGACCATAATCTATAAACACTCAACCAATAAGTCAACACGATATAAAAACAATTTTTATATTCACTAACAAATACGCGCTCATGTCTATTAATACACTCAAACTCATTCTATAGTACTACTGACTCTATCTCTAATGAGTAATCCCCACCAGAGCCAAGGTTATCGCCAACCTAAGCTCTGATACCACTCTCTAACGACCCAAATATATGCTCCTTTATACTTGGTTCTAAATAATAGAAACTATTTCATACCAAAAATTCCCTTAAAAATCAAACTTATATATATGTATAAATACTTCAGGGTTTCCAAAACCTTTTTGAAACACAAATTTCCTTGCCAAAAACCAAAACAAGCCTTTACTCATATAAATAAATTTTAAGGATTTCAAAAATTAATCCTTTATAAACTAAAAATTTCTTAACATTACCAGCATAGTAGAATACATGTTTCTTTGAAAATTAAATTTTCAAAACTTCCCAAAACAAAATTTTCAAAATAAATCCTTGGGAAAAAAATCCTTTGAAAATCCTTTTTCCACAATCTAAGGTATTTCCAAAATATACTTTATAAAAATTCTCTCACAGGTTTTAAACTAAAGAATTGACATTAATTATCCAAATAAAAATCCAAGTTGCCATCAAAGAGGTGATTAATGAATGCACTCAAGCAAAAACATGCTTCTGGACCATTACAACATATTTACTCTAATTTCCTACCCAGCTGGAATAAATGTGTGTCTCCAATTGGAACTCATCATTAGAATCCAAAATCACAAGGTAGCTAAAAACTCAACCAACAAGTCGAACACCTCCAGTCTCTAGGATTCTACCATTTGTTGTACTCATGCTCTACATCAACAGCGCTTTACACATCACCGGCACTCCGTAGGGTACTTTGGAGTCGACGTGAAAATCTTAACTTGAAGATGTTTCCAACCCATAATTGCTTTGCATATTCCCTTGTAGTGGAAATACAATTACTTCTATAGTCGAAACTCTTAGAATCTAACGTAAAAATATAATATTACTAGATAGGAAAGTACGAATATATTCATTCAATTCATCCTAATTCCTTTGATCTACTAACATAAGCTCCGATACCAAATGTAACAACCCGTACCTGAACGAGCCTAAATTTTGAAAAAAATCAAAACCCAAGTCCATCAAAGCACATATCGTTGGATTTGGTACCTGCAAATAAGCATGAGCATTATCAGAGATTGATAGAAATCTAAACACACAGCAAAAACAATAATAGGATAAGAATACCGACTATGACTATTACCTTGGAATTAATGGTATTCCTTGGATAGCATATTCCCGTATAAGCATCGAGCATTAGAGAAAAGAAGACTTCTCCAACAACAAAGCACATCCATCTCCAGTGACATGTTCCTCTAAATCTATCATGTGGGTTGTAACGAGGAGGGGGTCAGAACAACGTTCTAGTGACTGGAAATCTATAAACTGTCCATAACATAAATTTATAACGATTAGTTTCCATTTAATTGTTATGTCCATTAAGGTTAGCAATTCTAATCTAACCTTGCATTGCACACATGATTACTTACTTACCCCTTCCCAAGGTACAAAATACCGATGAAGCCTTATCAACCACTCAATACTTCCAAACCGATTTGCCACTTAATACTTCTAAATATGAAGCGGGCTTTTATAATCATCACAAAATACTTTTAAAAGACAAATAGCCAAACTATGCCATTTAAGACCTCAATCAAGGTAGACCCCGTCATTTAAGACCTATTCCTAAGGTGGTTTTCTAACAATGTTGTCAATGGTCGGCTTGTCCTAGCTACAAAGACCTCTAATCACTATTTAAGGCTTCTGACATTTAATGTCCAACTATTACCACATCTATCACCGATAAAATCGTAGCTATGTAATAGACACTACCCAAGCCACTTAATACCTTTAAAAGGACTAGGTGTATTTCTAACCATTTAATAAAATGTTAGCACTAAAATTGGTCACTAACACCCTTGAATAAAATTGTGTAAAGAGGTTAATGAAGAAAGTAAATTAAAGCAGAGAAGTAACATAGTTGAATGCAAAAAGAATAACAAAAACAAGAACACTAGATTTATAGTGGTTCAACATAATTGCCTACGTCCACTTTGAATATAATCTTCATTACTTTTCCAATCACTTGAGTACAAATACAATCCGTAAACAAACAACTTGAGTACAAATTTTAACAGAAAAGAACTGAGTACAGAAAATGGCAGAGTATCCCTGGAGTTCTCCAAAAAAGGTCCCCTCAACTAGACTCATGCCCCTCTATTTATAGACGAAGATAGGTTGGTTCCTATGTCCAGGCCCATGACCGAGATAGCTTGGCCCATAGCTGCTAGGTTAGGGTGACCGACCCAGGAGGGCCGATCCACTACCACCGATCCACCTGTTGTCGATCCAGGGGTTGTCTTGTAGCTGACTCGAAGCAGGCTCTCAAGGAACTCAGAGTAGCTAGTGGCGCGTCTCGAAGAAAAACACTACTGACCACATCACCTTGCTGTAAATCTAAGAATATGCTAACTCTCCTGATGTGCACCGACCCAGGTATGCCGAACCACCTAGGACGACCCAACATGGCCGACCCACTAGGGCCGATCCACTAAGAGCTGCGCCACATGAAAGAATTCTTCTAAGGTCGATCCCACTCTCACTAAACTACCTAGGTGGACCGAGAACTGCCGACCCACGCTCATTGACCCTCGTATGTCGATCCAATACATAACTGACCCACCTCCATTTAAGTATCTCGACCGATCCATTGCCCAATACCGAACCACTATAAACCATGCACGGACCTGCACCTGGCTTTGTGTAACGACCACGACTTTCTCTCCATAGAAAGTCGTATCGCTAATAAGAAAGAAAGGGGGTGAGAAGTAGAAAAGAGAAGAAGAGAAAAGAGAAAGAAACAACAACAGATACTCACAGCGGACACGAACAAAATATATTATATCACATAAATATTACATAGTATCATATACAACACTTATCAGAGTTACACAGATTACATATCATATACTAGACAGTTATAAACATCTGTCTAGTTATTACCTCTCAATACAATACAGAGATCAATACAAAATCAACACAGCGGAAACTACTATCTATCTACAACGCCGAAGCCTCCTGCTCCATTGCTCCTCCATAATTCGTCAAGGCTAACCTGAATCCCTTGGCTACTCGTAAAAATTTGAGTACCCAAGAGTTTATAAAACAGAAATAAACAACTTGGGTCAGACATGGGTCTGGTGTGAGTAACAGGTTAAACTTGTTTAACTTCAAAACCTTTTGAAAGAAAAGGTATCACGTAAGACTTCCCACAAATAAACATGGGTAAGTTTTTACCTTACGCTAACCAAAACATTTGATAGGAAATTCGATTGTATTATAATAGGGTCTAGGGTTTTCAAGTAAATATGAAATAGCCGAAATTGTTACATTATTAAATTCCAGCATACTAGCCACAAAGTGGGTTATACAATCAAGTCCGTTGGCACTTATTGGATTTTGGATTCCATACAATGGCAGGGCTACCGGGGTACCGCCCATCACAGTACGTGGCCTAGATCACCGTACCGAGGATCACTCCCAATCCCCTGCAACACAAGGTCGGAACATCCCTTACTGGATAATTCCCGCACAAGATACCTCACGGTTGGGATCAGCAACCGCACCACTAAGTCGAAAATAGAAAGGGACATCTAGATAGAGGTAACCTTGTCCTACTTGGGTGCTACCCACTAACCTTGCTGCACCTCCCCTGTTTTAGCCATTCCCGGTTGATGAGGCTTGAGGCTACGATTACCTTTTATCAGAACATATCACTTAGAATGCTCATCGTCCACCTGACGATGTTCTGAAAGCATTCAATCCATACAAGTTCGTTCCGGGTTCGAACGAAACCGAAGGCATTATCTCGTTACACTCGTTTTGGAATCACCCTCAGAGTTAACGACAATAACCCTTGCACTCTGAATCTTCATCTTCACTTGATTCACGACCTATCGTTAATTTGGATCGATGTGGTATTCGGGTCTCCAGACCTGGAAATCCGGTATACGGAAACCCGATCCCGGTCTCATCGAAATCCAAAGACGTATCTTTTAAGGCCAAGTTGTTTTAAAGGTTAAAACAAATTCAATTCATTATCTTTATACACAAAGAAAGATAATTCACAACAGATAATCAACATTATCAAATAATCCATACAATTCAACTAACATCCATATCATACAGCATATATCTCATCAGAGATATCAATCAATGCCAAGTATTCAATACTAACACCCATTCATAAGTAATGATTTATATCATCTTAATTTAAATTGAATTAAATTAATTACTTCATTTTATAAATCCTTCTTACTTAACCATTAATTAATTACAATCAATTAATTAATTATCCTCTAATAATTCATTTTAATTAATCATCTTGATTAATTATCTTCAATTAATCATCTTGATTAATTATCTTTTGATTACATTCAAGTAATTTATTCTCAATTAATTACTTAAATTAATTATCCTTAACCACTTATTGAAATTAACCTTTAATTACTTCATTAATTAATTTACTAAAATTAATTAACTTAATCAACTATAATTAATTACATTAATCCTTAATTAATTACATTAATTAATCACTTCATCTATTAATTATTTCTTAATTAATCAATTCTTAATTACATCATTAATTATATTAATTAATGATCCTTAATTACATTTTAATTATTAATTACTTTAATTAAATTAATTACATTAAGTAATTAATATTTAATTAATCCATATTTATTAATCACTCTTGATTAACCTCATTCAGTAATTAACTTCCCTTAATTACTTTTATTAACTAAATTAATTACTCCTTAATTAATTTCTTAATTAATCCCTTGATTAATTCACAAGTAATTAAACTCAAATTACTTCCATTTATACACCACCATTCAATTAATTACTTCCAGTAATTATCTATTATTCACTTCCCTAAATAATCATACCTTAATAATTACATTAAGTAATTATTATCAAACCATCTCTTGATTATTCTAAATTAATTAAACTTAATTAATTAACTTAACTAATCAAATTAACTTAATTAATTACAATGAGTAATTAATTCCCTAATTACTTCCATTAAGTAATTACATTTAAACAAATTCTATAATTGATTATCTTTAAATTAATTAATCTAATTAATTATTAAAATTAATCACATTAATTAATTATTTAATAATCCATAGTTAATGACCTTCATTAACAATTAACAACTCTTTAATTACTTTTCTTAAGTAATTAACTTAAATTAATTATTATTAATTCCAAATTAATAAATCTTAATAACCAATTTAATTAATCTCTAATTATTTAATTAATTAAGTGTTAACCATAACTTAATTAATCTTTAATTACTTTATTAATTAATTCTTAATCATTAATTAATACTCTAATTTATAATCCTTAATTACAAATTAATTATTCCTAATTAATTAATCTTAATCATAAATAAATTAGTTTAAACCTTTAATTACCCAAATGATTAATTAATCAAATAAATTTAATTATCCATTAAATTTCCTTATAAATTTAATGAACACAAATCTTTAATTACTTTAAGATAAACTTGTTCTTATTGAAAATCAAGTTATCATTTACACATATATTTGAAAACATTCATTTTCAAATCTACTTTTAAATTTCATTTTAAATTCTGGATTTAAAATGAATACTAATTTATTTTTAACAAAGTTTAAAACCAAATTACAAACTTTTACATGTTTAAGAATTTCTTATATCTTATAAAAGAAATTTTTAAAAGAGTTTAAATCAAATTCCTTTTTAATTTCAAACCATTTAAATATAATTAACATTTTAAAACATTTAAATTTATAAAACTTATTTTATATCTCAATCTAAGATTCAAAATTAACTTGAATCCATATATTAAAACTTTGATTTAAATTCTTGTTTAAATTTACTTCACAATTTAAATTTAGTTTAAATTTAAACTGACAGGCTTTTAAAAACCTGACAACACAAATGTACTCGAGCCCTTACAAAATTACTTCGAGTCGCCTCTCCAAAATCTTCGATTATCACTCGAAACAACTCGAGAAAATCTCGAGTAGCCTTCCTCTGTAAAACCAGACTTCACCAGATACACATCCACGATCTCGTGCACGTGCACCGTCCGATCAGTCCCCTCCGACCATCGCCGAGTATCCCCACATGAAGACGATCGACCATCAACCAAACTACGATCATCCATTCCTACATCCATACTCGAAATAATGAATAATAAGAAATACTTAAAAGACAAGTGTTAACATATTAAGACATCTTAATAACATGTGTTAAGTAATTAAATAAGGTGAAAGACAAGTGGCATGATTTGTTTTCATTTTATTTAATTTTAAATAAATTCTAATTTACATTATATAAACCTATATCTCCTCTTTCCCATCTTTTTCTAACTTCTCAATTCTAAACTCAAGTCTGTAAACATTTCAACCCAGAGAAATGTCACCAAACCTGTAAAGCATTTTTCAAAACAAATATAACCCTGTAACATCTTCAAATCCAAACCTGTAACCTCCTCAAACAAGCAAGCAACTCTGTATCCTTTTCAAAAGCAGTAGCTAAAGCATGCAGTTTTAAAGAAATTCAAAAGCCTACATTCTTTCAACCTGGGGTTTTCAAAACAAACATGTAATCTCATTTTCAAAAGGCATGCATGCAGTCTGTAAATCAGGGAGCAATAACATTTTAGCAACTCAAACATTTTAAAGCAAAAGCATTCAGGATTCTAAAGTTAAAAGCAGTTCAAATTAAGTGCTCTGTTCTCTGTTCCATGCAAATCTGGTGAGTAAACATCTAAATTTAAAAACAGTTTGAAATCTGTGATTTGAAATTAGATGGTTGTGATGAATTCTTTTAGTAATATAGTTGCATATGTGTATGAGTGTGAATGCATATATATATATGATTGTGCATGTGTATAAATAAGTGTAAAATCTGTATGTATGAATGTATTTATGTGTGCATGTCTAATTGAATATGCGTTCTCCTCTGTTTTATATTACAGAGATTAAATTTAGCTCAAATTCAATTTTCCCTCCTCTGATCTCTGTTAGGCTGTTGTTTTCAATCAAATTAAGTTTGTTTAAACTTGAACCTGGCTCTGATACCACGTGTGACGATGCGACTTTCCGGGAGTGGAAAGCCGGGTCGTCACACTTTGATACTGGAATTGGTCCCAAGAATGCCGAACCACAAACATACCGAGCCACCTCAAACATGTCGAACCATAAATATACTAAACCAATCGGGTTACACCAAACCCCTATACTTCCATATCTATCTTGGCTTGAGTCTCATCTAGGCTCAACCATAATCTCTGCAACTGTCACTTTGTAGCTGGGCCAAGTAGCCGGGTAACAAATACCTATATTCTAGGTAGGTTATACGTCACTTAATACATATCCCCACGTGGACTCCTCACTAGTACTATTGTTATTATGGCCTTAGCAATGTAAGAGACTGTACCCAAGCTACTTAATACCTCGTTCATAAGGACTAGGTAGACCCCTGATCATTTAACACCTATTTATAGGTAGGCCTTTTTCATTTAATACCTAACCCTAAGGCGGACTCATCATTGGTACTATCTAGCTAATATCGCTTAGAATCTCACTAGGTTACTTAATACTTCTTTTAGGAGAGAGGCTAACCCTTAGATCAGTCACTTAATACCTCAAATCCGAAGCGAACCCTTCCCGAGATATCCAGTGTCACTCTTAATTATAAATATAGAATCTCATTAGGTTACTTCTTTCAGTAGGGAGACGGGTCCTACAGCCACTTAATACCTCAACACTAAAGTAAATTCTTTTAGAGACATCCTTATTTATTTTGAATCTCGCTAAGTTACTTAATACTTCCCTTTAGGGGAGAGACGAACCCTATAGCCACTTAATACCTTAAATCAGAAGCGAACCCCTATGGAGATATCCCTCACCGCTCCTAATTCCAAACTTGGACCATTTAATACTATCCAATTAAGAAAGCTGGCCCAATCTCTCACGTCCTCTTGGGTTCAAGGATTAGGGATATCTCACATCAGTAGTAAGTGCACATGACTGTTGATAACCTCAAAGTGAAGGACAGCCTTCCATCGAGTGACTCTACTGACCTCGCATCACTAACCTACTAAGTCCAATTAACCATCCTAAGTCTTTACTTACATTATTTTAGGTAGACATTGGACTTAGCTTACTAAATCCCTTTTTATTTAAGGCAATAAGATTTACCTTAAATACTTATCTACCAATAAATCCTCTTTTAATGCTCATAAATGTCAATTTATCCATAAAACCTAACGGACATTTCACAAGACATTTACGTATGAATAGTGAATACTAATTTCAAATTAGTAACCTTTTATATCTATTCCCTTTTTATCAGTACTATTAATCTATATACCCTATCAAATTATTGCAACTCCCATAATTATTACCATTCATTTCCCATTTACTGGAGTTACAACCTTTTAAATTCCTTTCTCATTAATTAATTATCCTAAACGCGTATATTACGTGTAAGCGTCGTTATTAGCTTTTTATTTAATTATTCTAAGCGTAGTAAATTACGTACAAATATCTATTTTTATTGAATATATTCTAGCGATATACCTTCACTAAAATATCCTTTTCCATGTTCAATTATTGGAATCATATCTAAAAAGATTATCTGCTATAATTTCCATAAATTGGTCCAAAACAAAAGATTTAACTTTAAAGTATAAAAGATTACGTCGTTTGAAATTACAAGGAATAATTTTTCTTTTTATTACTAAAATAGACAGTGTAAACTACAATGAATTCATACTTTACACATCTCTTTCTCTTTTTATTTACATATATCCCTTGCTAGATCAAACGCTGTATTTTTTCAAAAAGGGCAAGAAATCAAACTAATTTACAAATATTAAACGGATCTAAATTCCAACAATTCAAACATAGAAAAGTATACATTCCAACAAGATTAGGGTAATAATCCAAATTCATAACATTATTATACAATCTATTTTTAGATCTGGAATAAATTTCATTCAAATCAATATTCCAAAATTTATACTTTTGGGACTAATTTCTGGATCAGGTTGTAAACAATTCTAAATCAATTCATAAACAAGAATATGTGGGCGATATTTAAGATAATTTTTATATTATAACAATCTATAAAATTTCCCACCCACCTTTCAAAAGCGGTCCAAATCTCCATATCTGAAGTAGAACCTTTGGTTCATCTTCAAATCCTTTTTAATCTAAGAAATATGTATAAAAAGGTATATAAATACATTTGAATTATAGATCTGAAAAGAGATTTGGGATTGGGAGAGAAAATAGATACAGATGTATAAATCGCCTCAAATACGCGTATAGTTGATTCTCTTCTCTTTTCATTTTTATTAGATTTCTATTCTTCGTGGTCTGTATGAATATAGATATAAGTACCTTATTTTTATAGTTTAGAAAGAAAGTAGAGAAGAAGTAATATTAGAGCTTCACTACTGCCTCCATAAAAATGTGAGAAGAGAAGTGAGGGTTAGGCCTGAATTTATAGGCGTAAGAATCAACCTCAACCGTTCGATTTAAAATATTAAATCCGAGCAGTTGTGGCCTAGGTTTATTGCGCCCACGGTAGCCCAACCGGTTGACCACCTCATATACACCACTCGACCGCTACATGTCAACCGGTCGCAGTGAATGGTCGGTTTGTGGGCCCGGGTGAATAATTAATAAACGTTAATTTATCTAATCGAATTATTTTCATTCCGAATTCGTTTTTCGTCTGTAAATTCTTCGTTTGGACTCCGATCGTAAAACTCCAAATATGGAAGTTGCCCAAAATTTCACCACAAATGCAATGGTGAAAATTTCATGGTCAAATTCCATTTTTGGAGCCTAATTAATTAACTAACTAACTAATTAAATAACTAATGCCCAATTACAGGGTGTTACAGTACCGGTGCCATTATAGAAACCTCTACACCTGTTATTAACCGTCCTGAAGATCCTGCCACAATATATACTAAGGCGACACCACCCATGTAATAACTCTACTTTCAAAGCTGTAATATTATACAAATTTATTTAAAATGAAAATGTTCGTATTCAATTTTCGATAACTATTGTTTTTAAATTAACTTTTTACCTAATTGATGTCTATTTAAAAATAGACTTTGTTTTAACAAATTTAATTAATTCTTATTAGAAAATATATTAAATTTGACATGTATTAGTAAATATAATATATTTTTAAAGTGTAAATAATTTTATTTCATTGAAATGGTTTAAGAAAATAAACTTATTTTATAATAATATAGTGGATAATTAAATAGAGGGGAAACAATATTGGATTAAATGGAAATGTGCAGTTATTGAAATATATTTTGTACAATGAAGTATAAATCATTTAAATTAGATTTAAATATATTCACAAATAAATAGCAAGGGTTATTATTTAAATTGAAACGTGAAGGAAATTGAAAAAGAAAATTAAATTATTTAAATTAAAATAAAGGCCTAAACCATTCTAAGCCCAATTCTATTCCTTATCCCCTAACCCAATTTTTCCACATTTTTTCATTCAGTCCATACCCCTTTTCTTTCATTTCTAACCCAAATCCCCCAGATCCCTAATTCACAAAATCATGCTGCAGGAAGGGAAAAAAATATCGCGCTTATGCGCATGTATGGTGGGCAATGCCAGCTATAGTGGCCTTAACGTAAGGATGGTGACACCAGGGGGCGGCCACGTGGTCAAGGTGGTTGGCGTTTGGAAGAAGCACGCAACTTCGAGGTGATGAGGCATGGTGATTTTAAGGTGACATGATGCATAGCTGAGTGGCTTTAGGCGATACATGGTGGATGAAGGCAATGGTCGACGCGAACTTCATGGTGCTAGCAATGACGTTGGTGGTGCGGTAAAGGCAGAGATTGATGCTAACTTCATTGTTGTTTGTAGAATGGGCAAGCGAATGGTTAAGGTGAGTTACTTCAACTCATACTACTTATGACGACCCGGATTTTTAACGTCTGTTAATTGGGTAATTAACTGGTTTAAATCATTGAAACATTGATTTTATTAGTCTAACAAATAAATTTTTGATAATGGAAATATCTGAAAAAATGTAAATTGATTTGAAAACTATCACAAATATTGAATTATAAAATCTCTGAATATGGTAAGTCTTATAGAAATAAAGTATATATATTAACTCCATAATTTAAATGAAGATGAAATATCCATAAAAGGAAAAATGAAAATACATACAAGCTTATGATGTTTAACATGTATATAAGTATATAAATGCACACACACATATATATATATATGTGTTTGTGTGTGTGTGTGTGTATGTATGCCCATATGAAAATCAAATATAGGAAGGTTTATATAATTGAGAATGTATATATATATATATACATGTATAATGACAAAATGAACATAAGTAAATATACGAAGAATGTGTATAAAATGATTATAGGAATATACATAAGTAAGTATATATGTGGAACATATAAATGTATATAACATGGGTGTATTTAAAAATATATAGAAATATATAAGTATACTTATATGTATATAGGTTATATAAAATAGTGATGGTGGAAAATGTAAATATATAGTGAGTAAACTGCCACTTTAATTATGCTTCAGCCTGTTGAAATTGATGCTTATGATAAAACATTGAATAACATTGTGGAAATTGTTTGCATGGTGAGATTATGTTTGTATATAAATAAATATGCAGATATTTGAATATGTATACCTGTACATATGAGTATAAACCCTCTGTTCTTAGTTACAGGTCTATAAATCAAGTTTAAAAATTTAATTTCTCTTTATACTGTGTAAATTAGGCTAAGATCTTAAAAAGAAAAATGATCGTGGCTATGTAATTTCATTTCTAAAAAGAACTGCAGGTAAAAGTATTAAGTGAATGTTGTGAAGTAATGATTTTACAGTAAAATCATTATTTATCAGAAAAATCAAACAAAATCAAAGGGGATAAGTATGAAAATATAAAACAAGACAATTTCATTAAATGCTATCAATTCTAGCACAAACCAGGTCATTTCAAATTGCTAATAAAAAAATCATTTCAGCCTCCACAAGAGAAAAAAATCTCTGACCAAAGGATTAGAAAGAAAAATTTTGTACCAGTTAATACCTATCCCTGTAAAACCTTTTATATATATATATATCCTTCTTGTTCCATTTTCGTTCACAAAAACTAAGTATACCAGAAAATAAGTAGGCACTACCATCTTACAAACTTAAACAACAACTCAACTAAGCAAACAAGAAGATAAAAACAAACCAAGACCAAAGGCAGTTAGCAGCTTCTAGATATTGGTTCTCTGTTCAAAATTTTTACTGTGAGTAAACTTTTTTTAAAAAAAAGCTTAAATCAGTTTAAATACATGATGCATGTGATAAACTTGTATGGTGATATGGTAAATATGATTTGCATGGATATTTTAATCTGGAAAATGGTTGAACTTCTCTGTATATTGTGTGCATGTCTGTATATATAAATATATATATGTCTCTGTTTAAATCACAGGCACAAATCCACTTAATAAATTCAATTGCTCTTCATCCAATCAATTTTAGGTTAGGATTTATAAATAAAAGATGATTGTAGGAGTGGAAATTTAATTTTAAAAATAAATTCAAATGTATATGTTGAGCATTTATTTCAAAAATGATAATTTACAGTGAAAATCAGTATAAGCCAGAAAATCAAAAGTCTGGAATTCATGATTTGATTTCATAATTAGATTCGTGATAGTAAATGATGATTTTTGATAAGAATATTATGATTTTTAAGCTTGGGATTTGTGAGAAGTTGAGAGTTGATAGGAAATTGGATATTCATCAATTTCCGACAATCGGCAAGTTTATATTCGTCGTGATCAAGGTGGAAGGTGGCTTGTGTGTCGTAGATCGATGGAAAAATAGAGGGGGATTTTTCAGATGGTCGAAGCGGCCGGGGAACGTCGAAGTAGGGTTTCGCAACCATATTTGGTCGTCAACGTTTCTAAGGAAATCGCGAAGTCGTAGCTGAATCAGAATCGATCGCGAGGAGATGGGTCGATGCGTCGTGACGTGGCGAAGCTTTGGGCTTGGTGGCTCGTGTTCAGATGGTCGGAGGTTGCGTGGCGATCGGGTTTTGTCGTTGGTGCTGGGTTCCAGGAAGATGCTCGGTAGCTCATTATCGATTCCAAGGCGAATGGATGAATTCTGGGTGGTTATGGTGATCGGCGTGGTCGCCGGCGTCGTGTTGAAGGTCGTGACGTTGATCGGAAGTCGTCAGGGCATCGGTGCACGTGCACGAGCGTTTGATTGTGTCAGTGGGTTTTGTTTTAAGGAAGAAGAAGATTGGGCTCGAAGATGAACTCGGGGAGATAGCGGGTTTGGCTCGGAGATTTTGATGGTGTGGCTCGGGTTTTCATTTACAAGCTAATAAGTTTTAAAAAGAAAATGTGAACCAGGTTTTAAAAAGCAGAGGTAACTTTAATTGATCAAGTTTTCAAAATGTATTAACTAAGTTTTTAAGCAAAGTAAATGTTAAACAAAGTTTGTTTAAAGGTAATTATATTAGGTTAATTTTGTAATTAATTCCTAAATGTTTTTCAATTGAAGTTAATAATGTAAGTAATTAAAGTAATTAATTTAATTTATTTGGAGATTAAGTTAAATTAATTAGGAATTGTACATCTAATTAATCTTGCTTATGGATGATTGAATAATATTGAATGCCTTGGATTATTTGATATATCTGATATGTAATTGTGATGCTCTGTGATATGAGATGCTTTGGATGAATTGTGATAATGTAAGTTATCTATCTGTGATAGAATTGCTATGTGAATATGATATCCTGAATATAAATTGAATTGTTTAAACTTAAAACAACTTGGCTTAAAAGATGACATTTGATTCAAAGAGACCGGGATCGGATATCAGCGATATCCGAAACCATTTCGATTTGAAATCTTCTATAATTCTTTATAGATTGATATGTGAAATCAATTGGTTGGTTTGGGATAATATGGACCATTTAAACTAAGTTGGATACTTAGATATTGTTTTGTGAAAATAAGTGTTGACTATATAAGTTGTTTACTTGTAGTAAAGTACGAGTTACCCCAGGTTTAAATAAGTTCTATGGATTGTAATTTCATGTTAGATGAGTTTACTCACGCTGGTTTCCAGCCTGACTCGGGTGTTACTTTGATGTAATGCTCGGGTCAGACCGAGTATTACAGATTTTCAGGTAAGGACGTTCTAGAGCTTAGGAGGCGAGCTGGATGGCAGTTACGTATGGAGAGTATTCCGCTGAGTATGTTATTGTGGTATATGGGCCATGTTGATTTTAACTGTCCAGTGTTGTGGAATGGTTGTAACTCTGATGTATTAAAATGTAAATTCACTGATACAGTTTCTTTGTATAAATGTTATTATATGATATTATATTTTGATTCGCTGCGAAATGTGAGATTCTGTGACTTGTCTTCTATTTCTTCTTCTACCTATTTTCTTCTTTTCCTAACTATCTGGAATTTTCACGATCGAAAATTTCAGGTCATTACATTTGGTAACAGAGCTGGAAGGTTAAGCGAAGACCTTGGCTCTGGTGGGTTTACTCATCAAGGATGGGGTCAGCGGTACCCTAGGATGAGTTGAGCATATATATATATATATATATATATATATATATATATATATATATATATGAGAGCATACTTGTTATTTTCATATATAAAGATTTTAAATGATTTTATATAAGAATATATTTTGATATATATAAAGCAATATTCCTTAACCAATAAATGTTAAGGTAATTGGTTGTTAAATTATTGGAATTAAATTAAGAGATAATAGAAATACAACCAAATTGAAATTAAATAAAGGTAAGTTTAAAATGGATTCAAACTGAAATTAAATCTTGAATTTGGAGAAAAGTTTCAGAATAAGATAATAATGAATTGGTTTCCAGATATGATAATCTTGGTTATTATCATAAATGATTGTTGTGTTTAATAATAAGATGTGTATTAATGAGTAAGCAAAATGAAATGTTTTAGATAAGTATGACTTATAAATTGGAACTAAAGATGATCTAGATTGTGAAGTTTTAAATCTGAGCCAGAAAATTTGGAATTTGTTTCAAAGTGCTAAAATAAATAATAAATAAGTATTATTTGAATAAAAGGGACTTGTTGCAAACAAGGGTTGTTTGAAAATTTGTTTGAATTAAAAACCAAAGGTGATTTAAACTTTAAGGATAGCTTAGTGTGTAAAGGAAATAATATGTATATATGAGGAATATTCATAATATCAAAGATGGTTTGAAATAAACTCTAAATGTTGAGTTTTAAATTTGGAATGAGATGTGAAACCCAAGGTGATAAGTTTTTGAACTTATAAGATTATTAATGTGAAGTTTAAATTTTGAAGCAGGAATTCAAATTGGGTAAGGTTAATGAAATTAAATTGAATTTAACTTTGGAAAAGTTAAATAATTTAACAAGCAACCTGAATTGGAAATTTCGAGATGAAATTGGAATCTAACTTGGGAAGTTTAATGGTTAATTTGAATTGGGAGTTTGTGTGATCTCAAAATGGGTTTGAGATCTGGAAGTTGAAAATGGATGGATGTTTTAGAATAAATTGGATGATGTCATCCTATTGTTATTAATAATCTTTAAAGTGTGAATTGGATTTGTTTAAATGAATGAGGAATGAAGTGTGGTAATATATCCATTATTGAGATAAAAGGAAATTAAACTTTAATTTGAAATTAAGGATATGGAATTACTTTGAACGAAAAATTTGTAAATTAAAACTGTTTTGAACTCTTATTTGAACTTTGAAATTAGTTAAGTAAAGATAATTTCAAATGGAATTTTGAGAATTGGACTCAGAATTAAATTGTTTAAAGATTTGGATTATTGATTTAAAAATAAGGGTTAATTTGATTTAAGGGGTTAGACCGACATTTGAAAATTTAACTCGAATTTATATAATTCGAAATGGTTTAAAATTGAGATTTAAATTGAATTAGTTCAAACTGAATTTGATTTGAATTAATGGGAATTGTGATTTAAGATGGACAAGTTTAAAATTCAAATAGAAAATTTGAATTGGTTTAAATTTGAAAGGGAATCGAAGTTAAATGGTTTCAAATTCAAATGGAATTTGATTTAAATTTGAAAAGAATTGAGGTTAATTCAACTTGAATTGAGATCAAATCAATTTCAATGGAATTTGTAGTTATCTAAATTGGAATTGAGTCAATTTAAATGAAAGGGGAAAATTAAAAACTGAATTGATGGGGATAAAGATTGAGTAGTGGAACAGTTTGGCTCTGGACTATTTTCAAACAAATTATTTTAATTTAAACTTTCTTAAATATAATCTTCCAAGCTATTTACTATATGCAACCTTTCTTTCTAAACCCCAAACTACCTTATACTTATTTTATAACTACTTTTGACACTATTTAGCTATTTTACAACTATTTTATAAACTAATTACTATCTTTCTAGCTACTTTATAACTAGTTATCATTTTACAACTAATTTGTAATTATTTTACTAATTTTCAACTATCTTACAATTACCTAACTGTTTTATAGCTATTTTACAGTTAATAATTTTTTTCAACTACTTATTTATTTTAAAAAATTTCAAGCTATTTTCTAAATTTAAGCTGATTTGAGTTCAAACTGTTATTGATTAAATACCCAACTGAGATAAGAATTGAAGTGATAATCCAAATGGGGATTAAGGCAAATGTGAATAAGTGAATAAAATCAAGGTGAGGATGAATAGAAAGGAAATTGATTTAACTGATAATCAATGAAGATAAATACGTAGGATGTATGTATATTATTATATTCGCATAGTGATTTAAACTAGATTCGAGCATAGAATTTCAAGATAGTATTATCGATCCGAGTTGGGATTTTTCGCTCGATTTCGATGGCGAACCTGGATATGGATTTTTGATTGGTTTTGGAAATTCTCTATCATAGTTGTGACTATGCAAGGAGAATGACAATTTCTGATCAGGAAACCAGATCTGAGTCCGCACTAGGAAGTCGGGTGGACGATACTAGTTCGGAAGTGAAATTGTGTGATTGAGTGAGCGATCAGACTGATATAGCGTACGGATGATATGTGTACATCGTACGGGTTTGAATGAAATTGATATTTTAAGTTGTGGATAAGAATTGTAAAGTGGTTTTGAAATGAAAAGTGTATTTTATGAGATATATGAGGAAATAAGGTGGAAATTTAATATTTCTATGATTAAAATTTACTTTATGGAATTAAGTAATATGGTGAATGACTTTTTTTAAAAAGAATAATCAAATTTGAATAATTGATTTGGAATGAAGTAAGTCATTTATATGTATTATATGGTAAACTCCCCTTGTTGAATCTATTGCCAGAAGAAAAGGGTTTTGAATGTATTTGAAGTATAAAAGTGAATTTATACCAGTATGAAGTGATTCGAAAATTTCCCAAGGTTATTATATATATATACGTATATATATAAAGGATTTTGTGAAAATGATTTTGGAAAAGGGTTTTGGGAACCTATGGATTTCTAAAGAAGGCTTTTGATTTTTGAGGAAAATTAAATTTGGAATTTGGAAAGCCTAGTTTGTGAATTATCGATTTTGGGATAATCGATTTTGAGAAAGGAGATTTATATGAAATTCATACTAGGTGTATGATTTGGAAAATACTATATGTGTATAGTATAAAGTGTTTTGAAAGTGGCTCTGGGGAAAAAGGCGCTCCCTTGAATGAACTTCTCAGGAGTGCTACAAAGTGGTACTGCCTTGAGCCCTAAGGGGGGTTCTAAAGTTGATCCTGTGAGGAGTCTGGACAAACTAGTTCCTGAGGATTATTGGGTAGCAAAAGTCGAGGGCGCTGATGCCTACAGGGGCATTTGGGTTATGCTGTGACGACAGTGTAACTCGATGTCGCTGCGATCTACTGTGTGGACCATAGCTAAAATCGTGTGGAGGATGAGTGCCAATAGTCTACACTTGATTTTGCCGAGACGGCAACGTAACATCGGTAGACTGCGATCTATGGTCGAGTGGAGGAGTTTCATTCTTTTGGCAGCGAAATTCGAGGGCGCTGATGCCTACGGTTATATGGGTTTTTGCTGTGATAGCAACATAAAGCCCGGGTATAACTGCGATATGTAGCGGGTTCCATGGTGTAATCGAGGGGTGCGGAGGCCTACAGTTATCTATGGATTTTGCCGGGATGGCAACGTAACCATCGGGTTAACTGCGACCGTAGATGGGGGTGATGATTTCAAGAGCATTATCACCAAAGATATTTCCTCTATTTTCAAAAATGTTTTCGATATTTTCAATAAAAATTTTTTTTTAAGTATTTTCACTGGGTGTTGAAAACGGGTTTACCAAGTACTTATAGATTTTCAGTACTACGTCTGATCAACGTATGACCAAATTTCTATGAGAACAAGGATGGACTTGTCGAAACATCGAGTTATAAAAGTATTTTTATAAAAACTATTTTAGTAATATTATATAGATATTAAAAAGTGTTTTAAAAAAAATATTTATCTGATTTTAAGCATTTTCATAAATTCTGGTTTCGTTCCTTTTTTAGGACGAAAGGTTCCAAAGGGGGGAGGAATGTGACGACCCGGATTTTTAACGTCTGTTAATTGGGTAATTAACTGGTTTAAATCATTGAAACATTGATTTTATTAGTCTAACAAATAAATTTTTGATAATGGAAATATCTGAACAAATGTAAATTGATTTGAAAACTATCAAAAATATTGAATTATAAAATCTCTGAATATCGTAAGTCTTATAGAAATAAAGTATATATATTAACTCCATAATTTAAATGAAGATGAAATATCCATAAAAGGAAAAATGAAAATACATACAAGCTTATGATGTTTAACATGTATATAAGTATATAAATGCATATATATATATATATCTGTGTGTGTATGTATGCCCATACGAAAATCAAATATAGGAAGGTTTATATAATTGAGAATGTATATATATATATATACATGTATAATGACAAAATGAACATAAGTAAATATATGAAGAATGTGTATAAAATGATGATAGGAATATACATAAGTAAGTATATATGTGGAACATATAAATGTATATAACATGGGTGTATTTAAAAATATATAGAAATATATAAGTATACTTATATGTATATAGGTTATATAAAATAGTGATGGTGGAAAATGTAAATATATAGTGAGTAAACTGCCACTTTAATTATGCTTCAGCCTGTTGAAATTGATGCTTATGATAAAACATTGAATAACATTGTGGAAATTGTTTGCTTGGTGAGATTATGTTTGTATATAAATAAATATGCAGATATTTGAATATGTATGCCTGTACATATGAGTATAAACCCTCTGTTCTTAGTTACAGGTTTATAAATCAAGTTTAAAAATTTAATTTCTCTTTATACAGTGTAAATTAGGCTAAGATCTTAAAAAGAAAATTGATCGTGGCTATGTAATTTCATTTCTAAAAAGAACCGTAGGTAAAAGTATTAAGTGAATGTTGTTAAGTAATGATTTTACAGTAAAATCATTATTTATTAGAAAAATCAAACAAAATCAAAGGGGATAAGTATGAAAATATAAAACAAGACAATTGCATTAAATGCTATCAATTCTAGCACAAACCAGGTCATTTCAAATTGCTAATAAAAAAATCAATTCAGCCTCCACAAGAGAAAAAAATCTCTGACCAAAGGATTAGAAAGAAAAAATTTGTACCAGTTAATACCTATCCCTGTAAAACCTTTTCTATATATATATCCTTCTTGTTCCATTTTCGTTCACAAAAACTAAGTATACTAGAAAATAAGTAGGCACTACCATCTTACAAACTTAAACAACAACTCAACTAAGCAAACAAAAGGATCAAAACAAACCAAGACCAAAGGCAGTTAGCAGCTTCCAAATATTGGTTCTCTGTTCAAACTTTTTACTGTGAGTAAACTTTTTTTTAAAAAGCTTAAATCAGTTTAAATACATGATGCATGTGACAAACTTGTATGGTGATATGGTAAATATGATTTGCATGGATATTTTAATCTGGAAAATGGTTGAACTTCTCTGTATATTGTGTGCATGTCTGTATATATAAATATATATGTCTTTGTTTAAATCACAAGCACAAATCCACTTAATAAATTCAATTGCTCTTCATCCAATCAATTTTAGGTTAGGATTTATAAATAAAAGATGATTGTAGGAGTGGAAATTTAATTTTAAAAATAAATTCAAATATATATGTTGAGCATTTATTTCAAAAATGATAATTTACAGTGAAAATCAGTATAAGCCAGAAAATCAAAAGTCTGGAATTCATGATTTGATTTCATAATTAGATTCGTGATAGTAAATGATGATTTTTGATAAGAATATTATGATTTTTAAGCTTGGGATTTGTGAGAAGTTGAGAGTTGATCGGAAATTGGATATTCATCAATTTCCGACGATCGGCAAGTTTATATTCGTCGTGATCAAGGTGGAAGGTGGCTTGTGTGTCATAGATCGATGGAAAAATAGAGCAGGATTTTTCAGATGGTTGGAGCGGCCAGGGAACGTCGAAGTAGGGTTTCGCAACCAGATTTGGTCGTCAACGTTTCTGAGGAAATCGCGATGTCGTAGCTGAATCAGAATCGATCACGAGGAGATGGGTCGATGAGTCATGACGTGGCGAAGCTTTGGGCTTGGTGGCTCGTGTTCATATGGTCGGAGGTTGCGTGGCGATCGGGTTTTGTCGTTGGTGCTGGGTTCCAGGAAGATGCTCGGTAGCTCATTATCGATTCCAAGGCGAATGGATGAATTCTGGGTGGTTGTGGTGATCGGCGTAGTCGCGGGCGTCATGTTGAAGGTCGTGACGTTGATCGGAAGTCGTCAGGGCATCGGTGCACGTGCACGAGCGTTTGATTGTGTCAGTGGGTTTTGTTTTAAGGAAGAAGAAGATTGGGCTCGAAGATGAACTCGGGGAGATAGCGGGTTTGGCTCGGAGATTTTGATGGTGTGGCTCGGGTTTTTATTTACAAACTAATAAGTTTTAAAAAGAAAATGTGAACCAGGTTTTAAAAAGCAGAGGTAACTTTAATTGATCAAGTTTTCAAAATGTATTAACTAAGTTTTTAAGCAAAGTAAATGTTAAACAAAGTTTGTTTAAAGGTAATTATATTAGGTTAATTTTGTAATTAATTCCTAAATGTTTTTCAAATGAAGTTAATAATGTAAGTAATTAAAGTAATTAATTTAATTTATTTGGAGATTAAGTTAAATTAATTAGGAATTGTACATCTAATTAATCTTGCTTATGGATGATTGAATAATATTGAATGCCTTGGATTATTTGATATATCTGATATGTAATTGTGATGCTCTGTGATATGAGATGCTTTGGATGAATTGTGATAATGTAAGTTATCTATCTTTGATAGAATTTCTATGTGAATATGATATCCTGAATATAAATTGAATTGTTTAAACTTAAAACAACTTGGCTTAAAAGATGACATTTGATTCAAAGAGACCGGGATCGGATATCAGCGATATCCGAAACCACTTCGATTTGAAATCTTCTTTAATTCTTTATAAATTTATATTTGAAATCAATAGGTTGGTTTGGGATAATATGGACCATTTAAACTAAGTTGGATACTTAGATATTGTTTTGTGAAAATAAGTGTTGACTATATAAGTTGTTTACTTGTAGTAAAGTACAAGTTACCCCGAGTTTAAATAAGTTCTATGGATTGTAATTTCATGTTAGATGAGTTTACTCATGCTGGTTTCCAGCCTGACTCGGGTGTTACTTTGATGTAATGCTCGGGTCAGACCGAGTATTACAGATTTTCAAGTAAGGACGTTCTGGAGCTTAGGAGGCGAGCTGGATGGTAGGAACGTATGGAGAGTATTCCGCTGAGTATGTTATTGTGGTATATGGGCCATGTTGATTTTAACTGTCCAGTGTTGTGGAATGGTTGTAACTCTGATGTATTAAAATGTAAATTCACTGATACAGTTTCTTTGTATAAATGTTATTATTTGATAGTATATTTTGATCCGCTGCGAAATGTGAGATTCTGGGACTTGTCTTTTGTTTCTTCTTCTACCTCTTTTCTACTTTTCCTAACTATCTGGAATTTTCACGATCGAAAATTTCGGGTCGTTACACTACTATCTCTATAATATGAATTTTGCTTTACATGTCCTTCCCTATATAGATTTCAATGAATATTTGCTATATGTGAATGAATTTTTGAAATATGGATGCATGCGATAATTTATCTTGTTTATCGAATTATTGGGTTGAAAATTGACTATTTGTTATACATGGATTCTTATGTGGATTGAAAGAGGCCAATTTTAAATGGAACTATGTTCGATCGCAAATTGAATTTTATTATCTTATATAGAAGTACTTATATTGTTCTAATAACCGGATTTGTCATAAAGCAACTCAAATCATTAAGTAATTTCATATTATGGAATGATATTTTATTGGATGAAGTTGGCTCTAGAAGTTGCATTCTTGGTGAGTTTATTGTTTGAATTGTTTAAATGATTTTAAAAGATTTTCAAAATAAAGTTTTATCTATTTTGATACTCATTGGGATTTATTTTATGGAATATGGTTAAATTATATTATATTCTTAACTTATTTCTTATTTCAAAAGTTCTATTCAAAGCTTTTACAGATAAGTAATATTTATTCTCAAAACCTTTTTAAATATACTATTATAAGTATATTATAATTTTGAAAATCTTTTAGAGGCAAAAGATAAAACATGGTATCATTATATAGAAGCTGTTATGAAAATAATAATTTCAATTTCAAATGATTTAGTTATAAAAGCTATTTAAATGATTTTGGAAGAGTTCAAAAGCCTTTGAATTTAGAACTCTTTCAAAAAATCATTACAAGGATTGAAAATGATTTTTGGAAAATTTATTAATATTTCTAAGAAATATTGTTTAAATTTTTATTTAAATACATATTCTTTCAAGCCTTGCACAAGAAGTATATTGGATGGAATATTGATTTTGCCTTTGGAAATTTCATACTTATATTTTAAAAATAAAATATGGTTTTTATAAATAAATATCCATACTTTCTAATGACTTTTGAAATATTGCTTTACAACAAATTCTTCTTTCTATGGAACGAGAAATATAATTAAACAATATAGTAGTACCGAGCGGTATGGGAAATTCGGTATCACTTCATCGATTAATTGTTACATGTTGTGTAGAATATTTGAGTGAGTGGAATTTACTAGCTTTTAGTAAATACTTGAATATCACTAGGTGGTATGGGACATTTAATGAAATTCTAGTAATTACTAAAGTGATGGTGATTAACACTTTAGAGTTGTATTATCTTGGGGTGTTTGGCTATATGACCTAATAGATCCCTAAGAAAAATATAACTCCTGGTTTTTAACGATCATGATGATCGTTTGATTTTGACGATCCAGTTGATTGTTTTTGGTCCAAGTAACTTACTAGACGGTTCCAAGATGTTATCTTCTTCTGGAGATCAATTGATGGTCGCCATAAGCTTTTGTAGGTGACTGGCTATCACCGTATGCATTTAGTAGCTTACTGGTGGCTACATCATGATATCATGGTTATACATTTACTAGCTTACTAGTGGTTACATCATGATTTTGTGTTGCGTAAGAAGAGATATGCAGTTATTAGGAGCTTTTTAGTAGTTATATCGTGTTTCTATGATTTGTCCAAGAGTGGACCGTACCTTTATGATTTGTCCAAGAAGGGATCATACCTTTAATTTAGCAATATCGTTATATGGATATATTTTAGTTTCATTGTTTTGAAATGGATATATGTGAATCACCATATTTGCGTATGATAGTCTATGATAGACTTAAATGTTTTATGCAATGGTGATTATTTTGTGATATGTCATTTTGGATTGATTTGGATTAGCATATTTTATACAACTCTGCAATTATGTGTAATCATATTATATTGTGATATATTATTCTCATGCCTTTAAGTTAGATATAGTCTGACCCATTTATTTTCATAATATTTGGGTTAGGCAGAGACTCTACAGGTACGATGACTCTCTGACCTTGGACATGTATCCAACATAAGGATAAACTATTTTTTGACAGTTTGAGTTTACCTCATGTGTGTGTATGGATATATTTTGTATGGGATGTTGTGTATTACTTTAGATAGTAGCCTTGTACTGGTTTTGGATGCAATATTGTATATATTAGATATGTGGGTCTAGTATTATCATTTTGTAGACTCGTACTTTTGTAGTTTTATATGATGTATATTATTTCGTGGTGACCTGTGATTCTGTGACTGATATTATATATTATTTTGATTTAATTTAACTCGTGTGTTTATTGCTTTATGCCAAGACTATACATGTCAATTATTCAATTCATATCCTTAAATTTTTGGTAAGACTGACGTATTGGTGTTAGCCTAAGGGAATATTCACATCAGGTCACTCTTAACAAACCTCATTCTCTGTATTATTAGACAATATTGCTTAGTAATACTCTTTAGTCATATAGGTATAGAGGCGGGACGTTACAACTTGGTTTCAGAGAAGTTCGGAACAATATAGAATATAAGAGACACGGACCTTGACCTAGATAGACTTAGAGTCCTAGCCTCCCCCCTTAGGTGTGTGGTAGTCACCCTATATAGTAAAAGGATAGTAAGAATATTTGATGGTTACTAGGTAATCATCCGGGGATGTATTTATTATTTTCATATTATCTATTATCCTTATCCCTACCTTTTTGTGTATTTTTCCCTATGTAGAATGTAATTTGTGATAAAGTGAGTTCGAATGGAAGTATTCAGTAATGATCAGAGTGCGCAGCGAAAGCTGGATGACAGCTTCCCACTAATGGCGATTATTTGTCTATTTGATTGAAACGTACGTTGTTTGTATCAGTTTTTGCTTTTGTTTATGCTTAGTTTAAAGTGTGGAATTGAATAAGAATTTATTGCTCAAAAATTTATAAACCCATTTGAGTCTGGACGAATCCAATTATTAATAAAAACCAGCAGTTTCTCAAAAATAGAACCGCTGGGGAATAATAAAAATATTTAAGCAATTAATAGTTATTGTATGTAAAATGATAAATTATATATACCTAATTAAATTTGGAATTGAAAAAAATACTTAATAAATAAAATAAGGTATAATAAAAATTGAATGGTTGCTTGCTGTTGTGAATAATTAAATATGGTGTGATGTATTGTTTTGATTGTAGATGGTTGATAAATGGATGTGTGTGTATGTAACATCATAAGTTAATATTTTTATGTAAGCCAGCAAATGATTTTGAGAAAGTACGAATATTATTTTCTAAAGTGATTGAAAAGAATTTTAATGGTATATTTTGTGTTGATTTATCTGTTGAGAGGTTTACGAATTTTAGTCAATACGAATAGCTAACGTATCGATAGGACTTTCTAAACACTTGAACGAGACAAGAATTGGCACATTATTTTGGAAATGTAATAAGAAATTTTTTACTTGGAGTTTATAATTTTTTATAAAATAATGTATTAAATAATAAAATTGAAGATATTTTCGTAAATTTAATTATTTTCAAACAACGCATGCAGCCATGGGATTGGTGTGAAGTTGAGATAATGACGAGGCATTATTGATATAAAATTCCAGATAGTCAACATTGCACCCAATTGGTGAGATGAATCACTAAAAACTTATGGCACGACGACGTTGTATATTTTATTATAAATTTAGTTTGGGAACTATATATATAATGATATACTTGTTAAAGTTGGATTCAAAAGTGTTTTCTAATGATATATCTAAAGATATAATAGATTGTTTTGAATTAGGAAAAGAATTAAAAGTGAAATTTTCTAGTAGAAACATATATATATATATATATGTGTGTGTATTTATGTATGTATAAAGGAGAAAAATGCTTTGAAGTATATTTAAAAGAAATAAATACATCGGAGAATATAATTATTATGGAAAGAGAAATTTTGTTTTTGGTTTTATAAATTAGATTTCCTAAAATGAATATGAATTATTGCAACTTTTAGTTTTTGGAAATAAGATTTCAAAAAAAAATAACTTGGTTTATTATTGTAACCGATATATCATACTCGTATGCAATTTTATAAAGTGATATCTTGGATTATATATGAGTTATAAAGAAAAAAAGATTATAGTTTATCTTTTTGATTCTTCAGTTTCTCAAATTGTTGCTTCATAAGTTCTCACTTCGGAGTTGGAAAAAAAAGAAAAGAGATTAGATGGTACTAATTATTAATCAGTGTCAATTTCACATATAACTGCATTAACCGTTTGCAATCAAAAACTGCAAACTAGTACTGTAACGTAATGTTGTGCAATGATTTTCACGCTCCTTTTTACCGCACATATTTAATGTAATTGATCCTGAAGCAAAATATAGGACTACCAGAGTATAATGCAAGGACATGAAACTATTAGTACAGTAACAAATACCAGCTTCAAAATGCCGGAAGTTGCATTACAATTACAACAATAGGATAATTGGTAGAAAATATATGTAATTTTTATTGCTTTCTTGCCAAAGAATTTGAGAAATTATTGACATGTGAAGTACTTAAATGGACGCTAGTCTCTTGTGTGCAACTCAAAATTGGACAAACTATTGCCAACATTGCATAACTCATGATTGCTGACATACTAAGGAGTTCTAACATGTAATGAAATAAAATTAATAAATTTTATACTTTGAAAGTGCCTAACAAATATGGACATAACTTTTGATTTAGTTGCCCGATTTTGATGAATCTTTTTCCAATTGTAAGATATTTAATGTAGAACATCGTGTTCGTCACTTTTGAAAATTTTGAAATCTATCAAAGCCTAAGTGTTTTTGCCATAACTTTTGAACAGTTTATCTGATTTCGACGATTTTTCACTTTTAAAAAAGCTAAGAACATAAGCAACAACTTATATGTTAAGGATTATGTAAAAATATTTCATATCCTATGCTAAAAACGTTGTTTTCTTAAGTGGACCTGCACTTAATTAAAATTTTCAAATTTTGTTATGGTAAAAATGCCTTGACTTATTATGTACTCTACATTTTGATGATCCGGATGTTGCTTTTCAAAGCTTATACGTTATGTAACAATTTATTCTTTGAAACCTGTCTAAATTTTAGTCCATAAAAATTTGTCAAGAAGTGGCCTAAATTAAAAATGCATGTTGTCTATATATTAAAATCATGTATATTTATCATATTTCTTATATGCGACTAATGTTTGAAGTTAAGTATAGGTGTTTTAGAAGACCTAGAGTGACTATGTGGCGGGTTTAGCTTGCTTTTGTTCGCAAAATATTAAGATAACTTACTTTAAAATGCAAAAATAAAGGTACGTAATTACGTTATAACGATAAATATGAATTATTATATTATTTCTCCGTATTTCAGGATGACCCATTGATTGGGATGTATATCTATTGTGGTTTTTATTATTGTGATTTTTCAGAATGCTCTCCGTACAAATGAGACTCTGCCGAAATTTTCTAGAAAATCCAACACTTAGAATATTTTTACTAAATTGTTCGTGTATGAAAAATAGAAAGTCAATAAATGAGTCTATTGAAATTTATAACATAAGATAAGATTAGTTCTAATGTTGAACACATAGAGGATTGAGTGAATTTTCGCCTGATTGTAGATTATAGAATATGAAGAAAGTTAATGGTTTGAGTTGTATGTGACATCTCCCTATAAGAAATTGCGAGGATGCAATTTTCATAAGGGGAGGTCTGTAACAACCCTATTTTCGGAGCCATAATATTATACAAATTTATTTAAAACAAAAATTTTGGTATTCAATTTTCGATAACTATTATTTTGAAATTAAATTTTTACTTAATCGAAGTCTATTAGACTTTGTTTTAACAAATTGAATTAATTAATAAATTCTTTTAGAAAATATATTAAATTCGAATACATGTATTAGTAAATATAATATATTTTTAAAGTATAAATAATTTATTTCATTCAAAATGGTTGAAGAAAATAATTTTATTTTATTATAATACAGTTGATAATTAAATAGAAGGGAAACAATATTACATTAAATGGAATGTGCAGTTATCGAAATATATTTTGTAAAATGAAGTATAAATCAATTTAAATTAGATTGAAATATATTTACAAATAAATAGCAAGGGTTAATATTTAAATTGAAATGTGAAGGAAATTTAAAAAGTAAATTAAATTAATTTGAATTAAAATAAAGGCCCAAACCAATCTAAGTCCAATTCAATTCCTTATCCCCTAACCCAATTTTCCCCCCTTTGTTTCATTCAGCCCATACCCATTTGCTTTCGTTTCTAACCCAAAACCCCTAAATCCCTAATTCACAAAATTATGTCGCACGAAGGAAAGAAAAAAATATCGCGCACGTGTACACATAGGGTTGGCGATGCCAGCTACGGTGGTGCTCACATGAGGATAACGAGACCAAGTGGAGGTTGCACAGTCGAGGCAGAGGCTAGCAACAGTTGGCAATTAGAGGAAGCACGCAACTTCGAGGTGATGAGGCATGGTGACTTTTAGGTGACGTCGATGCATAGCCGAGTGGCTTTAGGCGACACGTAGCTCATGGAGGCAGTGGTCGACGCGAACTTTATGGTGTTGGCAGTGACATTGGTGGTGCGGTCAAGTAAAATACTAATGCTTACTTCGTCGCTGGCAGTAGAGTGGGTAAGCAAATGGTTAAGGTGAATGTTATCCCACTTTTTAACAAAGTTGAGATATCAATAAATTGGCTGAAAAACCATGATTAGCCTTCCCGAATATCGATTATGCATCGCAGGGTCACTATGGATATTAATGAATTTTGTCTGAGTCCGGATCAAGCTACAATTGACAAGACACGATGAGCGAAGCAATGAAAGCCATCGTCCCAAATTTCAAGTCAATCTGAGTCCGTATGTTCAAGTTATGATCGATGCAAATAGAAGGGAATGACCCCATTTCGTATCGATCATCGAGCCTCGATTTTGTATCCATCAGTAGGCCGCACTTCGTATCGATCAAAAGGCCTCTGTTCGAATCCATCAGGGAAAGCCTACTTGGAATCGATCAGCTCCGCAATGATCACAAAAGCCTACTTCGAATCGATCAACTCCGCATCCATCAGGTTCCAGTTGTTCGAATCGATCGAGTATGTTTCGACCAGCAACCCTCTGCTCGTACCCCTCAGACGATTGCTATTTCGTATCAATCGTGGGACTTCTGTTCGTATCCATTGAGCATTGCGCTATTCGTATCCATCGAGCATTGCACTAATCTTATCCATCACAAAGTTGCTTGTTCGTATCCATCAAGTCGAAGTGACTATGATCGATACGAACAAGGGCTGCCTTCATCGATACGAACAGAGTCACCATCATCGATACGAACAAACCACCTCCATCGATTCGAACAAGGCACGCTACAAATCGATACGAAGGAGACTGTTGTTGATTGATTCGAACTAGGCAACGGACTTCAATGCGAACAAGGCGAAGATCAAGGACAACTCGTTCAACTCGGCATCGAAAGCGGAGCGACCCAAAGATTCAAGCGCCACGTTAACTCACAATCACGCGCAGCTATCGATTCGAAATCATCGAGTCGAAATGATCGATACGAACAAAACAGCCAACCGAAAAACACCATTTCATATCGATCATATCTCCTAATCTACAAGTCCAAATGCTATGAAATTTTCCCAGGAGCTTACGTGCATGCTGAAGAATGTCCACGCCAAATTTCGACTCCATCGGACACAATCTTGATCGATACGAAATCCGTTCGTATCGATCACGGATCGGACCGAAACTTCACGGGCTTGGTCGCGCGGGCCTACTCATGTGCCAGAAGGAGTCTCCCGAGATCTGAGTGAAATATCAGCCTCCTACACCTATAAATAGACCCTGAGAGCCAACAGAAAAGGGGGCTGCTTCCTCTTTGAATTCTCCAACGCCCAGACTCTACCGGATCCAGTTCTAAACTTCATTGATGCTGCTACTAACGAATTTCACTGCTGTAAATCATTATTATCAACTGTAACCTGCTGTAATCAATTGAAATCATCAAGTGAATATCAATAAAATCATCAACTTCAGAGTGGACGTAGGCAAGATCGCCGAACCACTATAAAATCTTGCGTCTCCGTCTACTTCTTTAAATTTTAGGTTTATTATTCTTCATTTTCTATCTTCTACATTACCCAAATCTGTGATCTATGATTATATACTGCTGATTTGTGTTCACAAACTGGTGCTTTCACGACATTTGGGGTTTGTGACCAAGTTTGGCGCAAACACTTTGGTGCTTTCACTGAGAAAACAAACTCAGGAATTCTATGGTTTGGAGGTTGAGTTTGAAGGCTTGGAGATTTAGATCTGAAAAGCTATGACAAGGCAATCAAGCAGAAGACCGAGGCCAGAGAGAAGCCAGCATAAAGGGAGTCAAGAGGCTTCTTCGAGTGCGAACCAGACATCGATCTTCATCACCAGGGATGAGATGGAGACAATGATGAAAAGGCAAGAGGAAATGATCCAAAATTTGTTTCTTCAAATTGGGCAGCATGGAGCACAAGATCAAGGAGCAACCAGAGTTCAGAATGGAGCAGGACCATCTGGCACAGCGCCAGAACTAGGGGGCAATAACCCAGAGCATGTTGGCCCAATCCCGAGCGAAGTACCAGGTGGAACTGCGCAACGCGACATTGACAGAGAAATGAATGCTCCGCCAGGAGAGCAGATTCCAGGAATCCCTCGTGAACTCGAGGGGCAAATTGGAAACGACGGACAAGGACTACAACTTGGAGATAGTGACAGATTGGCGGAGATGGTCAGACGAGCCATGAGAGGCGGACTAGTGAATAGAGATCTGGAGGATGTGAATAGGAGTCCATTTGCTCCTACGATCAGGCAAGCCAGGAATCCACCAGAATTCAAGTTACCAACATTGGACATGTATAATGGGAGGACGGATCATGCAGTTCATCTAACGAAGTACATGAGGCACATGGAAGTGTTGGGGCGTCGGAGGAGGTCATGGCCCGGTGCTTCCCGCTGTACCTGGCAAACATAGCAGCATTATGGTTCAGACAACTGGAGAGCGGTTCCATTGGAACATGGACCGATTTGACCGAAAGGTTCATGAGGCAGTTCAAGGTTCACATTTCAAGACCCAAGAATGTGATGAGTTTGGCGGCACTAAAATAGAGAACCGGGGAGTCTTTGAGGAACTTTCTGACACGATTCAATGTAGCGGCAACATCGGTGGATCGACCCGATCCATCCATGGTTTTGATGGCAGCTGTATCTGGCATAGCCGATGGCACAGAGTTCAAGAATTCGTTAACAAGGGATCCCCCTATGGATCTAGGATAATTTTATCATGAGGCTGAAGGATTTTTACGATTAGAGGATGCAAATGCTGAGAGAGAAGAAGGAGAAGGAGTTGATGTTTATGTCGTCAAGGGTGAAAATCTTCCTAAAGCGGATTCAGGAACTGACCGAGGAAAATGAAAGGCCAAGGATAATGATGATGGACCAGCGCGACCACGAAAGGAACCGAGATTCACCTCTTATGCAGAGTTGAATGAGACTTTGGAGCAAATCTACCAGAACACCACGGGGTAGATTCCTTATCGAAAGCCAATGAGAAGGGATCCGACCAACAATGAAAGAAGGTCGGACAAGTACTGCTTATTCCACGAGTTGAATGGCCATAGCACGAACGATTGCCGACACTTGAAGGATGAGGTTGAGGGACATATCCGGAATGGTCTGCTATCGCAGTATGTAAGAAGGGGAACAACAACGGTGGAACGGGGGCGACCACCACCTGCACCTACTGGGGTCGGCTCAGGATCGAGGCGTCAGCTTGTCATCAATTGATTGAGATAATGACGAATAAGTGGCAAACTCCACACCAACGCGATTTAGTCCTTTTACACATGTACAGGACCGCGAACGATCCTCAGGCATGCTCTGATATGACTATAAACCGCATCGATGTAGGTGTTTGCACTTTGACGTCCTGTTTTGCTTTGGTTTCAGTTTCTCATATTTAGACTCGATTTTGTTTGAGATTTCTGTTGGAAGACTTATTTTAGATAAAAGTATGCCATTTGTGACTCCATAACGGCTAAGCCACTTACACATGCACGGGGTCGCGAACGGTCCTTAGGCATGCTCTGAGATGGCAATAAACCGTCATAACAAACAGTTTAGAAAGTCACTCAAACGTGAAATCTGGCACTGATGATACTAAGTCCCCCCCCCCCGGGCACACACAATTTGCCTCGAACGGCACCCGACCGCGAACGGTCACAATTCGCCTCGAACGGCACCCGACCGCGAACGGTCGCAATTCGCCTCGAACGGCACCCGACCGCGAACGGTCACAATTCGCCTCGAATGGCACCCGACCGCGAACGGTCGCAATTCGCCTCGAACGGCACCCGACTGCGAACGGTCACAAATCGCCTCGAACGGCACCCCGACCGCGAACGGTCATCATTCGCCGCGAACGGCATCCGACCCCAAACGGTCACGTACTACCTCGAATGACATACGATCCCGAACGATCGTCATTCGCGGTCAGATAAAACTATCAGTTTCTTTGTAGGTCATCAACAGGATATGAACATCCAACTTATGGCATTACCAAACACACCTTCCTACCACAAGGCGTATTTTGGGGGCAAAGTGTTATCCCACTTTTTAACAAAGTTGAGATATCAAGAAATTTGCTGAAAAACAATGATTAGCCTTCCCGAATATCGATTATGCATCGCTGGGTCACTATGGATATCGATGAATTTTGTCTGAGTCCGGATCAAGCTACAATTGACAAGACACGATGAGCGAAGCAATGAAAGCCATCGTCCCAAATTTCAAGTCAATCTGAGTCCGTATGTTCAAGTTATGATCGATGCAAATAGAAGGGAATGACCCCATTTCGTATCGATCATCGAGCCTCGATTTCATATCCATCAGTAGGCCGCACTTCGTATCGATCAAAAGGCCTCTGTTCGAATCCATCAGGGAAAGCCTACTTGGAATCGATCAGCTCCGCACCGATCACAAAAGCCTACTTCGAATCGATCAACTCCGCATCCATCAGGTTCCAGTTGTTCGAATCGATCGAGTATGTTTCGACCAGCAACCCTCTGCTCGTACCCCTCAGACGATTGCTATTTCGTATCAATCGTGGGACTTCTGTTCGTATCCATTGAGCATTGCGCTATTCGTATCCATCGAGCATTGCACTAATCTTATCCATCACAAAGTTGCTTGTTCGTATCCATCAAGTCGAAGTGACTATGATCGATACGAACAAGGGCTGCCTTCATCGATACGAACAGAGTCACCATCATCGATACGAACAAACCACCTCCATCGATTCGAACAAGGCACGCTACAAATCGATACGAAGGAGACTGTTGTTGATCGATTCGAACTAGGCAACGGACTTCAATGCGAACAAGGCGAAGATCAAGGACAACTCGTTCAACTCGGCATCGAAAGCGGAGCGACCCAAAGATTCAAGCGCCACGTCAACTCACAATCACACGCAGCTATCGTTTCGAAATCATCGAGTCGAAATGATCGATACGAACAAAACAGCCAACCGAAAAACACCATTTCATATCGATCATATCTCCTAATATACAAGTCCAAATGCTATGAAATTTTCCCAGGAGCTTACGTGCATGCTGAAGAATGTCCACGCCAAATTTCGACTCCATCGGACACAATCTTGATCGATACGAAATCCGTTCGTATCGATCACGGATCGGACCGAAACTTCACGGGCTTGGTCGCGCGGGCCTACTCATGTGCCAGAAGGAGTCTCCCGAGATCTGAGTGAAATATCAGCCTCCTACACCTATAAATAGACCCTGAGAGCCAACAGAAAAGGGGGCTGCTTCCTCTTTGAATTCTCCAACGCCCAGACTCTACCGGATCCAGTTCTAAACTTCATTGCTGCTGCTACTAATGAATTTCACTGCTGTAAATCATTATTATTGACTGTAACCTGCTGTAATCAATTGAAATCATCAAGTGAACATCAATAAAATCATCAACTTCAGAGTGGACGTAGGCAAGATCGCCGAACCATTATAAAATCTTGTGTCTCTGTCTACTTCTTTCCATTTTAAGTTTATTATTCTTCATTTTCTATATTCTACATTACCCAGATCTGTGATCTGTGATTATATACTGCTGATTTGTGTTCACAAACTGGTGCTTTCACGACATTTGGGGTTTGTGACCAATTTTGGCGCAAACAATGAATTACTTCAACTCACACCAATATATCCATAATATGAATTTCGCTTTACATGCCCTTCCCTAATTATAGATTTCAATGAATATTTGTTGTGTGCAAATGAATTGGTTGAAATATGGATGCATGCAATAATTTATCTTATTTATCGAATAACTAGTTGAAAATTGATTGCTTGGTGATATATGGATTGTTATGTGGATTGAAATAGGCCAATTTGCAAACGGAACTTTGTTCAATTGCAAATTGAATTTTATTAACTTATATAGAAGTACATACACTGCTTATTTGATTAGAATTGTTGGAAAGCAACTCGGATCACTAAATAATTTCATATTATGGAATGATATTTTATAGAGCGATATTGGCTCTAGAAGTGCATTCTTGATGGATTTATTGTTTGAATCGTTTATATGTTTTTAAAAGATTTTTAAAATAAGGTTTTATCTATTTTGATCCTTATTGGATTTATTTTATATAATATAGTAAAATTATATTATATTCTTAACTTATTACTTATTTTAAAATTTCTATTCAAAGCTTTTAAAGATGAGTAATATTTATTCACAAAACTTTTTAAAATTTACTATTATAAGTGTATTATAATTTTGGAAATGTTTTAGAGGCAAAATCTAAATATGGAATTATTTTATAAAAGCTGTTATGAAAGTATTAATTTCAATTTCTAGTGATTTTAGTTATAAAAGCTATTTAAATGGTTTTGAAAGAGTTCGAAAACCTTTGAATACAGAACTCTTTTGAGAAATAATTACAAGGTTTGAAAATGATTTGTGGAAAATTTATTAATATTTCTAAGAAATATTGTTTAAAATTATATTTAAATATATATATGCATTCAAGCCTTGTATAAGAAGTATATTGGAAGGAATATTGATTTAGCCTTTGGAAATTTCATATTTATATTTTAAAAATAAAATATATGTTTTATAAATAAACATTCATATTTTCTAATGAATTTTGGAATATTACTCTACACCAAATTCATCTTTCTATGGAACGAGAAATATAATTAAACAATTTAGTAGTACCTAGTTGTATGGGGCATTCAGTATCACTTCATCGGTTAATTATACTACTTGTTTGTAGAATATTTGAGTGAGTAGAATTTATGAGCTTTTAGTCAATACTTGAATATCACTAGGTGATATGGGACATTTAGTGAAATTATAGTAATTAATAAAGTGGTAGTGATTTACACTTTAGAGTTGTATTATCATAGGGTGTTTGGCTATATGGGCTGATAGATCCCTAAGAAAAATGTAACTCCTAGTTTTTTATGATTATGATGATCGTTTGATTTTGACAATCCCATTGATCGTTTGTGATCCTGGTAACTTATTAGACGTTCTTGGGATGCTATCTTCTTTTGGAGAACAATAGATGGTCGCCATAGGCTTTTGTGGGTGACTGGCTATCACCATATGCATTTAGTATCTTACTAGTGGCTACATCGTGATTTCGTGCTTATGCATTTAGTAGCTTACTAGTGGTTACGTTGTGATTATGTGTTGCCTAAGAAGAGATATACAATTATTAGTAGCTTTCTAGTAGCTACATCGTGTTTCTGTTATTTGTCCAAGAGGGGATCGTACCTCTGTGATTTGTTCAAGACGGGATCGTACCTCTGTAATTTGTCCAGGAGGTGATCATACCTTTAATTTAATGAAATCCTTATATGGATTTATTTTAGTTCCTTTAATTTGAGAGGGACATATGTGAATCACCATATTTGCATATGATAGTCTATGATAGACTTGATTGTTTTATGAAATGGTGATTATTTTGTGATATATCTTTTTGGATTGACATATTTTATATGATTCTGTAATTATGTGTAGTCATATATTATTATGATATATTATTCTCACACCTTTAAATTAGATATAGTCTGAACCATTTATTTTCATAATATTCTGGTCTGGTCGAGATTCTGCAGGTACCAGGACTCGCTCACCTTGGACATGTGTGACAACATGTGGATAAACTATTTTCTGACAATTTGAGTTTATCCCATATTTATATATATATATATGGATATATTTTGTATGGGATGATATATGTATTACTTCAGATAGTAACATTTTACTGGTTTTGGATGTAATATTGTATATATTAGATATGTCGGTCTAGTATTATCATTTTTTAGACTCATACTTTTGTGGTTGTATACGATGTATATTGTTCCGCTGCGAACTGTAATTCTGTGGCCGATATTGTATATTGTTCATATTTAATTTAACCTGTGTGTTTGTTGCTTTATGCCGAGATTGTACATGTAAATTATTTAATTCAAATCCTCAAATTTTTTGTAAGAATGACGTGTCAGCATTGACCTAAGGGAATATTCACATCAGTTCGCTCTTAACAAGCCTCGTTCTCTATATTACTAGAAGGTATTACTCAGTAATACTCTTTAGTGGTATAGGTATAGAGGCAGGGCGTTACAGTCCCTTCCGAAGGCAGCATACCAATAAATAATAAGGCTAGAAGAGGCCTCATGATGGTTTGGGCAACAAGGCTAGAAAGAGGAAGAGGAAAGGTCAAAAGAAATTGGCTCCTTAGCAATCGTCCGGTGACTACGAGATAGTTTCTATTTGTTTCCTCTTGGGCTGTAATTTTAATTCTAGTAAGTTGTACATAGGTCATGATTGTACGAGACTGACACCCGCATTGAATGTGTATAAAGTTTGAATGAAATGAAAGACCGTTTTTTGTTTCAGTCTTTGTTCCATTTACATTTCTGCAATTTATACTCTACTCCTGCCTATATGCATCTGGCCGCATATATAATATAACTGCTTGTACTGCAATTTATCCATATTATACATGTTTGTCTCTATGCATTGCTTTTATTTACCGCAACTCTGTGCATATAAATAAAATTCCTATAATTACTTTAGTTATATTCCATTATTTAGTCCTGTTCATAGCTACCAAAGTGTTCCGTTTGGCTAACTAAACTATAATTTAACCAACTCCGTATTTATTCATGTTTATTCTATGTCAAGTTTCCTTTGACCACTAACAAATTATAAATAATCCAAGCTCCGTGATATCTCCCATCTCCAGGAAACGGTGGTTTGATCGTCTATTTCCTTATGTTCTCGATCTTATCAATAACCGGGCGTAATCGAAGTTATCCATAAAGTTACACTATTCAACCTCGGCAAAGCAAACCCCGCTAGGCCACGAGTGAAACCATACATTTTACATAGTCTTGCCACACAACGAGTCCTGCTTCCAGAACTCATTGCCCCAAATGCCAAAATCCAAGCATCAACCTCCAATCTTGCCTACTTCCTAGCATCGATCTAATAATAACATCATGGGGCAAATTATCCTATCGTCCCCTATTCAATTATACTCTTATGGCCCTACTCTTGGACCGAAGTAGTTCGATAGTACTTGTTTTATTTTTTCAAGGACTATCCTCGCTTATGCTCGGTCGAGCATGTCCTGCTAGGCCGTAAGCACGGTCATGGAGGTCATGTCAATCTACCATTTTTTATCTCAGGGAACCGGCATCTTAGATACCTATCTCTGGGCATCTACTTTTAGCAACATTTATTGCCTGGTGTTAGCTAAAAGTTTCAATTGACCGTCCTCACTTATCCTCGGCCTAGCATATCCTGTCAGGCCGCAAGCATGGTCATCAAAAATTCATCCACATACAAATTTCTATCTCCAAAAACTAGCGATTTGATCACCTTATTCTAGGCATTCATTCTTGACGTATCCTAACTCTTGGCAATGGTCAACACCTAAAGGTCAGAGTTGAATTATTTGATCGGCCCTTGTGATTACCTTCCTTGGTCCTGATCTTGGACCGAAGGAGTTGGTACAATTTCCCAGTACCTTGATCGCACTGCTAACCGCATAGCATAGGATTTTTCTTACAAGAATATGGTTCCATTGGTTCAACATGCTAATTTTATTTATAAATGAAAAACTATTACATTGCCCCCAGAATCCTTCGGTGAATTATTTGCATAAAATAAACTAAAACAAAACTAAACAAAATAACGTCGCAACAGGTCGCTATTTTGTGCACGTGGAATCGAGATTTTGTCAACAGTTGCTAGCTTGAACGTTCCATCTACAATATTTTTCTTGATTTTATAAAGACCTTCTCAATTCGGACCAAATGCACTCATACCCAAGAGGACTTGTTTCAAAATGAGATCTCCCACCTAGAAGGTACGGCTCTGGACCTTGTTGTTGAAATGTCATGCCACTCTTTTCTAGTGAGCATTTACCCTTAATTTCGCTTCATTCCTTTTCTCATCACCCAAGTTGAGGGACTCAAGCAAGGTTTCCGCATTTACATTTGGATCATAATGCCTTTTACAATGAGAAGGGACTTCTAATTCTATCGTGATCATAGCCTTTAATCAGTAGGCCAGAGTTAATGGCGTATGAATAATCGTGCACTTATGAGTCGTCCTATAAGCCCACAATGCTATGGAAGCTCATTGACCTAGTTGCTCTTGGCTCTAGTTAACCTTTTTTCAAGATGGACTTGATAACATTATTCATTGCCACCACCTATCCGTTCGCCTGCAGCTGTGCTACCACCGAAAAGCTTTTCTCAATCTTGTACCAGTTGCAAAAATCCTTAAACTCGATACTTTTGAACCGAGTTCCATTATCTGTTATAATCATCTATTATCTGACCTTTTGACCCAGCTATATTAAGATTCGATTGGACAAGTTAGACTCAATGATAGACAAGAAAAGCAGTTCAGAGAGGTGATCATAGAGTCCAAAGATCAAGCACAGACAATAATACGAAGTAATAATCAAGCGAAGCTAAGAGATAGACTCTACAGAACATTCTAAGTATGGAATAGTGCTTCCTCTAGGCAGGGGATGGGATTGGATCACTATGGCTATGAACAACTTGAATCAGCAGTTCAATTCAACGGGAATCGATCGATATCTCTAAAAACATGAAAGAAACTATGCAAACAACGTTAGAAACATGAAGCTAGCTTAGATGAGGATTCACATGATCGATCGCAGCTCGCCACGTGGCCAGGAAGACTGATTGGCCCTGATCGCTAGATATTGGGAATTAAGCTACAAGATTTTTCGAGTGACCTCGTCTGCATCTGGAGATTCTACCGGCAAATTTTCAGGAAGACATTCGGTCGTCTACGCCTATAAATATAGGGTTCATAGCTCATTTGAAGGGGTTTTATGCTATTGTTTTCTTTGTACTCCATTGTAATTATGGATTCTGATCTGATCCCTCTTGTACTCAGAAATTCAAGTGACTAATAAAGTTATCTCTTCAAATTGGATGTACGCACTCAACGCCGAACCACTATAAATCTGTTTGTCATTGTTTATTACTTATTTTTTTTGCTTATTTACCTGGTTTTCATTTTGTTTTCTTCGTTTATTTCTCTACATATAATCTATTGGGTGTTTGAGCAAACTTTTGGCACAAACATCTTCTAAGATACTCCGAACCTACAGATGATATTCTTCATCACAAAGTTGATCACTTATTTCATTATGATCATGGCAAGTGCATCTGCTTCGATCCACTTTGTGAAATAATCCACTACAATTATAGCGTAATTAGCTCCTCCTTTTGACCCGGCTATATTAAGACCGATTTGAGACTCGATGATAGACAAGGAAAGCAGTTCACAGAGATGATCGCACAGTCCAAAGATCAAGCATGGACGATAATATGAAGTAACGATCAAGCGAAGCCAAGAAATAGACACTATATAACATTCTAAGTATGGAATAGTGCTTCCCCTAAGTAAGGGATCAGATCGGATCACTATGGCTATGAACAGCTTGAATCAACAGTTCAACTCAACATGAATCGATCGATATCTATAAAAACATGAAAGAAACTATGCAAAAAACTTCGTAAATATAAAGCTAGCATAGAGGGGGACTCACCTGACCGATAGCAGCTCGCCACATGGTCAGAAAGACCGATCGACCCCGATCGCTAGATACTAGGAATTGGGCTATAAGATTTTTCTTATAACCTCGTCTACATCTGGAGATTCTACCGGTGAATTTTCAGGAAGATATTCGATTGTTTACGCCTATAAATACAGGGTTCATAGCTCATTTGAAGGGGTTTACACTGTTGTTTTCTTCGTAGTTCATTTTAATTACGGATTTCGATCTGATCCCTCTTGTAATCAGAAATTCAAGTGACTAATAAAGTTATCTCTTCAAAGTGGACGTAGGCACTCAACGCCGAACCACTGTAAATCTGTTTGTCGTTGTTTTTTACTTGTTTTCTGCTTGTTTACTCGGTTTTCATTTTGTTTTCTTCATATATTTATCTATATATAATCTATTGGGTGTTTGTGCCAACTTTTGGTGCAAACATTTTGATGCTTTCACCGAGAAGAGAATTCTCGGCCTGATTGGATCACATCATCTACTGGTGGATTCCTGTATCCACGGGATAGATCAAGATTTCTACCGACAGCTTTCCATTTCTACTCAGATTTAAAGAAGATCTAAAAGGAAGCTATTACCCATAACCGGAGGAAAGTCCACTACTTCCCATGATATTGAAGGAAATGACGATGCTAGTGTTCAATAAGTTGATCAAAATGTACAACCGACGGTTGCCAATGCCCAGAATATAGCTGAATATATCACCAGAGCTGATTTTTAAGTCCTTATGAAGGAATTGATAGATAGCCGTCAGCAGGTCAACTAGCAAATCCAGGCTAACATCGACCCGATGAACCAGTTAAAAGATCAATGTGGAAAAATAAGGAGGGAGCTTACTCCATATTCAAGATCGAAAATTCCTCCTCATCTAACGACTATCATAGAAACAAATGTCTCAAAATGAATGCATCTGCAACTAGAGCATCAGGACAAGATCAGGCGATCGGCCATGGCCAATCGACACCGATCGATGCGAAACCCCTCAGGGGGATCAGCACTGAACCCTCTAATCAAGGGGGTGATCGACATGCAAGAGGAGGAGCTTACTTTGGAGGTTCCGCGATCAATAAAAGCGCCGAAGCTCAGGCGAATATGGTTGAACAACGGCTGAGAGACGACGATAGAATTGCTACTCAGGAAATGGATCAAGAGAAAGAGGAGCCAAGGCAACAGAGCACTGCTTGGAGACATGGATCGGGTCATTCACGTGTGGTGGAGCACGACTACTACCTGACACCAACTTTCTAAACAACATAGTTAACCGCTATGGTGAGGCAGAGTGAAAGAAAGTCAAGGCCTGACCAACGATGATTGGGAACCTTCGGAAGTCATACTCCTACAGACTATCTATGAAGGTTCCATATGCCTACGATGCCTGCCTATGTGAGAAAAAAATGACCCCACGCAGCATCCCTTAAAGTATGAATGGCACATGGACTCCACCCGAGCCACTGATGCAGTCGAGTGCAAATGATTTCCCATCTTTTTGGAAGATGTTGTGACCATGTGGTTCACCAAGCTACCACCGTGGTCAATCTCTTCATTTGATGAGTTAGTGAAGAAGTTCCTAGAATAGTTCTGCATGCATACGACTCGCCCCAATGATGTAATGTCACTCCCCAGTTCGGTACAGGCACTGGGGGAGTCATTGAAAGATTTTCTAGAAAGGTTTAATACAGTTGTTACAGAAGTTAGTAATCTGAAAGATGATGCACTACTCATGACACTGGCTAGGCGAGTCGACCTCGATTCCAAGTTGGCGATTGGTTAGCAGGAAAGCCTCCTTTTACATTGGATCGTTTCTTTACAAAGGCGGATTAGTTTCTATGAAAGGAGGAAGCGAAGCAAACCAGGAAGAGAGGTGTTGCAGGCCCAAGCGCCGAGGGAGTATAAAGTAATGTAGTAGTAAAGCAGTCCAGTGATAGTTTCGAAAAAATTCAGATCAATGTTCAGAACAAACCGAATGAGCAAAAGAAAGAAGATGATAGAAATTGCGACCGAAGATGGGATTCCAATAGAGGGAAGCCGAGGATATCATTGTTTGATGCATACACGCCGTTGAATACGTCGCTAGAGAATGTTTATCTATCAACTTTTAACATTATGCAGTACAGGAAACCACCTCCAAAAGAACTGATGGAGAAGCAGAGACAGTTCGGAAAGTACTGTAGATTTCATGAGAGTTATGGACATATCACGGACGAGTGTCGCCACCTCCGTGATGTTATTGAGAAGTTAATTCGATAAAGAAAGTTGCAGCAGTTTGTTAAAGCCCTACAGGATGGCGTGCAGGGGACATCCGACCCCAATCGAGGACAAGCTCCACCCAGTGCTGAGGAACCTCGATGGACAGTAAGGAAATTAGTTATTAATACCATTATCGAAGGACCACATACGGTCAATAAAATCTGGAATGAGATGAAGCATTATATGAACGCTATCAGATATGTTGACATTGAATGTTGCTCGAACATGGGGACGGTGCTGCAACAAAGTAGCAACAAACTATGACAAATGATATCGTGTTTCGGAGTAGAGACGTAGAAAAGGTGAAGGCCCCTACAATCGATCCAATAGTGATCTCGGCCATGATCAGCCCCGCCTTGGTAAGAAAGATTCTCATTGATTGTGGAAGTTCTGTGAATATCATTTTCAAGAAGGCATACGACCAGATGTTACTGGAATCCAAAGATCTAAAACCATGCAAAGCCCGTATTCATGGCTTTAACGGTATTGCAACTGAAGTGGTGGGCTATGTTGAGCTACCAATGGAGTTAGGAGACGACAGCCGAAGGAGAGTGCGGTTGCAACCGTTTGTTATGATGGATGCGAACTCTCCGTACAATGCTTTTCTGGGCCGACTACTCCTTACTGAATTCAGGGCAGCTATCGCCCCTTGGTGCTTAACGCTAAAATTCCCAACAGAGAATGACATGGGAATTATTCATCGAGATCAGGTGACTGGACATGCTTGTTATGTGGCTGAGTCGAGAGACGCTCAGCGAAGGGAGAAAGGAAAGGATGCAGAGAGGCCTCTCTGCATCAAAACTAATAAAGCTTAGCAACCAGCATCTGGGCCTTGGCTCGGGCACCACAGTTGGTTCTATAAAGATATGAATCCGAGAGATGAAGAAGAGCAGCCCAAAGAAACCAAGGCTGCACCCTCTGAGCTGACAATTGACATCACGGTCAACCACGACGACCCATCATGACTCCTCAAGATCGGATCTCAGCTTAGTGCAACGATGATGAAGGAGTTAGCTGGCTTTCTTCGACAGAATCTTGATGTGTTCGCTAGAACTCATTCTTACATGTGTGGGATCTCACTGACCATCGCAAGCAATGCATTGAATATCGATCTGAGGCATGCCCTGGTGAAACAAAAGCGATGCAACATGGATCCTGAGAGATCTGCTGCACTAAAAGAGGAGGTGGATAAACTCAAGAACAATGGGTTTATCCATGACGCCCTCTACCCGAAATGAGTATCTAATCCAGTTCTTGTGAGAAAAGCTAATGGAAAGTAGTGGACATGCATTGACTACTCGGACCTGAATAAGGCGTGCTCGAAAGACATTTTCCACTTTCGAGGATCGACTAACTAGTAGACTCAACCGCTAGACATGAACTGCTTTCATTCATGGACACATACTCCGGATACAATCAAATTCTGATGCATGTCCCAGACCAGGAATACGCCAGCTTCATTATCGACCAAGGATTATACTGCTACGTGTGTGATGCATTTTGGACTAAAGAATGCTGGAGCTACTTACCAGAGACTGGTCAACCGGATGTTCAAAGACCAAATTGGGTGATCGACGGAAGTATATGTGGATGATACGCTCGTGAAGTCATGACAATCAAACAACCACACCAATGACTTGGCGGAGATGTTCAGTGTTCTCCGAAAATATGGATTGAAACTTAATGCCACGCTCTTTTGGCATTGCGTAAGGAAAATTCTTGGGTTTCATCGTCAACTCTCACGGAATTGAAATCTCGAGAAGATTCAGGCAATAAGGGACATCTAGGTGTCGAAGACAATCAAGCAGGTGCAATGTCTAAATGGGAAGGTCGCCTTCCTGAGCCTGTTCATCTCTAAAGCCACTGACAAGTGCATTCCTTTCTTCGACTTAATTAGAAGAGGGAAGAGAAAATGCGAATAGATGCAAGATTGTATTGATGCATTTTAAGCTCTAGTACATCACTTAGAGAGACGTCCCATCCTATCCAAACCACTGGATTATAAAGATTTATATATTTACTTGGTAGTGTCGGTACAAGCCATAAGTATCACACTGCTGCGCAAAGAGAATCAGATCCAGAGGCCAGTGTATTATGTTAGCAAGCGGTTGACAAGTGTTGAAAGGAACTATTCAAAACTAGAAAAGCTCGCGTATTGCTTGTTGATTGCGTCAAGGAAGCTCCGCCCTTATTTCCAAGCTTATCCCATCAATGTCTTCATCGACCAGTCGTTACGATAGGTCCTACAGCGATCTGAGATGTCTGGATGGTTACTTAAATGGAACATCAAATTGAGCCAGTTCGATATCACTTATCTCCCTCGAAGAGCCATCCAGGGACAAGCACTGGCGGACTTCATAGTCGAATTCACTGCGCAAGATGGCTCTCCAGGGAGTAGTGAAGAACTTACCATCCAATGAAAGATGTACATGGATGGAGCATCTAACTGTCGATGTTCTGGCATCGGAGTCATACTAGTAACTCCTGAGGAACGCTCGATCTGCTATGCCCTGAAACATGACTTCCTTGCAATTGATAACGAAGTTGAATATGAAGCCTTGATCGCTGGGCTTAAACTGGCTAGAGAGATGGGAGTAAAAGCTTTGCAAAGTTTTTGTGATTCCTAGTTAGTAGTAAACCAAGTCAGGGGAGAATGCCAAACCAAAGGAGCGCGACTTGCTCCTTACCTCAACCAAGTCCAAGAACTGCTAACCGATTTCGAGCATTACACCATTACACACATCCTAGAGAATAAAATGAGAAAGCCGACTCACTGGCCAAGTTGGCCAGTGAGTCGGCTTTCCTTGCAAATGGGCATAGTCCCAATTGAAGTACTCAATGCTTCGAGCATTGGCCAGATGGAGATTGATTGTGTCTTAGAAATGGAGCCTGAGAAGGAGTCGTGGATGACTCTAATTAAAGATGATTTACGAAGGGGAATCCTTTTTGAACAAAGGAATAAAAAACGATAGATCCTTTATAAAGCATCACGATACATGCTTCAAGAAGGAGTCATGTACAGGAAGGGTTTCTCCGTCCCCCTGCTTCGGTGTATCACCAATGATGAAATCAAGTGAGTATTAAGAGATGTCCATGAAGAAGAATGTGGCGATCATACCGTAGGGCAAACCCTGGCGAAGAAGATACTCTGCTATGGTTATCTATGGCCAATTGTAAATCGAGACGCAGCTGATAATGCTAGATGATGCGTCAAATGCCAGATGTTTGCAAAAATTTCAAGAGCACCATCGACGAAAATCACTCAGATGGTCAGTCCATGGCCGTTTGCTACGTAGGGTATTGACATTATCAGCTCCTTGCCAATTTACGAAGTTGGTGCGAAGTACGCCATCGTAACAGTTGATTACTTCACCAAATCAGCTAAAGCCAAACCTTTAGCCACAACTACTATGAAGAAAGTAATTAATTTTGTTGTTCAAAACATCATCTGTCGGGTGTCCCCCGAACAATCATAACCGACAACAAACCCAATTCGATAGTGCTGAGTTCAAAGAATTCTATGGCCAGCATCATATCAACAAAAGACTTACGGTAGTTACTCAACGTCAAGCTAATGGACAGGTCGAAGCTGTCAACAAAATCATAAAGTTCATTCTAAAGAAGCATTTGGAAAAGGCTAGAGGCAAGTGGGTTAACGAATTCCCGTCAACATTATGGGCATACAGAACTACCCATAAGTCTGCGACTGGCCATACTCCATTCGCCCTTGCTTACGACTCTGAAGCCGTGATTCCTGTAGAACTTGAAGTCCCTTCTCATCGAGTGACTTACTATGACCCCAGAACTAATAAAGATCTCCTTTTGGAACCTTTAGACGTGGTTGATGAGAAGCGCGAAGAAGCTGACTTGAGGACGGCTACACACCAACACTGAATCACCCGGTACTACAATGTTAAAATCTGGCCTAGGACCTTTGAAATTGGCGATCTTGTCCTGAAACGGATCTTTCCTAGCCCCATGAACATTGGTCCAAGATGGTAAGGACCGTATGTCATCAATTAGAAGCTTGAAGATGGAACTTTCAAGCTAACGAAAGTCGATGGCATCACACTTCCTAGAGCATGGAATAGCGAGTATTTACTACGTTGTTTCAATTAGTTTCATTTCATTCAATTGTATTCATTTAGAATTTGCTTTTGCATTTGAATTCAAAGCCATTTAATAAGACAGACTCTGTCATTCCTTTTTCAGTTTGCAATAAAATCTGAAGTTTGCTCCATATCTGTGAATTGCTTGTGCATAATATAATAGTTGTGATATACAACCAACTTACATCCACATATGCATAATATAAACCAACAAGTGCCCGGAGTTTGGGGACAACCAAGTACTTGGGTCCATAATCAAATTAAACAAAATGAACATGACTCGACCATTCATCCATTAACTCTTGTCTGCATCTGGCGAGCTAAGTATAAAATACAGAGTGGGTGTGACTCGACCATCCGTTGACTAACTCCGTTTCCCGATTTGATGGGAAGAATGTAAAGTAAAAATGGTCGCAGTACGACCGACCACTCTTCGATATTTGCCTCAGACTTGGGGGCAAGGGAATTAATCAAAGGAAATGTAATTCGATCGTTTTCCAGGACAACTCCAGTGACCAGAGTGTGGGCTAGAGGTATATACGTCAAATGGGTGTGATTGACTGCCCATCAACTAACTCTGATCCCTAGAGTGTGATTCAACCATTCATTTTCCAACTCCGGCCTGAACCCGACAGGTGGGGAATAAAATCTTCATGGATGGGACCCCGACCGTCCACGAACTCGCTTTGCCAACCCAAGACTAGGGGCAGGAGTATAATCACTTAACCGCTGGACATGACAGTGTAACATTATGGCTCACACCTAGTTTTTTAAATGACTTAAGGCCACGATTGAAAGGAGGCCTTGAGATGGATTTGTCGGATAGACGCCCGAAGCAAAGGGCGATCAAAAGACATTGCAACTTGAATGATGAGTGATGAATTATAAGTACACTGAATGGGAAACATAATAGCTCGAACACCTAGACAAATTTCGAACAAAAGCTGAATAGAGACAAAAGAGTTTTTATTTATATACTGAAACTTAGAAACAAAGTACAAGTTTATTTCGAAAACAAAAAGGCAAAAATGAAGGCTGTGCCCGCACAATTGCGGCCAACAAAAAAAACTAGATACCTAGCTACGAACTACCTAAGCCGGTTCGACGACTATTTCTCCCCTTTTTTGGGCTTCTTCAGGGTGGATTCTTCGAAGCCACCGCCTAATCCTCTCCTCTTCGACCCTTTTTTGCCCTTGCTACCCTTAGGAGAGATGCTTTCAGAGACAGAGGTAGTCTCACTTTGGGATATAAAAGGATCGACCTCCTCAGGAGTAACACTGCTCGGTAGTAGAACTTGGAGCGGAGTAATATCCACTTCGATACTCTCCTTCTTGGCTTGCAGCTTCATCTTTTCCTTATCAATGTGCTCGTTCATGCTAAGTTTACCAGTGTGGCATGGGTCACTATGACGTCCTCTGTTTCATCCTGGCCCTGCTGGTCATTAGCATTTTCTTCATGCAAAGCTCCTATGACTTCAACATCCAGGCCTGGAGTTTCAATAGGTTGATCAGTAGGAGCCACCTATACAGTGACGGCCGCAGTAGACCCCATGGTCTGCACCTGCTATCCCAGGGAAACATTACCATCAGGAGCATGAAGACCAATGGGAAATCCCATGACAATCGGGCACGAGATGTAAACCTTCTCGAATGTCGAAGAAGTAAGAGATATACCTTCACTAGATTGGCCTTCAATCGTAGCTAGAGTGTCACCTTCCAAAATCGAAGATGACCCAAAAGATGTGTGTATCCCCGAATGATCTGGATCGTAACCCGCATCCTTCTTTGGGGCGCTAGAAATTGAAGCACCATCTACTTGAGTAGTAGAGGGTCTTAGGAACCAGAACCCGAGGCTTCGTCGCCATCTTTTCCCTTTCCGATGATCACTGGATCATTGAGTAAACTTAGCCTAGCAGCCCTAAGCTCATCAAGCTCTTCATCACGCGATATTTCACGCATGAGCTTCTCTTCATCCACTTCCGCACCACCAAGGGACTTCTTTTTCAAATCTACAATATGATCCTAGGCTTCGACAAGCGACTTGGGATACCCCTCTCCAAGGAGGTTGCGATTCATCAGGATGCATGCATTGTAATATATTAGTAGCGGATCGAACTCGTCCTTTATCTCTGTCCGACCCGCCTCCCTAGCCTCTTCCTTGAGGGCCTCTATCTACGCATGTTGATTGTCGGCCTCTGTTTTAGCTTTGCAAGCCTCAACGATCTCCTTGTAGTATCGTTGAGACTCCAGCTGAGCCTCAAGCTTCTCCTACTTTTCCTTCTCATGCTCTTCCTCAAGCTATTTAATACAAAGGGCAAAAGCATCATTGTCTTTTTTCAGTGCCTCCTTCTCTTTTGTAAAACATATTTTTCGAGGGCTAAAGTACCGCCGCGACGAACGACAGTGTCCAGTTCAGCTCGGTGTACTTTCATTAAACGCTCGATGGCTTAAAAAGACTCACTAGCTTTTGTCTCAGCATCGACCCATTTGTACCCAACTGCTTGACCTCCTCGTCCAAGCACTTGATGGTATCTTTGTTGTGGATAGCCTCAAGAGTTAAGCGATCAATTTCTTGTTTCCTTTCCATCGACACCTCAGAGATTCTCTCGGCCACACGGAGAGTTGTACTATGCTGGACATAAACACCATTAACATAAGACAACACCATGTCCTAGGACTCTGGAGGAATTGAATGAAAAGTGGGAACAAATTTGAACTCGTCAAAGCACAACTTAGGAAATGTGGCCTTGAGCTAGGATAACTTCTCAGCAGAAGTAGCATCAAAAGTAGTGGGGGCTGAGAGGGCCCGACTATCGTGCTTGTAGGATGAAATATCAAGGCCTTCTGAGCTAGATTGGCATTTTGAAGATCGCCGAACGCCTGAAGAACCCGAATGTTGCTCGAGTGCAATGGCCGAAGTGGGAGCATAAGGTAGCGACTTACTACTGTTATGTGTAGTAGGGTGTTGACCGGCACCCTTAATGTTTGAAGACTGGGATTTTGATTTATGCTTGGACGACGAGTCCTTAGATTGGTGGCTTCGGTCTCGGTCTTCTCTTCCTTCGTACCCTTCTCTGTCTCGACCGGGGTCCGGACCTTGACCAGGCCCAAAATAAGATGGCTGAGAGTACGCTGATCTCTTCAAGCGATCATAGTTGCGAGGGAGTCCCATCGAACCTGCAAACAAAATAAAAGTGTATAAGAATCACTGGAGTAAAGGTGGATAAGTGTCGTGCAGTGCAGTGCACGTGATCGTGAGTGTCCTAATGTTCTTCCAACGGACCAGTTACTAGAACTTTGCTCACTGGAGTAATCTCTCCTATGTCAATAGGGGGAATATCAGTGCCAAATCTAATAGGAGATTCATACCCCCTGAGGCTTAGGTTGGCGAAATCATAATTTCCGACATCATCCGGGAGTGGGATGTCCGACGGCCCCTCAAAAAGATTTTCTAGAGGCAAAGAGCTATATTGATCTGTAGCAGCAGAGGTTGACCTGCATTTCTTGGAGACCTGCCATTTGTGAAGCTTGTAAACAAGTCTTTTCTTCTTCTCTTTTCTTAGGTGGGGAGCTGTTGGTCTTGAGAGGATCTCACTATGGGCTCATGACTTGATCTTACATCGCCACGACCGAGCTCATTAGCATCGCCCCTCATCTTGCCTTCCTCGGTGACATCCTAAGCCCCTTCGACTGGGGGCACAATAGGATCAGCTTCATCACATCCTTTCCCAATAGCGCCTCTTTTCTCTACAACTTCCTCCTCGATGTTTCTAGGCAGTACCGTGCTACGTCCTTCTTCAAGCAAGCCGAAGACAAAAAGGCGCTCATCGATGAGAAGAGATCTGATGTCTATATCCGCCACCGGAATATTTTTAAACACTGAAACCGCCTATAAGTATATGTCGTCGGCGGGACGTGTATGGCTACCTACAATGTTCAATAAAAAAACTGCTTAATTTAGGGTACGGCTTGGATAAATGCACTTGAAGTTAAGTTTGAAGCGACACTAATGTCCTTCTAATCACCAACCTTTTTCCGATCCATCTCACCATTTTGTTCTGAATTATGTATTGATGTGAAGCACATGTTAGCAATTTATATATTTGTTTCCTTATTACTTGAGGATGTGTCTGAGTCATCTACTGTTACAATATAAGCTCTTCTCCGTTTTTTAGATGAATCAGTGTTTGGTGTAGTTTCCAATTTATCGAGATGTGGGCAGTCTCATTTTAAATGGCCAGGTTCATCGCAGTTATAACAGCTAAGGCTATTTCCGCTTCCACTTCTTGGAATTTTATTGTCATTTCTTCTTTTGAAATTGTTCATCTTCCTATATTTTAGAAATTTCCTGAAATTCCTTTTCATGAAAGAAATTTCTTCATCGTCATCGCTGTCTAAATTCAAATTATCCGCCATTGCATTAAAAGCTATAGATTTCTTATCAAAATTGCTTTTCTTTCTCTCCGGCCCTGCATTTATGCTTCAAAAGGCATTAAATTGCCAATTAACTCTTTAATTTTTAGAGTGCTAATGTCATTAGCCTCTTCGATTGAAGAGTCTTTTGATCGCATTCAGGAGTAAGTGAATTGATGATTTTTCTAACTTGATCCTCCTTAGAAAAACTTTTACCCGGTGCAATAAGTGAGTGTACTATATCTTGGAATCTACTATATATATCAGATATGGACTCATTTGGACTCATTTTGAATAATTGAAACCGATTTGTTAACATGGAAATTTTGGTTTGTTTAGCCTTACTTGTGCCTTCATGTGTAACTTGCAAAGTTCTCCAAATTTCAAATGCAGACTTACATATAGATACTTTATTAAATTCATTTCTATCTAGTGAACAAAATAATTTATTCATAGCTTTAGAGTTACTTTGTGCACTGCTTTTCGGTCAGCATTCCACTATGCAAAATTAGTCTCTGGTTTAGTGTACTCAGTTTGTGTGATATTCCAAGTGTCTAAACCAGTTGACTGTAAATAAATATTCATTCTACATGACCAATATGTGCAATTACTGCCATTAAAAAGTGGATGTCTAGCAGTGGATTGTCCTTCAAAAAATGAGTTACTAACAAGTGTATTAACAGTGTTACTAACAGTACTATTACTAGTGTTGGTACCCATTTAAACTTTTTCAAAAATCAGATGATGAATACTTTGAAAACCAATGCTCTGATATCAAATGTGAGTCGGTGGAATAGGAATCTTAAGGCTAAATAAACACTAGATGGGGATGAATAGTGTCTAATGGATTATATGAATATTTTTCAAATTCTTTAAGATTCTACTTGGAATGTTGCAATTAATAACCACAAAATCAAAGTGTAGATAAAAGTAAATGCAGTAAAAGTGAAAAGGAAAGAACACACCAGGATTTTATACTGATTCGGAGTTACTCTACATCCAGTCCCGCACAATTCCTTGTACATATTTCTTTTCAACTAGTAAATGCAAATACAATCTCAATTTCAAGGCTACAAGACTCACCCTCCAGAATCCCGATCTTTGGGTAGAGTCGCTTCATTTCCGGGCTGTAAGCACACCCACTAGATTTATGGGCTTCTAAGCACACACGATTATTTTACGGGCTATAATCACAACCGATTGATTTTACGGGCTACAACCATACCCAAAAGTATAGTAGTATGATTTGATAGAGTTTACAAACTCAGATCTTCGATTTTGATTACAATTGATCATATAACTCTTGAATAGCACTTTGATCTTGGTTTGAGTGAGAGAGATGAGAGAAATTAGAGAGTAGATGAAGGAGAATCAAATTAGTGATGGTTGAATTTTATTCTGGTTGAATTTCAGCAGAGTTTGGGTATATTTTTATTTAGAAATCAAGAGAGTGGAAATATGAGAGAAGAATAAGAAAGTAGATGATAAAAATTCGTTTGGAAGTCCAGTATATACATGAAAACAATGGTCATGTCTATTCGTGAAGAGATACGATGAAAAGACACTTCCATTCAAATTTGAACTTTGAAAATTAGGGTCACTATGTCAGCATATATAGGGATTGGATATGTCGACATATCCTTCAGGAAATTGAAAAACACTTTATAAAAATTATTTTAAAAATATAAAGGTTTCTGAAATATTTTGATACTTTGTAAAAACATCTAAACATAGTTTATACATATTTTAATTATATCAAACTTAATAAAACTTTATAGAAATATTTTTAAATATATAAAGGACGAATTTTTTTTGAAAATAATAAATATAAAGTAAAAGTGAATATTTTTGAAATCAAAGTAATAACAATTATTATAATAAACTTATAAATATTTAGAAATCTTTAAAAACTAAAATTATAACAAAGTATAATATTCAAAATATATTAAAAATAGTTAAAAACTTAAAATATAATAGAATCAAAAGATAGAAATAATTTAAAGGCTATTTTGAAAAATTATTTTGAAAACAAAAATTCTTTTAAAACCATTTTAAAAAATTTTTAAAGTCATGTGAAAAAGAGAAATAGGGAGAGAAATCAAAGAAGTGCTATCAGGGTTTAAACAAAAATTCTATGACTCTATAACTTATCCAGTAAATCTTGATATCGGTATCTTGAATCTACTCTTGATATCAGCATCTTGAATCTACTCTTGATATCAATATCTTCAATCTACTCTTGATATCAGCATCTTGAATCTACTCTTGATGTTGTACAGTCTTCTTAATCAATACCTGTCTAATATCCTACATTATATACTATACATATCTTGATAAAACATTAGTATATGTATTTTATATAATGTCCTATAGTTGTTATCATCAAAACCAAAACCTAAGGTACTAACACATGTTAGCTCATCTTGTATACAAATACGCTTTCTAAATTATAAATATGTATATATGAAAATATAATGTGTGTGTATATATTTATATGCATATGTATATACATATGTTCTTATATATACATTATAAATAATACTTGTAAAATGATATTAAATAGTACATATATATATGTATATATATATGTATGTATGCATGTATGCATATGTATATGTAAAATATAGTTATATTACAAATGTTTTCAATATTTAAAAAATTAAATTTAAATAAATATATATAATTAAATAAATATAAATATATAATTAAATAAATATATATATATTTATATTGGAAGCTGTAATAATTTTTTTTATTTTGGTATATTAAACCATGTATGTATATATTACACACAGAGATATATATATATATATAAATACTTGTAAATATTATAAAATATATAGTAATAATTAAAATTTATGCATGTTGCTCTCCTCCCAGAAATAAAATAATTTTTTTTGTTTCGGTTTTGAAACAATTAGTTTATTTTCTTCTGAATTTTCCATATGGAAAATATATTAGATTAAAATTATTTTAAAAAAATCCAAAATCAAAATGACAACGTGCATAAAATTTTATATTTGCATTTTGTATTATTTATAATTTATATATACATATTTATTAACTACATAAACTAGTTTTAAATTAAATAAATGTATTTAATTTATATACGTCTTAATTTTTTTATGTTAAAACCATGAGCACGAGAATGTAACTAAAATTGTATAAAATATAAATCATATACATATATTAAAGTATTATACTTAATGTAGAAGTGTTTTAACTAAATTAGAAATTGATTAAATATACATATTAATTTTATTTCAAAAATGATAGTAATTTTTTAATTACCATATCATAAGTATATTAAGGATTATAATTTTTTTAATATTTATGCACATATAAACAACCATCCAAATTATGTGACAACATATCAATATAAAGATCCATAATAACTGCCAACTACAAAAATTGTGATATAATAATCAAATTAGACATTATCAAATCAGAAGTATACCTTTCATCAATGCCTAATACATACACATTGAAGCAAAGAACAAACTCGTTGAATCCAATTCCAATTCTAAAATTGTTAGCTCCTGAATCGCTTCACCATTTATGACCGAATCAAATTGATTTGATGCATTTTAGTTTATGAATTTTTGAGGAGAAAGGAAAGGTGGTGGCCAACCTATATGTGTAGCAAGAGGAGAGCCAAAAAGAAGAAAGATAAGTAATGGTTAAGGGAATTTATATAGGCAAGAGAGTGAAAAGTGGATCTAGATTTCACTAACCAATTCATTTTCTCTTAAACATTCAAAATCACACATACAAGTCATCAAATGGCCGGCCCTATATGCTTGCCTATAGCTGGCTAAACCATGCCCTTTTTCGGCCTAAAAAATATTTCAAACCCAATCAATATTTATTGCATTTAAATCCTATTTAAACGCGTACCGATATCGTATATCGATCAGTATATTTATAACTATTATAAATGGACTGTTTGATACTGTTCAACATAAATCAAATAAAATTTTATAATTATATATTTCATAAATTTTAATTAATTTATAACAATTAAAAATTAATTAAATTGAAGTGGTAAAAGGAGTATTCAATTTCTCGGTTGTGCAACTCTTAGGTGTAAATTTGGTTAGCGATTAAGGTTGAACAATTTGAATATTAACGTTTACACTTCACTTAGTAGGTGGTGTGACGTTATGACCAAATTTATCACTTACTTAGCATTAGAAAAGTACAATTTTATTCTATTAAGCGTTACCTGGTTGTGATAATTATTTACATTAATTTCCTTCATCAAAACTATATCACTTTGGACTTTTGGAATTTGGTAATGATCAAAATTCCAAAATTGTCCATGTTTAACTCTATAGTCCAAATACAAAGTTCTCAATTCAATAATAACAATTATTTGACTGAAATGCTCTGACCGATTTTAGTTGGCTTTAGTAGACCTTAGTTGACTTCAGTTGACCGTGGTACTAACCTCATATAATTAAGGATACAAATTCTCACTTGAATAGTATTTCACTTTCAATGCTTCCACTCGACCCAACTATAGTCATTGGATGATGTCATGCCACGATTTAACTATAATCAAAGTGGAGCTTCCACATTGAAAATCAATGGTATTCTCAAGTCAAGAGAACTGTGTAATTTTGTCACATTGATATTTTCCGTTTGACCTTATTTATATTAAACAACAGAAAACTATCGAGTGAGTCATTCCATAGTTATCCAGTAACTATAAATATGTAACCCATTGGTGCCCCTAGCAATGATGAGTAATACACTGCCTAATATTTGGAGAGCGTTACGTACACCAATCTTAACGGATATATCGATATCCAATCTCGATGCATCTTGACTAAGAATATTTAAAACAGTATGTTTAATTTCATTGTAACAAATTACTCATGGTTACAATACTTTGTAACTGCTATCACAAAAAACATACCATTTATGGATTTTCTATTAAATATACCTTTAGTTAAATTAATTAATATATTATATTATATCAAGTATACAACAGAAAAACCACCTTTTATTTTGAATAATATTAGCTATCGAGTTAGATACATGTAACAAATTACATAATTGCCCCTAGGGCAAACTTCTAACTCTATCAACCAGAACGTTAAGAAGGGCCAACGGCAGAAGGGAAATGCTAGGGATGAGGAGCATGAAATGGCATTTCTAAAGTCACCTGCTATAAATATGGACAGAATAGGCATTATGTGTCTTAGTATCCAAAACTGGCTAGGTGGTTATGTTCTTTAATCATAACAAGCCTGACCATAAGAATAAGGATTACCAAGAGTCGAAGTAGGCGATTTTGACTTCTAGTAGCTAGACCATCTGCTGAAGAAAAGGGAAGGTTGTGGTGCTTGAAGGTACGATTTTGACTTCTAGTATATCGGTTAGAGTTTTGTTTAATAATGGGGCTACACACTCTTTGATTTCAAAAGAACTGGTGTATATACTAGGGTTAGATGTTACCTATTAATCAAGTCCTTATATGTGATTAATCTGATCGATGGGTATGTGTAACAGCCCGCCTTTTCTAAAATGTCATAGTCACAGATAGATATAAGATACAATTCTAACTAGTACTAGCTAATTTCTGAATCTCACAACGGAATGAATGAAATATAATACATAATCAATAACATAGTCACATCATCATAACATGTCTAAAATGTCATATACACTTGTCTGAAGAAATACAGGTACAATCCAAACCCACACACAGAGTCAAATCTAGGTACAACACTTAACTTCAATATATCGAGTGTATTCAAAGGAACCATTGTCTTTGATATCATATTGTCTCCAAACTCCATAACCTAAATATATACATAAGAAAAAAAATAGGAGTGGGTCAGACGTAAGTCTAGTTAGTAAACTATACTCTAGTCTACATATAGTACAAAATTTACGTTATAACATGGAATGAGTCTATCGTTCGGCCACCACACGGTCTGTCGCCATGTCATACCTAACTATAACATAAATCTAATCATATCATACTATATTAATACAGACTCGCAACCTGGTCCGACCTTATGGCCTGTATAGCCTATTGTCTGCGGTCACGCAAATAGGACACAACTTACCTGGGTATATATGGAGCTTATCGTTATTGTGCTACCTAGGGACTCAACCCCTGGACTGACCTCGTGCCCTACAGGGTCGCTTCACATCCACTCACATACACCTGGTATAACATCCCTTATCTTGAGGTCCGAAGCTAAGTGCTACACATGCTGCGGTCATCCATAGTATTAACTTCTGATGACAAAAAACAGTAATGTTAATGGTATCCATAATATTAGAAGCACGTGAATATGAAATAAAATGAAAACAGATTTATAATAACTTTTTTGATTACATTTCAAATCAATATTTCATATTCAGATACATAATCCCAAAACGATTCCCGGGTTTTGATAAAATATAACTATTACAAAATACGCCAAGAGCGACATATGAAGATGCCCCCTTGGATGATCAGAGTACTAAATAGACATATCAGTATTAATACATCATAGCGGAAATAAAACTAAATAGCTCCTATATAGCTTGCTTTGCCTCCTGCACGTCTTCGGAAGCTTTATTCGTCCAACCTACTAAACCTGAAAAAACCTTAACTCTCAATCTACTCAAATTAATTTTGAGTACCTGAGAGTTTAAGGGGAAAACATAAACTTCGAGTCAGACATAAAGCCTGGTGTGAATAACATTATTACATCTCGGTTTAATGATATTAAGTGAGACCACGCCATTTAGTGGAACGGTTTCCCCTCACTAATATCCTTTTAAAACATATCTTTTACAATCAGAATCCTGCAATCAAACTGATTAAAACAATAATAGCAATATCATATATGCTCATAAATCAGGTAATAAATGGACCGAACGATATAGTTTTGTTTGGCTAATTACTAACCATTGGCTGACTCGGGCCTACGAGACAAAATAAATAATCTAACATCTGTTAGACACACTTCTGGACGGTCTGTTCTTAATTTACTTCTCCTAGGTCACCTAATCCTAATGGTTTTGCGGGCTCACCAATAACCTATTCTTCTTTTCTGTATGTTCCTTTCTATGTGTAACGTCATTTAAGTCTTACCTATGACTAAGCCTTACACACTGGAATTTTGGTGTAACGACCTGCCTTTTTTGGACGTATTAAGCAAACACACGCATCGGACTCCAACCATTCAAAAGGGCAGATTGCTATGGGGTAAATAAGAAAAAGCAGAGAAAGAAAGAAAAACAAATACAGAATCTCACAGCGGAATGACAAAATATAATAATCAAATAAACAATTCATGAAGCAGTTTACAAATAACATTGATTATTCTTTTATAATACAGATCAGAGTTACATACAACAAGAATAAATAATAAATAAATAAATGCAGCGGAAAAACATGATGCAGTGGAATAAATATAATAAATAATAATATTACAAAATCTTCGTCTTCATCCTCCAGAAAGCAGTTCTCGATAAACTGAAAAGCTCAGACTGACCCGAGCAAATTGAAAAGACAAAACACTCGAGTCGGAACTAAAAGATATTATGTAAGTTAAATCAACGGTAAATAAATATGAGTGTAACGGCGTCAGAGATGTTTACGGGGTTTGACATATCTTATCCAGTGTCTAACGTGAGTGCAATACTTAAGAGATGTTCGAGATTTACATCTCCTAAGGATCCGTTAAACTATCTACATACATAGTACAATACGCTATTATAATAGTGTCTACAGTAAAGTAAAGTATTAAAATAGCGTTAAGGCGTTACCCATATCCCCCTTAACACATTTTTATATATTCCTATAGTCTATACAGTACCGTAATTCCTCCGTAAACTGGAGGGCTATCAGAGGGCACTCCATAGGTATGGTACAAACCAAACTCATAGAAGGTGCGATAAGGCATGTGAACACGGCACTCGAGGCAACGCCAGGGTAGATATACCAATTGCACTCCCAGACTGGTGGTAACGCATAGCAGCTACTACCGTCCACCTCGGACACACTCCCATAATCAAAATCAAGGGGTGGCCACCAAATCAATCACGAAGTCAAAATATAGTATTGAAGAAATGTGCCTGATAGGAGGAATGACCTCACTTGGCCCGGTATAGCTCCTGTTTTAGTCACATCTATGCTGACTCACGGGAGTCGGGGTCACGAAAATACCTCATACAGAATCGTTCGCCAAACAATCCTACTTCATTTCTGGAATCTCCACCACGTACACGGTTGTCAAAGTGGTTTTCGGTACTGGCAGAGAGTATGACAATATCCGATCCCGGTCTCTTTAACAACCAAATGCTTATTTCACACCGGATGGTTCTTTTACATTTCAAAAAGTCAATTTACAATGGATATCAAAATATCATATTCTCAAAACCATATCATTTTCAAATCATATTCACTTTCAAAATCACATTCACTTCCAAATCATATTTACTCAAATATGTCATTTCACAAAAGGTGTCAATTCCAAATTCCAACTTAGGTTGTATCATCATCAAGGATTTAAATATAAATACTTTAACTTTACACAGTCTGAAATTTTAGAAAATAGTTTAGGTAGTCATAAATAGTTTTAATAGTTTTAAAAATAGTTTAAAATAGATTCGAAATAGTTTAAATAGTAAGAATAGTTTAAAGAGATTTAAATTAGATTTAATTAGATTTAAAATGATTTAAATAGGTTTAAAATAGATTTAAATTATATTAAATAGATTTAAAATAGATTAAATAAATTTTGAATTATATTAAATAGACTTAAAATAGATTAAATAAATTTAATTAGTTTAAAATATGTAAAATAGATTAAATTGGATTAAATAGGTTATAATAGATTAAAATAAATTAAAATAGTTTAAAATTGATTAAAGTAGTTAAATAAATTAAAATAGTTTAAATTAGTTTTAAATAGATTTAAAAGTTATACCCAAACATTTCATTAACTCAATTTCGATAAATTCATTTATATTCGACACTTCAACTTTGAAATTCCAATTTAAATCCTTTGAACAATTCATTAAATCAATTCCAATTTCAGCATTAACACTTAGATTATCGAAAATAACTCAGTTTATATAAATAAATTTCTATTTCAAAATATCAGTTAACTGAATTCAAAATTTAAAGATTCAAAAATCATTTAATTTAACAAATCCGGTATCCATATATAATTTTCTACCCTATGGTCAAGTGATACGGATATTTATCATTTCAATCCGCAATTTAAAATTTTACGGTTATATACCATTTCAAACCGCAATCCCGAATTAAATAAAATCCATAAAATTGCTCGAGTCTATCATTTCGACCCATAACAATTTTTCCTTAATCTATAGATCATTCGGGTATGTATCATGTCAACCCATAGGGAACTTGCAGCGTTATAACAATATAAAATACAACATCAAGTCATCCAATATCAATAATCAAACATCCATCATAATCATCATCCAAATCGATCAATAAACATCAATAGATAACTAATAATCAATAACAGGTATTAAATTGACAATTTAAATTCAATATTAAATTAAACAATGATTAAAAGCAATAAAAGTCAAATTTAACTAGAATGACAATTTAAACATACCAAACATCAATCAATAAATTTGTAATCACATCATAAATTAAATTTTACTAACATAAGATAGTTTAGTAATTGTGAGTGGGTTAAAACAATCACCTTTGATTTTAAATCGATTTAAATCCAATTTAGGCCCAAAATTCAAACAGTCTCAGAATTCGTTCAAACCTTTTTCATAATGTCTGGAATTTCGATACGATCGCAGGAAACAAACCGCGCGTAAATCCGACCTAGTATGCAAAAGTTATTAACGTTTGCACATTTCAAAATTTAAAATTTAAATAAAAAAAAGGAGACAAGTCAGAAGACGCCACTTCACCTCTTTACCAAATGCTCGAACCGGTTCCATGCCCTAACCCGTTCATCGCGTTCGAACTCAGGTGCACACACACACGCCGCCACCCACGAACGCGTATGCTCCGACCTCGCCAGCCATGCCACCACCGGCCGCGACCCCTACCACTTGACCGCCGACCTCCCCGAAGCCCTCTCGACTAACCACGGCCAACCAATCGCGTGCAAAAGGGAGCAGTCGCCGCCAATTTCGAACCCAAATTCCATTATCAAGCTCGATCCAGCCGTCCAACGCCAAACGAACCACATGGATGAACTCCCCTCTGTCCTCTCTACAACCTAGTACCAACAAATCGACGATCTGTTGTAGTCGATCGCAACCTAATGAACGGTCGTGACTGTTTTTGGCAATTCTAGCCAACCCATGATCCAAATCAAAAAACAAATCATAGATTTGGGTGGCACTCGTCGAGAGCTTTGAAATGATATATTATTTGATATGGTTTGGAGGAGTTTGAATTTTCGATTTAATTTTGGTTTGCAATTGAATTTGGAATTTGTTTTGGTTTGTCTGCCATTGGAACAAGAGAAGCAGATAGAATTGTACGTACAAACAAATGGAATAAGAAATGGCTAGGCTTTATAACAGGCTATATATAGGCAGATCAGAATTAGAAATGAATGGGCTAGATCGATTTGAAAGTTGAACGATAAACGACCCAAAAAGCCCGTTTCGTTCTCGAAACGGAAATGGGTCATCCCATATATCAAAATAGAAGTTTCGATAATTTTAAACTCAATGGAACAGGTTTCAAGTCCAAATTCCATCGCATGAAGAAGTTAGTTTAAAATCAGCTTATTTCAAATTGATTTCAATTGAATTTAATTAAAACGATTTCTACGTGTTTCGAGTCCGTACGATCAAACGACAAGTCTGATCGCTACGAAACTTGAAACCTGACAATAATTCACCGTTACGGATCCAATGAAACTAGTTTCGTCGAAATCCGAGACAGTGGCCAAAATGGCTAATTTTACATTAATTAATTAAATATTAATTTAGTAAATCACTTTTTAATTCAATATTCATAAACTAACAATTTTCATCATTTTTTATTACCTTGACATTTATAAGAACTTAAAGCAACTTTACATATCAAATTCAGTGTTTAATATTTCACTAGTTACAGTGTTCAATTTCAACAGTAATTAAATCCAATTAATTAAAATTAAATTCCAATAAATTGTTTTAATTTGATTTCAGAATTTTATTCTAACAATTATTACTCTACAGACACAGTTATCATTGTTTATATCTTGTTACACTAACCTTCTACAATTATCATCTTAGTTTTCATTAACGTAGTATTTAATTACATTTAATTGCAATAAATCCATTTATTATAGCTTAAATCCCAATAAATTGATCAAACTTGATTTCAATTCTTTTTATTCAATCAATTATCATATTATGAATAAAATTTACATTGGTTACATCTTATTGAATTAATATTCTACCATTATCAATTTAATCTACATTAACTGCACTAATTAAGTGAACTAATTGCAATTGATTTCAAATTTAAATTTAACAGGCTAAATAAATAGGTAACATATAGTAATTGTCACCATTAACTTTTAGTCACATCTTATAAGTTTATTATCCACAACAAGTGTTATAATTACTACTACAACACTAATTTTTATTCAGTTACAATTTATTACACATTATTTTATTAATTAATCAACATTTAAATTATCAATTGCTCTTTTAATCCAATTATCCATTAATACATACATTACTATAATTTATTTACAATCTATATCAATTATAACTCTTTAATCCTTTTAATTAATTGGAATTACATTTAAAGCAGTTATTAGTTACCTTAAATTAATACTATTACATTTCATTCCAATTATATTCTTATTATTAAATCACAAATTTTTATTTCTTCCAACATTAAATCACAATATCTTATTAAATTAACTATTTTTAATTATCGAAAATTACGAGTCATTACACTAGGACTAAATTAGCTATGTGCTATAGCTAATATATAGGGCGCGACCCTATACCAGTCTCATCTAGTATTCAAATATTTGAGTCATTTACTTAGGGTTAACTACCCTTCAAATTTTCCTTGAAAACATCTTTCAAATTGATTTAACTCTTTAAATATACTTAAACAAGGAAAACATACTATTTGCTTTACTCAAATCTCTTTTCCATGATATATGCTTTACTCAAAACATTGTTGATGAAAACCTTCGAAACCTTTGTTTAAAATCTTTAAACAATCTCTTTCGAAACATTTGAAAGTACCCCTTTTGAAACCATTGAAAGTACCCCTTTTGAAACGAGTTAACTACTTTACTTTGTAACAGTAGGCCGAAAGGCCAAAACATACCTTTTGAAACCATTTATAATTGACCTTTCGAAAACATTGAAAGTGTCCCTTTCGAAAGCTTTATAAAACCTTAGACATCCTCTTTTCAAAACACTTCAAACTTGCCTTTCGAAAACATTGGAAACCTTTCATTCAAACACTAAAGGTAAACCTTTCGAAAACATTGGGGAATCACCCCTTCGAAACCTTTATCATATACCTTTCGAAAACATTGGGGAATCTCCCCTTTGAAACCTCGTTAAATACCTTTCGAAAGCATTAAAGTCCTTTACTTAAAACAAACCTTTCGAAAGCATTGGGTTGTGTGGAACATAGTTTCGAAACCTTTGAACCCATTCCTTTCGGAACCTTTGGGTTTAGCTTTCAAAATATAAAAAGGGTCTTAAAAGAACTGGGATGAAAGCATCTCCGATGATACCCAGCTAATCCAAGAAAACTCTTTATCTCAGTCACTGTCTTGGGTCTCTTCCAATTATTCACTGCCTCAATCTTAATCGGATCTACAAACAACCCTTTCTCTGAGACTACATGACCAAGAAACTTCACTTCCTTCTTCCAGAAATGACACTTCAAAAATTTCGCTTTTAGTTGATGCTGCCTCAATGTCTCTAGCACCACTTTAAGATGAACTTCATGCTCTCTTTCATCTTTAGAGTATATCAAAATATCATCTACAAAAACAATACGCACCTATCCAAGTGCTCTCGAAAAACTCAGTTTACCAAATCTACAAAGGATGCTTGCGCATTAGTTAGTACGAACGACATTACTAACCATTTGTACGATCCATATCTGGTTCTAAATGCCATCAAAGGAATACTATCCTCCGCCACTTTAGGCTGATGAAACCCTGTTGCTAAATCCAACTGGGAAAATACTTTGGCTTCACTCAATTGGTCGAACAAATCATCAATTCTAGGTAACAGATATCGATTATTTATAGTCTTCTCATTCAACTTACGATAATCGATACATAACCTTAACGATCCGTCCGGCTTCTTGGCAAACACTGCGGCTGCTCCCTAAGGCAAACTGCTTGGTCTAATAAAATTCTTGCCTTCCAAATCCACTAACTGCACCTTTAGCTCCCTCATCTCGGTAGGTGTCATTCTGCTTGGTGGTCTACTCACCGATTCTTCTCCTGGTACTAAATCTATCTGAAACTCAATAGCTCTTTTCGACGACAATCCTACTACGGGTTCAAAGACATCTACGAATTCTCTAACAATGAAAACTCGATTCAACTCGTCTTCTACCTCCGCAACACACAACAAAACATTAACCTCAAAACTAGGGTTTTCTACGGTGCATACAATCCGATTACTACAGTCAGGGTATCTAAGCGATATTTTCCTATCATGGCAAAATATCCTAGCATCGTATTTACTTAGCCAATCCATACCCAAAAATAATTCTGAACCCTACGAAATCTAACACAAGCAAACTGCAAACAAATGTATGACCTAACAATTCAAACTCTAACTGGTCACTTTTCATCCCAAGTGTCGCATACCCTCCTATCGAATTTGCAACCCTTAAGGAAGTAACTAGGAATGCGGGTTCTAGATTAAGCCTATCTACCAAACAACAAGATATAAAAGAATGTGATGCACCCGTACCAAATAGAACTATAACTGATACCCCACGAATCAAAAGCGTATCTCCCAACACAGCTTTTTCCTTCTCCTCTGTTGTTGGTCTCAAGGTAGCTTGTTCCAATGCAAACATCTTACCTTTACCATCCTTGGTTGGCTCCTTGCACTAGTTCTTATAGTGCCCAACCTTATCACAGTTGAAACATCTCACTCCTTTCTTTTTAGCGGCTTTCTTCCCTTTGCATGTCCGGCATTCATGAGCATAGTGTCCTTTCTTATCACACTTGACAACTTCCGCCTTTCCTTTCTTAGCAGCTCCACTCTTCTGAGCTCCTTTCTTATGGAAAAACTTCATTTTCTGGTTCTGCCATCCCTGAGCTTCCTTGGCCTTGTTTCCTTCAAGAAAAGCAAGCATCTCTTCCGGCCTCAAAGCCATCTCAACAACAACATCGCACGGATCTCTAATATGTTATAATGTGGCCTTAGCAAGCTCAGGCTTCAACCCACGAATGAACTTCTCATTCCTTTTGATGACAGTATAGACCGTAGCGTATCCGTATCTCGCTAGCTCCTCAAATCTGGTTGCATACTCAAGCACTATCATATCTTCTCTCTCCAACTAAGCAAACTTCCTGAGCAGAGTAGACTTAGCAATCTCTGACATAAATCTTTCTTCAAACCACCTTCTGAACTCAGCCCATGTTATAGTCTCCTCATTGACTCCTACAGTAACACTGTTCCACCAATACAGTGCTGCCCCTTGTAGCTATCTAGAAGCGAGTCTCCTTTTTTGCTCATCATTGAGCCCCAAATCAGCAAAAATCCTCTCGCAATGAAGTAACCAATTCACAACTTCGATTGCGTCTTCAGTATCAATAAACAACTTTCCTCCCAACCGAGCATAATCTCTACTCAAAACAGCATAGTTATTAACCATTATAGCTCCTTGATTTCCTCTTTCAACATTTCCTCCAGCTAACCCCACAACAACTTCTGCTTGCATCATGTTAACAAAAACTGATATATTGCTCCTATATCGACCCATGTGATTCCAGCACCCACATTTGCAGCTTGTGCCTGACCTGGATTCCTCCTAGTATTTGGTCTGGCATTCCCATTGATTGTGGTGCTTCCCCCACCAATGTTAACTCTTCCACTTCTAGCATCCATATCTTACGTTTGTAAAATATGCATTCGAGCCTTTATAAAATACAGAATAATAGCCTAAGAGAGATGGAAGAATAGAGATAAAGCGTATACTTATATATAGCAAATACAATTACGTTATTATAGCGTTATCCCATACCCTGATCTTTTCTCTAATTTCTTAGGATTATGTTTTCAAAATCATTTTAAGTTTGAAATTTCTTTTAAATTTCTCATAAACCTATGCTTTGATACCAAGTTATAACATCCCCTATCTTGAGGCCCGAAGCTAAGCGCTATAAATGCTGTAGTCATCCATAGTATTAACTTCCGGTGACAAAATACGGTAATGTTACTGCTATCCATAATATCAGAAGCACGTGAATATGAAATAAAATCAACACAGATTTAAAACAACTTTTCTAATTACATTTCAAATCAATATTTCATATTCAGATACATAATCCCAAAACAATTCCTGGGTTTTGATCAAATATCATTATTACAAAATACGCCAAGAGCGACATATAAAGACGCCCCCTTGGATGATCGGAGTACTAAATAGACATATCGGTATTAATACATCACAGCAGAAATAAAGCTAAATAGCTCCTATATAGCTAGCTTTGCCTCCTGCACGTCTTCGGAAGCTTTATTCGTCCAATCTACTAAACCTGAAAAAACCTTAACTCTCAATCTACTCAAATTAACTTTGAGCACCCAAGAGTTTAAGGGGAAAACATAAACTTTGAGTTAGACATAAAGCCTGGTGTGAATAATATTATTACATCTCGGTTTACTGATATTAAGTGAGACCATGCCATTTTGTGGAACGGGTTTTGCCTCACTAATATCCTTTTAAACATATCTTTTGCAAATCAGAATCCTACGATCAAACCGATTAAAACAATAATAGCAATATCAGATATGCACATAAATCAGGTAATAAATGGACTATTTGTCTGAACGATATAGTTTTGTTTGGTTAACTACTAACCATTGGCTGACTCGGGCCTACTAGACAAAATAAATAATCTAACATCTGTTAGACACACTTCTAGACGGTCTGTTCTTAACTTACTTCTCCCAGGGTCACCTGATCCTAATGGTTTTGCAGGCTCACCAATAACCTATTCTCCTTTTCTGTATATTCCTTTCTGTGTGTAACGTCATTTAAGTCTTACCTATAACTAAGCCCTACACACTGGAATTTTGGACTAAATTAGCTAGGGAATATAGCTAATATATAGGGTGTGACCCTATACCAGTCCCATCTGGTATTCGAATATCTGAGTCATTTACTTAGGGTTAACTACCCTTTAAATTTTCCTTGAAAATATCTTTCAAATTGATTTAACTCTTTAAATCATACTTAAACAAGGAAAACATACTATTTGCTTCACTCAAATCTCTTTGCCATGATATATGCTTTACTCATAACATTGTTGATGAAAACCTTCGAAACCCTTGTTTAAAATCTTTAAACGATCTCTTTCGAAACATTTGAAAGTACCCCTTTCGAAACCATTGAAGGTGCCCCTTTCGAAACAAGTTAACTACTTTACTTTGTAACATTAGGCCGAAAGGCCAAAACATACCTTTCGAAACCACTCTTCTCCATACGATCGAATTAGGCCTCGAAACCTTTTCCATTGCGTTCGGAATAGGGGTTTAACATTATGAACGCCTAGCGGCACGCTTCGATAGGAGTTCGAGATTTTGAGTTGCGAAATCGAGACGGTTTAAATTTGAATTTAAAAATAATATATATATATCTATATATATATATATATGTGTGTGTGTGTGTGTGTGTTTATTTAATATAAAACTGTTTCAAAAGGTAAATTACACGTTTATCCTTTATAACAGCTGGCAAAATTTTTACACGCGTTGCTTTTTTTTTAAAAATAATAATAATAAATTATAATTGACCTTTCGAAAACATTAAAAGTGTCCCTTTCGAAAGCTTTATAAAACCTTAGACATCCTCTTTTCAAAACACTTCAAACTTCCCTTTCGAAAACATTGGAAACCTTCCATTCAAACACTAAAGGTAAACCTTTCGAAAACATTAGGGAATCACCCCTTCAAAACCTTTATCATATACCTTTCGAAAACATTGAGGAACCTCCCCTTCAAAACCTCCTTAAATACGTTTCAAAAGCATTAAAGTCCTTTACTTAAAACAAACCTTTTGAAAGCATTGGGTTGTGTGGAACATAGTTTTGAAACCTTTGAAGCCATTCCTTTCGGAACCTTTGGGTTTAGCTTTCAAAATATAAAAAGGGTCTTAAAAGAACTGGGGCAAAAGCATCTCTTTCGAAAGCATTTTCCTAATAAAAGATGTGGATGGTCTCGAAACCAACCCCTTTGAAAGCATTGGAGATGTGGCTTCGGGGTTTAAAACAAAAGAACCCCTTCGATGGCATGGTTCGAAAGGTTGAATGCGGGAGTAGGGGTTTTGACCCTTTCGAAAGCTCTTTCTTTAAAACAAAGGTGGCAACCTCTTTCGGAAGCTCTTTTCTTTAAAACAATTGACCAATTCGAAAGCCATCCCATTCAAAAGCCTCATTTACAACCAAAATAGTTCTAAGTTCTCAGAAGCTACTTCGACCCCTTCGAAAGCCCTGTTTCGACTCCATACCTTTCGCCCAACTCCAATCCAGTTTGTACCGAAGCTGATACCATGTGTATTGGTTTCGACTTAGGTGGAGGTGGGAGTATGAGATCGAAAGGTGCTGCTATAATTGGTGAAGCAGTAAAACCTTGTAAAACTTTGTAAAACTGATCTTTAACTTTCTAAAGTAAATTCTTTCTAACTAACTTGCTTTGTTTGTCAACATATGATTGGTTGCCAATACTTTTTCAAAATCTTTTTCTAAAGTGCTGCCGAATTTCAGTAATTAACAAATTAAAACATTTACAATTGCCCCTTCTCCTTTTGTAAACATATAAAACATTTAAGTCTCATACCTTAAATAATTTTATATACTTATTAAAACACTTAGGAAAATTCTCCAAAAATTCCCATAAATCACTTTTAATATGTTTTCTAACATATTTAAATTTCTGACCCAAAGCTAAAATATAATAGCCGTAATTAATTTTAAACCCAGTTTAACCATTTTTTTCATTAGAAAATTCATTATAAATCCACATTAATTCAAAAATTATGATAGTTGAAACCCATCCCTAAAATAATATTTCTGACTTTATTTTAAAATCGCAAGGCAATTGGATGTCATTTGATAGGTTTTTCAAATCAAAACTTGTCATAAAATCTATATGAACAAACAAAATTCATCAATAAGCATATATATTTATTTAACATTCAAAACATGGCATAATACTTTGCAAAACATACTCGGATCTGATCTAGAACCGAAAACAAGAAATATGAGATATAATCTATTATACACCTTAGCTTGTTGTTAAGGAGTTAAGATTTGCCCTCAAATTAAATTGATTAAGCTTCTTCACATTGAAGATCGATGGTATTCTCAAGTCAAGAGAACTGTGTAATTTTGTCACATTGATATTTTCCGTTTAACCATTTTTATATTAAACGACAGAAAACTATCGAGTGAGGCATTCCATAGTTATCCAGTAACTATAAATATGTAACCCATCGGTGCCCCTAGCAATCATGAGTAATACACTGCCTAATATTTAGAGAGCGTTACATACATCAGCCTCAACGGATATATCGATATCCAATCTCGATGCACCTTGACTAAGAATATTTAAAACATTATGTTTAATTTCATTGTAACAAATTACTCATGATTACAATACTTTGTAACTGCTATCACAAAAAAACATACCATTTATAGATTTTCTATTAAATATACCTTTAGTTAAATTAATTAATTAATATAATATATTATATCAAGTATACAATAGAAAAAACACCTTTTATTTTGAAAAAGATTAGCCATCGAGCTAGATATATGTAACAAATTACATAATTGCCCCTAAGGCAAACTTCTAACTCTATCAACCAGAACGTTAAGAAGGGCCAACGGTAGAAGGGAAATGCTGGGGAGGGGAGCATGAAATGGTGTTTCTGAAGTTACCTGCTATAAATATGCACAGAATGGGCATTATGTGTCTAAGTATCCAAAACTGGCTAGGTGGTTAAGTTCTTTAATCATAACAAGCCTGACCATAAGAATAAGGATTACTAAGAGTCGAAGTAGGCGATTTGACTTCTAGTAGCTAGACCATCTGCTGAGGAAAAGGGAAAGTTATGGTGCTTGAAGGTACGATTTTGACTTCTAGTATATCGGTTAGAGTTTTGTTTAATAATAAGGCTACACACTCTTTCATTTCAAAAGAACTGGTGTATAGACTAGGGTTAGATGTTACCTATTAATCAAGTCCTTATATGTGATTAATCTGATCGGTGGGATGTGTAACAGCCCGCCTTTTCTAAAATGTCATAGTCATAGATAGATATAAGATACAATTCTAACTAGTACAAGCTAATTTCTGAATCTCACAGCGGAATGAATGAAATATAATACATAATCAATAACATAGTCACATCATCATAACATATCTAAAATGCCATATACACATGTCTGAAGAAATACAGGTATCATCTCCTCAGTTATCCAAACATTCCATCCTAAGATCTACAGCCTACAATTAAGCAAACATCCAAACAAGAGAAATCCTATTATATTCAACAATGCAACCATATAAATAAAAATCCTAAATCTAAGTGGAGTTCTAACCTAAGGAAAATTCTAACCTAAGATAGAGATAGAATTAAAAGGATCGACTATATAATACATTGTCTACATGCACCTCAGATGCAATGTAAACTCTGTACCTTCAAGTCGTTATTCCAAAAGAGTTTCTTTGAATAGATAGTCTTTCTTCAATTCGAGAGATGATTTAAAAGAATCCATCTACTCCTCACTCAAAGTCATATCCAAATCTTTCAAATTCCATTTCAATAGAATCACATCCGCGTCTTCTATGCGTGCAAACTATACACTTTCTTTTCAATCTTTCAAACAAATTTTTCTTCAATTACCACAGAACATTTAAATCCACACCACTCTGTGGTATTTCTTTATTTTACTTGAGTACCATTCAACTTAGTACATCATTTCTTCAATTTCTCAAATCAAGTTTATCTCAATACCTCAGAAATCCGTTTTCGAAAACCTATGTCTACATCAATTAAGAATACTTCTCATAATACTCTTACTATCAATCTAATTCGAAATGTCCTTTACAAACAAGTGTCACACTTCTAATCAATTATTTATTCTTGCTAAATTATGTTTATCCATACAATTCGAAGTACTCTATTCCGGTCATAAATAATGCAAACTCTTACGAAATTGACACTCCTTTACGACCAAGCATCTCTACATACTCATCCATTATACCATAATACTTATCCAAATAAAATCTTAGTACCAAATCTAATCTGAGACATCCTTTACCATCAAAAATTCAAACTCAATCATCTTCACAACCAAAATTCCAAGCTCAAATAATTTTCTAATGATAACCAACAAATATTTTCTTTTCCATATATTATTTTACTAACTAACCACTCCTCTCTATTATGGATGAGACAATCCAATAGAGATAATGCCCCGCCATTTAAATCAAATCAAAAAAATACTAGTCATATTAACATCTTATGTCATAATCTATCTAGGAACATCGGAAAAAGAATAATCTCCTAACATAGTGAACATGCCATCAGACTCATGTCACATCCAATCTAAACCATATACATGCAATCACATCTATTACTCAAAAATTGAAAATCTATAACTATCTCCCCAAAACATATACAACAATCACTCGCTTGGAAACATCCATCAAAGCCATATAACATAAATGGTGTAATGTTACCAGTAATATCAGGTCAACGACATCCATCCTCCAATTAACTCAAACAACCTATTTTTACAACGTTATCAGACAACAAAGTAACCTAATATTATTCACTTCCATCTCTGATCACTGCCATAATGACCCAGAACAAAAGAATGTGAATGTCAATTATTTCAATTTCTACACTATGGACTAACCATCAAGTCAGTTCACATAGTAGCATCAATGGATCACCGAGGCACTATCCTAAATAAACTCTAGACTATTCAACTAAAATCTTCATCTACATCTCACTGTATTTTCAATCAATTGTTAACGGGATCCAATCAATTAAAATTCCAATACCACTTATGCCTCTTATACTAACCAGCTTCAAAATTTATTTCAACTGCGTCTTCAAAATTTTCCAATATCCAATAAGTATAGCTTAGGCCCAAATGCTTAACCAATTTATTTTGCTCTTTGGTAATCGTCTTTTCTCTAATTTGCTTCAACGCAATAACTTGGATTCACTTTTATTTTTTAACCATAACTATAATCTTTCTTTCTTTATCTAATTATGTGCATCTATTGGAATCACGACTTATGACAATATCATGCCCAGTCCACTAACCATTATCCATGCCACATTTCTATCCGCATTTAACATTTTCCCCTAATGAATCATTCAGTCTTCTCCGAAATCAATTGATTTACGCACTATGTGAGTAAACTATTTACCATCATATTTCTTATCCAAAAGCAAAACACGCTTCTAACTCACGATCTGTTCTCCCTTCTTTATAACCGAAGATGGCATACTTGCACATGGGGCCACTTCTATAATCTTCTCTTCCTTATTTGCTTTCTAACCTATCAAACAAATTTTAAATTTAAGCATTCAAAATTTCTTTTCACATTTTAAAATATAGTAAAACATTTTCCGACCAAATACTCATTACTATATCAAAATTTAAACTTCTATTTGCTTTTTAAAATACTTCCCTACTTTTTAAAATTTTATTTCACTAAAACACCTCGATTACTTAAAACCATAAAATATAATCTTTTCATCAAATATTTACTTTGTCTTCACGTTTTTCAGTGCCAATCAATTTCATTGAACTTCAATAAATTAATATTAATCACTTTAAAATATATTTAAAATTTAAATAAACCGTGATTGTTTTCTATATACTCTTACTTTGTTTCAAAACATCATTTCAAATAATTTATATCCATTTTATCATATATGTAAAAGTATACATTAATTTATTTTATAAATTAAAAATCTTCAATACAATTAAATAATATATTCTAAATATATGAAAATATATTTTAAAATTCACTTTGTTTATAGATTGTATTTATATCCAACTCAAAAATCTTTTTCACGGTTCTTATAAAATATACTTATATCGGTTCATCCACTATAAAATCCTTTAAAATAAAATTTTAAATCCTTTTATAAAAATCCTGTGAATACTTATAGTCTTATATAAATATGATATCAATTCATAAATTTTCTTATAAACAAAATTTCAAATTCCAACTTTCAAAACAAATTCTCTTTCAAAATTTGTTTTACTCTTAGAATATCTTATTTCCAAAACTAAATTCTCTTATCACCCTTATTAACTCCCTATCCAATGTATCTATCCAACAAAATCCAATGTCCACATATATTCCCACAAGTGCTTAGTCACTCCTCATTATCAGTTATGATTCAATGTCAACACATGACCTAGAATTACTCCGTATACACTAGATGCAAGTATTATGGGTTTACGCTGGTATGGCTCATCGCTTATAGATATCGGTGGAACCGAGCATGCTTGTTCACATCGCAATATCCCTAGTATCAATTCTAATACCACTTCTAGTTTTGGTCTTACCCCATCAATATTTATCTCCTTTCTAGTTTCCATCCTTTCTAACTTACTCATCCTCTACTATCTGTAATTGGGATTCATTAGCAACTCCCAAAAAACATATAGCTCAACTGGAACAGCTACAAACTCAACTCCTATAATATATATATATATATATATATTGAATAGAAAATATAAATATGCCTTTTCAATACGCTCCTAGTTTCTATCATAGTTTCTAATCTATGCTCTCATACCAAATATAACAACTTGCCATTTCAACCTTCGGATCCAATGCCCGAACCAACGTTGGCAGCCAAAATCGAAAAGATGAGTCGTTGGGGTTAGATAAGATAGATATATATATATATACACATGCACACACATATATACATGTATGTATATGTATAGTCACAGTCATAGATAAATATCAAATACAATTCTAACAAGTGCTAGCTACTTTTAAAATCTTACAGCAGAATTAATCAAATATAATACATAATCAATAATATAGTCACACAACCATAACATATCTAAAATGCCATATACACATATTTAAAGAAATACAGTTATAATCCAAACCCCCACACACAAAGTCAAATCCAAGTACAAAACTTAACTTCATCATATCCAGTATACTCAAATGAACCATTTTCTCTGATACTATATTGTCTCTGAACTCCATAACCTGAAAATATATATATAAGGGAAAATATGAGTGGGTCAGACTTAAGTCTGGTGAGTGAACTATACCCTAGTCTACATATGGTACAAAATTTACATTATAACATGATATGAGTCTATCGTTTCGCCACCACACATTTCGTCGCCACATCATACCTAACTATAACATAAATCTAATCATATCGTACCATATTTATATAGACTCATGCCCTGGTCCAGCCTCATGATCTACATTGGAGCCTATTGTCTGTTATCATGTAATCGAAATAGAACACACCTTCCCTGGGCCTACAAGGAGCTTATCGTCCTCATGCTACCTGGGGGACTCACGCCTCAGACCGGCCTCGTGCCCTACAAGGTCACTTAACATCCACTCACATCCACCTTATCTGCCTAAAGCCTTCAGAGGAAGAAAATATTATAACGCTTGGACATCTACCTATGTCATAGGTCTGTACCCATATTAGTTTAGATATTCTTGGGCGTCTATCCTGCATCTTAGACTCATCCTTATTCACCGTCGTATCTAAATCCTATATCAAAACCATATATATTATTATGTATACTCATTTAATCATAACTAAGCTATTCGACATTCATTTATTTCATATCATCGTCGTATCACATATATCATTCATTTCGTATCACCATCATATTTCATACATCACTTCGTTTCATAGCACCATCACTTGATTCATCATCTCTCAGGTCACCTTTTAAAACATAGACAAAGTACGAATCGAATTGTGTAATGATAATATTAAAATTGGGCCATTTGGCCAAGGTTTAGGTTGCCAAAATTGTATGAGCACTAGTGCACCATTCAGGCCCACCGGTCCACCGGTTAGGGTGTTTTCCAGTTTTTCCAGAGTTTAGGGTTGTGTATTTTTCGATGTCGTTTTCGACTCCGACCACCACCGCTTCGCCTAATATCATCGAAGAACGTCCCTAGATTGTAGTTATATGTTCCTAAGTCCAATTACATTAGTTATTTCATGTATCGATGTGTTTTAGTTTCAGAATTGCAGAATCTACTTAATCTAGTGTCTAATCCTTTATATCACCCAAATCCCTTCCAAACCATGTTAAATTCAAATCATTTGCATATATATGTATTAGTACACTAAGCACAGTCTAAAGGTCATCCTACAAGGTAAAGATTGCATTATATGAAGATTTAAGTGCAGATCACTCACAAAATAGCGAATTCTAGTCCAGCTCCTTGTTGTCCTTTCATTTTCTAGCCAGAAACTTTCAAATTTTATCCTAAATCTTTTTCTAGATCGTGGTTCTTAATCATACGATCGTTTTGAGGGATAGATCGTCAAATTCCATTAAGAAACAAAGGAGATATGTTGATTTGAAGATTAACATTGGTGGAAGAAAATTATGTACAAAAATCCAACACTATGTTTCACTATCCAGGCTTGCTGCACCACCATGCTTTAAAATTTCGCCTCTTATTGTTCTAGATCTGTAGCCTCTTACTATAGCTTTGATTTGCTGTTGGTTTCGATCGATTTCGTGGAGATTTGAGTGAGTTATGATGTTTTGATTCTAGCTGGTTGAAAGGAGAAGAGAGGAGAAAGAAGAAGAGAAGTTACGGAGTGGTTCTGAAATGAGAAAATAAAGCAGGGCCAGCCCTGGGCATGGGCAAGCTGGGCAGCCCAAGGGCCTGGTTCAAGGTAAAGGCCCAATTTGCATGGATAAGCCTATAAATAAGTTAGTGTAAGGTTTGTTTTTTATGCATTAATATAGCTGACATGGTGAAGATGTAACATACTTAATCAAGTGAGTATGGTTCAAATCCTATCCATTACAGTGTCTTCATTTGTTTTCTTACATTATTAAAGGTCCAATATAAGTTGCCACACTTTGGACTATCATTGCCCGGGGCCTAAAATTATGTTGGACCGGGCCTGAAGATAAGGAGTACGTACTTTCACTTATAATTTAACGAGGGAAATAACACAACCGTTCAAATTTAAATTTTTCAAAACCAACCCGTTTGGCGCCCGCTCGACCGGGTTACTCTTTCGTTCGTAACTCTCTTATACGAACTCCAAATGGAACAAACAAAAATAACACTCTACTTAGAAAAACGAGACGATCACAATGGCGCTTGTTTCAACATTGGATTTCATAGTTTGATAACTAATAATTTTGCACCTTCTTATATTTAATTAATTTAATTAATTCGTTAATTCCAATATTTTTCACAATATTATATTAATTATATTTAATTAAAACTTTAGTCAAATTTTTGGGGTATTACAGTATGACACTCTTTGATTGGGGTGCACCGATATGGAGTTTGTTTTGCGTGGACACCTATTTTCTTGCGACCTATATGTGTTTGGCTTGTTAGGTTATGGTGTTATTTTGGATATGGATTGGCTAGTAAATAATGATGCTAGAATTTATTGTTCCAATAAATTTATTATCTTATGATGCCCGAGAGGAGTTGAAAGGATCATGGTAGCACTAGGTGTATCAAAGGAGAAGTTTAGGGCTCCCTTGTTTGCATTAGAAACTAAGGAAGATGAGACTTATGGAGTGCACATGGTTCAAGAATTAATAGATGTTTTTGAACTTATAACATGATTAGCGCCTAGAATACCGATTGAATTCCAAATAGACTTAATACTAGAGGCTCAACCTATTAGTACACCACCTAATAGAATGATGTTCAAGTGGAAGGAGAACTTGAAGAAGCAACTAGTGGAACTTGAGAATAAAAGTTTCATTAGGATGAGTAATTCACCGTGGGAAGCATCCATGGTATTTGTAAAGAAGTCGGATGAAACACTTCGGATGTGTATTGACTAACGGAAGTTGAATGAATTGACTGTTAAGAATGGTTATTCATTGCCAAGGATAAACGTATTTGACTAGTTGAATAGAGCTTGGTTATTCTTGTAGGTAGATTTGGCAATTGGATTCCATCAACTAAGGGTAGCTGAAGATATAATTCCTTTGACCGTGTTTAAAATTAGACACAATTCATATAAGTGGTTAGTCATGCCCTTTAGACTGAACAATGCCCCTGCTTTCTTTGGGGACTTATGAACTAGATCTTTCTCGATCACTTAGTTGGATGTTGGCCTTTATCAATGATATTTTGGTGTACTCAAAGATTGAGCAAGACCATGAAGTTAATCTTAGATTAATGGATTAATGATGGATACCTTAAGACAACATAAGGTAAATGCAAAGTTTTCTAAGTGTCATTTTTGGAAATGAGAAGTTAAGGGCCTGTTTGGTTCGAAAATGAGTATTATGTTTTCAGCAGTGTGTGTAAAAATGCATGTAAGATGGAAAGGGGGTGAAAAATGGTCAACTAGGAAAATATTTTAGCGTATAAAATGGAAAATAATTTTTTCTTCTTTTTTGCTTTTTGGATAATACCAGAAAGATCTTCTCCTCTCCTCATCTTTGTTGCAATGATTAGGATTTCCACTTCTTTCTTCCTCTCTGTCATGCCTTTTAAGTACATATCGAAAATGCAAAACTCAAAACATGTGTTTCAAACCAAATAGGCCCTAAGTTTATTGGTCATTTTGTTTAGAAAATGGACTTGTAATGGCTCCATCGAAGATAAAGACTATTAAGGATTGCAAGAGACCATAAACAGTTATGGAGATGAGAAGTTTTTTGGCATTAGCTAGTTATTACCATAGATCCATTATTTCTTGTGTATAGCAGTACCCTTCACAAAGTTAACAAAAAAGAATGAGAAGTTCGAGTGAGTTTATTGGTGCGAAGGATCATTTTAGGAGTTGAAAAAGTTATAGTGAATGCTCCATTCTTTATTGCACCTGAAGGGAATCAGGATTTGGTTGTTTATACTAGTGCTTATGGAAATGGATTAGGAGTGGTATTGATGTAAAAGGGAAGAGTGATATCTCATGCATCTCGATGGTTGAGGCCACATAAAGTTCGTTATCTAACCTATGATTTGGAGATGGCAGTAGTGACCTTTTCATTAAAGATTTTAAGACATTATCTATTAGGAGAATGATTCGAGTTGTATGTAGACCAAAATCCCTTAAGTACTTATTCTCTCTAAAGGAGTTGAATATGAGGTAATATAGATGTTTAGATTTCTTGACGGCATATGACTTTGACATAGAGCATACACCAGGAAAGGTTAACAAGTTCGTCGATGTGTTGAGTAGAAAGCAACAAAATGAAGTGGTAGCCATTAGTATGGAATGGAAAGCCTTAGAAGGGTTAGCTTTATGTGGAGTGAAATTTAGGATGAAAGCGAGACCAAGTCAAGATCCAAGGGCTTTAGTAAGTTTGAAGTATCATTCTGTATTTGTGGATAAAATTGCCACAAGGTAAAGAGAGGAACCATTATTAGTTGAAAGGATTAGGCGATTAGAGATGGGTATAGATCAGAAGACATGAAGAGATTTGAGATTCACTTGAAAGGATGGCTAAGAATGAAAGGAAGATTGTGTGTCTCGAATGGGAGAGATATTAGGAGGAAAGTCTTGGAGGAAAGTCATCGATCTAAATTTATAGTCCATCGCAGAGGAGAGAAGATGTATCGCGAGAAGAAGTGTATGTTCTTTTAGGAAGGGATGAAGTGGAATGTTGCTGAATCTGTAAAGAAGCGTTTCACTTGTCGACAAGTGAAAGATGAACATTATAAGCCAATTGGATTGCTTCAACTCTTGGAAGTACAAAATTGGAAGTGAGAATCAGTTTCCATGGATTTCTAAATGGATTTCCGAGGTTGAGAGAAGGAATCGATATTATATAGGTAATAGTTGGTATAATGACCGAGAGCGCCTATTTTATCCAGTGAAGAAAACAAGAATGAAAACTAGCTTAGGGAAGCTACATATGAAGAATGTGGTAAGACATTGTTGGATTCCGAGCAAAATGTTAGATAGAGGCCCGTTGTTTGCCAACGAGAGAGAAAATTGCAGAGTATGTTGAGCATAGAACTGAACCTGAGTACAACCTATTACCCATAAAATGATGGTCAAACGGAACGGGTAAACCGGATTCTGAAGAATTTACTGAGAGCATGTGTCCAAGATTTTGGAGGGTCATGGGAAGATAATTTACATCTATGGATTTTGCCTATAATAATAGTTACCAACCGAGTATTGGGATGACACCATTTGAGGCACTTTATATTGTACCATGCAAGTCACCTGTTTGTTGGATGGACATGAGAAATAGACCTATGTTAGAGGCCGACTTGGTAAGAGATGCCACTGAGAAGATTAATTTTCTTCGCGCTAGAATGAAGGTTGTGTAGTCGAGATAGAAGAGCTATGTTGAAAAGAGCCGGAAGGAACTAGATTTAATAGTAGGTGATCAAATTAAAGGTTTCACCGATGTGAGGTGTTATGTGCTTTAGGAAGGAAAGGTAATTGGCTTCTAGATATATAGGTCCGGTTAAGTGATAAAGATGGTAGGTAAACTCGTGTATCGAGTTGAGTTACCTAGTATTTTGGAAAGGGTGCATAATGTTTTTCATATTCCACATTCAAGGAAATGCATGCATAATCTTAGTGTAGTAGTGGAACTGAGAGCCATGAAATTTTTTCTATAGAAAGATATTTGACATGCGTTCGACGAAAGGAATAGTAGGTCATGATATGAAGGATTTAAGGAATAGATTTACTAGACTCGTTCGCATCTAGTGGAGTGACGATAAAGACAACTGTACCTAGGAGATAAATGATGGATTTGGAATATCTATCCTTAATCATTTTAGACACATATATCTTGATCAATGTGTTTTATTTGTCTAACTATATGAAGTAGCAGTGGCACTGGTATATTTTATGTTATGATATGATTATGTATTATTAATGCAACTAATTATTTAAATCGAAACGATTAGTTGAAATTAAGGAGCTACGTTGAGGGCTGAATAGAGAGGGTTGTTGATCCTTCCCCTGTGTGTGCATGCGTGCGTGTGTGTATAGATGTATGTGTGTGTGCGTGCGTGTGTATTATAATAAGAAAACCTTGATTTAAAGCTTTTGAGTTTACAAATTAACCCTTATATAGTAATAAAATAAAACAGACATCATGAAGAGTATTTTGGTCGCTCTTTGTTATCCATGTTTTGCTTTACTCTTCCAACATTAATGACTTAATACTTCATCTCTCTCCCCCATTTCATGCTTAATTTCTAAGCCAACTGTTTGCACAAAAAATGGGCAAACACCTCCAAGTCGTATGATTCAGTTGATTTTGCGTTGTTTTTAATGATCTGGGTGATTTATGCAAATATGTAAAAAAAACAGGGACTAAACTGTAAAAGACACGCAGATTTATAGTGGTTCAGCCAGAATGTGCCTACGTCCACTTTATATATTATTTCTCCTTTCTTGTTCAGATTACAAGTACAAAGCTTTGGTACAAGTATATAAAAGTTGTTTGAAAGTTCTATCCGTGCTTGAGCTCTCAAACTTGTCCTCCATTGTTGTACCCCTGCCCCTCTATTTATAGAGTGAGGCTGGGGGCAGGGGTCTTGGATGTATATAGCCGCTGGTGGGCCTGGACTGATGCGATCTGGCCTGGCAGTGTTGATCCGGTACGCCTCGGTCCGGTTGTGAGTGGATGGAGTTTGGTTTGGTGGGAGTTTGGTTCGGCAGGCAGGGGAAAGAGTTGGTTCGGTGGGATCTGGTTCGGTAGGCAGGGGAAAGAGTTGGTTCGGTGGGAACTGGTTCAGTAGGCAGGGGAAAGAGTTGGTTCGGTGGGATCTGGTCCGGTGTGTAGGGGAAGGAGTTGGTTCGGTGGGATCTGGTCCGGTGTGTAGGGGAAGGAGTTGGCCGGTCGAAATTTACTCAACACTTGCCCCCCAAAGTAGGGCATGTGGGTACGCACATGGCGTGCTTTGCTTTAGCTTGGATAACCTCACCCGGTCCTGTGTGCTAAACCAACTGGTCCGGTCGTTAGTATTTGTCTATAAGTATGGACCTCGCGTCTATGTTCACCCTTCACCGTTTGGAACAGCCGAATCAACTGAATACTGAATCAGACTTGATTGCTTGAAATAACCGGACCAGCCAATTACCGAATCAACTCATCTGCCGAACCAGGTGAGCCGAATGATTCTTTAAGACTGATCCATCGAACGAACTCAATCATTTTACCGAAGGGTCTTGAGTACCGAGTGAACTGACCGAATGAACTTGGGAGTATAAGGCCGAATGAAAATTCGTGCTTTGAACTACCGAATGGCTTGTATGCCGAATGAAGCTTCGTGCCTTGAACTCCCGAATGGCTTGAGTGCCGAATGAAACTTGAACTTTGTTATACCGAATGAGTTTATGTGTTTATAAGTGAAACTCTGGACAACATACACTCGTTTGTTTACATCTCTATATCCTTATTCTAACAGTGTGTTTTCTCGTGTTGCAGATAATGTCTCATAAAGTTGAAACCCGATCAGAGAAGAAAAAATCCCAGGACAGAGAAGATCCTTCCGCAGTGCCCCCAGCTCAGTCAGAACCGGGACGTCATGGGCCCACCCCGAGGTCACTAGTAGATGGGTACGGCCCTCAGGAGCTTCTAAACTCACCTCCTGACTGTTTCCCAAGCTCTCTCAAAGGCGAGCAGCTTGATGTTATCTCCCGCTCCTTTGGGATTGACAGAGCACGCATGCTATTGCCGGGGGAGGGAGTGATGCCATATAATCCCCCCGAAGGGTATTTCACCTATAGTCGGTACCATTGCATGTGTGGGGTCATTTCCCCGATCAATATTTGGTTAATCAGCTTCATCACCTACTTGAAGGTTGCTCCGTTTCAGCTTCAGCCTAACTCCTACGCCATCCTGGTGAGCCTGTTTGTCATTTTCCAGAGGAGGTACGGGCGTCCTCCCTCCAACCGGGAGATCCGGTACTTGTACAATTTGAGAGGCTATAAGAAGAGGTCTCCATACATCAGCTTGGAATCAGCCGTATCTTTCAAGCCTGTCCTGGACCTATATTCGAAGTTTAGCATGTTTAAGAAAGAATGGTTTTTTATCAAGGATGACTCTGTTTCCATCCGTCGCTTCACCTCCGGCTGTAAGTGTGAAGCTTATTTATAATTTCCGTTATAACTGCAATGCTTCTTCTTATGTGTTTTTATTTCTTGCTAGCGACAGGTGGCTTTGCGGTCGTGGAGAATGATCGCCTGGTTCAGATGACTGTGGAAATAGAAGCCATTACGGGAAGGGACAGGTCGGCTTCTTACTTGATCAGGAATTCTACACTTCTGGGACACAACCTGATCCTTCCACATCAGTCCGTGGTTAAGCAGAGAGACACGACGGAGGAGAGAGCTGCCAAATTTACAGGAGGGGCCACGGCGAAAAGCATCAAAAGGAGACCCTTCTCGATGCATCCAGTCGCCGGGGGGAAGAAACTCAAGAAGTCCGATGGACCCTCTCCCAGCACACATTCAGATGTTCACGAGGAGGAAAAAGGTGAGGACGAAGGAGGTGAGGCGGAGAGCGGAAGTGGTAGAGAAGGTGACGGTGATCGTCACGGTGATGATGGTGGCGAAGGACAGGGCGGTGATGGCACTAGGGCTTTGCCTCCCGGGCAGGCAGGCGTGATTCAAGAGTGGACAGATGACGCTCTCCACCAAGTCTTCGAAGAGTTGGAGGAAACGGAGAAGTCCAAGAAAGCTGGTAAGGTCGGGGCCGGCGCCGATTTATCTTCCGGGAGTGCTTCTACTGAGGCAACTTCTGCAATTCAAGGTGAATTTCTCTTTATTCTTTTTAATTCTTGAATGATGGCTCAATGCATGCTGGTGACACTTGGTTTTCATTCCAGGAGCGGGCAAAACGGCCAAGACCTCAGATCTTCGGCACAGGTTTGAACAATACAAACTCCTCAAAGCTTCCGCCAAGCCGAAGCCTCCTACTAACCGTCCTGGAGACGTAGTCGGCTATCGTCCTCTTCTTGGAGTTATTGAAGAAGATATACAAAAGAGGAAGAGGAGTCGATCTACGTTTGAATCTCTTCCTGGTCCTCCGGCCCCACTCCAGCCTATTCACGATATTACGGAGGATGATACTGAGTTTATGCCTTCCCCACATCCGTCTGAGAATCCAACCTTCACCCCGATAGATCACCCTAGCTTGGTTCGTAACCCGTTTGCGGGTCATCCAGACCTGGACCCGGCCTCTCATGACATCTCCTTCGATGAGGTTACTGGTGAGCATCTTCTCCCTCGCAATCCTATGGTACGGGTGCTTGACGAAGCTAAGTCCCTGGACCTCGATTTGCTTACTACCCGGGTTGTAACTCTGGGGGATGAAGCTAAGGCGAATATTGACTGGGTTGCTGAGGAGACCAGGAAATTGATGGGGCATCATGCCCGACTAGTCAAGGCCGGGGAGGAAATTGGGAGTGCCAACATTCGGCTACGGTTAATGGTCTCCGACCAGGCTAAGTAGCTTGCCAATCAAGCTATCCAAATTTCTCAGCACGAGGCCGCATCCAGGCAACTGAAGAAGACTATGGAAGAGGCCAGCAGGGCAGAGTTGCGAAAATTGGAGGCCGTCTGCAAGGAGCGGATTGACATGGCCATTGCGACGGTGGATGAGGTCCGACAAGCGGACCTCGAGCGGGCGCAGGAATTATCGAGGAGACTTGAGGCTGCGGAGCTCGCTCAGTCCAGGTTGAAGGAGGAGATGGAAGCGATGAGGATATCCCTTCAGGCTGACCACTCACGATACCGATCGGAGAGGGATGTTGCCGTTGCTAAGCTGCGTGCTTCTGAGGCCCGAATGAGGGAGCTTGAGGAGAACGAGGGGATGATGGATGAGATGCTCCAGGATATGTATTTCCGCACTTGGAAACAGGGTAACCTATACTGGATGGATGATTACCCCCGAGTTATGGCTAAGATTTATCTCCAGGCTCTGGAGGAGGCTAGGGCTGATGCGGATAAAGAGGGTGGCACGGTCTTCAGAATGGATGTGGTCACTGCCCAGTTTACCAAGGAGGAGAGGATGGCGGTGAAGGAGGGTATGTGGCTGCTTGCCGCTGAGGAGGCAGGTGTGCAAGTAGAGGATGATGATCAGGATGGTCAGGGAGCAGGCGCTGGTAAGTCTTCCTTTCTAGTCTTTCCGTTAACTTGGTTGCTTATTACTAATGAATTCTTTCTTTGACCGGACAGGTGGGCAACAGGACAAGGATAAAACTCCAACGCAGCCGGCTCCTTGATTTGACCTGGATACCTTTTAGTGGACTTGACATTGTTGTATATGTTAGTCTCAAAACAGTAACGTAACTTTTAGGTTGTAATTATGCTACTTGTAATAAACAGCATTATTCTTGACATGTAATTTTTTAACTTAAGCTAATTCTGTCGTTTTTGAATGTTTTTGCTATTTTGACATGTTGTATGAGAAATATAGCTATGCGTATGCTTGTAATTCAATTGTGTTTGATGTCAAGTTCTTGCTTAAAACATAATTTCATGTCTTGCAATGTTAGTGTGACGTGTGAATAAATTGTAGCCACGTGTTTATACATGAAAGAAGAAAATACCGCCCTTCATATTTTACTTGTAGGTGGCAGCTTTGAATGTCTTGCGTGACTGAGTATGGAATGCGGTCCAGTGTCTTGCTGTGAGTATCTGCTTCCATTAGCGAATGTCTCCTATTCGGTGTCCTGTACTTCAGGGATTGTTACAGAGGATAGGAGAAAAGTTTTTTTTAAATAAAATTGAAATATGCGAAATAGTAAAACTTCCAATCACGGAAGGCCTTCGATGTGCTTAAGTTCATGGCAAACGGGTTTTGTAGTCACTTTCCCTAGCTGTGGGTCTTGGAGACATTTGTCACCCATCTTACGCCTCCACGGGGAGTTAATCTTTTTTACCACAGCCGTACTTAAGACACATCGGAGCCGAGATCGCGCACAGTAACTACCCGGGCCATTATGGCCCGTAATCGTGGGTATTATTCGATTTACTGTGGCCGGCTAGCGTGGGTGTCGATCGTCAACCGTGAACTACCCCTGGCTGGCCACACCTTATGTTGGGCCTTAAAGTAGGTTCACAGTTGCCGGCGAGCCGAACGCCGTAATGAGCTGCCTTGACTATAGTCGGCCTTCTCGGTGGCTTATAATCGGCTCATTACAGTTGGCTTTAAGGGCCGTCGCGAGCAATGAGTTAACCCGCAGCAGAGGGATGCCGGAGCAAAAGTGTCTCATTGGCGAGGGCATAGATTCGCATAGTACCTGTTAGGTCTTGTCCAGGTGAAGTCGCGCTGTGGAGTGCCTTGAATGGAAATGCTATATGCACAGGATTTTGTTCAACAGAAAAGGATAAAGTTAACAAGCAGCCAAGATATAAAGGAACAAGTTAAAAAAGAGACAAGGTTTTTAAAGTGGTTCGGCACGAAAATGCCTACGTCCACTGATTCTCTTTGTTAATTCACTTCATATGGGCAGTACAAGTTAAGAAAAGTATCGACGGAGGTGTTGGATGTTCCATGCCCTCTGGAACACCTCTCCGTCCACTGTTGACAAAATATAAGCTCCATTGTGGAGATCTTTATGAATTACATATGGTCCATCCCAGATTGGATCTAGTGCTCCGGGGCGAGGGAAGATTCGCTTGAGGACAAGATCTCCTTCTTGTAAGGTACGATGCTTGACTTTGGAGTTGTAGTGTGCTGCCACTTTTTGCTTGTGGGCTGCTGCTTTAAGGGCTGCATCATTTCTTCTCTCCTCAATTTGATCCAAAGACATGTGAAGGAGTTCTTCGTTCTCTTCTGGGTTATAGTGGATCCTACGGTGGGAAGGCACGATGGTTTCAACTGGGAGCATAGCCTCCGATCCGTATGCCAAAGAAAAAGGAGTATGCCCTGTTGATGTCCTGAAAGATGTGCGGTAGGCCCACAGTGCCGTAGGGAGTTCATCCACCCAAGCGCCCTTTGACTTTTCGAGCTTCTTTTTTATTAGAGTTTTCAGAATTTTGTTGACGACTTCGTCTTGTCCGTTTTCCTGGGGATAAGCTACGGATGAGAAGCTTTTGTGAATTCCGTGCCCTTGGCACCAGTTGGCGAACTCCTCGCTATCAAACTGAAGTCCATTGTCCGATATAATTTTGAATGGGACTCCGTACCTGCATAGAACATTTTTGATCAAGAAGTTAATAACTTTCGCTGAAGATACTTTATTTAGGGGTTCTGCTTCCACCCATTTGGTGAAATAGTCGACTGCCACTATAGCATATTTGGCCCTGCCTCGGCCTATTGGCAGTTCGCCGATTAAGTCAATTCCCCATACTGCAAAAGGCCAAGGGCTGGTCATTTGAGTAATCTCAGTTGTTGGTAGCCGTGGAATCTTAGCAAACTTCTGGCATTTGTCACATTTTCTGACGAAATCTAAGGCGTCCTTGCTTAAGGTGGGCCAGAAATATCCATATCGGAGTATCTTTTTTGCCAAAGACTGCCCTCCGGTGTGATCTCCGCAGCTTCCTTGATGAATGTTGGATAAGATTTCCTTGGCTTCCCTTCCAGTGACACACCTTAATAAGGGGTTAGAGAAGCCGCGCCGATAGAGAGTGTCCTCTTGTATTGTGTAGCGGGAAGCTTTCCTCAAGATTTTCTTGACTTCGCTACGCCCGTTGGGTAGTGTGCCACTTTGTAAGTAGTCTCGGATGGGAGTCGTCCAAATTGCTTCTTCGGTTGCAGCTATCAGATTCACTTGCTCAAAACTTGGGGTCAATTGCTTTGAGATGGCTACTGCTCCGGAAATAGCGCCGTCTCTCATGCTAGCTTGCTTCACCAATTCGTCGGCCTCTTGGTTCTCTTCCCGAGGGATGTGTTTGACTAAGTAGTGGTCCAATCGACTGAGAAGTAACTTGGTCTTCTTTAAATACGCTATGAGTCGTTCTTCTCGAGCCTGGAATTCTCCTAGTATTTGATTAACAATAAGTTGAGAATCGCTATGAAGACACAAAGAATTAGCTCCGATTTCTAAGGCAAGTTCTAATCCAGCTATCACTGCTTCATACTCTGCATCGTTGTTGGTGGCAGCGAATTCCAACCTTATAGCATAGTGCAGCTTATTTCCCCTGGGAGTGAGTATTACCACACCTGCCCCCGAGCCTTGTTCGTTTGATGCACCATCCACAAAGAGGTTCCACTTGATGTCTTCTGCTATTTCTGATTGCTCCATACCTTCGTTGGTAGTGAATTCGGCAATGAAATCGGCCATGGCTTGCCCCTTGAAGGCGGTGCGAGGATGGTAGGTAATATCATATTGACTTAGTTCAATGCACCATTTAAGTAGTCGCCCAGAAGTGTCGGGACGATGGAGTACCTGCCTTAGTGGTTGATTGGTCAGAACTCTGATGGAATGGGATTGAAAATAGTGTCGCAGTTTTCGTGATGCGATTAGTAGACAGTATGCTAGCTTCTCAAGTTTAGGATATCTGACTTCTGCCCCTGTAAACCTCTTACTTACAAAGTATACTGGCCGCTGCGTGCAGTTGTCTTCTCTTACCAAAGCAGCGCTTAGAGCATGAGATGATACAGCAAGGTATAGGTATAACTCTTTGCCTTCGTTTGGAGTCGAGAGTACCGGCGGTTTCTGGAGGTGTTCGATTAAGTTAAGGAAAGCTGTTAAGCATTTGTCAGTCCATTTGAACTTTCCTTTGTCTTTCTTTAGAGCTTCGAAGAAGGGGACGCACTTATCCGTTGCTTTGGAGATGAATCGGCTTAGGGCGGCCACTTTCCCATTCAGGCTTTGCATTTCCTTTCGAGTGGAAGGTATTTTGATATCTTTTAGAGCTCGGACTTGTTCAGGGTTTGCTTCAATCCCTTTGGCATGGACGATGAATCCCAAGAACTTTCCTGATGATACTCCGAAGGAGCATTTTAGAAGATTAAGTTTCATTCCATATTGGCGAAGTACTCGAAACATCTCGCCCAGGTGGCTTACGTGATCGTCGGCCTTCCTTGACTTTACCAGCATGTCATCCACATACACTTCCATAGTTTGTCCTATTAGCCCTGCAAACATCTTGTTGATGAGGCACTGGTAGGTGGCTCCTGCGTTTTTAAGTCCGAAAGGCATTACCTTGTAGCAGTACAATCCCCGGTCAGTGATGAAACTAGTGTGGTCTTGATTGGGAGCATGCATGGGAATTTGGTTGTATCCTGAGTATGCGTCCATAAAAGATAATAGTTCGTGCCCGGCTGTGCTGTCTACAAGTTGATCGATTCGGGGAAGTAGAAAGCAATCCTTCGGGCAGGCGTCATTTAAGTTGGAGAAGTCAATGCATGTTCGCCACTTCCCATTAGCCTTCTTTACCAGCACCAGGTTGGCGATCCACTCTGGGTAGATGGCTTCTCGTATGATGTCATTGGAAAGTAGATTCTTTACTTCTTCATCGAGGGCTGCTGATCGTTCTGCCCCCATACTTCTCTTTCTTTGTTTTACGGGCGCCTTGGTAGGATCAATGTTTAGTACGTGGCATGCTATGTCAGGGGAGATTCCGGTCATGTCAGCATGTGAACATGCAAATACATCCAAGTTTTGGCGGAGAAAGTCAGTGAGTTGTTCCTTCAACTCTGCTTTTAGTTGGGACCCGATTTTCAATAGTCTACTCGAGTCATGTTTGTCTACAGATACAAATTCCATAGCCTCTGCAGGCTCGGCGGTGGCCTCCTCCTCTTTGTCCCTGGGGTCTAATTCATTGAAAGGGTCGCTGGTATATTGAAGAGGAGGGGCTTTCTTTAGTTGCTATGCTTCCAAACTTTTTGTGCAGAGGGCAACCTCTACACTCTTCCCTTTATCCTTCCTGTGGTTGTTGCGAAGTTCAGTTACATAGCAGTCTCGAGCAACGTCCTGGTCTCCCTCTACTTCCCCTACTCCATTGTCTATTGGAAATTTCATCTTTAGGCACCATGGGGCCAGGACAATTTGGAAGTCAGACAAGGCTGGCCTTCCTAAGAAGGCGTTGTAGGCCGAGTGGTTTTCTATCAGCACAAATGTCTGTTTCCGCTCAATGGAGCGGGGATGACTTCCAATTTCAACAAAGAGGTCCAGTTGCCCGAGGGGCATCTTCGCATCTCCAGTGAAACTGTGTAGTGGTTTATTACAGGGAGAAACGTCCTTTATTGATAGTTTCATTTTGTCGAATGCATGCTTGAATAAGATATTTACTGAGCTTCCAGTGTCCACTAGAATTTGAAAAACTTCGGCTGGACCGAGCCGGGCAGAGATAACCATGGGATCCATGTGAGGGTACTGCCTTCCCTCTAGGTCACGCCCATTGAATGTGATGTCATCACTCTCTTTCCGCTTTGGGTGGCGTTCTTCTAGAACAGAATTAACACAGTCTTCATTATTTCTAAGCGACTTTCCATATCTTTCCATCTCTGCCCAGCTTCTGTCGGCGATGTGCGGTCCTCTCGAGATGGTATGGACCACTATCTTCTCTTGACCGGAGCCGCTAGCGTTGCGATTTCCTCTGCCTATCTCTGGTGAGGGTAGACTTGGGTTCTCATTGGCAAGTGCTGAAGTCCTGTTCTGACCTTTTACATAGCGTTCCAGTCTCTTCCTTTGATGTGTTCTTCAATCAAGTCCCGGAGATGGTGGCATTCATTGGTGTCATGCCCATGAGATTCGTGGAAGCGGCAGAACTTTCCAGATTTTTGTGCATTATCTGATTCCTTCTTGTATGGTGGGCGTTTGTATCTAACTTCGTCTTGGGTGGCAAGGAAGATGTTTTCAATGGTTTCGTTCAAAGGAGTGTAAGTGTCGAATCTTGGTCCTGGCCGATATAAGCGCTTTTCTCCCTTCTTGCCCCCAGCGTTGTCTCTAGAATCACTTCTTCGAACGTCCTTCGCTGCAGCAGGCGTGTTGCCATGAGCTGCCTTATTTTGTTGCCCTGCCCCTCAGTGGCAGCGTCTTCAAGCCTCATATATTTTCCGGCTTCATGGAAGAAATCGGGTAAAGTAGCTGGTTTTTCTTTTGTTAATCTTCTAGCAAATTTAGTATCCGGATGCACACCACTACAGAGGGCCATTAAGACAAGCTTCTCATCGGCATCTTGGACTGCGGCCGCTGCGGCATTGAATCGGGTTAAATATTGTTGCAGCTTCTCTCCAGGTTTCTGTTTGATATTGGATAAGGAATAAGCATCCTTGGGTTGTTCCACATGAATGCGGAACTGGCTGATAAACTTTTCTTTCAACATCTCCCATGAGCTGACGGATCCTTGGGGCAGATGGCAGAACCAGGAGGTAGCTAGATCTGCTAAGAATAGTGGAAAGCATTTGCACAGTACTCCCTCTGTTGCCCCGCTCATGAGCATATGCTGTGTGTATCTCTGTAAGTGTACAATGGGGTCAGAGGTCCCTTTGTAAGGTTCCATTGTTGGTATTTTCCATTCTCGGGGGGTGATAGCAATTTCGATATTGCGGGCGAAAGGGCTGGTTACCCTAGCGCCTATCCCTCGATCTCTTTGATCCCGTTGGATGCACTCTCTGAACAAGCATGCCATCCTTTCATCAGAATTTGGAGCAGATAGAAATGAGTTCGGTTCTGTTCTGTGGGATTGATTCCGTCCAGATGACCTGTAGGGATGGTATCGTCTATCATTCCTAATATTTTCCAATGGCTGCCTTTGGTCTTCTGGGAGCATGTTAGGGTCAGCGATAGTTGGCCCTTGCCTTGATCTTCCCCTGCTGGGTTCTGATCTAAGCACTTCCTCGGGTCCAACTTCGGGCTGGACTCTAGCTCGGCCCCGTTCATTGGTGTTTCCATGGTTAGGCAGTACGACAGGCTCAGCCACAGTTGACCTCCGTCCGGTACCTCCCCCGTTGGGTTCGGTTCCAAGCGTTTCCTCAGGCCTAACTTCGGGCTGTGCTCGGTCTCGGCTCCTACCATGGCCGCTTCTGTCGTTAGCTCCTTCAAAGAAGGAAGATCTTTGCTATCTCTGAGATCCTCCAGACTGGGACTCACCCCATGATTCAGTGTTGCGGTTGGACTCTTCAGCATCCCTTAAGCGTGACATGAGATGGTCCACCAAGGCTTCCTGCTGGGATGTGAAGCGATTAGTCACTTCAGCCACAACCCTGTCTAGATCTGCCCTAGTAATTGCTGCAGGCTGTTCTATGGCAGGAGTTGTTGGATTTGCATGACCTTCATTTGGTACTGCTATTGGAAGGGGACGACTTACTTGATCTGTGACCACTGGATCTGGAAGACTGCTGGTTGCGATGTTCTTTCCTTTGTTAATATCTTTCTTCTACTTGGGAGGCATGTTTTCCAAGCAATGAACGACGCTGTCAGGAAGAAGGTTCAGTGGGAGAAGCTGAAGCTTCGAGCTTCTTGTTCTCAGTGAAAGCACCAAAAATGTTTGCACAAAAAATGGGCAAACACCTCCAAGTCGTATGATTCAGTTGATTTTGCGTTGTTTTTAATGATCTGGGTGATTTATGCAAATATGTAAAAAAGCAGGGATTAAACTGTAAAAGACACGCAGATTTATAGTGGTTCAGCCAGAATGTGTCTACGTCCACTTTATATATTATTTCTCCTTTCTTGTTCAGATTACAAGTACAAAGCTTTGGTACAAGTATATAAAAGTTGTTTGAAAGTTCTATCCGTGCTTGATCTCTCAAACTTGTCCTCCATTGTTGTACCCCTACCCCTCTATTTATAGAGTGAGGCTGGGGGCAGGGGTCTTGGATGTATATAGCCGCTGGTGGGCCTGGGCTGATGCGATCTGGCCTGGCAGTGTTGATCTGGTACGCCTCGGTCCGGTTGTGAGTGGATGGAGTTTGGTTCGGTGGGAGTTTGGTTCGGCAGGCAGGGGAAAGAGTTGGTTCGGTGGGATCTGGTTCGGTAGGCAGGGGAAAGAGTTGGTTCGGTGGGATCTGGTTCGGTAGGCGGGGAAAGAGTTGGTTCGGTGGGATCTTGTCCGGTGTGTAGGGGAAGGAGTTGGTTCGGTGGGATCTGGTCCGGTGTGTAGGGGAAGGAGTTGGCCCGGTCGAAATTTACTCAACACCAACCATGTTATATAATAAAAATCTAATTAGCTCGATGGATTAGTTATATGTTTTATGTTCAGATACTTATCAAAACTTACTTGAGAGAAAATCTCACTTCTTATTGCAAACAAAAACGTCCGAATCATTTTAATTTTAGTTTTTATACAAATTTTGTTTATAATAATTAGTAACAAATAAAGTTAATATATGATTTTTTTTTTGGACACATGGTACTCTTCTTGGTAATATTAGAGCATCCCCAATAGAGGGCCAGTCACTTGCTGACTGACCCCCAACTGGGGGTGGGTGCGCCTATTTTGGGCTCACTACTGACTATTAAGGTTGCTTTGGCAACCTTGGTAGTCAGTGATTTACCTGGCATTAATAATTCTAGGTAGTATTCCGACATTACACAGCCCCAATTAACTTTACCATGTTATCTGGCATTATTAATGCCGGATAATATGACAAAGTTAATTTATTATAAAATCTTGCCTTCCTCTCTATTTTGAACCGAACTTTTTAAACGCAGTCAGTAAACAATCTCAACTATTACTACAATGTCCACCATTACTTGGTCATCTTCGGAGTCTCTGGTACTTGTGAAATCCTACATTGAAGCTAATTGTAGGCATGAAATGAGGTTGTGTAGAGGTGTGTATGTAAGCCAAGAAGGGTTTTGGAACTTAGTGAATGAGGTTTACAACAATCATCCTGATTGTGCAAAGAGGCGTTCGACTTTAGAAACCAAAACAGCTTATGGTGAATTTATGTCAGCTTGCGATAGGTATTGCAAAATAATTCAAGAGGTTGTAGACAAAAACGTGTTTTAAGCAACTCGACCTACGTTTGATTTGCATTATATATTGGAGTACCAATTAGAATTCGTCGGTCATGAGGCATTTGAACTTCAATACAGTTGGTTTATGCGTTTTGGTTAACTATGAATTATTGTATTTTCGTATGCTTTTCTCTATCTATGTCAGTTGATAGTAGCAGTAGTATGATGGAGTGAATGGGCATGCATCGTGGTTGAACATGATATGAAACAAAATTAGGATTTTTATCCCAATTGTTCTTAAAGAAGTTGGTGATATATGAAGAGGGAAGACTAATCTTATATAGTACAAATTTAATTTCCTATATGTTCGACATATGACTTATACTTAAGATGTTAAGATAATAACTAGAAACATGATTTCAAATATCGAAAGATACATAGAAAATTGAAAGATACATAGAAAAAGAAAGATACACATAATAAATCTAGTTAATCCTAGAGTGGACAAACATCTAGGTTGAACAATTACGAAGACGGTAATTCTGCTGCATAACGTCATTGAGTTTACGAAGCCTTCTAATCTTTTCTTCCAAAACCAAAGTGTAAGTAATAGCCCAAAAAGTGAATCGGTCGTCTATCGACTGTCCAAATTCGCAACCATTTGGGTAAAGTAGACAACGGAAGTATCGACGACCAACATTATCCCCATGTCAGACAATTACAATCGGTGATTCAAAACCACATAAGCACATAACATTTGTGGACTATACCTCATCGACTTCAATTCCATTTTGTATTTATGGTATTATCTGGTGTAAATATTTTATACGTTGGATAGGTAGCTGTTGTTGTTAATAGTCTATTTGCAGTTGTTGAATCCCTATTTCAAGCTCTCTTTGTCGCATATCTTCGTAATGTCGTTCTTCCATTTCAATATACCATATAGTAGAGGTTTTAGGTGAAGATGGATTAGGCTTTGACGGTTCATACAAATGATCGGTATAATTATATGACTCTATATGAGAAATAAGCATCTTAAGAGTTGGTGGTTTAAAGATGCAGACTAACGTACCAAATTTTAAACTAATAGGTATTTCTAATGAAAATAAACTTTCACCCTGAACAAAGCTGCTCTCTGAACAATGTTGGAATCCTTTCAGTATCGATCAAATCACTCTCTGAACCGTGCAGCTTTTCGTCATACGCTACAATGTACAGCATAAGGAATCTTTTTAGTGTTCAATCAAATCACTTTCTGAATCATGCTGCTTTCTATCAAACGCTATTGTGTACAGTTGGAATCTTTTCAGTGTTCGATCAAATCACTCTGAACCGTGCTGCTTTCTGTCAAACGGTAAAGTGTACAGTTGGACTCTTTTCAGTGTTCGATCAAATCACTCTAAATCGTGCTGCTTTCGTCAAATGGTACGGTGTACATTTTCAAATTTTTTAGTGTTTGATCAAATCACTCTGAACCATGCCGCTTTCTATCAAATGGTACAGTGTACATTTCTGAATCTTTTCAGTGTTTGATCAAATCGCTCTGAACCAATAAACTATTCAAATAAACGTTTGATTATAATTGTATATAAATTCAGTTTTCCACAATGTCTTCATCCAACTAGTTTCTGCCAAAAATATCAACGGAATAATGTCGAACCCAAACTCTGATAACTCTCCAATTATCGGTGGTTTTTATAACCCTGAAAATGAACAAGTTCAAAGTAGAAGAGTGTGTTGCTAATGCAGAGTTGAAGCGATCATACTCATTTTTGAATCACGTGAAAATGCAGGTCGAAGATACTTCGCATGTAGGGATAACTGGAATGGATGTGGCTAATTCCAATGGCTTGATCCACAGCTCTATCATCGAGGAAGAGAGTATGCGTATGAAATGCAATCGAGAGTGAGAAGATTAGAGCTTCCACTTAATAATCGTATCTAGTATGTGCTTACTAGTATTGCTTCGTAGGTAATTATCATCCTTGTTTGTGTTTGTAGTTCCATGATCATCCTTGTTTGTGTTTGTCCTTATATGTGTGGTTAGCACGTGCTTAATAGTATTATGTAACGACCTTTTTCTTAAGAGTTAGTAGTTGGTTGTGATGGTAGTATTCTTCTAACCTCAGATGCAACAACAATTCATAATCTAAGAAAATTCATACACTTAAGTTACAACAACTGCAATAAGTACACAACAATACTAATATTGTTCCGATAGAATGATAAGGTACAACAACTACAATTAAGTTACCACAACTGTAATAAGTTTATATAATTCATGCTTAACTATTACATACAAAATGATGATAGTGTTCCAATAATTCTTCATGTAAATTTGTATGAGCCTCAGGATCTCTAATCTCCATAAGTCTCTGAATGTACTATGCAAAGGTGTTTGGTTCTTTAAAAGGAGGACTCTCAAAAGCACGTGCTATTTCTGGATAATTACGATATTGTAATTTATAACCACCTCTCTCTTCTTCAACAATCATGTTGAAAAGTATTATACAAAAGTACATAATGTTAGATATCACTCCAGGGTCATGGTAGTACACCTTCTTTCTTAGAATTTGAAATCTACCTTGTAAACCCACGGAAGCGCATTCAATCCCTTTTCTTAAACTAGCATGTTGTAATGTAAATTTGCGTTCCTTCTTATTGCAATACTTTTTGAAACCTTTAACCAAAGTTTTCCAAGTAGGATATTTTCCATCTACAAGGTAGTATCCCATGTTGTATTGTATGTCTCCTATCATATAATTACAAGTTGGTGCAATATCGTTGGACAAGGAGTTAAACAAGTAAGACTGATGTAGAGCATTAATTCATTCAAAGAAACAGTTATACCAAAAAAATCATGCCATATATATAAATCAAATGAAGCTACAACTTCCAAAATCATTGTTGCCTTGTAGTAATGCCCGGTGTATTGTCCTTGCATTGCAACTGGACAATTTTTCCAACGTCAATGCATACAATCTAAACTACCCAACATACCTGAAAATCCATGTGGTTCATCCATAGCCAATAGTCGGTTGATGCCATTATCGTTCGGTGTTTTAAGATACTCCGCACCAAATGCCAAGACGACAGTTTTACAGAATTATTTTAATCATTCGTTCATAGTAGAATCACAAATCCAAACATACTCGTCTTGTTTATTAGCACTTTCTCCATACGCCAACATTCGTAAAGCACTTGCCATTTTTTGATGCGGCGAAAGACCCAACTGACCACACATATTACATCGTTGTATAAAATATAGTTCATCCCAGTCAACCCTGACATGATTCACTCAAATATATTTCTGGACATTTGGTATCTTAATCTGAACTTCCCCGTGTCAAAACATGGATCGTTGTTAAAGTAATCTGCCATAATCCGATCATGCCCCAACTGATAATCTCTTTTCTTTCTCATGCCTTTCGGCCCCGTAAGACTACCACCTTTTTTGGAAGATTCCTCCATCTGTTGCACATGAATTAGCTCTAGTGCTGCGGATGTTATTGCTTATTGTTCTTGTCTTTGATTATCACCAGAAGTTGACGAAGAGGAAGAGGAAGAAGAGAAGCAAAAAAAATCTTTTCATCAGGTTCATTTTTATTTGATAAAAGTGGATTGAGCTTGCTTTGTGAGATGGTAAGTCTAACTTATGCTTGTTGTTTAAATATTTATTACATTTATGCTTGTAGTTGGAATTTGGGGGAAAAGGGGAGCAGCCGACAGTGGGAATTTGGGAACCAGTTTATCTGGCATTTATAATATCGGATAAAATAGTGGCTAAGATCCCCCCTCTTCACGTGGATCGCCATGTGGGGGAGTGGTTTATTGGCTTATAATTTTTCCGGCCTTATAAAGGCCGGATAAATTGGTTAATCCATTTAGAGCACCCCAAACTAGGGGTGGGTGAGCCCATTTTTGGGCTCACCACTGACTGTCAAGGTCACTTTGGTGACCTTGGCAATTAGTGATTTACCTAGCATTATTAATGCTGGGAAGTTATCCAACAATATTAATGTCATGTAAATCACACAACGGCAACAAAAATGTTACCATTTGCATTTTTATCCGACATTAATAATGCCGGATAAGAAATAGTAACATTTGTGTTACCATTGTTTGATTTCCTATATAAACCTTCTCATATATTTTTCAAAACCTACCAAATTTCTTCTTCTTCCTCTCTTAAACCCCACAAATCACACTCATTATTATTCGCAAAAAAATGTCCAATAATCAAAGAGGAAAAATGCTAATGTCCTACTCATTCCAATGATTTCAAAAATATAATCAAAATTATAATGGTTATGACAATTCGCCACCAAATCGAAAAAGTAATCAGAATCGTCAACAAAACTCTCAATATGCATCCCAATATCATTCTCAACAACATTCACAACATATGAGTCAAGGCTCCAACGATCAGTACAACAACCAATACTTGAATAGTAGTCCATAATATCAATTACCCAATTTTAGAGGCGGCATGCAAGGTAATTTCACATAAACCAACAACTCAAGTAGATATTTAAATTCCAATTTTGAAGCAGTTGGCGGCAGTTTCGATCTAAATCACAATGATCATGGAGAATTCATTGAAGATGAAATCTTATGGGATAATCTATGTCAACGATCTCTTTTTAATCAAATGAGGGCAAATCCAAAAGGAATCAACATAAATGAGTCCCCAATTTCAAAAGTAAATGAAATTCAATCTAAAAGTGCTGCTTCTACTCAATAAAAATGGACAAAAGATGAACAAGAGGAACTTGCATTTGTTGGCTATAGTTTTCTATTGATGAAGGAAAGGTACGACACAAACTAAGTTTGCTTTTTGGGCATCTATTTCAAATATTTTTCATGCTCGTCTACCCAATAGTATTCCTAGAACGATTGATTCTTTAAAATCTCAATGGAGACGTATAAACGGAGCTTGTCAAAAATGGAATGAGATTATGGCAGTTGTGGTGACTATAAAACAAAGTGGGGCTATAGATGTTAACTTGGTGAGTTTGATACATTAACCCACCTTGTACTAAATTATTTATTATTACAATTCAACTAATGCTTTGTGTTAATTTATCAGCTATAACAGACTCATGAGGTTTATGTAGCACAAAACAAGGGAGTTTCTTTCAATCTTTTGCACATTTACAATTATCTTAAAGATGAAGATAAATGGAGCGTAATAAAAAAGAAACACACTGGTTTTTAGTTTGCACCAAGAAGAATAAATCCTGAGTCCTGTATAGGAGAATCTGATGTGCTGGAGGCGGTTGAAGAAGAAGAACCCGCACCATTCCATAGTAACAATGCAAGGAGGGCAGTAGGAAAATGGAGATTGAAAAACAAAATTGATTACACTGCCCACTACGATAAAATAGATAAAACTATGTATTCAATACAATTAATGAATAAATTCATCAACACCCAAAAGCATGTAAAAGATGGGTTAATCAAAGATTAGCCTCTTCGAAGCTAGCTGAGGCTGTTCTCTTTGAGGTTAATCGAAGTCATAGGTTGATGCATGCATTGTTCCAAGTAAGTAATCATTCTTCGAAGGTAATGAATAGTACGAATTACTATGCTATATATAAAGTATCACATAAGTCAATATGCTCGAAGAAACTTAGGTCAAAATGTTCGACAACGTCCAAGTTTTAGTTCAAGCTCAACAAAGTATGCAAATTTCGAGTTCTAATAGGTCAATATGCTATGCAATTGTTTGATTTCCAATTCCTTATGTATACAAGGTTCAAGTATTACAATTGACTAAATCTCCAATTCAATTTAAGTTTACAAAGCTTAAGAAGGAAAGAAATGGAGAGGAAATTCCGTCCCCAGAGATGGCGCCCCTAGGGTCATATTTATAGAGGTAGGTGGCCACCACTTCGCCTCTAGTGTCTTCGAATGGGATGACTCCGGTGGCACTTATTTTAGTCTCTTCGCCGATTGGCATCCATAACAAGTAGCAGTAGACATTGGTGAGAGGCAAGTCATCACTTAGCACCATTAAGCGGGAATGCCTTTGAAGTGTTTCAATATTAGCTTCCTTGTTGATATGTCTTCGGCAATGTTGACTTTGACTTTATCCTTCAAGTGTGGTGTCAATGTCTTTGAGTACTTACATATGGATGATGTGTGATGGATTATCGATGTCATTGACGTCTTTGATGCTAACAGATGAGCAGTGGTGATGCTGAACATAATGAAAAGCAGCATTATCCTATATTCCTTTGGTGTCGAAGACTCTTGGTGCTGCTGTTGGCAGTGTCTTCGAAGTGCTGAAATATGCGATGTTGATGGAGCCTGGTATCAATGAAGCGCGTTATGGCCACTTCAATGTTCATTGATGGCTTTAAGGGTATTGATGGCATTATCGCTTCACGTAGATAGGTGAAGCGATTTAAATGACGTCCCTTTGTACTTTCCCTAGTAATGAAGAGCAGTTTCCTACATCCTCGACATCAACCCATCTCATTGGTCATATGTCTTCGAGTGTGATAAAGAGAGTGTTGATAGATTCGACGTCGTTGCTTCTTTCACCATTTTAAATGTTTTATATGTTTCTTTACACATCTTCAAAGTTAATAGATGTGGTATAAACCTAGCAGATCCCATCCTTTTAGTTGAACAGCGGAGTTGTCTCTCCGACATAACCTCCCGGTCTTCGACACTATCGAGGACATCTTCATTTGCCTTTAATGCTATTTTACCACCTAGAGCTTTAGGCTTCGACATTGGTCCTTGCTTCCATGTTTTTGATCTTCTTGAACTATATCCTTTGACAATTATAGGGATAACATTTACCTCTCTCCTTATGTAAAGAAGCTTTTTACTCTTCAGGGTAAAACCATTAATTTCTCTTTCTTTGCTTAGCCTTTCAAATCTATTCACTCTAATGGTGTTCCTCTTTCTCCTGTGATTCAAACTCATACAAAGGAGGTTTTTCAAATTATCAAAATTGCTTCAAAACTTTAAATTTAATACATCCGGGTTAATACTAACGCATGATTTAATATTACCATATTTTACCTTATGGTGTAACTCATATGGTGTTTGATATTAACCTTTTTACTTGACATAGTTTTATAGGTATAACATTGTATTTAGGATGCTCTATGTTAACCATTATTCAAGTTTTCGATTCATATCCATGGACCTATTTTCTTATCATAGATTCAACATTTATTTGTGCTCTTTGATTCAACATAAGAGTCCAAGTTTTCCTTATGAACTCTATATTGGTCATTCAATAGTTATTGACTTGTTGCCAGGTTTTTTTGGACTATAAAATTTTGTTGTGATTACCAATATGCTCTCAAGAATGAATATCCAAATTTGAAATAATATCACCTGGTAGGCAGACGGATGAATAGGCAAGAATTTTCTTTGAAAATATTGGTATGGGTTTCAAAGTTTTTCCTCTTGAGCTTACTCTTCTTGGATTGTCAGAGATTGGCTCTCAATATTAAGTCGCTTTGAATGTATCACACGGTTTATTTTCCAAATCTTTGATTTGGTGCAAGATGTCATACAACAGTTTGCTTGTCTTCTCATTGTAATTTTTATCTTCAGACCCGAGACTTACTTTAATGATAGATTAGCGATTTAAGATATTAATAATTCATTTGATGAAGAATTAAAGGAAATATCTGGTACTAATTCTGAAGAAAAAGTTAGGAAACCATTTTCTAATAAGGAGGTTAGGAATTTAGTATGTCATTTGATGATAAGAAATCCAAGGTTCCATCTTCTGGCAATAAGAAATCCATAATATCCTTTGACAATAAGAAGGTCAGAAAATTGTCCGGTAACAAGAAATTCAGAATTTCATTTGATAATAAGAAAACCAGAAATTCATCTTATAACTGATGAAAGAAGACCAGAAATCCATATCTGGCGATAATAATAGAAGACCAGGAATCCATATCTGGTAATAATAATAGAAGTCCAGAAATCCTTGTTTGGTAGTAATAGAAAGGCAGAAATTCAATCTAGTAACAATATGGAAAGTCGAATTACACAAGAAAACCATAAGTTCAATGGGAAATTCAAAAATCATTAATAAGACCAATAAGAAAACCATGAACCCATATAATAAAAAGAAAATCAAAAAAATCAAAAATTCAATCAAAAGTATCAGTCAAGAGCTTATTGAAATTTCATCAGATAATAAGAGTGGTTTAGAAATTCAAAGGGAAACCAGTAATCCAACGAGAAACGCAGAAAACCAATCATAATTAACAAGAAAATCAGGAATCCATTTGTCAGAAAAATCATAGATTTAATCGAAAATTCATCGGAGTTCTATTTTACAATAAGGAACTCATAAATCCATTCGGAGGCAAAAGAGAATCATAAAACCATCTAATTAACAATTCGAGTTGTCGTAAACCAAAAGTCTCGTGGTTCTCTCTAACGCTAATTTGTAGCCTTATTAATTCTTCAAAGGTTTCCGTTATCTAAAGAATTGTTTCTTATTTGGAGATATGTAGGTTCTAAGGTATTTATTATTTATTATAATTATATTTAAAGCCAAGTAGTTTCGTTCAGCCATTCAATCTTTCAACGTGTAGTTCCGTTTAACCATTCAACCGTTCAGCAAGTAGTTCCATTCAGCTATCCGGCTATTAAATTGTTTAGCAGGTAGTTCTGTTTGGTTGTTTGGCCATTCAGCAGGTAGTTTCGTTCGGTGGTTCGGTTGTTCAACGGGCCCGATTAATTTATTTATATTTTCTATATAGACCTTCTTTTGAAGGTTCCCTATTCCTAGGCCTAGTCTAGTCCTATTAGAGGTCTACTATTATCTATGCCTTAAATGGAAGCTATTCCTACTTTCTAGTGAGGGTTTGTTCTTCGATTAATTCTCTTTACTAATCCGTTAGGTTTCGGGCTACTTCATGTCTTTTGCCTTTGTCACTTTTCCGGCTTTGGGCACCTTAATCCTTTTTCCCCTTTTCTTTTCTGCCTAAGCTACTCTTTGGGTTCCAGACTTCTTCGTCCGTTCTTGTTTTGTGACGACCGGCACCCGATCAACCACTGCCATTCGAACGTCCCTCACGCGTGCCACCATTGACCGAGGACCGCACCCCCTAGCTCTCCCAATCGATGGCAAAACGCAAATGAACTCGGCTAGAACGCGCCTCCCTAGCAGCCACCACGATGCTCTAATCCAGATCACAACCGTTGGATGTGACGGTCTCCTCGAGCTCTTCAATGTTGTAGTTGAAGGTTTCGGCTAATTGCGCGTGGATGTGGAGATAATCGAGGAAGAACGATAGAGTTTTATGGCCATTAATTAGAAAATGAGGCTAGGTTTTAAAACCCTAGGGTTTGTGTAATTTAGAGAAAGTGAGGTGCTTTTATATAAAATTTCGTGACACTATTCATCTGAAAAGATTTCGAACTCCGATCGAAGTGTGCCGCCTGGCGTTTATAATGTTCTACCCCTATTCAGAACACAATGGAATATATATCGGGAGTCAATTCCATCGTATTTGGAAGATAGGTTTTCGAATCGAATTATTTTAATTAAAATTTACTTAAATAAATTTCTACGCGTTTCAGCTTCCCACGAACAAACCGTAAGTCTGATTGACACGAAATTTGAAATCCAACAATAATATAACATTATGGATCCAATGAAACTGGTTTTGTCGAAATCCGAGACAGTGTGAAAAATGACTATTTTTACACGTCAATTAAATATTAAAATATCCAATTTCTATAAATTAACTTTTAATTTAATTTTAAAAGTTTACTATCACTATTCTAATCCAAATAGAATTTAAAAAAACTTTATAAATCATTTTCATTCACATTAAATTCAAATTTCAATTATTTCTGCAATTTCAAATATTTAATTAACAATTTAATTATCCAAATAAATCGCTATATTTGAAATATAAGTTATTCAACTTATAAAATTTACTTTTCAATATTTAAATTCAATTAAATACTAAATTCAGACGACTGAAAAACTGGGTCGTTACATTCTTTCCCCCTTAAAAGAATTTCGTCCCTGAAATTACTATGTAAGAAAAGATGCTACAACTCCATTAAATTTTCAAAACAATTTAGTTGAAATAGATTATCAAATTCTTTTAAGCGTTTAACTTTTCCAAAATCAATTAGTTACAACTTCGGTATTATACTTTTATAAAAACTTTTCTTAAGTTTCTAAATTCATACTTAGTTGTTTACTAATACCATTCCATAAATCAACTATCATCATTTCAATTTATAACTCAAAAATCACAACGTTTAGTTATCAAAAAAATTTCCAAAATTTTCCAAAAAAATTTAATGCCTTAAATTTTCAGAAAAATTCTCCATAGCCTCATTTGCGCGGTTCGATTGTAGTAAAATCACAATATATATATACAATCACAAATATACATCTCATCTTCGAGGATGAGGCATCCCGTAGGGAAAAAGTGTAAGAGTACGATATGTAATTTGAGATATGTACCTTATATATTATTTAGCAAAGCATATATGGCTAATATAGCGCGAAAGCGAGCTCCAAATGCGAAGCAAATGCCATACGCACCTACTAAACACTCAACAAACATATGAGTACATGTATATATGGAAAGTAATATCAATATATAACATATATCAATACAACAACTATATATGCCAATATAGCAAATGCAACATAAGAAATCATCAAACAACTAACATCCAACTAACAACCATCCAACAAATTTACAACCAAATTGGTTCATAACCAAATCAATATACATTCCAAATTTTATTAACATTCATTTGACTTGGTTTTCAATTTATTCACATTCATTAATCACAATTGATTATATTCAATTTAGATTGGATTCAATTAACTACATTCACTTTAGCTTCAATTCATATTTACTTAGTTTACATTCAACTAATTTATATCCAATCCAAATCAAATTTATTAACATTCATTTGTTATTTACATTCACTTCATTTACACTTACATTTTTATACAACATTTCTAGTGTTTATATTTAATTCACAACTTAAGTTATATTCCATTCACTAATCATTAGTTCAATTCAACACATTTACAACTTAAGTTGAACTTCATTTATTAACTCAAGTTTATATTCATTTCAATTTCTTCATTTAGCTCATTTAATTCATTTTGAATATCAAATTCAACTTCATTTAATATTACTTAAGTTAAATTCCTTTTCAACTTTTATTCAACATCAGATTTCATTTCCTATATTTAACAATAAAAAAATTGTTTTAACTCACTATTCTCAATCTTATAAGTTATAAACTTATTTACTTAAGTTTTCATGAATATTTACTTAAGTTTACTTCATTCACATGCTACATTTCAATACATAGTTATATATAATCACTTTACGTCTTAAGTGTATATTCATTTTTATTTGGTTTATTTCAAATATCAATCTAATTCATTTCAAATTCAATTCAATTTATTTAACTTTTCTTGAGTTAAACTTCAATTCATATAATTCGTTTTACTAATTCAATATATCTAACTTCTCTTAAGTTAAAATTTTAATTTCATATCTCAAATTGAATTTTCTTATTTATACTAATTCCAATTGTAAGTTCAAACTTATTTTTCTTATAAATCAAACCATACTTGGATTTTAAATTCAAATTTGTTCATTACAACAAAACTTCAATTTTCAATTTACTATTGGTAGCAAATCAATCACATAGAAACTCGAAAATGATACTGATGATGCTGCAGTCATCACCCTTATTATTTTCCAGTAACGATAGTGAATTCAATGCTTTTTTTCTTTTAAACTCTTTTATTTACAAATCACATTTATATATTTATACTTATATAATTTCACTTATTCACTTTACTTATATAAGGTCATTTCAAATTTATTTATCTTATTGTTTAGATTTATAAGAATAACAACTTTTATTATTAAACACAGCAATTAATAACAAATGATAATAATCAAATATTACCATTCATTAACAACCAATAATCAATATATAAAATATAATCGAGATAAAATTATTTCATTTACCCAATTTCGAAAACAATATTGTGTCCAATCTCCATGTTCAAGTGTTTAAAGATCCCTATCGATAATGTTAGCTAGACGCAACGATCAGAACCCATAAGCCACTCAACAGCTCAATCAACACAATATAAAACATATTTTATATTCACTAACAAATACGCGCTCATATATATAGTACACTCAAACTCAATCTAGGGCGCTACTGACCCTATCTATCTCGAGTACACATCAAAGCCTAGGAATATACTAAATCTAAGCTCTGATACCACGCCGTGACGACCCGCACCCGATCAACCACTGCCATTCGAACGCCCCTCACGCATGCCACCATCGACCGAGGACCGCACCCCCTAGCTCTCCCAATCGACGGCAAAACGCAAATGAACTCAGCTAGAACGTGTCTCCCTAGCAGCCACCACGATGCTCCAATCCAGATCACAACCGTTGGATGTGACGATCTCCTCGAGCTCTTCAATGTTATAGTCGAAGGTTTCGGCTAATTGCACGTGGATGTGGAGATAATCGAGGAAGAACGATAGAGTTTTATGGACATTAATTAGAAAACGGCGGCTAGGTTTTAAAACCCTAGGGTTTGTGTAATTTGGAGAAAATGGGGTGCTTTTATATAAAATTTCGTGACACTATTCATCCGAAAAAATTTCGAACACCGATCGAAGCGTGCCGATTGGCTTTTATAATGTTCTACCCCTATTTCAAATACAATGGAATATATATCAGGAGCCAATTCCATCGTATTTGGAAGATAGGTTTTCAAATCGAATTATTTTAATTAAAATTTACTTAAATAAATTTCTACGCATTTCAGCTTCCCACGAACAAACCGTAAGTTTGATTGACATGAAATTTGAAATCCTACAATAATATAACATTACAGATCCAATGAAACTGGTTTCGTCGAAATCCGAGACAGTGTGAAAAATGACTATTTTTACACGTTTATTAAATATTAAAATATCCAATTTCTATAAATTAACTTTTAGTTCAATTTTAAAAATTTACTATCACTATTCTAATCCAAATAGAATTTAAAACAATTTTATAAATCATTTTCATTCACATTAAATTCAAATTTTAATTATTTCTGCAATTTCAAATATTTAATTAACAATTTAATTATCCAAATAAATCACTATATTTGAAATATAAGTTATTCAACTTATAAAATTTACTTTTCAATATTTAAATTCAATTAAATATTCTAAATTCAGACGACTGAAAAACTGGGTCGTTACATGTTTGCGCCTCCATTTTGGGCTTTACCTTTTCTTTGAGTCGTGGACATCTTCGTCCATTTACTTACTTGTATTCTATTTTTTGTGAGTCGCCATTTGGGCTTTGGCCAGGTTGAGGGTTACTAATTGGCGCTTGTCCCTTTTCCTATGAGGTGCTCCAAAAGAGCATTGGAGATTTTAACCCTCCCTCCAAGAGGTGCTCTAGATTGGACGTCAGAGGCGTTGGACTCTTCTTCTAGGAGGTGCTCCAAATTGGGCGTCGGAGGCTTTAGTCCCTACCTGTAGGAGGTGTTCCGAATCGGACGTCAGAGTCTTTAGTCCCTCCCTCTAGGAGGTGCTTCTGGAGAAGGCTTAAAATTCTTAAAAAATAATTTTATGAAAATAATTTTTGGCCAAACAAAGTATTTGTGAAAAACTCTTTTTGGTTCATAGATCTTTTATGGTAGGATTTCCTTAATAAGTCAAGAAACCATTAAAAATTTGTTTTCCTTTTTGAAAAGGTTTTGGGACATTTGAAGCCTTTGATAAAGAAGTCTTTTCTTAGTGTTTCCATTAGGAAATGTTTTTAAATCATTCTCGTGATAGAAACTAGAATCTCAAATAAGAGATTGAGTGGTCATGATCCATGAACCAATAGTCCTTTAATCGAGAATAGGCTGGTCTAATTAGAGTTTTTGGTGACGAATCTTGATAGTTCTAAAAACTTCCCTTTAAAAAATATGCATAGGTTTTCCTTGTTAATAACTTCGGAAGGCTTTGAAAATGCTTTTGTCAGGATATGCTAGGCTAAAATGTTTAGTGTACATTTACTAACGCTAAGCAATATTTTTGAAGGTTGTATGAATCTCTTTCAAAATAGATGAACATTTGTTTTCCCTAACCCATAGGGTAATTAGGAATAATCCTTATTTATTTTTGAAAGTAATTCTTCAAGATAGGTTTGATAATCCCTTTTTGGCAATAAAATGGCATTTTGAAAACAAGGTTGGTGTATTTACTTCCACCTTTATATAATATATATATATATATAATTGCACCTTCTCGGGCTTAGCAAAAATAAATGCCTTGTTTGTAACTCTAAAAAGTCATAATTCATGAATTGATAGATCTTTACGGACAAAGCACGCTTTTCTTTAAGAATCCCTTCTTTTAGGAAGATTTTGGATATTTATCTTTCCTTAGAAATTAGTTTATGTTGGGAGGTTGATTGATCCAAGCTTTGAGATAGAGAGACACTTTATCATAGACATTTGATCTATCTTTTCCTCGAAGAAAACCAAAGATTGGTTATGTTTTGATGGAGAAATTCAGATCCTTCCGTGTGCAGGGGATTGGTTTTGTTTTAACCTATTAAGACACTCGAATTTCATGTTAATACATGATTGGTTTCAAGTACAAATCAAATTAGGAAAATTTTTGTGAGTAAAGATAATCCATGATGAGTAATTGACACGGGACTCCATAGTTTGATCGGAGTTTGAATATGAAGTTGTAGGGTTGCTTTTTCTCTTGTAGAAGAAGTTAAACTTTAAGTGTTTGGGCTATTCTTTTCGGAACGAGAGATCCCTAAAGCTTTCTTAATGAACTCCTTTAGAGATCCTAACTTGATCATTTTATGAGTTATTCCTGCCAAGGTGCGACATTCATCGGTCTTATGTCCATTTACTTTATGATAAACGCAATAATCTTCTCCTCTATCCAGCTCTAGACGGTTCCGTATTTTGTAGGAAGTAGAGATATTTTCATCATTTTATGTTACGGCAAAAATGTGGGGAGGGGTTTGCTCAAATTTATATAGTTGGATTTGGAAACCTCCTTCTAAATTCCTCTTCTACACTTATTCCCTTTGGCCTCTTACTGAGATGTTTAGAATTGAACTTTTTCTCCTTTTTGGTTTTGTAGGAATTTCTTCATGGCTGGTACATCTCATCCATTTGAATAAACTTTCCGACTCAGAAATAGAAGTGTGGTAGATCCTTACATCCATTAATATGAAGTTCTTTCCAAAAAGGATTTTGCTCAATTAGCCCCAATCGAACCGCCATCAGTTTTTCCCTATCGGTTGCTTTTTTTACTTTTAGTGCTTCTACGTTAAATCTCTTTAGGCATTCGCTAAGCAATTCTCCTGGTCTTTGCTTGATAGTAGCTAACATGCTCTATAGTTTGGTCTTTGAATAAATAAAACTACTTCACAAATTTATAAGATAATTGTTTCCTTTCTGATAGTGCCTATACCATTTGATGCCTGCTCCACAAAAAGTTATGGGGAGAAACTTGCAATGAACTACCCCCGAAGCATTATACAAATCCATTCGGCTTTTGAAAGCTACAAGGTGATCGTCTGGATCGGTAGTTCCATCATACTTTAGTGGAGGAATCTCGATGTGAGATGGAATTCTAACAGCCATTATTTCTTTTGAAGAAGGAGTCTTTTGAAGGTTATTATTTTTCTCTAGGTCAAGGATTCTCTCCTCCTTAAGCGCACCCTTCGTTATTTGGTTGAGAATGTCCTTTTGATTGGTTTCATTGTCGTGGTAATCCCTATTATCTCCTTGGATTGAATTATTCGATTGCTCAAGGGACCTTTTGGCTTAACTCTCTAGGTTTTCATTTTATTCTTCGGCTTGAATTTTACCCGGGGATTGTGCTTCGTCTTCCCCTTCCATAAGCTTCATCGCCCTTGAAGATTCTTGAGATGGAGCACCTTCAAGAAGCTCTTGCATTACCATTACTTGTTGTATTAAATCCAAGTTTTTGGTTTCATTACTTGCAAGTCTTGTTAAAGTTGAGTGTTGACCAATCTCCATATTCTCTAAGATGAAGTTAAGGATGTTATATTTTCCCTGGCTCTCACCATTTTTTCTAAAACAAAATAATTTTCATGCAATTAGTTTATGGAGAAAGCTACAAAGGATCGAAGGTTCAAGCCCTACTTTTAGTGTAAAATTTTAACGAATAAATTCGTCAACACCCAAAAGCATGTAAAAGATGGGTTAATCAAAGGTTAGCCTCTTTGAAGCTAGCGAGGTTGTTCTCTTCAAGGTTAATCGAAGTCATAGGTTGATGCATGCATTTTTCCAAGTAAGTAATCATTCTTCGAAGGTAATGAATAGTATGAATTAATATGCTATAGACAAGGTATCTCCCAAGTCAATATGCTCGAAGAAATTTAGGTCAAAATGTTTGACAACGTCCAAGTTTTAGTTCAAGCTCAATTAAGTATGCAAATTTTGAGTTCGAATATGTCAATAGGCTATGCAATTGTTTGATTTCCAATTCCTTATGTGTACAAGGTTCAATTATTACAATCGACTAAATCCCCAATTCAATTTAGGATTTACAAAGCTTAAGAAGGAAAGAAATGGAGAGAAAATTCGGTCCCCAGAAATGGCTCCCCTAGGATCATATTTATAGAGGTAGGCAGCCACCACTCGCCTCTAGTGTCTTAAAATGGGATGACTTCGATGGCGCTTGTTTTAGTTTCTTCGTTGGTTGGCATCCATAACAAGCGACGGTAAACATTGGTGAGGGGTGAAGTCATCACTTAGCACCATTAAGCAGGAATGCCTTCAAAGTGCTTCGGTACTAGCTTCCTTGCTGATATGTCTTCGGTAATGTTGACTTTGACTTCATCCTTCAAGTGTGATGTCAATGTCATTGAAGTACTTGCATAAGGATGATGCATGATGGATTATTGATGTCGTTGAAATCTTTGACGATAGCAGATGAGCGGTGGTGATGCTGAACGTAAAGGAGAGCGACATTATCCTATATTCCTTTGACGTCGAAGACCCTTGGTGCTACTATTGGGCAGTGTCTTCGAAGTGCTGAAATATGTGATGTTGATGGAGCCTGGCATCAATGAAGCGCGCATTAACCACTTTGACGTTCATTGATGGCTTTGAAGGTATTGATGGCATTATCGCTTCACGTGGACATGCGAAGTGATTTGAATGAAGCCCCTTTGTATTTTCTCTAGTAATGAAGAGCAGTTTCCTACATACTCGACGTCAACCCATCTCATTGGTCATATGTCTTTGAGTGTGATGAAGAGGGTGTTGAATAGATTCGACGTTGTTACTTTTTCACCATTGTCGATGTTGTTTATGTTTCTTTGCACATCTTCGAAGTCAATAGATGTGGTATCAACCAAACATATCCCATCCTTTTAGTTGAACAACAGACTTGTTTTTCGACGTAACTTCTTGGTCTTTAACACTATCGAGGACAATTTCATTTGCCTTTAATGATATTTTACCACCTAGAACTTTAGGCTTTTACATTGGTCCTTGCTTCCTTGTTTTTGATCTTCATGAACTATATCCTTTGACAATTATAGGGATAACAAGTACGTAGCTACGTTTGCAAGAACAGTATTTGGAGCATGCAAAAATATAATGAGCGTAAGGCAACGAAAGAAGAACTAAGAAGGGTAGATGTATGTTTGCAAGAATAGTATTTGGAGCTCAAAAGGAAGAAAATGAAACAACAAAAAGAAGATTCCATTGTGCCTATGATGATCTGTGACCTCTCTAAGCTCAAACCTGAACAACATGACGTAATGTAGAGAAAAATAAGAGCATACCATGCTAGTCTAGGTGGTGCATCCGACTTTTAGTCATATGTTGTATTAGTTAATTTCCAGTTTATTATTGTTTATGTATATTAGTTAATTTCCAGTTTAACGTTGTTTATGTTGTATTAGTTAATTTTTAGTTTATTGTTGTTTATGTTGTTTGTGATTCAAACTTTAACTAAAGTAGAATGTATCTCTATCTATCTATAAGCAACTTGTTTTCAAGTTCTATGGATTTTAGTTTGAGTATAGATGGAGAATTTTGATTTTCATCTTCGTTATTCATGGAGTTTTTATCCATGATTTCAAATGTAGAAGTTCAAATATTTTTGGTACTTTCAGAACAAAAGTCAGCTTTTATGCACAGATCTTTTTGTCTCAAAAAAATATAACAACTCCATAAACGACATATAGATTAGGAATAAAGACCATTGGTCTGGTATAATGGAATGGATGCGCATATTGCACAGGAGATAAAATATTGCAGCATACATTATCATTCTGGTACAACATAATCATAAACACATACATATAGCTAGTCTTTTCTATGAATAACATGAATACGTGAATAACATAAATAATAAGAATACCATAATCATAAACACATAAACACATCAAATGAATAACATAATCATAGTACAACATGAATAACATAAATGACGTAATCATAAACACACAAACATGAATAACGAGAGCAATAGAGTTTAATACGGTACAACATAGTCGAATAAAAGTACAAAAAATATTAGTCTCATGCATGAAACAAAGAAAACAACATAGTCCAATCAATTACTCATAATCATCGTCGACGTCGTCGCCATAATATGGTACGTCGCCATCAGAGTCATCCCTAGTAACTCCAGCATGCTTAAAATCTGAAGCACCACCCAATCAACTACTGGATCTGGACGAGGACCGTATCTTGGTCGATGTTGGTATCTGGCCTCATCCTCAATGGTCAACCCTTGAACATGCCTCTCCAGATCATGGACCTTCTACTCATACTCGTCCATGTTGCGTCTATGCTCTCTATAAGTAACATCCCTAAGTCCAACCTGCATCTGAAATAATTCCTCGTATGGAAACGCTGCTTGATCTGGATAACGAGTGATCATCAAATGTCGTATGTCAACAAACTGATCCAGACCAGATGATGCAGGTATAACAACAGACCATCCATATAGTCCACTTGGAATCTCAAGGTGTGTAGCAAATCTCTAAGTCGACTGAGATAGGTCATGCACAACATGGGGTGCAACACCAGGATGGATGGCAGATGGTCCGACCAAATCAACAGCTCCTCTATGTGTAAAATCAGCAAACGGGAAGAAATGTAGAATCTATGCTAAAATTCAAGTTAATTCAAGTGAGGAATAATGAAGTAACTGGCTCCCCACCAACCATTCACCACTGTCGCTTGTAACGAGGCCATTGAATCACTTTAAGAAAAGGCGTATGAGGATGAGGATCATCAGGAGTCATGTCCCCTCTATATATTTGGCGCCAACATCGCTCACCATGATACCACATGCAATCGGCTGTAAGAGGAGATGATACCAATGGAAATAGTCTAGCCGACAAAAATACCACGTGTGAGGTACTATCGTATGTCATATATTTTGATCCATCAAAAGGCTGCCAAATAATATCAGAGCGTGTACGATGTAACTCCATCTATTAGCATGCAAGACTAGCCTCACCGCTACGTACTCTCTGCCTATTCTGAGGCAACCGGGCACAGATCCTTAGAAAAAAGTGATAACTGGTGGTCTGTAGTAGGGTGAGTTATATTGTGGCAATACTCATACTACCAATATTGTAGAACCTCCCGAAAACCACAAAATGATGCACCATGGCTAATCACTATACTCTGTAAGTCCAGCGACCTATACAAGTAGGCCATAATAGACGTTCCCCATTCGTAAAGAATGGGGGAACCAAAATCAAAGCTAGAAACTACTACGACATGTCCTAATGGGATTATAATGGACGAGTTGGAAAAGAAAAGGTTTCCCATCATGTATAAAAAAAATAACCTAGCTATCTCCAAGTCATGGGCATGGTCATACTGTTGAAGTAGTCGCCTAATAGTATCCCTAAGGAAACTGACTCTAAGCTGTATACCCTGTGATAAGCACGCCGAAATAGGAATACTCGATAAAACACATAGAATGTTATCATGTCTCTAGTACTGATCATCGTATGGTAAAGGAATGTGTAATCCAACAGAAATCCCGGTAAGCATAACAAAATCTAATGGAGTAATGTCCATCTCCCTAAAAGCAAAGTGAAATGCATGGGTGTTCTTCCACCAAAAAGAAGCTAATGCACCATACAACTGTGCATCAGAATTTAAAGTTAATTGAATGCCTATAAAATAAGGTATATGTCGGGCTAAGATAAATTTAACGCGGTTTTACATATAAGTATTTTATGAAAGATAAAAAATACCAAAAAAATTCTGAAATCCTATATCGCCCAAAAAACCAGTAATACATCAGTCAACATCGACTTTTACGATCTCTTGATATAGACAAAAAACAAATGCAAGACAACCATGAGTTTTCGCTTCCTTCGCCTATTGAGAAAATTATTTTGGTTATTAACTCCGTGAAGTAAATGTATAACTATACAATTTTTAAACTAAAATGTCAATGAACTTACCAAGCCTAACTATACAACCATATAATTAGCATAGAACAGTACACTATATTTTCTAAATACGTAACTAATTTATAAAAATTGATTCTAATAATTGGTGTTGTATTTGAATTTAAAATGGTACTTACAGTGATGTCAAAATGGGTAGAAATATGCAATTGTTCATCGGGCAACACACAAAAATTGATCAACTCCTTCCTCGGTCCTAAGTTTTGATCAATATTCGAGAACAAAGTAGTGTCTTCGGAAACAACCCCCATCTGCCACCTTCGAGATACTCTTATTCCATCTCCTTGATATGCTCTCGAAGAGCTAGTGTCTTCACCACCATCATCTCTACCACTCCTACAATTTTGTAAAGAACTATCGCTACACGAACAACATGCAATATTCTTCTCATTTTTAGGTAAATATTTAGAAGAATGAAGTTTAAAATAGGTTGAAAATTTGATTTTTGGGGTTGATTTTAGGGCTGATGAAATAGGTTTGGTAAATGAAAATTAGGGATGGAAGAGTGGAGTCATATCCGGTTGAAGAAAAAGTCATATATTTATATCAGTTTATCCGGTAGTATAAATGCCGGATAAACTGATGGCCATGATTTGACCAATTCCCCCACGCGGATCGCCACGTGGAAGAATTTCATTTGGTTTCATGTTATCTAGCATTATAAATGATGGATAATACGAGATTCTTTTTTTACTCTTGGGGCAACTTGGGGGTCGGTCATCCCAAAACTGCCTAAGTGGCGGTGGTGACTGACCCTCACTATAGGGAATTCTTTGAGAGCACTCCCAATAAGGAGTCAGTCACCAAGTGACTGGCCCCTAATAGGGGCTGGGTGAGCCCAAATTTGGGCTACCCACCGACTGCAAAGGTCGCTTTGGGCAACTTAGCAGTCAGTGGTTTACCCGGCATTAATAATGCCAGGTAGTTTACCGACATTATTAATGCTGGGTAAACCACTAGCAACGATAAGAAAATTATAACTATTGTTAACGTTGCCAAGTTTATTATATATATCCAATCCAATTTTTATCAACTCACACCAAAATCTTTTTCTTCCTCTCTTACTCTACACAAACCACACTTAGTAATATCTGTAAAAAAATGTCCAACAATAAAAGAGGAAAAAAGCCTATGTCCCTCCAGTCCAACGATTTCAAGAAAATAATCAAAATTATAATGCTTACGATAAGTCGCCGCCAAATCGACAAAGCAATCAGAATTATTAATATGCATCCAAATATAGTTCGCAACAACAAGCGCAACATATGAGTCAAGGCTACAACGATCAGTTTAGTAACCAATACTCGGATAGCAGTCCACAATATCGATCACCGAATTTTAGAGGCGGCCTGCAAGGTGATTTCACATAGACAAACAACTCTAACATAAATTTAAATTCTAATTTTAAAGCAGTTGATGGTGGATTTAATCAAAATCGAAATGATTTTGGAGAATTTGCTAAAGAGGAAATCTTATGGGATAGAAACAAGGATTTTAGTCAACTATCCCATTTGAATCAAATAAGGGCAGATTCAGGAGGAATCTACATAAACGAGTCCTCAATGCCAGAAGTAATTGAAATTCCAGCATCTAAAAGTGCTGCTTCTAGACAACGAAAATGGTCAAAAGACGTACCAGAGAAACTTGTTATTTGTTGGGTACGGTGCTCTATTGATGTACACAAAGGTACATCGCAATCTGCATTTGCATTTTGGGCGTCTATTTCAAACCTTTTCCATGCCCATCTACTAAATAGTATTCCTATAACTGTTGAATCATTAAAATCTCAATGGAGACATATGAATAGGGCTTGTCAAAATGGAATGAAATCATAGCAGTTATGGAGGTGAGAAAATAAAGTAAGGCTACAGATTTAACTTGGTAAGTTTTGTCTTTCAACCATCCTTGGAGTAAAGTAATTATTATACATTACACTAACGATTTATGTTTATTTTCAGCTCGAACAGGCTCATGAGGCCTATGTTGAACAAAACAAGGGAGCGGCTTTCAATCTTATGCACATTTATAATCTTCTTAAAGGCGCAGACAAATGGAGCACAATAAAAAAGAAACACACCAAATTTCAGTTTGCACCAAGAAGAATGAATCTCGAGTCTGGTACAGGAGAGTCCGATGTCTCGGAAGCGGCTGAAGAACAAGAACCACAACCATTTCGTAGTAACAATGCAGGAGGGCAGCAGGAAAACGGAGATTGAAGAGTAAAATCGACTACGACACCCAATACAATAAACTAGTTGAAACTATGAGTTCAGTGAATGGAAACACAAGACATTTTGAGGAAAGGAAGGAGCAAATGAGAATGGAGAAATATCTGAAGCGCAAGGCCGAGAAAGAAGAATAAAGAAAGGCAGATCTTCGTATGCAAGAACAGTATTGCAAACTAAAAAGAGAGAAATGAGACAACGGAAAGAAGATTTCATGGTGGCTTTGATGACTAGTGGCCTCTCAAAGCTCACAGTTGAACAGCGTGAGGTAGTGGAGGGTAAAATAAAGGAATATCGCGCTAGTGTAGGGGATTCATCCAATTGTTAGTCATATGTTGTATGCTGTAATGAGTAAGTGTAACGTAATTCATATTGTATTAGTTTATTTCTATTTTAATTTGGATTGAAACTTATGTATGATGTAATGTTGTAAGTGTAACATTGTTCATGTTGTATTAGTTTATTTATAAATTAATTTTGGTTGAATAATATGTCTGTTGTAATGTGTAAAGAACATAGTCCAATAAAAATACGTAAACAAACAGAGTACAACATGAATGGCACATAATATAATATAGGATAACACAGGATATACTGTAAAATAGAGTACAACATGAAAAACACAGTATGTAACACACAAACATGAATAAAATGAATAACGTAATCATAAATACACAAACATGAACAACAAGTGCAACAGAGTCTAATACGGTACAACATAGTCGAATAAAAGTACAAAAAATATAGTCACATGCATGAAACAAAGAAAACAACATGGTCCAATCAACTACTCATCATCATCATTCTCATCGTCGTCGTTGTCATAATATGGTATGTCGCTATCAAAGTCATCCCTAGTAACTCCAGCATGCCCAAAATCTCAAGCACCAACCACATCCCGGTCGGATCTGGACGAGGACTGTGCCTCGGTCGATGCTGGTATCTGGCCTCATCCTCAACGGTCAACCCCTGAACATGCATCTTCAGATCATGAATTCTCCCTTCGTACTCATGTATGTTGTATATGTGCTCTCTATATGCAACATCTCTAAGTCCAACCTGCATACTGAATAAATCCTCGTATAGAAATGATGCTGGATCTAGATAATCGGTGATCGACAAATGTGGGATGTCAACAAACCGATCCTGATCGGATGATGTAGGTACAATAAAAGATCATCCATATAGTCCATTTTGAACCTCGGGTGGTGGAGCAAACAACCTTTAACTGGGCTAAGATAAGTCATACAAAACGGGAGGTGCAACACCGAGATGAATGGTAGATGGTCCGACTAAATCGACAGATCCTCCATGTGTAAAATCAATAGACGGTGGAGCGGTGTAGAATCTACGCCAAAACTGAAGATAATCCAAGTACGGAATGATAAAGTAACTCACTTCCCACCAGTTGTTCACAGCTGCATGCTGTAAGGAGGCAAAGGAATACACTCCGAGATAAGGAGTATCAGGATGAGGATCATCAAGTACAATGTCTCCTCCGTATATCTGGTGTCAACATCGCTCACCATGATACCACATGCAACCAACTGTAAGAGGAGATGGTACCAAGGGAAATCGTCTGCCCGACAAAACAAAAGCGTATGCGGCACTAGGGTATGCCCTATCTGGAGATCCATCAAACGACTGCCAAATAATGTCCAAGTGTGTACGCCGTAACTTTATCTGATTGCGTGCAATCGCAAAAACATGACTAGCCTCACCTCCACGAACTCTCTGCCTGTTCTGGAGCGACCATGCATGGATCCTCGGCCAGAATAATGATAACCGGTGGTCTTTAGTCAGGTGAGCTAGATTGTGGTTATACGTGTACCATCAATACTCTAAAACCTCCCAAAAACCACATAATGATGAACCATGGCTAGTCACAACACATTGTAAGTCCAATGACCTATACAAGTAGGCCATAATCGTCGTTCCCCAGTCGTAAATAACAAGAGAATAAAGATCAAACTCCGTAATTGCCGCAACATATCCTAATGGGAGTGTAGTGGATGGATTGGAAAAGAAAAGGTTTCTCATCATATACAGGAAAAAAATCCTAGCTATCTCCAAGTCATGGGGCAGAATCGTACTGTCGAAGCAGTCTCCTAATAGTATCCCTAAGGAAACCGACTCTAATCTATGTAACCCCCCTCCCCCCCGATAAGCACGGTGGAATAGGAATACTAGGTAAGACATGTAGAAGGTTATCACGTCTCTGGTATTGCTCATCATAAGGTAAAGAAAGGTGCAATCCAATAGAAATTCCAGTAAGCATAACAAAATCTAATGGAGTAATGCCCATCTCTCCAAAAGCAAAATGATAAGTGTTGGTGGTCTTTCACCAAAAAGAAGCTTATGCACCACACAATTGTACATCAGAATTTGAAGTAAACTGAATGTCTATAATATAAGGAATATGAAGGGCTAAGAAACATACAATGCAGCTGTGAATATAATTATTTAGGATAAAAAAAGCATACCTAAAAAAACCTGAAATCCTATATCGCCAAAAAATCCTATAATACGTCGATCGACTGCTAAGATCTCTCGACATAGACGAAAACAGATTGAAGAGACCTGCGGGTTTTCCCTTCCCTAGCTTATTGAGAAAATTATTTTGGCTATTAAATCCTAAAAACTAAATGTATAATTTATACAATTATAAACTAAAATGTCAACATTTTACCAAGCCTATATATACAACCATATAATTTGTACATAACCATACACTATATTTTCTAAATATGCAAATAGAGTATAATAATTGATAACAAAAATAGTCATTGTATATGAATTTAAAATGGTACTTACAGAGATGTCGACACGGGTAGAAATGTGCACTTGTTCATCGGGCAAAAGACGAAAATTAATTAACACCTTCCCCGGTCCTAAGTTTTGATCGGTATTCGGGGACAAAGCCGAGTCTTCGAAAACAATCCCCATATGCCACCTTCGAGATACCCGTGTTCCATCACCCCTGTGCGCTCTCAAAGAGCTAGGGCCTTCACCACCATCATCTCCGTCGCCCTCACGATTTTGTGAAGAACTACCGCTACCATGAACAACACGCAGTATTTTCTCATTTTTGGTTAATTTTTTGGAGAATTTGGTTAAAATTGGTTGAAAAGTGAGGTGTTTAAGATGATTTTCGTTTGTTGAAATGAGTTTTGCATGAGTTTGAATTGGAGAAAACATAGCCTGTTGGAAGAAAAAGCCGACTATGTTATAGCAGTTTATCCAGCATTTATAATGTCGGATAAACTGATGGTCTAGATTGGCCAAATAACCCCACATAGATTGCTACGTGGGGTTATTTCATAGGACAGGAGCTTATCCGGTATTATAAATGCTAGATAAAAGCAAAATGTATTTTTGTTGTTGGACCATCATGGGGTCAGTCACCCTATTTGAACCAACGTAGCATGGATGACCAACCCCACCATTGACAATGCTCTTAGCTGTTGGAGAAGGATTAGTCACTCATATTTGCATGAGTAACACTGGTGACTGACCCCTCATTGGGAGAGTGATTTTGTTCACGCTTTTTTCGCTCGACTTCCATTGAAGAAATTCAGGGAATTCCATATTAAAAAATTGTGGGATGCTGTTAGTAGCAAAGTTTTACCGTATACTTTTGGCAGGGATTCATCAACAGGTGGATGGACACGTAACAGAAGCTACACAAAGCAAGTTAATACTCAAATACAGAATTTACGCAAAAAAGGGAATAATTGAAATAGGAAGGAAATTTTGATTGAGAGTTTCTCCATCGAAATGGTACCTAATTCGAAAGTTCAATTCAGGTAATCATTTAGTAACTTACCGTGTTTCTGCAAATCGTTTATTTGATTGCTTCGTATGTATTTGTACAATTGATCTCGATATAAAATACTGAGCTAACTAATGAATTTCTTGGAATAATACGCAACGATTATTTTCTTGTACTTTAAGATTCGTTGGTGTTTTGCTTTGAGTGACTGACTGATTGTTGTAATTGAATTGGGTGGATTTGGGTTTTATTTGAATGAAATCGTTATATACAATAGATCACAGCAGTTCTTTAAGAAACTGAAAATTGGTTGTTCATTATATTTAGTATAGTGTGCAGCTAACAGCATCTCGATTTACACTTCCAATTAACATTTCTAAAATTGACATAAAGATTCACTTTTGTAATTCTTAATGCCAAAATCGATGAGGCTACAATACTTTGAACGGTGATTTATTGTTGCGCAAAGTTATGCCATGGTTGTATGATGTGTTTTAGACATGACATTCGTTTAATTTTAACGGTAATTTATTGTTGATCGGTAGTTTCTTGCCGATTGAAAACACAGAAAAAATGGTGTTAGAAGAATAAATTTTATACTTGAATTTATTGAATTTTTCATGGTATTAGTAAGTGTGAACAGAGATGCCCTTAGCATCACTCTTTAGTAAATCATAAGGGTTTATCCGAAGGAAAATTCTACTAGGACACAAAATAGTGACACGGCCGGTGATACAATAAATCTCAACCATTGTATTGCTCCCTGATTTCAACCATATGCATGAACGTAATAAAATTCAACGGTTCAGATCTATTGTGTCACAGTTGTGTTTAATTTTATATTCAAATAGTCGGCTCCTTGTTCAAAAGGGCATTATTACCGACACTCTACTTTTGGATATGAGGGAGTCATTTTTTTTAAATACAAAATTTTACTATGAGGGGTACTAATAAAAATAGTCCCCTCATAAAATTACAATTTTAAATTGACTAGTTTGTCATTTTCTTTTATTTTACCCTAATTCTTTTAATCTTCATTAATCTCTTTCTTTAGTATTTAAATCAAATCAATAATTAATGGAGAAATCATTGCAGATGAAATTCCAAACGAGAAAGAAACAAGTTTAATTCTTACTCAAGAAAGCATTCGTGACATAGATTTTGTTTAACAAAACAATCAGGTGAATTTTAAAAAAAAAAAAATCTAAGGTTCAATAGATAGGGTTTAACGTGTTTGTCGATCAGAAAATCAATGTATAGCCGATATTTGAAATAAAGTTCAAATGGGGACGATCAAAATGAATAATTTAATTCGACGGCCCCTGCCCTTTAACTTTTTTTATTTCGGTTGTCGGAAAATATGCTAACTTTAATTAAAGGCTGTGTACACCTCATATCAATCTTATTAAATATGGAATGCTTATATAATTTGACCCCATCATATTCAAAATTGGAGTATCAGTAATAATATCCGTTCAAAATATTGGCGAGAATAATCTGGAATAAATTTCATAATCAGTGGTTAGAAGTTGAAATAAGGCAAAATCTATTTGGATTACATAATGTGCTGAGTAGCCAAGGTTCGAGATATCGGTTTTGGTCTTGGTCTTGGTCTTTTGTAATTATAGGAATTTCGATCTTAATTCGTAAATTTCGAAAATTTCAATTTCAGTTTTGATTTTGGATCTCATTATTTATTTTTCACATAATTACACATATATTTGTTTAATTTATTGAAACAAAACGTAAAGTTTATATATTTAATTGAAAATAAGATATAAACGAACAACAATGATTAATTACAAATATTTATAACGCTAAAAATGTTGATTCATTACTTTGTGTTCAACTTTTTTTGTTTGCGTCATTTATATATTTTGTGAATTGTAGTTTTCCTAAGTTAAAATTTTAGTTTTGAATATTCATATATTTGAAACTCAAGTTAATTTTTTTTATTTTTTTTTTTGAGTTTCTTCTGTAAAATTTAAAGATTTGAAGTTCAACATTTATTTTATTCAATCAGGGTTTCGGTTTGATTTCGTTTCGATCCTTGTTAAACCTAAACGGAATAATCGAAATCTCGGTGTTTTGGTCGAAACCTCAAACCTTTTGAGTAGCCCCCATAAGATTTTTAAACCTTGATGAGACAAAAATATCCTCCGTTGAATTTCTCCATCATTTTTTTTTAATGTTTTGTAGGTCCACTACGAGGTAAACCTTTGAACCTCGTAGGACCATTACGAGATAAGTCTTTTAACCTCATAGTTGACCTGCGAAACTTGTCTTTTAACCTCATAGTTGACCTGCGAAGCAAGTCTTTTAACCTCGTAAGTTTAGTGTGTGGTATATACTTAAACCATGCATTCGCGCTAATGGTTATTTCAGAATCGACGTAAGTGCTCTACATGATGGTCGAAAACATTAAAAAAAGAAACATATATGATGTACATGGATCCAAATAGAATTTGCCGTTGAAATAAGCAACAGTTGAAGCATGGTTGATTCTCACTCTCTGGGAACCTATTGCTAAACACTTACTGCAACAGACGTCCCTAAAGTTCTGACTTACTCACTAGTTTTTATTAGCATTAAAAGTTGATATCGATATAAATAAGAACTAATGACATGTCTGTTATATACACCAGATCATATTCTTGTATTCTAGCATTTTCAAGTATTTTGCTCAGAGTGACTTCTTGTTGTAACTGAATTGAGTTCAACTGGGTTGTGTTTGAAAAAAATGAACACACACATACACACACAGTAAATTACAGCCGTTCTTATGAATTTGGAAATTTTTGGTTCATAATATTTAGTAAATCATTAGGGTTTATTCATAATATAGGTGAGGATAATATGAAATAAATTCATAGATCATAATTAGTAGTTAGAAGTTGAAATAAGCAACAGTTGAAGCGTTATTGATTTTCCCGGTATGACAACTTATTGCTAGATACTTTGCAACAAACATCTCTGGAATTCTGATTGCTGATTTTTTTCTCTCTCTTCATTTAACAGTCGCTTTTTGTAAACACACACAAATCAGTCAGGCGTTGATCTCAAAATGTCTGAAGTAGCTAGCGAGAGTTCAAAAATACCAAGCTGTGATGCTTACTTTGAAGCAATCCAGTCAAGGAAAAAGCTACCTCCTGCCCTGCAAGAATCACTAACAGCGGCCTTTGGACGAATTCCAGTTTCATCTTTTCCCGAAGTTGCTGGCGGCAAAGGTGATCTTGAATATACATCAAACTAAGGCAATATATCAGTATCTTAACATTATGATTATGATCCAGTAATTGAGGTATCATCAGAGACATCCATAATCGATGCTGTACGAACCTTGTCTGAACACAACATACTGGCTGCTCCAGTAAGAAACTCGGATGCTTCAGCTATCGACTGGAGAAGTAGATATTTGGGAGTGATAGATTACTCTGCTATCATTCTGTGGGTGCTGGAGAATGCAGAGCTGGCTGCTTTAGGTTTATCTGCAGGATCTGCTACCATTGCTGGCTTGGGAGCTGGAGCTATTGGTGCTGTTGGTGCTGTTGCTGCTGGTGCTACAGGCCCTGCTGCTATGGCTGGATTAACTGTGGCTGCTGCAGGTGCATTGCTTTATGTATATATATGTGCACGCGCGTGTGTATGCACCAAATTGAATCTTTGTTTTTTCTAAAAAAAAGATAAATGATTGCTATAATTGCTGCAGGTGCCGCTTTGGCAGGTGGAGCGGCTACAGATACAAGTGTTGGAAAAGATGCACCTGCTGCCGCCGATAATTTAGGGGATGATTTTTACAAGCTTCTCATCAAAGAAGAGCCATTCAAGTCAACGACGGTTAGCTTGATTAACTTGCACTGATTGTTAACATTAATTTGAACTAATATTTCATAACATTATGTTATGAAATCATACATTGGCTTACGTTGATGAGCATCAATGCTACGGTTGCGATCTTAATCAAACACCTGATGAACATGGCTGAGAAGCTATATATTTACCTTATATCATTACTGAAAATGTTATTATTCTAGTTTCCATTTTTATCCCTTAATGTTTGTTTTTGATGGAAGAATCAGTAAAACAAATTTATAGAGATTGGAAACTCTACATGTTTCACAACCCTTTTATCAAACTCATCATATTTCCTGTATATGTTTCCCTCTTAAAGTGACCTAGTGCACCATAAATATTATGGTTCATTGGAAGTCTTATGGACTTCTATACTTATTTACAGATTACAGATTCAAAATGCTGTGATACACATGAAAATATGATCCTATAAATTTTACTTTGAATCATATTTCTTCTAAATAATGGAGGTAATAGGGAAATATATTTTATTCTAGTTGGCTTAGTGAAAACAATTATTATTGTTATAATTTTGGATTAAATATTCACTAGCTAATAAGCATAATCTACTGCCTTTTTTTGCTCATATAACCAAGTATAATAGATAATAAATAAATCGAAAGCAATAATATCTGAAGTTATGAAGACAATAGATCGAAGCAATAGATCTGAAGCAACTAGATCTTATGCATAAAGAACAGATAAAGTACATAAAACATACAGCAATCTCATTGCTTTGATTGTTACTGAACTTAGTTTTATTTTCTCAGGTGAGATCAATTATTGAATCATATCGCTGGTCTCCGTTTCTTCCTGTATCGCCTGATAGTACAATGCTCACGGTGCTTCTGTTACTTTCAAAATACAGACTGAGAAACGTGCCGGTGATAGAATCCGAAAAGGGCTACATTAAGAATTTCATCACCCAATCGGCTATAATACAAGGTCTCCAAAAATGTAAAGGAAGAGACTGGTTTGACTGCATTTCTGCTCGACCTCTTTCAGATCTAGGGCTGCCCTTCATGTCCTCTAACGAGGCATGTTAATTAGCTCATCTTAACCGCTCTTCTGAACTTGTAAAACGAAACTGACTTTTCTTCTTTCTTTGTGCCTAGGTCATTAGCGTCAAAGGCGATGATTTGATACTAGAAGCATTCAAACGCATGAAAGACAATAGAATTGGTGGGGTGCCTGTAGTAGAAGGGTCCTCCAAAAAGCTCATTGCTAGCGTGAGCATACGCGACATCAGATTCTTGTTGCTCATGCCTTCACTTTTTTCCAATTTCAGGTATCGATTTTCAAGAAAATTTGCAAAAGCTGTCCTTTTTTATATATCAAAGAGAGCACTCGTTTTTGTTATCTCGGGATTTGAACCCACCGATGACCTTTAGAACTTCTGTTTAGAACCTCATTATATCATTTGTCACTTGAGCTAGTGGTCCTTCAGACTAGCAGAATCAATTATTGTACTGGCGTTGACTTTATATCATGGCCAGCTTTTGATATTATAAAGTCCTTTGGATTTGCAGGCATTTGACTGTGAATGATTTCATCAGTATGAAAGACTCGATGAACAAAAAGGATGAAAAACCCATGGCTTCACCTGTATCATGTGCTCCCAGTGCGAGCCTTGGAAGTGTAATTGACATTCTAGCATGGAAGTGTACACACAGGATTTACGTTGTGGAAGGCGATGAACGTGAAGTGGTGGGTGTCGTGACATTGAGGGACGTTATTTCTTGCTTTATTTTTGAGCCTCCTGGCTATTTCGATAACTATTTTGGAATGTTTGATGGCTCCGTGAAGGAGATCCTTAAGCAGTGAAAATACTCATGACTCATCTTTCTCATCCTTCTCATCCTTTTTAAATCTTCATCTTCTTCTTCTTACCCCCTCTCTTAAGTAGGTTATGGACCTTCCGGTATTATTATGCTAGATGGTAAATCGTGTGTAAAATTGAAATAAATAACAGCTGTCAAAAGTATTTGATGTTGTTCAACCATGGTTAACTATAAGGTTGTTCTTTTGTTGGTGTAGCTGCAATGGGCGTCTTTCCTAACATCTACTACCCAATGTTTAATCTTTGCAATAATTTTTTATTGCTGAGCTAAGATTTTTGTCCTCAAAATCTATGTCCTAAGGTGTAACAGCACCCTATTTCAAGTATATTATGTGCCACTTTATTTTAGGACGTACATTAAATTAAATAATCTAATGTGTATTTGAAATTTTGAATACACACTTGGTTCAATAAGCAAACACCTAGCCAAATAGAGATAATACGTGTAGACCTAGCGGTCAACTTATTCGGATAATCCATTAGTGTTTGTGTGTTCTCTTCTGATTTATCTACATTTTCTAAACCCTAAACACTTAGTTGTGGGTGGATGTGTGAATTTGAATTCGCATAATTAATTATTGGTGTTGTTAACGTGTGTCCTAAGGGTACATGTTAATAATGATGATAATTATTTGCTAAAGGATAAAAAAATTATTTTAAATATCTAGATTATCCTTGCACAGTAAAAAAAAAAGAGTGGAATCCAAAAGGAGTTAGATTGATAATTTAAATACCTAACGTGTGCCCCCAAGGCACTTGTCAACATTTTACATTAATTACTGAAGAAAATTAAGGTGCACTTGAGCGGTTGAGTACTCGACTATAGTGAGATTTTGAAGCACTTGAGCGGTTGAGCCATTTGAAGCACGTGGCTATTTTCAATCACCATGGCATCAACGAAGGAAAAATTATTTGAATCAAACCATCTAGTTATCAACACAGCTGCTCGACATGTGTATAAGGATCCGAAAGGGTGCTGACAAGGTTCGATTCAAATTTGAACAAGATTTGGACCATCGAAACTTAAAAATACAACGAACACAATAACATAAGAATCGTTTGATTCAAACAAACAATTTATGAAAACGAACTCTAAACTCGGAGAAATTTCAATTTTCATTTTTTTTAATGCACACAAATGCATACATGTTTGGCCATGCATGCATATTACTAATGTCATGTAACGCCCAACTCGCACTTGTAATAGCTCGACGTTCGACCGACGCTTGTACAGGCTTCCTGTGTAGTCACACTGCAATCCATAAAAGGATATAATGCTTCAAATATCTCTTAATGAAAATTGGTTTGAAATCAATAATAATGTTTGGGTTCACATGTTAAGCATATAGCATAAATACAAATCTTACAAATTTGTTACATGATATCAACACGGTTGGTTGAAATATAAAAGAAAAATATTAATCTCTGCCGCTTCACTCCTTCTGCCCACTTAGGTCTAGCAGACGTCTATCTAAACCTATCCGACAAAATCTACTTTCGGACAAGAGTATCCCGAGAAAGCACAGGAAAATAGTCATATAATACATATTGTTTGGTGTGAAAAATTCTCAAGCATTATTCATACCCAAGATCTATATTACATACACACATATCATATTAAGCAAATTACCTCAACATTAGATTAATACACAAACCATACTTCAATTATCATCGTTTCTATGCAGAATATTTAAACAATATGTTAATATGCAAACCATGCTATATTTATCCCCATTTTTAGGCAGAAAACCTAAATGTTTTGTTAAACAAATACCCATATTTCATACATTAGCTGCCCACTTGTTGCTTTACACCCATCACTCGGTAATGTCATGCTCGTTCACGAGTTTTATGCACTCCATAGTTGCACTCCCCACTCATAGGTGCACTCTCTCTCCACCCTAAAACATCTCATGTACACATATGGACGCTTTTTGAAATCACAGTTTGTGGGTTACAGAATTATGGATCTTAAAGCTAATGAAACACCAGAAGAGGTGAATAGTGTTTTTTAACTTATGTAAATCTTTTTAAATTTATTCAAGTTAAATATTAAAATATTAACGTAGAATTATACTATCAAACAGTCACAAATGCAGTCACATATAAAAACAAAAACAGTAATGCAGAGTAAAGATTTAGAGAGATGACACCAGAGATTTTATACTTGTTCGGATTTCTCCTACATCCAGTCTCATACAATTGCTTGTATGGATTTCTTTTCAAATGTCAATCTTTAACCGAACAGAAGACAGACCCAAATACAATCTTGATTTCGAGGCTACGAGACACACCCTTTTGAATTTTCGAGCTCGGGTGGACTCACTTGATTTGAACGGGCTACAAGCACATCCAATAAATTTTCGGATTACTCAGCATACTCACTTGATTTGAACGAGCTACAAGCATATCCAAAGTAAATACAAATAGAGTTGATAGTTTTTCCTAAGACAATTTTCTTGAACTTTGGATACAATGGATCATATAGCCTCTTGAATAGCACTTTGATCTTTGAATTGAGAAAGAGATATTTCCAAAATAGTAAGAAAGTGGTATTGAATCAATACAATGAAGTATGAGATTCTAAGTGATTTTGAAGAGAATGGGGTATATTTTCAATGAAGTTTCAAGAGAGTAAGAAGAGGGAAGAAATTAAGTAATTAGTTATCAAAATTCGTTTGAAGTCCCCTTTGTATAGTAAATCAGTAGATGTGTCTGTTCGTGAAGAGCTACGACGAATAAACACTTCATTTCAAAATTTAAAAAATCGATTGGCGACATGTATGTGCCTATATGTCGACATATGCATGTATATTTTGAAAACTTGTTTCTTTTAAATGCTGAAAATTTTATACTTCGTAAAATAGTTTGACCATAGTTTATAAACATTTGAACTTTGAAAAACTTTTATGAACTATTTTGAAATATATTTTGAAAATTTATTTTGTTTAAAAATATAAACATATAAAATAGGAGATGGAGATCAAAGATTGCTATCAAGGATTTTAACAATATAAGCTATGACTCTATACGCTAAATTATAATTTTGAGATCTTCTTATCTTGGTCTTTGAACTCATGAGTCTTCGTGTCTATCTCTCGAGTCTTTATACTATGCAGTCTTCGATTTAATACCTATGCAATATTCTGCACTATACACTATATAATCTTGATAAAACATTAGTATCTATGTTTTACATAATTGTATATGGTTGTTGTCATCAAAATCAATAAAAGTATTAACACGGTTAACCACTAGTCAGACAACACCTAAGGACATCTTCTTATACTTTACTTCCTTGTTTGGTTATCCCCATCCTAAAGTGATTTTACACATGTTGTATGTATTTCTCATCAGACAAAGTATAAGATTGCCTCATCTATACTCATTGCAAGACTGCCTTATCTGTAATTTATAAAATGTAGGATCACCTCATCTACCTTATCATTTAACAAAATGAGAAGCTTATCTCATCTTCACCTAAATTTTGAGTGATTTGCCTTTCACTCTTGTCATCTGTTGCTAGCAAACGACAACCATATTTGCTTTAGCATTATTACTAAGTATCCCATTAAAACTCACTGGCCTGCTAACACAAATCTACACGTTGTTTTCACAACATACCACTTATGGCCTTAGAATGGTTCGACACCCACTCATACTGCTCATTAATTTTACTGTTGTACACCCACACTTATAACAATGAATTTCCCATATTTCCACAATCATAGCTCTTCGAGCATGACTACACTCACCGTCGCTTGTTTTGTATGACACACATTTCAACCCTTTGGAAGTCACATCACATCATGTCATCCGCATCTCAATAATCACGAGCAGATTTTCCCATTAACACTTGGCTATCGAGCACACCTGCTTGTACATATCGTATCTCTCTCTTCTCATATTACTGCATATCATAAAGCATTCCACATGTAGGTAGGGGTAACTATCACCTGAATAACGAGAGAAATACTTAGTGCTATTAATAATTTGCTACAAAGATCTTTTCCATGCGAATCGATCGCTCAAACTGATATCTATCATCGGGCGTTCAAGTGATGCCCTCGCATATTAATCTATTTTTCGTCATGCCGGCTGAATACATACTGAGCCACTCGCTCAATATATGACTTCATACCTACCTCGTCTCTCTCTGTATACCTACCATCACATTGCATGGTCATGGATCTGGCTTACAGCAAAGCCAACCCATTTGCATGGTTCATCGTCACAAATGGGTTATCTCCCAACTCATTTTCTATTCACCACTCACCAAACTGTTGCAAATTTAACTACATCAGGTCTTGTCTGCTTCCATTTTTTATTGGCAGAAATGGGTTAAGTGACAACCCAAACTATATTTATCAAGACTGTTTTTTCGATTTTCCTATATCATCTAGAAAATCACATCTAGGCATCAATCTCTCGTAATCAACCACTAAATCTAAATCTGAATGATATAAGAAAATCCGCTACACTGGTCACTAAGCAATCGAAAATAACATATCATTCGTGCAAAAATCTTATATCGAATCAAATATTAAATCAACGTACCCCAAATTGAATCGTCACAATACTCATATATATCAAATATAATATGCAAACAAGCCAACTATGGTTGACAGAGTGGTTTTGAGTGAGAAATTACTCTGTGACGTCACCCTCCAAACCACTATTGAAAGCCACTATTTTTGTTGGAATTGAGGCAGCCTGCAGTGAAAGAAATGAGTGAATTTCATTTTTTTATCATTTTCAATCTTTATTAAGCTTATGAAGTCTAAATATATATTAGATCCAATCTAATAAAATTTTAAATACAATTTTATTTTGCTTAAAATTTTAAAATGATTTAAATATAACTTAAACTTACAGGTATTACAACGAATGTATCAAATACATTCATTTGTGTGAAGTGTAAGTGCAATATATAGGTAGTGTATATATGTGAAAATGAAACATGTATAAATGAATTTAGAGAAGAAAACCTTTTGTTTTCTATCTTATCTTACGCAATTAATAAAGATAAGATATGACAATATATCAAGAGAGAGAAACCTTTCATTTCTCTCCCTCATTAGTTGTACTAATTAACAAATTAAATGATATTTATAATTTATTAACCAAATTTACACACGCCTTTGTTGTCCAAGTTTTTGATTATTGAAATGTATGCATACATCCATAATAATTATAGATATATATGTACATACACAAGGTTTCGGAGTGGTATCGATGACAGTAAGTCGTTGTATGGTTATGTATCTATATTGAACAGTGGAGCTGTCAGTTGGACAAGTTGCAAGCAAGAGACAATAGCTGATTCAATGATGGAGGTCTAACACATCGCCCTCAATAAAGCAGCAAAAGAAGTGGTCTAGATGCACAAGTTTATGGCTAAACTAGGAGTACTTTCGAATATTGAGAAACTTATGACATGTTACGTGATAACAATACAACAATGCAGATTGCAAAGCAACCTAGGTCGCAAAAGAAGTCAAGACACGTTCATCGTAATTTCTACCTCACTATAGAATTTTTCACGAATAAAGAGATTATGGCTGAAAGAGTAAACACTAAAGATAACATAGCAGATCCATTCATGAAGGGACTAACATGACCAGTCTTAAACAAAGCACTCAAAGGGATGGGACTCAGATGCCCTTAATGGCCCTAAGTGCAAGTGGCAGATTGATAGAGTTAGCGGTATGCCATATAGACAATTCTATAATTTACTGTAAATTATTAATTATGTAATAAAATCTCGTTCGGCATAAAAGGTATTTGTCTTTCTACTATATATTTGTCATATTATGATATGTTAGTTAATAATTTAAGTACATTAAATAGAAAATTCTTAAATGATATATTATGTAATAGCAATTACAATATGTTGCAAACATGAGATTATCGCATTAAAATAACATATTATTTTAAATGTTTCTAGTCAAGATGTTTCAAAATGGGATATCGATAAATTCGTTAAGAGTACGTAACGCTCTCCAAATATTTGGTAGCATATTACTCATAGTTGCTGGAACACTAAGAGGTTACATACTGAAAGTTATTAGATAAATATGAAATGACTCGATCGAGAGTTTTTGTTGGATAATATAACTAAGATCAAACAGAGAATCTTATAGTGACGATATTATACAGTTCTCTCGACTAAAGAATACCGTTGAACTTCAATATGGACACTCCACTTTTATTATACTTAAATCATGGTATGGCTTCCACATAACGATTATAGTTGGGTCTAGGTTAAAGCATTGAAAGTGAAACACTGTTTAATAGAGAATTCATCTCCTCGTTTATATTATGTTAGTAACACAGTCAATTGTAATCAATTTAAGGTCAAAGTCTCCAGCCAAAGAGGTATGATTAATCATAATTGTTATTATTGAACCAATGACTTTATGTTTGGACTTACCAAGTTGAGTGTGGATGATATTAACACTTTGATCAAAACCAATTTTCATTAGTTCTTGTTACGAATTAGAAGAGGGAAAACAAAACTTTTATTTCATTCAAATCTTCTTAGCAACTACAAGCGATACAAGGTAATATATATATGTGAACTGACAGCCCACAAACTAAAGCCCAAACTAAAAGACGAAAGCCCAAAAGAAATAACCAGAAAAGAAAAACAAGAATAACATGCAAACAAACGAAATACAAAGAAAAGAAAACTACAAACAACAAGCTACTCGCAACACCCCCTTCAAGTTGGTGCATGTAAATTTATCATGCACAACTTGCTTCTCAAATACTCCATTTTCTTTCCATCAATCGCCTTTGTAAACATATCAGCAGCTTGCTCCTCCGTTCTAACATGCTTAGCACACACCAGACCTTGCTGCATCTTCTCCCTAACAAAGTGGCAATCCACTTCAATATGTTTAGTCCTCTCGTGAAAGACTGGATTCGATGCAATATAAACAGCAGCTTGACTATCACAACCCAAAGCAATTGGTTTCTGAACTTCAAAACCAATCTCAGACATCAAGTGATCAACCCACATAATTTCACATACCCCCTTTGCCATAGCTCTGTATTCAGACTCAGCACTTGATCGTGCCACAACATTTTGTTTCTTACTTCTCTATGATATAAGATTTCCTCCTACAAACACACAATAACCTGTCGTAGATTTCATGTCCACTCTGGAGCCAGCCCAGTCAGCATCAGTAAAACACTCTACCTTTGTATGACCATGATTCAAATACATAAGGCCATATCCAACAGTTCCTTTTAAATACCCTAATATTTGTTCAACTGCTCTCCATTGATGTATAGTTGGTGCATTCATATACTGACTCACTATGCTAATAGCATAAGCCAAATCAGGTCTGGTAACAGAGAGATAGTTTAACTTTCCAACTAATCTTCTATACCTTTCAGGCTCATTGAACACTTCTCCTTTCACTGACAAATTAATATTTGGTATCATTGGAATTTTGCATGGCTTCACTCCAAGTTTTCCAGTTTCATTTAATAGATCCAAAATGTACTTTCTCTGAGATAAGAATATTCCCTCCTTATTTTTAATGACTTCAACACCCAGAAAGTATCTCAATTCCCCTAATTCTTTAGTATGAAAATGTTTATGAATAAATTGTTTTAGGGAAATGATTCTTGCTTCATCACTTCCTGTAATCACAATATCATCAACATAAATGATCAAAAGAATAATACCTGCATCAGACTTCTTGTAGAATACTGAATGATCAAATTTTCTCTTAATAATGCCAAATGACTCCACAACATTGCTAAATTTTCCAAACCATGCCCTTGGACTCTGTTTTAATCCATACAAAGTCTTGTTCAGCTTACACACCAACTCATCTTCAACTTTAATCTCGAATCCAGGAGGTTGAAACATATACATTTCTTCTTGTAAGTCACCATGTAAGAACGCATTTTTAATATCTAGTTGATGCAGTCTCCAGTTGTACCTAGTTGCCAAAGAGATGAACAATCTAATTGAAGTTAGCTTAGCCACTGGAGAAAATGTTTCTAAATAATCTACTCCATATATTTGTGCATATCCCTTTGCCATAAGTCTGGCTTTATATCTTGCAATAGTCCCATTTGGATTAACCTTAACTGAGTAAACCCATTTACACCCAATGGCTTTCTTATCTTGAGGTAATTTGACCAAATCCCATGTTTTGTTTGCTTTCAAAGCATTCATCTCTTCTACCATAGCATCATGCCATCTACTATTAGACAAAGCTTTAGTAATATTCTTTGGTATGGTTACACTATCAATAGATTTGATAAGTAAACATGTTTGAGATGGTAAATGATCATATGCCACATATGATGCTATAGGATAGGTACATTGTCTCCTGCCTTTCCTCAAAGCAATGGGAAGATTTAATTCTGGATCAATAGCAGGAACCGGTTCATGGACTGGAATTTCTGATTGAATAGCATCTGCTTCTTCTTGTATATTGTCATTCACAGTATATATAAGAAAATCATCCTCCTGTAGAGTATTTTCTGATGAATTATGCGATGCTTGAAAATAAGGTATGTCTTCATGAAATGTTACATCAATAGACACAAGATACTTTCCAAGACTTGAACAATAACATCTATAGCCTTTTTGAACACGTGAGTATCCCACAAATATACACTTAACAGACTTAGGATCAAGTTTGGACAGATTTGGCCTGACATCTCTTGCAAAACAAGTACATCCAAATAATCTTGGCTTAACAGGATACAATGATTTATCTGGAAACAAAAGTTTATATGGTATCTCACCATTTAACACTGTTGATGGCATTCTATTTATAAGAAAACACGCAGTTGACACAGCATCAGCCCAAAAATACTTTGGCATGTTTGTTTGAAACATTAAAGCTCTTGCTGTTTCCAGTAGATGCCTATTTTTACGTTCTGCAACACCATTTTGAGAAGGAGTATCTACACATGAAGTCTCATGAATTATACCCTTATCACTCATAAACTTTTGAAATAATTCAGATGTATACTCCTTAGCATTATCACTTCTAAGAGTTTTAATCACAGTATTAAACTGATTTTCAATTTCAGCACAAAATTTACAGAAGATAGAATATAATTCAGATCTATTTTTCATAAGAAACAGCCATGTTGTGCGTGTATAATCTTCTACGAATGTAACAAAGTATCTAAAACCAGGTTTAGAAATGATAGCGGATGGTCCCCATATATCAGAATGAACAAGATCAAATATAGAATTACTTCTTCTATTTATTCTTGGATTTGAAGACAATCTATGATGTTTAGCATATTGACATGACTCACAATCTAGAACTTGTAGAGACTTATATTTAGGACATAATCTTTTGAAATTAAGTAAAGATGGATGACCCAACTGACAATGAACCTTGAGAGCTTCATCATTACTTATACAGGCAGCAGCAATAGATTGATCTTCCTCCAAAATATATAATCCATTTTGCTCATGACCCTTACCAATAATCTTCATGTCCTTTAGTTCCTGGAATACACAATGGTTGGGGTAAAAGGATATGCAACAATTCATCTTTCTGGTTAGCTGACTGACATATAACAGATTAAAAGCTAACTTTGGAGTATGTAAAACTGAGGTCAATGACAATTGTGAAGTAAGATTAACACATCCAGATCCATTTGTATTTGCCACTGAGCCATCAGCTAAAGTAATATTTTGAGCAGATTTATTCTCTTGAAATTCAGTGAATAAATGTGAGTTACCTGTCATGTGATCTGTTGCCCCTGAATCAATTATCCACTTGTTAGATGCAGCCACTGTTGATACAGAGTTCGATGCATTCTTCAGCCCTTCTTTGTATTCAGTAAACTTCATATATTCCTCCGCATTGACTAACACAGAACCATCTTCAGTCTTCTTTACAACATTCGCAGTCTGATTTGGTGAAGTTTGCCATTTATTATTATTATATGACCCACTATTTCCACTGTTTTGTCTTTGTTTAGCAAGTTTCCAGCAATTTTGATATCTATGTCCAGTCTTTTTACAATAAGAACAAGAGATTGGAGAATTCATAACTCTATTTTCATATCTAAACGTTTCACCAGAATTTCTTTGGCTAATAAGAGCACTATTGTTAGATGTAATAGGAGTTTGATTACTTGAACTATCAGATCTCAAAATTCGACTAAATACTTCTTGTAAAGATGTAACATCAGATCCAGACAACACTTGTGCTTTGGCAGATTCAAATTCAGATGGAAGACCTCCAAGAAAACTCATAATGGCCATTTGCTCCCTTTGTTGTTGTTGAATTTTCACATCCGAACTAATAGGCAATAGCAGATTAAACTCTTCATAAATCTTTTTGAAATTCATGAAATAACTCATTAATGTCTGATCTTGCTTCTCTACCCGATAAATGACTTACATATATCATACATTCTGTTTAGATTTCCTTTTCCAGAATACAGAAATTCCAAATAATCCATCAGCTCTTTCACAAACTCACAGTGATTAATCAAGCTAATAATACTACTGTCAATAGTATTTCTAATTTGAAGAAATAACCTGGCATCATCTCTAAGCCATACCTGATCTTCTTTAACCGCTGAATCTTCTGTTGGTGGATCTTTACGAAGATGATCATCCTTATCAATACTTCGAAGATAGATTCGAATAGTTTTGCTCCAATCAAAATAATTTGATTCCCCCAATTTATGCTCAGTGATTTTCGACATCACTGGCATAACATCCATGATCGACTTGCTTTCCGCCATATAGAGAATCGATTAGGAAATAAGATGAAAAATCAAAGCGAGAAATCAATTTGGATCGAGTTGCTCTGATACCATGTTACGAATTAGAAGAGGGAAAACAAAACTTTTATTTCATTCAAATCTTCTTAGCAACTACAAGTGATACAAGGTAATATATATATGTGAACTGACAGCCCACGAACTAAAGCCCAAACTAAAAGACGAAAGCCCAAAAGAAATAACCAGAAAAGAAAAACAAGAATAACATGCAAACAAACGAAATACAAAGAAAAGAAAACTACAAACAACAAGCTACTCGCAACAGTTCTAAAAGGTATAGTTTTGACGAAGATAATTGGTGTAAATAATCGATGCTACCGGATACCGCTTCTAATAGTAAAATTGGATTTTATCGAAAAGACGGGTAAGCAATAAATTCAATCAAAATATTACACCACAAGCTAAAGTGACATATAAATGTGAATATTTGAATTGTTCGATATTAATCGCTGACTGAATTTACACCTTTGACTCACGCAATCATAATAATGAATACTTTGTATAAACCATACAATTTAATTAATTTATATCACTATAAATTAATTAATATTTATGAAATATTAAATTTATTTGATGTTTGAATACCATTAGTGTTTAATGAAATGCATGTATATAAAAATAATGTATATGCGTATCGATATATGATATTGATGGAATATTTAAATTGGATTTAAATAGAATAAATACTAAATGTTTTGAGGCATGTCTTGCCTTTTTCTTTGGTCGACCGGGGGTAAGGGGAAGGGGAAGTGTTTCAATTCTGAATAGAAAAAGCAAAGGAGTAATTAAAAGAAGAAAAAAGATATCCAGCCTTTAATAATCTTTTATTTCCTTCTTAAAAGATTTCATTCATCGGTTTTCTCTCTCTTCCTCCATCCAAGCATAACCGAAAATTCCATGGCCTCTAGGGCTTAAAAATCCCAAAAACAAAATCCAAATAAAATCAAATTATAAAAAGTGGTTGTTGTCTCTTTATCATTGCATAATCCAGAGGTCGATTCAATTGAATCTAGGAGCTTTATTTATCATTCAAGATGCAACTTTTGTCTACATCTTAAGGTAATATTCTAATTTTATTTAATCATATGTTCATCATGTTTACATGGTTTAGATCATTTACATGCTATATCTCATCTGTTTGTATGTTCATGTAACAACTTGAATTTTTAATAGTAATAAATTATAGCTAACAACGGCAATTTAGCGATTAAAGTAGAATTTGGAGATTTATTTGATAAACTGGTATAGAAATTATTTAAAAGAATTTAAATTGTGTACATCAAATAATTGAATTGAAACATGTTAAAAATGTGAAAATAGTGTTTTATAGAAGTGATGAAATAGAAATATAACATGGATTGGAAAAGAAGTTATTTGGAATGTAATTTGTATTTATTTAAATTAAATATGATTTAGTTTTATAAATAAAAGTATATTTGTTTATTTTATATTGTCAAGGCCAAAGCCTAAGTTTAAGCTTTTAAACCCAGGTCCAATTTCTAGAGTTTATAATTCAAGAATTTATGTTCTTCGGTAAATGTAGCACTCAATTTTACTCTGTTAATTGATCTCCTCCTAAAAAAAATCAAATAAACCCTCATCATTTTGAAATTCAAGAATAAATTAAATAAATGACTAAAATTCACTAAACTTGAGTTTGTGATTCTTTTACATCATCGTGCGTCTATGGTGAGGAGGTTATTGGGTTGCGTTGCGAAGAGGGAGTGTTGTGTGCGTGCGTGTGTTAGGGTAGGAAAGAAGGGTAAGAAGAAGACGCAATGCTCGGGTGAGTTTAATCTTATAAATCTATGTCAAAATACTTGAATTTGCATGTACATATTTATGAATGGATTGCTTCTATGGATATGTACAATAATTGCATTTAATCGAAAGTGATTAGGGATTGAAATGGTTTAAGGGAAGCATGACCTAGAGTGTATTTGCTCTAGGCAAGGTCCAACCGGTGGACCGATCATAGATGAGCGGTGCATCGGTGGTGGTTCCTTGCGTGTGCAGTTTTTATGTGGCTGCGTGTGTGAGTGTGTGATCTTTTGCTTGTGTATGATTTTGATTGTGTGCTCATGTGTATGCTAGTGTGTTTGTGAGAGTGTTTTATTTGTGTGGCCGCTGAGTTAGTGTGTGAATGCGTGGGTGTGGTGTTGTGTGTGTGTGCAGTGCTGGATGTGTGTGTAATCTAGTGTGTGCAATTGTGTGCATAGTGCATTTCAATGCATATGGGTTTGTAAGTGCTACTGTGTTAGTGTGTTGTGCAAGTTTATATGTGTGTGTAAGATAGTGTTTGAATACATGTGCAAGCCTAGGTGATTATGTGTCTATGGACAATTGTGTGTGTGAGTGTATGCAACACTATGTGTTTACAAGCTTCATAATAATTTATAATTAAAACATAAAAATATATTTTCATTTTAATAAATTAAGATAAGTATTAAACTCCAAAATATATTTTGACATTACGTATGAATGTAAATATAAATTGAAGTTTAATAAATAAACATAATGAATTTACTAATATTTAAATGGAAAATATGAAATATTACTTAGTTGATATTCTATAGTTATTAAAGTATATTTATGGGAAAAAAATTGTAGGCAAAACAAAGAATTATTATTTTGCATAGGCAACCATACTATAGTGATTGTACCACTTACATCAGATAATACAGGTGTGTGGTAAACATGCCATGACAACCACACAGTCTTATAGTGGTCGCCTACTTATAAAGAAAAAATAGGTGTAAGGCAACAAACCCTAAGTGACTACAAAGAATACTAATCTTCCTACAAAGAGGAAGATACATACTCATCCTCGGACGAATTGGACCCTATAACATTAATATACTCACTAAATAGTGAGGCAACTTTGGGATCAAAACACCTTAGAATCCTTGTCAAAAATGTGCTGCATATCCCAAGTTTCGTCCTTCAAGATCTCACCATTATGTTCACCATATTTACCCTCCGTTGTAAGAACAAGAGATTCACCAGAAATGTGATAAAACAAAGATCTATCCTCACCCTCCAGTTCAGAAACAAACTTAAAGTAAGTGTTTAGCATCGGGGAATCAAGAAAGCGCATCATATCATGGACCCAGGTCTTCTCTTCAGAGTACCAAACATTTTGATAAATGTATTATCTAATTCTAAATATATTAAATGGATTTGGATGTTTAAAATTGTATAAGAATAGTTTTTAATTATAGAAAATATGAAATAATTCTTATATGTAATATATAGTTTTATAAATTATTTTTAGGATTAAAAATGAAAGAAATGAATGTTATAATGTTATAATGTTATGAGTGAATATTTAATTATTGATTAATATTATAAAAGAGTGAGAGATTAGTTATTTATTGTAAATAATAAGATTATAATCAAGTTTATATCCTAGTTAATTATGAAATATATATTTATTATTCATTTCTAAAGATTTACTTTCTTATATAGGATTTAGTTTTATAAATTCTTATATGCAATATTATTAGGAATCAATTTAATTATTTTATATGTATACTTATTCTGATAACCTATTTTTATTGTTCCCCTAATCATTCTTTTCCTGTACATTAAATTGAATTGTATGAGTGATTCACCGTTGAGATGGATTTGATTAGTGTTTAATATGATACGGTGATGACATCCTTCTTTGTGATCTCGTGATATTTAATTCTGTGTGACGAGAAATCTGAATAAATGGAGTTATAATACCATTTGAGATGGGGCATTTGGTAATATTTCTTCGGTTATTCTTTGGGCTCATTATATAGAATATTGTATAGTTTGAGTGTAGTTTATAAACAATGAGTAAATGTTTAAGTATCACACAGTGGTATAGGATGATGGTGTGATATTTATTCGGTTATTCACGGTAAGTAGATGACACTCACGTGACGGGAATAGAGTAGATAGTGTAAAGTGGTACACATAATGATATATGGCTTTGTGCCTATATTCAGCGTGTATGCCTCTGTGCCTAACGATGACTAAGACTTCATGTTTATATATATTGGCTCTATATGCCAATATTATGATGTACTCCTATTATGTGTGTTGGAGAGGACTAGATGACTAGAATCCATCCTAGTGGCCGAATCGTAGGGTCGCACCTCAGATTTGTGACACTATATTATATAGCTTCATGCTACTCCAATGCGCGCGTTTGCCCCTATGTTACCTAGGCCAGTAGTCTGTTACCTATAGGAGCAAGTATAGTGTTGTGACTTATGAGTTCTCGAGTTGACGTGCAATTAGTGGATATGTATCACGATGACTATAGAGGTAACAAAGACTATAGAGATTTAGTGTCTTTGGAGCTTGCTTAGTGCTATCAGTCTTCCTTCTGGTACTAACGGAGTACTAGATTGGCATATACTATTGATACACCTCACTACAGTATAGATATGGGTTATGTGACCCACATACTGTTTTATATATGGATCTACTTGGGACTACATCTCTGTCGTACAGTCTTATCCCATCATGATACTTTTTGATAGTTTATATATGAGAAGATGATATTAGACCTGTGATACTTGTCCAGAGTATAGTGGATTCTCATTTATATTGATAGACGGCATATCCCATCCATATATATATATATCCTATCCAATATATATATATATATATTAATGAGGTTTTATCGAGTTTGAGAGATATATTTAGGTAATGCTACATGCTAGCATGATATACTTAGTGATATCTCACTATCTATGTTTTCTGGATTTAGATGTTGATTTTAGGATATGTATGATTCACATTTATGTTGATTCTATGATTTTTGATTTGATATATTTCTATATGGATGATGACATCTTTTGATATCAGAGCTGGTAGCTTTGCATAGTTTGAGTTATTCAGGTGATGTGATGCTTTGGTGGTTATCTATGACATTATAACTATATTTCATGTACATGTTTCCATGGTTATACATATTATGACATGTCGTTTGATGATTTGAGTAACTTTGGTAGTGTTATCATATTATTATTATTTGTTTATACCGTGATACCTATATTATGGATTCTTAATTAGACATAGTCTGACTCGTGTGTTAATTATATAATGCTCGGGTCAGTCCGAGACATTTTAGGTACATGGACAATATGACGAACATGTGTTTTATTGGGCTTAGTGAAGACTTATATTAGGATTGTTACATGACATTTAGGTGACTTTGATACATTATGTATGCTTGAAGTTCTCTATATTGATCACACGTTGTATTATATTGAGATGGTTGACATTTGAGATATTTGTATAATATTATATATTTTCATTGCGTTTCTGACTTTGTGTTCTCTGTTATTTACTGTATATTATGTATTGTCTATCCTGAAAGCATACGTGTTCATTGCTTTGTATTGATACTGGATATGTATAGTGAGTTATTTATTTGATGTTTTAATACGTATCAATGTTAGTCCAAGAGAATGTTCACATGTATACCCCTTATAGTCTCATTCTCCGTATTATCTAACGGTATTAATTAGTAATACTCTTGGATAGTATGGGTATAGTGGTGGGGTGTTTCAGTTCATCTTGCAATATGATTAATATCCCTTTTAGCCATACCTCAATTAATTTTGTGTTAATCGTGTTAATATAGTTTAGATCCTCTTTTTGTTACACCTCAATTGATTATATGTTCATTATATTGATATATTTTAGATCATTCATCTCATCTGATTATTTTTTATGTTGTTTGTAAAGTTTTGATCTGAATCTTTTTACAATAAATTTATATATGCTTAAGTTGTTGGATCTATTTTTGATATTGTTTTAGAAAATTATTTTTTAGACCAAAAAAAAAATTTGATTGAAAAATATTTTTTAATTAAGTGATATAATTTTATATTATTTGTATACACAAAAATAAATATGTCATATATGTTGGTTCTTTAAACTCACCTTGAAAACTAAGTACTTATGTTACATGGTTGTTATTTTGAATATAATTCATTTAGTTATTATTTACGTAAATGTAAAAGTTATTTCAGTTTAAAATTCATCAGTGGTCTTTTAGTTAAAATCAAAATCTTTTCATTTCTTCCTAAGTTAAAAGTTAGAATTAAATTTGTAACTTTAAATTTAAACACGCGCGGACGCGTGCACACATACATATATTAAATTACAGTCTTTACATACATATGTTTTTTTAAATTCAAAACATTGTGTGCATTTATTTGTATGGATAGATGTGTTTGTGTGTGTTATTTTAACTTAATGTTCATAAAATGGACTTTTGCGTAAAATTATAAAATTTAATTTAAATCCCTTTCTTAATTAGAGCTAGATTTATAATTTTTAAATTTAGATTTCAAAACATATAAAATAGTCGAACTTAATTTTAACGTATATACATGTGTGTGTATCATATACATACATACATATATATGTATGTATTAACTCAAAACTATGGACAACAAAGGCATATATAAAGGAACAAATGAGTCCATTGTGGTGTAAATCCCGGCATATACATACAGTCACATCAGTTATGTACACTTCATATTTGTAGCACATTCACTATACACATATAAGTGTATTTGATACACTTATAAACTAAAACTTAAAAAAACTTTTTAAACAAATTATATAAATAAATATTTTATTTAAAATATTTTAGATTGGATCTAAAATCCATATAGATTTCATAAGCCAATAAAGAACTAAAATGGAATAAAAATTGAAATTCATTCATTTAACTCAGTATGACCCACCCCGGCTCCTTTTAGAAGGAAGATAACTGGTTTAAGCATTGATGAAACTTTTCAATCATCCTAATTTCCTAATACCCGATCCAACCTTGACAATATTTTTTTTCTAGTCCTGCCACCAATTGAATTGAAATCCATGTATTTGCAATTCTGTTAAATTTCCTCTAGCCATGATTTTATCTATCTCATTTATCTTACTAAACAATACTTGATTTCCTTCTCCCTCTTTCTCCCACGGTTCTAATGCAATTAAAGTCTTCCAATATAACACAAGGGCAAAAGATTGCAATCGCATCGTCTTCTAAATCTCTTTGTAGTACTTCTCTCATATAGTCAAAAAACTTGGGCATAAATAAAAGAGTAGCTAAATCTTTCACTACCATCATTCCTGAGTTCTAATGTTATGTGTTGATCACTCATACTCGCAATATCAAAGTCTTGGACTTTATTTTTATCAATACCAGTATTCTACATTTGTAATAGCATGACACATTGCTTACCTCATCCACTTTCATCAAACTTTGCTCTCGGTCTTAATAGTTCATTTGATCTCATTTTGTTCTCTACAAGTCCTATGTAGTCAATTTCATACTTAAACCACCTTCTTTACATCCCTAACTTTACTGGGTTTATCCAAACTTCTAACATTCCAACATATTATTGTCATTTGGTTGATTTTTTTCTTTCTAAGTGACATGCCTTATTGATTGGCAATCTTAATCTCCTCATTTTTCTCCCTTTTCGACCTCCTCCCATTCTGGGTTTCCTTTCACTAATTGATCCTTCTTTATCATTTTAGCCTTTCAAACAGGGCTCTTGGGTTCATTTGTTTGGCTCTCTTAATTATTACAATCATACGAATTACCTTGGCACCTCTCACTTATCTCCTTGAACTCCGACTCTGGGTTAGCATCGAACCGTGTAAAAACATTTTTAGCTACATCACATTTTTTAACAAGGAAAGAATCATTCAAACTAATATTATTGGAAATAATAAAGCTAATAGGGGCAACATAATTCATGGCAGTGTCAGCTAATGATTCCTGACACTCCCTTTTATTATTTCAAGTAGTTGGTGGCACTTTAATGACCTAAGTGGGCTCAATGGCTCCCTCTGCGGTCTTATTTGTTAAGCCCAAGTAGAATGACTCGTTCTGACTCAGGTCTGCAAGGTGATGCCCCCTCCGAATGTCTAGTTGAGGACCCATCTGCATTACTCGCTTTCATTATGGCTTGTTTAACTCCCTCTTCTTTTCCTTCTTCAGTTAGTAACTCTGCCTTCCCAATTTTCATTGTTTACAATCGTTTGCTCCTCCCTTAGCTCTACCAAAGTTCATGTTTGCCTTTTCTCAACAAGTTCTTTCACTATCGCTTCTTTAGCCTTCCTCAATTGTGTAATTGATTCTTCTATCCCCCTAAGTGTTTTCTCTGCATTTTGCTTCAATCTTCATACCCCCTAAGTGTTCCTCTCCCTCTACTTCTTCTCCTTTACTACTATCATCTTTTTCTTGTCTCCTCCCACTTCATCCTTTATTGCACTTTTTCTACTCTTGGTTTCTCTCCTTCCTCCCTTACTGATGCACTCTATCCAACCTGGCCATTCCCTACTTCCTTTTGCACCCATGACTTAACCATTGGACAATGTCTCTTTAAGTTTCCAAAGCATGAACAATTACCGTATCTAGGTGAAGGACTTTCATATATCACCTCTTGTTTAAAGATCTCACCATTTTCTCATATCACCTCAATCATATTTGAAAACCCAACTTCACATTCAAATCAACCTATAGGCATGCAAATGGTATCATAGTTTGCTTCCAACGTTGGCTGATCTTTAGCTCAGTCTCTTCATGACTATCAAGTTCTTATAAATAAGAACTATGGTCCACCTTCCAAAATCTTGGCACAATCCCCCTCATTGTTGAATTTAACCACGAATAAGTCATTCTCTTTTGTTTGGATCATAAAACTTCCCTTCGTCTTCCAAACTTCTTTTATGTATGTCTCTAGCAATTTAAATTATGGTCTTTGTCTACCACATAAAGTACAACATAATTCATCCATCCATTCTCGGCCTCCTTTATAGTCTCCAAAAACAAAACGCCTCTTCTTCTACCAATTTCTACTAGTGGCTACACAAATTTCATGCTTGGCGTTCCTCCTTTTTCTCATGCACTCCTAACCGCGTCACAATATGATACCTTTTTGACATCCTTAGGGACGTTGAATTTGCTTTACTTCCTAGTTTCATGTTCTCATCGCATTGGGCCTTATGTATTCCCCATTTCTATTAATTGCACTCGATTGGCCATATCTGAAATCCCCATTTCCTCCCACGCCCTCCTTTGTTATTTTTGAACTACCTTCTCCCACCCTGCATCCACGCCCTCCTTGCCTTTTCATTCTCCCATTCCATTCGTTGTCTGAAAGAAAATAGAAGTGCTGAAAGGAAAAATGATTTTATTCACATTGATAATATGATCTGTACATAGTGCACTGGTATTTATAATGTACATATGATGCGGGTTTAATAATAGAATGTGGCCCGCATTCTTATTGTGTGAAAATACATATTTATCATCTGCTTTAATATATTACATATGCTAGTTCATTATCTCAATACTCTTATTATCCGCCCTTAAATCAAACTTGGGTTTTCATCCCCCTTTTTGACTGCTGTCGATTTCTTCAATTCGTAATTCCTTCCTCTTTCGAAGCTTTTGCTTGAGACTGGCTTTATTAGAATATCTGCACATTAGTAAGTGGATGGTACGTGATTCACTCTCAATTTCCCTCTTATAACATATTCTAGAACAAAGTAGAGATCGATCTCCATATGCTTTGTTCGAGAATGAAGTATTGGATTTGCAGTTAGGGAAACCGTACTTAGATTGTCGCACCAAATTGTTGATTTGTAATTAGGTTGAAACCCTAACTCACTTAGCAGAGATTCTACCCATATGATTTTAGTTGTAGTGCTTGCTAAAGCTTCTGTACTCTGCTTCGGTACTTGATCGTGATATTGTTGTTTATTTCTTTGAGCACCAAGAGATTGGATTTTTACCTAAGTATATACAGTATCCTGAAACTAATCTTTGATCATCTGTATATATAGCTCAATCTGCATCTGCAAATCCTTGTATGTTTAGATTCTGACATGTTTTAGGCATAATACATGATTTATTGTACCCTTTAGATATCTAAGAATTCTTTTAACTGCCTTCCAATGTTCATCTAATGGCTTTTGCATGCATTGACACACTTTGTTCACGTTGAATGCTATGTTAGGTCTTGTATTGTTATGTACTGTAATGCCCCTACTATGCTTTGTATTGTCTGTCATTTGAAATGGCTTCTCCTTTATACTTAGATAAATGTAGATTACTTGTCATAGGAGTTGGTAAAGGTTTAGCTTGATCCATACTGGCTTTAACTAATATCTCTAAGATGTACTTCCTTTGACATAGAATCAGTTCTGAATTGGACTTTCTTAAGACTTCTATGCTTAGAAAGTAGTTGAGATTACCTAAATCTTGAATAGAGAATTATTTATCTAAGTAATGAATTGTGTTGCTGATTTCTGCTTCATTGCTACCAGTTTTTATGATGTCATCCACATAAACTAGCACATAAGTTATTGAACTTTCATCTTGCTTTATGTAGAGTGAGTTATCTGACTTTGCAGCTTTGTACTTTAATCTAATCGGTGTAGTCTTTAATTTATCATGCCACACCCTTAGAGCTTGCTTGAGCCCATATATTGCTTTATTTAGCTTGCATACCATGCCAATGTGATTTGATTATTTGAACCTTTGTGGCTGTTCCACATATACTTCTTCCTGTAACTCACCAATTAAAAAAGAATTATTTACATCAAGTTGTTTAATACTCTGGTTTTTATATAGAGCAATAGTAAGTACTATTCTAATAGTGGCTGGTTTTACTACTGGAGAAAATGTTTTAGTAAAATCAAACTCATATTGCTGTGTGTATCCTTTTGCTACAAGTCTTACTTTGTGTTTGGAAAAAGTTTCATCTGGATTTCTTTTTAACCTGAATTTCCACTTGCATCCAATTATGTTTTGATGCTTTGGCAATTGCACTAAACTCCATATATTATTCTTCATAAGTCATTGTACTCTTCATCCATGACTATTTCCATTCTCTGCTTTTAACTGCATGTTCATAAGTTGTTGGCTCATCTGAATTCGGTGATGTTGTATATATTTTTAGCTTGAACATTCCACTCTTTGCTCTTGTGATCGTATGATGCTCAGTCCTTGTATGTGGTTGTTCTGTGTTCTCATTGTCATCTGTTTGCTCTTGTGATAATTGTGGGTTAGTATTTTCATTCTCTTGGACTTGACTTTGCCTAACACTACTTTGAAAGGAACTGCTTGAGTTCTCTGATGTCTCATAGTCTCATGACCTGGCCTGAGATCAGCCATTGTGTGTAATGGGCCAGTTTCATCTTGGATCGCTTTCAGTTCATTAGTGTATAGTGGTATGGGAGGAAGTGAAGCCTTGGCATTGAATATCTTTTGAGTAGTCCTCTCTACATCTGCAAAGGGAAAGGTATATTCATTAAAAGCCACATGTCTTGAAATAATTACTTTACCTTTGTTGTCTAAGCACTTATATCCTTTTTGATGTGATGCATATACCAGGAAAGTGCAAGGAGTGGATTTGAAACTCAATTTGTAAACATTTTATGGTCTTAAACATGAAAAACATAAACATCCAAAGGTCCTCAGCTTTGAGTAATCTGGCTTTATGTTGAACAGAACTTCAGTTGGAGTTTTGTTTTCTAGAACCTTTGTGGGTAGTGTAACGACTTGGATTTTTCGACGATTTAAATACGAATTTAACGAAGATTTTAAAATAAAATTATTTTTATAAAATGATTATTTTACAACAAAAAATAGATTTTTGGAATGCATCTATTTAAATAAAACCAATAAAATTTGTTTCGTGTCAAAATTCATTCGACACCCGGTCAGCACTAATTTTTCGGGCGAATTATCAAATTTTAAAGTATAAATATTTTTACATAGAAATGTTCAAAAAAAATTTGATTAAAATGTCAAAGTTCATTCCATCCAATTCCGACCTTTGTAGCTCCATTTATCTAGAATTGCCGTTGTCGTTAAATTTCGAAGCGATAACAGCAGCAACAAAGGAGATTGTGTTATGAGCATCCTAGCACAGATTTGATTACATTGTTGGAATCGTCTTGTCGCGCTGATCAACATGGTATATTTGTTTTCGTGTTTTGGCTTCCGTGGAAAATCGCTATATAGTTGAAATATTGGTCCGTGACCATGCCTTGGAGTCATTATTGCTCACATTCCTTTCATTCTTTTCAGCAACATTCCATTCTTTTCAATTTCCTATCAGCCTACAAATGGTTGCATGCACCCCTCAACATATTAATGCAGCATTAATGAGCCTCCCTCCTTTCTTCTGTTTATACATGCCTTCCCTTCATCCCTTTCTTTTGAAAACTTCTAGAGATAGATTATTAAGTTATGAAACATATATATATCCACGTAACCCTTCTCTTACTTTCCTCCTCTTCTTTTATATTTATCTTCTTTTTCCTTCGGCCGAGTTCATACGTAACTTCCCCTCCTATTTTCCCTCTCTCCACCACGCGTCGCTCATCGCCGCTTGGACCCTGTACACCCATTGCCTCCCCATTCACCTGCCAAAGCCAAGACCACCCACTGTGCCTTACACCGAAGCTCACCAACCCCAACTTGCTCCATCGCTACCACGCCGCCTTCCTCCTCCTCCAAGTGCAGACCTGCTCCGCCCCTCCCTCGTCCAAAGCCACTTCGCCCAGCACCCGCTCCAACTGCCGAAGCCACTGACCCACGAGCCCCCTCACAACCAACCCACTCACCGGCCTACTCACCTTCCACATACAGCACGACACGGTCCGCAACCCCCTGCACCGAGCCCATACGTCCCTCCATCTTCACCCGAAGCACCACCACCGACCACCACCTCCGACCCCCAAGCCTCCAGCCCATCGAACCCACTCCCTTGTCCCCACTGGCAGCTTTGAACCCGTACCACTTCTGCCTCCTCCACATGAAGCAACTCCAATAGCCAAGCCCGGCTGCCACCTCACCCGAGCCTCCCTTCGCTGTAGCCCATTACCCCCGTCGAGCCGACGCTCCCCTCCACCGAAGTCGTGTGTGCGTGCAAATAGTTTAGGCAATCTGGTTTAAAAAAAAAGAGTGTGCGTGTTAAAGAAGAGATTCAGAGTAAGAAAAAGGTGGCATGGGCAACTTGCATGTAAAAAGGAGTTTGTGTGCTGTAGCATAGAGTAGGCAGCTTTATATATATATATATATATATATATAAGGAATGCGTGAGTTGTAACAGAGAATATATATATATATATATAATCAAAACGAGCTAGTGCCGAAAAAAAAGAAAGCCATCATCTTTCCACTCGTGTACGCGTACCCGTATCACTGTATCCGTGCTTGTTTCCCAAAGCCGCGAAGGTGAGCGATTCTAAGCTCACGATTAGATTTTCATATTGCAAGTATCCTGCCATGTTATATATAATTGATTAATGATTATGGTCGATATTAGAATTGAAAATCGTTGATAGTTGACATTGTAATATGTGATTTGGTGGAAATAGTTGAAATTATTGATTGGAATCCTAATTGTATGAAAACCCGTTTACTATGTAGAGTTTGAATATTGGACGATGATTGATTTATGGATATCTGTCACTGTTATATATGTTGTTGTGTGCTTTGATTTGGACATTGAAATTTGAATCGGAATATGGGTTGAAATGATAAATACCCAAATTAAATCACTTGGCCTAGGATAGAGAATTAAATAATAAACACCGATTGGTCGATTGAAATTTATTTGGATATTTAATATTTAAATTTGAAAGTAAGAAATGATTTGGAAATTTAATGTGAATTTATAATTTAAATTTTACACTGAAGTTAATATTAAATTTTAAAATCTGTTAAATTAATTTAGATTTTGAAATAAAAGATTAATTGAACTATTTTAAATTAGAAAATTAATTAATAATGGTTATGTTAAATGTTGATGATTTTAAAACTCGTTAAGTTGATTATTTAAAATTTAATGAAGTGTTATATATGTAATTAAATTTTTAAATAAGGATTTAATTTAAATTTAAATTTGATTTGATTGAATTAAAATATAATAATGGAATTTTACAATAAAGATTTGAACAAAAAAGAATCTTTACTTGGTTTAATTGAATTAAAATATAATAATTGAAATTTTAAAAATAAATATTTAATTTAATTAAAAAGAGAATTTTTAGTTGATTTTATTGAATTAAAATACAAAGGCTAAACTGAATTATTTTGATTAAAGTTCAATTAGCAGTGTTTAAGTAAGTTAATTTTCGAAGTTTAAATTAAATATTTATTTAATTATACAGCTTTTATATTTTTAAGACTTGATTAACTCGGTTAATTTGTAAATTTGTTTAATTTGGATAATTTAGTAAAAATGAATCATTTGATATAGTTGAATTTTTTGACTTTAAATCTAAATTTGTTAAAGTCAAATGATGAGATGTGTTTGAAAATAAAAGATATTTTGATTTAATAAAATATCAAATCGATGTGAAAATGACGTTGGTTATTAAAGAGACCGGAGCCGGATATGGACATAGTCTTTGTCGATACCGAAACCACTTTAATAACTGTGTACGTGAAGTGATGGTCCAGAACAAAGTGGTTGGATTTCGCGTACGATTGCTGGATTTGAAGAAAGAGAATGGCGATGTATTAGCCTGACACTTATGCCAATTTGAAATGACTAAAACAGAAGTCGTACCGGTCAAGCGGGCTAGCTACCCCTAGCATCCACACTTTCTCGTTTGAATATACTATTTCGGTTGTTATTGATGATCACCCTTTGATTATGGGAGTGTTGGACACGGTGGGCGATCATAGCTATGATGCGTTACCATCAGCCGGGAAGGGTAAACTTGTAACGACCCGGATTTTCTCGACGTTTAAGTTTGAATATTTAAATGGTTTTAAATATTGAATTTGAAATATAAATTCATTTTGAATACGGAGTTATTGGTTGAATTCGAGAAATAGCATTTAATTCCAAAATATAGCGATTTATTTGATAAATTTAATTGTTAAGTTAATAATTTAAAATAATTAAAATCACTGAATTGGAGTTGAATATGAATTGAAAACGATTTCTAATGTTGATATAAATTCTATTGGAATCTGAGTTGAGTTAATAAGTTGTTAAAACTGGAACTCAAGTGATTTCGTTATTTTTTGAAATCATCGATTTAATCGACGCATTAAATAGCAATCCGGGACACAGTCTCAGAATTCGACGAAACCAGTTCTATTGGATATGTAATAGTGTACTATTATCGGATTTCAAATTTCATAGTTTTTAGAATTACCGTTTTGCCGTACGGTATATAAACGCGTTGAAATTAATATCGAATTCAATATAATAATTGGGTCCAAAAAGCTATCTTCTCCATACGCTCGAATTAGGACCCGGAACCTTTTCCATTGCATTCGGAATAGGGGTATAACATTATGAACACCTAGTGGCTCGCCTCGATAGGGCTTCGAGATTTTAAGTTACGAAATCGAGACGATTTGAAGAATTATAATATATATATATAGTTGATTGACAATATTTCCATCACTCCTTTTTCCCTTCACCTTAGAACACTGCAGTTTCACCTCTACACGCCAACATCACATCTCCTTTTTTTTTAAATCACGAACGCCTTTCCTCCTTTTTCTCAGTTCAAAGTTCACGAAAAAAGGGAAGATCATATTCAATTCGTTTAAATCCCCTCTCTACCTTCATACGAGATAAAAATCAAAGCTTCCATCTCCATATCCTTCGATTCAAAATCATCAAAAAAGAAATTGCAAAAGAGATCGCGACTTGGGGGAAATAGCACGCGCGCAATGGTCGCGACTTAGAGGTGGCGACGCGATGAAGTTTTTGATGGGGCATTTTGTCAGGGTGGCGGGGGCCTTGGGCGATGGAGTGGTCGAACGACGATGGTGGGCGACTCGCACACGAGTAATTTAGGCTTCGATTCCTGTCGCGTCATTATTCTCGAGGAGGAAGCGAACGAGAGTCACGAGCATCAAGGGGAAGTCGAAGTCTTTGGTCGTGCGATGACAGAAGGGAAGTTGCGATTTTTCTCTAGCCACAACGAAGCGAGGTAGGCCTTGAATTGATGAACACCGTGATGGTTATGGCGTCTTGGGTGAGGTCGGCATGACCTAGGGAGCGGGTGCATTCATTTAGTTGGCCGTGGAGGAGTTGGTGAGGTAGAGGAGAGCGCGCAAGTGTAAGATGGTAGATATGAGGTTGTGCTCAAGTCCGATTAGTTCTGGTGAAGATTTTGGTGATGTCGAAAGCTTAGGAGGCTGCTGAAGTGGTGGTGGTTCACGAAGATGGCAGCGTGAGTTTTGCATGGATTCATGGGTGAAGTCGATCGTTAGGGAAGGTGATTCTTGAGATTAGATTGGAGGGTAATTTATTTAAAACGATTTTTAATCTAAGTTAACTGTCAATTAATTTATTTTGTAGTTTATTAATTCATATTGAATTTATACGAGGTCCCAAAATCACGAAATCAGTCACGATGGATTCGTAGCTGTGAAATGGATAATCTTGATGTTCGAAAGAAAAAAAACCAAGGTGAGAAAATTCTCACTCATTTGGATGCTAAATTTTTTTTTTTGCAACCATGCTAAATTTAATTTTAGTTACTTAAAATTAATTATTGGATGCTTGGTTGAAGTTGTTAATTATTATCTATTGAATGATATGGTATTGTTTAAATATAGTAGTATATATATTAGTATTTGGAGTGATATTCCCGCACATTATAGCGGATGAGACCCTATGCGCCCCGCATAATAGCGGATGACCCTATATACCGCGATATCCCCCTTGAAGTGGGTTTGGTATTTTTATGTTATATTAACGTATGTGGATGCATGAAAATAGGTTGGAGGGATCCAACTGGATACCTCAAATATATTGTTTATTATATATATATATATATATTGATATATGATGTGTGTAGATAATCTGCTATATATTATTGTTGTAATTTGAATTATTGGATGCTATTGTAGTACTAGCCTGAATTTTGATATTTTAAATACCATAAATACATTTTTAAATTTTAAGGGATAAAAGGGAATTTTTGATATAAAAATATTTATATTGAAATTGGGGTTATTTTAAAGAAAATGAGTTAGAAAAATATATTTGATTTTTTGGTTATACTTAACTGGCGAGAATTATTAAATGGAGATTTTAAAAATGAATTATATAAAAAGAATTTATAAATGATATTCGGGTAATATAAAAAGGAGTTGAAGTCGATATTAAAAATAGATTTAAAATTATAAATGGGATTTATAAAGAAATGGATTTATAAAATGGAATTTTATAAATAAGATTGTTTTTATAAACAAGTAAAACTCAAAGGAGTTATAAAATTTTATAAACGATGTTTATAAATAAAGGAAATCTATATCAGGATGATAAATTGGGAATATAAATTTATAGGATGAATTCATATTAGAGTATGGAAATAGAGTGTGAAAAATAGTGGATACTATTTTTGGAAAGTGTAAATGGTTAAGGAAATTATAATGGAAGTGATGTGATGGAAATCGAGAGGAATTTATAAGTTGATTTGGTTATTGAGATTTTGAAAATATATTTTAATTTTAAGAAGTAAGTTGTGTTTGAAAGGAAAACTTTATTACTTAAACTATGAAATTTCAAACTAGTTGAGATTGAAATAATTCGTTAAGTAGATTTTCAAATACTAAGTATTTATTTAATAAATTGTAACTTTTAAAATCAGCTCTGAAAATTTATTTATTTATCTAAAAAATGAGTTAGTGATGTTTATAAAAGTGTTTTCAATATTTTAAATAATAAATTAAACATATTTTAAAAATAAATTACTATTCTTTAAAAATACTCGTTATATATATATATAGTTTTGAAATGATTGAACATTTATTTATAAATTATCTCGAGATGTGTAGACGGGGTTTATTTAAAGGATGAGATTTTATAAAAGAAATCCTATAAATGGGGTTCTAGAGACTTAAGAAATTTCCAAATGTTTAAATGCGATAACTTCGAAAAGAATTTGAATTATTAAAGAAGTATAAATGGTTAGATGAGATTATAAATAAGTATAATCGGTTTAGAAACTGTAAGAAGGAATTTATAAAAATTCCGGAGACTTATGAGATAAGTTATGAAATATTTCCAAGTTAATATTAAAATGATTTTGGAAATTATACGTATAAATATTTTCCTAAGTACTGAAAGGAAGGTTTTGGAAATATTTTTAGTGGGAAATGATTTGGAATAGAAATATTTTCCAAGTGTTATAAAAATTGAAGTTGGAAATATTTATAGGTATTGAATATGGTGGAATATCCTATTATGAATCCAAGTGTTGAAATTGTTTTCAAATATAGAAATATTGAAAGAGATTGAATATATATCTTGGTGAGGATGTTTTGAAATAAATATTTTGGAAATTTATAAAATAAGGCCCAGTGTCTGCTTATGGATGTTTTATTGGTAGTTAAATAACCGACTATCAATATTGGCCAATTTCGTTAATCATTTCGAAGAGACCAGGATCGGATTTAATTATCCAAAAAACCACTTCGATCTGGTTTGAATGTTATGAACGAATGCCGTGAAGATGATGAAGACGGTGATTCGGTTTGTCCAGACCCAGGGCAACTTGTTTGGACGAATGCTATCAAAACATCGCCATTGGAGGGCGATGAGCATTCTAAGAAGAAATGTTTCTTGAAAGGTAATGCTTAGCCTCGAGCCTCATCAACCGGGAATGACTAAAATAGGGGAGATGTAGCAAGGCTAAGTGGGTCGCACCCAATTAGGGTATGTTATCACTTTTCTAGATGTCCTTGGAAACCTATTTATTATGGATATGGTTGTGCATAGAAGGAGCGCTCGATGGTTAAGATGGGAACACCCGGGGTGATAACATATTCGGTCTATCCAGGTTTGTTGTAGGCCGGTCTTGTGTAGCAGGGGATTCCGGCGAGGTCCTCGGTACATTGTTCTAGAGGTGTACTGTGATGGGCGGTACCCCAGTGTCCCAGTCATTCGTTGGAATCCATTCTCCAATACGAGCTTACGCTTTTATTTATAGAGCCTAGTATGCTGGAATTTAATTAATGTAACAATTTCAGCTATTTAAATAAGTATTTGTATTTAGACACTATTATAATATCACTGGATTTTCTATAAAATGTTTTGGTTATCGTAAGGGAAAAACCCGCTGTGTTTATGTGTGACACGGTCTTACGAGATACCTTTTGTTTTTCAAAGGATTTTGATAACTCTAATAATTCAAATTTGAGTGTGTTTTCTCACGTTTGTTTTCCAGACTGACTCGGGTGTTATTTTATTATAATGCTCGGGTCAGACCGAGTATTACAGATTCAGGTTAGAATGTTGTAGAACTCAGGAGACGAGCTGGAGGAGTTCAGATGTATTTTCGTACTTGGTTTATATTTTCCGCTGTGTGAGGACAAGTGATTATAACTGTCCAGATTGATGTATTGATTGTGTATTCTGATGGTTGTATGTATATAATCTATTATAGATTCATTTGTATAAAAATCTATTATTATATATTATATTTTGTTCCGCTACGATTGTGAGATTCTGTGTTTGTGTTCTATTTTCTTCTATCTCTTTCTTCTTCTTTACCCTAGTTATTCGCTCTTTCGTACAATTTGGGTTGAACTTGGGTGATTTATGATCGCCTCAAAGGGTACGGAACTACGGGTCACTACATTTGGTATCAAAGCTGAAGGTTAAGCGAGAACCTTGGCTTTGGTGGGGACTACTCATTAGAGATAAAGTCAGTAGTACTCTAGAATGAGTTGAGTGTAATAATAGGTATAAGCACGTATTTGTTAGTGAATTTAAATTTTTTTATATTATGTTGTTCTATCTGTTGAGTGGTATATAAATTTTGATCGAATAGTGGGACGCCACTTAAATCGATATGAGTTTCTAAACACTTGAACGCGATAAACCGACACGGTATGGTTTTGAAGCGGGTAAATGAAATAATTTTACCCGAATTGTATTTTGATATAAAAGGAATAATTTTCTAGAAAATTATTATAGTAGATTGATGTGTTTGGATTATTATTATATAACCAAAGTAAGATTTTAAAATTTGGAATAGTTATAAAAATCAAATTGGATTGTATAAGAATAAATTATACGAGTGAATTAAAAACTACAAATAGATTCAAACCAGAAATTGGAAGAATTAAATCCCGGAGATTTTTGGAAATGTTTTCCAAAGTATTTTGAAATAAATAATAGTACTATTATTTTAGGAATATTTTTGAATAGAAAAAAAATGAGTTTAAATGGATTTTGGAAGTGATATAGCACTGAACTCACTTCGGTCGCTGGGAAATAACTCCGATGATGATCGCGACATCATCGGTGTTCATTTTCTAGTTTCTAAGTAACGAATTTCTTCCATATTAAAATGATATGGAGATTTTCGGTGAAAACAAGTGTTGTTTTGGAAATTCCGAAGGGAAATTGTTTAGGAATGGAACCAAGTGAATTTTGAAAATACAAGGATGTGGTTTGTTAAACCAAAAAGAGTATATATATTTGGTTTCAAAGTGATTTAAAATAAATACAGGGTGTTTAAAAATTCTGGAATCCTGTGGAAGATGATATTTATAAGGAGGGAAGTGTGAAAAATTGAAGTTGGAATAAAATTTAACGTGAGAAAGTTAAAATGGAATTCAACTTAAGTTAAGTTGGATAAATTAAATTTTAGAAATTTAATTGACTGGATTTGAATTGAATTAATATAGTGTATTAATGAAATGGGAGTTAACTTAAGCGAAGTAATTGAAAAATATAATGAAATTGAATGAATTAAAAATAAAATTGGTTGGAGTGAAAATTAACTTAAGTATGAATAACTCGAATTTGGTTTTGAAATGTTGGTTAAAAGGAATTGAAATTGAAATTTAAATAAAGAAGGTGGAATGGATTTGAATCATATGGAATTGAATTAAATATGTAAATGTGAATTATAAAGTGACTATATAATTATAAGTTATAAAATTTGAATTGGATTAGAAATAATATCGAATTGAAGTAAATATAAATTTAAATTGTGAAATAGTTATATAACCATAAGTTATAAATTTTGAATGAAATAAAATTTGAGTGCAAATCTTGAATTGTGAATAAATAAATTGGAATAGCTTATAAAAATTGAGATTAATTGAGTAAAAATATACTTAGGCTATAAATAAATGTATAATCTCGTGTTAGAAATAAAATGTGGATATATTCGAGTATAGAATTGATGGAAATATGAAAAAAAAATTAAGATATGTGACTTATAAAATTGAAAAGTGAAATAAAAAAACTTAAAATAAAAATGGTTTGATATTTTGGTGAAGGAAATAAAATCCAACTTGAATTATAAAATAAATTTGAACTCAAGTAACTTAAAAGAAGTGATTTTTGAGTTAAGATCAAATATTGAGTTATAAATTTGAAGTGGACTAATCAGATAACGAATTAGTTAATTGAATATAAAATGGATAGTAACTTGGTTGAATAAAATCGGATTATAGATTAAGAGTGGATATTGGAATTGAAACTTGAGTTATAAAGAGAGTTCGACTTAATAGTACGCAAATTAAATATATTTTGAAGTGTCGTCGAATAAAATAGGAATGGTTTGAAATAGAGGTGATTTAAGTTATAAATAAATTCAATTTGAGTATAAATAAATTGAATATGGCCTTGATATTATTTAAACAAGTTCGAGAATGAATTCGAGTATGGAATTAAAATTGAAGTGGATTAAACGAATGAACTAATTAATTAATTAGTAAATGAGGTGGAAGTTGGTTGAAATGAAAATAAACCTAAGTTATATAAGGTGGTAATAATTTAAAATAATGAATTAACTTAAGTTAATATTTTGGGTGGAGGTTGGGCTAGAATAAATTGTGAAATGATTATTTAATAAATAGCGTGGGATGATCCCAAGCTTAATAAAATGAATTTGAATATAATAAATGTGGATATGAATGGAATACAACTGAATTGATTGTGAATAAATTTGAAATGGGATATAATTGAATATAAATTGATTTGGAATAATACTAAAATAACGATAGACTGGAATGGTTATTTTATTAAATGAATATCACCGAATTTGCATAGAAAAATTGTTGTTCGACACAAACGAAAGTAAATAAAATTCTATGTATAAATAGAGTGTGAATAAATTAATTTTTAATCAATTTGGAATGGATATGAGTTTGTTTGGTGTAGAAATAAACTGAAGGCATGTAAAGTGAGTTGTAAATCATTTAAATTGAATGAAATGGTATATGGATTGATTAGAAGTAATTAAATTGGTGTTTGAACCTCGTAATTGTTATAAATGTATGTTAGCATGCATTGTTTATGAAATCTATGTGTTTTAACCATTTAAATGAATGAAATGTGATTAAATTTCATGTTTTGGTATTCATGTGTTTAAAATTGAGTAAGTACAGATACAGAGGGACTTTTGGGCTAGATTTGGGTTGCGAAATTGCTTTTGAAGTAAATGCTTAAAAACGCTAAATAAGGTACGTTTTCGGATTAAATAATGCGAAAATATTGATATATATTTTGTTTTCCGACCGTGTGGGTCGATGTATATATATTTATATCTCTTGTCATATTGCAAAAGGTCCTCCATACAAAGGAGACTCTGCCAAAAAAATTCAGAAATTTAGGGTGTTAGAAGAAAAAATTGAAAATTTTTGGGAATTTTTGTTAACGAAAATTCGATTTCGAATTGTAATTGGAATAAAGGATTTTGGAATTAGAATTGAAAACTAATTATTTTGGGCAAAACTAAAAGATTAGAAAAGTGAATATCGAATTTTAACTAAGTGGGTTTTGATAAATTAATGGGTTTGGAGCGTTTTTTCCTACTTTAGCAATTTCGGGGATGAAATTCTTTTAAGGGAGGAGGAATGTAACGATCCGGATTTTCTCGACGTTTAAGTTTGAATATTTAAATGGTTTTAAATGTTGAGTTTGAGGTATAAATTCATTTTGAATATGGAGTTATTGGTTGAATTCGAGAAATAGCGTTTAATTCCAAAATATAGCGATTTATTTGATAAATTTAATTGTTGAATTAATAATTGAAAATCGTTTAAATCATTGAATTGAAGTTGAATATGAATCGAAAATGATTTCTAATGTTGATATAAGTTCTATTGGAATCTGAATTGAGTTAATAAGTTGTTAAAACTGGAACTTAAGTGATTTCGTTAATTTTTGAAATCATCGATTTAATCGACGCGTTAAATAGCGTCCGAGATACAGTCTCAGAATTCGACAAAACCAGTTCCATTGGATCTGTAATAGTGTGTTATTATCGGATTTCAATTTTTGCGGTGTTTGGAGTTATCGTTTGGCCGTACGGTATATAAACGCGTTGAAATTAATATCGAATTCTATATAATAATTGGGTCCAAAAAGCTATCTTCTCCATACGCTCGAATTAGGACTCAGAACCTTTTCCATTGCATTCGGAATAGGGGTATAACATTATGAACGTCTAGCGCTACGCCTCGATAGGGCTTCGAAATTTTAAGTTACGAAATCGAGACGATTTGAAGATTTATATAATATATATATATAGTTGATTAACAATATTTCCATCACTACTTTTTCCCTTCACCTCAGAACACTGTAGTCTCTCCTCTACACGCCAACATCACGTCTCCTTTTTTTTAAATCACGAACGCCTTTCCTCCTTTTTCTCAGTTCAAAGTTCCCGAAAAAAAATGGGAAGATTATATTCAATTCGTTTAAATCCCCTCTCTGCCTTCATACGAGATAAAAATCAAAGCTTCCCTCTCCATATCCTTTGATTCAAAATCATCAGAAAAGAAATCGCAAAAGAGATCGCAACTTGGGGAAACAGCTTGAGCTCAATGGTCGCGACCTAAAGGTGGCGACGCGATGAAGTTTTTAATGGGGAGTTTTGTCAGGGTGGCGGCGGCCTTGGGCGATGGAGTGGTCGAACGGCGATGGTGGGCGACTGGCACGCGAGTGGTTTTGGGCTTCAATTCCTGTTGCATGGGTTTTCAAAGTGATAGTATTCTCGGGGAGGAAGCGAACGAGAGTCACGAGCATCAAGGGGAAGTCGAAGTATCTGGTCATGCGCTGTCAGAAGGGAAGTTGCGATTTTTCTTTGGTCACGATGAGGCAAGTTAGGCATCGAATTGATGAACGCCGTGATGGTTCTGGCATCTTGGGCGAGGGCGGCATGACCTGGGAAGCGGGTGTGTTCATTTGGTTGGTCGTGGAGGAGTTAGTGAGGTAGAGGAGAGCATGCAAGTGTATGATGGCTGATGCGAGGTTGTCTCGAGTGCGATTAGTTCTGGTGAAGATTTTGGTGATGTCGGAAGGTTAGGAGGCTACTGAAGTGGTGGTGGTTCACGAAGATGGCAGCGTGAGTTTTGCGTGGATTCATGGGTGAAGTCGATCATTAGGGAAGGTGATCCTAGGCCGGTCAACGGATACATTCGGATGCGGATAGTGTCATATCCGCATCCGCATCCGAAATGATTTTCGGATATCGGATATCCGCATCCGCGGATACGGACGGATATCGGATAATTATCCTATCTGCTAACGACCGATAAATCAAGAAATATAAATATAAATTTTAAGTTTAACATACATTTTTTTCAATCCAATTGATCATAAAAGTGTTAAATATAAACAAATATGGCGATAATAAATAGTTTTGAGCGGTTAATAAGCATTAAATGTATATAATATAAACTATTAAATTGACAAAAAACAAATAAATATCTTTCATTATACTAAAATACACACAATTTGTACTATAATATTGACAAAGACCGGACGGATAATTTTCGGATGCGGATGTCTTCGTATCCGTATCCGCATCTGTTTTTTCGGATATTGAATATTATCCGCTTTTCGGATACGGATGCGGACGGATTTCGGATTTTTCGGGAATCCATTGACAGCCCTAGGTGATCCTTGAGACTAGATCGGAGGGTAATTTATTTAAAACCATTTTTAATCTAAGTTAACTGTTAGTTACTTTATTTTGCAGTTTATTAATTCATATTGAATTTATACGAGGTCCCAAAATCACGAAATCAGTCACGACGGATTCATAGCTGCGAAATGGATATTCTGGATGTTCGAAAGAAAAAAAACCAAGGTGAGAAAATTCTCACTCATTTGGATGCCAAATATAATTTTAGTTAGTTAAAATTAATTATTGGATGCTTTGTTGAAGTTGTTAATTATTATCTATTGAATGATATGGTATTATATATATATATAGTAGTATATATTAATATTTGGAGTGATATTCCCGCACATTATAGTGGATGAGACCCTGCATAATAGCGGATGACCTTATATACCGCGATATCCCCCTCGAAGTGGGATTGGTATTTTTATGTTGTATTAACATCTATGGATGCAGGAAACAAGTTGGAGGAATCCAACTGGATTCCTCAAATATATTGTTTATTTTTCATACATATTGATATATGATGTGTGTAGATAATCTGTTATAGATTTTTGTTGTAATTTGAATTATTGGATGCTATTGTAGTACTGGCCTGAATTTTGATATTTTAAATACCATAAATACATTTTTTAAATTTAAGGGATAAAAGGGAATTTTTGATATAAAAATATTTATATTGAAATTGGGGTTATTTTAAAGAAAATGAGTTAGAAAAATATATTTGATTTTTTGGTTATATTTAAATACTGAGAATTCTTAAATGGAGATTTTAAAAATGAATTATATAAAAAGAATTTATAAATGATATTCTGGAAATATAAAAAGGAGTTGAAGTCGATATTAAAAATAGATTGAAAATTATAAATGGGATTTATAAAGAAAATGATTTATAAAATGGAATTTTATAAATAAAATTGTTTTTATAAACAAGTAAAACTCAAAGGATTTATAAAAATTTGTAAACGATGTATATAAATAAAGGAAATCTATATCAGGATGATAAATTGGGAATATAAATTTATGGGATGAATTTATATTAGAGTATGGAAATAGACCGAATATGTTATAAAAATGGAAGTTGGAAATATTTCTAAGTATTGAAAATGGTGGAATATCCTGTAATGAATCTAAGTGTTGAAATTGTTTTCAAATATAGAAATATTGAAAGAGATTGAATATATATCTTGGTGAGGATGTTTTGAAATAAATATTTTGGAAATTTATAAAATAAGGCCTAGTGTCTGCTTATGGATGTTTTGTTGGGAGATAAATAACCGACTATCAATATTGGCCAATTTCGTTAATCGTTTCGAAGAGACCGGGATCGAATTTAATTATCCGAAAAACTACTTTGATCCGATTTGAACATTATGAATGAATACCATGAAGATGATGAAGACAATGATTCGGTTTGTCAAGACCCGGGGCAACTTGTATGGACGAATACTATCAGAACATCGCCATTGGAGGGCGATGAGCATTCTAAGAAGAAATGTTTCTTGAAAGGTAATGCTTAGCCTCGAGCCTTATCAACCGGGAATGACTAAAATAGGGGAGATGTAGCAATGCTAAGTGGGTCGCACCCAATTAGGGTATGTTATCACTTTTCTAGATGTCCTTGGAAACCTATTTATTATGGATATGGTTGTGCATGGAAGGAGCGCTCAATGGTAAGGATGGAAACACCCGGGGTGATAACATATTCGGTCTATCCAGGTTTGTTGTAGGCCGGTCTTGTGTAGCAGGGGATCCCGGCGAGGTCCTCGGTACATTGTTCTAGAGGTGTATTGTGATGGGCGGTACCCCAGTGGCCCAATCATTCGTTGGAATCCATTCTCCAATACGAGCTTACGGTTTTGTTTGTAGAGCCTAGTATGCTGAAATTTAATTAATGTAACAATTTCAGCTATTTGAATAAGTATTTGTATTTGACACTATTATAATATCACTGGATTTTCTATAAAATGTTTTGGTTATCGTAAGGGAAAAACCCGTCGTGCTTATGTGTGACGCGGTCTTATGAGATACCTTTGTTTTCAAAGGATTTTGATAACTCTAATAATTCAAATTTGAGTGTGTTTTCTCACGCTGATTTTCCAGACTGACTCGGGTGTTATTTTATTATAATGCTCGGATCAGATCGTGTATTACAGATTCAGGTTAGAATGTCGCGGAGCTCAGGAGACGAGCTGGAGGAGTTCAAACGTATTTTCGTACTTGGTTTATATTTTCCGCTGTGTGAGGACAAGTGATTATAACTGTCCAGATTGATGTATTGATTGTGTACTCTGATGGTTGTATGTATATAAACTGTTACAGATTCTTTTGTATAAAAATCTGTTATTATATATTTATTTGCGATTTGTTTGTGCTCTATTTTCTTCTATCTCTTTCTTCTTCTTTACCCTAGTTATTCGCTCTTTCGTACAATTTGGGTTGAACAGGAATGATTTATTATCAACTCAAAGGGTACGGAACTGCGGGTCGCTACAAAACTGGTAGTATCCTACCTTGGGTATTGCCTCACGTGCCTTGTCATACTGTTATCCCTAAATGAGACCCATACGATTTTGGTTTAGTGTTGTCGTATCATTGCGCATCCCTATCCACTGACCGTTTAACCAGTGTTTTATATGCAAACTGTACGACGATGCTTAAAAACGTATTAAGAGGGATTAATGTAAAGCCTTAACGCTAAGAAAAATATTTACTTGACTGATAGACACTACATATACAGCGTATCCTATTGTATATATAAATAGTTTAACGGATCCTTAGGAGATGGAAAATCCCGTAACATCTCTTGAGTTACTTGTACATTTTCACTTGAGTAGGACTACTTACATGAGAACTTCTAGTCCTGACTCCAGTATGTTGTTTTACATTATGCTTGGGTCAGTCTGGGTCAGCTTGGGTATTGCAGTGTGTGAGCAGTGCTTATTTTGGGAGCCGAAGACTTGGTCGAAGACTCCACTCTATCCAGTATTAGTTATCTGTTTTATTTTGGCTTGTATCAGTAACTTCGATGTATCTCTAGTATTGTATAATTAAAGTCTGTAACTCTGATGTATTTGGTGTAGTAGCTTCATGAACTACTATGTATATTATTTATTTGCGTTGCGAGATTCTGTATTATTCTGTGTGTGATTCTGTGTCTGATTCTATATTAAAACCCCAAATTGATAATCTGTCTTATTTGAATGGTTTAAGTTGGACAAGGGTGGTTTATTGTCTGCTTAAGTTGTTTGAAAAAGGCGGGTCGTCATAGGTAGTTTGTTAATCAGATAAACTAAAGTAGCAAATGAATCTGGCCAGAATTTTAGAGGCAATAAGGCTTGAGCAAGAAGTGTGAGACATGTCTCCATAATACGTCTATGCTTTCTTTCTACCAATCCATTCTGCTCTGAGGTATGTGGGCAAGTGGTTCTATGTATGATTCCCTTCTTTTGGAAGTATTCCTTTAAAGGTTTGAATTCTAAACCTCCATCTATCTGTATGATCTTTAACTGATGTTCGGTTTGCTAATCTACATGATTGATGAATTGCATTACTGCATTGAATGTCTCTGCTTTTGATCTAAGAAAATTAATCCAAGTGTATCTAGACTCTAGAGTATGCATCAACAAAAGAAATATAGTAGTTAAACTCATAATCGGTGTTAACTGGGGCTAGACCCCATAAATCTGTTGCTGCCATTTCAAGTGGTTTGTTGTACTTAGTCAGAGAATCTGAAAATGTCAATTTGTGACTTTTACCCATTTGACAAAATGTACACATGTAAGGTAAAGATATATTTTCAAAACTAATATTATTGCTCTTCAATACTTGTTTTACAGTATTAGCATTTGGATACACCAATTTATAATGCCACATATCAAAAATACTTTTATCACCAGTTTTAACAATGGAATCGGAAGAATTACACCATCTTCTTTTATCTTTGGATTTGTTATTCCCACTAAATTGAACACATATAGGCCATTCTGCACATTAACCTGCAAGAAAATATCGTTATCTAGTACATCTCTAACTAATCAAAATTTTGGATAAAGTTCAAAATACACTTGATTATCATTAGCAAATTGTGAGACACTCATTAAATTTTTCTCAGGAACTCTTAATAAGTTATTGAGTTGTAACTCGTTCTTGCCTTTGATACTTGCATTTCCAGTGTGTGTAATCTTATTGACTCACCATTTCCCATAAAGATAGACCGTTTACCTTTATACTCTTTGTTCCTGAGATTTAGATTATGTAGATTATTTGTGATATGATTGGTTGCACATGAATCTAGATAGCAACTTTCACTCTGTATATCCTCAGTTTTGGCCAGAACTTCAACATCACTTTGACTTCTTGTATTTTCTAACCGAGTTCTTGATTCTTGACTGGTATGTGCTAAATTTGCATCAGAGTATGTTCTTTGACTATTGTTAACGCCTTGCTGATTTGGTGTGTAATTCCGATCAAATCTGAAGTAACACCTATTTGCAGTATGTCCATCTTTTTCACAAATTTGACATCTGACTTTGTTATTGCTGAAATTTGATCTTCCTCTACCCCTGCCTTTGAAATTTGATCCACTTCTTTGACTGGCTTGATCATTTCTGTTGTTGGAGCTTCTTTCTTGAATTTTATTCTTGGAATTTGATGCATAATTTATCGTAAATTCCGAGTTTTGTGATTTCTTTTGCTCTAATCTGCCTTCATGTGATAGCAAGGCAGAATGTACATACCGAATTAATGGATATTTTTCCATAGGTGAAATGACAGCTATTACAGCTTCATACTCCTCCTTCAAACCATTCAAGCTTGCTAATATTTGTGCAATGTTAGCCACTTTATGACCTGGTGCACCAAGTAAATCACATAATGTCTTTATCTTGGTCAAATACTCTCTCATTGATATGCCGTCTTTCTTTAGATTCTGCATTTGCCTTTTAGTACATTACTCTTGCTAATGATTGAAAATTAAAAATCTGTTCAACTGTGGACCATATTTCACGTGCAGTGTTACAACCAATGAGTTGTGGTAGCAAGTTTGCACTGATGGATAACAATAACCAAGAACTTAATAAGCTATCTTGTCTTTGATGTATCACATATTCTTTATTGCTGACTATTGCTCCTTCCATACTTGTGATATATCTTGTAGGAGTAGGGGATGTACCAAGAATATACTCCTCTAGGCCATATCCTCTTATTGCTGTTGCAATCTGAAACTTCAACGGAAGTAATTGCTTTCATCTAATTGAATGGTAATCAATCGACTTCTTGGATTTATGATGTTCTTGGTGATTTCCTCCCTTCTGATGACGGGTTTACATTGCCTGTTGCTGGTATTAAGGATGTATTATCTCCATCTTCTGCCATTATGCTGGATCTTGATCAAGCGATGAGTGAAATCTTCGATGATCTCAAATCTCTGATGCGGCCGGAATCAGAATGATGAGGCTTCTCTGACTGATTCCTTGGCACGACACTGAGATTGATTCTTGGACATAGAACAGTACTTTGCACAAAGAACTCAATGGTTCTTGGCAAAAAAAGTTGAGGAATCTTCCCAGTGATGATGTGATTTCTGAGGGAAGAAATACAACCGCAGTCATCTCAAATGATGATATTGTAGCTGATGGGGTAAGACAAGGCGTGTTGTGCTGTTAGGCTGGGAAAGCTCTGATACCATGAAAAAAAATAGAAGTGCTGAAAGGAAAAATGATTTTATTAACGTTGATAAAATGATATGTACATAGCGCACTGACATTTATAATGTACATATGATGCGAGTTTAATAATAGAATATGGCCCGCATTCTTATTGTGTGAAAATACGTATTTGTCCTCTGCCCTGATATATTACATATGCCAGTTCATTATCTCAATACCCTTATTATCGTCCTCGACATATTTGTAGTTGAATGATCGTAGAAAAGAGAATTGATTTAAGAAGTGAGAAATATTATTTTTCTCGAAGATTTAAAAAATAATAATAATAATAATGTTTAGTGGTAAAATTTTAAATAAAATGCACCTGACCTTTATTATCTTTTTAAATAGTAATAAAATAAAAAATGTGCAATACCATCATTCTGCCCAAGACATATACATGATGATGTAAAAGAACAAGAATACATCGTAGCCTTTACATATTAAACTCTTCATGGACAACTGCACCGAACTAAAACCTGACAGTACCAGTATACTTTCCGTTTAAAGGCCCTTAAGCTGACTGATCAAGCCAGTTAACTCTACCCATTTTTCAAAAGCGCTAACTGAAGACACGAATGCTGTTTTAGCCGGATCGATTTCTTGCTTGTCAACTGATATTCATAAACCAAACGAGCATAAAGTCACGCATACATAAGATAAACATGCAAAAATAACCATACAATGTCTACACGTACCTGATGAAATTAAAGATGAAAAAGAAGAATTGAACGCATCGACCTCTGCCTGCTCTTCAGGACTGGAGCTTAGCTAATTGCAGACAATGTCGGAGATTTAATTTCAGACCGTCGATTGTGATAGTATAATATAACAAAAGCTGTCGTAAAAGTTGAAGGTTTAACCTTGGTAAAAGCTAGATTGACATTTTTTAACCAGTCATTTTGTGCAAGAACAGAACCTGCAGAAGACAAATCGTTCTTCTCAATTGCTTCTCCAACTTTACTTAGCTTGTATACGAGTTCTTGCAGATATCCTGTAAATCAACAGTATAGTTTGTTTATTTGTTATTTGTCATTTATTTATGTATCAGTTATTGTCACTAGAAACAAAAAGATGATAGAAAGATCTTATTAACAAACTTTTGTAAAATTGTTCGTAAATGAACAACACAAACCTGTTTCTTTCTTTAAAGAACTAATAACTCCCTGTCTTTGAAGCCTCTTTTCCCTATCTTTTTTCACCTTTTCTAACAACTCTAAATCATCATCAGCCTCTAAAATTGCTGCTTGTGAATACTGGGGAAGTGAAAATGCAAGTGCTGTGCCAAGGCAAGTAAATAGAAGAACATTTCTTCTGCTTAATGAAATATTTGATTTACATTCACTTTCCTTCTCTTTGTTGTTTTCTTCCTTGCTGTTGATGCATTTAATTGAAAATTTAGCGGGTGATAATATTGTTGAAGAAGAAGAGCAGGAGGATAGGATGTGCTTTGGGAGAGAAGAAATTGTGAAGAACGATGTAGCCATTGCTGTTTTTTATTTTTTGAAACTGAAGTTTGTTCAAGAGAGCGACTAGTTTTCTCCATTTTTGGAGTAAGAAGATAAGTCTACCTCTAATGGTAGCCAACCACAGATTTTGGTCGATTTTTCCTTTATGGAGCATCAGAATAGAAAAGTAAATTCCTAAACAATTGAGCAAAAGGGCATTTGGTCTAGTGGTATGATTCTCGCTTAGGGTGCGAGAGGTCCCGAGTTCAATTCTCGGAATGCCCCATTCTTTTTCTAATTTACCCATTTATCCCCTTTTCTACACTGGGATTTGGTACGCAAACTTCTAAACCTTTGCCCCCCACAAAAAATACAATAAAAACACTCAACCAAATCAGAACCCGTACAAAGTTTTTGTGTGCGCGCGCCCATATTTGTATCCAGGGGAAGGGCGGATCCCTGTAATTGATGTGGTTGATGTTTTGAAACTGTAAACTTTGTTGCAGTTGCCAGAAACTCCCTATTTTGCAACAGTATCCGCAAGTCCATTTCTATATATTATCGGTACGTGCTTGGTTTTTTTCCTTATAAATTGTATATGTCAGTTTAAATCAGTTAAAAATAATTTATTATTTTTCTAGTAATATTAAGATTTGTATATTTGTAAAAAGTATTTTAAATTTGTAAAGAAAGTTTAATTTTAAATCTTATTTTTAATAGCTTTTTGAATTTGTAAAACATGTTTAATTGTTAGATCCTACTTTTAGGGGCATTTGAATTTGTAAAAGAAGCTTAACATTGGATCCTATTTTGAAGTGATTGGAATTTGATAATATACATAGGAACGTTTTTGATACTTCACATTGATACCAAAAAAATGTGACACCAAAGCTATTACAATTATTATTAAAGATTTGACCAAACTCTGAGCTTTAGAAATGAAAAATGCAACTGTACTTTTCAAAATTACAAAGAAGTGCAAACTCAATGAATTTTATGAAATTTTCTAATTTTGAATTGTATTTTGTATTTTGATCAGTGCAATCCAACGTTGTATCAAGGTGCATTTTGTACAGTGCAAACGATATTCTTTGAATATTTTATTTTGTTTTGTTTTTGTCTGAGATAAGTACATATTGAAGCATTTTGTGATCTTCTAGCAGAATAAATAAAAAATAGTTTAATATCCGCATCTGATAAACAACATTTACACATGACTATTAGCTTACACTACTTGCTATATGATGACAAAATAAAAAATTAAAAAAAAATGATAATTTGAGCAAATTAATGGAAGCGAAGATATACACTTTTTCAATGAAAGAATTCATAGTCTGCAGTACTGATATCCCACTGAAAAATGATATTCTCTTTCACTTTACTATTTTAGCATTAGCCTGGCTTTTAAAAAAGAACCTTAGATTCTTAATTTGCTGAAATGGTATCAATAAATAACCAGGAAAAGAAAATAGATGAAAATTTCCTCATCAAGAACAAATGATACATTGATCAACTAAAAGCTTGACGCTACAATGTCCCATGAACATATTAATCAACACCACAAACTTGAGTTTTGATACTAATCAATTCTCCTCCTTAACTTTTGCTGCTTCTCTCCCCTCAGCAGCAGCAGTCATTAGTTCATCAAACTTCTCGGATTTCCCTAACAATATCTCAATCTATACCCAAAAAAAAAGTAGCAATTTTATTTACATTTACGAGCATGGAATCAGATTTTGTTGTGAAATTTTGGTTTAGGTATTACCTTAGCTTTCTGAGAGGGGCGCCCTCTAGACTCATCCTTCATATCAACCGTAGATGTGGCTATTTCTGTAAAGATAAATAAGAATGAGCATAGTGTAAAAAAATTGTAGGCTGTACCATAAGTTAAACTATATATATGATAGTCTTACTTTTTTCTATGGCAAATCCATTGTTTTTCAATATCTCAGCAATGGTGACAACTGTTGCAATAGCTGTAAAAGGAGAATTGAAGGATATGTTAGTTAAAATCGCCTCCTCTAATTAATATAATTGGCACCCACGTGTGTGTGTGTGAAAACCACTCACTCTTTCACACAGGGAATACACATGTTACAACATTATAACATATTAAAATCATGATAGGTTTTATATCCTATAGACTAGCCAAGGCTTTGGAGCAAATTCTGAAGATACAAAAATTTAGATTAGTGGCAATTCTTGCGTTCATTATTTTCAAATTTTATCCATAAAAACTTTCTCCCAGTAAATTTTTTTGGATCAAACCCCACCCCCTTCCTCCCCAAAACTATTTTTTCAGCAATTTATTTTAATTTTAAATTAGCTAGCATATTTGCACAAAAACGATGAAAAAATCGATATTTTCATGTATTTGCAAGTTGTATACATTAAAACCGCAAATATACTCATTTTTATTTTTTTTGTAAAAACTCGCAGTTTCTAGTTCATATATATCTCTACTTATTTTAGTTTATTTATCGATTTAATTATTATTTTTATTAGTTTAGTTGAATTATATACAAAGAGAGTTGAACAACCTAGCGGTATTAAAAGTTGAACAATGTATGAAGGGGTGGGTTGTTTGTAATTGTAAAATCAGAAGACACGAGGCTTAAAAATTCCACCACACAGATGTAACAACCTCACCCACATCCGTACTTTCCAATCCATTCATGGAAATAATATTTTGACTTTGATTTTTTCCTTGAAGTATTTTCTAGTCCCATTTTTTGACGGAACTTAAATAATTAGAAATAGATTAATTAACTGATTTATCGTTGGTCTTGTTGATGTTACATTTTTCCTTATAATCTTCTAGAAATATTCTTAATTCCATACTAATTATTTACTTTAAAACAGGTATGTGTATGTTCTCATATACCTCATTAATTAAATGGAACACGAGAGCTTTTCTGACTTTATTTTTATACCCGAGCTAGCCAAATTCAGACATGATCATCTGGTACAAACCTCGAAAAGACCATACCAATGTGTTACAATGACACTGCTAAATCCTCACAATTAATTGATTCAAAGTTCCATAGTTATTAACGGCACACGGTGCAAAATGGTGCAAAACCTTCATGACGCACGGAGCGGCGAATGGAGCACGCCTTTTTTATTTATGGTGCATGTTTAGAAAGAAATTTTTTATTATACATGACAATTAATTGGTAGTCCAATAATAATCAATATTTATTTTACTAAAAACATATACAACAAAGATTCTTTTTAATCATTTTGCAAAAACTTTATTAAACATAATACCGTAACATAGACTTTCAAGTACAATAATCTTTTTAAAAGCCATAATTCAAAATAATAATACATACTACCAATAAATTAGAAATTTAAATTTGATTCACATATATATGGTATATTTTATTTTGCAACTTGCTTTGAGAATATTTATTAAAAAGATTTAGTTTTTTCCATGTCAATCACAACATATTTTTGCCTTCGAGCAAAATGAATTACAGAAGAGTTATCTATTAGAAGATGCAAAACATAATAGCAATAATAAACATAATCATATGATAGTATTAATCTCTATGCATGGTTCGATCAACAAAATATTGAAAAAACAAGCCTTTTTAGCGTCGTAAGTCATGTGTGTCTTACTTATGCGCCAGTTGGTGCGTCTTTTCGTGTGCGTTGCGCTAAGGGTGAAAAGGCGCAGCCGCCGCACCTTACGACATGGTGCATGTCTTAGCGCGTCTTTCATGACTATACAAAGTTCAAAGTGAACTTTAGCCAGATGAGAATGGCGTAGTATGAGGAAGGCTGCCCCTTTGGTTGGGCAGACTTGGCGATGACCCAAGGTCCGGTTTCCAAGGGAGCGCGTATTATATTTCATTCGTAATTTGGTTTTAGGAAAAAGCCAATTGACATGTAGAATTAAACTCGCTCTATAAACCTAGTTTGACAGTTGCGTTGTGTTATCATCACATCTAAATTTTCTTGCTATAATCATCAGTTTCCAGACAACCTTCCTTTCTTCAATAAAAGAGGATGTAAGGTAAACTCATTATAACCTTTTTTTATGATTAATTTATCATCTATTTGTTGATTATTACTTGATGAAATGAATCAATTGGCATTTAGAATATGATCATTTCTGCATCATATTTTTAAATTTATCAGCAATGTATATTTTGTCAAATTAGTTAATTCTGTTTAATAAAACAATTCAATATAGATTTTTGTTTTTTTAGAAGCTAAAATAGTTGTAAGTTTATTTACAGTTTGATTTTCAAATTAGATTAAATTGCAGAATTTATTAAAAATTCATAATATTTGTATGAATAGGTTGATCATGATCTGAATCCAAATGTTTTACTATTCATGACTGTTTTGTATTGAGCATTGTTTTTGTATTCTTACAATGATGTAGAATAACCAACAAACAGACCTTTTTATGACCTACTAATAAAATATTTATAGAGGGCGTTGTTAAGCTTGTTTTTTTTCCTGAAAAAAAAAAGACATTTTATGGTCAGAAGTTTAGTTTGGTATATTTGCAATGTATTTTTTTTCAATTAAATACTCTTTGAATATTATAGTTAACGAATTAACATTTTTACAATTTGTGGTATTATAAGATGTTTGTGCTTTGAAAATAAAAAAGGAAAGGGAAGAAAGACAAATCTGGATGACCATTGCATAATCATGTTTGTAATGTAATTTATTATTGTTGTCTAATGGCAAAGAATACATTAGTTGATCAAAATTATTTAATAGTTACTAGCAATGCTGCACAGTTTTCTATATACCCATTATTTTATCTTAATTTACACTACTTATTATCCCGTAATTGATTCAATTTGCTATATGAGTTTCGTGAAAAATGAATGGCAAATCAATCCAGAAACCGACTGCAAAAGATTGTCAAATGGGATAAAAAAATTATCAGACAACAAAAAAATCATAACTATAATAGAGGGTCACGAACAATATATTGTTGTTTGAACGTGGCATTTAATATTGTGTACTTCAGAAAAACTGATCAGTTTTTTAGCAGCAAAAGAAAGTACATATCAGGGCCGGTTTAGGCCCAGTGCAGACTGTGCCCACGCACGGGCATTAAAAAAAGGACAACGAATTTTCATTGCTCAAAGCTAGAGAAGAAAGAGATGAAAAAAAGAACGTGAAAGAAAATTGCAAGCAGCGGCACGTTGGAGGCGGAGCAACAGACGTTGCAAACTGCAGTGCAACACACGCTAAGAAACCCTACCTTAAACCCTAAATTGTCTAATTTGCAAAAAAAAGTTGATTTTTTGGTGCCAATAGATTGTCTAAATGTCTAACGGGCTCTGACAGAACTACAAAACCCCTAATAAGAAAAGCAATCAGAAAAAAACCCTAAAATGGGCAGCCAGATTCTACCATCTGGGTGGCTTTCCACGCAAGCTAGTGATTGGAGCCGCCGGATCACTTGAGAAGGTGGTGACCACCGTATTGAACTCGAGCAACGTTCATAACTCCAATACATTGATGAGTCTCGTCCGATCTCGGCCGTTGGATCGGCCGCTCATCACCGTTTGCAACCACATGTCCACGTGAGTATTTAAATGCTTGTTTTAGTTTCAAGATCTGTTTGTTATATCCATTGTTCATAAAAATCCCTAAAGATGCAGGTTTCAGAAGTTAAACACTTAAGTTAACTTAACGGTCTGGTAACCAAATAAGAGCAATTGCACTCTGGCACTGTCAGTTGCCAATTTACTTCTAATAGTTCCCAATTCATTTGTGGTAGCTCATTTAACTGTTGAAAATGCACAACATGTTGGCCAATTGCTCCAAAATAATTATGAACCTCACTCATTATCTTGTATTGTAGCTTTGGATCACATTAATTGCATTGCTTGAGTTCTAGGGGTGTGCATTATCTGATTGGAACCGAATTAACTGAATGAACCTAAGTATTTTTTATAACTCGTATATAGTTTCTATCGTTTCTAAAATAAATAAATTACCGAATTGAATAACTCTGGTACAAAATTCAACATGAAAATATGGTGTTTTCCATTGGTGGCTTAGACAATATAACATGTATACTCAAAGTATATCATAGTTATTAATGGCGCAAGGTGCAGAACCTCTCTGCTGACATGGCGCGGACGTGGCAAATGAAGCGCACCTTTTTAATTTACTGCGCATGTTTAGAATTTTTTTTATATAAATTTAAAAGTTCAATGTTTTTATTTTGCATCCAACAAAGATTTTTTTAGGTATTTTGCCAAAAATAAAAAGCATCAAATATAATACTATAAACATAAAATTTCAAGCATAATAGTTTTCTAAAGCCAAAATCTAATATAATTATACATGTTACTGGTAACCTAAAAATCTGAATATGATTCAACAATTATATTTTTTAAATCAATGTCTGCACAATCAAATTTACAAGCTTCAACACCTTCCTCATCCATCTCTTTTAGATTTGTTTCTTCTTCGTGAATATGTAAAGGAGCTGAATGGGATGCTGAAAAACCTCTCGATGTAGATGCTCTTCTACTTGGATATCTAGCTTCCTCCACTCCTACAGCTCTAGCAGCAACACCCCAAGTCAAGTCATCGTTATCATCATCAAATACAAGCCCATCTTTAGCATCGAATGCATCATCTATATTTCTCATTAATCATTCATTACAATTATCAGTATCCTTCAAGAATATTGGATCGTTGTGTCACGGATGTTGTATTGTACCTTTTTTTAATGCTCCATAATATGATGAATACTAATTTTATACGTTTGGATTATAAAAAATGAAAAACAAATAAAAAATAAACAAAAGTGTTATCCCGCCTTTTGGCAAGACCGTGACACCAAGAACTGGATTAGTGACCAATGACGGTTCATTTTAAAGATCGGTTATACACAGGCTCACCATGGATATCGGTGAATTTTATCCGAGTCCAGAATGAGCCACAATTGCTCAGACATGACAAACAAAGCCAGGAAAGATAGCATTCCAAATTTCAAGTCAATCCGAGTTCGCATGCTCAAGATATGACTGACGCAAAATAAAGGGGAAAATACAACTTCATATCCAACGAATTGCCTGGTTTCGAATCCATCGATATCGTCTCCTTCGTATCCAACAGCAGGATTTATGTTCGAATCCATCAGCGAAGCCTGTATTCGAATCGATAGCATTCGCATCGATCGGAAGAAAGAGAACTTCGCCTCCATCTGGTTCGTGTCCATCAAGCTTAAAGGTCCTTCGAATCCATGGAAGTATCTCTCTTTAAACCCATCATGTGGTCGCCTATTCGTATCGATCAACTGGAACGCATCATGATCGATACGAATGAGATATAGTTCGAATCCATGGTATGGCTGAAGCTTTCGAATCCATGAAGCCAAAGCGGCGAGATACTTGGAACGACTCGATCAAACCGGAGTGAAAAGCGGATCGACCTGAAGATTGCGCTCCACGTCATCACAAAGGCGCTTGACACCATCGATTCGAAGCTATCGGTGCGAACCGATCGATTCGAACGGAGCGAAAGGTCCAGAAAACGCTAATTCGAATCGATGATAATTCACGATCTACAAGTCCAAATGCTATGACATTTTCACAGGAGCTCACATACACGGTGAAGAATGTCCACACCAAATTTCAGCTCGATTGGATGATTCTTTGATCGATTCGAATGGATTTCGAATCGATCCCGAAGTGGGCCCAACTTTCCTGAGGCCGGGCATGTGGATCCCCTCACGTGCCAGAAGTGGTCTCCCGAAATTTAGGCGAAATATCAGCCTCCTACACCTATAAATAGAGCCCCTGGTCATTCAGAAAAGGGGTCGGACAATTTTAAGAGCTAAAGAGCGCCCAGACTTTGCCAGATTTACTCCAGATCACCATTGCTGCCTTAAATTCAGACTTTAATCATAAAATCTGTTGTACTACGCTATAAGAAATTGTAATCTTCAAGTATCGAGCAATAAAATCATCAAACTTTATAGTGGACGTAGGCGAAACGCCGAACCACTCTAAATTGTTGTCTTCTGTGCAATTTACTTTCCGTTATTTGGAGTTTTTGTTAGATAATCCTCATTTTCAATTTTCATTCTTCACTTTTATCTCTTCAAAAACTTCCGAAGAGTGTTGTGCCCATTTTTGGTACAAACACTTTGGTGCTTTCACCGAGAAAAACAAGTTTTTTCTCCTGCTCCTTGGATCTCCCATCGACACCGGATTGCATAAATCCAAGAGGAAGATCCAGATCTCTAATTCGGAATCCTTCCATCCTATTCAGACTTGCGTAAAGTCTAGGCAAGGACTCCACCACTCAAGATGGTTAGCACAAGAACTGCCTCTACGGCTGCTGATCAAGAAGGTCGGGATAGACAGAATCCTACACAGCAGCCACCATCCAATCAAGACAACACTGCTCACTCAGATCCGTCAGGACCAGTCACCAGACAAGAGTTCCAAGTGTTGCTCCAAGAACTGACTCAAAGTCGGCAACAATTAACTGAACAGCTGCGCGCTAACGCTGAATTGACCAACCAATTAAACCGCCGAAGGCGCAAGAGGACCAGGAGGGATGATGCTTCCCACTCGTCCACGGAAAGTTCCGCCTCATCTAACTATCACAGCAGATCTATCCATCCCCGATTAGATGTGAGTCACACACAAGCTACCGGATATCAACCTGCCTTGACCGTAGGACAATTGAGGGTTAGGCCATCAACCAGCTTCCAGACCGGGCCCTCATCACGAGGAGGTGTTGTTCCACAGTATACCACGGACAATCGCACTACAACCGCCGCGGTAGAAACAAGGGTTGATACCCGAAATCTGTCAGATCTGAATAATCAACAACGTGGGCGTACTCCTGAACCATACGTCCCGGAAGATGCCGAGCCAAGGAGGCGAGACTTGGACCGTCGACAGCGTCCGGTTCAAACTCGCACTGTGGAACCCGACCACACCTTAGCTCGGCATGCACAGAATGCGATGATGCCCGATATTTCCACCATGATACGTCAGATGATTCGCGAAAGTCAAGGGCTTACCAATGACGACTGGGGAATCTCCCGTAGTCATACTCCTTTCACAGACGAGATATTATACGCTGATCCTCCTCGGCGATTCAGAATGCCAACTCTCCCAATGTACGAAGGAAGTAGTGACCCCAATCAACATATTTTGAAATACGAATGGTCAATGAACGCTGCAAGGGCTGATGATGCAGTGAAGTGCCGAAGTTTCCCCATCTCTCTAGGAGGAATCGCAACAATGTGGTTTACAAGGTTGCCACCTAGATCTATCTCTTCGTTCGATCAACTGGCTAAGAAATTTGTCGAACAGTTTGGTATGCATGTTGCTAGACCTAAAGACGTTAACACCCTGTCTAGTGTCACTCAAGCTCATGGAGAGACACTCAGACGTTATTTAGAGAGATTTCATGCAGCATGTGTGGAGATTAGTAATCCTAACGATAGCTCGATCTTGATGGCATTAACCAAAGGAATCGATCCTGATTTTGAGTTTGGAAATTGGTTAGCTGGGAAACCACCCGCATCGTTGGACCGTTTCTACTCTAAAGCCGCTCACGGCAAGAGGACGCGAAACAATCTAGGAAGCAGGACGATGCGAGCCCAGAAGTGAAGGAATACAAAGTAACGTAGCAGTTAAGCAGTCCGGTGAGAGTTTCGGAAAAGTTCAGTTGAATATACAGAACAAACAAACCCAGCCGAGAGGCAACAATGGTCAAGATAAGAAAAGAGATCAGAACCGAGGCCCACGACGTAGGGCTCCAATGTTCGATAATTACACGCCGTTGAATACATCATTGGAAAACGTGTACCTACAAACTTGCAACCCTGTGCAATATAAGAAGCCTGCTCTGAAGCCCTCGTCGGAGAGGCAGGTTCAAACAGGGAAGTTTTGTAGATTTCATGAGTTACGGCCACAATACCAATGAGTGTCGACATTTGCAGGACCTCATCGAAAAGTTGATCAGGGAAAGAAAGTTAGATCAGTTTGTACGGGCGCCGCAGTCTGGTGGTGCGGGCCCTTCAAATCAAAACCGTGTGCAAAATCAAGAAAGACAGGAAGAACCCACTCGTACGGGCGGAAGGCTAGTTATAAACACAATAAGTGGTGGTCCCCACCCAGCAGACAGAAGCTGGAGGGAAATGGAGTCGTATGCTAGCTCTATCAGGCATGCGGACTTCGAATGCTGCAGTAATTGTGAAGATGGGGCTCCGGCCAAGCAACAAAAGACAATGTCTGATGATATCATATTTAGAAGCCGAGACGCTGATAAAGTCGAAGCCCCCACGATCGACCCACTGGTCATATCTGCCCAGGTAGGTCCTGCTTGGATGAAGAGGATCCTGGTTAACAGTGGGAGCTCCGTAAACATCTTACTTAAACGGGCTTATGATTTAATGAAAATGGAAGCAAAGGACTTAAAACCTTGTCAATCTCAAGTCCACGGCTTCAATGGAAGTGCTACAATACCCACTGGAGTGATGGAGCTACCAGTGGAGTTGGGAGTTGGAGAACGCCGGAGAGTCCGGATGTTGCAGTTTGTCGTTTTGGACATTGATTCACCTTATAATGCATTTTTGGGCCGACCGGCCCTTGCTGAGTTCAGGGCAGCCATTGCCCTATGGTGCTTGACTCTAAAGTTCTCTACTGATCACGGGGTCGGAGTCATTCAAGGAGATCAGGCAGCGGGGAGGGCCTGCTATGTTGCTGAACTACGAGGAGTACAACGAAAGGAGAAAGGAAATGGCGTAGAAGAATCTCTCTGCGTCCGTTTTGCTGATAATTGACAATTAGTGCCTGGGCCCCGGCCCGGGCACCACGACCAATTCCATAAAGACCTTGACCCTAGAGACAACGAAGATAAAGACGAATCTAAAGAGAATCAAGCTTCTCCAGCCGAACTGACTGTGGACGTCCCAATCAGTGAGGGTGATGATTCGAGGATGCTAAAAGTTGGATCTCAACTGGGCAAACAGACACAACAGGAATTGGTTGAATTTCTCCGGGCAAATCTCGATGTTTTCGCCTGGACACACTCTGATATGTGCGGGATCTCACCGGACATCGCAAGTCACTCCCTGAATATTAATCTGCGGCATGTCCCGGTCAAGCAGAAAAGGCGTGGTATGGATCCAGAGAGATCTGCCGCCCTTAAAGAGGAGGTTGATAAGTTACGATCAAATGGGTTCGTCCGAGATGCTTTGTACCCAGAATGGGTGTCAAATCCCGTATTGGTTCGAAAACCGAATGAGAAATGGAGAACTTGCATCGACTACTCTGACTTAAACAAGGCTTGTCCAAAGGATAGTTTTCCACTTCCTCGAATTGACCAGCTCGTGGATTCAACAGCTGGGCATGAATTATTATCTTTCATGGATGCTTATTCTGGCTACAATCAAATACCTATGCATTTGTCTGATCAAGAACATACCAGTTTCGTGACCGATCTGGGGCTCTACTGCTACAGAGTCATGCCTTTTGGTCTAAAAAATGCCGGAGCAACATACCAACGCTTGGTCAACCGGATGTTCGCCGACCAGATCGGGAAGACCATGGAGGTTTATGTGGATGACATGCTAGTAAAGTCTCGATTCTCCACAGATCACGTCAGAGATTTGGATTCGATATTCTGCATCCTTCGAGAATATGGAATGAAGCTCAATCCATTAAAGTGTCACTTCGGTGTCGCCTCTGGAAAGTTCCTCAGGTTCATCGTTAACGCTCGAGGGATAGAAGCAAATCCCGAAAAGATCTGGGCGATAAGGAACTTACAAACTCCAAGAACCATAAAACAAGTCCAGAGTCTCAACGGGAAGGTAGCAGCATTGAGCAGGTTCATTTCCAAATCCACCGATAAATGCATTCCTTTCTTCGATCTAATCCGGAAAGGAAAGCGAAACTTTGAATGGACCAGGGAGTGTGAAGACGCATTCCGATCGTTGGTTCAACATCTTTCCACACCACCGATCCTGTCAAAGCCGGTTGACCACGAACAATTGTACCTTTATCTGGCAGTATCGGAGCATGCAATCAGCGCTGCTTTGGTTCGGGAAGAAGACCGAGTGCAGAAACCAGTCTACTATGTTAGTAAACTGCTAACAGGAGCTGAAAAAAATTATCCAAGACTAGAGAAACTGGCTTATTGCCTGGTCATTGCCTCAAGGAAGCTTCGCCCGTATTTCCAAGCTCATTCCCTTACTGTGTACACCGATCAGCCGTTACGACAGGTCCTCACACGGCCTGAGACGTCTGGTAGGTTACTCAAGTGGAACATTGAACTAAGTTAATTTGATATCACTTATGCTCCGCGAAGAGCCATTCAAGGACAAGTCCTAGCGGATTTTATAGCCGAATTTACTATTTCTGAGGATCTGCCTGAAACCACTATACCTCCTAAATGTATTTGGAAGCTGCACACCGATGGTGCATCGAACGATCAGTGTTCGGGTACCGGAATAGTACTTGAAACTCCCGAAGGCCGATCCATATGCTACGCTCTGAGGTTCGAATTTCGCGCAACCAACAATGAAGCCGAATACGAAGCTTTGCTTGCCGGTTTAAAACTTGTTTGTGATCTGAAGATTGTTGCTGTGAAAATCTACTGCGATTCCCAGTTAGTTGTATATCAAGTTCGGGGCGAATATCAGGCCAAGGATCGACGACTAGCTGCCTATCTAGCCCGAGTTCAAGAAGCGCTAAGTCAATTTGATTACTATGCTATTTACCATATACCTCGCGAACATAATCAGAAGGCTGACTCATTAGCTAAGCTAGCAAGTACAGGTGAAGCACAGCAAATGAGACTTGTCCCCGTCGAAACTTTATCCTCCCCAAGCATTGATCAAATAGAAACGAATTTTGTGTTTGAAACCGCTCCCAGTAGAGAATCGTGGATGACTCCGTACCGAAATTACATCGAGAATGAGACGTTGCCAGAGCATAGAAATGAGAAAAGACAAATTCTACGAAAAGCTTCACGTTTCGTCATTCAAAACGGAGTCATGTATAGAAGAGGGTATTCTGTTCCTCTTCTCCGATGTATCGCGCACGATGAAATCAAACGGGTGTTACATAACGTACACGAAGGAGAATGTGGCGATCACACCGGTGGACAAGCTCTCGCTAAGAAGATACTCTGATACGGATACTACTGGCCGACTGTGAACCGAGATGCAGCGAACTATGCCAGGAAATGCGATAGGTGCCAGAAACATGCCCGAATTCCAAGAGCCCCACCTACTGAGATAACCCAAATGGTCAGTCTCTGGCCATTTGCAATGTGGAGCATCGATATCATCGGCACGCTACCTCTGGCCAAAGGTGGGGCAAGATATGCCATCGTTGCAGTTGATTACTTCACCAAGTGGGCTGAAGCGGAACCCCTTGCAACCATTACGACAAAGAAAATAATCAATTTCGTAGTTCGCAACATTATCTGTCGATTTGGACTCCCGCATACTATCATCACCGATAACGGAGCTCAATTCAGTAGTGCAGAATTCAAGAATTTCTGTCAACGATTTCATATTCATAAAAAATTCTCAGCAGTCGCACATCCTCAGGCAAACGGCCAGGTCGAAGCTGTCAATAAAGTCATAAAATCCATTCTAAAGAAATGACTGGAAAAGGCCGGGGGCAAATGGGTTGACGAACTGCCTATGGCTTATCGGACGACTCACAAGACTGCGACCGGACACACCCCGTTTTCCCTATCTTATGGCTCAGAAGCCGTTATTCCAGTCGAGATGGAGGTGTTTTCTCATCGCGTGACTTACTATGATCCGAAAACGAACGCTATATTGCTTGCTGAATCTTTGGACCTACTGGGTGAGAAACGGGAAAAGGCTGATTTGAGAGCAGCCGCACATCGAAGTCGAGTCGTCCGATTGTACAATGCCAAAGTTCGACTTCGAACCTTTGAACTCGGCGATCTCGTCCTTAAAAGAATCTACCTGGTCCCTTCACACATGAAACCAAACTGGGAAGGACCATACGTGATTACACAAAGACTCGGAGATGACACATTCAAACTATCGACAGTTGACGGTCTTGACTTGCCAAGGGCCTGGAATAGCAAGAGTCTCCGTCGCTATTACACATGACAGGCTTTATTTGTTTCATTATATCTTTCCATTTTTCAATTTCGTTTCTGCATTTAGAAATTAGAACTTGTAATAAGGCAACTGACTTTGCCATATTTTCTTATGACAGCAATAAAATGCCATTTCTTCGAGCCAGAGCTGTGATTCATTGAATACAATGCACAACATCACAATGCACGGAGAGCTAAATTCCATCACGCAGTGGAATTTATTCAAGTAGGGAGTGGCTGTGATACGACCGGCCACTCACTAAGTGAAACCCGAGCTCCGGGGCAAGCCATCACATCAAGGCTAAAAATGGGCTGATACACGACAATCCCTTACTCAACTCCGTATTCCCAGAGTGCGAGACGGAGTATAAACTCCTAGAGTGCGAGACGGAGTATAAACTTTACTCAACTCCGTATTCCCAGAGTGCGAGACGGAGTATAAACTTTACTCAACTCCGTCCTCCCAGAGTGTGAGACGGAGTATAAACATTCATTAACTCCGTATTCCCAGAGTGCGAGACGGAGTATAAACTTTACTCAACTCCGTACTCCCAGAGTGCGAGACGGAGTATAAACATACGTCAACTCCGCATTCCCAGAGTGCGAGACGGAGTATAAACTTTATAAAATCCCCCAAGTATGGATATTAACACTAAACCGTGGATAATTTCGCACAACGCCTATTACGGCTTATCCCCAAAGCTGGGGACAGAACCAAAACAAATATTGAATTGAAGACAAAAGAGAATATGTTTTCATTTCAATTATCAACAAAAGAAATCCAATTACAAGCTAATTCAAAAAATTCCTACTAGCGGGGGCCGAGCCCGCATCTATACACGGCTACAAAAAACCAAAAAGACAAAGCAAAACACTACCCCCGAATACGACAGAGCAAACTAAAGAAGTGCTCAATCTTTCTTCTTCCTCGGTTTCTTTTTCGAGGTAGTCCCGCTGGATCCGCTACCCGACTTCCTCCGCAATCTTTTGCTCTTCTCTGTTTCGTCCTCCGATTGCGGCATAATGTCAACATCCTCCTCGGAGCTTGAGGCGACAGAAATTCTTTTGGAGGATGGAATTGAAGGCATGGGAGCTGTAACAGGAAGAGGAGCAGGAACACTTGCGATAACCACAGTGCCGCCCGGCGATATCATCATCAATGGAGCTAGGACAGACGGTGCCATGCCACCCCCAGAAATACTACCTGCTGTCACGGCCGCCATCTCAGCATCGATCTCGGCAAGAATATCATCCTCACGAGGTGCTTGGGTTGCGCTGGACGTACTGGTGGCTGGCATGAAGGAGCTAATAGCTGGAGTAACCCCGCTCATAGCAAAGGATGGATCTGCGAAGGGGTCGTTGGATTGACTAAGAAGTTCCTCAATCATCTTAGCATCGAAAGATAACATGCTCGTTTCTCCCCCTTCGCCGACTGCGGTAGTCGTCATAATCGCCTCGGTAACAATAGCCTCATGCGCTTGATAAAGGACTTGAGACACAGAAGGCGCAGAGGTAACGGCCTCGGTCACTGAATATGAAAAAGCGAAGATTGTTAGCTAAATGTATTGCTTCAAAATCGCCGCTCTAGGAATATATGAGAGGTATTCAAATACCTTTCTTAGCCTGATCCGAAGTATGGGCCGGTGCAGAGGCAGGGGCTCCGACGGGAGACAATTGCGGCTGATCTGGATTATAAGCAGGGACAGGCTGGAGATCCACCGCGGCAGTGGCTTCGGGCATTGTCGGAATTAAAACTTCAGCACTTGTTTCATGATGCTCGACCCCCGAGCCCTCACCGGTCTCCATCTGCCAAGCACCAAGCCTCTCCTTCTCCACGGAAATCATCGCCTCGTGGAGAACCTTCCTCTCCTCCTCAGTGAGCAAGCGCGTCTCAAGTTCAAAATCATCCAGTGCTTCGTCCGGACGCGCTGCTTTCTTTTCCTCTACCAGCCTAGTCCAGGCATTGTACAAAAGCATAGAATAGTCTCCGAGCCAAGATAAATTTCTGTGCTCCAGCACGTTGGCGTTATATGTAACCAGAAGATCATCAAAATCAGCTTCCATCCTGGACTGCTTCGCCGTGATTTTTTCCTCGGCTTCTACTTCCACAGACTTAGCCTTTGCCACCGCCGCATCAAGTTCAGCTCGAAGTGATACAGCTTGATCGCATGCATCCTGAGCAGCGGTGTTTGCATCATCTTTTTCTTTCACCATTTCAGCGAATTTAGCTTTAAGCTCATTCAGCTCTTTAACGGCGGTGTCCCGTTCAGCTAAGACGGTGGTATAGCGATGGCTCATCCCTTCTACTAAGGCACAATGTGCCTGCTGCATCCTTGCCATCTTCGCCACGGCCTCGTCAGCCTTTTTGAGCGCCTGAATTTCCGAACTTCAAGATGACTCGATCTCTGATTGGAGAACCTGGATGATGCGATCTTTCTGGGCAAGGTCAGCATCGCGTTTCTCAATAATTTTTGCCCGGTCAAAAGCTACTTTTGAAGCTTTCACATCTGTCTTGTACCACTCTTTGTATTGAGCATAAAAGTCATGAATGTAATCATGCGCGATATTCTCGGCATCCGGAGGAATCCTCTTGAGATGCGAAGGGAAGACGTATGCATCCAGACAAATTTCTGAAAAATCTTTTTTCATCTGAGCAAGCTTGATGGCTCCTTCACTCGTCAGTTCTGCCGGAGCCTGTTCAACAATGGCAGCTGTCTGTAGTTCAACTCTTTGCCGCTGAGTTTCGGGCCTTGAAGATTGAGAAGGCTGTTGTCGCTGCGAAGACTCAGGGGGATCTATAGGAGCCCTAGGGGGCGGAGGAGAACGAGATCGTGATCGGTATTAATGGCCTCTATCTCTATCAATACGCTCTTGACCGGAATGGCCACGCCAGTAATCTCGATCTCTGTCATAACGCTCCTGGCTGGTATAGCCTCGCACGTGATCCCTATCTGATTCCCTCCAACGGGACTCATAATATGAGGAAGATCGACGAACATTGCGGAGCCTATCCAGTGTGGATCCACGACCTGACATCTCACCTGCGATAAGAAGGAACCGCAGTTAAGCATCCTATAAAAATAATGTCCAATATGCGGAAATCGTGTAGTGCTGTGGAAGTGTGTGTAAATGTGTAAACCCCCTGACCAACCGGAAGTGTTGACCGCACTAAAAGGAAAGGGCTCGCTCATATTTAAAACATCTCGGAATTCTTCCAACCCGGGATTGTGATGAATTGATATATAATCCGAGATGGGAATATCACCAAGCCCTTTAAAGGTATCTCTCGATTGAGAAGAGGCGGCCTCCGAAATTATGATTCCGAAAGTGGAAGGAGACACATCTACAGACTCTCATCCCTTAGATTTAAGTTTTTTGAAAACGACAGCCTTGCTTTTCCGTCTCTCTCCCAATTCTTCAAAATTGCCTGAAAAATCAGCCATCGGCTCGACGTCTGTGTGAGTCCGTTCTTCGTCACTCACTTCGGTTATCACCACTCCGAGTGTTTTCTTCGCCATTTTCTTCTTCTTCTTTTTCTTCTTCTTTGGAACGGGCCTTAGCATCCCTTCGGTGACTATGCTTTGATTTACTTCAATCAAGCCAAGAGCTCTTAAGTTATAGTCAGTCAACACCAAGTCGATGTGTCTCAAATCGCTCGGGATCTCTTGAAGGCTCCGAACCATGCCCTTGTAATACCCGCCGTCGGGTCTGGAAATAATGGCTGTAAGAAAAGTAGGATGTCAATACCAGTGCTAAAAAACCATTAATCAAGGAAATCATCGACGGGTTACGACACTTACGCCTAGACAGCCACCGCCTGGCAAAACCTGAAGGACACCGGATATAAAACCATTCGTTCTTGAAGTAGCTGAGTCCGGTCTAGGCTTCGGTTATAACCTGGCAGTTCCTGACTGCCTCAAAAAACGTAAAGGATGGACTATCACCTCTACTCTTGAAATTAAATAGGTATCTGATTTCCGTTGGCCTTGGTGGACGGAAGAGATGGTCCATAAATACGATGAACGCACTGTTCAGTAGTGCGTGCCCGTTGGGGTGTAATTGAGGGGGAGCAATTCCAAGAAATGATAACATCTCCCTAATGTATTGATTGAATGGAGGGACTGTTCCAGCCGCATAAGCATGACGATAAAAGGCGGTATACCCTTCGGACGGACAGTGAGGTCTGTCACTAGATCCCGGCAATAGCACATCGTCCGAAGAAATGTTGTGTCTTGTGCATATCCTGCCCAACAAGTTTTCAGAAATATTGGATTGAACAGAGTTTATAGGGTCCTCAATAAATATAGCATCTTGCAGCTCGTCAGGAGCTGGATCTACTATCTCCGTTGGGATGTCTGGAATTTCGAGGACCGGAGGGGAAGAACTCTGAATCTCCTGCTGTTGAGAGCTCGAAGATTCCATCACTGACTAACTCATCAGAAAGTAACGTTAAGCAAATGAAAAAACCCATTCATTTCCCCGTGTAAAGTGTGTGTTGTGCTGTGCAGTGCAGCCAATACTTAGGAAATTCAGCATAGTTGAAGAAAGTATGAGAACACTAAGAAATTCGAAAACCCAGTCGGAGTGACCGTCATCGCTGACCGTCACAACCATACCATCCAAACCCATAAAATTCGAGTCAAGTTGGAGTTTGTTTTGTCAAGATACAGTTCCATCGACGAGCTTCACAGGGCAGTCAAGTATGCAGTTTAACAAGTTCAGTCTAAATATGCAAGGGTGAAGCTCGTCGGAATCATGCTATCGATCGTGTAAAGGCTCGAACCCATGAAGCTTTGTTCGTATCGATCAAGGTCGGAGTTTTAATTTCGAATCGACCAGAGAAGTATTACTCTCGAATCGATTTCAGACAAATCAATGCATTTCGCATCGATCACAACTGAACTTTCGAATCAATCAGGAACCCTAGGTTTCGCATCCATCATCAACTGAGCTTTCGAATCGATCCCCAGAAACAAAAATTTGCAAACAGTTGAGTGACCCAAGATTCGTATCGATCGTATGGGCAGAACTTTCGAATCGATCGCAAGGGGGCAACTCCATCGTATCGATCGTAATGGATCGATACGATGACCCAACACCCCCGCTGATTCAACCCATGAACCTCCACTTCATACATGCTGATCGATACGAATGTCAAAAGTAAACTCACGTCTCCCAGATCGATTCGATCACCGTTACTCCAGATCGACACGAAGGACTCACTCATACTTCTTCTCCAACCAACCGTTCTTGGTTTCGACCTCGATCTCGACTCCATCAAGATCGACACGAACAGGAATGGGCGAGGGTTTCGAATCTTGGAACCTCAGATACTTAGTCAAATTACCTACCTAAATGTGAAGTTAGATTATAAAAACTTGTATGCTAGTTCGGACGAAGGAAAGAGTAGTTCGCCTTTGTTCTTGAAAGACCGGAATGGATTCGAAGATGTAGGAAGACGAAGGCAAAAGTAAAAAGTGAAAAGTGAATGACGCCTCAGTATTTATAGGGACTTTGTGGCGATTCGTATCCCAGTAGACGAAACCGGTGGTAGCCGGTGAAACCATTGGACGATTCGAAGCGTAAAATTCGAATCCGTAGACTAAAGCACTGTAATCGATTCGAATGGAAGCAAACATCTGCATAGAGCCGCGTTTCGAATCCATCTCTTCGACTCCATCAAAACGATACGAAGTACAATGTTAAAGAGATCCAGAGATCGTTCGACTGCATCGATTCGAAGTGCCCTATTCGAATCCATCGACCTGAGCATTTGACTGAGACGAAACAGACACTTGCGCCCACCAGGTTGAAACCACCCATCGATTCGAGTCCATAAGTGCTTGACCCACAGCGACAAGAATTCATCGATATGAACCGGAATTTCGTATCCATCAAAGCAGTGCACCCTAATTCGAGAACAATCTATCGAACTTCTACATCGGTCCAAAAGACGATCGATACAGCATTCGATTCCATACACTGACGACAATTTGTAAGTGTGCAACGTGGACATAGTGAACAACAAATCGTTAGCGCTCGGCACTCGGCTACAACAATGCACTACATAATCATTGGCAGTCAGCAAATCAGCATTCATATTACTGGAAATCAATCGAAGGTTGCATCTTTTGACGAAAAGATAGCAACTGCTCAACGAATTAGATAGAGCTTTTTCAGGATAAAGGATGCAGCATTTCAAAGCACGCCATGTTTCCACAAGACGTACTTTGGGGGGCAAATGTTATCCCGCCTTTTGGCAAGACCGTGACACCAAGAACTGGATTAGTGACCAATGACGGTTCATCTTAAAGATCGGTTATACACAGGCTCACCATGGATATCGGTGAATTTTATCCGAGTCCAGAATGAGCCACAATTGCTCAGACATGACAAACAAAACCAGGAAAGATAGCATTCTAAATTTCAAGTCAATCCAAGTTCGCATGCTCAAGATATGACCGACGCAAGATAAAGGGGAAAAATACAACTTCATATCCAACGAATTGCCTGGTTTTGAATCCATCGATATTGTCTCCTTCGTATCCAACAGCAGGATTTATGTTCGAATCCATCAGCGAAGCCTGTATTCGAATCGATAGCATTCGCATCGATCGGAAGAAAGAGAACTTCGCCTCCATCTGGTTCGTGTCCATCAAGCTTAAAGGTCCTTCGAATCCATGGAAGTATCTCTCTTTAAACCCATCATGTGGTCGCCTATTCGTATCGATCAACTGGAACGCATCATGATCGATACGAATGAGATATAGTTCGAATCCATGGTATGGCTGAAGCTTTCGAATCCATGAAGCCAAAGCGGCGAGATACTTGGAACGACTCAAGCAAACCGGAGTGAAAAGCGGATCGACCTGAAGATTGCGCTCCACGTCATCACAAAGGCGCTTGACACCATCGATTCGAAGCTATCGGTGCGAACCGATCGATTCGAACGGAGCGAAAGGTCCAGAAAACGCTAATTCGAATCGATGATAATTCACGATCTACAAGTCCAAATGCTATGAAATTTTCACAGGAGCTCATATACACGGTGAAGAATGTCCACACCAAATTTCAGCTCGATTGGATGATTCTTTGATCGATTCGAATGGATTTCGAATCGATCCCGAAGTGGGCCCAACTTTCCTGAGGCCGGGCATGTGGGCCACCTCACGTGCCAGAAGTGGTCTTCCAAAATTTAGACGAAATATCAGCCTCCTACACCTATAAATAGAACCCCTGGTCATTCAGAAAAGAGATCGGACAATTTTAAGAGCTAAAGAGCGCCCAGACTTTGCCAGATTTACTCCAGATCACCATTGCTGTCTTAAATTCAAACTTTAATCATAAAATCTGTTGTACTACGCTATAAGAAATTGTAATCTTCAAGTATCGAGCAATAAAATCATCAAACTTTATAGTGGACGTAGACGAAACGCCGAACCACTCTAAATTGTTGTCTTCTGTGCAATTTACTTTCCGTTATTTGGAGTTTTTGTTAGATAATCCTCATTTTCAATTTTCATTCTTCACTTTTATCTCTTCAAAAACTTCCGAAAAGTGTTGTGCCCATTTTTGGTACAAACAAAAAGCAATAATATAATGAAAAGGCGCGTCATTTTGCACCATGTGCTATTTGCCGCTCATTTTCATGCGCGTTGCGCCACAAGAAAAAAAGGCGCAAACGCCACGCCGCGTCGTGCGCCATGACGCGCCTTTCATAACTATGAAGCAGATATTGAATTGTTTGCAGAACTTATAATATATCAAATAAACATGACTTAATTATGATTTGATGATGTCACTTGAGCATATTAAACATTCGAAAAAAATGCAAATTCCGAAATATGAACTAAAATTAGTTAATAAGAAATTAATTTGGTTTGGTGTACAATTTTGATTTTCTTGTTTTAATTCGATTTGTCATATACCTTATTGTGATAAAACCGACCAAATGCTCACCTATACTTAGCATTTTGATTGCAATTGTTTGCAGCAAAATTGGTGTATCCTTTTTTTCAATTGTCAAGTGATTCCTCGTAATTGTAGAAACAATGTTACATTGTTCATTAACAATATTGAAATAATTGATACTTGACTGTTTGACATTTGACTTGTCATTGTTGTTTGCTTTAAGTAGGCAGGGAAATTTAATTATTATTTTTTAGTCTATTAGAACATTCTAACGCCACTACATAATGATTTCTCTATTTTAAAATAAAATCAACAGTCCCTAAGCCATGTGTTTTGGGTTTGTTTATCCAATTATACGACGCTAGCATACATTGCAACAAATTTTTTGGACAAAATGTATTGAAAACTATCTTAAATGCAATTTGGAGAAGTAAATGAATTTAGCTACAAATTAATAAGACTTCTAAATGCAAATTTTTTTTAAAAAAAAGGTTGCAATTTCTTTTTAAAAAAGTTACAATTTTTATTTATGCTTAGAGTTGCAATTTTTTAAAAGTTACAATTTGGAGAAAAAATGAATTTAGCTACAAATTTATGCTAACCTAATTTTGGAAATGATTGTTTTTAAATAAAAAAATTATATTTTAATTCAACTTATAGTTAAATGTGTTTAGCAAATTGTACGATTTAATATTACTATTGTAAATATAAATTTTGTTTTGCATGAATCGTATTTTCAAATTTGGAAAAGTAATATTTATAAATAAGAATTTTATTTAATATCGATGAGCAATTTTCTACATTAAAGAGCATCATCCAAAAATTCGCACTAGGCATTATAAACCCCAGAACCGACTCTGGTACATATTCCTATGCATGCATCATGGTCTTTACTTATTCTTCCAATTATATTAGCAAACTTATTGAAGGGCTTAAATTAACTTTTTTGTCCAGGGCCCAAAATAGCCTAGGACCGACACTGAATATGAGATCTCTACAAATCTTTCTACCAATTATTATTACCCACTTATCACATATGTATATGCCCATCTATATCTTATAATTCACCTTTTATGCAACTGAGAATCTTAAACTACCCCTTAACGATGAAAATATACTAATATTATTACTATAAAACTAACTGCTAATTTTCATTAGCAATACAATGTGTACAATATTATTCCGTTAAGCAAGGTTCTATACCTCATATTCATGTACACACTAAATAGTGGCTTGATACTTCCCCTGCAAAAATTGGCCTTCTCGTCAAACAAATATGGGTCACACAGCCCGTGTATAAAACAAACTCCTGGCCATACATACATTTTGAGGCAAGTGAATTATTGAGCGGAAGTTGTATTATTGAAACCTTATGCTAGTGCTTGTGAACTTACGCCACCAATAAATTCACACTTCAACACATTCCTTTTGACTCCATTTATGAATGTTTAGCATCGAGTTCAAGTTGCATACTGGCAGAAGATTCTCATAAGCGACCATGGCGGTGCATAGTCAGGCTTATTTACACTCATAATAATTATTTGCATTCATTCATTTATATATTTTTCATGATGTTTTCAACTTAAGCTCGGTCACATCTTTAAACTTATTTTCATGGTATTACTGACGTAAGCATGGTCAAATCTTTTGACTAATCCGTCTGTTCTACAGGCCATCTAATAAATACAATTTCATGATGACCATGTTTCCAGCTTAAACTGATTACTTTAACAAACCATTTATGAAATGAACACTATATTAACCCAGACCTCCTATTTCATCATCTTGCTGTAAGCATTTCTTATCTATTCCAACTTATAATTAACATAACTAAGTAATTGAAAATAACGGTTTTACAGTAAACGATACAATTTAAAGCTGATTGAAAATAACATCACCAGTACTCTGGAAGTGCTTTTCCACATAAAAATATATTTTATCTCATGATAAAAATATTTATGAGCAGTTAAAGAAACAAGTTTTCAATCTTATAACATTCTTTTACATACATAACAACTAAAATATTTAGAATACCTAGGAAATGAGTATTATCCAACCAATTTTGATTGTTATTAATGAAATGTGCATCTATAAAAAGGTGGAACTCAGTTCACGAGACTCCGCACAATAGCGGGCTCTGAGGAGGTCGATAATGTACGCAGTATTTCCCTCACATTGCGAAGAGGCAATGAAATGTGCATCTATGATCAAGAAAAATGAATAATCACAGACACTACTTAACATTGTTAAGTTAATATTTTTACAGAAAGAATGGAATGCTGTGCATGCCCTGTTGTATATGTAAAAATAATATGCAACTCGTTCATAAGAGACAATTTCATAAGAGACGTTATTGAAGATGAGGATGTGTAGACATCAATTACAAAAATGAGAACGTAGACGAGCCTAAATGAAGCCTTTGACTGCACACAAATGAATATTGCATTTTCCTATCAGCAAAATGCTAAATTTTAAAATAGTTTGAACTAAGAACATAAAAATATAAATAAATAATGTTGTCTAAAACATTGAAATGTATAAACACTAATCGATGAAAAAACCACGATGTCGTTAAACTGAAACTCAGCCTGTAATTAGCATAAGAAACCTAATAAATGCAAATACTGTAATATACGAATATAATGCAAAAATTGTCAAAAATGCAGAAAAGTACCCATCCCAAGGGCAGAAAGCTCGACATCGTTGTGTTGTTGTATATACCTCTAGAAAATGGAACGAAAAATACATAAAATCAGTAAGGAAAACAAAACAAATTTTTACAACGCTGATTACAAATCTGTAACTCCTACACATACCTTAGCAAGATTAACATAGAAAAAAAGAGGCTTTTTGCTGTTGGAGACTTGGATCCGATTTCTTTTATGAGAGTCGCCGCTTATGTTTAGATTCTCAATGGCATTTGTAACTTCCTCCATTAGCAACTAATTCGGAAAGATGATTTAATTGAAGATCAAAATGCAAACTTAACCCTACTTCAGTCGCCAAAAGAAAATAAGGGATGTAAAATGGCTAATTCGGGTGCTATTGCTGCGGTACCGTTTTTATTATCATCAACCGTATCCCTCGTTGATGGTTATAAATTCTTATAACCGTTACCGTAACCGTGTATAATGGTTAATCGTCATATTTTCAATTTTGAAGTATTTTATACTTATATTTTCAATCATATACATTATTGATGATAAATTCATGTAGCTCTAATTGGTTTTTGCAAATTTACGTATTTGTTTATAAAATGATCAATATGCATACACATGTTATTAGTTCATGAAGGCACATATTATTAATGTACAAGCTATTCGTTTAACTTAAATTACTAATTGTTTTATACTTTAATGTTAAATATTATACAAAACAGTTATGTATGGTTAGTATGGTTAACTGCGGTTATCGAATTCTTCAACCGTTACCGTAACCGTTACCGTTATAGATGGTAACCGCATGAACGGTTGGTACGGTTGAGCGGTTGATGGTCCAACCGTAACAGCCCTAGCTAATTATATTTAAACTCGGAAAAATGCTGAGTTTCCCTTCCTCATTAGAAAAAAATTAAAGACAAAAATGCCCTCTCATTTTTTACCGTATTCGCTTTCTAACTTTCCTCCAAAACCCTAAAAACTTCGTTCCTCTATCAAATTAAATTTCAAATCCAAATTCAATCTACAAGTTGTCAAATTTTTTCATCAAAATCACGAAGTTCGATGATTCTACTACTACTAACGCTGAGGTTGCTAAGTTTACAAATGCTGTAAGCATTCACGTTTACTTTTATCTTTAATTGCAGACGTCACGGAGGTGGCAAAGCGTGGTTGTTTCAGACAACCGCGCATTGATAGTGCGTGGCTGTTTGAAGGGTTCCTACAAACAACCACACACTAACAATGCGTGGTTGTCTGAAATAACCACGCTTTGTCGTTGCGTGGTTGATCACTGCTTGTTGCATAATTTTTTTAATACAAATTATGGCACCACCAATGCTTGTTGGGTGGTTTGTGATAGTACTTGTCCATTTTTTTTAATTTACATGGGCGGCAAATATTTGACACCGTAGATACTCCATTAATAGCTTGTTGCATAATTTTAATTTTTTGTATACAGATTATGGCACTAGCTAATGAAGAAGATAAAAATGAGAATGAAATTATATTGAACTACATTAATGAGCTTACAAGATATGATGTGAGTGATATTTTTTAAAAATTTTGGAATGTAGTATATAATTTGGTAACACGATATTTGTTTATGCAGATATACCAATCACATGAAAAATTGGTTGAATGGGTTCGTAACATGGGAAAATGTCTTGATTTTGTAATCACTGTTTTGAAATCGGATACCGGTGCATCTACTAAAAAACCTAGAATAATGTTTGCACGTGAGCATAGTGGTGTTTATAAGAGGAAGAAAATTAAAGATTCAACAAATTATAGATTGACAGGCAATTGTCCATTTAAGCTTAAAGGTGTCAAACTTGGTAATTTGGATGAATGACATTTGGTTGTAGTCAATGGTGTGCATAACCATTCCGAGTTGAAGCATAACGAGGGGTGTTCGTATGTGGGTAGGTTAAGTGAAGGAGAGATCAAACTAGTGGTTGAAATGCATCGAAATACGGTGAAAGCCAAAGAAATTTTGCACACACTTAAAAGAAATGATCCTTCCAATTGTACAACCATCAAAACGATATATAATGTGATTCACGCTCAAAATTCAATAGAACGAGGAGGCCGTTCTCAAATATAATATTTGCTTAGTAAGTTAAAAGAGTTTGGATACTTTGAATGGCATCGTAAGACTTTAGATGGAAGTGATATTATCAAAGATATTTTATGGGCACATCCGACGAGTTTAGATTTTCTAAGAACTTTTCCTTGAGTCATTATATTGGATTGCATATACAAAATTAATAGGTACAAGATGCCATTGCTAGAGATAGTAGGTGTTACATCTACGAACCACACATTTTGTTCCATTGCTTATTTAATGGCAGAGAGTGAAGAAAATTACATTTGGGCGTTAGAACAGTTGAAATCCATCATGGTTGATTGTGAGATAGAAATGCCTAGTGTATTTGTGAGCGATCGAGAGTTGGCATTGGTAATGCTATTAGGATAGTTTTTCCAAATTCCTCTCATATGGTGTGCAAGTGGCATATCAAAAATAACATTGTCACTTTTATGGGAAAGAAAAGGATATGAATGAAATGGATGTGGAGGATAAGAAATTCTTTTTAGGTGATTGGAATCAACTTGTTTGCTCGCAAAATAGTAATGCGTATAATGAAAACTTGCATTTGTTGTATGAAAGGTATGGCAAATACAATTTGTCATTGAAATATATACATGAGCAATGGTTAGATCCATATAAGGATAGATTTGTTCAATTGTGGATCAACGAGTATATGCATTTTGGGAACTATACAATGAATAGGTATTTCCTTTTTTACTTCTATTTTAATATGTGTGAGTACATTACTAATTGTTTCTCTTTTGTTAATACTAATTTGTCTGTTACATGCAGGGCCGAATCAGATCATTCAAAGTTAAAAAAACACTTAGCCACTTATCAATGCAATTTCAAGCAAGGTTGGAGTAAAATACATTCGATGTTGGTGTTATCCTTCATCAAATTAGAAGCTTCGTTCGAACAAAGCTTAAGTAGAGTGAAACATATTTTTCACATACGGGAATTCAAAAACCTACGAGATGTAGTAAGTACCGTGGCTCTTGACTTACTTCATTCGTGGACTTTTATGTGCACATGAATTAACTCGTCTTTGTAACGACCCAGAATTTCGAGCAAATTAAATTGAAAATATTTAATTAATTTTAAATATTTGAACGATGATTTAATTTGAATCCCGAATATAACTCTGAATTCTACGGTTTAATTATAAAATTTAATCTATTGAAAGTTGAACAAAATTTGAATCTTCAATTTTAAACCGATTTAAAATATTTCAAAAAGCTTGTAAAATTCATATTGATGATACTGAAGATAATAGAAGCTTCAGAAACGAAATTGAAAGTGATTTGTTCAGTTTTGAAATTAATTGTTCGAACCGATATTTAAAAATAGTCATTTTTCAAACAGTCTCGGAATTCGACGTAACCAGTTCCATTGGGTCCGGAATGTTGTATTATTGCCGGATTTCAATTTTCGTAATTTTCGGTGTTTATATGTGAGCACACGACGTGTAAACGCATCGGAATTTATTCGAATTCAAATTTAAATTTAAATTTAAATTTAAAGACATCAGCCACGTTATCTTCCCTTTTATCACGCCAAATATCACGGGAGAAGATCGTGCAGCCCATACCCTTTCGTTTCAAATACTCCCTTCTCAGTTCAAATGGAAACGAGAAATCGAAATTAAAAATGGCCGACACTTCCCCTCTTCTATTTAATTCCCAAACACGTTCCTATCCAAAGAAATCTTTCCCCCCTCCCAATCTTTTATCTGCTCGAACGAAATTATTTCGTTCTTCAATCACGCATTCCTCTTTCAAAACCCGGTCACAAATCAATGGCCGAACGTCTATCGCGATGAGGGGTGAACTTAATTCTCGAATCAGCTGGCTCGAACAAAGCGATGGACGCTCCCATTCACATCCAATCGAGCGAGGTCTGGGAACTCGATTTCAAGCGACGAGCACGGTGGTCGAAGGCATGGAGCAATCGCGATGCCGAGGCTATGGAGGAAATCGGCAGCGGCGACTTAGGATGACGGCGCGTTCGCGAGGGAACGTGGCGTTCGAGTTGAAGGCGCGGCAGTGGGTCGCGAAGTCGAGCTCGAGTCGAGCAGGGATCGCACTCGCGTACGCGAGTATTTGTGGGGTCTGTTGGTTCTCAAGAGAAGCCGTGGTGGTCTCCGATGCCACGTGAAGGCTGGGGTGTTGGCAATTTCGTCGAAGTCGAGGCGATGTCAACCATGCTAGGGTTCTCGTTTCAAGCAGTAAGGTAATTACAAAATGTTTATTCAATTTAAATTTGAAAATAAATTTAAAATATTTGTATTTTTGCAGAGGTAAAATACTGTGATTTATGAAAAACAGTAAAGTATATTTATATATATATCAATGTAGTTTAGGTAAATATATATATATATTTATATATATTAATTTAAATACATAATTTAATTTGAAATAGGAATGTATATATAGATAGAATGGTGAAAATAATGTAATAGGAAGTTTAAATGTTTTAGGGGATTATATATATAAAGTTAAACCTTGAGAAAAAATATTTCTAAAACATTTATGTGAACATTTTGGTTAAAATAAATTTATTTGAGAAAATTGGTTTAAAAAGAATCATAAGTTATTAAACGGAAGTAAATTATTCAGTTGATTCAAATATTTATGAAACCGTATAAATTGTTTATACAAGGTAAAAAAATCAAGAAAATCGAGTCAAGCTGGAATAAAATGGATGGCAAATTTAAAAGCTAAGGTGAGATCTTCTCACTCAAAAATTGAAAAGTGGAATTTTCAGTTATTGTGATGATTGCTATTGGATGTGTGATATTAGATATAGTAGGATATATCTATTATATATAGCAATATATACATATTGGCATATGTATATATTGGATTGATGATTTCCCGCCTCGTATAGCGGATGAGACCCTATTGCGCCGTTAGTAAGCGGATTTTTATAAAACCCATATACCACGATAATTCCGTACTGGAGCGGAATTGGTATTGTGCTAACATCTGTGGATGCAGGGAAACAGGTTGGAGGGATCCAACTGGACCCCTCACATTGATTGAATTTATTTCTGCTGTGATGTGATAATCTGTGAATGATTATTGATGTTATTGAATTGATGTCTGGAAATTGTTTGAATGCTAAAATTTAGCTGAATGGATGTTTGATATCATTGGATTCCAAAGATAAACGAAGTTGAGTTTTTGAAATTTAAGTAGAAATGTCTAAGTGAATCAATTTTAGAAATTGAATAAATTTTCGTAAAAAGGAATTTATTTAAAAGGAGATCAGTTGAAAATCCAATTAGAAATTTAATTTGGTAAATTGAAATAATTTGGGAAATCAATGTAAAATGATTTAAATTTGAAGAATCCATTTAAAAATATGATATTGAATAATTTGAAAAGAATAAGAATTTATTTTAGTAGTGAAAATAAATTTAGAAATCAATTTGTAATTGATTTGGAATTAAAGTAGAATTAGAAATTAATTTGAAATCCGATTTTAGATTCAAAAGTAAATATTTGGAAAAATGAATCCAATTGAAATAAGGGAATGTGAATTTAAATGGAAATGATGATGTTAAAATGATTTATAAAGGGATGAACTTTACAATTGTAAAGTTTTAAAAGAACGATTTTTGAAAATAAATGAATTATAAGTATTAACTTATAATATGGACCGTTAGTATAAAAATTGAGTAATGAATTGAACTAGTTAATGAAGAAGATTTATAAATTGTAGTTTTTATAAATGGAAATAGAATTTATAAACGTGTTTATAAATTCGAAATAGATTGAATTTGATAAATTAAATATGGAAGATTATTAAAGAAGATATATTCACGATTTTGGATAGCGAATCTCTATTGAAATAAAAATGTGTAGAAATGATTGAAATTGGGTTAAGTGAATTATATTCACGATTTTGGACAGTGAATATATCATTGAATAAGAATGGATTCATTTTTTTTTAAGAAGTGATATTTTAAAATAAAGATTGTTTTAAAGACGTTTTTGAAACGTGTTAGATATCGAAACATAGATTTCAACATTTATTGTTGAAATAGACGTTTTCGAAAAATAAGGAAATGATGGACTATAACACTGTTGTTATAGTAAATGATTTCCGAAAGGAAATGTTTTGTCTAGTATTGGGATTTATATATCTATCTTAATTTCGAATCCCTATACTCGTGATTTTGAGTCGTCGTAACGATGTTTTACGTAACATTCGTTTTGACTCAGATAGATGTTAAAATTAATGATTTCCTTAAAAAATGAACTGTATACTTAATTTGATTTAAGTATATCGAGTATTTTCAAATGTTGAAAATAAATAGATTTGCGAAATACTTATTTTTGAATAAGTATGGAAATACTTTTCCAGAATGAAATGAAACGTTTTGAGCTTTTATCTTCTTAAAGATAAATTGAAAATGAATATTGGAATCGATTTGAAAAATCGTATATCAGTAGATATTTTTGAAATATAAATTCACTATGGAATTTATAAAAGAAAAGGGAAGTTGTTTAAAAATAAACGTTGATTTATTTTTGAAGTGTGGAAATTTATATCTAGTAAAGATATTTTTGAAGATGAAAAAAAAAATTTGGAAAATTATTTGGAATCTGATGATGTTGCGCATCTTTATTGATAGTTAAATAACCGACTATCAATAATTACCTTGAGTAGGTATTTGTTGTGAATTGGATGAATTTGAATGCCACACTTATTTTTAAATAAGCGCTCACTATTCGGGTTAGCCGGGAAAGGACCATGGGGTCGTATAACCCATTCCGAATATGTGATACGTCGTTATGAATTGCATTCGAAGACCGGTGTTGAAGACCGGATATTTTTGAAAACGGAAGGATTACCGTCGAGTTACTCTACATCGGCTGATCTCCGGTTTAGAGGTTTTATCACCCTTAGTGACGGGAAGTCCGGACGTGATTAGAAAATTATCCGAAAATGCAAGGGCTTCGTGAGAAGTGCCTTCGGTTCTGTTCGATCCCGGAACAGACTTGTATGGATGTGTGTCTGACGTTACAATTTGAGATATAAAGCTGATTTCTTTCAAATACATTTCTGTTGGTGGCGGAGAATTTATTCTCTTAGCTTAACACCCTTCTCTGAGACGTACGAGCTCAGAGGTTATGTAGTTGAAATTTATCAGCGATATATCCCAATTTGGTAACGTGGCACACTGAGTGTTGCTGTGAAATGATCAGTGTTTGATCATTTGTGATATGATCATTTGTTTGATCTTATATCTTTGTGATCATAGGTTGATCATTTTGTTTGACCCGAAGCAGGGCTTTTTGAGAAAGCGTAGCTTTGTGGACGAGACTTCGTCGAGCCTCACACCCCGGAAATGGTCGAAACAGGAAGAATGCGGCAAGGTTCTAGGGAGTAGCGCCCCTTAGTGTATGTCATTCCTTCTGGATAAAGGTGGTATCATGGTATGGAGCCCAGATACTTAACCTCTGTGGTTGCTGCAAAATTTATTTCTTTGTGGTTGTTGCGAATCGGGGATCCTCGGGAAGATCGGTGACGATCGGGGGATGGCATACGCGTGTCAGTAGTTACCTATTTTTGCAGAGGTAACCCGGCCTTGTGTTGGCAGAGATCCGGTTAGGTTCTCGGGTCGTCTATTCCAGGGACGTACCCATCGTGGATAGGAAGTTCCTTAGCCTGGCCATTTGTTGGAAATCCAAAGAAACAATACGATCTTGTACGGTTTTAGTTGTAGAACCTATCATTCACTTATGGTGGTCACCACTGTTTGGATGGTAGCTATAGTAGGCATAAGTGCGGAATGCCTATGCTGGCTAAGGTTAATATTATACTTTCGAAATGTTTTCTACACTATGCACTAATAATAATATCAAAAATGATTTGATTTTGCGTATCAAGCATCTTTGACTATCATAAGAAGAAACCTCCTCCAAGTCTGCGTTTGCATTGTGTGTGTGGTGGGAGGTCTTATGGTAGTCTCATTTTCCAAAAAGCATTGCGAATTTATTTTAAAATTTTTCTGTTGTTTATTTTAAAGAATAACTGTTTTACGATCTCACACCAGTCTTGCTATATTACAGCATGATAGGGGGTTCTCGCTTCGCAGTTTGGTGGCGAACGGGGGACTCTTACCCCTACATGTCCCTGAGAGGGATGGGTTGGTTAGGCAGAGGCCGTGACAGTCGAAAGGCTGGCCGTAAAAGCAAGTTTGGGGTACCATTGTCAGCCACGGTGGGGCCGGGATGGTTGAAAAGCCTACCGGTTGTGACCGCTTACTTCGGTATGTGACAAAGTGGTATCAGAGCATATGGTTAAGCGACAACCCTGCTCTGTTGGGTGTTACTCATTAGAGATAGAGTCAGTAGTACTCTAGAATGAGTTGAGTGTGATAATAGATATGAGCGCGTATTTGTTAGTGAATATAAAAATTGTTTTATATTGTGATGATTGATTTGTTGAGTGGTATATGGATTCTGGTCAATACGAGTAATTAACGATCATTGATAGGGATCTCTAAACACTCGAATAGAACAATTCGGCACAGTATTGTTTTAAATAGGGTAAATGAAATAATTTTACCCAAAGCTATTTTTGTATAGAAAAGAAATGTTTTTTCTATGAATTACTATAGTATATGGTTGCATGGATGTTAGGAGGTAATAATAGTAAATTATTATCATTGAAATTGAATAAGAAATTGAAATCGTAACTCCAAAGTTAAGAAATAAATTCACATACAAATGAAATTTAAAGAATGTAAATTATAAATGTGAATTGTAATTTAAAACGGAATTCCAGAGAAGTTTTTGGAAATGTTTTTGAAAAGAATTTGAAAATTTTGGAGATTTGGAAAGTTTAAATCTTTTTGAATTTGAAAAGGAATTTCAAAGGTTTGAAAAGTATTTTGGAGAGTTAAAAGCTCTAAACTCTTTTTCGGTCGCTGGAAAATAACTTCGATGATGACCGCGGCATCGTTGGTGTTCATTTTCGGGTTTCCAAAAGAGGAATTGCTGCCAAATTGTTTTAAATGGAAGTTGTTTGGAAAATTTGGATTTTGTTTTGGAAATTCAAAGGATAATTTGAATTGTTTTCAAATGATTTTGAAATGTTGGTAAGATTCTGGAATACCATATGAAAATATCTATGAATATTATGAAGTTGAATTAGATAAATTGAGACTTGAATTGTGAACTAAATAAAAGAATGGTTCGGAATTGCAAATAAATTCAAGTAAGAAGAAATAAATTTCAAATGAATGGAATTTACAATTGTAAGTGAATAAAATTGAAACTGAATGTTGAAACAAATTTGAATTGTGTGAAATAAAATGAAGCTTTAAGATTAGTTTGAAGTGAACTAAAGATAATTGATGAAATTCAATATTCAGAAGTAAACTGAATCTAAATTAGATTGAAGTGTAGATTAAATTCAAATGAATGTGAAATGTGAAATTGAATGATAATGGATATAACTTCTATAGTAAACTAGAAATGGTATAAGAAGTTGATATTAGAAGTTTGTAATAAAATTTGCAAAATAGTTGGATGTTATAACTAGATATTATGGCTAGTAGATATACAGGTATAAAGGGAATTGAATTTGATTTCACAGATAATTTGAATTGCTCGACAAAAGGTACGTATTTGAATTATAATATGAGTTTTTGATAATTTCTGGTCTAGCCGCTTGGCTTTTTCTTTTTCTTTTTGAAATCTGAGAGTCCGTATGGACATTTTGTAGTCGTACCGTATTAGCCGCGCAAAGGAGACGCTGGCGAAATTTTTCGAAAATTTCGAGTGTTAGAAAATTTTTGAGAAAATTTGGAAGTTAAAATTTGAATTTAAACTTAAAATTGAATTGTTAAGAAAACAATGTTGTTTTGAACTATAATTGAAGTTGGAAATTTAGTTGAATGATAACGAATCTTTAGTAGAAAGATTTGTTTTGAAGAATTGATAAAACTATTGAATGTTGAAAAATAGTAGACGAGTTAAGGACATTTTTCCTAACTTGTAATTTCGAGGACGAAATTCTTTTAAGGGGGGAAGTCTGTAACGACCCAGAATTTCGAGCAAATTAAATTGAAAATATTTAATTAATTTTAAATATTTGAACGATGATTTAATTTGAATCCCGAATATAACTCTGAATTCTACGGTTTAATTATAAAATTTAATCTATTGAAAGTTGAACAAAAATTTGAATCTTCAATTTTAAACCGATTTAAAATATTTCAAAAAGCTTGTAAAATTCATATTGATGATACTGAAGATAATAGAAGCTTCAGAAACGAAATTGAAAGTGATTTGTTCAGTTTTGAAATTAATTGTTCGAACCGATATTTAAAAATAGTCATTTTTCATACAGTCTCGGAATTCGACGTAACCAGTTCCATTGGGTCCGGAATGTTGTATTATTGCCGGATTTCAATTTTCGTAATTTTCGGTGTTTATATGTGAGCACACGACGTGTAAACGCATCGAAATTTATTCGAATTCAAATTTAAATTTAAATTTAAATTTAAAGACATCAGCCACGTTATCTTCCCTTTTATCACGCCAAATATCACGGGAGAAGATCGTGCAGCCCATACCCTTTCGTTTCAAATACTCCCTTCTCAGTTCAAATGGAAACGAGAAATCGAAATTAAAAATGGCCGACACTTCCCCTCTTCTATTTAATTCCCAAACACGTTCCTATCCAAAGAAATCTTTCCGCCTTCCCAATCTTTTATCTGCTCGAACGAAATTATTTCGTTCTTCAATCGCGCATTCCTCTTTCAAAACCCGGTCACGAATCAATGGCCGAACGTCTATCGCGATGAGGGGTGAACTTAATTCTCGAATCAGCTGGCTCGAACAAAGCGATGGACGCTCCCATTCACATCCAATCGAGCGAGGTCTGGGAACTCGATTTCAAGCGACGAGCACGGTGGTCGAAGGCATGGAGCAATCGCGATGCCGAGGCTATGGAGGAAATCGACAGCGGCGACTTAGGATGACGGCGCGTTCGCGAGGGAACGTGGCGTTCGAGTTGAAGGCGCGGCAGTGGGTCGCGAAGTCGAGCTCGAGTCGAGCAGGGATCGCACTCGCGTACGCGAGTATTTGTGGGGTCTGTTGGTTCTCAAGAGAAGCCGTGGTGGTCTCCGATGCCACGTGAAGGCTGGGGTGTTGGCAATTTCGTCGAAGTCGAGGCGATGTCAACCATGCTAGGGTTCTCGTTTCAGGCAGTAAGGTAATTACAAAATGTTTATTCAATTTAAATTTGAAAATAAATTTAAAATATTTGTATTTTTGCAGAGGTAAAATACTGTGATTTATGAAAAACAGTAAAGTATATTTATATATATATATATATATCAATGTAGTTTAGGTAAATATATATATATATTTATATATATTAATTTAAATACATAATTTAATTTGAAATAGGAATGTATATATAGATAGAATGGTGAAAATAATGTAATAGGAAGTTTAAATGTTTTAGGGGATTATATATATAAAGTTAAACCTTGAGAAAAAATATTTCTAAAACATTTATGTGAACATTTTGGTTAAAATAAATTTATTTGAGAAAATTGGTTTAAAAAGAATTATAAGTTATTAAACGGAAGTAAATTATTCAGTTGATTCAAATATTTATGAAACCGTATAAATTGTTTATACAAGGTAAAAAAAATCAAGAAAATCGAGTCAAGCTGGAATAAAATGGATGGCAAATTTAAAAGCTAAGGTGAGATCTTCTCACTCAAAAATTGAAAAGTGGAATTTTCAGTTATTGTGATGATTGCTATTGGATGTGTGATATTAGATATAGTAGGATATATCTATTATATATAGCAATATATACATATTGGCATATGTATATATTGGATTGATGATTTCCCGCCTCGTATAGCGGATGAGACCCTATTGCGCCGTTAGTAAGCGGATTTTTATAAAACCCATATACCGCGATAATTCCGTACTGGAGCGGAATTGGTATTGTGCTAACATCTGTGGATGCAGGGAAACAGGTTGGAGGGATCCAACTGGACCCCTCACATTGATTGAATTTATTTCTGCTGTGATGTGATAATCTGTGAATGATTATTGATGTTATTGAATTGATGTCTGGAAATTGTTTGAATGCTAAAATTTAGCTGAATGGATGTTTGATATCATTGGATTCCAAAGATAAACGAAGTTGAGTTTTTGAAATTTAAGTAGAAATATCTAAGTGAATCAATTTTAGAAATTGAATAAATTTTCGTAAAAAGGAATTTATTTAAAAGGAGATCAGTTGAAAATCCAATTAGAAATTTAATTTGGTAAATTGAAATAATTTGGGAAATCAATGTAAAATGATTTAAATTTGAAGAATCCATTTAAAAATATGATATTGAATAATTTGAAAAGAATAAGAATTTATTTTAGTAGTGAAAATAAATTTAGAAATCAATTTGTAATTGATTTGGAATTAAAGTAGAATTAGAAATTAATTTGAAATCCGATTTTAGATTCAAAAGTAAATATTTGGAAAAATGAATCCAATTGAAATAAGGGAATGTGAATTTAAATGGAAATGATGATGTTAAAATGATTTATAAAGGGATGAACTTTACAATTGTAAAGTTTTAAAAGAACGATTTTTGAAAATAAATGAATTATAAGTATTAACTTATAATATGGACCGTTAGTATAAAAATTGAGTTATGAATTGAACTAGTTAATGAAGAAGATTTATAAATTGTAGTTTTTATAAATGGAAATAGAATTTATAAACGTGTTTATAAATTCGAAATAGATTGAATTTGATAAATTAAATATGAAAGATTATTAAAGAAGATATATTCACGATTTTGGATAGCGAATCTCTATTGAAATAAAAATGTGTAGAAATGATTGAAATTGGGTTAAGTGAATTATATTCACGATTTTGGACAGTGAATATATCATTGAATAAGAATGGATTCATTTTTTTTTAAGAAGTGATATTTTAAAATAAAGATTGTTTTAAAGACGTTTTTGAAACGTGTTAGATATCGAAACATAGATTTCAACATTTATTGTTGAAATAGACGTTTTCGAAAAATAAGGAAATGATGGACTATAACACTGTTGTTATAGTAAATGATTTCCGAAAGGAAATGTTTTGTCTAGTATTGGGATTTATATATCTATCTTAATTTCGAATCCCTATACTCGTGATTTTGAGTCGTCGTAATGATGTTTTACGTAACATTCGTTTTGACTCAGATAGATGTTAAAATTAATGATTTCCTTAAAAAATGAACTGTATACTTAATTTGATTTACGTATATCGAGTATTTTCAAATGTTGAAAATAAATAGATTTGTGAAATACTTATTTTTGAATAAGTATGGAAATACTTTTCCAGAATGAAATGAAACGTTTTGAGCTTTTATCTTCTTAAAGATAAATTGAAAATGAATATTGGAATCGATTTGAAAAATCGTATATCAGTAGATATTTTTGAAATATAAATTCACTATGGAATTTATAAAAGAAAAGGGAAGTTGTTTAAAAATAAACGTTGATTTATTTTTGAAGTGTGGAAATTTATATCTAGTAAAGATATTTTTGAAGATGAAAAAAAAATTTTGGAAAATTATTTGGAATCTGATGATGTTGCGCATCTTTATTGATAGTTAAATAACCGACTATCAATAATTACCTTGAGTAGGTATTTGTTGTGAATTGGATGAATTTGAATGTCACACTTATTTTTAAATAAGCGCTCACTATTCGGGTTAGCCGGGAAAGGACCATGGGATCGTATAACCCATTCCGAATATGTGATACGTCGTTATGAATTGCATTCGAAGACCGGTGTTGAAGACCGGATATTTTTGAAAACGGAAGGATTACCGTCGAGTTACTCTACATCGGCTGATCTCCGGTTTAGAGGTTTTATCACCCTTAGTGACGGGAAGTCCGGACGTGATTAGAAAATTATCCGAAAATGCAAGGGCTTCGTGAGAAGTGCCTTCGGTTCTGTTCGATCCCGGAACAGACTTGTATGGATTGTGTGTCTGACGTTACAATTTGAGATATAAAGCTGATTTCTTTCAAATACATTTCTGTTGGTGGCGGAGAATTTATTCTCTTAGCTTAACACCCTTCTCTGAGACGTACGAGCTCAGAGGTTATGTAGTTGAAATTTATCAGCGATATATCCCAATTTGGTAACGTGGCACACTGAGTGTTGCTGTGAAATGATCAGTGTTTGATCATTTGTGATATGATCATTTGTTTGATCTTATATCTTTGTGATCATAGGTTGATCATTTTGTTTGACCCGAAGCAGGGCTTTTTGAGAAAGCGTAGCTTTGTGGACGAGACTTCGTCGAGCCTCACACCCCGGAAATGGTCGAAACAGGAAGAATGCGGCAAGGTTCTAGGGAGTAGCGCCCCTTAGTGTATGTCATTCCTTCTGGATAAAGGTGGTATCATGGTATGGAGCCCAGATACTTAACCTCTGTGGTTGCTGCAAAATTTATTTCTTTGTGGTTGTTGCGAATCGGGGATCCTCGGGAAGATCGGTGACGATCGGGGGATGGCATACGCGTGTCAGTAGTTACCTATTTTTGCAGAGGTAACCCGGCCTTGTGTTGGCAGAGATCCGGTTAGGTTCTCGGGTCGTCTATTCCAGGGACGTACCCATCGTGGATAGGAAGTTCCTTAGCCTGGCCATTTGTTGGAAATCCAAAGAAACAATACGATCTTGTACGGTTTTAGTTGTAGAACCTATCATTCACTTATGGTGGTCACCACTGTTTGGATGGTAGCTATAGTAGGCATAAGTGCGGAATGCCTATGCTGGCTAAGGTTAATATTATACTTTCGAAATGTTTTCTACACTATGCACTAATAATAATATCAAAAATGATTTGATTTTGCGTATCAAGCATCTTTGACTATCATAAGAAGAAATCTCCTCCAAGTCTGCGTTTGCATTGTGTGTGTGGTGGGAGGTCTTATGGTAGTCTCATTTTCCAAAAAGCATTGCGAATTTATTTTAAAATTTTTCTGTTGTTTATTTTAAAGAATAACTGTTTTACGATCTCACACCAGTCACCATGACTGACTCGGAGTTTATTGTTCCCTTCTAAACTCTGGGTGCCCACCATTTTCCACACGGGCAGTCTAGAGTTATATTATCAGGATATTCTGGATATTCTGGAGCTTGGAGATAAGCTGGATGACGAGACGCAGTATTTGTATCTGATAGTATTTATTCCGCTGTGTATTCTGTATGAGGACAAGTTTATATAACTGTCCATTGTTGTATATTGACTCTGATTGATGTATGTATAAACTGATATAGTTCTTTGTTTTAAAAGACTATTGATTATCTATTATATGTTATTCCGCTGCGATGTGTAAGATTCTGATATTGTTTTCTGTTCTGTTGTTCTTCCGTGTTGTTGTTCTTCTCTGTTCTCTCCTTTCTTCTTCTGTTTTCTTCTTCTTCTACTTTTTTCTTTTTCTTAAACCCTCACTATTGAAGTTTCCGGCACTCGATTGCTCGGCAGCCGATAAAGTGAGTATCGATGTCGAATTTTCGAAAGTCGAAAATTTCGGTATGTGACAGTCTTACTCCATTAACACCCATACCACTTGAGTTGATTGATAATCATTAGACTAGACTACATCTAGTTGAACGAAGTGGAAAGGAAGATGTAGGATTGGTGGAAAAAATAGAAATTTTGTTGAATGATGTAAAAAAATGGATTGTGTTTCTCACGCTGGTTTTACCAAACTAATCTGGGCATTATTTACTTACAATGTTCGGGTTAGCCCATGCATATTTTCTAGATTTAGCCGGACACTTTGGAGCTTCAGGAGACAAGCTAGATGCCTCCAAGATGTAATCCCGTATTTTAATTTATCTTCCGCTATTGTTCTTCTTGTATTTATCAACAATTGTGAAGACAAGTTGTTATGACTTTCCAAGGCTGATGATAGGTTAGTTTTTGTTCTGATGATTGTATATATATTAAAGTTCTTTTCCTTTTATAAAGATATGTTGTATATTATATATTACTCGTCACGTGTGAGATTTTATTCCGTCTTTCTTTCTTCCACTCCAATGATCTCTCTTTCTGGCACTTGGATGTTCGGTATGTGAATACCGTAGATGTATTAGTGTCGACTTTTGAGGATCAAAAAGGCTGGTTGTTATACCTGGTATCAGAGCTTAGGTTGAGTGAACACCTAGGCTTTGGTGGGGGTAGAGGTCATTTGATAGGGCAAGTGAGAACCTATGATGAGTTTGAGTGTATTACATATGAGAGTACATATTTGTTAGTACTATAAAAATGTTTTATATTGCATTGATTTATCTGTTGAGTGGTTTATGAATTCTTGTTGATATGGAAGGTACAAATGTATCGATATGGGTTTTTATACACTTGAATAAGACAAACTAACACAGTATTGTTTTAAATTGGGTAATTGAAATAATTTTACTAGAAATTATATTTTATATATAAAAGGAAATTTTCTAAAAATTTATATATATATTGACGGAGTATTAGGAAACGATAATGTTCAAATATTATCATTTATTAATTAACTATGTATGCTCGACCAATTTATGAGCAGTTTTGGCTTTTACTGTATGGGTTAGGTAGATAGTAATTTTAGGGAACATTGAGGCGAACACCTTGTGAATTCAGCTTCATAATTTGACTATAAGGCGTTTGGTATTGATGTTGGGGTAAAATTTGATTTTAATAAAAGTCGTTTATTATAATAAACAAGAATATAGACCTAAGAAATGATTTTATATAAGAAAGTGGAATTATATAAGTATGGTTTATAAATAAAAATGGATTTAAACTGAGAATTTGAGAACTTAAATCCCGGTGCTTTTAAAAAATTATTTTTCAAAGTTTTGAAAAAATTATAATAGTATTATTTAAAAGAATATATGGATAGAAATATTTTAAAAAGGATTTTAAAGGAAGTAGAAAGCACTAAACTCACTTTATCGTTGGAAAATAGTTCGAATGATGGTTGCGACATCATCGGTGTTTATTTTTGAGTTTCTAAGGGAAGAATTTCTACCACAATAGTTTTTCTTTAGAATTACTTGATAAACAAAGTTTGTTTTAAATCCTAAAGGAGTGATTTGATATACAAAAGAAGATATGTATATTGTTATTTCAAAATGTTTTGAAATAAAACCGGGTGTTTAGTTCTTAAATTTTTAGTTAAGTGATATTATAGACTCGTGTATCCTATGCAATAGGACAGTTTGGTGTGTGCATCTCATTATGATTTGTTGATTGGAAATTTTCATTTGTTGAAATGAAATGAAGTTTTCGGCGATTTTGGATAGTCAGAACTCCAGAGTTAATTGGAAAATTAAGCTAGGTGCTTTGTTAAGGTTATAAGAACTAATTTTTGTAACCTATAAATTTGAGAAATAGTGAGCTAAAACAATTTTAAATTTGTTGGATATTAATATTAAGTAATAAAATTTGAAATTATACACACACACATACCTTTAAAATGTGAAAAAGTGTTATTTGAATATGAACTTAAGTTTTAAAGTGACTAATAAACCCCAAATGTGTTTTTAAGATGTTTATAAACTTAAGTAATGATTTTAGGAAATGTTTCATAAATAGATTTTAGTATTAATTGCTGTAATTAATGGCGATTTAAAATGAATGTAAATAAAAAGAAAATTGGTACAGTTAAGAAACCAATTAGAATGAATATGTAAGTTGTACGTAGATCATTTTATTTGCATAATTGATTTTGATCCAGATTCGAATGCACGATTTCAGGGTGATTTACACCAGTCCGATTTAGGAATTTTCACTCGATTCTTGACGATAAATACTTGATATGGATTTTTGATTTGATTCTGAAGTTTTCTATCATAGTATATGGCTATGGAAGGAAAACAGATGTTTATAATAAAGGAACCCGATCAGAGTCCGCACCAGGGAAGTTGAGTAAGCGATACTTGTGACGCCCCACCTCTATACCCACGCTAGCCAAGGACACTACGGGGTAATGCCGTCAACTAGCACGGAGAATAAGGCTGTTGAGGAGCGACCATCCGTGTAATTGCTTTGTGCGAGTACCGATATGCCAGATAAAATTAAAAAATTTCATCTCAAGAGGAAATCCGACATATGGATACAAACTCAAAGCTACTACACGGTGGCTATATGGACTTCGGAAACAAATACAAAAATAAACATAACACAAATCAGTCACAGACAATTCATATCACAAAGGCGGAAATAGATATGAATATAACACATGAGAGTGTACATCAGAGAAGTGGTCAAATAAGATCCACAATAACACAAAAGAATAGATACAAGTGCTAGCCAAAAGAATATGTATACATCAAGGAGTCTAAATCTCAAATGTATACAACAAAAACTACTAAACTAGAGTAGTTAGCCAAAACTCAGAAGATGGCTCCAGATACGAAGTCATGAGGAAGCACCTGTAAAATCTCAGTCTGACCCGAGTATTATTTAAGAAGAAAATAATAAACGGATCAGTCTAGCTATAAATATCAGATAAAGTGAGATAGGATATGAGATATGATAATAAAACGTATGATAATAAAACGTATGATAACAAAAAGGTGTCATACTATGATAAGTATACATTAGAAATCCCACAAAAGTCATACAATATCTCAATAATCTCAAAATAGAGGAAAGAACGTCATATTCTTAATTTAATTCACCAAGCCACAATAAAATGACATACTCATCAATGTCAATGGTAAAAGCTGGTGAAACATAAATTCCAGAAATCAATAATTAGAAATCCAGAAATCACAAGAAAAGGATGGCCAATCCCAAACAGGAGCATGAAAGCCGGAACATTGACGCAGTGCAAACGGTACGTCCAATGAACCGGAAAGCCGAGACATCGATGTAGTACAAACGGTACATCAGATGAATCGAACATTGACGTAGTACAAACGGTACGTCCAATGAATTGAACATTGACGTAGTGCAAACGGTACGTCCAATGAACTGGAAAGCCGAGACATCGATGTAGTACAAACGGTACATCAGATGAATCGAATATTGACGCAGTGCAAACGGTACGTCCAATGAATTGAACATTGACGTAGTGCAAACGGTACGTCCAATGAACTGGAAAGCCGAGACATCGATGTAGTACAAACGGTACATCAGATGAATCGAATATTGACGCAGTGCAAACGGTACGTCCAATGAATTGAACATTGACGTAGTGCAAACGATACGTCCAATGAATCGAAAAGACAATACAATTCAGAACATTGACGCAGTGCAAACGGTACGTCCAATGAATCGGAAGGCCGAGACATCGATGTAGTGCAAACGGTACATCAGATGAATCGAAGCACATTAAAAGTACATGGGTTGCTAGCCCACAAAGAAATGAGACGGAGCTCAATAAAATGAAGCACAGTCCTTCACATGGACAAAGAGACATCGCACATTGCTAGTCTAAACCATAAAATGATCATCATCGATCATCAAGAAGTGTCGATTACACCAAGCTAGTAAATATAAGAGTTTATCTTCATGTCCCATAACCACTTGCTTAACTCAAATATTTACGAACAGATTGTAGATCTCCACTAGGAAATTGTCACAAGAGGTTCAATCGAACAAGTCCATGAATTAACCGACGAAGTAAACGCAAGCGTTTCATACCACTTGTTTTGCTAAGCCGTTTAATTAGATTTTCTCATACGAATGAGGTAAAGGTTTGTATATACTAATAGATTGGAAAACGGTTTTAAGAAACGAGCTTTGATATTGAAAATAGAGTTGAAATCGTTTGATGAAGAAGTTTTGATATTTAATACTAGTATAGAAAACCTTTATATTTTGAAGTGACAAATCATAGAAGTGATTGTAGAAACAATCAATCATAAAAATTCACATTCGAAGACGTGAATAAAATCCAAAGAAATCGATATCAAATCCATTAAAATGGATATTTCCAATAATTCCCAAAGAGAGATGTCATCAAAGATGATAATAAAAGATAACAACAATAGGGAAACCATACGAATCGATTAAAGTTGGAAATCACACAAAATAGGCGAAATAGGCAAACAGCATCAAGTCGGTCGGCCGGCTTCAGGGCTCGGTCGACCGGACCCTGTTCTGAAAAATAGTTCGGGAAGCAGGTCGGTCGACTGAGCTCTGCAGCCGGTCGACCAAACCCAAAACAGAGAAGTGCTTAGCACTTTTGGAAGCAGGTCGGTCGACTGGCTACAGAGCTCGGTCGACCGGGCCTGTTTCCAACACTGCCCAACCTATCAAGTTCATTGGCCAAATCTCGGCCAAATTGCATTTTTGCGAGCAACGACACTAAGGATTTAAGCCTAACGACAACCCGGCCTTATAAGCTCTTCAATGCATCACAAAAATCATGATCAAAGATCAAAGTTTGGATTTTTAAAGAATTGAACTCAAAACACTAAAAATTGGAATATTCACCAAATCAATCCAAACCAAGTGCAATTGCACAAGAATAAGTGTTAGGAATTCATACCTAACAATCGAAGATAAATATAGTTTAAGATGTGAGATAAAAATCTCACCTTTTCACAAAAACAAGGAAGAAGAAGTTATAGAACAATGGCAAGAACAATCACTCTTCAACACAACCCAAATGAGCTTGAATCTATGCTCAAAAGAGAAACGTTTCCTAAATTAGGTTTAGGGAATTTTCTGAAATTGAAAGGAGAACGGGTTGGAGAAGATGAAGAGGAGGCTTACCTATGGCTTCACTTTGATTTTGGAGCAAGAAATCAAGATGCAAGAAGAAACTAGGGTTTGAAATTTCTATTTCCTCTTCCTTTCCCCCATTTCAGTTTTTACTTAAGTTTGGAGAGTGGGAATGAGAGAATGGAGAGGAGAGGGGTGAGTTAGAGGGTTAAGTGAGTTTAGTTAGCTAGTGGGCTGAACCCAACCCAAACCCAACTAGAAAAAGTAGCAAATTTCAACTTACTCCAAATATATCAAAGTTTATACTCAAACAGATCGCAAACGCCATTTTGGACTCAATGGAAGTGGTCTCGAGTCTCAGTTCGACTGTTTGTAAAAAGTAGCTTTTCGGACTAAAATCCGACTAACGATTAAATATTTAAATATAAAATCGATAAATATGCGGGTTGTTACAGACTCCCCTCCTTAAAGAAATTGCGTCCTCGCAATACTTAAGAAGAAAATAAAGAGTAACAACCATAAAAGCATATCAACACAAAAGAAAATTTGAAATAAGAAGTTCACCATAAAGAGCGCAAAAGAGTAAGTCTGAAAGTTTTCGTTCGATGAATTCTCTAGATTTCCCAAGAGAAATCCTTGGGATTTGAGAACCATAGAACTCACACAAAAAGAACATCTTTATTTCGAAGGCGCTCAACCCTCGAAGAAATGATGCGAATAGGATGTTGCTCAAAAGTCAAATCTGGTGAAACTTCAATCCCTACAATAACACCAAGCTCAAGAATAAAAATCGGAAACCCTAAGGCATTTCCGTAGAAGAAAGACGTAAGAAAACATCATGGATAGCAGAAAATTGAGCCGGTGCAACGGCGTAGTACAATAACGGTACGCCGGAGAAACGAGAAACTCGAATAATTTGGAACAACGGCATAGTACAATAACGGTACGCCAGATGAACCAAAGCTCAAATAATTCAGAACATCGACGTAGTGCAAACGGTACGTCAAATGAACCGAACACCATAAAAGAACATCGGACGTTAGTCCATAAAAGAAATGAGATAAAGCTCAATAAAATGAAGTATATCAAAACGTCCGATGGACTTGATAAAAAGATAATTCCATTCAGACATCATCAAAGAATCAACCACTTGTTGTTTACAACAAAGTGCATTGGCAACATGGTTCTCCTTTCCGGGAATATACAAAGAATATCAAGATCATAAGATGTAAGGAACTCGATCCAATATTAAGTTCCTTATGAGAAAATAAATATTCCAAAGATTTATGATCGAGGTGGAGAACAAATTTCTCCCCCAAAAAATGATGATGCCAAACTCTAAAAGCGAAAACAATAGCCATGAGCACTAGATCATGAGTGGCATACCTAGTCTCGATCGGCTTTAATGATTTAGAAGTACAAGTGATAGCACGTTCTCTTTCGCAAGAGAACGGCATCTGAACCAATACGATTAGCATTGGTACAAAAGATAAAGTCTTGGTTCCCATCGGGAATAACAAGAATTAGGAATATTGAAAAGAAAGAGTTCTTTTAAAATAATCTTCTTTCCCGAAAAGCTAAGACTTTCAAAATTACAATTATCTTTATGTAATAATTCTTTTTAGAAAAATTTACTTATTCCAAATCAATTTACTGTGTCTGTTTGTCTCATCAAAGCGTTTAGGAGATTCCTATCGATAACGTTGATCAAGCGCATCGACCAAAATTCTTAAAGCACTCAATGAGCACTACAATCACAAAATCATCTTCAAGATAATAAACATGTTTCTTAAAAACTTTTAAGAATATTCTTTGTTTGCTTAAAGAACAAAAATCCAATTGTACTTATAAATAAATCTTATGAAAAAGATTTGCAAAATTTTAAATTGCTATTTTCACCCAAAATCAATGAATATAAGAATGGTCTCATCGAAATATTCATAGAATACTCGATTTACAAAAATGGATGAAATAAACTGGATAAACTGAATGACATAACAAGTCATTCATAAGAATCATAACGAGTGCGGAATGCGGTAAATGGAATGCTAACTCCCGCAACTCGTAGCAAATGAAAATCGGGGGCAAGGTCGAACTAAAAAGACCTTAACACCGCTCAAAAGATTGCTTAGGTGATAAGCCTAAGACAAACTCAAAAATACCGGAAATTCTCAAACTACGTGAATAAAATGATGCCATCAAATTAGAATCAAAATCACAAAGGAAAAACAGAAATCTGCTTAACAGATTGAAAATGTCGAAGATGAATAGTCCACACAGGACAAAGGATATGGCTTCATAATAATTAAGCCAATCCTTACAAAAGTCAATTCCGAAGCATAAGTAAAAATCGGCTCGGAAAGAAAAATCACATAAAATAATTTCGATGTAAAAAAGAAGCAAATTGAGTGTTGCGGACCCACCAATTCGGATTCGCAATCCTCAAAGAAGTCATCAAGCCCAGAAATGTTTAAAGAAAAAGAAGCACAAGTTCTTTTGATATAAAAATAATGAGATGAAACCCATATCAAAAAGAACTCGAATAAGATGATCACAAAATAAATGTCATCAAGGATAGAATGGATACCTTGACCAAGAGAAGTGTCACTAGGGGCTTGAACAACATTTAGATTTCCCTCTCTCTTGTTCGGAAGTTTGGGGGCATGAAGATAAAAGATGTCCCGAACCTTTGCAATAACGACAGAAAAATGGTTTCAGGCACTCATTTGCATAGTGGTCCGTAAGGCCACAATTGTAGCATCGTCCACGACTAGAGGTAGGAGTCTTTGCTACCGAAGATTCTTGCTTCCCTTTCTTGTCGGGAATTGGATTGGGGCCTTTGAACTTAATAGGCCTTTTCATGTTGTTGTTGAAGTTTTGTTTAGCACCCACAACTTCAACATCACACTCTCTATCAGCCTCTTCAAGACGAAGAGCGATATCAATAAGCTGATCAAATGAAACCTCGAGTTTTAGGAGTAATGGCTTCTTAAGATTCTTATTCAAGCCATAGACAAATCTCTGGTTCTTCTTCAATGGGGTGTTAATGTATTCAACCCCGTATTTGGAAAGAGATTCGAAAGATGCGACGTAGTCCGTCACAGAAGATTCACATTGAACAAGGTCGATAAAACGCCGGGCCAAAGTTACTTTTTCAGCCTCCGGCACAAATTTCAATTCGAATCTTTCCCGGAATTGCTCCCAAGTGAGATCCGCTTCAACGATTTCAGAAATAAGAAGCTCATACCAATCCAATGCTCTTTCTTGGAGCATGCTAGAAGCCACTTGGACTCGGTGGAGATCAACAAGATTCATGCGAGAAAAGATGCGGTCGCATGATCTAAGCCAAGCTTGAATTTCAATGACACTCTCGGATCCCCGGAATGGCCTTCCACCCAAATCGGTGTAGTCTCTACACAAGCGTGAAAAACCGGATCTAGGATGAGTAGGCTCTGGAATGGGTCCGATAGCTTGAGCATTCTTAACAAGATCTAGAAGCTGCTGGGCAGACATAAATACTCCCTCCTGAGGAGTAGCACTGGATTGACCGGCGCTGGGACGGCCAGGTCTAACCATTTCTTTTCTTTTAAGAAAGAAAGAAAAGAGAAAAAGGTTAATCTCAGAATGAATATCAAACAAACTTGATTGATAAAACAAGGAATCATAAAAGGAAATAGGATAGAACAGTACGAAGACCCGAATCAAATCCTATTGCACGATTCCTAAGAAAGACTTAGGACATGATCCTTGCTAAATTATTCTACATTGTTCTGAAGTTTGGCTCTGATACCAAGCTGTGACGCCCCACCTCTATACCCACGCTAGCCAAGGACACTACGGGGTAATGCCGTCAACTAGCACGGAGAATAAGGCTGTTGAGGAGTGACCATCCGTGTAATTGCTTTGTGCGAGTACCGATATGCCAGATAAAAATAAAACTTTTCATCTGAAGAGGAAATCCGACATATGGATACAAACTCAAAGCTACTACACAGTGGCTATATGGACTTCGGAAACAAATATAGAAATAAACATAACACAAATCAGTCACAGACAATTCATATCACAAAGGCGGAAATAGATATGAATATAACACATGAGAGTGTACATCAGAGAAGTGGTCAAATAAGATCCACAATAACACAAAAGAATAGATACAAGTGCTAGCCAAAAGAATATGTATACATCAAGGAGTCTAAATCTCAAATGTATACAACAAAAACTACTAAACTAGAGTAGTTAGCCAAAACTCAGAAGATGGCTCCAGATACGAAGTCATGAGGAAGCACCTGTAAAATCTCAGTCTGACCCGAGTATTATTTAAGAAGAAAATAATAAACGGATCAGTGTAGCTATAAATATCAGATAAAGTGAGATAGGATATGAGATATGATAATAAAACGTATGATAACAAAAAGGTGTCATACTATGATAAGTATACATTAGAAATCCCACAAAAGTCATACAATATCTCAATAATCTCAAAACAGAGAAAAGAACGTCATATTCTTAATTTAATTCACCAAGCCACAATAAAATGACATACTCAACAATGTCAATGGTAAAAGCTGGTGAAACATAAATTCTAGAAATCAATAATTAGAAATCCAGAAATCACAAGAAAAGGATGGCCAATCCCAAACAGGAGCATGAAAGCCGGAACATTGACGCAGTGCAAACGGTACGTCCAATGAACCGAAAAGCCGAGACATCGATGTAGTACAAACGGTACATCAGATGAATCGAACATTGACGCAGTGCAAACGGTAGGTCCAATGAATTGAACATTGACGTAGTGCAAACGGTACGTCCAATGAACTGGAAAGCCGAGACATCGATGTAGTACAAACGGTACATCAGATGAATCGAATATTGACGCAGTGCAAACGGTACATCCAATGAATTGAACATTGACGTAGTGCAAACGGTACGTCCAATGAACTGGAAAGCCGAGACATCGATGTAATACAAACGGTACATCAGATGAATCGAATATTGACGCAGTGCAAATGGTACGTCCAATGAATTGAACATTGACGTAGTGCAAACGATACGTCCAATGAATCGGAAAGACAATACAATTCAGAACATTGACGCAGTGCAAACGGTACGTCCAATGAATCGGAAGGCCGAGACATCGATGTAGTGCAAACGGTACATCAGATGAATCGAAGCACATTAAAAGTACATGGGTTGCTAGCCCACAAAGAAATGAGACGGAGCTCAATAAAATGAAGCACAGTCCTTCACATGGACAAAGAGACATCGCACATTGCTAGTCTAAACCATAAAATGATCATCATCGATCATCAAGAAGTGTCGATTACACCAAGCTAGTAAATATAAGAGTTTATCTTCATGTCCCATAACCACTTGCTTAACTCAAATATTTACGAACAGATTGTAGATCTCCACTAGGAAATTGTCACAAGAGGTTCAATCGAACAAGTCCATGAATTAACCGACGAAGTAAACGCAAGCGTTTCATACCACTTGTTTTGCTAAGCCGTTTAATTAGATTTTCTCATACGAATGAGGTAAAGGTTTGTATATACTAATAGATTGGAAAACGGTTTTAAGAAACGAGCTTTGATATTGAAAATAGAGTTGAAATCGTTTTGATGAAGAAGTTTTGATATTTAATACTAGTATAGAAAACCTTTATATTTTGAAGTGACAAATCATAGAAGTGATTGTAGAAACAATCAATCATAAAAATTCACATTCGAAGACGTGAATAAAATCCAAAGAAATCGATATCAAATCCATTAAAATGGATATTTCCAATAATTCCCAAAGAGAGATGTCATCAAAGATGATAATAAAAGATAACAACAATAGGGAAACCACACGAATCGATTAAAGTTGGAAATCACACAAAATAGGCGAAATAGGCAAACAGCATCGGGTCGGTCGGCCGGCTTCAGGGCTCGGTCGACCGGACCCTGTTCTGAAAAATAGTTCGGGAAGCAGGTCGATCGACTGAGCTCTGCAGCCGGTCGACCAAACCCAAAACAGAGAAGTGCTTAGCACTTTTGGAAGCAGGTCGGTCGACTGGCTACAGAGCTCGGTCGACCGGGCCTGTTTCCAGCACTGCCCATCCTATCAAGTTCATTGGCCAAATCTCGGCCAAATTGCATTTTTGCGAGCAATGACACTAAGGATTTAAGCCTAACGACAACCCGGCCTTATAAGCTCTTCAATGCATCACAAAAATCATGATCAAAGATCAAAGTTTGGATTTTTAAAGAATTGAACTCAAAACACTAAAAATTGGAATATTCACCAAATCAATCCAAACCAAGTGCAATTGCACAAGAATAAGTGTTAGGAATTCATACCTAACAATCGAAGATAAATATAGTTTAAGATGTGAGATAAAAATCTCACCTTTTCACAAAAACAAGGAAGAAGAAGCTATAGAACAATGGCAAGAACAATCACTCTTCAACACAACCCAAATGAGCTTGAATCTATGCTCAAAAGAGAAACGTTTCCTAAATTAGGTTTAGGGAATTTTCTGAAATTGAAAGGAGAACGGGTTGGAGAAGATGAAGAGGAGGCTTACCTATGGCTTCACTTTGATTTTGGAGCAAGAAATCAAGACGCAAGAAGAAACTAGGGTTTGAAATTTCTATTTCCTCTTCCTTTCCCCCATTTTAGTTTTTACTTAAGTTTGGAGAGTGGGAATGAGAGAATGGAGAGGAGAGGGCTGAGTTAGAGGGTTAAGTGAGTTTAGTTAGCTAGTGGGCTGAACCCAACCCAAACCCAACTAGAAAAAGTAGCAAATTACAACTTACTCCAAATATATCAAAGTTTATACTCAAACAGATCGCAAACGCCATTTTGGACTCAATGGAAGTGGTCTCGAGTCTCAATTCGACTGTTTGCAAAAAGTAGCTTTTCCGACTAAAATCCGACTAACGATTAAATATTTAAATAAAATATTTAAATATAAAATCGATAAATATGTGGGTTGTTACAATACTAGTTTGGAAGTGAAATTTGCATGATCTATATACATCGTACGAGCTTATGGAAAATGTTAGGTATTTTATGTGGGCTCATTTCTTTCTAGGTTTGGTAATAATGGAATTTCGAGGATGAAATTCTTTTAAGGGGGGAGAATGTGTCGACCCGAAATTTGTGACATTTCAAATGGGAATATTTAATTTGTTTAAATATTCAAATTTGATTTGGATTTAATACATAATAAGAAATTCAAATTTTAATAAAACAACTTGATTTTTTATAACTAATTTTTAAATGAATTTATAGGATTTTTCCATAATTTTTAATTTGAAAAAATATTTAAATTGTTGTTTGACGGTTTTTCGAAACGATGTTATTTTTGTGAATTTGCATAATGTAATAACTAGTGTATTTTAGTTTTGTTTGGTGATCAAGTCGCATTGTTATGAACGATCGTATTTTTATTTTTGTCGTTCGCGGTCTATACGCGAATGAAATACCATGTAGCAGGATACCATAAGTATTTCTTTTCAAAACTATTTTTAAATTAAAAATCAAATCAAATTTCGAAAGTTTGGTAAAATCTTGAGATGTGATATTGGATAAGGAGTATCAGTTAACTTGCAAATTTTGTTTAACTTGAGAAATCTTGTTTATCTTGTGTAAAGAGGTGTATTTGATTTGTTTATAAATTGAATTAAAAATCCAACACTTAGTCATTTTCATTTTTTTATTCTTTCATTTTGTTTCCTTTGCCTTGTTCTTCATTTAGATAGTAAAAACCAATAATGGCGGTAACTTTTGAAAAATAAAAAATCAAATCATTTAGCCAGCTATAAATCATGAATAAATTGCCTTGAGTTTTTTGTGACAAGATCTTCGATTTGGCATGTTTTTTAGATGGGTGCGGTTGTCATGAGGGAGGAGCGGCTATTATGCAGAGGATAGGTTGAATTAGGGTTGGAGATTTTGAAAGTTTCAGGTGACTAGAGACCGTGGTGTCGAGTGCAGGGTGTTTGTCGGGGAGAGGCACGCTGCGACCATGATTGGTAGGGTCTGGTCAGGGTTTGAGGCGCGCGATTTTTCACAACCGAGGAGTTTGAAGCAGCAGGTCGGGTTTCGAATGGGTAGTTCGAGCTTCACGTGTTGGGTTGGGAGCGGTAGAGCACGCAGAGAGAAGCGTGTTGGTGGTGTTGGTTGGTCGATCGAAGGTCGAAAATGCCATGTCAAAGCATGCACGTGCACGAGGAGTAGTAGGTGGGAATTCAAATTTTGGGGAAGAAGGTGAAGTACTATTTCGATCGAGTTGGGTATGTTGAGGTGATGGGTCATTCCTTGTTTGTGGATGAGGAGGATATAATTAAGTGTTTAATTTATATATAAATGATGTTAGCTTAAAATGTGATAACTTGCGCATCCTAGATCCGTTTTACCTACAGATTTTTGCATTGGACTCGTATAGTCGAGTATGACATTGTAGCCTAACTTGTTTATAGATATAGAGATGTTTAAAATATTGATAAAATAATAGGGACTGGATTTAATTACGTTATTTTAAATAATAACATCGTTAAATTAATTATACCTTATTGGTGGCATCTGTTTGGCCATATAAAACACCGATATGTTAAATTTAATTGAATACATTATTTTGGATATCTATGTAGCAAAATAAAACACCGTTCTGCTGTAATTAAATTGAGAGATTTATGACGACATCTATTTAGCAGAATGAATCCCCGTTCTCATATTTTATTAGTTTGGACATGTATTCATATGACAGTTAATTAATATTGGATAAGTGACGGATTGCCTAGTGGTTGCTAATTGATTTTATTTATATATATATACCTGCTTATGTAAATACCAGTTATGTGACTTGAAAAGTCAATTTAAATTAAACGGTCACTTGGTTTAGTACCATTGTAGTCGCTAAGCCTCTTTTAGAACTTGTAAAGTTATGGATTTAAAATAACTTCAATTTTATATCAATTTGAGATTAAGTGTTTATTTAATTTTAAATGATTCTAGTTAATTTATTAATGATGTTTTAAAGAAAAATATTTAATTATATTGATTATGTTGTTTAAAGAGATTTAATTATATTATTAATGTTGTTTAAGTTAGTAAATTTATTTAATCAATGCAATAATTTCGGCTATGATTCTATATTTATTTTATACTAAACATTATTATAATATCATAAGATTTCTATAAAAATGGTTTGGTTATCATAAGGTAAAAACTCGTCTATGTCTATATGCGGCGTGGTTTTACGAGATACCTTTGTTTTGATAGGTTTTGAAAATATCTAAAATTCCATTTGATTATGTTTCTCACGCTAGTTTTACCAAACTAATCCAGGCATTAGTTTCTTATAATGCTTAGGTTAGCCCGAGCATATTTTCCAGATTTAGCTGGACACTTTGAAGCTTCAGAAGACGAGCTGGATGCCTCCAAGACGTACTCCCATATTTTCTTTATTCTTCCGCTGTTGTTTTTGTTGTATTTATCAGCAATTGGAAGGACATGTTATAACTGTCCAGGGCTGATGCTAGGTTATTTTTTGCCTTGATGATTGTATATATATTAAAGTTCTTTTCTTTTTGTAAAGGCCCATTGTATATTATATATTACTCGTCACGTATGAGATTCTATTCTATCTTTCTTTCTTCCACCTTAATGATCCGTCTTTCCAGCACTTGGATGTTCGGTACGTGAATACCGTTGATGTATTAGTGTCGACTTTTGAGGATCGAAAAGGCGGGTTGCTACAACTGGTATCAAAGCTTAGGTTGAGCGAACACCTTGGCTTTGGTGGGGTAGAACTCATTTGAGATAGTGTAAGTGAGACCCTAGGATGAGTTTGAGTGTATTACATATGAGAGTGCGTATTTGTTAGTGCTATAAAAATGTTTTATATTGTGTTGATTTATCTGTTGAGTGGTTTATGAATTCTGGTCGATACGGAAGGTACAATTGTATCGATATGGGTTTCTAAACACTTAAACAAGGCAAACTGACACAATATTGTTTTGAATTAGGTAAATGAAATAATTTTACCAGGAATTATATTTTATATATAAAAGAAAATTTTCTAAAAATTTATATATATTGTGACAGTGTGTTAGAAAATGATAATGTTCAAATATTATCATTTATTGACTAATCATGCATGCTCGACCAGTTTATGACCAGTGCAAAGGGTTTTTAAAGGAAATAGAAAGCGCCGAACTCACTTTTGTCCCTGGAAAATAATTCGGGTGTTGACTTGTGACGCCCCACCACTATACTCACCCTAGCCAAGGACACTACGGGGTAATGCTGTCGACTAGCACGAAGAATAAGGCTGTTGAGGATCGACCCTTTGTGTAATTGCTTTGTGCGAGTACCGATACATCAGACAGTATGTCATGCATTTCATTTCTAGAGGAAATCTGACATATCAAATACAAACTCAAATCTACTACACAGTGGCTATGTGGCCTTCGGAAACAAATTTAAAATAAGCATAACACAAAATCAGTTACAGATATTCATATCAGTAAGGAGAAAACAGATATGAATATAACACATAGAAGTGAACATCATGATAGTGGTTATACAAGATCCACTACATCACAAAAGAATAGGTACAATTGCTAGACAAAAGAATAAGTATACATCAAAGAGTCTCTATCTTGTATACATGAAAGAAAAAAACTACTAAGCTAAAGTAGTTAGCCAAAGTCAAAAGCTAATCCCTGTTAAGAAGTCAAGTGGAAGAACCTGAAACACCTCGGTCTGACCCGAGTATTTAAATAGAAAAATAATAAACGGATCAGTCTAGCTATAATTATCATGTAAGATGAGATAGGATAAGAGATATGACAAAATTATATGATAACAGTAATACCATGCTGTGACAAGTATATATTTTATAACAATGAAAATCATACAATATCTCAAGTTTTCTCAAATACCCAAAAAGAATATCATATTCTTTAGCTTATTCACCAAACCTCAAATATTGACAAAACATATCATTGAAAATCGAAAAAATTGGTGAAACACAAATTCCAGAAATCATCAATTAGAAATCCAGAAAACATAAAAGGGGGAGGCCTATCATAAACGGGAGCATGAAAACTCACCAACACGTGTATCATAAACGGGACGTTATCCCATAGGTCGCTAACCCATAACATACGAGGTACAGTCCCCCTTGGGGATGAATGAGCCGAACATCGACGCACCTAAAAAGATACACACCATGCATAGACTCATTGAGCCGATTGCTCCACGAACGGTCAAAAGACCATGGGTCGTTACCCCACCAAATTGAGCTGAAACTCCACAGAACGGGGTATAGTCCCCCACGCGGACAAAAAGACATCACATATCGCTAGTCTAAATCACAAAATGATCATCATTGATCAAAAAGAAGTGTAAATTACACTAAGCTAGTAAATAAATGAGTTTAGCTTCATGTCCCATAACCACTAGCTTAACTTAAATATTTACGAATAGATTGTAGATTTCCACTCAAAAATTGTCATGAGATTTCAATTAAACAAGTCCAAGAATTAACCGACGAAGTAAACGCAAGCGTTTCATACCACTTGTTTTGCTAAGTCGTTTAATTGGATTTCTCATACGAATGAGGTAAAGGTTTGTATATACTAATAGATTGGAAAACGGTTTTAAAAATGAGCTTTGTATTAAAAGTAATGTTGAAATCATTTTTGTGAAAGAGTTTGAGTATTTACTACTAGTATAGAAACCTTTGTATTTTAAAGTGACAAATCATAGAAACGATTGTAAAAACAATCTATCACCAAAAATCCACATTCGACGACGTGAATTAAAACCATGAAAATCGATATCAAATCCATCAAATGGATATCCCCAAAAATCTAGAAAAGAAGTCATCAAAGTTGATAATAAATGACAACAACTAACCGGATCAACAAAAATTGATAAGAAATGGAAATTCGCTTAAAAACAGATAAATTGGCAAAAATTCAACAGGACCAGACGTCTGGTTGGTTTGACCAGACGTCTGACCCTAGGCTCTGCCATTTTTTTCCCGTGTTCGTTATTTTTTTCCAGAAGCCCCTACCAGACGTTTGGAAATTTCAACCAGACGATTGGTTGTCTAGGCCTGGCAAAATTTGCCTAGGCCTGGCAAAATTTGCCTAGGCCAATGATGTCCAAATTAATTCGGAGGCGATCGGACGAGCGATGGAGGCTAGGGATTTATGCCAAATGATAACCCAGCCCTATAGGCTCTTCGATACACCCCAAACAACATGTCCAAACATTCAAGATAGGATCTTTAAAGATTTTGACTTCAAAACCAAAATTGGAAAATTCACCAAACCAATTCAAATCAAAAGCAATTGAACATGAAATAGATGTTAGGAATTCATACCTAACAACAATAAAAGCTATAGACATAGATGTGAGTTCAAGAAACCTTTAAACTCAAAAACAACAATTGAGAAGCTCTAAAACAAGGAAAGATCAACTCCATTTCAATCACAACTCCAGAAGCTCCAATCTATGATCATATGCAAATATTTCCTAAGTTAGGTTATAGGAAATTATGAAAATTAGAGAGGGATTGAGATGGAGAAGATGAAGAGGATACTTACCTAAGCTTCTCTTTGATTTTAGAACTAGAACTTGAATTCCTAAGAGATACCGGGGCTTACGAATTTTAGTTTCCTCTTCCCACCATTCTTCCTAGGGCTTGAGTGTTAGGAATTTAGAAAATGGAATGAATGAAGAGGAGTGGAGTGGGAGCTATTAGGTAGAAGAGTTTGGGTCTCTTATTGGGTTTATGGGCTAGAACCCAACCCAAAGCCCAAATGAAAATACCAAAATCCTAATCAACTCCAAACATATCGATGTTTATACTTACACAAGTTGTAAACGTCATTTTGAACTCAATGAAAGTGGTATCGAGTCCTAATTCGTCTGTTTACAAAAAGTCACATTTTGGACTTTAATTCAACTAACGATGCTATATTTAAATAAAACATTTAAATATATAATCGTAAAATATGCGGGTTGTTAGATGACTGCAGCATAATTGTTGTTTATTTTCGAGTTTCTAACTGAGGAATTGCTACCACAGTAGTTTTGCTTCAGAATTACTTGATAAAAAATGTTTGCTTTAAATCCCAAAGGAGTGATTTGATATACAAAAGAACGTAAGTACTATATTATTATTTCAAAATGTTTTGAAATAAAACCAGGTGTTTAGTTCTTAAATTTTCAGTTAAGTGATATTATAGGCACATGTATCCTATGCAATAGGATAGTTTGGTTTATGCATCTTATTATGATTTGTTGATTGGATATTTTTATTTGTTGAAATGAAATTTTCGACGATTTTGGACAAGTCAGAATTTCCGAGTTAATTAGGAAATTGAGCTAAGTGCTTTGTTAAGGTTATAAGAAATAGTTTTGTAACTTATAAATTTGAGAAATAGCGAGTTAAAACAATTTTAAATTTGTTGGATATTCATGTTAAGTAAGCAAATTTGAAATTATATATATACCCTTATGATATGAAAACGTGTTATTTGAATATGAACTTAAGTTTTAAAGTGACTAATAAACCCTAGATGTGTTTTTATAAGATATTTATAAACTTAAGTAATGAATTTAGGAAATGTTTCATAAGTATATTTTAGTATAAAATGATGGATACAGTTGGTGTAATTGATGGTGATTTAAGATGAATGTGGATAAAAAGGAAATTGATATAGTTAATAAACCAATTGGAATAGATACCTAAGTTGTACGTAGATCATATTATTTGCATAATTGATTTTGATCCAGATTCGAGTGCATGATTTCGATATGATTTACACTAGTCCGGGTTAGGATTTTTCACTCAATTCTTGACGGCAAACACTTGATACAGATTTTTGATTTAATTTTGAAATTTCCTATCATAGTATATGGTTATGTAATGAAAACAGAGGTTTAAAATTAAGGAACCTGATCAGAGTCCGCACTAGGGAAGTTGAATGAGCGATACTAGTTCGAAAGTGAAATCTGTGTGATGAGCAAGTGATCGGATTTGATATTACGTACGAATGATATATATACATCGTATGAGCTTATGGAAAATGTTAGGTATTTTATGTGGGGTTATTTCTTTATAGGCCTGATAATAATGAAAATTTGGGGATGAAATTTTTTTAGGGGGAGAATGTAACGACCCGAAATTTTTAACGTTTCAAATAAGAATATTTAATTTGTTTAAATATTCAAATTTGATTCGGATTTAGTAAATAATAAGAAATTCAGATTTTAATAAAAACGACTTGATTTTATTTGTAACTAATTTTTAAATAAATTTATAGAATTTTTCCATAATTTTTATTTTGAAGAAATATTTAAATTGTCGTTTGATGATTTTTCGGCAAACGATGTTATTTTTATGATTTTATAGAATGTATTAACCGGTGCACTTCATTTTTGTTTGGTGATCACGTCGCATTGTTATAAGCGATCATATTTTTATTTTCGTCTTTTGCAGTCTGTACGCAAACAGAATACTATGTACCAGGATACCGCAAGTATTTCTTTTCAAAAATAGTTTTAAATTAAAAATCAAATTTATAAAGTTTGGTCAAATCTTGAGATGTGATATTGGATAGGGAATATTGGTTGACTTGGAAATTTAGTTTAACTTGAGAAATCTTGTTTATCTTATGTGTAAAGGGGTGTATTCGATTTGTTTATAAATTAAATAGAAAAACCAACACTTAGTCATTTTCATTTTTTTGCTCTTCCATTTTGTTTCCTTTTGCCTTGTTCTTCATTTAGATAGTAAAAGCAAGTAATGGCAGTAAACTGAAAAATCAAAAATCATATCATTTAGCCAACTATAAATAATGAAATAAATTACCCTAAGTTTGCTGTGATAAGATCTTTGATTTGGCATGATTTTTGGATAGGTTCGGTTGTCATGAGGGAGGAGCTGCTGTTAGGCAGAGGATGGGTTAAATTAGGGTTGGAGATTTCGAGAGTTTCAGGCGACGAGAGGTTGCGGCGTCGAGTGCAGGGTGTTTGTCGGGGAGAGGCACAGCTGTGGCCATGACTTGGTGGGTTCCGGTCAGGGTTTGAGGCATGTAATTTTTTAGGCCTGAGGTGTTCGAAGTAGTAGGTCGGGTTTCGAATGGGTGGTTTGATCTTCGCTTATTGGTTTGGGGGCGGTGGAGGGCTTGCAGAGAGAAGCGTGTTGGTGGTGTTAGTTAGTCAATGGAGGTTGGAAACACCGTGTCAAAGTGTGCACGTGCATGAGGAGTAGCAGGCGGGAGTTCAAATTTTAGGGAAGAAGGTGGAGTACTGTTTTGGTATGGTTGGGTGTGTTGAGGTGATGGATCGAGGCTAGTTTTTGGGTGAGGAGAATATAATTAGGTGTTTAATTTATATATAAATGTGTGTTAGTTTAAAATGTGATAAGTTGCTCATCCTGGATCCGTTTTATACGCATATTTTTGCGTTGGACTCGTATAGTCGAGTACAACATTGTAGTCTAACTTGTTGATAGATATGGTGATGTTTGAAATATTGATAAAATAATAGGGATTGGATTTAATTACATTATTTTAAATAATAACGTCACTACAACAAAAATACCTTTTCGCAACTGCCAAAAACAGTTGTAATATGTCTATTACAACTGGCACCCGCCAGTCGTTATATCCGCAGTTGTAATAGATCTGAATTATTTTACAACTGGCCAGAACAGTTGCAGAAGCAGTTGTAGAAACTTATTTTACAACTGTGACATGTTAGTTGTAAATGACTAGTTACAACTGCTTTTAGCACTTGCAAAAGATCTTTTACAACTGCCACTACTAGTTGTAGAAAACTTATTTACACCGTGGAAAACCATTTACAACTGCAACATGCAAGTTGTAAATGACTAGTTACAACTGCTTTTAGCACTTGTAAAAGGCTTTTTACAACTACCACTTGCAGTTGTAGAAGGATGAAATACAACTAACAATGACAGTTGCAACATATATTTTTACAACTGCTACAAACAACTATAATCATCTTTTCACAGCTGCTATAAATTTCTTAATATCATAACTAAAACCAATATTTCGTTAATATTATACACAATCATGCAAATTACTTGAAACAACACAAACCATTTGCATTCAAGAAAATCGAAAACAATTCGAGTTTACACATTTATGAATTCATAAGTTCAATGCAAAACACAACTAAATCCATAACATATTTCAGTAAGAGTACATATACATACTATTAAAAGAGATAAATTCCTTATGCCAAGCAACAGTCATCCCAACCGCTTGTCCAATAGTATAGATATCCGAAGTAGGCCTATATAAAATAGTTTCGGGTCCACCACTGAATCAATCCAAACCTTCCAAGCATCTGCTCCAAGTGGTACATGATGCACTAAAACTATAGGATCAGTAGATGCAATTGTTGCTTCTGCGATAACAAGTTGATTTTGCATTATTCCTATTTATATCATAGGTATTATACTCGATTTTGAAACAAGAACATTTATCATTGTTCAGCAATTTATTACTTAAAAAGAAAAATTAGTATTTACATGTAATACAAAATGATCTACTAAATACTTCCATATTTACTTAGTAATCACTTTATATATAACAACTGCTATGTACAGTAAGAAAATCATCACTGTAGTTAAACTGCAACTTCATAATGCATTATTGGAAGTAGATGAGCTACTGGTTTATATGAAGCACTTTATAAAAAATATTTTGTGTTTTATTGGAATCTTATACATTCAGTTATACAATGTGAGTTTGAGTTAGAGCTGGTTAAATTAGATAATCTTAACTGGGTGAAGTGCAAGACATTGCATAAATTGACTAACCGTCTTGAAAAATCGTATTGCAAAGTTGCACTACGTTTTAATAGACAGGTCAGGTACTACAAATCTTCTTCAGTGTTGCATATCTGTATCTAAAAATAAAATGGGTCGTAGCATAAAGTTATATAGCTACTTCAACCTTTGTCATCTAACTAATGACATAAGTTCTGTGTTTCCTAAAAATAAACCTTAATTAATTCACTCTAATCTAGCCAGTGCATAAATTTGGTAAAACCATCAGCCTTTCCAAATTATGAAAGAATAATTTTCTTTCTACTTTTTTTGTCCATTTAAAAAATAATAATAATAAACTGTGTTGTACATTCCCGAAATCATAGCTTGGCAAAATGAATTCTGGGTTTTTGTGACTTTTGTCCTGCTGCTATATATATATGACTGATGCTATTTCATGACAGATGCTGGAAGAGCTTATATATATGACTATATAATAATAATAATAAACTGCTGCTATATATGTGACTATATAATAAACTGCTTGAGCTTATATATATGACTATATAATAATAATAATATATGACTATAATATATATGGTTCCTTTTTTAGTTAATTAATCAGCGTGTTATATTATCTTGAGCACTAACTTGAACTTTTTTTACAGGATACCAGACAAATGCTATTTCAGCCTAGATCAGTTGATGAGACAAGTTTGATTTGCATAACAAAAACGAATTAATGGAGGCTCGGATTTATAGAAAGTTTTTTGTATTTCAATTGTGGGCTTTTATCTTATAAAAAAAAGAATATGTACATAACTACACGCTGTAGCACATGTTAGAAAGAATGAAGAAAATCAGGTAGCTTGCTTTGTAAATAGTGAAGATTAACATGCTAGTTGATGATTTCAAATAATACTTTTATACTCAATTTATAAAAAAAATACCTGAGGCGTATTGCCACGAGGAGTCACTGGCTCTTCCGCTACATTTTGTTTACCATTGATGTTCTATTTAAAAAAATGTTACTTGCATTAATAAATTTTTAAGCGCATATCAATTACTCTAACATAGTGAATCAAAATAACTTACAGCCATAAACGAATCAGAGAGCTCTTTCATTTGGGCCCGCAAGGTAGTAATTTCATTTTCCAATGCATGTACTTTTTTTGAACTACTCGTGTAAACTGCAAACTGAGTTGGTGTAACTCCAAAACCCAGTCCCCTTATTCTACCTCTATGTTCACGACCAAAAATCTTCGACACTCCATCTTCCTCCAGCGATATCGTTCCTTGAGAACTCTGATCAGTGTTTTTATACACATTTATCTTTGTCTACAAATTAAAAAATGTCCATTTTTCGCATGTCACAACATTCATGTAAGGTTCATATATTGGAGACAATCGTGAAAACACATGCCAATTAAAATATATCAAATTCAACTTGCTAGAAATAAAAAAAGAAAAAAAATAATTGGATTAAAGAAAGGATAAAATGAAGTCAAAATGGAAAATGGAGAAATAATTAGATGTAATATTTATGTATTCTTACCATGTAATCGCCGACAACAGAATTTGGTGGTTCTCCATTTTTCTTTATGTGGCCTCTGCACAACAAATCCTCCCTAGTAATCGTCCTATTCTCAACATGTAGTATAAATAACAGGCTTGAAAGAATTGTCCTATTCTCAAGTAGTGTGAATAATGAATTGCAACTTGTATTTTATAACTGATTTTGGATTTGAACTATATGGCTACACAGTAAATGAAAAGTTAACTTAAGTCTGAAGAATATTCATTTTTTGCTTTTTTTTATTGATACCCTGCAGACATTTCTTCGTTTACATACCATTTTCTGGAAAAACGATTTTTGACTTTGGTTAAAACTAATTAAACTGGGCAATACATGTTCACTTTGATTTATGATATAAACATGATTAAGCAGTACTGATTCATAAATGAACTTTTTTGATGCCAACGTACTAATTAAAGTAGTAGTCTTACATGTTCAATTTTATTTTGGAAAACATAATTATCCCGATCTAGCATTCATAGGAATTTGATCTAGTTAACAAATATTAAATGGTTCAACACACTTATCTGAATAGAAAGCAACATAATACAAGAAAATGGCAGTGCGTTTGGTTTGCGTTTTGAGATTTTGGTTTTGAGTTTTCGTGAGCATTTTCAATTTTCCAATTTGAAGATTTTCTTTATTTCGTAAAATGCATTTGGATTTGCTATTTTGAAAACATGTTAAATGAAAATTGGAAAATGCGTTTGGTTTGAAATATGGTTTTAATTTTTTGAAATTTCATTTTTGAAATTTAAACAAATTTTACATTTAAACCACAAATATAAAATATCTACTATTCATTTTCCATGTTCATGTGAACATACTTAAATGTTGGAAATCAAACAAAGAATAAAAAGATAGAATAAAATATAACTAAATTAAAGAGAACTACTTACCATTATAGCAAGTTACTAACAAAAAAGTGTACTAGATAAAAGAAAATACGCTAAATCCTAAAGATAACAATTAAGCAGTAAAGAGAATACAGCATCAAATTGTATCGGGATAAAATTACAACATAAAAGTTCACCTATTTTTTGTCATGTCAAAATCACATGCAACCATCACATTTTGTGTAATATCATTTTTCCATCCATGAAAAGATTAACCAACACTAGGCATACTTCAAATTGTAAATATACCTGATAGAATTCACTAAGCTTTCTTTATCCATGTTTTAGAAACTTTATTACCTAATTCAAATTTTAATGAAGCAACATGTTAAACACATACACGTAATTTGAGGCAATATATAACCATTGTATAGAAAACTAGAATGAGAAAACTGAAATAGGATTAAATATTCATATAGTGATAGTTAGACATGATACATAATTACATATGATTTATTGGATAGCTAATAGTAGAAAAGTGAATTATATATAGAGAACATTTGTTTCAACTAGTAACAAGGATTGCATGTAAAGAAAAGTGACAGGCATGTGTTAAAATTATATCATAATCATATCCCAAAAGCATTGGCTATTTGGTAACAAGGAGTGCATGATCTGTAATCGCCAACCTCAAATTAAATATTATTTGAGATTCATGTAACTAGAAAAACTTTTATTCAGTATTAAGTAACTAGTTAATAATTAATTGAAATGGAGCACAAATTTAACAACAAATACAAAATAATTTCTTGGTTGGTAACTACATTTTCTTGTATTAGTAATCGTTCAGTAGCCAGGCATTGTTTTCCTTTAAACTACATAAATGACATTAGTAGTGCAAATTGGAACGTCTGTTCGACACAAAATAATGAAATCAAATGAAAATAATAAATAAATTACTAATACATGCAAATGAACATACAAAGTTCCAACAGTAGAACCCATAAATATCCAAAAATAATCTTAACATTCAATTATGTAGTGGGAATTTAAAAAGGGAAATTAGATAATAGTTTTTTTAGTACTAAATTGGCAAAACCCGCTCCTACTATCCAGGAAGCATGGTATAAATTAAACGGTTACAGCCCTTTTGAGGAAAATGATCTTTCAGGCAGTAAACAAGAAATGATGAGTGGTGACAACTCACATAACATTGGTGAGAGGGGCGTTCGCCTAAAGCCTGTTACAACACTGGGCTGCCCTATTCTTATACCCTCTGATCCCAATTTTTAATATTTCAATATTTTTGTCCAGTGACCTTCAGATGTCGTAATGCAACATTGCATGAAAATTGATACCATGTAAAGCTAGAGTTAACTTTATTTATGCTAGGTAATTCCAAGATATCATTTGAACATAGAACAAAAAAACAACAAAAAGAAATGCTATGATTCAGATGTAACTGCTTTATGTGAATACCAGGATTCCAGTGTCTGATATTAGCCTATATGTAGGTATGCATTTCATATTCAAAAATGCTAGTTTACTTACAAACATACGATTCAGTCATGAAAGAGGAATACACATGCAAACTAGCAACTGAAACTGTGCATATTAGATTGAAGAATATATGAAACTATATCTGATTTTTATTTAACTGAAACTGTAACAATTCAAAGCAAAATATAAAAAAGATTGGGTATATAAAATCAAAGCAAATTACTTTCGCATATTAAGAAATGCGTGCCTATCCTCCACATGGCGAGGACGAAACAAAAGAGGATGGAGTGCTTGATTTTATAGCAAGAAATAAGATAGGGATGAAGTAAAATGAATGCAAGAATTCATCTTAACTTAAACAATACATGCCTATATTTTAATGCCATGGTACAATCAAAAATAAACAAGTCAAGGCAACAGGTAAGTACGGAATTTCAGATGCAAAAATGCTTGCTTATGTACTATTCTTCAAAGCAATGATAAGTGAACTGGTAGGGGTAAATAATTAGCAAAGCAAAAATGCAAACAAAGGACACTTAAAAGGGCATATCCTTGATTGCGTATCTCTATATCAACATGGGAAGAGTGAACGATTCAAGGCATTTGGCTAAATTTTCGAAACTCATAGTATGCCCAGTGTGTTTGTGTGACTTGACTTCCATGAATCAATTACAGAAATTGACTTCTCTATATAAATCAGTTTCTAACTTTACAATCCAACAACAAAACAATCATAGCCAATAATAAATCACTTAGTCATTAGCATATAGGTGTGTGAGTTTTCACTCACCTGAAATTTGCTAAGTAGAAGAAGAGGCTGAGATGAAACGTTGGTAAATCTACTGACTATTGAAATACTACCGCTGCTTCTTCTCCAAAACCCAAAAACTCCTCTAAAACTCTACAAACAGCTCCTAATCAACCAAAACTTCAGAATTTACTAACTAAACAAAACAATAAATTGATTACATCAATAGATAGGAGAAGGAGAATAGAGTTCATACCTTATCTTCTTTTGATTTTTGCTAATTTCTTTGATTTCTAAGAATTAATTCCTGGGAAACTAGGTTTTGCTTGTCTGTCGATGGCAACGGCGGCAAGCACAACGGTGTCGAGCGCAACGGCGGCGAGCGAAATGGCGGCGAGTGAAACGGCGACGAGCGTGTTTAGCTTCGTGGATGGCAAGGCAGCTAGCACAACACGGTGGGTTAGGGTTTAGGTTTAGGAAATTTTGACGGTGAGTTTTAGTTTACTTATTTAATAAATTAAGCGGCCAACGAAATGTAGGGAGGGAACTTGAAATTTTTATGACGCTGCAAAGTGATGTTTTATCTTTGGAATACACATCTAGCACAAACAGTTGTTATATTTAAATATTTACCAAAGGACAAAAAAAACAGTTGTTATAGACGTATGTTACAACTGTTGTACAAATAAAGTTATTAAAAGTACATTTTTTACAACTGTTGAAAATAAACAGTTGTTAAAAATAACATATTACAACTGCCAGTTTGTGCTAGTTGTAAAGTAAAAGTTGTAATATGTTTATTTTGTTGTAGTGCGTCATTAAATTAATTATACCTTAGTGGGACCTATTTGGCCAAATAAACACCGATCTGTTAAATTTAATTGAATAGATTATTTTGGACATCTATATAATAGAATAAAACACCATTCTATTATAATTAAATTGAGAGATTTTTTATGACTTTAGTTTAGCAAAATAAATCCCTGTTCTGTTATTATATTAGTTTGGACATTTATTAATATGAGGGTTAATTAATATATGAATTAATTAATATTGGATAAGTGATGGATTATGTAATGACCCATAAATTCATCTCTTAGAAAAATGTGATTTAATTTAAGATTTTTCAAAGGTAAGGTTTTTTAAAACAAATGTGATGTTCTGAACCAAAATAAATAACGGTAATCATATTTTGAATAAGTATTTACAAATATATCTTCTTTAGACAAATATCGATAAAATGATCGAAAACCATTTTATCAATAAACAGCTCTTAGACCATCCAACACCGTGCACGGAGCTAGATACGTACACTCATTTATATATATGAGTGAGAATATGTAATAAAATTATTTATTTTATTTTACGAAAATAAAATCTCTTTATGACATCATTAACGATATCACTATTTTGGAATAAATGGTTTTTGAATTTAAATTGAGCTTAAATGATTTAATTATTATTTTAATTATTAAATAAGCCTTTTTACTTATTATATAATGATAGAAATATTATTATCGAACTTTTTTTACAAATATATATATATATATATATTAAATAAGAAGTGAAAATATGACCAGAAATCGAAATCGGAATCCGTAACAATTCAACGTAGAAAAGTTGTGCGATGTTTTGAATCATTTGAGATATAAATATGCGCACACACACATGTACATATACATGAACACATATATACATACAAATATGCTTATACACACACAAACACACACACACATACATACATACATACATACATACAAACATACATATATATATATATATTATATATATAAAACAAAATATCCAAGATATTTTCCGAAAACTTCATCCTTAAGTAAATCCAAAGTCAACCTCTTACACCCTAAGTACAAGCACATGGCCACACACATGATGTGGGGAGTGCTTGGCCAAGAATGATGAGGGGAGAAAGGGAGTGGTGGTGAGGCAATGGTGATGAAACGACAAGCAAATATCATGATATTTTTATTCACTTTTTTCCTATAAATAGCACCCACCTCTCTTTACTTCATTCACACTTCTTCTTCATAAAATTCCTAAGTTCTTCATCCTCTTCTTCTCTACATTAATGGCTTCCATAGCCTAAGAAAGAAAATATTGCAAAATCAAAACAAAATTATACTAAAATCAATCGAAATCTATACCACTTCAAACCAAAGTTCAAGCCAGTGATCTCTTCCTTCTCCTCCACCATGGTCGTGTGCAACCAAGCCCTCCACCACCAATTGCCAAGCAAGGCCGAGTCCTTCCAAGCCTCTAAAACCATGGCTGAACCCCTTAGGAGCATTTGTGCTAGTAGTCGTGAGCTCCGATTTCGAGATAGCGGAGCTATAGCCGTTTTAAAATTAGTCCGATCGAAAATCAAGTAAAAACTCTATTTATATACATACATACATATATATATACGATGTGATATGATTGCTATGGATGTTTACTATGCTTTCATCATCAAGTTTGGTTGTTTTAATATAGTGTTTAATGGTGTAAACAAGTCATGTTAAATACACGTCGATATTACACAAGGAAATCACTTTTCGAATCAAGTTATAAAAGTGGAATGGAATCATTAAACCCCTTTGAAATGGTTTATAAATGTTTTATAAACACTAAAACCCAGTTTGGTGAAGTTTGGAAAGTTATGAAAGTTGAGTCAAAAATAGGCGCATCGCGTAACGGTAGTTCGTGATTTCACGCCGTAGAAAGTTAATTCCATTTGTACTATGGATTCGAAATCAGAATTCTTTGTAATAAGAATTTTTTGAACGCTTATAATCATAATTTTCAAACAAAAGAAAAAGATCGAGATTTCATTTTGTAGATTTTGAAATATAAGCAAAACAAGTTTTCAAAATAGTCGCGGTTTAGCAGTTCGGAAATCAAAACGATAAAAAAATTTAAATGATATTTTTAATACTTTAAAAATATGAAATAAATTCTATAAAAATGTAAAAATGTTTTAAAAGAGATTTGAGTTATGAAAATGAATTTCTAAATGATAGGAAAGTTGTTTTGATCAAATAAGCCTTAAAAGCACTATTCGCAGCACCTTTTGTAGTAGTTTTTAATAACTCTTGAAATATAGCTTTTAATTTAGGTATTTTTTCCCAAATCTTTTATAAATGTTTTCAAATAAATAATTAAGTATTTTAAAGATGATTTGGAGGTTTTATAATTTATTTTAAAAGAGTTTAAATAAATGATTTAAAGAAAAGCTATTATAATCAAGTGATTTAATCTTGGCTCTAAAAGCTGATAAGTAGACCGAATTTTTCTATTCGTGAGATCCGGATGTAAGGTGCTTAAACTAAGGTCATGTTCAGGATCAACCAGTGTCCTGGCTCACCTGGTCTCTTTCCTCGGCGAGAAATAGATAAGGTCGAAATGCCGAAAACGAGACAAATATACAAGATTCAAATTAACAAATTTAATTTCATACAACTTGGATTGTACAGAAATAATCTTCTTATACTTAATACTAAATTTCAAGGAGGGAACCCGTACTATCCGTGTGAATTTAAAAAGGTAATTTCACCTTTATTCGACGGATAGTAAAGGTTGAACACGGAAATTGATGTTGAGTAGAATTAGTATAATTTCTATCGACCCTCTTTACTCAAAAAGGTTTTGCAATATGATTTATAAGACATAATTTTGATTTGGTATTTCCAAAGTTAAAGAGAGGTTTGATGACTCCATATATACCAGAAAGAAAGGTTTTAAGGATATATATATATATGTATATATATATATATAGAAGATATTTTTGATAAAGAGAAAGTAATTAATCAAATGATAAGCACCTATTTACTTAGTATCTTTTTATCGATAATTGGTTGAAGTAACCGAGTTGGATTTAGGTAATACTTATTCGAAAACCACTTCAAACCAATTTACGAGTTTGAAAGTGAAGACATGTTAAAGATAATAAAATTGAAGGAGGGGATCTTCATAACAGAAGGATTTCTTGTTGGTAATTTCGGAGTAGCTCTCGAGATGATAAATAAATAGCAGTGGTCCCTTCGTTCTGGGATCTTCATATGCAAGGACTACTCATTGCTAATCCTAGGGGTAATGCCCGACAGGATGTGGTAGAAGAGTGCCTTCGGTTTGTCCTGTTCCAGGACAACTTGTATGATGGATGTCTGACATTACATTTCTAAGATCACAGTTCATTGATCTTTACAAACGTACATTTGTTGGTGGTGTAGGAGGTAACCCCTCTTATACTTTACACCCTTCTCTAAGACATATGAACTCAGATGTTGTATTTTTGTTGAAATCCATAGTGTGTTATTAGAAAGGGCAATGTGGCATTTTAAGTGAAAATGCTCTAAGAAAGGTAAAAGTTACCTCAAACCTCACACCCGGGGAATCATGAAATAGGGGTTGCTTCAAGGCTAAGTGGATCACAACCATTTATGATATCACCTTTCTAGATCTATTTATTTCTACCTGCTATGACATCAGATTTAAATTATGTGGTGCTTGCTTTAGGATCGCAGATAGGTCGGTAACGATCAGGGTGATAATATATTCAGTGCTATTTGTATAGTCTATTGGTCTCGGCTAGGCCGGTCTTAATTCGCAGAGGTTTCAAAGATGTCGATCATCGTTACATTCCTCTAGAAATGTACCATCCGGGAAGTAGTCCTTACCTCGCTATTCATTGGAGATCCAAATCTCCAATAAGAGCCTTCGGTTTTAGTTGTAAACCTATTATGCCATCAAATTTAACCAATGTAGCAATTTTGGCTATTTGAATATGTTTATTTGAAAGGTTTTCAAAGAATGTCATTAAAAATAATATTACTGGATTTTACGTAGAAATGATTTGGTTATCATAAGGTAAAAACCAGTTCCATGTTTATATGTTATGAGATACCGTTTTGTTTTCTAAATACGCGTGTTTTGAGTTTCTCACACCAGTCCCATGATTGACCCGGATTTTATTTTCCTTTTCCCTTAAACTCTGGATGCCTTATTTTTTTCGGCTAGCCAAGTAGTCAAGTAGCTTGGAGCATTTTGTAAGGAGCATGGAGCATAATGACTAGAGAGTCCTTTTGTTAATAGTGATCTATTTCAAATTTCTGTTGTATCATATAGTATGTATTTAGCATCTACCAGCCTCTATAAGGATAGGCAGTTATAACTGTCCCTGGTTGGGTTAGTACTTATCGTAACTCTGATGAATCATTTGGAGTGATTGTATGTACTTTCCATATGTATAATTAATGCAAATGTGAGATTCTGTTGTTATTCTATCTTTTATCTTTATTTCTTTTAAAAACCCCTGATTATCTGCCTCTACGGCACTTGAATTTGTGGCACGTGAATACCGAAGATGTATTAGTGTCGATATTCGAGGGTCAAAAAGGTGGGTCATCATAGTTGGTATCAGAGCTTAGGTTAAGCAAACACCTAAGCCTTAATGAGGTCAACTCATTAGAGATAGGGTTAGCAATACCCTAGAATGAGTTTAGTCAATAAACGAGCATATTTGTAATTTTATCCAAATAAATCCATCCATGTCATTTTATGTTTAATACCCATTCTCTAAGATAATTTCATCTATAATTCTAAAGATGTTTCCTTACCATTTGCAGATAATAGGAGATGAGTAATAGAAGAGGACAAAGGGGAGGTAGCAACACTACGGCCACCAAAGGTCGATCAAATGCTACAACAATTGAGGAAGCGAAAATCCCTATGCAACCTCAAATTAACTTTGCAACTCTTTACAAGATTACACTAGCTTAGAGGGAAACCATTCCAAGGAACCAAATCTATTGTTGAAGTGCAAGCATGGCTCCGCTCATGTGAAAGAATATTCGAAGGATTGAATATAGAGGATGATCAAAAGAGGTTCTTAGCTTCCTGGCAATTGCAAGAAGAAGCTCTAGCATGGTGGAAATCCATCACTTTGAATAATTATGAAGATAATTTCTCATGGACCGGATTTAAATAAGTATTCGAAAAGCGGTATATACCTGCAGCTGGAAAATTCCGTCTTTATAGAAATTTTATGGACTTGAAATAAGAAGGTATGTCTGTGGAGGAATACTCAAATAACTTTACTGAGTTATCTCGTTTTGGGCTGGGTCTAATAGGCATGCCCTTAAAGAAGAATGAGATGTTTATTATGGGAATGAAAGAGCTATATCAGGACCAAATGACCGCATACGTGAAGGGAAGTTTTATGGACCTGTTAGATATGGGTTTTCGATATAAAGTATTAGATAAAAGGATTTCGGTGGTAGCCCAAGGAAATAGCAACAACAACAATTAGAACAAGAGAAAGAAGCCATGGAAGGGAAAGAATGGTGGGGGATCTCAAGAGAACTGTTATAATGATGTTATTTGTTATAATTGCCAAAAGAATGGCCATCTTGCAATAAACTATAGGAGTCCGAAGTTGCAAAAGCAGCAGCAAGTTGTCTCTCTTATGGTTCAGAAGAGTATTTATTATAATTGCCATCAGCCGGGACATTGGAAAAACAAGTGTCCGTTAATGAAGAATGGAGAACAGATCACGGTTTATGCTATAAAGAATGAGCCTTCAACCTCCGAAGATGTAAAGGGCAAAGGAGTCCTAGAAGGTAATTTATGTGTTAATGATATTTCAGTTAGAGTATTATTTGATACGGGGGCTTCCCATAGTTTTATTGCTAAGAAATCGGTTGATAAGTTAAACCATACCCAAGAAATAGTAGAAACCCATATCCGCGTATCAAATCCTATAGGCGGTATGACTAATCTTTATAAGTTCTGTGTAAATGCACAAGTTACCTACCAAACCCACCAATTCTTATGCGACCTATTTGTCCTTGATTTTATTGGGTTTGATACTTTACTCGGAATGGATTGGCTGTCCAAGTATAGAGCTATTCTAGACTGCAACAATCAAATGATTATATTAAAAGCCATGAATGGAAGGATGTTAGACCGAATAATATGTAAAGGACCTACTCTAGTAAGAGACCGCTTCATGTATGCGTTAATTCATCTCAAATGAACTTGGAAAGAATATAGGTTGTTAAAGAATTTCAATATGTTTTCGAGGAAGGTTAAAGTTTGCCCCTGCATCGGGAAATTGAATTTCGTATTGACTTAATCCTTGATGCCAGACCTGTTATTCACCTTATTCGTAGGATGGCTCCAAAAGAAAAGATTGGATTGGCAAAATAAACCGATGAATTATTAAAAAGGGGCTAATTAGACCAAGTCGCTCAAGCTGAGGTGCGACTGTGGTTTTTTTGGCAAAGTCCGATGGCTCCCTTAGACTGTGCATAGACTACCGAGACCTAAATAAGTAAACGATTAAAAACAAGTATCCTCTACCCCGCATAGACGACTTGTTTGGTCAATTACATTATGCTCGGGTATTCTTAAAATTGGATCTAGCTACCGGGTTCCATTAGTTGAGAATAGCAGAAGATTGCATCCCTTGACTGCATTTCGAGGGTCGGATAGTTTCTATGAATGGTTGGTTATATCATTTGGGCTAAGCAATGCACCCGTCTATTTCGTGGACCTCATTAATAGAGTATTGAGAGACATACTCAGCAAATTCGTGATGGTCTTTATTGATGATATTCTCATATATTCAAAGACTGAAGAAGAGCACGAAAGGCATTTGGAGACTATGTTAGAGATATTAAGAAGGAATGTGCTGAATGAAAAAATTTCAAAATGCCATTTCTGGGAAAAGAGGTAAGATTTCTAGGACATATTATGTCAAGGGATGGAGTTTCAATAGACCGAGGAAAAATCTCAGCTATACAAGATTGGAGACAACCACAGACTCCGAAGGACCTTCATAGCTTCTTGGGATTATCTGGATATTACCTCAGGTTTATTCAAGACCTTTCTAAAATTTCCTCTCACTTAACAAAGCTGACAATGAAGGATGCTAAGTTTGAGTGGATGCAAAAATGTGAAGAAGCATTTCAGAAGCTCAGGAAGAGATAAACTAATGCTCCAGTATTAGCTATTACTGATGAAAGCGGCGGTTTAACCGCGTATACTGATGCTTATGGGGAAGGAGTAGGTGCAATTTTGATGCAGCATGGAAAGGTCATCACATATGTGGGCTAATAATTGAAGATCCATGAAAGGAATTATGCGACACACGACTTGGAGCTATTAGCCGTGGTGTCTGCACTAAAAATGTGGAGACAATATTTGCTGGGTAAGAATTCTTTAGGGTTTATTTTAATAAACTTTAAATTTACCTTGGTAAATAATATTGCTTCTTTAAATAGGTGAAAAGTTTGATCTTTTCATGGACCATAAATCTTTGAAATGTATTTCCACTCAAAAGGACTTGAATAGAATTCCTTGCATCGTATGACTTGGATATTCTATATACACTAGGAAAAGCCAATGTTGTGGCAGATGTGCTAAGAAGAAAGCATGCCATTATAGCTCATTTAGTGGCCGTCCAACATTGATTTGTCTTATAAATGAGAATCAGCTTAAGGACCCAATTATTGCAAGGATAGCCAGGGAAGTGGAGGAGAATGTGATGCCAGGAATATGGATAGGATTCAAAGTGGATAAGCAAGGAATTCTAAGAATGAATGGAAGGATATGTGTTCCCAATGTTGATGGGATTAGACAGGAAGCTTTAACAGAATGTCACAATTCTTCACTCGCAATACATCCTGGAGTTACCAAGATGTATAAAGATACGAAAAAGACTTTCTAGTGGGGTGGTATAAAGAGAGACATTTCCACCCATGTGAGTAGATGCGCAAATTGTCAACAGATCAAGAGTGATCATCAAATGGTTGACAGACTACTCCAACCACTCGAGATTCTGTAACATCCCACCTTCTGAGGCCCAAAACTAATCGCTACTGATGTTGTAGTCATCCTTAGTTGTTATTTCTTGGCGACCGAATGCGGCATAGTTAATATTGATACACATAAACACAAGAATATGAAAATTTTTAAACTTCAACAAAATAGAATTTCTCATTTCTTATGAATAATATTCAGATTTAATTACATAATCCCATACGTTAACCACGTTCAGATCACATATACATGTACAAAATACGATAAGAGTGACCTATGAAGATGTCCCCTTATGATGATCAGAGAACTAATAATATGAACTTTACAGTTCTTAGTACATCACAGCGGAATACACAAAATAGCTCTTATATAGCTAATACTGCCTCCTGCACGTCTCCGGAAGCTTATTCGTCCAAAAACCTTAAAGTCTCCCACTCTCAGACTACTCAAATTAATTTTAAGTACCCGAGAGTTTGTGGAGAAACACAAAATTCAAGTTAGACAATAAGTCTGGTATGAATAATCCCTTATCATCTCTTATCATAAATAGATATCTAGTAAGACCACACCGCTTAGTGGAACGGGTTTTCTCCTCACTAGTATCCAAAACAAAACATGTAAATCATTTACTATGCCCCTGCACCTAAAATGATTAGTCTTAACATAATATGAAATAAAGCCATAAATCATATGTATTGGATATCCCATCCACTCATTTATTAGATATCCCATCTAAAAGCAATTTATCAGATTTCCCATCTAAAATCAATTTATTAGAGTTCCCCGCTAAAATATTTAAAATGACTATCCATCATAATTTAATAGGACTGTCCGTCCCAAATCTATTTAAAATAAATGCAGATTATCCATCGTTTTATAAAAGATGGCGTGGGCTATCCACCGCACACTACATAGTTTTCCTAGGATGACTATAAACCCTTGGGTGCCAAATCAAGAGGCCAACCACCTTTGGCAAAACATTCTTTTCTTTAGAAATTTGATGTGGGTTATCCACCGCACATTCCATGGTTTTCCTAGGTTAACCAAGAACCCAACACTTGGCCAATTAAAACATCATGATCCCCATGATTATTTATAAAAATTCATGATCCCCATGATTACTTATTTTCCCCAGGTATACCACCTGTTTAACCCATTCCCATTGGTAGCCCCAATTAGGTTAAATTAAATAAAAACACATTGATAACCCCAATGTATATTTCGAAAGTATATTTCTATTTGTAACACCAAACCATGTATTGAAAACATTAAACCCACCCCGGTGTCCCCAAGGTTTATTAAAATTCATCTAATATAAGGATCCTCTTTACATATTCAAACAAAGATAAGTATTTTATGCTATAACCCTTCGAAGTAACCCCTTCGACTTAGCAAATTTTTACTTAAGGAAAAATGGCTAAAAATAGCTCTTTAAATCCCTTCGAAAGCAAATAAACATCCGAAGTTAGCCCATTCATAATCCTTCCTTTTGAAAGCACCATAAAACCATACCTTTCGACTTTGTCGAAAGGTCTCACCTTTCGACCCCGTCGGAAGGTTTCTTTTTGACCTAGTCGAAAGGATCTACCTTTCAACTTTATCGAAATCCTGGGGTATCCCCCCTTATAAAACCATTTATAAACCTTTCGAAAGCAATGAAACTCAAAACCTTTTGAAATCATTAAAACTCAAAACCTTTCGAAATCAAACCTTTCGAAATCAAAACCTTTCAAAATCAAACCTTTCGAAATCAATCAAAAATACAATGAAGTGTTGGTGTTTGAACCAACCCTTCGAAAGTATACTTCTGACCTTGTCGGAAGGTTTACCTTTCGACTTTGTCAAAGGCATTAAAACACCTTTTTAGAAAACTTTTTAAAACAATTCTCTTGAAGGTTTAAACTTTCGAAGACCCCCTTCGAAACCCCTTCTTGAATATATAAAATTTTTAGTCTTTTATAATTAAAGAGTTGAAGGATCCCCCTTCAACTTATTCGAAAGCAATTATGTTTCTATTCGAAAGCAAAGGGAGCAGCCTCCCCATCCCTTCGCCCCTCTTCCCTTCGACACCGTGCCTACCTTTCGACTTAGGTGGAGGGTAACTGTTTACCTTCCATCTTAGACGAAAGGGTAAAAGCGGGCTTGTTGGAGTCGAAGGCATAACTGAGCCTACTGAAGTGATGTTTTATCTTACTTGTCAAATTTTGATTGGTTAAGGAGCCTTCTCCTGTACTTCCAAATAGTAAAAAGTATAAAAAGTCAACCTTTTTTTAAAACATTATTCTTCTTCCCCAATTAAATTTTCAAATTGCAGCCTTTCCTCCGAATTGACTAATTCGAAGGCGATTTTGCAGTTTAGCCCTTAGGCTTAAATAATTTAATTACCTTAGTAAATTACTAAGGAAAATCCCCAAAAATCATCAAAAATCAGATAAATCGTATACTTCAACATATTAAAATTTCAAAGCATATGAAGATCAAAACAACTCGGAATTTAACCAAAACCGAATATAAACGTGTTAATTAGCCCACTAACATTTAAAACACCTGTCATATCCAAACAAAGGTTTAAATGGTTATATCCTAACCAAAATCACAAACATGAATCGGGTATAACCCATAACCGATCCAAAAGCAAAAAATAAGATGATAAACATGATTATTCACCTTGATTAGTTGACTGGAGAATGAGATAATTTCCTAGCTTTAATTTCTTAGCTTTATCTTCAATTTATTGCTCTTCCTGAAGGTTTTAATGGCCGGTCGAAATATAGGTGAGGAGTTATGAATGAGAAAGTAAAAGTTTATTAAGGTGGAGGAAGAGATTTATACTAAGAAATGTAGCCCCATTTCCAAGTTTTCCCCTTAGGAAATTCCTCCTTCTTAATTTAGTTAAGTCTTATTTTAGTTCGTTCATTAAGACACGACCATTGGATTTATTAATCTCATCTCCTTAATTATTCACATTATTTTATTTTATTTATCCAATTAAATATCCTGGATAATGTTAATTAAAATTCAAGGGCATTACAGATTCCGAAAAGGAAATGAGACCAAATATCCATGGATTTTATCGATGGCTTGCCTTGGTCAAGGAAAGGGAATGAAGGCGTATGGGTTATCATTGATAGATTGACTAAAAGTGCACACTTCATCCAAGTAAAGCCCACAAAAACAACCTCAAAATTAGCTGAAGATATATGACGGAGATTGTTCGACTGCATGGAGTTCCAACCAGCATCGTAAGTGATCGAGATCCAATCTTTACCATCAGTTCTGGAAATCCTTACAGACAACTTTAGGAACGAAGCTACATATAAGCACCGCATATCATACTAAAACCGATGGGCAAACTGAAAGAGTAAACAGGGTATTGGAGGATCTTTTAAGAGCATGTGTATTAGACTTTGGAGGTTCTTGGGAAAGTCACCTTCATTTGGTAGAGTTCTCTTATAATAACAGCTTTCAGGCCAATATTGATATGGCACCTTATAAAGCCTTGTATAGTCACCTTTGTAAATCCCCAGCATGTTGGATCGAAACCGGAGATCGGTTAGTACTTGGTCCTGATATGATCTGAGAAGCTTCAGAGAAAGTGGACATAATCAGAAAGAAACTAAAAGAAGCACAAAGCAGCCAAAAGAGTTACGCCGATCAATGGTGTAGAAATTCAGAATTCCTAATTGGAGACAAGGTATTTTTAAAGATCTCTCCGATGAAGGGAGTAGTGAGATTTGGAAGAATCGGCATGCTAGCTCCTTGAAATATTAGACCTTTTCCCATTCTAGAGCAGATTGGCCCATTAGCCTATCGAGTAGAACTACCAGAGAGGTTGTCGCGTGTACACAATGTGTTCCACGTATCCTACTTACACAAGTATATGTAAGATCTGGAACTGATTATAGAAACAACTGATCATGAAGATTTAGAAGTAGAACCATATTTGGTAGCTATCAGATGACCATTTCAAATCATGGATCGTGATGAGAAATTATTAAGGAGAAAGGTTGTGCAATTAGTTAAAGTTCAATGGAGTGGTGATGCTAATGACTGTACATGGGAAACAGAAGATATGATGAAGAAGGCATATCCAGAGTTTAGGATAGATGTATAAATTGTATATATTGTATCGATATAGTGTACTCACCGCTTGTGGTGTTGTCACTTATCATAGCTTCGTATATATTTCATCATATATGATATATTCCTTTTGAGTTATCTTCTACTCATCTTTAATTTCGAGGATGAAATTCTTTTAAGGAGGGAAGTCTGTAATGACCCATTAATTCATCACTTAGAAAAATGAGATTTAACTTAAGATTTTTAAAGACAAGGTTTTATAACACAAATGTGATGTTCTAAACTAAATAAATAATGGTAATCGTATTTTGAATAAGTTTACAGAAATATCTTCTTTGAACAAATATTGGTAAAATGACCGAAAACTGTTTTATCAATAAACAGCTCTTAGACCATCCGACGTCATGCACGGAGCTGGATACATACACTTGTTTATATATATGAGTGATAATATGTAATAAAATTAGTTATTTTATTTTTGAAAATAAAATCTCTTTATGACATCATCAATTATATCACTATTTTGGAATAAACGGTTTTTGAATTTAAATTGAGTTTAAATGATTTAATAATTATTTTAATTATTAAATAAGCCCTTTTAATTATTATATAATGATATAAATATTATTATCAAACTTTGTTTATAAATATATATATTAAATATGAAGCGAAAATATGACCAGAAATCGAAATCAGAATCCGTAACGATTCAACGTAGAAAAATTGTGCAACGTTGTGAATTATTTGAGATATAAATATGCACACATACATATACATATACATGAACACATTCACATGCACATGAACACATATATACATACAAATATGCTTATACATACACACACACACACACACACATATATATATTACAAAATATCCAAGATATTTTCCTAAACTTCATCCTTAAGTAAATCCAAAGTCAACCTTTTACACCCTAAGTACAAGCACATGGCCACACATATGAGGGGAGTGCTCTGCTAAGAATGATGAGGGAAGAGGGGGGAGTGGTGGTGTAGAAATGGTGATGAAATTGCAAGCAAATATCAAGATATTTTTGTTCACTTTTTTCCTATAAATAGCACCCATCTCTCTTCGCTTCGTTCATACTTCTTCTTTATAAAATTCATATGCCCTTCATCCTCTTCTTCTCTACATTAATGGCTTCCATAGTCTAAGAAAGAAAATATTACAAAATCAAAACAAAGTTATACCAAAATCAATCGAAATCCACATCACTTCAAATCAAAGTTCAAGCTAGTGATCTCTTCCTTCTCCTCCACCAATGCCGTATGCAACCAAACCCTCCACCGCCATTTTCCAAGCAAGGCTGAGCCCTTCCAAGCCTCTGAGACCAAGGCCGAACATTTGTGCTAGTAGTCGTGAGCTCCGATTTCGAGATAGCGGAGCTATAGCCATTTTAAAATTAGTCCGATTGAAAATCAAGTGAGAAACTCTATATGTATATAAGATTACCATGGGTGTTTACTATTTAATATAGTGTTTAATGATGTAAACAAGTCACGTTAAATACACATCGATATTACACAAGGAAATCACTTTCTGAACCAAGTTATAAAAGTGGAATGGAATCATTAAACCCATTTGAAATGGTTTATAAATGTTTTATAAACACTAAAACCAATTTGGTGAAGTTTGGACAAGTTATGAAAGTTGAGTCGAAAATATGCGCGTCGCGTAACGGCAATTCACATTTTCACGCCATAGAAAGTTAAATCCATTTATACGATGGATTCGGAGTTAGAATTCTTTATAATAAGAATTTTCCGAACTCTTATAGTCATAGTTTTCAAACAAAAGAAAAGGATCGAGATTTTGTTTAGTAGATTTTGAAATATGAGATAAGAATTTTCTGAACTCTTATAATCATATTTTCAAACAAAAGAAAAGGATTGAGAATTCTTTTAGTAGATTTTGAAATATGAGCAAAATAAGTTTCCAAATAGTCGTGGTTTGGCAGTTCGGAAACCAAAGCGATAAATTCTTTATAAATGATATTTTTAATTCTTTAAGAATATGAAATAAATTCTATAAATATGTTAAAGTGTTTTAAAAAAGATTTGAGTTAAAAAAATGGATTTCTAAATGATAGAAAAGCTGTTTTGATCAAATAATCCTTAAAAGCACTATTCGTAGTACTTTTTTCATCAGTTTTTAATAACTTTTAAGATATAGCTTTTAACTTAAGTATTTTTTCCCAAATCTTTTATAAATGTTTTCAAATAAATAATTAAGTATTTTAAAGATGATTTGGAGGTTTTATAATTTATTTTAAAAGAGTTTAAATAAATGATTTAAAGTAAAGCTGTTATAATCAAGTGATTTAATCTTGGCTCTAAAAGCCGATGAGTAGACTGGATTTTTCTGTTCGTGAGATCCGGATGTTAGGTGCTTAAACTAAGGAGATGTTCAGGAGCAACCAGTGCCCTAGCTCACCTGGCCTCTTTCTCAGTGAGGAATAGATAAGGTTGAAATGTCTGAAACGAGACAAGTATAAAAGATTCAAATTTACAAATTTAATTTCATACAACTTGGAATGTTTAGAAATAATCTTCTTGCACTTGGTACTGAATTTCGAGGAGGGAACTCGTACTATCCATGTGAATTTAAAAAGGTGATTTCACCATTATTCGACGGATAGTAAAGGTTGCAACCAGAAGAGTATGGTCAGCGTTCCTCCATAGGAGCAAGGCAGAATTCAGTTGGTGGTCTTATATGTCCATTAGATGATAACAATATGATGGCTGAGATGATTAGAAGAATAGTTAGAGGTGGACCCCAGACTAGAATTTGAAGGATATAAACAGGAATCCATTTACTTCTAATATGTGGAATGCAAGGAATCCTCTCTATTTCAAGCTTCCAACGCTGGAAATGTACGACGAAAGGTCAGATCGGACGGTTCATCTGATGAGAAACATCTGACATATAGAGGTGTTGAGCACTTTTAAGGAGGTATTAGGGGCGGTGCTTCCCATTATACTTAATGGACTTGGCGGCGATGTGGTTCAGACAGTTGGAGAATAGGTACATAAGCATGTGGACTGATTTGGTGAGTATGTTCTTAAGATGGTTTAGAGTTCATGTCTCATGATCGAAGAATGTGATGACGCTATCAAGCATGAAATAAAGGCTTGGAGAGACCTTGAGAAGCTACTTGATGAGATTAAATGCGACAACTGCAGCTGCAGCCGTCGATAAACCAGATCCATCTATAATCTTAATGGCGATAGTATTTGGAGCTGCAAACAAGACCGAATCAAGATTGCTTTGGAAAGGGACCACTATGGACCTCACGGAATTCTACCATGAAGCCAAGAGATATTTATGTCTAGAAGGCGCCGAAGCCGAGGACGTTGAAATTAACGCTATGGATGATGGAGGACTCTTTGGAATAGGATATGGAAAGGACAAAGGAAAACAAAAAGCCGATGACAACTTCGAGGAACCGAAACGACAAAGGAGGGGTCAAAATTCTCTTCCTACACTGATCTAACTGAAACCCTGAAGAAGATATATCTAGACATTAGGGGCAGATCCCCTATCGAAAGCAAGCAAGGAGAGGAACCACTGATCGAGAGAGAAGGTCTGGAAAGTTTTTGCATCTTTCATGAGCTGGAGGGCATGACAAAAAATGAGTGTTGATACCTTCATGAACTGATAGAATAGATGATTCGGAGCAATCAGCTACAACAATATGTGAGGAATCAAACTGCAATGGTGCAGGCGGAGAAAACATCATTTGCGGCAAACGCAGCAAGGAACAATCAGGGATCTACATCGAGACTTGTAATCCCATACTCGGGATGGATAGGAGGTAGGTTTGCTTCCCGTGTTTTGCTTTTTTCTTTGAATAATTAAGATAATAATAACTTCATACCACTTTCTTGTGTACGAGGGCTAAATTTGTCTCTAGGCATGCCCTCAATCAGATGTTTAGGATGATTGGTTAGGACAATAATAACCTCGGACCGCTTACATGTGTATGAGGCCTAGATTGGCCTCTAGGCACAATCTGAGTTGGATGTCTAAGATGAACAATTAGGATTTCCATTTGCTTATTTGCCTTGGTTTGAGTATTTGATTATTTTTAAATCCACATTGAATGTGATGTACGATATCGATCACTTTAAGTCTCGTCCAAAGAGATGGGACCGGAGTGCAGGGTGCAAATCCCCTCGCTAGAGAGTGAGCAGATGGGCTTGCACGATAATGATCGCTTTAAGTCCCATCCAGAGAGATAGGACTGGAGCGCAGGGTGAAAGTTCCCTTGCATGAGAGTGAGTGGATGAACTTGCACGATATTAATCGCTTTAAATTATATCCGAAGAGGTAGGAACGAAGTGCAGGGTGCAAGCTACCTTGCTGGAGAGCGAGTGGATGGGCTTGTACGAAAATTAATTCCCCTCACCAGAGAGTGAGTGGATGGGCTTGCTTGGGTGAGCGGATTGGACTCAGTATCTAGAGAGATTGAAACCCTGGATTGGGCGATAGATGATCCAAAGAGGTCAAAACCTAGATTGGAAGATCAATGGTCCGGCAAGACCAAGCCCAGGAGTGGATGCAGACTTGATAAAAGGATTTGAACGCCTTGCAATTTGAGAAAGGAAGATAAGCCATGGGCAAACACAAGATGGCTTGGATATGTGAAATGACACTTTTGGTTAATTCACTAAGGATCAATGGACAGTCGGAGAGCTCAACTATCATAAACTGATTTTTGAAACTTGTTCTCGAGCAAAGCACACCTTACATTCGAAAGGCATACTTTGGGGGACAAGCGTAACCCGCTTTTGAGCCAATGCAGATTTTAATTGGACTTAAAGATCAAAACCTGGACGAAATGATTAACGGACTTGGAAGCACAACCAGGAATACTAGAGAGTTGAGCTCAAGAACTTTGAGATTGAAATTGGCTAAGTAGTTAACTCGGTACCAAGCCATTTAGGTCGGCACTGAGTTATTTTCTCATCATTTTCTACCTCCTGAACACCATACACCTCTTATACAACTCCAACAGCTTGTGGTCTAGTGGTTTTTCCATGATTTGGTCGAGCAATTTCAAGGATTGACGAGAAGAAAGCAGCTAGAAGAAATATCATTAGAATCAACTCAAAGTCAAAGAAAAGGAGCTTGGAACAACTCAAGAAAGAGATAGAAATGCTAGCGAATGGACAAAGCTCAACTTCGACGAGTAAAAATAACTCAGGACCAAGTTATTTGACTTGGTACCGAGTTATTCTATTGACTTGTGGGTCCTCTTTTCCACTTGCACAACTTCAGCCTACCTTCTGGACTTAGTTGCAAGCGGGCTTCTGCACCTGTACACCTGTTTCCCTATAAATACTAGCCTACCTGCAACCAAAAAGAAATATTCTTCGGTTCTCCAACATTGGATCTGGAACTCCTTTTTCTTCTTCACTCCTATCCTCTATCTTAAAAACATTCTAGATACTCCATTGTAAACCTGAGATCCCCTGGATTGTGGCCAGATATGATATAACTAGTTGTAATCCAGAAAGAAAACAACTAATAACAAAGATTTAAGTGGATATAGGCACGAGATTAGGCCGAACCACTATAAAAATTGTGTCTCCTTTTACTGCTTTTCTGTCTACTTTATTTGAATTGGTGCTTTCATTTGATTTCTATGTGTTGATCCATTTTCTGGGTTAACAAGATGTGATTTGAGTTTATAGGATATTTTGGGAAGTTAGCGTTTACACCAAAAAGTATGACACCAAAAGTATTACAACTATTATTAAAGACATATATTTTGAATATTATAAAATAAATAAATATTATAAAATATGTATATATGTATATGTGTGTGTTTGTATATATATGTATATGAATGTAATTCGACCTCAAAAATATATTTTTCTTAAAAATATATGTGTATATATCTATATATAATTTTGAAATGTGTAAATATATATATTTCACAATATATATATATATATTAATAATATAAAATTCGTTAGTTTTTTTATAAAAATTAACGAAAGCAATATGTAGAAATATCATATTTATAATTTTTAAACTAAATTTGATTCATATATATACTATATTTAAATCATTTAATTAATAAATAATAGTTTAAAATTAGAGAAATACTATTTTATAATCTAAAAAATTATTTTGCATATATACAAATTATGGCTAAAAATAAATTTAGAAATATACGTGTGTGTAGGTATATATACATATACATATAAACGCGCGCGCACATACACATCAATTTAATGTTGTATCCAAGTTAATGTTTACTATTAATTAGATAGATATAAATGATGATACAAACAATATATACTGATTAATATATATATATAACAAAATAATATACCATATAGAAGTAGTCTCTGATTCACACGTTGATTCAAATCGTCTCCCAGATCTCCTAAATTCTTGTCCAAAGGTGCAAACTTTGAAGTGTCACCACTTAGATATGTTTCGTATTTGATTTGGGGGTGAAAGTATGCTTGGCTAGAAGTGGAAATATGGGGTTGATAGAGGCCAAATGTTGGAAGGTGGAGTAATAGAATCAATGTAAAAAGTGGAGGCTTAGTTTCACTTAAATAGGGGATCTAGTAGAAATATCTTCCACTATCTCCTCTAACCAAGTCATGCCCTAAAACCCTCTCTCTCCCTCCTTATTTTTTGCCAGCATATACTTGGTCTATAATGGAACAAATAGTCTAGAAACCCAATAGAAAATAATTCTATTTAAACTCAATTTAAATTCTTATCAATATCGTATATCAATACTTACACATATAACTTTTATATATATGCCCAATTAATTACTAATAGCACTCAAAACATTCCTAGAGGCTACCCCATTTACTTAGTACACCCTAAATATTGAATACAACAGTAACTAATATTTCTTTAAACATCAATTAATTTATTTAATTTATAACACTTTATAAACTAACAATAGCGAGTGGTGTTTTAGAGATTGAAATGAATTCAGTTATGCGACTCACATGTGTGAATTCATGGAGCGATTAATATTTGAATAATTCAAATACTAATGTGTACACATCACCTTAGCCAGTGGTGTGACATTTTGGCCGCACTTATCGTTTACAAATCTCGTCGGTAAAATCTAATTTTACAAACTTAAGCGGTACCTTTTAGGAACGATTATTTACACCTATTCTCTTCATCAACACTATATCACTTTAGGATTATGGAATTAGTTTTAGTCAAAATTCCAGTATCATCCACATTAATCTTAATTAGCCTACAAATAAAGTCCTTAGTCTAATAATAACATTTATTATTAACCGTACTACTATGACCAGAGATTTTGACTTCGAGTTGACTACAGTTGACCGCGACGCTAACCGCGTACAATTGAGGAGATGAATTTTGTATTGAATAATGTTTCACTTTCAATGCTTCAATTCAAGCCTAACCATAGTCACTAGATGGTCACAATGTCATAATTTTCAAAGTGGAGGATCCATATTTAAGCCCATCGGTATTCTCAAGTCGAGAAAACCGTGTAACATCGTTACTCCAGGATTTCATGTTTGACCTAGTTGTTATTAACCAATAGGAAACTATCGGATGAGTCATTCCATAGTTATCCAATAGTTATTAGTATGTAACCTATTGGTGCCCCTAAAAGCCATGAGTAATATGCTTCTCAACATTTGAAGAGCATTCCGTATACTGGTCTTGACGGATGTGCTAATATCCTTTCTCAAAACATCTTGACCAGGAATAATTAAAATAATATGTAACAACCCGCATTTTCAATCCTTAAAAGTAGACACTAATACATCCATGGTATTCACGTGCCAAACATCCAAGTGCTCGAAAGATATATCATTGGGGTGTAAGAAAGAAAGAATAGAATCTCATACATGACGAGTAAAATATAATATACAACATGTATTTACAAAAAGAAAAGAACTTTAATATTATACAATCATTAGAGCAAAAACTAGCCTATCATCAGCCCTGGATAGTTGTAACAACTTGTCCTCACAATTGCTGATAAATATAACAAGAACAACAACGGAAGATAAAAGAAAATACGGGAGTACGACTCGGAGGCATCCAGATCGTCTCTTGAAGCTCCAAAGTGTCCAGTTAAATCTGGAAAATATGCTCGTGCTGACCCGAGCATTATAAGAAATAACGCGAGGATCAGTTTGGTAAAACCAGCGTGAAAAACACAATCAAATGGAATTTTAGATATTTTTAAAACTATTCAAAATAAAGGTATCTCGTAAGACCACGTCGCACATAAAGACGAATGGGCTTTTACCTTACGATAACCAAATCATTTTTATAGGAAATCTTGTGATATTAGAATAATGTATAGGGTAAAATAAATATGGAATCATAACCGAAATTGTTACATTAATTAAATAAAGTTACTAACTTAAACAACATTAATAATATAATTAAATCTCTTTAAACAATACAATTAATATAATTAAATATTTTGCTTTAAAACGTCATTAATGAAATAATTAGAATCATTTAAAATTAAATAAACACTTAACCTCAAATTGATATAAAATTGAAGTTATTTTAAATCAATAACTTTACAAGGTCTGAAAGAGGCTTAACGACCACAATAGTACTAAACCAAATGACCATTTAATTAAAATTGACATTTCAATTCACATAACTGGTATTTATATAAGTAGGTATATATGTAAATTAAATCAATTAGCAACCACTAGCCAATCCATCACTTATCCAATATTAAGTAATTCACATATTAATTTACTGTCATATGAATAAATGTTCAAACTAATATAATAGCAGAATGGGGATATATTCTACTAAACATATGTCATCAAAAATCACTTGATTTAATTATAGCAGAACGGTTTTTATTCTGCTACATAGATGTCTAAAATAATCTATACAATTAAATTTAACAGATCAGTGTTTTATTTGGCTAAATAGATGTCACCAATAAGATATAATAAATTTAACGACGTTGTTGCTTAAAATAACATAATAAAATTCAGTCCTATTATTTTATCAATATTTTAAACATTGCCATATCTATCAACAAATTAGGATACCATGTTGTACTCGACTATATGAGTCCAATGTAAAAATCTACGAGTAAAATGGATCTAGGATGAGCAAGTTATCACATTTTGAACTAACATACATTAATATATAAATTAAACACTTGATTATATGCTGCTCACCCACAAACAAAGCCCGACCCATCACCTCAACACACCCGACTCGACCGAAATGGCACACCACCTTCTTTCTTAAAATTTGAACGCCCACCTGCCACTCCTCGTGCACGTGCACGCTTTGACACGGTGTTTCCGACCTCCGATCAACCAAACAACACCACCAACATGCTTCTCACCGCAAGCTTCACCTCCCCCAACCCAACATATGAAGCTCGAACCACCCATTCGAAACCCTACCCGCTGCTTCAAACTCCTTGGCCATGAAAAATCGCGTGTCTCAAACCATGACCAGACCCCACCAAATCATGGTCGTAGCTGCGCTTCTCCCCCATGAACACCCTGCACTTGACGCCGCGACCTCTCATCGCTTGAAACTTCCAAAATTTCCAACCCTAATTTAACCCATCCTTTGCCTAACAGCCGCTTTTCCCTTATGAAAACCGTGCCCATCCAAAAATCATGCCAAATCAAAGACTTGTCACAAAAACTCAAGGCAATTTATTTCATGATTTATAATTGGCTAAATGATTTGATTTTTGGTTTTTCAAGTTACTGCCATTATTGGTTTTTACTGTCAAAATGAAGAACAAGGCAAAGGTAACAAAATGGAAGAGCAAAAGAATGAAAATGAGTGTTGGATTTTTTTATTCAATTTATAAACAAATCAAATACACCCCTTTAGACACAAGATAAATAAGATTTCTCAAGCTAATTTTTTTTTGCAATTTAACCAGTATTCCCTATCCAATATCACACATCTCAAGATTTGACCAAACTTTTGAAATTTGATTTGACTTTTTAATTTAAAAATAGTTTTGAAAAGAAATACTTACAGTTTCCAGCTACATAGTATTCCGTTCGCGTATAGACCACGAACGACAGAAATAAAAATACAATCGCTCACAATAATGCGACGCGATCACCAAACACAAAAAATAAAATACACTAGTTTTACATTATGTTAAATCACAAAAATAACATCATTTTCCGAAAAGTCGTCAAATGACAACTTAGATATTTTCAAATTAAAAATTATGGATAAATCCTATAAATTCATTTAAAAATTTGTTATAAAAAAATCAAGTCGTTTTTATTAAAATTTGAATTTCTTACTATTTATTAAATCAGAATCAAATTTGAATATTTAAACAAATAAATATTCCCATTTGAAACATTAAAAATTTCGGGTCATTACATTCTCCCTCCTTAAAAAATTTGTCCTTGAAATTTCAATATTATCAAACTTAGAAAGAAATAACCCCATATAAAATACCTAACATTTTCCATAGGCTCGTACGATGTATATAGATCATTCATACGCAATATCAAATTCGATCACTCGCTCGATTACACAAATTTTACTTTTGAACTAATATCGCTCACTCGACTACCCTAGTGCATACTCTGATTAGGTTCCTTGATTAGAAACCTCCATTTCCTTACATAGTCATATACTATGATAGAAAACTTCATAATTAAATCAAAAATCCATATCAAGTGTTCGCCGTCAAGAATCGAATGAAAAATCCTAACTCGAACTGGTGTAAATTACCTCGAAATCATGCCTTTGAATCTAGATCAAAATCAGTTATGCGAATAAAATGGTCTACGCACAACTTACGTATTTATTCCAATTAGTTTATTAACTAAATCAATTTTCTTTTTATTCACATTCATTTTAAATAATCATTAATAACACCAACAATATCCTTCATTTAATACTAAAATTTACTTATGAAACATTTCTTAAATCATTACTTAAGTTTATAAACATCTTATAAAAACACATCCGGGGTTTATTAGTCACTTTAAAACTTAAGTCAAATTCAAATAACACTTTTTCACATCTTAAGGAGGTGTGTGTATACATACAGATATATATATATATATATATATATAATTTCAAATTTGCTTACTTAACATGAATATCCAACAAACTTAAAATTGTTTTAACTCGCTATTTCTCAAGTTTATAAGTTACAAAACTTATTTCTTATAACCATAACAAAGCACATAGCTCAATTTCCCAATTAACTCAGAATTTTTGACTGTCCAAAACTGCCAAAAATTTCATTTCATTTCAACAAATGAAAATTTTCAACCAACAAATCATAATGAGATGCACAAACCAAACTATCATATTGCATAGGATACATGAGTTTATGATATCATTAACTGAAAATTTAAGAACTAAACACCCGGTTTTATTTCAAAGCATTCTAAAATAATAATATACCAATCTTCTTTTTTATATCAAATCACTCCTTTGGGATTTAAAATAAAATTTGTTTATCAAGCAATTCTAAAGCAAAACTATTATGGTAGAAATTCCTCCCTTAGAAACTCGAAAATAAACACCGATGATGCCGTAGTCATCACTCGAATTATTTTCCAACGACAAAGTGAGTTTAGAGCTTTCTATTTCCTTTAAAATCCCCTTTTAAAATATTTCTATCCATATATCCTTTTAAATAATACTATTATTATTTTCTCCAAACTTTGAACAACAATTTTTTCAAAAGCACTAGGATTTAAGATCTCAAATTCTCAGTTTAAATCTATTTTTATTTATAAACCCTATTTATAAACCATACTTATATAATTCCACTTTCTTATATAAAACCATTTCTCAGTTCTATATCATTATTTATTATAACAAACAACTTTTATTAAAATCAAAATTTACCCCAATAGTAACACCGAACGCTTTGTAGTCAAACTGTAAAGCTGAATTCACAAGGTGTTCATCTCAATGTTCAATAAAATTACTATCTACCCAACCCGTACAATAAAAGCCAAAACTGCTCATAAACTGGTCAAGCATGCATAGTTAATCAATAAATGATAACATTTGAACATTATCATTTTCTAACACTCCGTTAATCTGTATATAAATTTTAGAAAATTTTGTTTTATATATAAAATATAATTTCTGTTAAAATTAGTTCATTTTCCTAATTCAAAACAATACTGTGACATTTAGCCTTTTTTAAGTATTTAAAAACCCCATCGATACAGTTTTATCTTTCGTATCGAATAGAATTCATATACCACTCAGCAGATAAATCATCAAAATATAAAACATTTATATAGCACTAACAAATACGTGCTCTCATATGTAATACACTCAAACTCATCCTACAGTCTCACTTACCCTATCTCAAATGAGCTCTACCCCACCAAAGCCTAGTGTTCGCTTAACCTAAGCTCCGATGCCAGGTCTAACAACTCGCCTTTTCAATCCTTAGAAGTTGACACTAATACATCAACAATATTCATGTGCCGAAGATCTAAGTGTCGGAAAGACATATCATTAGGGTGGAAGAAAGAAAGGCATAATAGAATCTCACACGTGACGAGTAATATATAACATACAACATGACTTTACAAAAAGAAAAGAACTTTAATATATATACAATCATCAGAGCAAAAACTAACTTATCATCAGCTCGAGACAGTTATGACAACATGTCCTCACAATTGCTGATAAATACAACAAGAACAACAGTGGAAGATAAAAGAAAATACGGGAGTACATCTTGGAGGCATCCAGCTCGTCTTCTGAAGCTTCAGAATGTCCAGCTAAATCTGGAAAATATGCTCGGGCTGACCCGAGCCTTATAAGAAAATTACGTCCATATCAATTTGGTAAAACCAATCTAAGGAACATAGTCAAATAGAATTTTAGATATTTTTAAAACCTTTCAAAATAAAGGTATCTCGTAAGACCACACACCACATAAACACAGACAGGTTTTTCCTTACGATAACTGAAATATATTTTTAGGAAATTTTGTGATATTATAATAAAATCTAAGGTAAAATAAATATAGAATCATAGCCGAAATTGTTACATTAATTAAATTAATTTACAAACTTAAAAAACATTAATAAGATAATTAAATCTCTTTAAATAACACAATTAATATAATTGAATATTTTGCTTTAAAACATCATTAATAAATTAATTAGAATCATTTAAAATTAAATAAACACTTAACCTCAAATTGATATAAAATTGAAGTTATTTTAAATCCATAACTTACAAGTTCTAAAAGAGGCTTAGCGACCACAATGCTACTAAACCAAGTGACCATTTAATTTAAACTGACTTTTCAAGTCATGTAACTAGTATTTACATAAGCATGTATATTTGTAAATAAAATCAATTAGCAACCACCAGCAAATCCATCACTTATCCAATATTAATTCACATATTAATTGACCGTCATATGAAAACCAATACAATAGCAGAATGAGAATTTATTATACTAAACAAATGTCATCAAAAATATCTCAATTTAACTATAGTAGAAAGGTGTTTTATTCTGCTACATAGATGCCCAGTATAATATATTTAATTAAGTTTAGCAGATCAGTGTTTTATTTGGCCAAATATATGTCACCAATAAGGTATAATAAATTTAACGACGTTATTATTTAAAATAACATAATTAAATCTAGTCCCTATTATTTTATTAATATTTTAAACATAATAAATTTATCAAAGAAGTCTGTAGGAAAATAATGTGCTAGCACACACAATGCCTCGGAAATCATATCTTTGGCGGCTTGAACATGTTCTCGAACTAAAATTTTTGAGCATATTATGTTAAAATACAAACTCACTTGTAAAATAGCTCGTCGTAACTCACGAAGCTTTGGATATGCATGTTGAACCATTATAGGAAGCAAGTATTGCATAAAAATATGATACCCATATGTTTTTTTTATGTGCAAAGTAGGTGGTTGAATAGTAACAAGGCTACCAAATCTTGTCCCAAGACACGATGGAAGTTTGGCATCTTTTAGAACTTGACAACATTTCATTTTATGAATCTTGTCCCATGCAAACTTAGATGATTGATTTCCCTTGTCAAACATTAAGTTGATAAGATGCTCTGCAACATTCTTCTCCGTATGCATCACATTAATAGTATGTCGCACTTTATGACTACTCCAATAAATTAAGTCATAGAAAATTGACTTCTTATACCAAGACAATTTTTCTATGTCACCATCTCCAACTGTAAAGAAACTTTTATCGGTAGCTTCATATATCGTTCGCTTCTTATTCTTTGGTAATTTTCCAAGAAAATATTTTATACAATTAAGCTTTTCCAAAAGGGATGGTCCACTTAACTTTGTTGGCGGTTCTTTATCTTCGGTATCCTTATACCATCCATGTTTTATTAATCTATATGGATGGTCATCCTTCAAAAATCTTCTATACTTTGGATAAACAACCTTGTTACCAATGTACTCTGACTCAGTCTCCATAGCACAAACTGGACATACTTTATAACCATGTGTCACGCATCCAGATAAATTTCCAAATGCTGGTAAGTCATGGATTCCCCATAATAGTATTGCCTTCATTGTAAACATTTCTCCCCTGTCCATGTCAAAAGAAGCCACTCCTTCCGTCCAAAGTTTCTTCAACTCATCAACAAGAGGTTCTAAGTATATATCAATGTCTTGACTTGGTGCTTTCGGTCTAGGAATTAATAAGCTTAGCATTTGAAATTGTGATTTCATGCATAACGAAGGGGGTAGGTTATAAGGAATCATATATACGGGCCAACAACTGTAACTATTGGAGAGAACCCCATTCGGATTAAATCCATCACTAGCGATACCAAGCCATATATTACGTCCTTCATTGGCAAATTCTGGCCACTTACATTTGATTGATCTCCATTCGGCTGAGTCAACGGGATGGCGCATGAAATTCCAAGAAGGATCGGCATGCTTATGCCACTGCATTTTACGAGCTATCCACGGTATAGTGTACAATCTAGTCAGCCTTGGAATTATAGGGAAATGTCTTAGAACTTTCCTCGGTTGTGTTGTCATTTTTTTATGCAAACGCATTTGCCTTATCTTTAAATCTTGGTGTATGACAATGAGGACATTCTACTATGTTGGCGTTCTCTTTCCAAAATAACATGCAATCGTTTTCGCATGCATGAATGCTTTTTACCTTCATTCCCAAATCTTTTAACATTTTTTTCATGGTGGGATACTTGTCGGGTAATGTATTGTCTTTTGGAAGACATTTTTTAAATAATTTCAACAATTCCATCATGCTATTTCCTGACCAGTTAAATTCTTTTTTCAAGTTCTGAAGCTCAACCATTACACCTAAAGTTGTAAGTCCATCTTCACAAGAAGGATATATTTTCTCATTTTCTTTGCTTCTGTATTCATGGTATATTTTCTGAACATGTATCTCTTCAAAGTTCACTTCACCGCTAGCCTGTGGCATATCATGCACTCTAAATGCATCATTAACGAGATTTCCAAGAGTGCCCTCAATAGGCTCTTCTACTTGCATTTGGTCTTGAATAGGTAACTCTTGGGCGGAATCTGATGCACGAGTCATTTGTACTGTAGCATTGTTTCTCTCTCCATGAAAGAACCACACATCATATGTCAAAAGCATACCAAAAACTATCAAGTGTTTCTCAACTGTTTCTATTGAGATTTTTTTTGAGTTTTTACACTTCTTATAGGGACACACACATAACTGGATATCTTGTGGTGAGTGTTGCTTTACAAAGTTGATGAAGTTCTGAACACCTTGCTTATATTCATCCTCATTTCTACGTGGATTTTTAATCCACCCTCTTGACGTTTGTTCTGTCATAACTAAAATAATATATAATATTACGTTAGTGCCATATAGATTTGAAAAGAAAAATAATATATAATATTACGTTAGATAATCTAATAACATATCGGTTTATGCATAAATGATCTTAAATATCATTCATATACATATTATCATTTATATAAAAAAATTATTAGAATAAAGGTGCTGATGGATTGAGTTTAAGTAAATTACTGCACAGTTCAAATTGGTGATAAACTAATTGAAAACTTCAAATTACTGAACTGTTCAATGTGAGAATAAGCCGATTTAAAACATTCACTTTCCATCTTGAATAAAGAAAGCATACATTAAATAAATCCTTGTATAGTTTAATTGCTATGTTGGCTTTGTGATTTGATTTCTTGTATGGTAACTTTATTGAATGGTGTGCAGAGAAACCACAACCTATACATATTCTTCTATGGATTATGTACAGGTTCTGTACAAAGAAACTTAATGAGTTGAACTTACTATCGAATTACATCTTTAATTGGACTGTAGTGTTTATTTCTAAACTCGATGACCCTGGAATATAATTTAGTTGATGTGTAACTTTGTAACTTGCCGGGTTGTATTGACAGTAACACTGAAGGACCCTGAGACATAATTTAATTGCTGAGCTTAACAATGCAATGTTATTACCAGTTGGGGAATTGGGTCATGTTACTGAAGTGATGGTATGTTGTGTCATGTTCCCGCAGTGGAAAGTTGGTCATCATTTTTAAAAATATACCATGTATTATCCCCAATCTATATCATACAATCCATTTAATAATTGATATTTGTTTCCAAATTATCGACTTCAATATTTGACTTGATTATAAACAAACGTCTTTACTACTATTTTAAATTCGAAAATATAATACAATTCTAATCAATTCAGATTTTAGCTAAATAACCAAGCAACCATGGTAAGGAATTTGGTCACAAAGTCCATTAGTAATTATATCACAACAATTCATTTAGAACAAGAACACATGCTGCTATACTTTAAATCTAAACAAGGAAACATGCTGTTGTTTGAGTTTAAGCAAGAAAAGCATGCTAACTCGCTGCTGTGACTACATGTACAGGCATGTATTTAAGTAAGCAAACACATGCTACTATGTATTATTCAGAGCAAGGAAATCGAACAACAAGATAATTCAAAGAACAGATACTTCAAAGAACAAGAACAGATACTTCAAAGAACAACAAGATAATTCAAAATCAAAATCGAACCTAAGTCGATGTACCTGGAGATGACGCGTGATTGGGAAATCGGTAGAAATCATTACTTGGAATTATCTTTGTAACCTAAGTCGATGTACCAGGAGATGACGCGCGATGTGTAACTTTGTAACCTAAGTCGTTAGTACAATGGGAAATCGTTACCTGGAGAAGAAATGGAGGATGCGCGATTGGGAAAGCGGTAGAAATGCTGATGAACGCGGGAACCCAAATTAAATTAAAAATTAGGCGGCCGATAGTGGAGATGGAAGGGAAAGTGTTAGAAAGATGATACGTATACAAGATTACATAAGGGTCCAATTTTTAGTGAGTTATTTACAAATTTACCAACTTTTCTAACACTTTTTTGTGTTGTAAATTATAACTGATGTGTTGGAAAGTTTATAAAAAACATTATTTATATTTCCCAACACTTTTTTAGGTATCCTGCCACTTTTTTATTGTCAGTAGGCTGTAACATTTATAAGTGTTGGAAATTAACAAATGGAAAATTTCCCAAAATCATTACTTAAGTTTATAAACATCTTATAGAAAATCATCTAGGATTTATTAGTCACTTTAAACACCCGGTTTTACTTCAAAACATTCTGAAATAATAATATACTTATCTTCTTTTTTATATCAAATCACTCCTTTGGGATTTAAAACAAACTTCGTTTATCAAGCAATTCTAAAGCAAAACTACTATGGTAGCAATAACTCACGTAGAAACTCAAAATAAACACCGATGATGCTACAGTCATCACTCGAATTATTTTCCAACGATAACGTGAGGTTGGTGCTTTATATTTCCTTTAAATCCCTTTTCAAACTATTTTTGTCCATGTATTCTTTCAAATAATACTATTATTATTTTCTCAAAACTTTGAAAAATAATTATTTCAAAAGCACCGAGATTTAAGATCTCAAATTCTCAGTTTAAATCCATTTTTATTTATAAACCTTACGTATAAGTCATACTTATATAGTTCCACTTTCTTATATAAAGTCATTTCTCAATTCTATATCCTTGTTTATTATAATAAACAACTTTTATTAAAATCAAAATTTACCCCAACATTAACGTCGAACGCCTTATAGTCAAACAGTAAAGCTGAATTCACAAGGTGTTCGTCTCAATGTTCCGTAAAGTTACTATCTAACCAACCCATACAATAAAAGCCAAAACAGCTCATAAACGTCGAGCATGCATAATTAATCAATAAACGATCATATTTGAATATTATCGTTTCCTAACACTCCGTCAATCTATATACAAATTTTTAGAAAATTTTGCTTTATATATAAAATATAATTCCTAGTAAAATTATTTCATTTACCCAATTCAAAATAATACCTTGTCAGTTTGCCTTATTCAAGTGTTTAGAAACCCCTATCGATCCAGTTGTACCTTCTGTATCAACCAAAATTCATAAACCACTCAACAATAAATCAACACAATATGAAACATTTTTATAGTACTTACAATTACGCGCTCTCATATGTAATACATTCAAACTCATCCTAGTGTCCCACTTACCCTATCTCAGATGAGCTCTGCCCCACACTAAAGCCTAGGTGTTCGCTCAACCTAAGCTCTGATACCAGGTGTAACTATTTTCCTTTTTGATCCTCAAAAGTCAACACTAATACATCCGCGGTATTTACATGTCGAACATCCAAGTGTCGAAAAGACAGATCATTGGGGTGGAAGAAAGAAAGAGAAAATAAAATATCACACGTGACAAGCAATATATAATATACAATAGTTCTTTACAAAAAGAAAAGAACTTTAATATATATACAATCATTAGAGCAAAAACTAACCTATCATCAGCCCTGGACAGTTATAACAACCCGTCTTCACAATTGCTGATAAAAACAACAAGAACAACAACGGAAGATAAAAGAAAATATGGGAGTACGTTGTAGAGGCATCCAGCTCATCTCCTGAAGCTCCAAAGTGTCTAGCTAAATCTGGAAAATATTGTCGGGCTAACCCAAGCATTATAAGAAAATAACGCCTGGATAAATTTTGTAGAACCAGCGTGAGAAACACAATCAAATGGAATTTTAGATATTTTAAAAACCTTTCAAAATAAAGGTATCTCATAAGACCACGCCGCACATAAACACAGACGGGTTTTTACCTTATGATAACCAAACCATTTTTATAGGAAATCTTGTGATATTATAACAATATCTAGGGTAAAATAAATATGGAATCATAGCTGAAATTATTACATTAATTAAATAAATTTAGTAACTTAAACAACATTAATAATATAATTAAATCTCTTTAAACAGCATAATTAATATATATATAAATATTTTGCTTTAAAACATCATTAACAAAATAATTAGAATTGTTTAAATTAAATAAACACTTAACCTCGAATTGATATAAAATTGAAGTTATTTTAGATCCATAAGTGTACAGGTTATGAAAGAGGCTTAGCGACAATAATGGTACTAAACCAAGTGTCCTTTTAATTTAACTTAACTTTTCAAGTCACATAACTGGTATTTAAATAACCATGTATATATGTAAATAAAATCAATTAGCAGCAACTAGCTAATCTATGACGACCTGCCTTTTCGACCCTCGAAGATGACACTAATACATTCTCGGTATTCACATGCCTTAAATTCAAGTGTCAGAGAGGCAGATAATCAGAGGTTTTTAAAAGAAATAAAGATAGAAGATAGAATAACAATAGAATCTCACATTTGCATTAATCATACATATGGAAAGTACATACAATCACTCAAAGTGATTCATCTAAGTTGTGATAAGTATTAACCCAGCCAGGGACAGTTATAACCACCTATCTTTATAGAGGTTGGTAGATAGTAATTACATACTACATAATACAACGTAAATTTGAAATAGATCAGTATTGGAAAAAGGACCCTCCAGTCTTCATGCTCCATGCTCCTTCTAAAATGCTCCAAGCTACCTGACTACTTGGTTTCTCGAAAAAAATAGGCCACCCAGAGTTTAAGGGAAGAGGAAAATAAAATTTGGGTAGTCATGGGACTGGTGTGAGAAACTTAAAATATGAGTATTTGGAAAACAAAAGGGTATCTCATAAGACCGCGCGGCATATAAACATGGAACGGGTTTTTACCTTATGATAACCAAATCATTTCTACGTAAAATCCAGTGATATTATTTTTAATGACATTCTTTGAAAACCTTTCAAATAAACATATTCGAATAATAGAAATTTTTACATCGGTTAAATTTGATGGCATAATAGGTTTACAACCAAAACCGAAGGCACTTATTGGAGATTTGGATTTCCAATGAATAGCGATGCAAGGGGCTACCTCTCGTACAATACATTTGTAGAGGAATGTACCGAGGATCGACATCTTTGAAACCTCAACGAATTAAGACCGACCTACCTAGACCAACATATGGTACAAATAGCACCAAATACGATATCACTCCGGCCATTACCGACCTCCGAGATCCCGAAGCATACACCACATAATTTAAAACCAACGTCATAGTGGGTAGAAATAAATAGACACTACACCAAAACAGGAAAATCCTAACATTTATAAGTGTTACAAATAATTTCAGTAACACTTTTTAAGTGTTACTAATGGACTATGAGGAATGAAGCGGCCAAATTTGTGACATTTATAAGTGTTACGAACATACGTATTACTAACTCTTATAAGTGTTGGTAGAGAAATATACTGTAACGCTTATAAGTGTTGGTACAGAAATATGCGGTAACGCTTATAAGTGTTGGTACAGAAATATCCGGTAACGCTTATAAGTCTTGGTACAGAAATATGCGGTAACGCTTATAAGTGTTGGAAAATGATTATTTAGTAACACATATATGTGTTGTTACACATAAAATGCTTTGCTTATCATTTAGGTTTGTGACGTAGATAAGTGTTGTTATCCAAAATATTGGTAACACTTATATGCGTTACTAATTGAAATTATGTTTTTACACTATTTTATACACAATTAATATTAAATTCTTAAAACAAATGAATATAATATCTCATAAATGATGATGTCCATATCATATATAATTCATCATATCAATTCAATATGAAGTCTAAAATGCTTCCATATCTCAAATGCAACAATATCATATTCAGATAATACTATAATATGAGCTACAAACTTTCCAATTTCAAAATACCACAATATCATATCCAAATTACAAAAAAGCAATTTCATATCTAATTTTAAATATGCAATGTAATACGAGCTACTAATAAATAGAATTTTAGATACCGCGAAGACGAAACACAGGCCATATCACAAAGCCCCTATCTGAAAATTCACAAAGCTTGTGGTGCCCATTTTGAGGACCATCGTAAATTGGTGCTTCCGGTTCTAAAACTTCTATTATCCAAACAACTTTCTCAATATTTGGAACTATCTCTCTGAAATGACACATAGTTTGTGTTCCAATATAAGCTTTTGCTACATCCTTCTTCGTATCCTGTGATAGTAGCATTACAAATTGTTTACCTCTTGTAGATGATCCAACATCATTTGACGGAATACTAGCAACTCCAATATTCGAAGGAGATTTATTCAAGTTAGAAGCGGTTTCAGTCATAGGCGTCACATTACCACCATTAAGATTATGTTGTAACCCCGGTACCATAGTTAAGAAAGATGAAGCAAATGATTTAAGAGCCTCATTGATTTGGCTCGACACTTGATTCGCCACTTGATTTGCAACTTGATTTGCCACTTGATTTTGTAATTCCGATGACCATTGACGAAAATCTTCCTTTTTATTCTTATCGGCAATTGCTTTTGAAGCTTGCATCAACTTTACTTGTTTTGCAGAGGAAGTGGAGCTAATTGCACGACAGTAGTTTTTCTTTCTATCGGACCCAAAAACTTTAGAGATGGGATCGTTGTCAAGGTCGTATGTGTTTGCTTCCTCGTTACCGCTACATTCCAACTTCTGTTTTTCTTCCTCTTCCTCCACAAGTGCCTGCATTCAATACGTACAGAAGATTAGCGGTTGAGAAGCAATAAGATAAATAATAGACAATTGGACACGTTGGGATTATATCAAATGACATAAAAGTTTGTATTAATTTGAGGAGGGAACACACAATAAATTGATACCTGCTAATATGGTATGAATAAATTTGAACCACTTTAAATCTACATATATCTTTTGTTGTTTTTCATTCATTTCAAACACTACTCTCGGGTACACTCTTTGATTTCACATTGTAATCAAAAATCCCCAAATTGTCGTTATCCCCAAGGTCGATGAAGAATCTTAAACATCTACAGCATATGCAAACTGACACAAAGGCAATTTTAACTAGCATTTTTTTTGAACTTGTGCATGTGTATTTTGGTTTTCAACTAAATTTTGGATTTTAAAGGTTTTGATTTAAAGTTTTTTCTGCTCACATCATGTTTTTCAATAGTTTATGTAAATAAAATGATAATACCAACAAATGTTGAAAACCTCTACGTTTAGATGACCTTTTTTTATCATAATCCAAAACGTTACACTTAAATCTTTTTGGACCCCTCAGCTTTGTTGTTGTTCTACGAATAAGAGAAACATACAAATATATAAAATCTTATTTTCCTTTGTTTTCCCCAAATTTTGGCTTTACTTTAGAGTTTCTTTCTCTTTTTGCCTTCTACGTTGGCTCGCGTGTTCATGGAAATAAAGCTGCAATCCAACAGAACAGTACTATATTTATTTGTTTTGAATGTAAGATTGGGTGTTGATTGCTGGAGAAAGCAAATTAAAGATGTCTGAATAGGTCTGGAGACTGTGATAAAAGAGAGAAGTAAAATAAGAGTAGGATTTTAGACCAAGGCTTGCTTTAATTTCTTCTTGGAAACACATAAGTAGCATTGAATTTTGTGAAGTGCTCATGAGGAAATGATGAGCATGCAGGTGGTAGCAATCATTTATATAATTTCCAGAATTCCAGTCTCTGCGTACATTTGTTGAATGTTCGAGTCTTATATGCTACACACTTGTTGCTTAATGTTGTCATGAAGTGGCTTAACATATTCATTTTTAATATGAAAAGCAGGTCGGTTCTATTTGCAATTCAATCAATTTTCTCTTTACACGCCCTAATTTTTCCACAAAATTTTATACGTGTCTTTATTTCTATCAACATTCAATGATAAACTGAAGATCGAATAAAACTCAGTCAAAGAAAAATGAGAATTTAGTAAGAAATGTTGGGAACAGGACACCATGCAATAGGGCAGTGCTAAACAACATTCAATCAAAAGAATTTACAATTTAATGAAAGAAGAGCGTATTCAGCACTCGGATCCATGTGCCACTAGGATATGGGACACTCGGGTACTCAAAACCAAAACTTTTTTATGTGGAGGGTCCTTAAAAATGCCCTCTTTACCCAAGATAAATTTTGCCACTCAGCATTCGTAAACATGTCCCTGTGTCCGATGTGTGAAGCGGCTGATGAAATGAACACCCATTTATTTTTTGATTGTACCGTTAATAGGCGAATTTGGTGGGAAGTCTTGAGGCTAGGTAGATATGGAGTCTTATTGGTGAACCCTAAGAATGAATGGATTAAGATATATAAAGAAAAGAGAGTGAAAGGTTTTCAATCTAATGTTCTTCTATCATCCATGAAGATTGTTATGCATGAATAATGGAATTAAAGGAACCTAAGAATTTTCTAGAAAGAAAAGAGAAAGGAAGGTGACATAATATGGCAATGCATGAAATTAGTCACCGCTAGCATCAGAAGGAGGAAAAGGGATGACTTGTATACGAATAGTGGTAGAAATATTTTTCATAGATGGATGGGCTTTTGTATGTAACCCAATCCTTTTGTTTCCTTTATTATTTTGTTTTATTAGAGAGGCAAGAGACCTCATTAAAACCTTGCTTTACCGAAATTTTTATGGAATTCGATTAGAGAGGCAAGAGACAGTTATTTCAAAAAATAGTAATTTTTATGGATTCGATTGATCAAGTGGTTGACTGGCATTCTATTATATGGAATAAATTAAGTGCAAAGAAGATGCCAATGTATACATATAAAGCTTTACCGAAATTTTTACAATTGATCAGTAATTCATACTAAAGTAAAAATACTTACATAGGCTTTTGCCGCAGATGGAAGAACTTGTCCAGATTTCTTATTTATATGTCCCGCCTTCCAAACCATTGTCCGCGTAACTTTCTCTTTCGGATTTTCCTTGACCTGCAAGAACAAATATTTTTAAACTAATTAACTATTCATTATTAATATTTACAAGAAATATTATTTATACTATTTCTTACCATTTCGTCGTAAACTCTGCGGTATGATTTTCTTGCTAGTGTATGAGTGTAACGACCCGTAAATTTCAACTGTTTTAATAACGTAATTAGTTGAAATTTTGTGAAATTTTAAACGATAAAATTTTGAGATATAAATTTGATATTTGAAATGCGTCTAGTTAAACATAGCAACTGGTAAATTTTCGTCCGAAAATATGAAAGTCTATTTCGCGCGTAAATTTACTTCAATTTAATCAGTTAAAAAGCGATGAAAATAAAATGTTTCTGAAACCTAAATATTTTTACATAGAAAAATTCTAAATCAACTTCTAAGTGAGACGTCATATTTTGTTTTTCCAAATTCTGACTGTTATTGCTCCGTCGATCTTATTTTCGGCAAAATAACAGCATTTGGTACCGATATCGACTTTTGATTGGATAATTGTACCACTGATATCTGCATACCGTATAGATCGTCTCATCGTGCTGATTTCTACGATATATTCAACTTTCAATTTCGATGACCGGTGCACAGCTGAATCTGTGAAACGATTAAACCGTATCGGTATCAAATTTCTAGCTTTTGGCTTCCGTGGCCTTTCATTTGTCTACCAGTAACAGCCACTTGATATTAATAATTCCAGAATCCAACTGTCATGACTTTTGTTATTCCATGACTTTTGCTATTTCGAATTATATATTGGTTCATTTTTCTCGGGTTCGTTTTCTATTCTTATTCCATTTAAAATATAATATAGTTCTGTTACTCTACCTGGGACCTTCTTCTTCAATTGGAATACCACCATTCACGTATCTTTGCTCGTCCATATTGCCCATCCTCCACTTGCAACCCCAAGCTTCCACTCGTCTCAGCCTTTCCCTCATTCCCACTACCAAGCCAGACCGCCTTCATCCCCTTCCACCTACCATGCTGAAGAATCCCCAACACCCAAGCTCACCTAACCCACCTTCGTCCACACCCCGCCTAGGCCGAAGCCACTTTGCCTTGCCGTGACTTCTTTGTGTGCAGCGATGTATATATATGTGAGTACATATATAACAGTTTTGTTATAACCTATATATTTTATATAAGATGGTTGTATATATATTATTTATATGTACTTTGATTTCAAGATGCCTACAGATATTACATTATAGTATATACATATGCCTATATTGCAGTTATAGTGTTGATCGGCCTATGTAGTATATGCGTGTGCCGTATAAGTTTACAATATTATTCGATCTATATATATATATATGTATAAGGTTGGATATATAATTATATGTAGTGTAAAATTATTTGCTGTTATATAAGTTTGTCTTTATATATATAAGTTTAAAGTTTACATATGTCGTATTCTTATATATGAGAGTATTGTTTACAAATCAAGATTGTTTATATATAGTATAAAGTATACAGTTTAGTTGATATGTTAAATTTATATATATGTGTTCATGCTAGTTGTATGTATGATTGTCTGTTGAGTGTTAAAGGTATAAAGTATAATAGTTTGCACATATATTATGTTGCTCACAGTAATATGGTATTGGTTTTATTATATATGTTATATATACATATATGCGCATGCATATAAAGCTTATATGTTTTAAATATGTATTTAGCATAGTGACTGGTTTTTGTAGTATATATATATAATTTTGAAACGTATGTGCATTTTAACATGACTGCTTGTTATATGTTTGCATGTATATATAATAGGTATATAGTGTAGGCTATTGGCATATAAAGTATCTGGCAATTTCATTATGTTCTGGTTTCAGTTGGATTTACAGTAGAGTATATTTATTTAAAGTGTTATGTTATAATAAGATATATATATATATATATATATATTTAAAACTGGTATGTACATAAGATTTCGTTTGTTATCTATACCCTGTTAATCAATTTAGTAGGCTGTGTTGCTTTATAACGAATATTGGCTTTAAAATATATTTGTTATACTTATTCCCTATATATATTTTATAGTTTAATTTATATGTCTCGGTTCCACAGTTTATATATTAGTATATATAGGTATATATATATATATTGGGTTTAAACATAAGATATGATATGGTTGTGTTATATATGAGTAATTATCTCAACCTATATTATGTATATATATATATATATTTATATTTAAATTTTAAAAATGGGTTTGAACATAAAACATGATTTTATATGTGTACATAGATATATATATGTTTAATTATACCCAATTATCATCATCGATCCAATTCTGATTTGATTTTGTCAATTCCAATTTATCATCTTCGTTCATCGGTTCGTGCCATCTAGCTTTGCTTTGGAATTCGTGCTTGGATTCGTAACCCAATTCAGTATCAACTCTCTCTAGCCTCGAAAGGTGAGCACTCACTCACGATTAACGTTCTTTTATTTATTAAATCTGATTTCAATTGAAACGACAATTGAAATATACTGCTGTTAGTTAATTACACTGTTATATATGCTATTACCTGTATCAGTTCACCTGTGACATCTGACACCATTATCTGTTAATTATTTATGTGATGATAATACAGTTTGGCTGATAATTGATTGATTGTTGATGTTTATATTGGACGTTAAATTGTTAATGTTAAAATGATAAATGGTATGCAAATTTAAATGGATATAGAATAGTTAAATGTTAAATTTGATTAAATGACAATTATGACCCCTTTAACTGTTAACTTTATTGACACGTAGGATTTGTTTAATTACACTTTGAACCACTGAATGTATGTTGCTAAATTGATGATGTATGAAATTGTAAATAGATGACAAGTGAAAAACCGTAATGTAATAATCTTTAATCTACATGAAATGATAGTGTAGATTCTAGAAATAATTATATTAATTCATACAAATGACAATATGAATTAATACGGTTATTTCGGGATTATTTGAATTGATTATTGGATTGTTATTGATTGTTGTTATTGCTTGTTTATTTACTTTGACACCATCCCTGTTATCACACTGCAAGTTCCCTTTGCTATGTTTTGATTTTTTTGAATTGAATTGGAATCGGGTTGAAATAATAAATACCCAAATTGAACTTTGACCTAGGATAGGAAATTAAATAAAACCCGATTGGTCAATAATTTGATTTAAAAATAAACGAAGATTTTATTTGAATAAATAATATGGTTTTGAAATGAAGTTGAAATTTGAATTTTAAAATATAATATTTAATAATCTGAAACAAAATATTAATGATTTAATTGATGAAAGAATATTGTTTAATTTGAGAAATGATTTGATAATTAAGTTTGAAATTATAATTAAGTTTGAAATTATTAAGTTTGAAATGAATTAATAATTAAGTTTGAAATTATAATTAAGTTTGCAATTATTAAACTTTGAAATTATTGAATAATTAAGTTTTGAATTATTTAATACTTAAATAAGATTAAATTATTTAATGATTAAATTGAATTTAAATTCTTTAATAAGAAAATTGAACCTTTGAATAAGTGAATTTTACTTCGTAAATAATTGAAATTGAGTTTTCTTTATTAATTAAGTTTTGGAAAATTATTTAAGTAAGTAAAAAAGTGAAATTGAATTTCTTTAACAAGAAATAAAAATGCGATTTATTGAAATTAATGTAAGACTTGAAATTTGACGAATTTAATTTAATTCAAAATTGTAAGTTTTGATTTAATGAAGTTGAACTTAAAAAGGTAATGTAATGGATTTGAAATTAAATTGAAATTGTTTTGAATGATAAAGTAACTTAACGAATATTAAATGAAATCGATAAATGAATTTAAATTGATTTGAATGTTAAATTAGGTTAATTCAAATGATTTCGGAATGAAACTGATATTCGAACTTGAATTGATATTTGAATTGTTTAAATGAAGATTGAAATTGAATTATAAGATTTTGAAATTATGAATTTGGAAGTTTTGAAACATAAATTTTGGAAATTGGTTTAGAAAGACAAACGAAATGTTGATTTATAAACTCTGATTGAAATTGGAATTGATTTGGTTTTGAAATAAATAAACGACCAATCGGTGAAATAATTACGAAAGTTATTAAAGAGACCGGAATCGGTTAAGGATATACTCTCTATCTAAACCGAAACCACTTTAATAACTATACGCGGAGTGATGATCCAGAATGAAGTGGTTGGAATGATGTACATGATGACTGAAGAAAGAGAACGATAATGGATAGCCTTGACACTTGTGTCAAATTAGAAATGACTAAAACAGGAGCCGTGTCGGGCCAATGGAGGATTAGCTACCTCAAGTGGACACACTTCTTCGAACTACTCATTACTTGTTGTCGATTGGTGCACCCTTGATTTTGGGAGTGTTGTTTCACGGTGTTGCAGGCGCTGCGGCGTTGCGTTCTCACCAGTCCGGATCAGGCAAACGGTAGTATCACTACCTTGGGTATTGCCTCATGTGCCTTGTCATACTTGTATTCCCTTTATTCGCGACCACTACGAATTTGTTTTGTACCTTTAGTATATGGATTGCCCTCTGGTGACTTCCGGTTTTGGGGAAACTACGGTCTTGTATATGCTTTTGGGAATAAAAATGTGTTAAGGGTGGAATGTGCCATGACTTAACACTATTTTGATATCTTTATATTACTGATAGACATTATCTACTTATCGTACACTACTACATAGTAGATAGTTTAACGGATCCTTAAAGGATGGTTATTCCAAACATCCTTTGAGTTACTTGTATTTCAATTGCTATTTCACTTGAGTTGGATTTATAAATATAAGAATGTTAATCCTGACTCGAGTGTTTTGTGTTTTGATTTACGCTCGGGTCAGACTGAGTGTACCAGTATTCGAGACTCACCTTTGAAGTTGGAGCTTTGCTTGAAGATCCATCCATCTATTTTGCTTCCAGTATTCGATGATTCCAGTGATGTATTCTGATTTGTATCTGATGTATCGTATTACTCTTCTGTTGTAAACTCTTATGTATCTTATACATTTATATAGTAGCTTCATGAACTACTATTTCTTTTATTTCCGCTGCACTTATTACTCTATGTCTGTGATCTGTGATTATTTATTTACTGTATATGTTCAGTTTTGCCAAATTTAAATTAACAATGCGGTATTTTGAGCAATTCAACTCCGGCATGAGTGTCTACCTATACACTTATAATGGACGCGAATGGTCCAAAATATCATGCCGTTACAGTTGGTATCAGAGCTTTGGTAGCTCTAGGCAAAACTTAACATATAGGGTAAATGTATTTACAGAATCACTCTCATTCGAGTTTCAATCTCTTCCTTTGACTCAATTCCTTTGAATTTTGGAACGTTCCCCTCGGTTCCGAAATTCATTCATGTTCTTCACTATTCGTCTTCTTTCAATTCTGGAGCACCCCATAACTCCATTTTGAATGATATCTATAATAGATCGGCGGTCTCGCCAATCTTCGAATGATTCGTAAAGGAGTAAACTCATGTACAATAGGCATCGATTTACCGGAGATTTCTATATCCTCGGTTTACGATGCTATCTATCTCTATTATACCTGAATTATAACCCTTGAGATCTGATGTTGATTTACCTCGGAATTCTACACCGATCTTATTCTTGAAGTCACGGTCGACCCGGTTAAGGTTGCCCACGATTTATACAAACTTATCAATCTTCCTGCTTTGTTATTTAATCATCATGTCTTTGTTTCGAACTTATCTTCGAATCAAAATTCTCTTTGGTTTGAGTCCATCAAAATTTGAAACCCTATCCTTATTTTGAAAATTCATTCTTATATCGTCGAGCAAAGAAATGTATTTGTAAATTTATATTTAAAATGTTTTAAAATATATTGTGTTGTTTGAGTTGTTGATGTTGATTTGGGTTTCCAATCGATTCGTCTGATCAACGCTATCGATAGGATTTCCAAAACACTTGAGCAGAGCAAACTGACACAATATCGTTTTCAAATTTGGTAAATAAAATAAAGTTTTGTATGATTATATTATAAAACTTGTTTCCTGGAGATTTGACCAGGCAACTGAGTACTCGGCATTGGCTAGTACTCGGCCTACAGGACTACTCGGCGTCAACTAATGCTCGGCGTCAGCTAGCGCTCGACATCAACTGGAACTCGGCAACAAGAGCGCTCGGCATCCCAAGGTACTCGGCGTAGTACTCGGCATCCAGTAGAACTCGGCGACAGGAGTACTCGGCGTAGTACTCGACATCCAGTAGAACTCGGCGACAGGAGTACTCGGCGTAGTGCTCGACATCAAGTAGAACTCGGCGATAGTAGTACTCGGCAACCAGAGGCACGTTCGGCCTCGACTGACAACCATTCTGCACTTCCCGCACACCAAACATACCGTTCGGCATAGAAAGGATCGTTCGGCATTATGGTGTTCGGCATATTTGGTTCGGCATGCAGCGACCACTATGCTTGGGCTAGAGTGTTCGGCTACCATCAGCCCACTTGGGAAGTCCAGCCCATCTTTGTCTATAAATAGAGGGGCAGGGTCACAGTGAAAGGGATCCTTTTCTGGAGAGAAAACACCAGGGAGACTCTGCCATTTTCAAGACTCATCTTCTCTACTTAACAACTTCACTCAAGCATTTGATTCACGAATTGTATTTGTAATCAACTATAAAGGAAATCAATAAAGTTGAACAAAGTGGACGTAGGCAATTACGCTGAACCACTATAAATTTGGTGTTCTTACTTTCTGCATTTAAATTAGCATTGTCTTCTCTGTTTAATTTACTTTCATCACTTATATCTCTACACAATCTTTCTGAACGAGGTTAGTGACCAATTTTGGTGCTAACACTTTGGTGCTTTCACTAAGAACTGAATTCTCAGACCTCAAGGATCTGCTTTGAAGGACCACATACCAGGTCAGCTTCTCATAATGCGGATGCCCGCGAGACAGCTAGCGTGCAACAAGCAGGACCTAGCAATCAACCAGCAATTCCGGGTGAAGGAATTGCCGCCCATGATCAAACTCCAGTTGTCGCCAGAATAGAGTTCAATGACTTGATGAGAGAGCTCAGGGAAAGCAGGAGACAACTAGGAGAGCAGATGCAAGCTAACGCCAACCTGATGGCACAACTCACTCAACAGCAGCAACAGAATGCTGGGGGCAATCCCGCTCCTTATTCCTCATCTGACAGCTCTACTTCCTCTGATGAACCTCCCAGGCGCAGACGCCGCAAGACTGAAGCTGCTGTTCAAACAGCTGGAGACCGTGACCAAGCAAGAGCTGGAAACTTCAGGACAGGAGTACAAATGGAGGCTAGAGGCCCAGACCATCAGAACGCTCCAGAAAAGGTATATGCCGAACGCTCCAGAAAAGGCGTAGGCCGAACGCTCCAGAAAAGGCATATGCCGAACGCTCTAGAAAAGGCATATGCCGAACGCTCCAGAAAAGGCATATGCCGAACGCTCCAGAAAAGGCATATGCCGAACGCTCCAGAAAAGGTATATGCCGAACGCTCCAGAAAAGGCGTAGGCCGAACGCTCTTCCAGGCCGAACATACCTCTAGGCCGAACGCTCTTCCAGGCCGAACGTACCTCTAGGCCGAACGCTCTTTCAGGCCGAACATACCTCTAGGCCGAACGCTCTTCCAGGCCGAACGTACCTCTAGGCCGAACGCTCTTCCAGGCCGAACATACCTCTAGGCCAAACACTCTTCTAGGCCGAGCATACCTCTACACCGAACGCCCTAATGCCGAACGGTATTGTATGCCGAACGACTCGGTTGTGCCGAACAGTGTGGATGCCGAACAGCTTTGGCCGAACCACTTCTGGACGAACCACTCTGGCCGAACAGTCTTGGCCGAACAACTTTGGCCGAACCACTCTGGCCGAACAGTCTTGGCCGAACAGCTTTGGCCGAACCACTCCAGGCCGATCCACTTTGGCCGAACAGCCTCTACCGACCCAATTTGGCCGAACAACTTTGGCCGAACGTTCTTCCAGGCCGATCCACACCTCTGTCATGCCGAACGGTATTGTATGCCGAACGCTCATCAATGCCGAACGGTATTGTATGCCGAGCACCTCTGGAATTAAGTTACACCGGTCACCTATACAACCCCTATTTCTAAAAAAAATATTTTCGGGTACGACCCAAATTTCCAAAAAAGTGGCTAAAAAAAAATTTTTTCGGGGGCCAGGCCCCCCGAACCCTAGCCGCAGCGCAGTGCCTTCGGATAATGAGTTCAAAACTCAACTTAGTAAAGGAACATTCTATCCACTTCCCTGACATCCCATGATCGACCAGGGCATAGAGGATCTAGCGGCAGCTTATGAACGGCATCAAGGGAACAGACAAGCAACCGCTATCCAAACGGTACTCCCAAAGGTTGGAGAACATAGATGATATGACTCTAGCAAACGCCAAGATGACTCCAAGCACCATTCTTCGCTGACCCAGCACCTCGAATTTAATGACCCCAAGCAAACCAATGCTCTAAACAATTTATTCCAAATACTAACAAGGGTATCATACTGATCGCGTTTGAGGAAAGTCGACCTCTAGATATATTTTGGCAGCTAGTTAGCTAAAGAGCCTCCTACGACAATGGATCGTTTCTTCTACAAAATGAATCAGAACTAAAGTGAGGAGGAGTGGAGCAGACTAAGAAAAATAACAATGAAGGCCCGTTGGCTAAGGATGTAGATCCCAGTAGCCGAAACAAGACTTCAGAATTCAGCTCATATGCTCTTTGAAAGATTCAATTGACAACCTCTACTTGAAGACTCACGACTCAAAGTGGTACTGGAAACCAACCTCGAGAGAGTACACCAAAGTCTAAAGAAAATCAGGGGAATGTTGTATATTCCCAGATGCTCACTAATCCTAACACGAGCGATTACAAACACCTCCGAGGTGTGATCGAAAAGATGACCTGGAAAGGAAAGCTTCAATAGTATGTACAAGTCCAGCAGAATGGCGGGCAGCGAATATCTGATGCCTATTAATAAAGGGTTATGATTATCAATTGGACGGTTGACGGCCAACATCCCTTTGAAAGAAGCCAGGGGCGGAGTCGATTAGCGAGCACACGACGCTGCTTCACATATCAATGAGATTTACCATAATCTTCTTTGAATTATTTCCATTTCCATCTCTATTTCAATTGTTCTATGAACTACGACTAGCTTGAACTAAACTACTTTCAAAACGATGCAGGTGTCCAGGTACTCAGATTTGGTTGCCAACCAATCTACGCAGACCATGATCGGACGTGTGGAGTTACATCTGGACGAGAATAATTCTATTGCTCATCATCAACCATATGCCTTTGATTTGGGGCTATGGATTAAATACAATGTACAACATCACGATGAACGGAGAGCTAAATTCCATCCTGCAAGTGGAATTTATTCAAGTAGAGAGCGGCTGCGATACGACCAACCACTCACTAAGTGAAACTCGAGCTCGGGGGCAAGCCATCACATCAAGGCTAAAAATGGGTTGATACACGACGATCCTTCGCACAACTCCGTACTCCCAGAGTGCGAGACGGAGTATAAACATCTACTTAACTCCGTACTCCCAGAGTGCGAGACGGAGTATAAACATCTACTTAACTCCGTACTCCCAGAGTGTGAGACGGAGTATAAACATTAATCAACTCCGTACTCCCAGAGTGCGAGACGGAGTATAAACATCTACTTAACTCCGTACTCCCAGAGTGCGAGACGGAGTATAAACGTCTACTTAACTCCGTACTCCCAGAGTGTGAGACGGAGTATAAACATTAATCAACTCCGTACTCCCAGAGTGCGAGACGGAGTATAAACATTAATCAACTCCGTACTCCCAGAGTGCGAGACGGAGTATAAACATCTACTTAACTCCGTACTCCCAGAGTGCGAGACGGAGTATAAACATCTACTTAACTCCGTACTCCCAGAGTGTGAGACGGAGTATAAACATTAATCAACTCCGTACTCCCAGAGTGCGAGACGGAGTATAAACATCTACTTAACTCCGTACTCCCAGAGTGCGAGACGGAGTATAAACATTAATCAACTCCGTATTTCCAGAGTGCGAGAAGGAGTATAAACATACATCAACTCCATACTCATCCCCAAAACTGGGGGCAGAACCAAAGCAAAGCATGCTAGTTGAACATTTGTCTAAAAGAAGATTGCAACGAAACGATTAAGAGACGACTGTCAAGCAATCAACTGAACGGAAATATTCAGCATGAAAGACTGCGGTTTTTTCAAAGCACGTCATGTTTACACAAGACGTCCTTTGGGGGGCAAATGTTATCCCGCCTTTTGGCAAGGCCGTGACACCAAGAACTTGATTAGAAACCAGTGACGGTTCGTCTTGGAGATCGGTTACACAAAGGCTCACTATGGATATCGATGGATTTTCTCCGAGTCTGGATCGAGCCACGATTAACAAGACATAACAATCAAAGCCAGGGAAGCCAATGTTCCAAGTCTCAAGACGATCCGAGTTCGTATGCTCAACTTATGATCGATTCGAACAACCGACCATCCATCCATCAACCTCCACATTTGACTTGGAGACCTAAACTGCTTGGAATGAACATGGCCCGATCATCCACTCCAATTGAGTCATAGAACAAAGTTCGACAAAATACAGATACACCTCATGAAGCTCAGTGACGCCGGGATCCGTCTAAAGTGGACGTGATTTGATCATCTACACATCAAATCCTACCCTGAACACGAAAGGTTGTTCGAAAGCCCAACTTGAAGTAGCTATGGTAGACTGCGTACTCGCTAACCATCACTGTCAATATATGGACACGACTGCACCTTGGAACATATGCAACTTACTTTGTCTACTCAACAATCTATTATCCTTATTTTCTAGAAGGAGATACGGAGCAAATTGTAAGAGATTTGGCTATCTAACCCAACATGGATGTGATTCAACCATCTGTCATATACCTCCTTCCTTGACTTGATTGGAAGAGCTATAATCACCAAGCGGACGAGAATCGATCGTCCATTTTTCTAATTTCGTCCCTCATCCTAGGGGGCAGAATCCCATTCCGTGAGCAAACGTGTTTCGATTGTTCATTCGACGACATTAGCCTCGATACAGTAGATGAATACAAATTAAAAAATGGAAATACGACTGCTCTCAACTAAAACCTCCAAGTCCCCAGAGTGCGGACTGGAGTACTCTAAGTCCCCAGAGCGCGGACTAGAGTATAAACGACTAAAACCTCCAAGTCCCCAGAGTGCGGACTGGAGTACTCTAAGTCCCCAGAGCGTGGACTAGAGTATAAACGACTTAAACCTCCAAGTCCCCAGAGTGCGGACTGGAGTACTCTGAGTCCCCAGAGCGCGGACTAGAGTATAAACGACTTAAACCTCCAAGTCCCCAGAGTGCGGACTGGAGTACTCTAAGTCCCCAGAGCGTGGAATAGAGTATAAATGACTTAAACCTCTAAGTCCCCAGAGCGCGGACAAGAGTATAAATGACATAAACCTCCAAGTCCCCAGAGTGCGGACTGGAGTACTCTAAGTCCCCAGAGCGTGGACTAGAGTATAAACAACTTAAACCTCCAAGTCCCCAGAGTGCGGACTGGAGTACTCTAAGTCCCCAGAGCGCGGACTAGAGTATAAATGACTTAAACCTCCAAGTCCCCAGAGTGCGGACTGGAGTACTCTAACTCCCCAGAGTGCGGACTCGAATATAAGCGAATTGGATCTCCAATTTCCCTGAATATGAACTATGACACAGATGACTTGAATTTGTCAAATCCCTAACATACGGGCTAGAAAGTTTTCTAAGTGCTCGAAGCACAGAATGGAAGTTCAGCGACTCCCGAAGAGTTTCCGAGTTATATGAAGATGGACTGAGAAGTCTATGTTACTCACAACTGCTTGGATTAAAGTCACAATCACAAAGAAAACTGAACAATAAGAGTCTTTTGTAAGACAGAAAAAGAACTAAACCTTATTCAGAAATGAGTTTCTATTACAACCCCTCCAAAGTTCGGAGTCGACATTCTATTTACAAGGACTAGGAAATAGATGAAAATAATTACATGACTTAAACTAACTCTCGTTGAACGAGGATAGTAATCACTTCTCGTGCTTCTTTAACTTCTTTCCAGATGGCTCCTCTCCAGAGCATTTACCCTTGGTACTCTTCTTTGATAGAGGGGTAGCAACTGAAGGAGTACGGGGGCCTTCCATGGGCTTGGATCCGCCAGGAAGGATGACCTTCAACGGCTTGTTCAAAGGATCGTCCAAGTCCACAACTCGGGGCTCTACTATGACCTTGACCATCTCCCCCTTCTCTATCTCGAGCCGCTCCTCCATGCTCAATTCAGATGTGTGCCCAGAGGCGCCTGTAATTTCTACTTTATAACCCCCGTCGGTAGGAGAGAAGGTCTCAGACTTGTCTTCATCAAGCGCTCCGATCACCTGAGCGTCTGGACCAGGAGCCTCCCCTGCGTGAGTGGCTTCACTTGTTCTCTCCCCCACTTCCTTGGCGACATCGCTCCTCGGAGTGGGCTCGGGGTCAGAACGGCCTGCACAAAATCATGGAAAACAAGCAGTAGAATGCAATAGTCCTACATAAAGAATAACGACTTTCGAAATCTTAAAGAGAAGGATTATCTACTAGGTCTAGGCAGACTCTCAGCCATCCAGGGGGTCTCACCCTTTGGAATGGGAGACAGAATGCGGACTAAAGTACTCTAAGTCCCTGAGCGCGGACTAGAGTATAAATGACTCAAAAACCTCTACGTCCCCAGAGTGCGGACTACAGTACTCTCAGTCCCCAGAGCATGGACTAGATTATAGACAACTTTAGAAAAATCCCTAAATCCCAGAAGCGGACCAGATTACTCTAAGTTCCCAGAGTGCGAACTAGAGTATAAACGAGTTGACGAAAATCTCTGCGTCTCGAACTGTGGACTAAAGCATAAACCGTTCGACAAATCTCTAAGTCCCCGGAGCGTGGACCGAAGCATGAACACAAATTGGGCGCGAGTCAACCAGGGGGAGAATAACACTAAGTCACCAGAGCGCAGAGTGGTGTATGATCATCGATAAATAGACGAGTGGATTCCGACCATTTTCTATTCCGTAAACTTCGGCCTGGAATCGACAGGAGGATTATTAACATGCTGAGGATGGAGTTCGACCATCCAACTAGTGACCTGGCCAAATCAATGCTGGGGGCAGGGGTACAAAACACTAAAAAGCCGAATACGACAGCTTACTATAGCTCTAGCATGGCGTTCTTTATAACTTGAGGCAGCGACTGCAGGGAGGCCTCAATACAGAACCAATCGAAACGGAATCCAAAGCTACGAGCAACCTACTATATCATACCTCAGACCAAGGGTCAATGCCGATCCGTGCCAAGCACATACGAATGTGACTCGGATGTTTGTTTTTTGAAAAACTATGACCCCCAGAGTATGGAAAGGAGGGTAAACCACGAATACTTGGTCAAAAATTCTCCAGCACCCTCGTTCGATTCGTCAGGAGGAGTATGAAACTGGATGAGCATAACCCGACTGCATTTGTAGCCAACTTTACCCCGAGATCTGATTACAGAGCATGAACCAAAGTGGACGTGGATGACCATCCACTGTCCAAATTACGCCCTGGAACTTACGTGGCATCGAAGTATTCCTCTTGGAATGAAAAACCACGATAAAATCCAAGATAGGCGAGACCTAGTCTCCCATCGACTGACATGATCCCACGATTCAACGGGAAAGAGAGTAAAGCTAAAGTGGGCGTGGTTAGCCTTCCTACTTATCAGTATATGCCCCAGACCTGGGGGCACGAGCAAGAAGCGAGATGAATGTGAACCGACTTTTCACCAATCACCTCTATGTCTTTGGAGTTTAGGAGAAAACATATACATAGCTAGGACGAGACTCAACCGTCCATGTAGTACATTTATCAACCCGAGACTGGGAGAAGACGCATGGTCATCCAAAGATTGGCTACGATAGCTCAGTATTAAAACTTGTGTATAGTGCTTACAGCTACTCAAGGCAACGACCGAAAGGATGCCCAGAGATAGAATCATTAAATCAATGCCAAAGCTTGTGGGTAACTGACTGTCACTCCAACCCGAAGGACGAGTGAAGGATCATGAATGCATCGAATAGAAAATGCGTTACTCGAATATACAGGCAAATTCAAACTCATGGCAAGATCCAGCTATGCAGTTGCACGCAACTCGAGGCTGGCCCCTACTCGACGTTTCCTTCAACGCACTTTTAAGCCTGATCTTTGGCCATTTGCTGATAATCTATTAAAGCATTCAGAGCCCTTCGCTATTAGGCTCAATAACTCATGACAAGACTCTAGGATTCGACTAGAGTAACCATCAACTTTGGCCGTCCCAACCATATTTCACATTGAATGTTATGATAGTTACATCTTTACTCAAAGAATCTGGGATGGCACCTGCTAATCTGACGGTCGACATTACAACCAGCCATGGCGACCCTTTCCGGGCGCTGAATATCGGACACAGCTCAGTGCAGTGATGATAAAAGAATTAGTTGAATTTTTCTGAATAAATGATGATATCTTCCCTTGGACCCATTCTGACATGCATATGTGATTTCATTAACTATCGCGAGCCATGCATTGGATATCAACCTGAAGCTACAAAAGCTAGCACAATCTCTATTGATTTCATCATGAAAGCTCCACTCTTACTTTTAGGCTCACCCCATCAACGTCTATGCCTACCAGCCGTTGTGACAGGGCATATAATAACCTGAGACGTCTAAAAGACTACTTAAATAGAATATCGAACTATGCTAATTCGATATCACTTATTTCCCACGAAGGGCTATCCAAGGACGGAAATTAACAGACCTCACACCCAAATTCACTACCTCAGATGACTACTCGAAGAGTAGCAGAGAACCAACCATGAGATGGAAAATGTACACGGATGGAGCATCCAATGATCAGTGTTATGGCTTGATAATGACTCCTGAGGAACGATCAATCTGCTACGTCCTAAAACTCGATTTATCTGTAACAAACAACGATGCTTAGTATGAAGCCTTGGCTGCCAGCCTCAAATCTGCTAGAGGATTTGAAGTGAAAACTTTACATATCTTTTGTGGTTCTTGATTGGTAGTATACAAATTTAAGGAAGTTGATCTTGCTAGGGGGCATTGTCTTGCTCCTTATCTCGGCCAAGTCCAAGAGCTACTAACCAACTTCACGTATTACATCATTACACACGAACTCAGTGAACAAAATGAAAAGGTGTCATGGTTGACTCCTATCAAAGACTATCTACAATAAAGAATTCTTATTGAATGGAGGAATGGAAAACGACAGATCCTCCTCAAAGCTTCACGCCAAATCATCTAAGAATAAGTCGTGTGTCAAAAGGAGTTTATCCATCCCCACGCTTCGGCATATCGCCCATGATGATATCTTGAGCAAAGTCTATGAAGAAGAACGCGGTAATAACATCAGGGGGAAAACCATGATAAAGAAGATACTCTGCTACAGGTATTACTGGCCAACTATCAACCCAGATGCGGTTGATAATGCTAGACAATGTGACGAGTGCAAGATGTTTGCAAAGAATCCAGGAACCCCACCGATGGAAATTATTCAAATGGCTAGTTCATAGCCGTTTGCCACTTGGGGGCACTAAAAATCATCTTCTTGTTGATCCTAAAGGTGGTGCGAAATACACCATCATAGCAGTTGATTACGTCACCAAATGAGCAGATGAAGAACTCTTAACCATGACCAAGATGAAGAAAATAATCAAATTTTTTATCCGTAACGTCACCTGTCCTTATGACCTTCCATGATCCATTATAACTGGAAATGGACAGGTTGAAGCTGTGAACAAAATCATAGAGTCAGTACTGAAGAGAGGTTTGGAAAACTCCTCAAGTGGCTGATTGCAACCCTTATTTCACAAGAAAATACAAACAAGGAATCGCGATTGAATTGCAATTAAACTAGATGGAGTTGGCGACGACTTATGAGCATATAAAACGCATCCGAGAGCCAATGGTAAGAACATGTACCCGAACGTGCATGTGTACGTCCGAAAAAGTTCGACTTCTTGAAACCAACAGAAATTGAATTCTCACTAAGGGTTATTAAGAGAAGACTAGATCAGATAGCCGAAGCCTATTAGCTCTGCAGAATCAGACACGGATGACCACTGATATTCTCAAGAAGGCATCTCCATTAGAATTCAGTCAAGGATTTGAAACGAGACATGGAGGATACATAGTTCAAAGCGTATCACGATTCAGCCACGTAATACACTTTGGGGGGCAAGTGTTTCCTGGAGATTTGACCAGGCAACTGAGTACTCGGCATTGGCTAGTACTCGGCCTACAGGACTACTCGGCGTCAACTAATGCTCGGCGTCAGCTAGCGCTCGACATCAACTGGAACTCGGCATCCCAAGGTACTCGGCGTAGTACTCGGCATCCAGTAGAACTCGGCGACAGGAGTACTCGGCGTAGTACTCGACATCCAGTAGAACTCGGCGACAGGAGTACTCGGCGTAGTGCTCGACATCAAGTAGAACTCGGCGATAGTAGTACTCGGCAACCAGAGGCACGTTCGGCCTCGACTGACAACCATTCTGCACTTCCCGCACACCAAACATACCGTTCGGCATAGAAAGGATCGTTCGGCATTATGGTGTTCGGCATATCTGGTTCGGCATGCAGCGACCACTATGCTTGGGCTAGAGTGTTCGGCTACCATCAGCCCACTTGGGAAGTCCAGCCCATCTTTGTCTATAAATAGAGGGGCAGGGTCACAGTGAAAGGGATCCTTTTCTGGAGAGAAAACACCAGGGAGACTCTGCCATTTTCAAGACTCATCTTCTCTACTTAACAACTTCACTCAAGCATTTGATTCACGAATTGTATTTGTAATCAACTATAAAGGAAATCAATAAAGTTGAACAAAGTGGACGTAGGCAATTACGCTGAACCACTATAAATTTGGTGTTCTTACTTTCTGCATTTAAATTAGCATTGTCTTCTCTGTTTAATTTACTTTCATCACTTATATCTCTACACAATCTTTCTGAACGAGGTTAGTGACCAATTTTGGTGCTAACAAAACTAAATTGTTAATAAATTTGTTGTCTGAAATAATAATATTTGATTACCATTTATTGTTTTGTAAACAATTGACTATTGCAATATAAATAAATGAAGTTATAAACTTGGCTATAATGCAATTTGAAATTTGAAATGTACTTAAATCAAGAATTTGAGAATTTAAATTTTTGGTGATTTCAACTTGGGTTTTAAGTTTTAAAGTGTATAGTATTTAAAATATTTTCAAATAGAAATCGTTTTCAAAGAATTTTAAAATATTGAAATCAGTGCTCTTCTCCTTGTCGCTGGAAAATAATTTCGGTGATGGCGGCCGCATCATCGACATTCATTTTCGAGTTTCGAAGTGGAGAAACCATTCTGTAGCTTTGCTACGGTTTTGTTTTGAGAAAAAAAAAGAAAAAAAAATATTTTGATTTGAATTTCTTCAGTATATTTTGATTTACATATATATAAGTATCTTATTTTAAAATTTAATTTGATTTGATATAAATATATTATATAAGTTGTTTAAAGTTATTCGGAAATCTAATTCTTAAATGTTGTTAAAGGATGATTTTAATTATAAATAAAGCTAAATTTTGAATAAGTATTTAAACTTGAGATAGTTGAATTTGAAAATTTTATTTGTATAATACTAAATTGCATTTCAATATAACTTACCTAAATTATTCATAAGTTAAAATGTAATTGGATAATATACAATATAAAATAATTTTATAAATAAAATTTGAGTGTTTATAATAAATGTTATACACTAAATTTTGATTATAAAGATGTCAATTGAGTTAGATAGGATAATAAATAAAACTCAGTTAATAGTGAAATAAATTGTTTTGAAAGAATTAATAAATTTGTTTTGAAAAGAATTAATAAATTGAAATTTGATCAACTTATGAAAATACCTTGAATTTGAAAGCAATTAGTAAATATAAATTAATTTAAATCGAGACTTTTATGGTTTAAATTAATTTACATGGGTTAAATATATGTGGTTAGATATATTAAGTAGAATAAATTTAACAATAATTTGGAATAAAGAAAAATTTTAATTGTTGAAAATAAAATATGATTATAATAAAAGATTATTCAAATTTATGGTTTTAGAAATTGTAAATTGTGGATAATTGGATAGTAAGATAATGAATTTAGAAATAGTGAGATTGATTTTAGTGAAATCAAATGGATTAAATCAATTATTGAATATCAATTAATTTAAATTTGAATTTATATGGTTTAAATTAATTGTTATTTTGTATTTCAAAATCTGTTTTTCTTTCTGGTTGTTTCTATTCTCCTACCTCGTTCCTTTTCGGGGACGAAAAGTTTTGAGTGGGGGAGAGTGTAACGACCCGTAAATTTCAACTGTTTTAATAACGTAATTAGTTGAAATTTTGTGAAATTTTAAACGATAAAATTTTGAGATATAAATTTGATATTTGAAATGCGTCTAGTTAAACATAGCAACTGGTAAATTTTCGTCCGAAAATATGAAAGTTTATTTCGCGCGTAAATTTACTTCAATTTAATCAGTTAAAAAGCGATGAAAATAAAATGTTTCCGAAATCTAAATATTTTTACATAGAAAAATTCTAAATCAACTTCTGAGTGAGACGTCATATTTTGTTTTTCCAAATTCTGACTGTTATTGCTCCGTCGATCTTATTTTCGGCAAAATAACAACATTTGGTACCGATATCGACTTTTGATCGGATAATTGTAGCACTGATATCTGCATACCGTATAGATCGTCTCGTCGTGCTGATTTCTACGATATATTCAACTTTCAATTTCGATGACCGATGCATAGCTGAATCTGTGAAACGATTAAACCGTATCGGTATCAAATTTCTAGCTTTTGGCTTCCGTGGCCTTTCATTTGTCTACCAGTAACAGCCACTTGATATTAATAATTCCAGAATCCAACTGTCATGACTTTTGTTATTCCATGACTTTTGCTATTTCGAATTATATATTGGTTCATTTTTCTCGGGTTCGTTTTCTATTCTTATTCCATTTAAAATATAATATAGTTCTGTTACTCTACCTGGGACCTTCTTCTTCAATTGGAATACCACCATTCACGTATCTTTGCTCGTCCATATTGCCCATCCTCCACTTGCAACCCCAAGCTTCCACTCGTCTCAGCCTTTCCCTCATTCCCACTACCAAGCCAGATCGCCTTCATCCCCTTCCACCTACCATGCTGAAGAATCCCCAACACCCAAGCTCACCTAACCCACCTTCGTCCACACCCCGCCTAGGCCGAAGCCACTTTGCCTTGCCGTGACTTCTTTGTGTGCAGCGATGTATATATATGTGAGTACATATATAACAGTTTTGTTATAACCTATATATTTTATATAAGATGGTTGTATATATATTATTTATATGTACTTTGATTTCAAGATGCCTACAGATATTACATTATAGTATATACATATGCCTATATTGCAGTTATAGTGTTGATCGGCCTATGTAGTATATGCGTGTGCCGTATAAGTTTACAATATTATTCGATCTATATATATATATATGTATAAGGTTGGATATATAATTATATGTAGTGTAAAATTATTTGCTGTTATATAAGTTTGTCTGTATATATATAAGTTTAAAGTTTACATATGTCGTATTCTTATATATGAGAGTATTGTTTACAAATCAAGATTGTTTATATATAGTATAAAGTATACAGTTTAGTTGATATGTTAAATTTATATATATGTGTTCATGCTAGTTGTATGTATGATTGTCTGTTGAGTGTTAAAGGTATAAAGTATAATAGTTTGCACATATATTATGTTGCTCACAGTAATATGGTATTGGTTTTATTATATATGTTATATATACATATATGCGCATGCATATAAAGCTTATATGTTTTAAATATGTATTTAGCATAGTGACTGGTTTTTGTAGTATATATATATATATAATTTTGAAACGTATGTGCATTTTAACATGAATGCTTGTTATATGTTTGCATGTATATATAATAGGTATATAGTGTAGGCTATTGGCATATAAAGTATCTGGCAATTTCATTATGTTCTGGTTTCAGTTGGATTTACAGTAGAGTATATTTATTTAAAGTGTTATGTTATAATAGGATATATATATATATATATATATATATATATATATATTTAAAACTGGTATGTACATAAGATTTCGTTTGTTATCTATACCCTGTTAATCAATTTAGTAGGCTGTGTTGCTTTATAACGAATATTGGCTTTAAAATATATTTGTTATACTTATGCCCTATATATATTTTATAGTTTAATTTATATGTCTCGGTTCCACAGTTTATATATTAGTATATGTAGGTATATATATATATATATTGGGTTTAAACATAAGATATGATATGGTTGTGTTATATATGAGTAATTATCTCAACCTATATTATGTGTATATATATATATATATATTTATATTTAAATTTTAAAAATGGGTTTGAACATAAAACATGATTTTATATGTGTACATAGATATATATATGTTCAATTATACCCAATTATCATCATCGATCCAATTCTGATTTGATTTTGTCAATTCCAATTTATCATCTTCGTTCATCGGTTCGTGCCATCTAGCTTTGCTTTGGAATTCGTGCTTGGATTCGTAACCCAATTCAGTATCAACTCTCTCTAGCCTCGAAAGGTGAGCACTCACTCACGATTAACGTTCTTTTATTTATTAAATCTGATTTCAATTGAAACGACAATTGAAATATACTGCTGTTAGTTAATTACACTGTTATATATGCTATTACCTGTATCAGTTCACCTGTGACATCTGACACCATTATCTGTTAATTATTTATGCGATGATAATACAGTTTGGCTGATAATTGATTGATTGTTGATGTTTATATTGGACGTTAAATTGTTAATGTTAAAATGATAAATGGTATGCAAATTTAAATGGATATAGAATAGTTAAATGTTAAATTTGATTAAATGACAATTATGACCCCTTTAACTGTTAACTTTATTGACACGTAGGATTTGTTTAATTACACTTTGAGCCACTGAATGTATGTTGTTAAATTGATGATGTATGAAATTGTAAATAGATGACAAGTGAAAAACCGTAATGTAATAATCTTTAATCTACATGAAATGATAGTGTAGATTCTAGAAATAATTATATTAATTCGTACAAATGATAATACGAATTAATACGGTTATTTCGGTATTATTTGAATTGATTATTGGATTGTTATTGATTGTTGTTATTGCTTGTTTATTTACTTTGACACCATCCCTGTTATCACACTGCAAGTTCCCTTTGCTATGTTTTGATTTTTTTGAATTGAATTGGAATCGGGTTGAAATGATAAATACCCAAATTGAACTTTGACCTAGGATAGGAAATTAAATAAAACCCGATTGGTCAATAATTTGATTTAAAAATAAACGAAGATTTTATTTGAATAAATAATATGGTTTTGAAATGAAGTTGAAATTTGAATTTTAAAATGTAATATTTAATAATCTGAAACAAAATATTAATGATTTAATTGATGAAAGAATATTGTTTAATTTGAGAAATGATTTGATAATTAAGTTTGAAATTATAATTAAGTTTGAAATTATTAAGTTTGAAATGAATTAATAATTAAGTTTGAAATTATAATTAAGTTTGTAATTATTAAACTTTGAAATTATTGAATAATTAAGTTTTGAATTATTTAATACTTAAATAAGATTAAATTATTTAATGATTAAATTGAATTGAAATTCTTTAATAAGAAAATTGAACCTTTGAATAAGTGAATTTTACTTCGTAAATAATTGAAATTGAGTTTTCTTTATTAATTAAGTTTTGGAAAATTATTTAAGTAAGTAAAAAAGTGAAATTGAATTTCTTTAACAAGAAATAAAAATGCGATTTATTGAAATTAATGTAAGACTTAAAATTTGACAAATTTAATTTAATTCAAAATTGTAAGTTTTGATTTAATGAAGTTGAACTTAAAAAGGTAATGTAATGGATTTGAAATTAAATTGAAATTGTTTTGAATGATAAAGTAACTTAACGAATATTAAATGAAATCGATAAATGAATTTAAATTGATTTGAATGTTAAATTAGGTTAATTCAAATGATTTCGGAATGAAACTGATATTCGAACTTGAATTGATATTTGAATTGTTTAAATGAAGATTGAAATTGAATTATAAGATTTTGAAATTATGAATTTGGAAGTTTTGAAACGTAAATTTTGGAAATTGGTTTAGAAAGACAAACGAAATGTTGATTTATAAACTCTGATTGAAATTGGAATTGATTTGGTTTTGAAATAAATAAACGACCAATCGGTGAAATAATTACGAAAGTTATTAAAGAGACCGGAATCGGTTATGGATATACTCTCTATCTAAACCGAAACCACTTTAATAACTATACGCGGAGTGATGATCCAGAATGAAGTGGTTGGAATGATGTACGTGATGACTGAAGAAAGAGAACGATAATGGATAGCCTTGACACTTGTGTCAAATTGGAAATGACTAAAATAGGAGCCGTGCCGGGCCAATGGAGGATTAGCTACCTCAAGTGGACACACTTCTTCGAACTACTCATTACGTGTTGTCGATTGGTGCACCCTTGATTTTGGGAGTGTTGTTTCACGGTGTTGCGGGCGCTGCGGCGTTGCGTTCTCACCATTCCGGATCAGGCAAACGGTAGTATCACTACCTTGGGTATTGCCTCATGTGCCTTGTCATACTTGTATTCCCTTTATTCGCGACCACTACGAATTTGTTTTGTACCTTTAGTATATGGATTGCCCTCTGGTGACTTCCGGTTTTGGGGAAACTACGGTCTTGTATATGCTTTTGGGAATAAAAATGTGTTAAGGGTGGAATGGGCCATGACTTAACACTATTTTGATATCTTTATATTACTGATAGACATTATCTACTTATCGTACACTACTACATAGTAGATAGTTTAACGGATCCTTAAAGGATGGTTATTCCAAACATCCTTTGAGTTACTTGTATTTCAATTGCTATTTCACTTGAGTTGGATTTATAAATATAAGAATGTTAATCCTGACTCGAGTGTTTTGTGTTTTGCTTTACGCTCGGGTCAGACTGAGTGTACCAGTATTCGAGACTCACCTTTGAAGTTGGAGCTTTGCTTGAAGATCCAGCCATCTATTCTGCTTCCTGTATTCGATGATTCCAGTGATGTATTCTGATTTGTATCTGATGTATCGTATTACTTTTCTGTTGTAAACTCTTATGTATCTTATACATTTATATAGTAGCTTCATGAACTACTATTTCTTTTATTTCCGCTGCACTTATTACTCTGTGTCTGTGATCTGTGATTATTTATTTACTGTATATGTTCAGTTTTTCCAAATTTAAATTAACAACGTGGTATTTTGAGCAATTCAACTCCGGCATGAGTGTCTACCTATACACTTATAATGGACGTGAATGGTCCAAAATATCGGGTCGTTACAATGAGTGATAGTATTTTTAGCTTTGGCTTCGGCGTTTTTCCTACATTGCTCTTTTTTTAATCTGAATATTCATTATCTATAAACTTTTCCCACCATACCCTGTCAATGTCCGCGGGACATTTAGTAATAGCAATATTCTTGGGTATGGTGGTTCCTCCGACTCTGAGCAATTTATTCCGCAAAGTAGACTTTACCGTACGATAATATCGTGGAAAAGTTTTTTCTAAAATTGGCCGAGCTAGATCGGGATCTATATCCATGTCAAATTCATTCTGTTTAACAAAGAAATTTTAGTACTAAGGATAAATCTTGTGCAAAACATAAATGACTAAATAAGACGAATTTGTGACATACCAATAGCTCTTGCCACAAAATATTCTTGTAATAATCATCTACATTTCTCCACTCATCATAGCCAATGAGTATATGACAACGAATTAGGGCTCCGCATCTGGAGCTCCATTTAACTTCATCTTTACCTTTAACACCCTCAAGATAAACACTTATTAAGTATTTTTTTATCACTTGTATGAGGAGGATTATATGCTTCAAGCTCTGCATTTGTACCTCTAGATGCACTAGCATTGCAATTGTTCGACATTTAGACCTGCATAAAAAAGATTTTAGTATACAATGGAACTTAAAATGTCATTTCAAAGTACAGGCATGGCATCTTCGCTGAATTCATTCAAAAAATATGCTTCAAGCTCTGCATTTGTACCTTTAGAGGATTTTTATTTTTTTAAGGAATAAATTGTAAAGTGAATAAATTCAATTTAAGGAAAGAAAAATAAAATGTAAATGAATGCTACAATAAACAGGAAAAAAGGGAAAAAAGTAGAACATGTATAATGTTAAAAATCTATCTAGGATACCAGATTTGATTTATATAAATCTACAGAAGAAAAGATGCCCATATGCTCACAAATCAATCTGAAAGCATCCAAAAATATATCAAATAACATGAGCATGTACGTTCATAAACTCTTATGCTAGTTTACCAAGTACTAAGTATATCAAACAACACAAATATTCATTTCAAAATGATATCTATTTCATTTCAACACATTTCAATAATGGTCCTAAGTTGGCTTGTTCTTTCATAACAGACTGAAAATCGGTCGGTACCGTGTAGTCATCTATGTTGTCTGTCAAGCGCTTCGGAGAACGTCGAACAACGGACCAATCAGGATTTTGAGTGTCTTTTACATAGAAAACTTGACCTGCTTCGGTTGCTAGAATAGCTGGCTCATCATACTCTCCATTAGAATTTTTGAGCTTTTTCAAGTTCACCATCAACAAATGTGAATCGGTACAAATCTTACAACCATTTGTCTTATCCGTGATGTTTATCCAATCACAATAGAATACTACATGTTGAGAATCATAATAATCAACTTCTATGATATCTTTAATGATACCATACTAAGTAGTGTCATCGTCTGTAGGATTTATATCTTTTGCACTTGCAACAAATGTGGTGATTGCATCCATGCAAACACCGCTATCTTTGGTCAAAAGAGTGTCGTCGTAATGTTGAGGAGAGAATATATATCCATTCACTCTATACTTGAGATAGCTTTTGGCTTCCCACTTTGGACCGCTAACATATTGCCACAACATTGTGTTCATGCATTTTTCTTCTAGTAGCTGTCAGGAACAAACAAATTTGCATGACTAACATAAAAGGAACAAAACCTACAATTTTCATATTGAAATAACTTACTTTTTGTGCAACCAATCAATAAATTCAGTTTGTACAACTACTTCTGCCATTGTGGTAACTTTTCTTTTACCACGAGACACACCTTCTAAAGAGGAGCGATATGCACTACAAATTAGATATTATAATGTGAATACATTCAATATTTTATGTCATCGGTATTTATCATAATATGGAGAAAAATTCATACCTATAATATTCATCTCTCTCGGGCTTGTGTAGAACTATGATTTCCATCACGTGGGTTCGGCATATATTCCATTGCATATCTAACTGATTCTGAAACAAGATATGCTTCAGCGATTGATCCTTCTATATATCGTTTATTACTAGGTATATTTTTGCATTCTTTCATAGCCCTACACACATGTACACATGCACATATATTTAGAAATTGTCATTTTGAAATAATGTTTACAAACCTTGTAAAAATAATATCTCACCTTTTAAATGGATACATCCATATATAGTTTGTAGGTCCGCATAGCAAAGCTTGGTCAGCTAGATGCACCATAAGATGAACACTTATATCAAAGAAGTCTGTAGGAAAATAATGTGCTAGCACACACAATGCCTTGGAAATCATATCTTTGGCGTCTTGAACATGTTCTCGAACTAAAATTTTCGAGCATATTATGTTAAAATACAAACTCACCTGTAAAATAGCTCTTCGTAACTCACGAAGCTTTGGATATGCATGTTGAACCATTATAGGAAGCAAGTATTGCATAAAAATATGATACCCATATGTTTATTTTATGTGCAAAGTAGGTGGTTGAATAGTAACAAGGCTACCAAATCTTGTCCCAAGACACGATGGAAGTTTGGCATCTTTTAGAACTTGACAACATTACATTTTATGAATCTTGTCCCATGCCAACTTAGATGATTGATTTCCCTTGTCAAACATTAAGTTGATAAGATGCTCTACAACATTCTTCTCCGTATGCATCAAATCAATAGTATGTCGCACTTTATGACTACTCCAATAAATTAAGTCATAGAAAATTGACTTCTTATACCAAGACAATTTTTCTATGTCACCATCTCCAACTGTAAAGAAACTTTTATCGGTAGCTTCATATATCGTTCGCTTCTTATTCTTTGGTAATTTTCCAGTAAAATATTTTATACAATTAAGCTTTTCCAAAAGGGATGGTCCACTTAACCTTGTTGGTAGTTCTTTATCTTCGGTATCCTTATACCATCCATGTTTTATTAATCTATATGGATGGTCATCCTTCAAAAATCTTCTATACTTTGGATAAACAACCTTGTTACCAATGTACTCTGACTCAGTCTCCATAGCACAAACTGGACATGCTTTATAACCATGTGTCACGCAACCAGATAAATTTCCAAATGCTGGTAAGTCATGGATTCCCCATAATAGTATTGCCTTCATTGTAAACATTTCTCCCCTGTCCATGTCAAAAGAAGCCACTCCTTCCGTCCAAAGTTTCTTCAACAAGAGGTTCTAAGTATACATCAATGTCTTGACTTGGTGCTTTCGGTCCAGGAATTAATAAGCTTAGCATTTGAAATTGTGATTTCATGCATAACGAAGGGGGTGGTTATAAGGAATCATATATACGGGCCAACAACTGTAACTATTGGAGAGAACCCCATTCGGATTAAATCCATCACTAGCGATACCAAGCCATATATTACGTCCTTCATTTGCAAATTCTGGCCACTTACATTTGATTGATCTCCATTCGGCCGAGTCAACGGGATGGCGCATGAAATTCCAAGAAGGATCGGCATGCTTATGCCACTGCATTTTACGAGCTATCCACGGTATAGTGTACAATCTAGTCAGCCTTGGAATTATAGGGAAATGTCTTAGAGCTTTCCTCGGTTGGGTTGTCATTTTTTTTATGCCTAATGCATTTGCCTTATCTTTAAATCTTGGTGTATGACAATGAGGACATTCTACTATGTTGGCGTTCTCTTTCCAAAATAACATGCAATCGTTTTCGCATGCATGAATGCTTTTTACCTTCATTCCCAAATCTTTTAACATTTTTTTCATGGTGGGATACTTGTCGGGTAATGTATAGTCTTTTGGAAGACATTTTTTAAATAATTTCAACAATTCCGTCATGCTATTTCCTGACCAGTTAAATTCTTTTTTCAAGTTCTGAAGCTCAACCATTACACCTAAAATTGTAAGTCCATCTTCATAAGAAGGATATATTTTCTCATTTGCTTTGCTTCTGTATTCATGGTACATTTTCTGAACATGTATCTCTTCAAAGTTCACTTCACCGCTAGCCTGTGGCATATCATGCACTCTAAATGCATCATTAACGAGATTTCCAAGAGCGCCCTCAATAGGCTATTCTACTTGCATTTGGTCTTGAATAGGTAACTCTTGGGTGGAATCTGATGCATGAGTCATTTGTACTGTAGCATTGTTTCTCTCTCCATGAAAGAACCACACATCATATGTCGAAAGCATACCAAAAACTATCAAGTGTTTCTCAACTGTTTCTATTGAGATTTTTTTTGGAGTTTTTACACTTCTTACAGGGACACACACATAACTGGATATCTTGTGGTGAGTGTTGCTTTACAAAGTTGATGAAGTTCTGAACACCTTGCTTATATTCATCCTTATTTCTACGTGGATTTTTAATCCACCCTCTTGACGTTTGTTCTGTCATAACTAAAATAATATATAATATTACGTTAGTGCCATATAGATTTGCAAAGAAAAATAATATATAATATTACGTTAGATAATCTAATAACATATCGGTTTATGCATAAATGATCTTAAATATCATTCATATACATATTATCATTTATATAAAAAAATTATTAGAATAAAGTTGCTGATGGATTGAGTTTAAGTAAATTACTGCACAGTTCAAATTGGTGATAAACTAATTGAAAACTTCAAATTACTGAACTGTTCAAGGTGAGAATAAGCTGATTTAAAACATTCATTTTCCATCTTGAATAAAGAAAGCATACATTAAATAAATCCTTGTATAGTTTAATTGCTATGTTGGCTTTGTGATTTGATTTCTTGTATGGTAACTTTATTGAATGGTGTGCAGAGAAACCACAACCTATACATATTCTTCTATGGATTATGTACAGGTTCTGTACAAAGAAACTTAATGAGTTGAACTTACTATCGAATTACATCTTTAATTGGACTGTAGTGTTTATTTCTAAACTCGATGACCCTGGAATATAATTTAGTTGATGTGTAACTTTGTAACTTGCCGGGTTGTATTGACAGTAACACTGAAGGACCCTGAGACATAATTTAATTGCTGAGCTTAACAATGCAACGTTATGACCAGTTGGGGAATTGGGTCATGTTACTGAAGTGATGGTATGTTGTGTCATGTTCCCGCAGTGGAAAGTTGGTCATCATTTTTAAAAATATACCATGTATTATCCCTAATCTATATCATACAATCCATTTAATAATTGATATTTGTTTCCAAATTATCGACTTCAATATTTGACTTGATTATAAACAAACGTCTTTACTACTATTTTAAATTCGAAAATATAATACAATTCTAATCAATTCAGATTTTAGCTAAATAACCAAGCAACCATGGTAAGGAATTTGGTCACAAAGTCCATTAGTAATTATATCACAACAATTCATTTAGAACAAGAACACATGCTGCTATACTTTAAATCTAAACAAGGAAACATGATGTTGTTTGAGTTTAAGCAAGAAAAGCATGCTAACTCGCTGCTGTGACTACATGTACAGGCATGTATTTAAGTAAGCAAACACATGCTACTATGTATTATTCAGAGCAAGGAAATCGAACAACAAGATAATTCAAAGAACAGATACTTCAAAGAACAGATACTTCAAAGAACAAGAACAGATACTTCAAAGAACAACAAGATAATTCAAAATCAAAATCGAACCTAAGTCGATGTACCTGGAGATGACGTGTGATTGGGAAATCGGTAGAAATCATTACTTGGAATTATCTTTGTAACCTAAGTCGATGTACCAGGAGATGACGCGCGATGTGTAACTTTGTAACCTAAGTCGTTAGTACAATGGGAAATCGTTACCTGGAGAAGAAATGGAGGATGCGCGATTGGGAAAGCGGTAGAAATGCTGATGAACGCGGGAACCCAAATTAAATTAAAAATTAGGCGGCCGATAGTGGAGATGGAAGGGAAAGTGTTAGAAAGATGATACGTATACAAGATTACATAAGGGTCCAATTTTTAGTGAGTTATTTACAAATTTACCAACTTTTCTAACACTTTTTTGTGTTGTAAATTATAACTGATGTGTTGGAAAGTTTATAAAAAACATTATTTATATTTCCCAACACTTTTTTAGGTATCCTGACACTTTTTTATTGTTAGTAGGCTGTAACATTTATAAGTGTTGGAAATTAACAAATGGAAAATTTCCCAAAATCATTACTTAAGTCTATAAACATCTTATAGAAAATCATCTGGGATTTATTAGTCACTTTAAACACCCGGTTTTACTTCAAAACATTCTGAAATAATAATATACTTATCTTCTTTTGTATATCAAATCACTCCTTTGGGATTTAAAACAAACTTCGTTTATCAAGCAATTCTAAAGCAAAACTACTATGGTAGCAATAACTCACGTAGAAACTCAAAATAAACACCGATGATGCTACAGTCATCACTCGAATTATTTTCCAACGATAACGTGAGGTTGGTGCTTTATATTTCCTTTAAATCCCTTTTCAAACTATTTTTGTCCATGTATTCTTTCAAATAATACTATTATTATTTTCTCAAAACTTTGAAAAATAATTATTTCAAAAGCACCGAGATTTAAGATCTCAAATTCTCAGTTTAAATCCATTTTTATTTATAAACCTTACGTATAAGTCATACTTATATAGTTCCACTTTCTTATATAAAGTCATTTCTCAATTCTATATCCTTGTTTATTATAATAAACAACTTTTATTAAAATCAAAATTTACCCCAACATTAACGTCGAACGCCTTATAGTCAAACAGTAAAGCTGAATTCACAAGGTGTTCGTCTCAATGTTCCGTAAAGTTACTATCTAACCAACCCATACAATAAAAGCCAAAACAGCTCATAAACGTCGAGCATGCATAATTAATCAATAAACGATCATATTTGAATATTATCGTTTCCTAACACTCCGTCAATCTATATACAAATTTTTAGAAAATTTTTCTTTATATATAAAATATAATTCCTAGTAAAATTATTTCATTTACCCAATTCAAAATAATACCTTGTCAGTTTGCCTTATTCAAGTGTTTAGAAACCCCTATCGATCCAGTTGTACCTTCTGTATCAACCAAAATTCATAAACCACTCAACTATAAATCAACACAATATAAAACATTTTTATAGTACTTACAATTACGCGCTCTCATATGTAATACACTCAAACTCATCCTAGTGTCTCACTTACCCTATCTCAGATGAGCTCTGCCCCACACTAAAGCCTAGGTGTTCGCTCAACCTAAGCTCTGATACCAGGTGTAACTATTTTCCTTTTTGATCCTCAAAAGTCAACACTAATACATCCGCGGTATTTACATGTCGAACATCCAAGTGTCGAAAAGACAGATCATTGGGGTGGAAGAAAGAAATAGAAAATAAAATCTCACACGTGACAAGCAATATATAATATACAATAGTTCTTTACAAAAAGAAAAGAACTTTAATATATATACAATCATTAGAGCAAAAACTAACCTATCATCAGCCCTGGACAGTAATAACAACCCGTCTTCACAATTGCTGATAAATACAACAAGAACAACAATGGAAGATAAAAGAAAATATGGGAGTACGTCTTAGAGGCATCCAGCTCATCTCCTGAAGCTCCAAAGTGTCTAGCTAAATCTGGAAAATATTGTCGGGCTAACCCAAGCATTATAAGAAAATAACGCCTGGATAAATTTTGTAGAACCAGCGTGAGAAACACAATCAAATGGAATTTTAGATATTTTAAAAACCTTTCAAAATAAAGGTATCTCATAAGACCACGCCGCACATAAACACAGACGGGTTTTTACCTTATGATAACCAAACCATTTTTATAGGAAATCTTGTGATATTATAACAATATCCAGGGTAAAATAAATATGGACTCATAGCTGAAATTATTACATTAATTAAATAAATTTAGTAACTTAAACAACATTAATAATATAATTAAATCTCTTTAAACAACATAATCAATATATATAAATATTTTGCTTTAAAACATCATTAACAAAATAATTAGAATCGTTTAAATTAAATAAACACTTAACCTCGAATTGATATAAAATTGAAGTTATTTTAGATCCATAAGTGTACAGGTTATGAAAGAGTCTTAGCGACCACAATGGTACTAAACCAAGTGTCCTTTTAATTTAACTTAACTTTTCAAGTCACATAACTGGTATTTAAATAACCATGTATATATGTAAATAAAATCAATTAGCAGCAACTAGCTAATCTATGACGACCTGCCTTTTCGACCCTCGAAGATGACATTAATACATTCTCGGTATTCACATGCCTTAAATTCAAGTGTCAGAGAGGCAGATAATCAGAGGTTTTTAAAAGAAATAAAGATAGAAGATAGAATAACAATAGAATCTCACATTTGCATTAATCATACATATGGAAAGTACATACAATCACTCCAAGTGATTCATCTAAGTTGTGATAAGTATTAACCCAGCCAGGGACAGTTATAACCACCTATCTTTATAGAGGTTAGTAGATAGTAATTACATACTACATATGGAAAAAGGACCCTCCAGTCTTCATGCTCCATGCTCCTTCTAAAATGCTCCAAGCTACCTGACTACTTGGTTTCTCGAAAAAAATAGGCCACCCAGAGTTTAAGGGAAGAGGAAAATAAAATTTGGGTAGTCATGGGACTGGTGTGAGAAACTTAAAATATGAGTATTTGGAAAACAAAAGGGTATCTCATAAGACCGCGCGGCATATAAACATGGAACGGGTTTTTACCTTATGATAACCAAATCATTTCTACGTAAAATCCAGTGATATTATTTTTAATGACATTCTTTGAAAACCTTTCAAATAAACATATTCGAATAATAGAAATTTTTACATCGGTTAAATTTGATGGCATAATAGGTTTACAACCAAAACCGAAGGCACTTATTGGAGATTTGGATTTCCAATGAATAGCAATGCAAGGGGCTACCTCTCGTACAATACATTTGTAGAGGAATGTACCGAGGATCGACATCTTTGAAACCTCAACAAAACCGACCTACCTAGACCAACATATGGTACAGATAGCACCAAATACGATATCACTCCGGCCATTACCGACCTCCGAGATCCCAAAGCATACACCACATAATTTAAAACCAACGTCATAGTGGGTAGAAATAAATAGATCTAGAAAGGTGATATGATACCCTAATGGTTGCGATCCACTTAGCCTTAAAGTAACCCCTGTTTCACAATTCTCTAGGTATGAGGCTTGAGCTAACGTTTACCTTTCTTAGAACATTTTCACTTAAAATACCACACTGCCATTTCTAATAACACACTATTGATTTCAACATAAATACAACCTCTGAGCTTGTACATCTTAGAGAAGGATGTTAAGTATAAGAGGGATTGCCACCTAAACCACTAACAGATGTACGTTTGTATTAATAAACTATGATTGTAGAAATGCAATGTCAAACATCCATCTATATAAGTTGCGCAGGAACAGGACAAACCGAATGCACTCTCCTACCATATCCTATCGGGCATTACCCCTAGGATTAGTAGTGAGTAGTCCTTGCATACGAAGATCCCAAAATGAAGGGACCACTGCTATTTATTTATCTCAGATGCTACTTCGAAATTATCAACAAGTAATCCTTAAGTTATTAAGATCCCCGCCTTCAACTTTATTGTCTTTAACATGTCTTCACTTTCGAACTCGTAAATTGGTTTGAAGTGGTTTTCAGATAAGAATAACCCAAATCTGAGCCTGGTTCCTTCAAACCAATCTTCGATAAAAAGATATTAAGCAAATAGGTGCTTTATCATTTGGTTAATTACTTTCTCTTTGTCAAAAATATCTTCTAGAGATATATATTTAGAACCCTTCTTTTCGGTATATACGGAATCATCAAACCTATCTTTAACTTTGGATACCAAATCAAAATTATTTATGATAAATCATATTGCAAAACCTTTCTAAGTAAAGAGGATTGATAGAAATTATACTAATTCTACTCAACATTAATTTCTATGAGTGTTGGGTTGGTGATGAATGGTGCTTAGAGTCATATTGGTGTTTGCTTGGAAAAGTCTTGGTTTTACCTGAGTTTGACCTTGGGTCAGAATTTCCTGGGTTGGATCGGTGATTACCCGAGTTTGACTTTGGTTTGGAACATATAAAGTCTGCTTCGAGTCATATCACATTGGTTCATGTCATATCACCTTGGTTCTCCAGCCTTTATGAGTATCGTTTGAGTAGCAGTTCCTTGTCCATTTCTTGGTTGCAATTCAGCAGCTACCGCTTGATCCTTATGCCCTGATCAGTCATAGGACATAAGGGAAGTGGATAGAATGCACCGACTTTAAGTTAAGTTCCGAATCCAGAATACAGGGGCACTGCATTGCAATATGGGTTCGAAAAAAAATTTAGAATCTTTTTTTATGATGGATGGGTATGAATCTATTAAGAATGGATCGTACCCGATCCATTTTCGTTTGGATACTTAGCAAAATATTAGACTAAAAATGGATATGGATATGATCAATCAGTTGCAGATGTTGGAGCAATGATCGGTTGGAAAAACAATCGGTTGGAAGAACAATCAGTTGGAAGAACGCTCGGGTGGAAAAACGATTGGTTGGAAAAATGATAACATGAAAAAATGATCAGCTGGAACGATCGACTGCTATATGTGATATAGAGGGATCGACTGTCCAACCGATCGATTGGATGGACCGGATACGATACATTTAAACTTATTTTTCCATTTTGAACTTAGTGATTATTCCATAGGAAGCTTGTACATCCATGGCTCCCTGTTGCGCTCCATCTTCCAGAAGAGCGGTCTTCGTGTTCTCTACTATTCATCAGCAAGTCGCGGGGAGATAGCAATGGCCTTCTCCTTCCTAGAAGGCATTGTAGATAGCTTCCTTGTAGGATTTTCCAAGTTTTAGTAGAATATAAAGATTTGTGAAGATGAATATGGATCTCTTCCTCAGATATGTGCAATTCGTAAGTAGAATAGGGATCCAAAGACGGTGAGAATCATCTCTCAATGGAAGCACCAAAATGTTGATGCCAAAAATGGGCATCAACACCTAATAGAATCTCGTAGAGATTAAATGATGAATGATATTAAAACATAGAGAAAAAGTAAATGAGCACACAGATTTTTATAGTGGTTCGGCAATCTTGGTCTACGTCTACTTTGTATTTTTATTACTCTTGCACTTGATTATGATTATAAGAAAGCTTGGATCAGCAGGGATCCATTAGTACAAGAATGAAGAATAAAAATAGCGAAGCTTGGGTAGCGGAAAGAAAGATCCCCTTTATGGAGAGTGGCCACTGTATTTTTACGATCAGCCATGTATGGATCAGGCTGAAAATTCGCTAAAAGAACCCCCAGTGGCAAACGACCCAACCCATAAAATTTGGGGTCGATCGCACACCACAAGAACGATCGGTACCGATCGTTTTTATTTGCACGTAGGGCCCAACGGTCGATATGGTGGGTCCCCCGTGTCCTCTACTTCCTATTTCTGAATTTTCATGCCTTTTCGACTTTATTTTTGTGAGATATTGATCGATCATTGTTAAGTTGAATTGTAATATCAATACAGTACGATCCATAATTGATGAATATGGATTGTACCCGATCCATTTTCAGTAAATAGTGTATTTTCACACTTTCAGCGTTCTATTGAGTCCGTCTTTTGCTTTCGCTTTGCCATTGCTTCATATTATAATATGTACTTGATTTCTGGACCCCACAATCTTCGCTCTGGGCTACTGGCCTTGATGACAGTTGAGTCTAACTTGTCCAATTAGTTTAGATATAGCCGGATCAAAATGCTTGATAACATAGCCTATCTTGCAAAGAACTATCCAAAAATCAAGAAATATCATCAATTTTTAAAATGAAAAATTTTGTGAAAAGCAACAACAGCAGTAGCAGCAACAAGAACAATGATAATTCAACCTCAATTATGTGCTTCAAATGCAAAAAATTCGCCCACAAAAAATGGCTATCCGAGACTTAAGAAGAATTAGTATGTTAACAAAAAGAAGAAGTGAGCTTTCCTAGTTACATGGGATACTCCGATTCATCATCTTCTAAAATTGACAATGAAGCTGAACAAGCAAATGTATGCTTCATAGCCACTAGTAACTGAAAAATCGAAAGGAGCAATGGATTCTCGACAACGGTTACTCCAAACACATAACTGGAAACATAGAGATGCTAACAAACATATCATATATGAATGGTGGAACAGTCACTTTTCGAGACAACTCCAAGGGCTACGTAATTGGAAAATGAGGCGTATCGCTTACCGCTATATCTAATTCCACTTTAATTTCCAGCATTTTACCAGTAAAAATTTAAAACACAATCTTTTAAGTATTAGTCAACTCTGTGATAAAAGTTTTAAAATAAGCTTCAAAAAAGATAAATGTAATATTTTTGATCTAAATATAAAATTAATTTTTAAAGGAATAAGAAATTGAAATATTTACATGTTAGATATGAAAAATAGACATAATAATGACTTGTGTCTAGCTGCGGATATAAATGATCCTTGGTTATGGCATAAACATTTTTGTCATGTAGATTTTAAAAATATCCATAAATTTGCTAAAAATGAAATTATTAAAGGTCTTCCAAAATGAATTTTAAAGTTGATAATCTATGTGATGCTTGCCAATTTGGTAAACTTGAAAAATCATCTTTTAAATCTAAAATTGAAATTTCCATAAAAAAAAACCTTTAGAAGTTTACATTTAGATTTATTTGGTCCTACGCAAACAAGATCAATAAATCTTAGAAAATATGCCTCTATGATTATAGATGATTTTTCAAGAATACCTCGACATTATTTTTAAACTATAAAATTGAAACTTTTGCAAGATTTAAAATGTTTGCAAAATGTATTCGAAAATTAAAAGATTCAAAATTTAAGAATACAAGACATGATCATGAAGGAGAATTTAAAAATGATCATTTTTAACAATTTTTTTAATAAAAAGGGTATAAAACATAATTTTTCTTTTCCTCGAACATCTCAACAAAATGTTGTGTTTAAAAGAAAAATATAACATTACAAGAATGTGCTAGAATTTTGCTAAGCCGCAGTAGTCTACTGCAAAATTTTAGGGCAGTGGCAATAACTACATTTTGTTATGTTCTAAATTGAGTATTATTACAACCTTTAACTAAAAATACCACGTATAAACTCCTTCATGGAAAAAAAACCAAAAGTGTCTTATTTTAAAGTTTTTGGCTCCAAATGTTTTATCTTAAACATTAAAGACCCCCTAGGAAAATTTGATCCGAAAGCCGGTGAAGAATTCTTCATTGGATATTCAAAACAAAGTAAAGCTTACCAAATTTTTAATTAAAGAACAAATACAATATAAGGGACACTTCATATATCATTTGATGAAACCTTTAGTGTTAAAAATGATGAAGAAGAAAATATCAAGATAATTAAACCTTTATCTCAAAATTTAATGAATGAACAATAAACTAAAATAATAAACACCAAAACGAATAATATTGAGTTGAGTGGTTGATGCATGGCTCCTCTATGTCACATAGGCTAGCAGTCCGTTACCATTGGGGCATAATGTCGGTAGTCGATGGTGGATAATTGTCATGATATCAAGAGGGGAGAGGTAATGGTAACCAATTACTGTGGAAGTCATGTCATATGGACCACGTGTAGCTCCTAGAGCAAGCAGACGTGTTGTAAGTGTCCTATCTGGTTTTGGTATGTGTGTGTAGTGGATTGACATATATTGTTTTCAATACTATGATGAGGTGGTTATCTAGAGACTGTGTGTCTAAAGTGTAGTCAATCCTAATATATCTAGACTATTTTGATATATTCATATATGAGGAGATGAGATTATATCGGATAGGTGTCCAGGGTATGGTGGATCCTAATATCTCTTATTATGTATTGATAAGAAGCCTATCCTATTTTGTATCTTGTTGATGATACTTCTATTATTATTGAGACCGAGATATATTTTTAGGCATTTGTTATAAGATAGCCTAACTATACCTGATGATATCTCCTTATTGATGATGTCTTAATTTTGATGTTGACTTCTGGATTATGATGATTCACCCATTTGTAGTTGATTTTGTGATTTTTGATTTAATTTACTTTGAGATGGGTGATGACACCTTTATGTATGTTTTGTGATATTTGAAGTTATAAAATACGTTGAGATTGTTTATGAGGTTGTAATTGTATGTAATACACAGACATTGATACATATACATATATATATTACATATTTATCAACAATATGGGTGTTATTATATTATTACATACATACATACATACATACATACATACATACATACATACATACATACATACATATATATATATATATATATTGAAATATTAAATTATAGATATGTTACCCTATAATATAGATATAGTCTAACCCATATGTTATTTATAACACTCGAGTCAGTCCGAGACATTTCAAGTTCAGGGATAGGATGACCAAAGTGTGAATACTTGGGCATAGAAGAAAACTAGGACCTTATTATATTATGCTATAAAACCATGTTGAAGTATATTTTGATTCAGGTGTTATATATTTTTTATGTTACATATTACCGAAGCGTTTATTGACTGCGTGCTCTCTCTCTCTCTATTATTTATATTATATTGTTATTGTTCATTTTGAAGGCACATGTATTTATTGCTTTATACCGAGATCGAGTACAAATATGGTAAGTAACATCAGTATCTGAGATACGTAACGGTGTTGGTCTACGGGAATATTCACGTGTGTGCCCCGTATTGCTTCATTCTCCGTGTTACTCGACAGTATTACTTAGTAATACTCTTAAGTAGTATGGATATAGAAGTTGGGGCGTTACAACTTCAATTGGCCATAACTCCTAATCGATAAATCCAAATACATAATATGACCACTCTATGGAAAGAGAAATCATCATCCTGATCTAATGAAAGTAGTCTCAGATCCTATTTCGACTCCTATCAAAAGTTATAAGCTCTACAATGTTTTCAGGGTTAGAACCATCCAACAAAATTCTAGAGATGGAAAATATTACTAGTTAATTTTTCCCAAAATTATAGAGTCATATGACCTCATATGAATTTAAAAATAATATTTCACGATCATCCGATATGTAAAGTATAGTCATTATAGTACCGACCGTTCTGGACGAGGGCATGGTCGATCTAGATCTTGGGCAAGGAGGAATACCTTAGAGAGATGTTTTTGAGCCTAGAAACCAAAATCAGAATGTAAACTTACAAGAGCATGGAGAAGAACCAGAAGGACCCCATAGGAATGGGGGCGTGTGAAAGTTTTGGATAAGAGGCATACCAAGCCTTGGAGATTTCAACTGAATCAAGAAGATAAAATAGCTAAGATGATAAGATAGGTGCTTCGAGGTGGAGCTCTAGATCAAAGTTTGAAGGATGTGAACAGTGCCCCTTCACCCCAAACATCTGATATGCTAGAAATCCACCAAATTCAAGCAACATACATTGGAACCGTATGATGGAAGGGATAATCCTACAGTCTAATTGATGAGATATATCCAACTTATGGGAGTGTTGGGAGCTTTGGAGGAAGTTATTAGAAGATGCTTCCCACTGTTTTTGATAGATTTTCCTACCGTGTGTTTTCGACAATTTGATAATGGGTCAATCGGCATGTGGATCGAGTTAGTGGAGAGATTTATAAGCCAGTTCAAGATTCATATTGTTTGACCAAGAAAAGTGATGATGCTATCAAACGTGAAGAAGAGAGAGAATGTATCTTTATGGAGGTATTCGACTAGATTTAACACAACAACCACTGTAGTTAAGAAACAAGACCCATTGACAATTTATATGATTGTGGTTGTTGGAGTTGCTAATAAGGCAAAGTTTAAAAAGGCTTTAGAAAGGGATCGGCTAGTGGATCTATTAGATATTTACTATCAAGCCGAAAGATATTGCGACATGAAAATGTAGAAACTAAAAATGGTAAAGTTAATGATGTGGAGGATGGAGGACCATCCACGGCAGAACCTGGTAAGGATAAAGGAAAAAGGAAGGCTGATGACAGTTTCGGAGCTTCGAAACGTCCAAATAGGGAATCAAAGTTTGCCTCTTACACTGACTTAACTAAAACCCCAAGGAGGATTATTTGGATAGTAAAGGGAAGATTCCCTATATGAAATCTCCTAAGAGAGAACACACGAAATAGGGGAGAAAATATGGGAAGTACTATCTATTCTATGAGCTAGATAGTCATGAAACAAACGAATGCAAACACAATTTTGGAGTAACTGATTGCAACAATACATGAGGAATCAGATAATAATGGCACAAACCATTGTGGTGTAGTAGGAGCGACCACCAAATGTGGTGGATATACCATGTTGCAGTCGAGGATCTGGGTCGGGTATGATAATCCCATGATCGGGATGGATCGAAATTAGTTTTATTTTCTGCATTTTTTCACTTTAAATAAACTATAAAGGATTTCTAGCAAGCTAGTAACATATGTATGCGACCTTGACCGGTCCCATAGGCATTCTTTGAGTTAAAGCACGAGAGTAATCCTTGACTGGACTATTTACTTAGATTTCTACTTGATGCATTTTGATTTAAACTCTATGAATGATCAATTGATTGATAATTAGCTATGGAATTATTTAAACACGATTTGACTTTGACATAGCTATAGGATACTAATGAAACTTAGTTATCCTTTATATTTAATAGATAGTAGATAGATTATAATTCCCTTGATCGGAGAGATGGTGTAACGAACTATAAAGTATAGGTCCCATTGTCGGAGAGTGAGAGGATGGGCCTATATAGGATAACAAGTCCCTCACGAAGGGTGGGTGGATGGACTCGCTTAAAGCTTTGAGCTCCCTTAATATTGAGCAAGTGGATTGGATAAATATAGATTTACACTTATCTAATCCAGAGAGATTAAAATTTAACCCCTAGGTATGAACACCTTTTAATTTGAAATGATTTGATAATGATTAATGAATGGTTGATGGATATTATTGCCTTAATCCGGTTGGAAGTACTTATAATGGAATGCTAGGAGATGCTAGACGATATATAAGTGATGTTGGGTCAATGCATTTCCATGATTTATATTGCATGATAGCATAAAATATGATGTATTAATGATAGTTTAATACTGAGAGAGCACAATGTGATTGACTTTAGGAAAGGATTATAGTCTTTAGCCATGATGGGTCTAGAATAACCATAGATTTGCAGGTGAATCTGAGAGAACTTGATGGTTAACTTCGATTGGTCCGGTAGATAACCAAAAGATACTTATTATAATTTGCTAGTCTCGATCTGTGTTTGGATCCAAGCACGCTCTATATCCATAAAAGCATGCTTTAGAGGCAAGTGTTTTCAACAAACTTACTATAGTCTTGGAATTTACTCAGACCAGATAAACTGGATTATAAAATGAAGAAGTAATGGATCAGGAAGCTTGAAAACTATCAAGATTGATGGTATTAGGGAACATAAGAAATTTGGCTAAGTACTAGAAATGCAAAACCATTCATAGAAAACCATTCGTCGAAAACTGCTCATTGACAATCGCTTGTCAAAAACTGTTCATCGAAAACCGCTAGTCGACAACCGCTCGCCAAAAACTATTCGTCGAAAACCGATTGTTGAAAACCACCCATTTAAAACCATTCATCGAAAACCGCTCATCTAAAACCGTTCGTCGAAAATGACTCATTGAAAATCAAATCCAGAGCTTGAAGACCTAGGCAAATACGAAGAAAGATCGAAGAAATGGGCAAGTAAAATAGCTCGATGTAGGTCAAAACCGCTCGGCATCGATCATGACCACTCGATATTAATCGGTACAGCCACTAAATTTTTTTATTTTGACATATTCTTCATGCTAGAACTTTGGATCTAGAAGTTTAATTCTTCAAACGTTTTTGTCAACTCTGATGGGAGGATTCGCCTATGAATAGCATGCCTTCATCAACTAGTAGGGGACTTTTATCTTTTCCTTATTCTTCCCTTGATCTAACTATTATAGTCCGAGAATTGATTGTAAATTGAGTATTTTAGAGAGAAGAAACAATAGAAACAACCAAGTGAACGTATTTTGGAGATTTTGTTGAACTAGTACAAAAGGATTGTGCCTTTACTCTTTGATTTCTTTCTTATTTCATTTGTTTAATTCATTTTGGTTTGATTTGGGGTGTTTGCCCATTTTACGTGCTAACAATCACAAAGGTAACTTTATATGTTCATGGACCCTTATATGTTATGCCCAAAACCATGTATGTGATGATAATGCCATACATATAATCTATTTGATAATGGTCGAATTTATAAGTTATTAATCTGAATCTCATATTCAAAATAAATCATGCTTTAAATTATAGATCATTTGATTTAAATAAACTTGATTTTTAGTTTATGCTAAAACTAATCATGTGAAAACTATTTTATATGAAATATCGCATAATCTGACTGTAAATATATTAATTATTTAAAATATAAAATATAGTTTGACCTAGTTAAACTAAATTCGAATTAGGGTATTTAAAGTTTCAAAATTTGAATCTAAATGAACTTATTTAGCTAAGTTATCTCGATACTTTACAACAAATTTGAATTTAAATAAACAAATAAATAAATAAATATATACACACATATAAAATATTTTTGAAATTATATATAACATTCATATGATATTATAATTTATGTAATTGTGGTAGAACATCACACATATATATGTATGTATGTATGTATGTATGTATGTTTGTAATGTACGTACGTACGTATGTGTATGTATATGTATACCATACACCTCTTATGTTCTTTTTGTATCATATTATCACGTTGTGCCTATCCATATTTTGCAATATACACCTTATACATGAAAAAAACAAACACATTATATTGGATGAACGACTCATTTTAACTAGTAATTATAGAAGTTTCACATGTGGAATGTGAAATGTTTGAATTTATGTGTATGTATATATTATCCACATGTCATTTTAATGTTATTTTATATTGCCAAGTTATATACATGTTATATTTTTTAATATATATCTTATATTTGAGAAAAAAACACATTATATTGGATGAACAAATCATTATGACAAGTAACTGTAGAAATTTCACATATGGAATGTAAAAGGTCTAAATTTATGTACATACAACATACATTTAAATTGAGATAATTCTTTAACTAAATTGTAGACTAATTCTGAATGCTAACTGGTTATTTTATGGGCCTATTAAGATACACTTACTAATTTTTTTAGAAATATATCCTATTTTCATCCATTTCCAAACAGACCTAAACCAACAGCTAGTTGATATGGAATGTTGTACGTTCTTTGTAAATATGATGCAAGCTAGAGTAATTTTTGGATGACTAGAGGAAGATCTGGAGTTATTGTAGGTAGAAATGCGGGAGATACCATGCCTGAAGTGGCTTCCACAATAACTTTGTCATTCTAAGTTGAGACGACACTAGCCTAGATGGAAAGCCGTTTATGGGAACATATAATGCAAGTGGAGGATTAGCTTATCCACTGTGAAAGGATTTTTATTGATCTTGGATTGAATGATGAGCAAAAGAAGTTAGCCTCTAGGAATGCAAGGACCACACTAGTGGTATCCGTAACCATAGATATACCAAAAACTGAAATCACATAGGTTGGTTTCAACAGAAGATTTGATGAACATTTTCGATCTGAAGCAATAAAGGATACTCTGTTTAGGAAGTTTGGGGATTTGGAGCAAGGAGACATGAAAGTTATGGAGTATGCAACAAAGCTTAATGAACTTTTAAGACATGGGCAAGCTATCGTTAATACTTTAGTTAAGAAGAACAAAAGTTCGTTCGAGGTTTGAAGCCCAAGATTGTTAGGGCCACGGCGTTTCACCTTAGAGATCCATTCAGTATCATGGTAGACATGGCTTCGAGGAATGAAAATTATCTTGAAATAATTAAGAAAAATAATTCAATTATAGAGGAAGATAAACTCTCTATTTTCAAAGCAAGAAGAGGAAGTTCTTCAACCGAAAGGGAAAGAAAGGAAATGAGAAAGATGGAGCTTCCAAGAGGGGGAAGTCTGAAGTAACTGAAATAGATTATGGATTGATAATGGCTAATTAACTATATAATTAAAAATAGCGTGTGCATATAATATAAGTAATAGTAAATAAAATAAAGTAAGATAAAATAAGATAAGAGCAACCACGCTAATATTTTTATACTAGTTCGGATCACCCGTCTTACGTCCAATCCCAAAGCTCCTCTTTGGTATTCTACTAACACAAAGCCCTCTCTTAACCCGAAGGAATAGGTTTACACTGCCGCATGATTCTTCCTGAAATAGGACTTCAACACTTTAGTAAAAGAGATTGATGATTCGATAATTTTTGTGTCTCTAGTACACTTATTTTATCAAGACAGTGCACCCTTCTTATAATATCATTTGATGATTGTGAATTAAACATGCAGATTTTAGGAAGCGGGAAATAATTATGAAAGCTTTTTATTTTGTATTGAATTATAGAGATTAAAAATCAGAGAGCAAGAGTAGAAATCAAAAGAGGGAATTTGGTCTCTATTATAATGTTAGAAAAGTTTCCATAAAGAGTTACGACTGTAGAAAAAGTTGCATCCTTTAAGTAAACAATGATAACCTTTCACCATTAAAACCCTTCATTCAAATTATAGTTTTTATAGGTTTGTCAGATACCTGGCTAGGCTACCCAGACATTTGGTCCCTTTAATTAAAATTAGTTCAAAAACATCTCAGACGTATAATTAAAACACTCAAACGTCTGGTTACACTCCAGAAAAGAACATGTTCATTTTTACCCAGATTCAGACGTCTAGTATATTATCTCAAATGTTTGGACATATATTTAAAAACCAACTCAAAAATTATTCAAACGTTTAGTTTTAGGCCTTAAACGTCTGGTCGATTTCCAGAAAAGATTTAGCTTATTTTGACTTAGACGTCTGGTTGGTTTTATCAGACGTCTGATACCCTAATCAAATGGTTGATCAAACTAATCAGACGTATGACCGGTCAAGAAAACAAAACTTTTTATACCTCAGTCGTCCGGATATTCAAGCCAAACGTATGACATTTTATAGGGTTTATCCCGATAGTTTATAATGTAAAATTTATTATAGTCAGACATTTGAATTTTGGGGTCAGACATCTTACTCCTTGCAAATCTAAAAAATATTCTTTTTGAAAATTCCTAAGTTCAAAATTCATTTTAAAATCAATTCAAAAATACTTATGCGTGTATCATTAAAGGATATTGTATAAGTTTTCTAGACTTACAAATCAAGACGACTGTTCTGATAGTTGGTCTTTATTGCTCGAGTACAACAGCTATAGTCGTTTTCCATAGTCTTTATTATTGAGATTTCCTGCAATGATCAACTTGTACAATTGCATTGAAATATATAGTTGTCCCATCAAAAATAAAAAAGGCAGGATTTAACCTTCTCCCTCATTTTGAAGATGATAATTATATATTTATAAAATGAATATATATTATGACATGCTCGGTATTTTCTCCTCCTTTGGCATCATCAAAAGCACAAATAACTTAGGAGAAAATAAATTATGTGAGACTAAAAAAGTATACACACAATGATATTGCACATGAAACACACACACACATTCATCATCCACCACAAATAAAATGTTAACATACGTTAACCACAACATCATAGTAGCAAATAATTACAAGAACTAAACAATTAGAACAACCAAATATTTCATTAATACATCAAAAAAATATGGACAAACAAACTAGATCACGAATAGAAAATGCAAAACACCATAACAGCATGAAGACACCAAGATCACAAGATGCAAGACCAATCCAAATAAACCTAACAAATGAATAAAATGTTGTGACATGGAAAAGAAGTTTTCAGAAATATGAAATATCGCGTGTATTATCTTAAATAAATTTTACCTATAACCCAAGCTCCTTATTCTTGTTGTTGTTCACTTTCTTCCTCTTCTTATCCACTTTCAGTCTCTTCTTCTCCACTTTCACTCTTGTCTTAATCATTCTTTGTATATTGTTCTAGTCGAGATGATGATCCAGTGTGTGGAAGATTTGGAGGTGGAGGAATTACATGGGATGGAGATGAGATTTACATGATAGCTTTTTCCAAATTTTACCTAAGAAGATCTTAATTCCAGAAAGTTCTTTCTTAATCCTTGAATTATTTTTGGACAAATACATAATGGTCATTTACTTCAAAACACTATTATAATAACAATAATTTGAATTAAACGTTATGATAAATAAAAAATAATAATCAATCTTTACCCTTATTATAAATACTAATAATAATTTATTTTCAAACCTTATTAATAAATTCTTATTATTAATTTCAAACCATAATTATTCTTAAAATGATGAACATTCCAAAATATTAGCATTTTGACAAATATTTAATTTTTTTTACTATAATTAAATAACTTTAAAACAACGCTAATATAATTAAATAATTTTAAAACAATATTAAATATAATTAAATAATTTTAAAACAATATTAAATATAATTAATGTTTTTTTAAACAATACTAATATAAATAGATAATCTTTAAAACAATATATTTTCGAAACCCAATTTTGGATTTAAAAATCATACCTATCTCAAAAACCAATTCCAACTCAAATGGCAATTTACAGTATTTTAAAATACTAATTTAAGGCCAATAGCCACCCAACACTTAATCAATGTCAATATTAGTTTTCCTATCACTATAGAGTTTTTATTTTCCAAACATATAACAATGTTATAACCATAGTGTCCACAATTAGGTTCATCATTCAATAATCCATATAAAAGGAATAATATTGAAAGAATTCGACAATAGCGAGGAATCTCGTTGAATCCCTCTAACCTGTCCCCCTGCATTTCAGCTCATATATATTAGCGCACACACACACAGATATATATATATATATATATATATATATATGTATGTAATTAAAATCAACAGCAGTGAGGAATCCTATTGGATCCCTTCAACCTACTCCCCTGCATCACAATAGTATAAAATCATAAAATATAAATCAACCGCTTCGAGGTGGCACAGGAACGTAATAGGGTCTCATCCGCTCCAATAGGCAGGAATATATCCAAACCAACAATATAAAACAGTATATCATCCAAACATCCAATCAATAATTTTTATCAACTATAAATAGTACTGGTTAGCCAAAAAGGTGAGTTTAACTCACCGAAATTTCCATTGCTACCGAGGCGTTTTGGTTTAGATTAAAATTGAACAAACATTCAATTTAACCCAAATTCCTACTTGCTCCAATCTCTACCAAACCAATTCCATATCGTTGTATTCGCTGATACGATCGCAGCACAACTCGTCGCATTCAATTTGGGCTTAAAACGAATTAGATATTTAATAACTAATATTTTATCAATATTTTATACTTTTCTAAATGTGTCAATAAACTACACTAGTGTGTTCTATTCGTTAATACGAATCTAACATCAAAGACCGCGGGTTAAACGGACTTTGTATGGGGAAGATATTAACTTTTTAATACTTAAAATCAATTAAATATTCCAAATATCAATTTACTAAAATTCAGGGTGTTACAACTAATGTCCTCTATATGCATTTTCCATTTTACCCTCTGTTATTATCTTCTCTTAATCCAAATCTCTTGATAGATTTGGCGTCAAAATTGGCCACCAACATCCAGTTTTAAGAAAGCACCAATATCCAATCCAATCACATAAATATAAAGAGAAATAAATGAAGAATAAAATTAAAACAATCAGAAAGCAAGTAAATAGAGATGCAGATTTATAGTAGTTCGGCTAATTCTGGCCTACGTCCACTCTAGAATAATTCTTTTATTATATTGAAGTTCATTTACAGTTACAATCTGAAATCCAAGAATCAAACCGACAGAGTGTAACCTAGGTTGAAGATAAAGAGAAGCGGAAAGAAGATCCATTTTATGATGCCATGCCTGCTATATTTATAGGGAAAGACGTGCACCAATCTCTCTGAAACTTCGGCTATAGGACCTTCTTATCCATATGGGCCCACCATAGTGGTCTCTAGGCCCAAATCCCAATAGAGAGGGATTGGTATCATTCCCTCCATTGGTTAATTTTTAGGCAGCGATCCCTATGGTGGCTTCTATATGTTTAGACATGTTAGCTCTTTAAATATCATGTTGATTGGATAAGTGGAGCTCGTGCTTTTGCTTGATCTTTGGTTCAGATCCACCTGGAGGTTATCTCTGTCGAACCCTTCTAATGGATCATGTCGATCCCTCATGACCGACTCTAGTATGCTGACCCATGCCCTTCTACGTATGCCAATCCATGCTTGCTTAATCATGCTCATCGCTTGAATTCCATCATGTAATGCTGATCCCTCTGATTCCACTAAGTTATGCTGATCCCTCTTATTCCACTGAGCTATGTCGATCCTTCCTTTATGGAGTATGCCGATCCCTCCTCCATGAAGCACGCTGATCCCTCCTTTTGCCAATGAAGTAGACCGAACCCTCTATAGCACCCAACCCATGCCGATCCCTTCTAAGTTACCCAGCTATTGAAGTATACCGATCCCTCCTGGATGTAGCACGCCGACCTCTTTGAATTGAAGTCGATCCCTCCTTGACTTATATGACCAATCCCTATATATGTTTTGTCACAACTGACTTCACCGATCCCTCACCCTATACAATACTACCAATCCCTCGATCCATGCCGACCCATCTCAAGGAGCCCATCCATACGATCCCTTCCAATTTGCCATATTATGCCGAACCCTACCATTTGTTGAACCATATTCCATCTTTGAACATTCTGTCTCGCATATCTTTCAATTCCATTCAATCTCGACTTCATGCAATCGTCTATACCTGATTTCTGGGCCCTACAACCATCGCTTTGTACTTATCGGCATTGATAATCATGAAGTCTGTTGGGTTAAATCCGTCCATGTACTGCCTTGCCAAAAGGTGGGTTAATACTTTGCCTCCCAAAACATGCCTTGCGATAGGAAGGTGTGTTTTGAATTGCCATAAATCCAATATCAGAAATCCATAATCCATCGACAGCCATGTTATACAATTCGTTACCAATCAAAATCCATGATCTCTCTAGATCATTAGTGAAATCCATGACCATTTTGAGTCAATATCCCATTCCAATTCCACGATCTCTACGGATCGTTTTATCCAAATCCTCGACGTCACCAGGTCGTTAGCCAAATCCTAAATTGCTCCAGGCCCATATCCAAATCCATAGCTTTTCGAAGCCGATATAAAAATCCATAACCTCTTTGGGTTGTTATCCTAATCCAAATCCACGATCTCACCTGATCCTTGCCGAGCACAATCCGTACTCAATGACCTGAGCAGGCCGATCTATCGCGTTTAAGCAAAGCGACCTACCCATTTCCAGGCATAGTCCATACCTGACGACCTTGATCTCTCCGGTTCCTTGCCGAGCACAATCCATACTCGACGACCTGAGCAGGTCGATCCATCGCGTTCGGGCAAAGCGACCTACCCCTTGCAAGGCATAGTCCATACCTGACGACCTTGATCTCTCCGGATCCTTGCCAAGCACAATCCATACTCGATGACCTGAGTAGGTCGATCCATCGCGCTTGGGCGAAGCGACCTACCCCTTGCCAGGCATAGTCCATACCCGACGACCTGTGTTATCCACATCGATCCAAATTTAAGCATTCCTAAGTCCATAAAATAAGAGTCCATACAAGAAATAAACCAGTGTTCGAAGCAAACCAGAAGAAAAGATAAGAAACGAAAAACTAATTTCACAAACCCAAACACTACGGTTTATCATCATCTCAGAGCATGCCTAGGGACCGTCCTCGATCCCGTACATGTGTAGGACTTAGCCGTCCTACTACGGAGTTTGCTACTTATTCCATGCCATCCCGATCAATTGATGACAAGTTGATGATGATGCCTTAATCCAGTGCCATTTTCATTCGAGGTGGACGGTTGCTGCTCTTGTTCCACCGCCGCAGCCCGTGTCCTTATGTATTGTTGTAACTGACCATTCCTCATGTATTCCTCAATGATGTCCTTCAGATGCCTGTGGTCATTTGTATTATGCCCATCCAGCTTATGGAATAGGCAGCGTTTTCTTGATGTCCGTTCGCGTTCAGATGGTTCCCTCCTTGCCGGCCTCCGATATGGAAGGCGCCCTCAAGTATCCAGACATATATGTTCTAGGGTTTCATTCAATTCTGAGTAAGAAGAAAATTTGTGTTCCCCCTTCTGTTGCTTCGATCCATCGAAGCTATTATCCATGTTCCGTTTACCCTTGTCCTTCCCTGAGCTTTCAACTAGCGGTTCTCCTCCCCGTACCGTATTAACTTCCATTGCTTGTTTATCAGCTTTCGCATCTTCTTGTCATAGAAATCTCTCTTCTTTATTGTAGAATTCCCCGAGATCCATCGGTGGATCCTGTATCAGTGATATCTTAAAATCTTAATTATCCATAACTCCTGAAACTACCGCCATCAAAACCATCAATGGATCTGGTCGATCCACTGGAATAATTGCCGGATTGAACCTAGTTAAGAAATTCTTAAGTGATTCTCCTACTAACTGCTTCATTGATGTCAATGTCATCACATTCTTGGGTCTTGTTATGTGAACCCGAAACTGCTTTATAAAACTTTCGACCAATTCTGTCCTAATAGAACCGCTCTCCAATTGTCTGAACCATACGCAACTACATCCGTTAAGTATAAGGGGAAGCACCGTGCCATCCGATGCCCCGGTACTTCCATGTGCCTTATATATCTCATCATATGCATAGTTGGATCCGACTTCCCATTAAAGCTTCCAGTGTTGGTAGTTTGAATTATGGTGGATTCCTAGCATTCCTGATATTAGGAGCGAATGGACTTTTATTTATGTTCTCCAGATCCCTATTCACCAATCCTCCACGCATAGCTCGCCTTTATCATCTTTGCAAACCAGTCATTGTTTTCCAATGGTAGTCTCCTATCATCATGTCTAAGCTTTCCCCCGAGCCTACAAGGGAATTCTGGAACTTATTCCTTCGAATGAGCATCCAAATTCTGATTCGCACCAAGCTCCATGGGATCGATCACGGGTCCTCCAACATCACGATCAACCAAACCTAGGTGCATGCCCCCTAAGCTTTGGGGATCGGTGCCGATCCCTCTAGGTTGGTAAGGGACTGCCCCTAACTACTCTGTTCTATTCCTTTATCTATTGGATCCATTTTCATGTTCTCGGTTCTGATTTCCAGCGATTCTTGCTACTTCAACTCCTTGATTATGTGCTCCATCTTGTTCAATATGTGGAGCAAATTTTACATCATCTCCTCTTGTCTTTTCAGCATCCTCTCCTTCATAGCATCCATCATCATTTCCATCTCATCCCTGGTGATGTATATAGATGCTTGATTACCTCTAGCTCCTGAGGAAGTCTTCTGACTCCCTCCATTATGGCTCCTTTCTGGTGGCACTCTCCTTGTTGATTGCCTAGCCATTGCTTTCTAGATCCAAGTATCCAAGCTTCCAAATCCGCGGGTGCAAGTCCTCTCAATGAAAGCACCAAAATGTTGGCGTCAAAATTGGCCATCAACACCCAATTATAAGAAAGCACCAATATCCAATCCAATTACAGAAATAAATGAAGAACAAAATTAAAACAATCAGAAAGCAAGTAAATAGAGACGCAAATTTATAGTGGTTCGGCTAACTCTGACCTACGTCCACTCTTGAATAATCCTTTTTATTATACTAAAGTTTGTTTACAGTTACAACCCGAAATCCAAGAATCACACTAATAGAGTGTAGCCTAGGTTGAAGATACAGAGAAGCAGAAAGAAGATCCATTTTCTGATGCCATGCCTGCTGTATTTATAGGGGAAGATGTGCACCAATCTCTTTGAAACTTTGGCTATAGGACATTCTTATCCATATAGGCCCACCATAGGGGTCGCTAGGCCCAAATCCCAATAGAGAGGGATCGGTATCGATCCCTCCATTGGTTGATTTTTGGGCAGCGATCCCTATGGTGGCTTCTATATGTTTAGACATGTTAGCTCTTCAAATATCATGTTGATTGGACATGTGGAGCTCGTGCTTTTGCTTGATCTTTGGTTCAGATCCTCTTGGAGGTTATCTTTGCCGAACCCTTCTAATGGATCATGCCGATCCCTCATGACCGACTCTAGTATGCCGACCTATGCCCTTCTACGTATGCCAATCCATGCTTGCTTAATAATGATCATCCTTTAAATTCCATCATGTAATGTCGATCCCCCTGATTCCACTAAGTTATGTCGATCCCTCTTATTCCACTAAGCTATGTTGATCCTTCCTTTATGGAGTATGCGGATCCTTCCTTTATGGATTATGCCGATCCCTCCTTTTTCCAATGAAGTAGACCGAACCCTCTATAGCATCCAACCTATGCCAATCCCTTCCATGTTGCTGAGCCATTTAAGTATACCGATCACACCCGGATTTTGCACGCCGACCCCTCTGAATTGAAGTTAATCCCTCCTTGACATATATGACCGATCCCTATATATGTTTTGTCACAACTGACTTCACCGATCCCTCACCCTATACAATACTACTGATCCCTCAAACTATGACGTACCCTCTCAAGGAGTCCATCCATACCGACCCCTTCCAATTTTCCATATTATGTCGAACCCTTCCATCCGTTGAACCATATTCCATACTTTGAACATTCTGTCTTGCATATCTTTCAATTCCATTCAATCTCGACTTCCTGCAATCATTTGTACCTGATTTCTAGGCCCTACAACCATCGCTCTATACTTATCGGCCTTGATGATCATGAAATCTGTTGGGTTAAATCTACCTGTGTACTGCCTTGCCAAAAGGCGGGTTAACAATAGTATTCTCTAATTTTTGGTATTTACTTTCTCTGTCTTTAACCTTCCTTGCAAGCTTACTTTAGAATTCGCAAAAGTATACTTTGATACCATTTATCATTCCTTTACAGGGTCTTCTTGTGGCTTGCACACATGTCTAACAAAACATTCCTAGGCTCTCACCGGTATTCTTTACACTCTACGAGGATTCTTCATTACTACTCTATGAGTAATCATTGTGTTATTCTTCATAGCCTTACCTTTTACCCCGTCTTATTTAGGCAGTTATTCATGGCTACTACATATTTAAAATTTAGGTTTGGTCTTCACTAATTTTATTTTTCAAAATTAAAACTTAAATATTTTAAAATATTTAATTCCAAAACATTTATCTTTAAAAGTACAACTTAGAAACTTCCTAAGAAATTCAAAAATAACTTAGTGTCCTAACTTTTAAAACTACAATTAAACTTTTAAAAGTTCTTTTCCTTTTAAAGACCTTTTTCAACTTTTACTTCTTAAATATTAGGATTTTTAACTTAAAATATTTATTAAGTTTTTCTTTTAAAAAATCAATTGTTATACCAAATAGTAAAATTTTTAAAACTGTACTTTACAGTATTCCTAAACATCTTTATAATTTTAAACAATAAAACTAGAGTAGATAAGGACAACTCTCATTCTATTATTTTCTTAACGCTCATACTATCTCCACTTTAAATCCTTGGTGGAGTCTCTAATATCATGTGAGGTGGACTTTTAAAGGATACTTACAATAAATGCACATAACAATGGAAAATGTTCATTTTCCTTTGTTTTGCCTTTAATTTCCGATGTTGCATCTAATTAGATTACTAGCATTATTTTTAATATAGTCTCCTAACGTTATTTCTAATTATTAACATTATTTAATATAAATTCCAAATATTTTTTTATTTATATTTTACAATGCTATTACTATTCAACATTCCTCTACCTAAACTGCACTTATTCCAATTGCTTTTCTCTCAATTTACTGTTTTCTTAGTTGAGCCATTGCACTGTGTTTGCCTACTGCTTTATTTTCAGGTTCTACTATTCTTTCCTGTTCTTTTTACCATATTTCAAACTTGTACCACTTCCTATTGTCCACCCCTAAAAACAATTTTCCAACTTATTTATTTTTCATTTTAGAAAAATCAATGAGCTACATTTGCTCTACTAGTTTTTTCAAAAGAATTAACTGTTTTATTAAAACCCATTTACTGTTATTTTCGGTCCAAAAAATTTAAATTTTCTACTAAAACTTTTTATTTAATATAACATAGTTATTTATATTTTTTTCTTCTGAAATGTAATATTTACTTACTTTCCAAAAATAAGATTTTTTTACCTTCAAATAATTCCTTTTAAAATCATTTCAAATATTATATACATACATACATACATATATATATTCTTAAATTTTTATATTGATACCATTTTAACTTTTATATTAAATTCTTTTATATGGGGTTGGACTCATTGTTAATTTTTATTCGTCCCTTCTTTTGGACTTATCTTCTTTTCTACTTACTTTTTAAATTATCTTCTTCCAAACTATAAAATTTGGCTATTTTCTTCGAATGGCTGCTACTGGCCTTCGTTCGGAAACTCAATTTCTTCTGGATATCTATAACATATGGACTCTTAATTTCCCCTTACACGGACCTTTTGTGCATCATCAATTGACAATCATATGGGGATCTACAATCATTAGGCTACCGGGGGCCCAACTCGGGAATCACGTACTATCCAGCTTCATTGACCATCCATATGCTGCATTCATGCTCTTCTTAAGTCAATGCCTTTCCATACGACCTACTTCCCATGGGGTAATCAAGATAAGTTTTTATCTTCAGTTTCATCCATTGTTCTGACACATAATCGACTTACCCATCTTTTCATTGTATGGTTGCAACTACACTATAATCGGAATCCTTCGGATTTTGCATATAATATTTTTATATTTATAGGAAAAATACAAATACGTTCACTCAACGTTTCCTAATTTTTCAAGATCGATTAACTTAAGCTCTAGTACCATATGTAACAACTCGCACCCCAGTGGGCCTGAATTTTCACTAAATTGAAAACCCAAGTCCACCAAAGTACCGATCGTTGATTCAATATCCTGCAAATAAATAAACAATGCATATCAAAGCACTATCGATTTAACCCACAGCGGAATAGTAAAGTATAATAAAAAAAATCATTGATCAAGGTTGATACTTTTGAGATCAAGAGTCCTTGTCAACATAGTGCATGCAGAAGGAAATCTATCCTTCCACTATTCCCGCCTTGTACCAGTACCTGTTCCTCTAAAGCTATCCTATGAGTTGTAATGAGGAGGGGGGCAGAACAACATTTTGGTGACTGGTAAATTATACATTTTACACTTAACACTAGTTTATGCCGATTGCCTTCCATTACATGTTATGTCTATTCATTTTGCTTAGTCGTCTCGACTCCACGTACACGTACGATATGCCCATCTATTCGAAGTAGACCATAACTACACACACACACACACACACACACACACACACACATATATATATATATATATATATATATATATTAGTACCACGGTCCCCCTTTGGACCAAGATACTATCCCCGTTAGTATCCATAAACTGGCACCTCGTTAAGATCCATCACCAATGTAGTATCACGTCCTCGTCATCGTGCATACCAAGGAACTCCGGTAGTGCCTAATTATAGTGTCATTATAATTTAGCGTATTCTATCTTGCCTTGCTTTGGGGATTTACTAATTTTCTGCTTTCTATTATGGAGTCAACTGCATGTACTATAGAGGACTCATCTCCTTGGACTACCCCATTCATTTTTAAAAGATCTCTTTTATGCATTTACTAACCTAGCACTAACAAATAAACTAGCAAACAACTGTTGTTATGCATTACCCAACATGGCCTACCCTAGTAGAAGGTGTAGCCCATTAGGTGTGACATGTCTTTCCCGTTGATAGCACAAGACCGATGACATACTCAATCTATGTATAGCCCCTACTCCTGATTTGGTACAACACATACTGACATAACATCAAGCCAGTCACCATCCTATTTAGATTGCCTAATGCAATTAAAGTAATACCCTTGATAACTTATTGAATCAGACTCTACCGAGGGTATTTCTTCACCTATACGCAAGCGTACATAACTCCATGGGTCCGACAGTCAGTTATGTCCCACATCAGTATAATGTATACACAACTACTGGTGGCCTCTTATGGTAGGCAGACTTCTACTGTATAACACTACTAATCTCGCATTCTAACCCATATTAATGACTGTGTCATTCTTATCCATTGAGTTATTTAATAACTTTTAACAATTCACTCCCATCATAAATGCATACTTGAAGCTGCGTTTATATATATATATATATATATATATATCTGTGTGTGTGTGTGTTTATATACATCTTCATTCATTCTTGTTTAATATTGTGCCTCTACTATTTATTGTTAGTAATGTTTCTCTATTTCTTTATGTGTTTACATCTTATTAAGTTTAAGGTCATTTACCGCTTTCGTTTTTTAAAAGATTTTACTTATTTACTTCCCTTTTTTCTCCACTATTTTACTTTCTATTTCTCTTCCTTTTTAACCTTTAATTCCATATCTTTATTTAGAGGACTATCTATACCTTTTTTGTCTTAAATTATGACTCGTCTATCCTTTCATTTCTTTTATTTCACTTCCTATTTACTTATATTGCGCATATTCTTTTCTTAGACTGTAACGCCCCATAAAAATTAATAAGAAATAACTAAAATAAGATAAATTAATTAAATAAGATAAGGTTAAAAATGGAAATTTTGCAAAAGTCGTAATTTGACCATGAAAGTTATGTCGTTGTGTTTGTGGCGATTTTCTGATCAATTTCCATATATAATATATTGAAAACCGAGCTTAAATGGAAAAGTTATGGACGTTTGAAGTTTTTGGATTCAAAATAATTTAAATATAATTCAATTCGAATAATTAAATAATTCTTAAAATTAAAATTTGAAATTTGAAAGTTCATAGTAATTAGACTTGAAAGTTAAGTAATCGTTAAAATTAACGTTAACATTAACATCTAATTAAAAAATAAAATAAAATAAGCAATAATAAGAAAATAAGAGGGTCAGTCAATCGCTTATCTAGTAGTGGTCGACCAGTGGGTAGCAGTGGTCGATCGGTGAAGGTTGTGGTGGCTAGAGTATTTGTAACCATGAACATACCAGATTATATTATTTTAAACCAACTTAAATCCGATGGTTCTGGTGCATTTCAGCGAACATAAATAAGAGCATAACCCCCTCACTTTTATTTACAAATTATTTTTGGAACGTAGCGGAGCTCTATTAGTTCATCTCTTCAAAGATTCAGGAAAATTCTTTAGGGTTTCAGGTAATAAATCCTATATGTTTATTGTTTATTTTGTAAAGCTATTCTTCATCGATCCCGCAATTTCTGAATCTAATCCATGTATAGAAATCCTTTATTGTATATATATAAAAGGGGAGATCTAAAAGAAATTATTGAAGGCATGGCAAATTCAAAAAGAGGAAGAGCTAAGGACCCACAATGAGTGGAAATCTTAGTCTTTCTATTTTAGTAATCGAATAGTGTAATTTGGATTTGATATATGCCTTGGGGAATTTTGGTTTACAAAAACATCACCTTAAAAACCCTCGAAATTACCTCAAAGCAAAATATCAATTCTTATGTTGGAATCTCAATTATTTTATATTAAAATATAGAATTTGTGTATATTTTGAAATTTCAATTTTTTCCTTCTATTCCACTTCTTATCTTCTTCTTTGGATCTGATTAAGGGTTTTGAAAAGAATAAATTAGTAAATGGTGTGTAACATACGAATTCTTTTGTTTGTAGTTTACACCGTCTATTTCTATAATTTAAAAAGAAATTTCCTTTTTCAATTTTATACAAAGAAGTTGAATAGAGCGTAAAAGTACTTGAATTGTAAGATTTCAACAATGGTTGATTCCATTATTTTAGTATAAAATACATTTGTTATGGATTCTATTTTATACAAGTCTATTCATTGCATTGCGATATTGGATATATGACATATGTGTTGATATGTAATTGAACTTGTTCAAAATTTGAAGTTTTGACATTTAAACGTTAAGTTTAGGGCGCAACCTTCTCACGCTTATGTTAAGCGCATATTATATATATATATATATACCTATATTAGCTTAAATGACGTACAATTATGATGCATTAATTACGTAGTTAAATAATATTAATTCCCTCTTAGGAAACTAATTAATTATAAAGGAAAAATAAGAGTTTTTCTTATAAGCCTTAATATGGAATGCAGTGAGAGGTGGGATAATATATTAAGAGAGTGCTTTAGATTATGACTAAGTTATAGGGATGCAAGGTTAATCAAAAGCATACAGAAGTCTGCCAAACTAATATGGCTACTAGTAGTGTGATTTTAAGGCTGATATAAGACATCTCCTATAATAAATAACCACGGAGGACACGAGGTCTGTAGGGTAAACCTGCCTGGTAAATTTGGCTACTAGTACGTATGAATAGTCGGGCTAATGCGAGATGTCACGGTTGAGTTACAAGTCATAATACGAGGACTGCTTTGGGGATTGAAGGTAGTAAGTGGCTGGTTGAGGGCCCGCCCCTTCCCTATATGAAGTATTAAATGGTCAGGATTAATGGGTGGGCATGATAGAGGATATGTCGAGGAGGGTCTGCTTCATAGTCGAAGTAGTAAGTGGCCTGAAGAGATTCCACGCAGTGTCAACTAGATAGAACCGGAGAGGAGTTTGCCTTTGGATAGGTAGTAAATGACAGGGACCTATCTTAAATAATGTAGCAAACGATCGGAGTCTGCCTAGTTTCCATTAAAATGGTATTAAGTGGCTTGGGTATTATCTCTAACATTGTTATGACATTATTGACGATGGATATGGGTTATTTGGTTGGAATGGGAAAGCATTAGGGCTTACTATTGAAAAACTTATAATATGGTTAGATATGTAAGACATGTTCTTATTTAAAGTATACTGCCCAAGTACTATTATAGTTAGGCTTGAAATTTTTACTCACATATATATGTTGTTCTGACCCCCTCCTCATTACAACATAGGTTAGGAAATACGATGCTAAAGGAGGAGGCGAGGAGGAAACTTGTGGCAGTTATCTATTTACCTATTCATGTTATTATCTACTGTACCTACCAAAAACAATATTATGTTTTGGAATTGTTGTACTTCGGATATGTGGTAGTTGTTATTGGTATTGTGTTATGAATTTTCTTATGACATTTGAGTTTTAAATTAAATGGCTATTGTTTCTATTATTATATTTTATCATTCTGTTGTGAGTTCTGAATATGTGGATAAATAGCTCTGTATTGTTCTTTATACCAACCAACATCCAGCTTTGGAATGGATCTAAGTTACGATGGGCCTTTTCTGGGTTGGAATTGAGGTCCATTTCAGGGCAGATTGTTACATAGACCATTTTATCACATTATAATTCTTTAATTTATCCCTAAGGATTTTTGTATTTTAATGCATTGGAATTACATTTCTCCCAAATGGAATGGTTAACACTATAAATTTCTACATCTTACCCCAAAGAGGAATTTGTGTTACGATTGGAATTACAAGGAATTATTTTTTCATAGTTATTGAAATGGGTAGTATAAAATATGGTAAATATCCTTATTTAATACATCTCTTTCTTTTAAGGTGCATTCCTTGTTATTTCAACTGCTACACTTTTATTTATAAATCTAAAACTTGATAATCTATAGAATTTCACATTGCAACATGCTATATAATCCAATAAATTAAAATACTAATTAAATCCCTATAGTTTACTATGATAACTAAATTTACATTTTTACTTGCACAATTCATTTTAAATTTACAAATCTGGAATCATTATATATATTATAAATTTCAAGAACTACTACTACTATATAATAAATTCAAGGACTATTAATACCCAGTATTTTCTAGATTTTCATATATGTAATATATAATTCAAGTTATTAATGAAAGAATATGTAAGCAGGGTTAAAAAAATTATTTCACATAAACATATTTAGCTCACAACTTGAATTTACATTTCAGGCATACAGGAATAGATTTACAATGATATACATTTAATATTATTTAAAAATATAATTTCCTACCCACCTTTTTAGCTTTTCAAATCTTCAGATCTAATATTTGTTATTCCAGTTTGGCTCCCTTTTCTTCCTATTAGGATTTATACATCACAGGTGTGTACATGTTTATCAGAGATCATGATTAGAAAAGAGATTTAGATTTGATTTACAATTTTGATACGGATTTACAATTTACCATGGCTTTGGTGAATTAATTTGACCCTATTCCCTTCTTCAATCATCTTCTATAATTCTCCAATTATATATATATATATGTATGTATGTATGTATGTATGTACGTATGTATGTATGTATGTATGCATCAACTATAATTATTTTTAAGAATTTAGGATTTGTAGGAGAAAAGAAAATGACAGAGCTCTGGCGTCGCTCCGAAAATATGAGTTCAGAAATGAGGGTCTAGATCTATATTTATAAGGGTTCAAATCAATGTCAGCCATTCGGTTGAAGTATACTGAATCCGGGATGTTTGGCCACGTATTATTTCCACATTTACACAAGCGATGGTTAACTACTCAAAGCCTTAGGTTGACCGCTATTGGTCGACCTTGCTTGCATTTTTAGCGGTGATTAATTACCGTGTTGATTTGTTTTATTTATTTCCTGTTTAACTCTATTGATACAATTTCTCTTCCTTAACATTTTTCTTAATGTTTAAGCAACGTTAAAAGTCCATTAACTTTAACTAATGGCAATTAACGTTAGTTAAATATTTTTATTTTCTTAACTACATATATAATCACTCCCAACTCGAAAATTTCAAACGTTAATAACATCTTCGTTTGAACTCCCAGTCGGAAAACTTTATATATGAAAACTGGTCAGAAAATCGCCATGAACTCAATAGTGTAAGTTTTATAGCCAAGTTCTAAAGTTTATAAAAAATTTATTTTTTGGCGTTATCATTTATCAATTAATTTCTTTATAATTAATTATCGTAAAAATTACGGGGTGTTTTCCTCCTCTTCTTCATGGCCAAAAATAAATGGCTTCCTAGCCATATAATTTCCTAATAAAAAAAATCAAAACAAAATAAACAAAAGATGGTGCTTTAGATCATTGCAAAGTCTAAAGGTTGATTCAATTAGACCTAGGAGGTTTATTCATTATTCAAGGTGCACTTTTTTGGCAACATCTTAAGGTAACATTCTAATTTTATTTATTCATATATTTATCATGTTTATATGGTTTAGATCTTATACTTTTACTTCTCACCTATTTATATGTTTATCTAGCAATGTAGTTTAGATTCCTTTTTTCCACATCTCATGTATTTTTTATTGTTTTAGAAATTATTGTTTAACAAAAAAATCAAAATAATTTTTCATTGAAAACTAATTTTTAGTTAGTTGACATAGTATTATTGCTTGTTATATATACAAACATGAATAAACTACATATGTCATTTATTAGAAACCAATTTGGAAATTGAATACATGTTTTACATGTTTGTTATTTTGAATTTAGTTCATTTAGTTATTGTTTACTTTTGTTAAAAAGTTTTTTTAATTTTTTAAAAGATATATATATATATATATATATATATATATAATTGGATTTTTGTGAAAAATAACAAACTTTTTGAATCTCTATCAAGTTAAAGTTAGATTTTTCAATTTGTTAGTCTAATTTCAAAACATATTTTAGATTACAAACATATTATATATATAGACACACACACAAACATATCTGTGTGTTTATTGCTTAAAAATGTAAAACGTAATTTTAATTATTATACAAGTGATTATGTATATGTATGCATGTGCATGTCTATGAGTGTGTATGTGTAAGTTCATAAAATGGAATTTTGTGTAAAACTATAAATTTTAATTTTAAAATCTTCCTTCATTGAAACTAGATTTATAATTGTTATTTTTAGAATTTAAAACATATAAAATAGTAAAAATTAATTTTAACATATATATACGCATACATATTATGTGTGTGTATAAATCAAAACCATGGACAACAAAGGCATATATAAGAGGAAACTGGGCCCGTTATGGTGTAAATCCCAACACCTATATATGGTTACATTAGTTGTGTACAATGTTCATATGTTGCATTTACACATTTTACACTAGAGTACATTTGGATATAATCAATATGTATGCTAAGTATAAATTCAATCGTATATGTCATTTGATAACTCAATCAATTCTAACTAATAAGAAAGAAATAAAATGTTTCACTTTGTTGATAAAACAAAATCTTCCCTCAATTAATTGAATAAGTTCAAGAGAGAAAAATGAAAGATTTCCTTCTCTAAATTAACTTATAAGTAATTGTTACACACATAAACACAAGAGTATATTTGATATGCTCTATTTAATATAAATCTCATATTGATTAAAATTATAATAAATTAAGACTCATTTTTCAGGCCAAATAAACAAAATATTATTTGATTTAAACAATATTGGATTGGACCTATTAAACTCTTCAGACTTCATAAGCCCAGTAGATCCAAAATAAGATAATTTTTTGGAAATCTATCTATTTCACCTACTTCATACTAACCCAGGACCTTCAATGGTATCAGAACCTAATGGCCTATGCGGCCTAAATTAGCAATGTTAGAACTAACTAATTAAAGCCTACCCATTTAGTAAGGTGTCTAGAAAGGAAATGTCTACAGTTGGGTTTGGGTAACATGTAATCTGCCCAACATGCCTACTGGCTTGGATCGAAGGATGAAGTCAACCAAAAGTTTATCCTTGATATAAAGGCCCAAATTGCTTTGGGCAATTTAGATCTTAGGCTAATTTTCAAGTTTTATTTGAAAATTTAAAATTATATTTTAGAGTTAAAAGTTAAGCTTAAAATATAAAAGGGAAATTTTATAAAAGTTATAAAATGTATTTAAACTGTTCAAAATTGTTTTGAGAAATTAAGTAATTAATTTTGAAAATTTAAAACTTAACTAATATGATGATTAATTTAATTAAAGTCAATAATTAATTAAAAGTTTTTATATATATATATTGATATATGCATATAACTATAATTTTTGTAGTATATTTATCTTAAAATTCGTAAATGATAAATTAGTTAAAATTTAAAATTAATTAAAATTATTTAATTATATTGTTTAACTAATTAAGATTATTTATTAATTAAAGTGTGTACATATATTGATATGTTCATATAAACAAACTATAAATGTTGCACTTGATTAGCTATCCTAAATAGTTTAGGACAAGAAATATAAAATTTTGGAAATTATAAGAATTACACACAAGAGTACATTTGATATGCTCTATTTTATATAAATCTCATGTTTATTAAAATTTAAATAAAATTAAGACTCTTTTTTCAGGCCAAAGAAATAAAATATTATTTTATTTAAAACTATATTAAATTGGACCTATTAAACTCTTCAAACTTCATAAGCCCAGTAGATCCAAAATATGATAGCTTTTTGGAAATCTATCTATTTCACCTACATCATACTGACTTAGGACCTTCAATGGTATCAAAACCTTAATGGTCTATGATGCGTATATTAGTCATGTTAGAACTAACTAATTAATGCCTATCCATTTAGTAAGTTTTCTAGAGAGGTAATGTCTACGATTGAATTTAGGTAATAAGTAATCTGCCCTACCTACCTACTAGATTGGATCGAAGGATAAAGTGAGCCAAAAGGTTATCCTCAATACAAAAGCCTAAATTGCTTTTGGCAAATTAGGCCTTAGGCTAATTTTCAAATTTTATTTGAAAATTTAAAATTATATTTTAGATTTAAAAGTTAGACCTAAAATATAAAAGGGAAATTTTATAAAAGTTATAAAATGTATTTAAATTGTTCAAAATTGTTTTGAGAAATTAATTAATTAATTTTGGAATTTTAAAACTTAACTAATATGCTGATTAGTTTAATTAAATTCAATAATCAATTAAAAGTTTATATATATATATATATATTGATATACACATATAACTATAATTTTTGTAGTATGTTTATCTTAATTTTTTTAAGATAAATTGGTTAAAATTTAAAATTAATTAAAATTATTTAGTTATATTGTTTAACTAATTAAGATTATTTATTAATTAAAGTGTGTACATATATTGATATGTTCATATAAACAAACTATAAATGTTGCACTTGATTAGTTATCCTAAATAGTTTAGGACAAGAAATATAAAATTTTCGAAATTTCAAATAAATTAAATTAATTAAATATTTTTTTTGAGAAAAATGTGTGGTCCTCTACGAATAGAGGAGAGCACACATGTGAATGTATATATCACGTACATAAGGTGCTGCCAACATGCCTGGCAGGTAACAAAAACAAAATACATATATCAAATCTCAGGTACTCCTAAGATGAGTTCCGGCAAGGCCACCATCCATCGCATCCCAATATCGAGCTCCGGCATGGCCACCGCCCGATATTGAGGTGTTAGAAGTACTTAAAAAACTAAAGAAAAACAAAACTACTGGATGACGACACAAACTAATAAGGAAGCTCCAAACATCTGAATCAGAAAGGGTGAATAAGCATCTGCTCTGGAGTGGATCTATTGAAAAGAGAGACCGCTTTAAAGACTCTGAACAAGAGGAAGAAGTACCAAACTGAAGAATAGATCCTCCTGAAAAAAGAACTCTATAATGAAGATAGCAGTATCCTATATCCGAGGAGATAACTGCTAGCAGTCCTGGATGAAGAAACTCTACTCTGATGACCTCTCTACAATCTGATATCCATCAATCTGAAGACAAGAGAACCTGCAAAATGAACCCGGTATCCTATCTCTCATACCTGTATCTGAAAACATGACTAAGGAAAAAAATTAGAATGGTACATATATATGTATATTTATATAATAAATATACATATATATGTATTTATAAGGAAGGAAATAAAAACCTAAATAAGACTATCTAAACAATAACAAAAGAAAAGAAAAACTTGTAAACTAAAACCAAAACAGTGACTAGTACAAAAAATAAGACATATCTATTTTATGTACCTTTAATCATAAGTAAGTTATGATTAAAAGTGAAATCATCATATAAATTTGAGAAAAAATTAATAATACTATTATTAATGTTAAAAAAATTTATTATTATGATTAAAAAAGTTAATATTATGATTAACTTTGTTAAGATACCGTTTGAAATGGATAATTTTAGCTAATTTATATTTGGGGTTAAAAATCCAATTAAAACAAAATGAAGAAATTGAAAAAATCAATTTGTTTAAATGACTGTTATTATTATTAAAAATTCTCTGATTTCTTTCAAACCAAATAAACCAACTAATAATAATGAATAAAGTGTCTAGTAAAAATCTAATATTCTTTTTGAATTTGAATCTAAAGTTATTCCAGTAGGATTCACAATCCGAAATTTTGGATATTATATTAATGTTAAAAAATTTAAGAGTGTTAATTAGAATGTAATTAGAATCTAAACAATCATAATATAAATGATTAATGTCCTCAAGATGCAAATTACAAAAATAACATTTATTATCATTTTGAATGTTTTTTCTTTTTAAAAATTCTATTGTATTAAGTTTTCCATGAAGTATTAACCACATGTGAATTTTGGACTTAGGAGGAGCATTAGATTTCCACAAATATTTAAAAGAATTGTTTAAAGTACCCGAAAAATCAATAAATCTATAGAAAGAATTAGAAGTATATTTCTTACTCTTATCCCATTCCCAACTAATAAAATCATTATCATTATCAATATTATAAAGATTTAATCTAGCATAAAGCAAAGAAAGCTGCCTAAGGGCAACTAAAATTCTGTTAAAATTGAAATTCCAAGGAGGATCATTTTCAGGAGAATAAACTTCATTGATTAAAGCATACTTAAAGTTACAAATTTCATACAGCTCCTTAAATTCTAACTTTAGAGGCAAGATCGAAATCCAACAATCGTGCCAAAAAGAAGTACAATTACCTGAATGAACTATCGTATTAATTCCTAAGTTAAAAATTTCATGACATTTTAAAATGTTTCTCCAAAAATTAGATAAATTTTAGGTGTATGGATAAGCAATTTGATATAAATTTCTATTACCATTATAGTAATATTTGGAAATGATCTCTTTCCAAATAGCGTTATCATTTATATCTTTAAATTTCCAAAGCCATTTACCTAAAAGAGACAAATTCATATTACACAAATTAATAACTCCTAAACCACCTTCCCTTTTGGCCTTACAGATGGTTTCCCAATTTACTAGATATTTTATATTATTATTAGAATTTTCCCAACTCCATAAGAAATCTCTTCTAATTTTATCAATAACCCAATCCGAAAACAGATGCATGGACATCCAATAAATCGGAAGGGCTGATAAAACCGAATTTATTAAAACTAGTCTACCTGCTCTAGATAAAAATCTCCCATTCCAGTTAGAAATCTTATTTCTAATTTTATCTATAATAATAATCCAATCATCATGTTTGAGTTTAGCGGGTCTAATCACAAAACCAAGGTAGTCAAAAGGAAAGTTCATAATTTTGCAATTTAAAGTATTAGCAACTAAGTTTTCGAATTTTTCAAAATCATTTAAAACTAACACAGAACTTTTTTCAAAATTTATTTTTAAGCCAGATAAAAGTTCAAAACTATAAAGGATATGATTTAATTAATAAGAATTAACATTAACTAAATAAGATTTAATTAGTAAAATACATGTATATATTACAAAAGTAAATTAAATAATAAAACTTATAAATAAGTTAATATTATATAACTATATATGCATAAAATTAAGTATAACTGGAAAGAAACCCAAATTAGATTTAAGAAGTAAGTACATACGTATAGTACCTATACCGTGATTTCAGATGTGTCTAACACTTGAATTACTAGAGTATCTCGTAAGAAATACATTATTCCCTAAATCGATATCACTTAAATAAATGTATATTGAAGATTATGAATCTTTGACATAAATGTTATCCCCTACCATTTATATATTAGTAAATTACTTGCATATTTCTCTAGTTATTGATTAAACTCAAACTGGAGATGTTATGTGTAGTGTTATTAATATATTATTAAACGAGGTAAGATAAATAGACATATTTGTTGAGCCAACTCAAACTATGTGCGTTATACTTAAGCCTTCGTGAAATGATGGATATGAGTTAATAATCTCTTTCGATTTGTTAAGCAAACTAAAGGCCGAGATTGAGATTAGGAAAAAGACCACATGTTAGGAGTTGTATATGATACAACAAATAAAGTGTTATCCATTGCTTAAAGGCCTATGATTTGTTGAGCAAATTCGAGGTCAGAATCCCAAGGCAAGTGAGTCCTATTGCCCACTAGAGAAATCAAAAGATTTTGATGTTCTACTTATGATTTTGGGAAACATAAAATATAGCAGGATCCTTATTTGAAAAATGGAATGGTAACATTTGATATTTCTAATATTGTAAGAACATTGCTATTTAAATTTAAAATATTCTATACTGATAAATTTATGAAACTAATAAAATTGATAAAATGTTTATCAACTAAGATATACAAATGAACTAAATTAAATATTGACAAAGAAATATAAAATATACTTACCTTAAATCCTTTAGCATATTGTTGCTTCAAGGCCCATGCAAGTGCCTAGCTATACACTACTAAATACATTCAAAACATGGTTGTTTAAGTGATTTATCTGTTTGAGACTGTGTATTGTCTTTTATGAGTTTTGAACACTTAAGCAACACAAGTATATGAATATTTAATCCATGTTCGATCTCATATAAATGTTATATGGTGAACAGTCGCGATTCACAATGTATGAAACTTCGTTGAAAATAGTTCATGGAAATTAGCAAATAAACCGTAATGTGAAATCGTGTATTCAAAATGATTGACTACAATAAAGATCTCATTTGAATGGTTTGACCAATTCTGAAAGAAAAGCGAATGAACGAGAATAGACATAAGATGGGCATAGTGGGGGTGAAGAGAGTGTATTGTCCCTCTACTTTATGAAGTGGCATCAAAAAGGAGAATTGTATAAAATACTAAAAGTTACTTAATATGGAATGAGAAATGAGATTTCTATTTCAATTGTGTTTTCATATAGATATTTTTTTGTATAAGTTATTTCTATGGGTTTAAGATATTTGATCAAAAATTCTAGACTATAAACCAGTTACAATAAAGAAATAAATAACGTAAACTAAGTAGTTGAATGTAGCTTCGTATTTCATATGCTATAATAGTAACGACGGAAATAGTGGGGTTTTGCTATATAATACCCATTAGTGGATGCATCGAGATACGAAAAATTATTTTTGTAAATATACCAAATTTTATTTATGAAATAATAATTGTTTTTTAGTATATACTAGAAATGAAATATAGTTTTGTTTTAATATGAGTATTTTGAAGATGAACGAACCGGGCCAATCGAAAGGAAGCAAAATAGGTAGATCTCAAAAAAATTATGTTTTGGATATGTTGGGCCTATGAAGTTTGAAGTGGATTTTAGATTCTATCAAATATTTTAAACAAAATCTTTATTTTTTTTATCTGTTAAAATAATTTAGTTATCATTAAGTTTTGGTTTACAAATATATCAAATACACTTGTTTGTGTGAAGTGCACATGCTATAGATAAGAGGTGTACATAGCTAAAGTAAAACAATATGTAGGTGTTGGGATTTACACCGCAACATACTCATTTCCCCTTTACACATGCCTTTGTTGTACATGCTTTTGATTTAAAATTATATACATCATAAAATATGTATAACTATATGTGAATATATGTGTGTGTATATATATTTATATTTAAATTATATTTAATATTTTTTATCATTTGAAATCTGAAATTGACAATAATAGACTATTTTCAATTAAGAAAGAGTTTGAGATTAAACATTACAGTTTTACATAAAAACACCTTATGATTTTGAGTTAAAGCAATATACACATATATGGTTCTATATGTGTGTGTGTGTGTTGCAAGTAATGTTTTAGATTAGAAATAATTATATATGTAAAAATTTCCATCACATAACATGAGATATGTGAAGAATAGGGAATAAGAATAGTTACCAACCACCGCTGAAGTGGTTTCTTCATAGGTAAAACATATGTATCCCTCGATGCCTCACTCCGACCCTCTCCTATTCAGGGAAGCTTTATTTACCTGTTTTAAGCTATATTTATTTTCATTATTCACAAATAATTTTACAATATCTCAAAAAAAACATTTTATAATTTAATTCCACAAGATCTGATCAAGTTGAGCTTCATATGTTCTGGATCCTTACAACAAACAACGCTTATCAATTATTTGTTGTTGCTTTTAACCTTTGGAGGTGCTTTGAGGAAGTTTGAAGCAATCATGGTTTTTGGAATCATATCTTGAAGTGAACATACTTTAATTGTTTTGGAAACGTAGCTTGAAGTTTGAGGATTTGAAGATCTAAGAGCGGAAGATTTGCCAAATAACGTTTTTAGCTTGAAATGGATGAATAGAATTCATGATTTCTTAGTCACCATTAAGGGTTTTAGACCTTTTCAGTTTACAAAAGGAAATTTTTGACTGAAGTGCAGTTAGAGATATAATGCGATAAGGTAGCGAGATTTCTTTGTACACTTCATTTGGGTCGGGTAGGTTATCCTTTGGCTTCAAGAAACATGACTAGGCTAAAATGTTTGTGGGCCTTTGGTATTCAATTTAAATTGGGCTATATTGTTGAGTTTTGAAAGTTTGTATATTTGTACATATCATAGTTTTGTTTTTAATGAAGGAAGTTTGAATTTTTTTCAAAAAAAGTTATATATTTAAAGATTATAATATATGTATAAATATGTTTGATTTTAAAGTTAATAGTTTGAATCGAACCTTAATTTAGAAAGAAAACAAAAGATATTCGATTTTACATAAAACTTTAAGTTTAGAAAGGATTTTTTTTTGGATTTTACACAAAAGTCCACTCATGAATTCTGGATTGAAAAACGTTTTTCTTACAAAACACTAACCAAAATAATTGTATTCAAAGCATCAATCATATAACATAAGAAATTAGTTTAAGGCAAGTATAATAATTAATATGTACAGTTTATTTACGTTTATGTATGCAAATTCTATGAACTATAAATAGCTTTCAATCAAAATCAGTTTTTTTAACGAAAGTTTCTAAAACAAAAGAAAAGGGGAATTAGTCAACTTTGACACATATAAATTCATGATAAGAACATTCAGATCTAAATTTATACAGAATAACAAAAAATATCAAATGTGACAGAGGATCTAAAGTATATCAATAATGATGAACATGTAGTGAAAGGAAATAAAGAACAAAACTGGATTTGAATCAAATTAACATAATAAACATACTTTTAATTGATATGGACAAAAGGGATTTGAATCACATATTACAAGATGAATAATCAAATAGATTAGTAGAGGTATTTAGAGTTTGAAACATGTGAATAAGAGAAATAAATAAATAAGAATAGTATCTTAGGATATAGCCAAAAGTTTCACCTTGAACAATGAATCGATGCTCCTAGATTCAGTAGTATCGTTCTCTGGTTCTTGCAAGAATTAAGAGATAACAACCATCTTTTTTTTATTTTGGAATTTTTAAGCAATGGAAGCATCTATTTTCGAACATAATAGGATTGAGAGAGAAGAGCAGAAGAAAAATGAATTTTATTAGGAAGAATAATCCTGTCCCCTTCTTTATATTTTCAGCAGAAAAATAGAGAGAAAGAGAAAAGGAAAAAAAAATCATTCCATAAATGAATTTAAGTGAGTCATAAAGAAGGGTAAAGGATGGAGATCCTTCCTTTAATTGCTCCTTTAGATTTTTAAATCACATTTGAAACCTCTCCCTCCCCCCACATCATGCATGGCTTGCCATAAAAGAGGCATTTGGTTTCTCAAAACCATTTAGCAATTAATCTATTAAAATCCAATTTAAATATTATAACGACATTGTATATCGATACGCGCAGTTATAACTTTTTTATATGCACTTTATTAAACACTGACGGTATTCAAAAAAATCAAATAAAGTTTAATAATTAATATTTTATAATTTATTTAATTAATTTACAACTATTATAAATTAATTCATTCTTGTGGTTTTTCGGAGTACTCATCATTAAATTTATGTGACTCAAAGGTGTAAATCCAGTTAGCAATTAATATCGAACAATTCGAATAATAACAGTCACATATCATCTTCGCTAGTGGTGTGACATTTTGACTAAATTTATCACTTACACTCTTTTTGTAAAATTCAACTTTACTTATTATAAGCGGTACTGGTACTAACGATTATTTATCAAGTTCAAACATTAAACTCATGGTTCAATAATAATAATTAGTATCAACCGCACCGCTTTGCCAAAGGTTTTGACTTTGAGTTGACTATAGTTGACCATGATACTATCCCCTTATAACCGAGGAGACGAATTCTCTATTGAATAGTGTTTCACTTCCAATGCTTCAACAGAGACCCAACGGTAGCCGTTTGATGGATGTCATGCCATGATTTAACTATAATCAAAGTGGAGTGTCCACATTGAAGTTCCACTGTATTTTCAAGTTGAGGGAACTATGTAACATCATCACTTCAAGATTGTTTGTTCGACCTTAGTTATATCAACCAAAGGAGAACTCTTGAGTGAGTCATTCCACAATTATCCAATAACTATCAGTACATAACCCCTTGGTGTTCTTAGCAGCCACGAGTAATACACCGCCCAACATTTGGAGAGCGTTACATACTCTAGTCCCAACAGATGAATTGATATCATTTCTCGAAACATCTTGACTAGGAATTTAAGACAATATGTTAATTTTCAATGCGATAAAATTCTCATGATTACAATACTTTTAATTATTATCATATAACATATCGTTTAAGGATTTTCTATTTCATAAACTTTAAGTTAATTACTTCATTAATTGTATCATAATATAACAAGTATATAATAGGAAAAACACCTTTATTTTGAAAAAGAATTTTTATCAAATTAGATATATGCAAAAAATGACATAATTGCCCTAAGGCATACTCCTAAGTCTATCAGAATATTAGTTATGAAATAAATGTGTTAGAATTATGGTATTTTTTACATTAGCTACATAACACATAAGTACCTAAAATTTTAACAATTATTTTTGGGATTATGCACTAAGCCATATCTTGGAGGAATTATTCTTTAAATTATATGATTATGTGCAACATCCCAAAAAAATGTGAACACTTTATATTTATATAGGAACTATTTAAATATTTGAACTATGAATTTAATATCAATTAATTGGATTTAACAACATTATTAAACTCCTTTTAATTAATTAATATTATGGTAAAATCATTTTGTAAATTTGTTTACATAAATAAATAATTTGGTGAAAAATTGAAAATGCGACTGAAATTTGTTTCTCGGATTTTCGGTTTTTTATCAAACAAAAGTTGTCGCAATGTTGTTGCACACTTATGTATACATATATACACATTTAATAACATTTCGTATTTGCTAAAAAAAAGAATTAGTTCACTCTATTTATCATTAGAAAATTAAAAGTAGTAATTAAATTAAGCAATGAGACTTTTGCTTTTTAATTAACAAAAGTGGACTTTTTATATATGGATTTGTGTGCATTAGTACTAAGTAGTACATATCATTATGGTTTCATGTACCAGTGAGTACATGGCATGTGGTGGTATGATGGAAAGGTGTATTATGGTGGAAATTTCAAAAGTTAAAGAAAGGGTAGAAGGGTAATTTAGAAAAGGGGTATGTGTGGTAATTTGCAAATTTTTCCACTTCTATAAAAGAGCACCCTTATGCCTTCATTTGCGTTCACATTTCATTTAGCTTTCGTACCCTCTTCTTCTTTTCTATCTTCCACAAGATATTTCCTAAGAAAATCCATACAAAAACTCCTTCCATTCTCCTCAAAATTCCTACATAAGCTTGTAATAATATTGTCTTCGTCATCACCCTTCGCAAAGTTGCAAGTTTTGGAGCCCGTCTCTCTTTTTCTATCTAGGCCGTATGCTTTTGGTGCTTCTTTGGGGGTTTGGGCATGGGCATTTGCAATGGGTTTATTTGACTTTAATCTTTGTTAGTTGCTCTTGTGCTTGCTTTTGCATCACTAAACATTTGGTCGCACTTTGCGCTTTTAAATTGAGTCAAATTTTAAAACAACTTTCAATGGGTTTATTTGACTTTAAAATTCTCTAAGTTTTTGTGAATGCATACTAAACTCATAGTATGTTGTTCTCAAAATAAAATATACCATTCATACTTTATAAAAATGTAGAGAGAATTCCATTTTTGAGAAGAACCAATTTAAAAAAAAATTCCATACTCTTTTTAATGGCAGTTTTGCGGCACTATTTCCAACTTTTATAAAATGGTTTTAAACTTGATTTCATCTTCTTCGATCCTTTTAATGAACTTTTCTAACATATATTTAATTTTTTTAGAAGTGATTTGAAATTTATATAAATATTTAAAAGAATAAGTTTTTATTTTAAAAATAAGGAAAGGAAATGGTTTTGAGTTCGAATATCTATATATTAAACTTGAGATTTTATTTTTGAGTAATATTTGAAATGGATGTTTTAAAAACTATATTTCAGGTATTTTTTAGTTTATTAAAAGCGTAAAGGAGGCATAGATTACAACACTGTTGTTGTAACAAATGTTTTTCGAGAATGGAGAAAGAAGTCATGGATTATATCATTATTGTTATGATAAATGATTTTGGAACGTAGAAAAGGATTCATGGATTATAACACTTTTGTTATAATAAGTGATTTTGTAAAGTAGTTAAGAAAACTTGTTACTTAATAAATGTTGACATTCTTAAATCTTTGGAGGAGTTTTGTTTTAAAGATAATAATAAGTTGTTTTATAAATGATAATTTATAAATGAAAAAGTCTTTAAAAAGATTGTTTTAAAGATAGAGTTAAGTGCAATTGGTTTTGGGTTTATAGTAAACAATGTTTTAATGACATTTGTTTTTAACCCTAAGTGTGAGACAAATTTGGTTTTAAAAGTTTAAAAGTTTGATTCAGTTATGAAGAGGATTTAGTATTATCCTTAGCACCAAACATCGAGAAGGTAGATTTTATACTCTATGAGATTTAAAAACTGGAGTGTTCTAGGCAAGGCTAGGAGCAACCAATGCCCTAACTTACCTAGCTTCATTTTTGAGCGAGGGATAGTATGAGTTGGAAATCGAAGTTTGGTGATAAGGGTAAGAAATTTAATTTCCGTAAGTGATATAACTTATATGGAAAGGATTTAGGCATATGCTTAGCACTGAACGTTGATGAAACTCTTGCTATTCTTAAAGTTAAGAATGTATGACAAGTCAAGGTAGGAAGCAACACTGCCCTAACTTGTACGGCTTCATAGTTTTTTTGTGGGGTAGTACTTGTTTGAGATCGATGAGTTGTGATAAGTATAAGAGATTTTAATTTCCATATACAATCATTTTTGTTACTCACGATAGTTGATTCATTGACTACCGATTTTGATATCCTCCTTTTTGCTTCGTTGATTCAAGATAATTTGTTGCTCGTTTGGAGCATTGATATCCTTCTTTGTGTTTCATCAATCTAGGACAATTTTTAGCTCGTTCTAAGCATTAACATCCAACACCGGAGATAACAAAAACTAAAGAGCGAGTGGGAGCCAAGCTATATGGGTCACACCCATTAAGTATATTCACATTTATCTAGAGAGGTTTTGGTTGCATGCATGCGGTGTTGTGGATATATTCGGATTCTCGAATGTTGTTTGCAAGGGTCTAGCTTGGAAGTTCTCGAGAGTGATGCATTTTTTACGTGGGCTTCCAAGTATATTTTATCTAGAGGTATAGTTTCGGTGTAAGGGGCGCGCCATCCTAGTCATGTTGGATAAAGTCGTTCTCCTTGTTTTGATTCGAACCTTGGAGTTAATCCTTTCTTAATTGCATCAAGAAGTGCCTTGTGCTCTTCTCTATGTTTAATTATTTGTGTCCATTCTTTATGTTTGGATTTAATCTTGTTTATGCCCATTCTTTCAAGTTTAGATTTTGTTATGATTTGTTTCCATTCTTTCATGTATGGATGTTGCCCTTGTGATTAAAACTAATTCCGTGTTTAGCGGCGCAGTCTCATAGATTATTATATGTTTATCACATTTCTTGAGTTTTCTCACATTGGTTTTCCAAATTGATCCAGATGTTATTTTATTATAATACTCGGGTCAGACCGATTTTTTCCAGTTGTTGTTCGTGGGACATAGAGCTCATGGAGTAGAGCTGGATGTTCACCTACGATAGTATTTTTAATTTCCATGGTAGTATTATGTATACCCATCAGCCATTGTAAGGTCAGGAAGTTATAGCTGTCCGGGCTGGTGAGGATTGTTTAAAACTATGATATACTATGTATCTTAGAGAGACGGCTTTTACCGTCTTTGTTATATTATATGTTGTCGTTATGCTACGAGATTCTGATTCCCCTATTCTTTTTTTTGTAACATCCTTCATTTTGAGGTCCGAAAATAAATGCTACCGAGCTGCAGTCATCAATAGTATTACTTTCTGATGACAAAATGCAATTATGTTAATCATATCAATAACATCAGAAGAACATGAATATGAAAAATTTTCATACATGTTTCATTAATCAAACTTTCATTACATTTCAGAAATAAGATTTTCACATTAATTACATAATCATATTCGTATCCCGTGCTTAGAGGAAATATAATAATTAGGAAATACTCTAAGGGTGACATATGAAGATTCCCTCTTGGTTGATCAGAGTCTAATACTTGACAGTTGTAAATTCTGCCATTGCACCCATTCAAACATAGCATAAGCTTTAAAGAACACAGCGGAAATAAAAACCCCTAATATTAGCTAGCTTGCCTCCTACACATATACAGAAGCTTACTTGTCTAACCTAAAAATCCTTACTCTCGACCTACTCAAATGAGTATCAGAGGGTTTAAGGGGAAAAACAAAAACTTCGGATCATACAAAAGTCCAGTGTGAATAATAATATTCCATCTCGAACCAAGTAGATATCTAGTGAGACCACGTCATTGAGCGGAACGGGTTTTCCCCTCACTAGTATCTTATCCAAATATGTTGATTATAAATCATGCACCTACAACCACAATGGTTAGAACAAAAGATAACATGATCATATGCTTGCAAAAAACAGGGCGACATTGATCTAAACGGGCGACATAAAACTGGGTAACATCGATCAAAACTGGTGGCAAATAACTGGATGGCATTGACCCACAGTGGCGGCATAAAACTAGATGGCATTGAATCAACCTGGCGGCATAAAATGGGTGGCATTGATCTAAACCGGTGGCATAAGCCCAAACTGGCAGCATAAAACTGGGTGACATTGACCCAAACCAACGGCATAAGACTGGGTGGAATTGACCCAAACCGGCGGCATAAAACTGTGTGGCATTGACACAAACTGGGTGCATAAACCTTGGTGGCATTGACATTGGATGGCATTAACATTAATGTCGTAAATAAAGGGTGGCATCAACATCGATGTCGTCAATAAAGGGTGGGATCAACATTGATGTCGTCAATAAAGGGTGGCATCAACATTGGTTGGCATCAACATTGATGTCGACAATAATGGGTGGCATCAATAATGGGTGGCCTCAACATTGGGTGGCATCAACATTGATGTCGTCAATAAAGGGTGGCATTATTGATTCAATGTCGTAGGTCATCAACATTGATTTAATATCGTAGGTCATCAACATTTGGTGGCATCAACATTGATGTCGTCAATAAAGGGTGGAATCAACGTTGATTCAATGTCGTAGGTCATCGACATTGATTTAATATTGTAGGTCATCGACATTGATTTAATGTCGTAGGTCTGATGGCGTGTCTGTAAATATCTTGAAAACTGAATTATATCCATTAACAGGTAATACTTTCCACCAATTCTTGCCTTTTGTCAAATTTTTATTGGATAAAAAATTCTCTTTTCATATTCTTTTCAGAATTTTTTGGAAATTCACATTTTGCTTTCTCAAAACAATTTGCAACCCTTTATAATTAATATTAATTAACAGCTTTTCTATCATCAAAAATTCATAGAAAATCATAAAAACTTGGGCAAAATCCCCAAAAATCACCAGAAATTAGATTTTCCATCTTCTTTCATATATAAAATCTTAGAAAATCCATAAAATATTCATATGAACTTGGTAGATTATGAAATTAAAAACTCATCTCCAAAATAATATTTTACATAACATATTCGAATTTAGGTCAATTGAAGATCAAAAACTAGGTTTTTACCTTTAAAAGCCTTAAGAATAATTCCATAAAATTCCAATAAATCATCATTCAATCAAATAATGATATAATCAATCAAGCATTACATATTATCATAACCAAATTGGAAATCATCCACAGATCCAAAAATGAACATAATTAAATGAGATGGATACTATTATTCCCCTTAGCTTTGATAAGAGAGTTTAGGATCTGTTTGAAGATTGATTTCCCTAAGCTTTTTCCTTGAATCCCTCAGTTTTTTCCTTCTTTCTTTTTCTTGTAATGGTTGGCCTCTTTAGGTTAGGTTTTGATTGTTTGAGAATGAAAATGAGACTGAAATGAGATAGGAAGAGCTAAGGAAATGAAATAAGAAACTATTCATGTTATGCCCATCTCATTTATTCTTTTCTAAGTTTCAAACAATCTTATTAGTTGATTATTTAAGGCATGGCTCAAATTAATTAAAAATCTCATTCTCCTTATTATACCACACACATTATTCTATTTGATTTATCTAATTAAATCTCCTAAATAATGTTAAACAAAAATTAGGTTAAGGATCACAATGAGCATATCAACCATGCAAACATCTATAACAATACATAACAAAAATGATGGCCTATTTGACTAGTAAAAAGTCACATGACAAATATAGAACATACCATCAAAACAACTTAGGATAAGTATCGCTAATCACGTTCTCTGCCCCTCAAGTACAGTCTTTCTTATCATCACTTCACTGGACTTTAAGCAATTTGATTGTCTTGTTTCTTACCCACTTCTCATCTCTAGCCACAACACAAACTGGTTATCTAACAATAGTCATATCCAGTTCCAATACTAAATCTTCCAATGCAGTCGGAGTAATAATAGTTTCTATATCATGTATACACTTCCTAAGATGAAAAACATAAACATTATTAACTCCGGCCAAACTATTTGGTAACTCTATCCGATAAGCAAGTTTCCCAATCCTTTCTATGATAGCAAACAAACTAACATATCTCAGTGCTAATTTCCCTAATTTCTCAAATTATACCACACCCTTCATCGGTGATACTTTAATAAAAATATGTTCTCCAACTAAGAACTCTAAATCCTTACACCTTTTATCTGCCTAACTTTTGTACCTAGACTGAGCTTCCTTTATCCTTGTTCGAATCAACTCAATCTTTTTCGTGGCTTCTCTTACCATATATGGACCAAGAACCAATTTGTCTCCAGTCTCCAACCAACATGCTGGTGATTTGCATGACCTTCCATAAAGAGCTTCGAAAGGCGCCATTCCTAGTCAAATAACTATTGTGATAAGAAAAATCAACTAAGTGCAAATGGTCTTCCCATGACCCTCCATAATCTAGTACACAAGCCCTCAGCAAATCTTCGAGAACTTTGTTAACGCTTTCTATTTGCCCATCCAATTATGGATGGTAAGCAGTACTCATCTTTAGCTTGGTACCTAAAATTTCTTGCAGACTCTTCAAGAATTCACTAGTGCATAGTATCTCTATCACAAACTATACTACTAGGAATCCCATGCAGTCTTACAATATTCTTCATAAACAACTTCGCTAAGGTAGATATTGTCCTTGTTGATTTAACGGGAATAAAGTGTGCAATCTTGGTCAGTTTATCTACCATGACCCATATGCTTTCATTTCCCTATTCAACCTTGGTAACCCGTCTATAAAATCCATAGATATAGTATCTCATTTCCAAAGTGGCACTTCCAAAGGTTGAAGCAATCTACTTTGTTTTTGATGATCGGCTTTTAATTGGTAGCAATTCAAACATTGTTTTACTCAGAAGCCTACATCTCTTTTCATTCTTTCCCAGAAGAAACACCTTTTCATATCCTGATACATTTTAGTTCCTCTAGGATGAATAGTAAACTTCAATCAATGACATTCCCTAAGAACTTACTTCCTTAGGTTACAAACATCTGGAACACTGTTTTGGTTTCCTCTTTAAGCCTTCCAATCTGTTCAGCTAGCAATGGATCATCTTTCTACTTAGAAGCAATCCTTTCGATCATTACCGGTCGAACTTCCAAACATGATAACATTGCGATATTCTGACTAGAACTAGCTGTTGACCTTAACCTTACACCAAAAGTAGTCAATGCTTCCAAATATCTCCATTTTACTAACATAGCTAATGCCACACTCTGATGTTTTCTACTAAGTTCATCTGCAACGTTGTTTCCTTTCCCTGGCGTATACTCAATATCAAAATTATAAGCTGCCAAAATCTCTAGCCACCTTTTCTATCTTATTTTCAACTTCTTCTGAGAGAATAAATACTTCAAAGACTTATGATCTGTAAATAAGTCGAATTGTTCTCACAAAAGATAGTGACTCCACACTTTCATAGCAAAGATCACCGCTTCCAAGTCTAAGTCATAAGTTGGGTATCTAACTCTGTACGGTCGAAGTGGTCGAGAAGCGTAGGAAATCACTTTCTCTTTGCATTAACACGCTCCTAACCCTAACCCACATACATCAGCATACACCACTAAATCTTGATTCCCATCTAGAACAACTGACATGGGCGCAATGGTTAATAAATGTTTTAGCTTTAATAATGCTTCTTCACATTTATTGATCCAAACATACTTTACACCCTTCCTTGTCAGTTTAGTCATAGGTGCCGCTATACGAGAGAAATCTTTGATGAATCTCTGATAATAGTCAACTAAAACCAGAAAACTTCTTATCTCGATCACTAGGTCTTTTCCAGTTATTAACAACTTTAATCTTAACTGGATCTATGGATAACCCATTTTCTAAGACTGCATGACCAAGGAACTTCACTTCCTTCTTTCAAAAATGACATTTTGAAAACTTCGCTTTTAGTTGATGTTGTCTCAACGTCTCTAGCACTTTTCTAAGATGAATATCATGATCTCTTTCATTTTAGAATTTATTAGAATGCCATCTATAAACACTAACATGAATCTGTCCAAATGCTCTCTGAAGTTCCAGTTCATCAAATCCGCAAAGTAAGCAGGTGCATTGGTAACTCTAAACGACATGACTGACCATTCATACGAACCATATTTTGTTTGAAATGCTGGTAATGAAATGCTATCTTCCACCACTCTCAATTGATGGAACCCTTTTGCTAAATCTAATTGGGAAAATACCTTGGCTCCACTCAACTAATCAAACAAATCATCTATATCTCAACAAAGGATACCGATTCTTTATTGTCTTCTCATTCAACTTACGATAATCAATACACATCCTTAACGACTCATTTGATTTCTTCATGAACATTGCGGTTGCTCCTCAAGGCGAACTACTTGGTCTAATAAAATTCTTTCCTTTTAAGTCCACCAACAGCACCTTTAACTCTTTCATCTCAGTAGGTGTCATTCTACTAGGTGGTCTACCTACGGGTTCACTTCCAGGTACAAGATCTATTTGAAACTCAATAGAGTCGTTTCGGCGGTAGTCTTGTAACTAGCTCAAAAACATCTGCACACTCCCTTACAGCAAAAACCCAATTCATTTCATCCTCCACTTCCATTGCGCCCAATAAATCACAAACATCTAAACTCGAATTTTCTACCGAGTATATAATCTGACCACGGCTATTAGGGCGTCTTAGTGATATTCTCCTATCCTAACAAAATATCCTAGCATCGTATTTGCTTAACCAATCGATACCCGGAATAATCCCAAAACCCATAAAGTTAAACACATACAAATTCTAGGTAAATGCATAACCTAAAAGTTCAAATTCTAAATGGTCGCATGTCATCCCAAAAGTTGCATAACCTCCTATCGAATTCGCAACCCTTAAGGAAGTAATAAGGTATGCTAGTTCTAAACTTAAATTATCTACCAAAATATATCAGCTTTCCCTTTCTTGGTAGCTCTACCCTTCTTCTTGAAGAACTTCCTTTTTCTGCCTTGAGAACCTTGAGTCTCTAAAGGTTTATCACTTCCAAACATCAAAGCGTTTCCTCCAACCAAACCAGCTGCAACTCCAGCTTGCATCATATTCACTAAACTGATACATAATCCCCATATCTACTGGTGGGGTTCCAGAACTCATATTTGCATTTGGATTAGCATTTGCTGCTCGACCCGGATTCCATCTAGTATTAGGTCGAATGTTTCCACTAGTTGTGGTGCTACCTCCACCTAAATTCACTCTTCCTTTTTCTTCTTCCATATCTTGGTTTTCGTAATCTATATACGAGACTTTGTAAGATACAAAGGAACGGTCTAAGAGAGAGGGGAGAATAATGATAGGATATACATTATATATAGCAAATACAAGTACGTTACTATAGCGTTATCTCATACCCCAATCTTATTCTCTGATTTATTTAGATTATGTTTTCAAAAACCTTTTAATCTTTTAAATTTTACACAAACCGATACTTTGATACCAAATTGTAATATCCTCCGTTTTAAGGTCCGAAAATAAGCGCTACTGATCTGCAGTCATCAATAGTATTATTCTCTGATGACAAAATGCGATTATGTTAATCATATCAATAACATTAGAAGCACTTGAATATGAAATATTTCAAACATTTTTCATTAATCAAACTTTCATTACATTTTAGACATAAGATTTTCACATTCATTACATAATCCTATTCGTAGCCCTTGTTAAGAGAAAATATAATAACTACAAAATACTCCAAGAGTGTCATATGAAGATGCCCTCTTGGTTGATTAGAGTCTAATACTTGACAGTTATAAATTCTACCATTGCATCCATTCAAACATAACATAAGCTTTAAAGAACACAGCGGAAATAAAAACCCCTAATATTAGCTAGCTTGCCTCCTACACGTCTACGGAAGCTTACTCGTCTAACCTAAAAATCCTCTCGACCTACTCAAATGAGTACCCGAGGGCTTAAGGGGAAAAACAAAAACTTCAGATCAAACAAAAAGTCCAGTATGAATAATAATATTCCATCTCGAACCAAGTAGATATCTAGTGAGACCAAGTCATTGAGCGGAATGGGTTTTCCCTCACTAGTATTTTATCCAAATATGTTGATTATAAATCATGCACCTGCAACCACAATGATTAGAACAAAACATAACATGATCATATTCTTGCAAGTAACCTGGGTAAATCTGAATAGTCTGTCATCCAAGGTTTATGTACACCCAAGGTTTACCCTTCCCAACAATAGGTTGTCCTTCTCAAATCATAATTTTTCTAAGGCCACTATGATCCTAATGGTTTTGTAGGCCAACCAACAACCTACTGGGATGACTCGGGCCAAAACATAACCAGATGTCCACAAATCTCCAAATACAGTTAAGAGTAAAACAACTTAAATAATCTGGTGAGCATATAGAGCTACGAGTTCCTTTCTATGTGTAAACATCATTTTAGTCTCACTACTGACAAAACCTTATGCACTGGAATCACAGACCTTTACCAATCGGAGGCTAATGGCTGAAGCATAGGGCGCGACCCTACACTAATCCCACTTTCAATCTTATCTGGTTTAAAATTCATGAGTCGGGTCTTTTGATCAGTTTAGAGCATCCTAACACAAATTAATCTATCTGATCTCCTGAATGAAATTCTACTCACCTTAGAGTGTAGTCGACCATACTCACTACTGGGACAACCTAACTAGTAATTCTGCCACCAAAATCCCAAGATGCAATATTGGGTGATGAAATGTGAGTATGACAATAATAAAATATGTAAATTTAACTGATCGATTGATAACAAGAACATATAACATCATTCAGTAAACAATGTTCAATCAATAGTCACATACACAATAAGTAATATTTTCCGTTGGCAAACTTCACACAAAATTAAACATCATTTATTTTCTTGAAACCATTTATTTTTAACATTGACAAACCACTTGAAATCATTCTTTAAAACAAGGAAAACTTCGTCGATTACTTAACCAAAATCTTATGCCAAGCACTAACCTGATGGCATAAAACAGCCATCATAAGTCTAAACTGATGGCATAAAACAGTCGTCTTAAGTCTAAACTGAGGGTGTCATAAGTCTAAACTAATGGCATAAAACTCGATGACATTGATCTAAACTGGCGGCGTAAAACTGGGTGGCATTGATCTAAAATAGTCGCATAAAACTGGATGGCATTGACCCCAACTGGTGGCGTAAAATAGGTGGCATTGACCTAAACTGGCGGCATAAAACTGAGTCAAACTGGCGGCATAAAACTTGGTAGCATTGACCCAAACTAGCGGCATAAGACTAAGTGGCATTGACCCAAACTGGCAGCATAAAACCGGGTGGCATTGACATTGGGTGACATTAACATTAATGTTGTCAATAAAGGGCAACATCAACATTAGGTGGCTCAACATTGATGTCGTCAATAAAGGGTGCCATCAATATTAGGTGGCATCAACATTGATGTCGTCAATAATGGGTGACATCAATATTAGGTGGCATCAACATTGATGTCGTCAATAATGGGTGACATCAACATTGATGTCGTCAATAAAGGGTGGCATCAATATTGATTTAATGTCTTAGGTTATCAACATTGATTTAATGTCATAGGTCATCAACAATGGATGACATCAACATTGATGTTGTCTACAAAGGGTGACATCAACATTGATTTAATGTCATAGGTCATCAACATTGATTTTATGTCATAGGTCAACAACATTGATTCAATGTCGTAGGTCCGATGGCATTTCTGTAAATATCTTTAAAACTAAGCTATTTCCTTTTAATGGTAATACTTTCCACCAACTCTTGCCTCCTATCAAATTTTTATTGGATAACAAATTCTCTTTTCATATTATTTTCATAATTTGTTGGAAATTCACATTTTACTTTTCCAAAAAAATTTGCAACTCTTTATAATTAATATTAAGAGTTTCTATCATCAAAAATTCATAGAAAATTATAAACACTTGGGAAGAATCTCTAGAAATACCAAAACCCGATTTTCCATCTTCTTTCATATATAAAAATTTTGGGACCAAAATATTAATTTTATTATTTTTAATAAATGAAGACCTAAAATAAATACTTTTTTCATCTTAGGAAACTCATAAAATATCCATATGAACTTGAAAAATTATGAAATTATAAATCCATCTCCAAAATAATGTTTTACACAACATACTCGAAATTCAAGTCAAGTGGAGATCAAAAACTAGGTTTTTACCTTTAAAATCCTTAAGAATAATTCCATAAAAATTCCAATAAATCATCGTTCAATCAAATAATGATATAATTAATCAAGAATGATATATTATCATAACCAAATCAGAATCATCCATAGATCCATAAATAAATTTAATTAAATGAGATGAATACTATTATTCTTCTTAAATTTGATAAGTGAGATTAAGATTTTTTTGAAGATTGATTTCCCTAAGCTTTTCCCTTGGATCCCTTAGTTTTCCCCTTCTTTTTTCTGCTTGTAATGGTCGACCTCTTTAGGTTAGGTTTTGATTGTTTGAGAATGAAAATGAGAATGTAATGAGAGAGGGAGAGCTAAGGAAATGAAACAAGAAACTATTTCTATTATGCCCTTCTCGTTTGTTCTTTTCTTTTCTAACTTTAAAATAATCTTATTAGTTGATCACTTAAGGCACGACTTAAACTAATTAAAAAATCTTATTCTCCTTATCATATCACACACATCATTCTATTTAATTTATCTAATTAAATCACCTGAATAATGTTAAACAAAAATTAGGGGTATTGCAATTTTATTTTTACCCTAACAATCTGCCTTCCGGCACGTGGATGCTAACCATTCAAATACCGTGGATGTATTAAGTGCCGACTTTCAATGGTCGAAAATTTAGGTCGTTACATTTGGTTTCAAAGCCGAAGGTTAAGCATAAACCTTGGCTTTGGTATGGTATGGCTCATTCGAAATAGGGTAGGTGACACCCTAGAATGAGATGAGAGTATTATATATACAAGAGCGTATTTATTATTGATATAAAAACATATTGTGTTAATTAGTATGTTGAGTTGTTTATGAATTCTGGTCGAGACGTGGGACGCCTCGGTATCGATAGCGATTTCTAAACACTTGTACAAGGCAAACAAACGCGATATTGGTTTTTGAAAGTTGGTAAATGAAATATTGTACCTAGGATTATATTTTTTTTATGTATATAAGAAATAATTTTTAAATTTATATGGTTATTTATGGTGTGTTTTTTGATTAAAAGTGATAATATTTCTTTATTATCATTGTGGTTTGATTTGTCATGTTTGGGTAGTTTAGAAGAATTGACCATTGTTTGTTGATTGTCGATTTATGCTTTACTTATTTATGAGCATTTATAGTTTTGATAATTGTAAGTGCATTAAAATAAACCCCTTATGAATTAAGTTTCACAGTTTGGCAATAGGTGTTTGGTGAAAATGTTAAGTTAAAACTTTTAATAAAGTTGTTTAATATCATCTAAATGGGAAGATAAGACATTTAGACGATAAAAATATTTGTGAAAAGTTTATTATAATAAAGGAAAATTATTACAATATAATAGGATTTCGAAGGTACATTTAATATGAGTATGGTATATAAAATGATTTATAAAGGGTGTTTTATAAGTGAAAAGAGTTTTTGAGAATTTAAATCTAGGTATAGCTTGAAATGATTTCAAAAAGGATTTTGAGAAAAGTAATGGTAGTACTACTCGGAAGTATTTATAAGTATAAATATCTCAAAGATAATTTGTTGGAAAGAAACATTTTCATTGGATAATTCGGGGAAAACATCTCGTTTAGTTTTGTTGTACTCTGAATAATTTTCTAAGTGACGATCAAATGTTTTCTTAGCTGAACGTTGTAGTGCACTTAGTAAATTATTCTTTTTATCATTTTGTGATCGAAATGAGTCCAAATCCGAATGAACCCAAAGCGAGTGTTAGTGAATAAATTGTTAAAGTTATTATATATATATATAGTATGGTTTTAAAAGAATTTTTGAAATAAAACAGAGTATTTAGTTCTTAAGTTTTCTTAAAGGAAATCGATTTAAAATAAATGGTATTTTGATGAAAGAATGTTTTACTAAATGAAATTTTTAACACTTGGATAGAAAAGAAAAGAGATAGTTTAACACAAGTTTTTAAATGGGTTAAATTGGATAGGTAGTTTTTAATAAGCATTGTTTTATTAAAACTGTACCTTTGTTTAACATCTAAGTCAAATAAACTTTTTGATGTTGTTGGGCCAACTAATACATATCTTTACCTTAGGGATGTCTAAGGAAAAGTAGACTCTAGGACTAAGTTTAGATACCAGCATCCTACTCTTCTTAACTACTTACCGGACCGGATAGGTAAGGAGGCTGAAGTAATCGACTCAGCTTTAAGGCCCATATTATATTTGGGACTCCATCTAAAATTTGAAAGTCAAATGAAATTGATATTTTGTATATACTCTTAGGATATAGAAGTGTATTATACAGGTAAATAAAAGTGGAGTAAGTTTTTAATTTAATGTTTTATAAAAACATGTCTTTATAAAATATTTATAAACTTAAGTGGAAATTTATGAAATGATTCATAAATGGTTTTAGTATTGAATGAAACACTATAAATGAAAATGGAAGTGATATAGAAAGAGATTGGTGCAGTTAAGAAACTAATAAGATTAAGTACGTAAGTTGTACGCAAATCATTTTATTCGCACGGTTCTTGATATAGGATTCAAATACATAACTTTGGGGCGATTCACACCGGTCTGAACAAGAGTTTCTCACTTGATTCTTGACGGTGAACACTTGATTCTGATTCTTGATATGATACTGAGGTTTTCTATCATAGTATATGGCTATGTAAGGATAAAAGAGGTTTCTAATCAAGGAACCATATCAGAGTCCACACAAGGGAGGTCGAGTGAGCAATACTAGTTTGGAAGTAAAGTTTATCTATCCGAGCAAGTGGTCGGATTAGATATTGTGTACGGATGACCATGTACATCATACGGGCTTAAGTATATTTGTATACTATGTTTTGTGGCGTTAGGAAGTTTAGGAGGTGATTTTAAATTTTATTCTTAGGTAGTGATGTGCACATAAAAGTGCATATTTTTACTTCCATATTTAATCTACTTTTAATTAAATAAATGAGCATATTAGGTTATTTTACATATTTAAACCAAAATTTAAATTGGTTTCAAATCATCATTTATTCATCTTCATTTAGGAGTAAAATGGTAATTTTTGTGTATGATTTAATTTGAGAAAATTTATTTGCACGTTTTTAATTTTATTTGTAGGAAATGAAGTGCAAATATGAAGAGGTTTCATGGATGAATGCATGAACACATGTTGAAGGCTAATGAAGAAAGGAAAATAAAAGAATTCATGCAACATGGAGGAGCCCACATACCCACTAACGTATGGTCCATAATTAAAAGCACATGCACATGTTAATGGAGGCTTAAAGGCATATTAGTAGGGATTAATTATTTCCCTAATGATTACTTGGAGGTTACACTTTCTCAAGTGCATTTAGGTAGTCCCCTAAAATATGGATTAGGGTTTTAAGCATGTATAAATACCCCTTATGTTTCATGTAATTATTTTCTTATTTTTCATGCAAGATTGTAGCCACAAATCAAAGTTAAATAAAAATTTCATTAATGGCTTCTTAGCCTTGTTTTTACTTTCATGCAATTTTTATTTATGCTTTCTTTTCATGCTCTTTTTATTTCATTCTCTCTCTTACTTAGTTTATGCTTCTCTTGTTTAATGTTAGCAGCATAGAATTAATTCTTGTAATTAGTTTAGTTTTATTTTATGCAAGCAGTTAGCTCTCTTTTCTTGTAATTAGCTCTCATTTTTCTCTTCTTTTATGTTGAAATCATTTTATGTTAACATGATTTTCAAAAATGAGTAACTAAACCCCTTCAATTTAGGGGTAATGAAGCTCTCATGAAACATATTAAATTAACATAATGATTTCATTTGTGATCTCTCTTATGTGCTTAATGGAAATTATGAATGATGGTGGTTTATGTTTCTTTTTTTTATTGAATTTTGATAGTTTATGTTAACATCTCAAATAGGCTATGCTTAACTCCATTTTAAACATAAACTATTTGATCATTTACCTAAGTTATTTTGATAATGAAAGTCAAACTAGAATCAAAATTTGATGGTCTATGTTACTAATTAATACTAAACGGATCATGCTTAAAATAGATTTTGTTTTTAATTTCATGTCAATTTCAAGAGTTTTGCTAAGTGGATTTGAATGATGTGTTAGAGTTTGATGATTTAAGTTGTGCTAATCAATAGCACAAATAAATCATACATATAATAAGCACATATATTATTTCTATATAATATTTTAAAGAAAGGTTATAAATGTGTGTTGATTTATATGAATGATTGGAAGTGGATTTGCCTCTAAATTGTTCCTTAATCACATAGTTTTATTCACCTTTGCTCTAGTTTATTTTCTGCAATTTTTCTAGTTTAAAATCACTTCAAAACTTTGGGCTAGTTTGATTGAGTATTATTAGAATTTAATTCTTTCCCTGCGGTATGACCCGTACTCGCATACGTACTACGATTGTACGCCGTGCGTTTGCGGTTTTTATAACGATATTATTTTTAATGACGGTTGTCTAATCGATAGAAATTTCTGTCATTATCAACAAGTTTTTGGCGCCGTTGCCGGGGATAGTAATTTGATTTTAATTCTACTCTTCGGATTATTTTTATTTGATTTGCATTTTAAAAAAAATCCGTGTTGCGTGTTTGTAGTGTGATTTTTTGCTTTCATTTGAGTTGTGTGCTCTTTGTGTTTCTATTTGCATTTGCAATTTAAAAAAAAAGAAAATAAAATACATAATTGCATTTCAAAACAAAACAACAAATTTTATTTCATTTACATACAATTTACACTCTTATGTTCTATATTGCAATTTAATTTTGCATTCATTATTTACATTGCAAACTCATACAATTCTGCTATCAACTCCCTGGCAAACTTGCCTCTGTCATCAACATTCAAAACATAATTCATTCCTAACTGCAACTCTGTCATCACCATTCCTTTATCATCACAAAACTTCACCACTCCAAACACTACCTCATCAACCTGAATCCATCAACCAAACATCCTCAATCACAACCCCACTCCAACAGTGAACACTTTCAACTTCAGCCTTCAACTTGATTCATTCCTTACTGCAATTCACTACACATTCATCACACTACTGCCTATTTCTCCAACCCTACAACTCCAACATATCATCCCCCGCCATCCCCCTACTTCAACAAACACTCACATACAACCACCTAAAACACTTCAACTGCAACAACCCTACTGAAACAAACAGAACACTCCAATCAACAATCTTCTGCCAACCTCCTCCAACAATACACTTCTACCATCAACTTCACCTTACAACTACCATCTTCAACAACAAAACTCCTTCCATACATCACTACAACTTCCACCACCTTTTCTCTTTCCCTGCTACAACATTCAGCCTTCAATCAACCAATGTTCCTCAATCCCTACTACCACATAGCCTTCGCACTCAAACAAACTGTCAACTTCCTCTATCAAGTTTCCCACTGCCTCCATCATTAGCCTGAAGAGTACAAACCAAAAACCGAACCTCACCATTCCTAGAACACATAGCCGAACTCCTGCAATGCATCATCATAGCTTCACCCTTCATTGCCTTCGACCTACCAATACAGCGAAACCCATACCACAACAACATCATCCAAACCTAAATCTCATATACTAATCTCAGCAACAACGCAAACCCCCATCTTCTCCCTGCCTCCGATCTCTTCTTCCCAAAGCCTCTACCAGCGTCACACTAACATCCACTTCAACAAACCCTGCAAGTCTCAATCCCCATCTCCTTCTGCACTGCAACCGAGAACAACCACCTTCGAGCCTCATCTCGCAACCAATTCATCACCAAATAGTCACCGGCTACCAAAATTCGAACAACCCACCACTTGAAATCAACTTCAACTACAACAAGAAATCCGAATCAAACCCTCGACCAGAATTTTGAAAATTTTGTTTTGGGAATTTTGTATTGTTTTCTGAATCGTCTTTTGTGAAGTTGAATATGAGCTACGTGAATTCGGGTATGTTGTTAAGTAATTGAGAGTGGTGTTTCTATTTGTTGTTAAGAAGTATTGCGTATTGGGCTTGTGAGCCTGTGAGCTGAGTCCTTTTAGTTTTAGTTTTAAAAAAACAAAAAAAAAATTTCAATAATTCTGTGTTGTTTACAATTTTCTTTTGTTTACAAATAGAAAGAGTTGCTTTGCTTACAATTTTCTTTTGTTGTTTTCAATTTTCTTTTGTTTTGAGTTTTGTTTTGTTCTATATATTTATCCTTTAGAAAAAAAAATATACTGCATATAGCTTGTTAAAATTTTCAGGTTGCAAAAGCAGAAAATCATAAGGAAATGAATTGTTTCGCTTTGATTGCCAAAATAAATTGCTTGCTAAAAAAATTGCCGCTTTAAAATAAATTTGTTAATAATTCTGCATGCTTTGGTATCGTGCTCTTATCTCTTATTTTTTATTTTCTTTGCATTGTTGGTTGCTTGCATTTTTTTAAAAAAAATTCAAAAAAAAAACAAAAAAAAAACAAAATCAAATTTCATTCGTAGTTGCATTATTAAATCACATTTAATTCCTTTTTTGCATTCATTTCATTTTGTTTTTCTTTTCTAAGGGCAACACCCAAATCCACATAAGGTGGGGGATTTCATCATCCCTTCCTTGGTCTATAAATTGCATTTGATAGTAGAATCTGACTAATAATAACGGTTAGACGTTAGACGTAAAGGTGTCACGAGCATAGCTAGGGCTTAATTGTATCTTGACAAATTGTCTTCTTTCGACAATCTAATTTCTTGGTGTCTAGGCTATGGTAGAGCAATAATCATATATAAATATTACAGTGATTCGTAAATATTATAGTGATTGTTTCTCTGAAGGTACTTAAACGTTCGGCTGCATTGCTACGGTGATTCATGGTGCGTCGATAACTCATGTTCGTTACCTGGCTAAGAACTATTTTGTTGGATTAAGACAAAATGTGATTATACAATTTTGGGTTAAGAGCTACTAAGCACAGAAAATTTGTAATTAAGTCCTTGCATTCATTTAGTTGCATTAGTTCTTGCGTATATACAAAAACAAAATCCAAAAGTAAAAAAATTTACATTTTACTTAACTAAGTTTTTTTTAAATCCATAAAAAAGTTAAAAAATCTCTTCGAATCTTCTCCTTTGAAAAGAAAATCAAAGGAAAACAAAAATCCAAAAAAAATCTTTTCGAAAACAGAAATTAAAAAAACAACAAAAACATTTAAAAAAAATCGAAAATCCAAAATAAAAACAAAACAAAAATCAAATCTTCCTTTTGAAAAATAAATTCTTTTTGGTAAATATTTTTCTTTAAAAAAATATATATATATAAAAGAAAACAATTTTTCACTTTATTTCATTTTCATACCTTGCTTCATTCTCTTAAACTTGATTCTCACTTCGTTCTCTTCTTAACCTTTTCACTTGTGCATGAGTACCTGAACTCGTGACACAACAATAAATTGTTTAACTCGAACAACCCTCAAACAATAGCAAATGAAAATGCCCCACGCATTCTTATGGATATAATCTTTCCTAATAGATTTTCTATTCTTTCTTGTATCACATTACCCGCACCAACGAGTAATCACTTCGAAATTCATTCTAATCACATTTCCACGCTCCCGAAATTTGACAATTTTGAACACAATGACCCATACATCTTCTTAATGAAATTCAAACATGTATGTGCAACCATTAAACTCCAACAATTATGTGATGATGGAATTAAACTTCGGTTAATTCCATTCGCTCTTACCGATTACGCTGAAAAATGGTTGTATAGTTTACCTTCGAACTAAATCAAAACTTGGAAAGAATTTGTTAAAGTTTTCTTAAAAAAGTTCTACCCCTTGGAAAAAACAACTAAAATTCGAAACAAAATTGTCAATTTTCATCAATTCAGGGTTGAAACTTTCAAAAAATATTTTGAAAGATTTAAAGAGCTTTTCATAAAATGTCCACACCATAATTTCAAAAAATAGATTCTTTGCCAAATCTTATACGATGGACTTGAAAATAGTTTACGAATTATGCTTGAATCGATGTGCCAAGCCAATTTTCTCACCCAATACCACGACAATGCTTGGCAATTCCTTAAAATTTTGGCCAAAAAATCATCCCAATGGGAATTTTCTAACGAAAAATCCATTTATTCACAATCGAGCGCGCACTCCATAGGATCATCATTGGCTTTGGAAGCTAAAATCGATGCAATGATCAATAAATTCGACAACGTTTTCACATCCAACCAAATGAACCAAGCTTCCCAACCAATGTGTTATAAATGCAACGATCTGAATCACATAACCGATCAATGTCCTAATTTGATGGAACAACTCAATGCTTTTAATAAGATCAAGAATGACCCATTTTCTCCAACGCACAATCCTGGTTGGAGAAATCAGCCTAACTTTGCTTGGAACCAAAATAATTCCAACACGAATTTGGTTTGTCCCAAATTTCAAGCATTTCCGAACAATGCTTCGAATCCCCTCTTTCAACCCAATCATTTTCAACAAAATTTTGCGGGTCCGTCTCAAAATCAACCGCAATAATCTTTTGCTCCCCAAGAGAATAAACGATTGACTTCACTTGAGAAAAGTCTTTAAAATTTGGCTAAAGCAACTACTCAAAGCCTCCAATCAAACAGCAATTTGTAGAATTTGTTCACCACGTACATGCAGAATATGAGTCGATCGATCGCTAAACTTGAAACGCAAATGAGTCAATTAGCCATATCTTTGAGTGAACGTGAATGGGGCACATTCCCAAGTCAGCCAGTTCCGAATCCCAGAAATCAAAACACGAATTTGAATCAAGCCCATGTAATTTAAGACAGCAACGTAAACCAAATGAATGCTATCACGACTTTGCATTCCGGTAAACAAATCGACGATCAAGTTGTCAGTCCAAACGATTTACTAGAAGCTCCTCTTGACACTTCTAAAAAAACAAGCGAATATGAACAAAATATTGAGCCAAACATCGAATCAAAATCCAATCAAATTCTTCTTCTACTCAAGTAGACTGACCCACTGAGTATCGTGTTCCATTTTCACATTGCCTTCGACCCAAGAAACATTCTGATCAAATGGAAAAGATGTTGGAAATTTTTAAACAAGTCAAAGTTAACATCCCACTTCTTGATATCGTTCAACAATTCCCAACTTACGCTAAATTCCTGAAAGACTTTTGTACTTAAAAATGACACACTCATGTACCCAAAAAAGTTTTCTTAGCTGTCGGTCTTAGTGAAGTCTTGTCCCAATCAATTCCCGTCAAATACAAAGATCCTGGATGTCCGACGATCTCGTGCACGATAGGAGAAGGGACAATTAATAAGTGCTTAGTAGACTTGGGTGCGAGCATCAATTTGATTACTTATTTAGTTTACGAACAACTTGGCTTGGGTGAACTAAAACCGATGAAAGTTACTCTTCAATTTGCCGATCATTCAATAAAGAAACCCATAGGAGAAATCAAGGACGTACTAATCAAAATTGGTCAATTTATATTCCTTGTCGATTTCATCGTTTTAAAGACACAACCCATGAACAATCCGATGAGTCAAATTCCATTGATTTTAGGCCAACCCTTCTTGGCTACTTCAAATGCTCTAATTAATTGTCGAAACGGTTCAATGAAAATTTCTTTTGGAAACATGACTTTGGTTCTTAACATCTTCAATCTTGAAGATCAATTGAACGAACCACTTGACCAAACGTTGGAAGTTAGCTCCATTCAAGAAAATTTTGATAACAAAATAGTTGACCTAAACCACGAACGCGAGTCCGAATACATACAACTATTTCAAGATGAGCCTAAAATATTGAATACGCGTTTTCGTTTGAACCCCTCACCGTCGAGTCATAACTTCAAACGAATTCTTTGATTGAGCAACCCCCTAAGTTGGAACTCAAAAATCTTCCCGATCACCTTAAGTACGCATATTTAGGTGACAACGAAACGTTTTCCTGTCATAATATCTTCAATAATCCTCTTGATCAAGAAGCTTCTCTTCTTTCAATATTGTCGAAAAACAAAGAAGAAACTGGATGGTCAATCACCGATATAAAGGGAATTAGTCCCGCTCTCGTTCAACATCGTATCCATTTAGTTGACGATGCCAAGCCTGTTCCCGACGTGCAACAAAGGATTAACCCAAAAATAAAGGATGCAGTTCGAGTCAAAATTCTTAAACTTCTCGATAACGGAATCATATACCCAATCTCTGATAGTTCGTGGGTTAGCCCAATTCATGTCGTGCCTAAAAAGTCTGGACTTACCGTTATCAAGAACGATACTAACGAAATCATTCCAACCCATACTCAGACGGGTTGGCGTGTTTGCATTGATTATCGAAAATTAAATGCCGCAACACGTAAAGATCACTTTCCTCTTCCTTTTATCAACCAAATGCTTGAACAATTAGCCGACCATGAATTTTATTGCTTTCTTGATGATTATTCTGGTTATAACCAAATTCCAATCGCTCCTAAAGATCAAGAAAAAATGACTTTCACATGTCCCTTTGGCACCTTTGCGTATCGATGTATGCCATTTGGCCTTTGCAATGCTCCTGCTACTTTCCAGAAATGCATGGTCAGCATCTTATCTGACATGATCGAACACTTTTTGGAAGTGTTTGTGGATGATTTTTCCATCTTTGGAAACTCTTTTTCCAAGTGCTTACACCATCTTGAGTTGGTTCTTAATCGATGTAAGGACAAACACTTAACGTTAAATTGGGAAAAATGTCATTTTATGGTCAAACATGGCATTGTCCTTGGACATGTAATTTCAAACAAAGGCGTTGAGGTGGATAAAGCAAAAGTTAATGTAATTGCGAATCTACCCATTCCCAAATCTGTCGAAGACATTCATTCATTTTTTTGACACGCCGGTTTTTATCGACGCTTTGTGAAGGACTTTAGTAAAATCGCCCGGCCTCTGACAACTCTTCTTGGAAAGGACATTCCATTTGACTTTAATTCTGATTGTGTTTCTGCTTTTGAACGTCTCAAAAACGAACTCATTTCCGCTCCCATCATTTGCTCACTCAATTGGGATCTTCCTTTCAAAATAATATGCGACGCCTCTAATTTTGCAGTTGGTGCTGTCTTAGGACAATGCATCAACAAAATTCTTCACGTCATCTACTATGCTAGTATGACTCTAAACGATGCTCAACTCAATTACATGACCATTGAAAAAGAGCTTTTAGCGGTAGTCTTCGTGCTCGAAAAGTTCCGACCTCATTTAATTGGCTCACACATTATAGTTTACACTGACCACTCCGATCTTAGGTACCTTTTCGCTAAAAAGGATGCTAAGTCTTGTTTGATCCGTTGTGTGACAACCCACCTTTTTGGACGGTTTAAATCGACAATAACCCACACATGTCTAACCCAAACCATTCAAAAAGGAGGATTATCAATGGGATAAATAAGAAAAATAGAGAAAAGAAGAAAAAAAAAATACATAATCTCGCAGCGGAATTGACAAAATATAATAATCAAATAAACAGTTCATGAAGCTGTTATACAATTTACATTTGATAACACAATTTTTACACCATAATCAGAGTACAATCAACAAACGTATCAAAATGATGCAACGAAATAATACTAATAATATAATATACCAAACTTCGTCTTCGTCCATTAGAAATAATGTCTTCAAACACTGAAATGCTTAGGCTGACCCGAGCGTAATGAAAAGACAAAACACTCGAGTCAGAACTAAAAATTCTTATGTAAGTTAAATCAACAACCATTAAATATGAGTATAATAGCTTCAGAAATGTTTATGAGATTTTACATCTCCTACCAAGTGTACAACATGATTGTAATAAATTAAGAGATGTTACGGGATTTTCCATCTCTTAAGGATCCGTTAAACTATCTATATGTAGTAAGATACGCTATATATGTAGTGTCTATCAGTAATGTAAAGTATTAAAATAGCGTTAAGGCTTTACATTGATCCCCCTTAATACATTTTTAAGCATTGTCCTACAGCTTGCCTTAGTAGCATCACCTGTAAAGTCGGTAGCCAGAGAGGCGCTGCGATAAGACAACACTAAAACAAAATCGTAATGGTCACGTATAAGGATAAAGAGTATGACATGGCACGTAAGGCGATGCCCAAGGTAGGATACTACCGTTTTGCGTTGGTGGTAATCTCTAACGGCCCACCGTGTCCAACACTCCCAAAAATCCAAAGGTGTGCACCAATCATTTCAAATTGACACAAGTGTCGAGGTCTATCCATCATCGTTCTCTTTCCTCAAATCCAGCAAATGTTCGCCAATCCAACCACTTTATTCTGGATCATCCACTGTGTACACAGTTGTTAAAGTGGTTCTAATATTGACAGAGTGTATGCCAATAAGAGGCCCCAGTCTCTTTAACAACCAAACGCCATTTTTCACATCGGCTGGTTCTTTTACGTTTCGGAAAAAAAATTCATATTTTGATATAAAAATATCATATTCACTTCAGAAATATCACTTCATTTCAAAATACCATATTTACTCAAAATATGTCATTTCACTTGAAAATATCATTTCAAATCCAAACTTAGGTTATAACCTCATTAACCACATACACATTTAAATTAACGATTTAAATATAAACATTCCAACTTTGCACAGTTTGAGTTTTTAGAAAATAGTTTGAATAGTTATAAATAGTTTAAGTAGTTTAACCGTTTAAAGATTTAAAACGGTTGATATAAAATGGTTTGAGAATTGAAAATGGTTTATACAGTAAAATATTTTGGAAAATCTAAATAATTTGAATATTAAAAAGATAGGTTTCAAATAGTTTATATTAAAATAATTTATTTTGAAAATAATATCAAATCAAACGGTTTCTTTCCATTTCAACAAATCTGGACCCATATCCAAATTTCAAATCAACAAAACTCAATTTCCAATCTTTCAATTTAATTGACTTAATTTTGATTTAGTGTCAAATCAACTTGATTTCAATTTCAATTCGAATTAACTTCAATTTTCGAAACATTCATCTTTAACTCCAAATTTGATTCAACAATTCAATTCAATGATTTAAAGTTCCAATTCAATTCTTATTTTACCATTTCAATTCATATCAATTGCCTGTCCAATTTCAATTTACTAATTTAAAACACTTAAATCGAATTAAACCTTATTGTTCAATTTTAAGATCCAAATCTTTAAAATAATTCAATTTCCAAAATTGAAGTCATATATCGATTAAACTTCACATTTCGATTTTAATTCTTTAAAACAATTTCTTTTTAACCAATTTTAGTTTTAACATTTCAAAGCTCGAATTAGAAATAATTCAATTCATATAAATCCATAATTTATTTCCTTTAAAACAATGTCATTTAATCAAAATCAAAATTCAAGATTTTAAAACCATTTTATTTAACCAATCCGCTGTCCTTATATAATTTTCTATCCTATGGCCAAGTAAATAGTTAATTCAATTTTTAATTTTAGGGATGGATATATATCATTTCAACCCAAATCAAGGTGTCATAGGTATATATCATTTCGCCCTATTTCTTAGTTTATTCGAAATGGTCCAAATGATAATATAAATGATGTAAATAAACAATAGGTAACAACAGGAATAAGTCAAATAAATAAAAAACCATACATCCATCATCAATTAATAGGCATACAATAACCATTAACATCCAAATCAACCAATATATCACAACAGTTACTGATTTTCAGTTATCGGTGTTTAACTAGCAATTAAATTCAATATTAATTTAAATGTCAATTTAATTCAATATAAAATTCAAATTAATTTAAATGTCAATTTAAACTACCAAACATGTAACAGCCCAATATTTTAAACGAAATTTTAAATAAAAAAATTAAAACATTTTGAAATTTTGGGTAAAAATTAAAGTGTAGTAATTTGTATAAAACGAAATTTAAAGCGTTACATTTCGTTACGTTTTGTCCGTTCTTAGCTTTACTGTAGAATAAAATCTTATTAGTGGTGATAATAACTATTTTTAAATTCGGGTTAAAAAGATACGTTATATTTTTGAGAACCGTTAACATTTATTAAATTTATTTAATAAAAAGAAATAAGACAAATTGTACGTTATTTGGGCGTTCATAATTTCTTTTGTTTTCACCGTCCATTTGATGTTTGGATGCATTGGCAATTCAAGTTCAGCCGTTCAAAATTCGTTCACGCGTGAAAATATTCATTCATTTGGCCTCCCTTACGTTTCGCTTATTTAATATGATTTATTTCTATAATTTCTTTACCGTTCCAAAAACTTTTCGTTGACTCCTCTGTACAAGTTGTGAACAGCTGCCTTATTATTTTCGCAAGAAAACAAGTTTCCATCACTTCAGCTTTTTGTTGAGACCTCGTACCAAGGTATGGCTGCATATGCTCCCCTCTATTTTCTTCTTCCTTTTTCTTTTTATCTTTTTTTTCTTCTTCCACCTGTCGACTCTGCTCTGTTTTCGGTTACCTCCTTCACACTTGTCCCATGCATCTGACCGCGTCAGACAACCATCACGGCAACCCCGTTCGCCACCACACGAGACCAACCCTACCCCAGACCGTCACCGCTTCTCCTCCACGTCAGCCTGACATCACCACCGCCTCCATACCCAGCCACACCAACCCATTCGCACCACGAACCTATCAGTCTTCACCCCACGCCTGACATCACCACTGCCTCCATGCCCAGTCCACCACCAGCCATCACCACGACGTCAGCCTCCATCTCACCACCCGAACGAAACCAGCCTTTGCCAGAGAACCCCACGTCACCAGACTGTCACCACTTGTCCCCACGTCTCCAAACCTAGGCCAACCTTCACTGCCTCATGCGAGACAGCCTTCTACCCTGACCCACCACGAGACCAAACCCACCCAGCTGATCACCAAAGCAGCCAACCCAGTCGAATCCCAACTGCCAATACCAGACCGAGACAGCTTTCCAGTCCTCCAACCGTGACCATCCCACCACGGCAGTCGCCTGACACCCACCACGAGTTCAAAACTCCACCCAGACCGAGAACTGTTCGTCCCTTTTATTTTATTTTTTTTTCTTTGTTGTGTGTTGTTTTCCCTGAACCAGTTTGAAATTAAAAATAAAGGAGTAGTACTGAGAGGAGAACATTGTTTTGTTGAGTTGTTTATAAAAAGGAAGTTGCTTTTGCCACCTGTATTTGCCAACTTTCGTTATTTTTCACTGACTTTGGTTTTGAAGAGAAAAAAATTGAACAAAAATCTATTTCAGTTGTTTTCTTTGCAACCGTGAAATTTTGTATTACCTCTGTCTTGCTGAAATGAAATGGTGAACAGAAATTTCCACTTCTTGTTTTATTTTGAATGTTGTAAATTCCGTGTGAAAAAGAAAATTTGTGAATAATACAAAATTTTTACTTTGCAAAATTTTAAAATTTATAATCTCCAATAAGAGTGGTCGAACCAATTCCTTCTATTTTCAACTTGATTTATTTTTCGATCGTTTACTTCAATTTGGGGAATTCGTTATTCGTGCATCTTTGATTGTCTATTTATTCGCTTTATTCTTTCGACTTTAGATCAGAATCCAGTCGGCGAGTCTGCTAACGACTGATCGTGCTATCCGCGTGCTCTCAAATTACATCGTACTTCTTTCTTTCCGAATCTCCAGCTCCGTAGAGGTGAGTAATTCTCACACGAATATCCATATTTATATAATTGTGAAACGACCGCAACTGAATGTGTAGAAATAAATAAATAAATAAATGATGTTATAATTACCTGTGAGTTATTTATAGTGATGTTAATTGTTAAAACTGCATATCGTATCATCTGTTATATCTGTTTTATTTTACTGTTATTCTATTCTGTTAAATCACACTGCAAGTTCCCTGTAGAATAGAATCACTATGGGTTGAAATGATACATACCCGAACGGACTTTAGAATAAGGGAAGGTCGTTATGGGCTGAAATGATAGGCCTGAGCGATTTTCAATTAAATTTTATTTACTTGGGATTGCGGGTTTGAAATGATAAAACCCGGATTTTTCTTTGTAAATTACGGATTGAAATGATATAGTATCCGTATCACTTGAATTAGGCTAGAAAATATTATACAGACCCGTGGTTATTTTTCTGTATTTTCTGAATATTTTAAATAATTTAAAGACTGTAATAATATTAAATTGATTTAAACCGAATATTAAATGATTTATTTAAAAATAGAAATGATTTTTCTATGTGATAAATATAAATAAATGGAGGAATATTGATTTTTAAAACGAAACTTAAATTTGAAATTTTGATAAAATAAAAAGAAAGATGGAAACTTAAGTTAAATAAATTTAAATGAAATTTAGTTTAAATTGGTGGAAAAATGGAGTTTAAGTTTAAAATGTTGAAATGAATGTAATAGGCAAATTGGAAAGTTTTGGTTTTAACTTGTAAAATTTCTTTTGAAGTAAAATTAGTTAAAGGATTTAAATGAACGTTTGAATGTATGATTTTATAAGTTTTACTAGGTAGAATCCGTAGCACTTGTTAAGTGCTGTGGATTGTATAAGTAAACTAAAAGACTAAAATGAACTAAGGCTATGATAGTACTTGGTAAGTGCTGTTGTAGCTGAAACTGAAACTGAACCTGAACTAATAAAAGGACTACTGTAGCACTTGTTAAGGACTGCAGTAGGCTGAATATGATTTTTGTTTTTTTAAAATTTAATTGTTATAGCAGTTATAAATGTTGTTTTGTTGAATAAAAATTAATTTCAAATATAACTTAACGTTATTGTTTTAAGTGAATAAGTGAACTCCGAAAAGGTTAAATTTTTGAAATTTAATAACTTAATAGTTGTTTTAAGGAATAATGTCTTTGTTTTAAAATGGTTAATTCGAAGTATATTTGATAAATTGTTTTAAATCTATAACCACGGGTTATAATAACGATTGGTTGGCAAAGAGACCGGGATCGGATATGGACATACTCTCTGTCGATACCGAAAACCACTTTGACAACCGGGTACGCGATGAAGATTCCAGAATGAAGTAGGATGGTGGCGACGTTCTTAAGGTATGTTACGTGGACCCAACTCCCATGAGTTGGCATAAGGTGGCTAAAACAGGAGCGATTGACGGACCAATGAGGTAGCACCTCTTATCGGACACACTTCTTCGATACCATTCTATTACTTGTGATTGATTTGGTGGCCACCCTTGATTTGGGAGTGTTGTTCGAGGTGGGCGGTAGTGGCTGCTATGCGTCACCACTAGTCCGGATGCGTAATTGGTATATCTACCCTGGCATTGCCTAGTTGTGCCGTGTCACCTACCATATCGAGCTTTACTACGATTATGATTTTAAGATCCGACCGCGTTAAGGTTCTCCATCCCCTTAACGCTATTTTCCGATATGATTATACTTTACTTATTTAGACACTATTATAATAGCGAATATTACTACATAGTAGATAGTTTAACGGATCCTTAGAGGATGGGCGGTCCCAAGCATCTTCTAAGTTACTTGTACCTTTACTACAGTTCATTTGAGTTGGTTTACATTGTATAAGTATGTATATCCTGACTCGAGTGTTATGTTTTATTTTACGCTCGGGTCAGCCTGAGTATTCACAGCTTTGGACTTCACTTTTCTGGAGCTCGGAATCACTGGAGATTCTGCTTATCTAGTTATCTTCCTATTTCAGTTTCAGTTGTCTTATTTCAGCTTTTGTTTTAGAGACTTGTGTATTTGGGATTTCCATTGTACTGGTTTCAGAACTGTATTGGGTTTCAAACTATGTATTTTGTATTTTGATTTGAGACTATGTATTTTAGTGGCTTCATGAACCACTATGGTTACCTTTAAATTCCGCTGCGAGTTATTCTGATATTTCTGTGATTCTGTGAATGATTTTATTTGCTCCAAATTTTATTACAATCTGTTATTTTGCATTATTCAAGTCTGACATGTGTGGATTATCGTCGATTTGAATGGTCCAAAATAGTGGGTCGTTACATTTGGTATCAGAGCCAGGTTTTAGGCAAACCTTAGCCTATGGAGCAAAACTCATTAGAGATAGGGTAGAAATACCCTAGAATGAGTGAAATCAAACTCAGAATCATTTCCTTGTGAGTGAACGTATTTTTAAAGTATAAAATGATTTTAAAATGATTTTTCAAATGATTTTTCAAAGATTATTTTGATATAAAGTTTTCTTGTTTTAAGAAGAAATTTTCTAAACTTCCATCTTTCCGCATCTACCTTGTTAGGAATTTTGTTATTAGGATTTCACCCAAGTGTTCTTATCGTGTTTTATCTTAACTTATCTTTGTCTTCTCTGTACCTTGTCCTAAATTTATTCTTGATATTTCCAGGATGAATCGTGGAAATGCTAGAGGTAGGGGTCGTGGTATTGCCCCAGTTCCTCCACCCGTTGCACCAGTTAAGTTTACAGTTCTCTGCAAAGAATTCTCTCAGCTCGGTGGCACTAAGTTCACCGGTTCAGAAAGTATCATCGAAGCCCAGCAATGGCTACGAAGTCTGGAAAGAATCTTTACTGGTTTAGAGATCACTGATGCCCAGAAACGTCAGTTAGCGGCATGGCAGCTGCAAGAGTCAGCCCTAGATTGGTGGGAGTCTGTTACGGCTCGCACTAACGAAGGTGACCTTTCATGGGAGCAGTTCAGGTATCCTTTGTGTTAATTTGAATTTTCCCATTTCCTTTCTTTTCAATTTATCTAAAAAAGTTTTGTTTCTGTATCTTCCTTTCAGGGAGGCTTTTGTGGCAAAATGGATGCCCGAAGCCGGTAAATCTCAGCTTTACCGCGAATTCATGGACCTCAAGCAAGGTACCATGTCCTTCTCAGAGTATGAACGGAAGTTCAATGAACTTTCAAAATTTGGTCCTGGTCTTATCGACACTCAGCTAAAGAAAAATGAGAAGTTCATTGCTGGAGCTCGCCCAGAGTTCTACGATCGTCTTATTTCGCATGTTCATGGCACTTTTACTGAGCTCATGGATATGGCTATTCGCTATGAGAACCCTACTTCCAAGGGTCCTGCTGCTTCCAGTGCTCATGTATCTCAGTCCTCCTCTGCTAATTCCAAGAAGAGAAAGCCCAACTTCCACCAGCAGAAGAAGAATTGGCTCAAACATCCGGGCTTAGGATCTTCAGCATCTGCTCCTTCCCAAAGGCACCCTATTGATCTTTCCTCCATTACTTGCTTCAAATGTGACCAGAAGGGTCACTATGCCAATAGTTGCCCTAATCCGTCTGTTGCTGCTGTTCCTCCACCCCAGGTTACCAGGAACGATCTTTGTCATGTTTGTCTTCAGCCGGGTCATTTTAAGAAAGACTGTCCTTTATATCAGAAGGGAAGGCCATCTGGCGTATTTGCTGTCACATCTGCTTCATCACCTGCTCCTGCACCTACTCCTGCTCCTGGCGATGATCAAGGTACTCTTCAGGGCACCTTTACTTTATTTCATCATCCTGTTCGTGTTTTATTTGATACTGGGGCTTCGCATAGCTTTATTTCTGATGTTTTGTGTAATAAGTTTGAAACTCTCCTTTCTCCTGAGTATGTTTCTGTTCCTCTATGTGTTTCAAATCCTATTGGTGGTCCCGCAAATCTAGATAAGATTTGTAAGCAAGAGAGACTCTTCTATTCTGGTCATAAATTTTCTGGAGATTTCTATGTCCTAGGTTTCGATGCTTTTGATTTGTTGCTTGGAAGTGATTGGCTTGATGGACACGATGCCCGTATCTCGTGTAAATCCCGAATTGTTTCTCTTAAGGATGATCGAGGAAATTCTTTGCTTATTCAGGGCCGTATGCCTCATGATTATGCTGGTAGTTTTATCTTTTCTCTGGATGCTTCTATTGATGATCTTCAGTCGACCCGTGTAGTTAATCACTACCCGGATGTGTTTGGAGAAGTTACTGCTTTACCTCCCAAGCGGGAAATTGATTTCCGCATTGATCTCATTCCTGGAGCTCGACCTATAGTTCTTCCCCCTAGAAGAATGGCACCCCGCGAGAAGGTTGAGTTAAGGAAACAAATTGAAGACCTATCTTCCAAGGGTCTGATCAGACCTAGTTTTTCTGAATGGGGAGCTGCAGTAGTCTTCGTCACCAAATCCGATGGTTCTCTTCGGATGTGTGTTGATTATAGGGAGTTGAACAAACTCACTATGAAAAATAGATACCCAATGCCTCGCATCAATGACATGTTTGATCAGCTTTATGGTGCTACTGTTTTCTCTCAGCTTGATCTCGCCACAGGTTTTCACCAACTCAGAGTTGCCGAGGAAAGTATTCCTAAGACTGCTTTCCGTACTGAAAATGGATTCTTCGAATGGTTAGTCATGCCTTTTGGTTTGACTAATGCTCCTGCTTTCTTTGTTGACTTGATGAATCGTGTTTTCCGTGATGTGCTTAATAAATTTGTTCTAGTCTTTGTGGATGATATCCTCGTATTCTCTAAGTCTGAAGAAGAACATGAGTCACATTTGAAATCTGTTCTTGAGACTCTTCGAAAGCATCAGTTAAAAGCTAAATTTTCCAAATGCCACTTCTGGAAGGATGAAGTCCGATTTCTCGGGCATATTGTTTCTAGTAATGGAGTTTCAGTTGATCCAGTCAAGATCGCTGCGATCAATGTAAGTCCTTCTTTCCTTCTCTTTCATTGTTCATTTCAATTTACTCTATCTTTTCTATTATCCTTCTTTTTCCCTATTCTGTACAGGATTGGGAAACTCCTAAGACTCCTACTGATATACGTAGTTTTCTGGGCCTCGCCGGTTATTACCGGAGATTCATCGAGAATTTCGCTCGGATTGCTGCACCTCTCACTGCTTTAACTCGGAAGAATGCTAAGTTTATTTGGAGTAACGAGTGTAAGGCCGCCTTCAATGAGTTAAAAGACAAGCTTACTTCCGCACCTGTTCTTACCGTTCCAAATGGAGATGAGGGATTAACGGTATACACTGATGCTTGTCGAGAAGGTTTAGGAGCTGTTCTGATGCAGGATGGTAGAGTGATTGCTTATGCTAGTAGACAGTTGAAGACTCATGAAGTAAATTATGCCACCCATGATCTAGAGTTGCTTGCTGTTGTTTTCGCTTTGAAGCTTTGGAGACATCATTTGTTGGGTACCAAGTTTGAGCTTTTCACAGATCATCAGTCTTTGAAGTATATTTTCTCTCAGAAGGATTTGAATCAGAGACAAGTTAGGTGGTTAGAGTTCCTTGCTTATTATGACCTTGACATCAACTATACACCGGGAAAGGCTAATGTTGTGGCAGATGCTTTGAGTAGGAAGAAAGCTTTGTTGTGCCAGATTGTTGTTTCTTCTCCTCTTGTGGATCGTATTATGGCTAGACAGGATGAAGATCAGATGCTTAGATTGATTAAGGAGAGTGTTCGAAGCAGAGTTGGAAGTAGTAGTATGGATGGTAATGGAGCTCAGATTGACGATAAGGGTGTATTGAGGATTAATAATAGGATTTGTGTCCCGAATGTTGATGGATTGAGACAGGAGTTACTTCGGGAGAATCATCAGTCCAGACTTTCTATTCATCCAGGCGTAACCAAGATGTATCAGGATATGAAGAAGTTATATTGGTGGAAAGGTATGAAGCGAGATATTTCCATTTTCGTCAATAGGTGTGCGACTTGTCAGCAAGTCAAGGCAGATCATCAGAAGACCCCTGGTTTATTGCAGCCTCTTGAGATTCCCAATTGGAAGTGGGAACAAGTTTCTATGGATTTCATTGATGGTTTACCAAGGACTAGGAAGGGGAATGAGAGCATCTGGGTTATTGTGGATAGATTGACCAAATCAGCTCATTTCATTCCGGTCAAGTCTACCCGTTCAGCTTCTAGTTTATCTGAGATTTACATGAGGGAGATTGTTCGTCTCCATGGTGTTCCTCTCAGTATCGTTTGTGATCGTGATCCTATCTTTACTAGTAGGTTTTGGAAAGCCTTTCAGGATTCTTTGGGTACTCATCTAAATCTGAGCACTGCTTACCATCCACAGACCGACGGTCAAACGGAAAGGGTGAATCAGATTTTAGAAGATCTTCTCCGTGCTTGTGTGCTTGATTATGGAGGATCTTGGGAAGATCATCTCCATCTTGTCGAATTCACTTATAACAATAGTTATCAGGCCAGTATTGAGACATCTCCATTTTCTGCTCTTTACGGACGACCTTGTAGATCTCCTTCTTGTTGGATTGAATCCGGTAATCGATTGGTTCTTGGTCCTGAATTGGTTTTGGAAGCTTCAGAGAGAGTTGAAGAGATTAAGAGAAAGATGAGGATTGCTCAGGATAGACAGAAAAAGTACGCCGATCGTCGAAGACGGAGTTTAGAATTTGCTGTTGGTGATTTGGTTTTCCTTAAGGTCTCTCCCTTAAGGAATGTTATTCGTTTCGGTCGTAGAGGAAAGCTTTCTCCTAGATTTGTTGGTCCTTTCCGCATTTTGGAAAGAATTGGTTCTCTTGCTTATCGTCTGGATTTACCCGAGAAATTTTCTGGAATTCACAACGTCTTTCATGTATCTCATCTTCGTCGCTATCTGCATGATCCATCTCTTATTATTCAGCCTTCTGCTCTTGATAGTTTGGATATTGAGCCAAATCTGACTGTTGAGAGGAAGCCACTTCGTATCGTCGATCGAGGTACGAAGCAGCTAAGAAGAAAATCTGTCAACCTGGTCAAAGTGCAGTGGAGCACTGATGAACGGGATTGCACCTGGGAGACGGAGGAGAGCATTCGTGCTTCGAATCCGGAATTGTTTATTTCAGGTACTCTACTATTCTGTCTTATCTTACTTTGTTTTCCTTCTTCGTTCCTTTTCGGGGACGAAAAGCTTTGAGTGGGGGAGAGTGTAACAGCCCGATATTTTAAACGAAATTTTAAATAAAAAAATTAAAACATTTTGAAATTTTGGGTAAAAATTAAAGTGTAGTAATTTGTATAAAACGAAATTTAAAGCGTTACATTTCGTTACGTTTTGTCCGTTCTTAGCTTTACTGTAGAATAAAATCTTATTAGTGGTGATAATAACTATTTTTAAATTAGGGTTAAAAAGATACGTTATATTTTTGAGAACCGTTAACATTTATTAAATTTATTTAATAAAAAGAAATAAGACAAATTGTACGTTATTTGGGCGTTCATAATTTCTTTTGTTTTCACCGTCCATTTGATGTTTGGATGCATTGGCAATTCAAGTTCAGCCGTTCAAAATTCGTTCACGCGTGAAAATATTCATTCATTTGGCCTCCCTTACGTTTCGCTTATTTAATATGATTTATTTCTATAATTTCTTTACCGTTCCAAAAACTTTTCGTTGACTCCTCTGTACAAGTTGTGAACAGCTGCCTTATTATTTTCGCAAGAAAACAAGTTTCCATCACTTCAGCTTTTTGTTGAGACCTCGTACCAAGGTATGGCTGCATATGCTCCCCTCTATTTTCTTCTTCCTTTTTCTTTTTATCTTTTTTTTCTTCTTCCACCTGTCGACTCTGCTCTGTTTTCGGTTACCTCCTTCACACTTGTCCCATGCATCTGACCGCGTCAGACAACCATCACGGCAACCCCGTTCGCCACCACACGAGACCAACCCTACCCCAGACCGTCACCGCTTCTCCTCCACGTCAGCCTGACATCACCACCGCCTCCATACCCAGCCACACCAACCCATTCGCACCACGAACCTATCAGTCTTCACCCCACGCCTGACATCACCACTGCCTCCATGCCCAGTCCACCACCAGCCATCACCACGACGTCAGCCTCCATCTCACCACCCGAACGAAACCAGCCTTTGCCAGAGAACCCCACGTCACCAGACTGTCACCACTTGTCCCCACGTCTCCAAACCTAGGCCAACCTTCACTGCCTCATGCGAGACAGCCTTCTACCCTGACCCACCATGAGACCAAACCCACCCAGCTGATCACCAAAGCAGCCAACCCAGTCGAATCCCAACTGCCAATACCAGACCGAGACAGCTTTCCAGTCCTCCAACCGTGACCATCCCACCACGGCAGTCGCCTGACACCCACCACGAGTTCAAAACTCCACCCAGACCGAGAACTGTTCGTCCCTTTTATTTTTATTTTTTTTCTTTGTTGTGTGTTGTTTTCCCTGAACCAGTTTGAAATTAAAAATAAAGGAGTAGTACTGAGAGGAGAACATTGTTTTGTTGAGTTGTTTATAAAAAGGAAGTTGCTTTTGCCACCTGTATTTGCCAACTTTCGTTATTTTTCACTGACTTTGGTTTTGAAGAGAAAAAAATTGAACAAAAATCTATTTCAGTTGTTTTCTTTGCAACCGTGAAATTTTGTATTACCTCTGTCTTGCTGAAATGAAATGGTGAACAGAAATTTCCACTTCTTGTTTTATTTTGAATGTTGTAAATTCCGTGTGAAAAAGAAAATTTGTGAATAATACAAAATTTTTACTTTGCAAAATTTTAAAATTTATAATCTCCAATAAGAGTGGTCGAACCAATTCCTTCTATTTTCAACTTGATTTATTTTTCGATCGTTTACTTCAATTTGGGGAATTCGTTATTCGTGCATCTTTGATTGTCTATTTATTCGCTTTATTCTTTCGACTTTAGATCAGAATCCAGTCAGCGAGTCTGCTAACGACTGATCGTGCTATCCGCGTGCTCTCAAATTACATCGTACTTCTTTCTTTCCGAATCTCCAGCTCCGTAGAGGTGAGTAATTCTCACACGAATATCCATATTTATATAATTGTGAAACGACCGCAACTGAATGTGTAGAAATAAATAAATAAATAAATGATGTTATAATTACCTGTGAGTTATTTATAGTGATGTTAATTGTTAAAACTGCATATCGTATCATCTGTTATATCTGTTTTATTTTACTGTTATTCTATTCTGTTAAATCACACTGCAAGTTCCCTGTAGAATAGAATCACTATGGGTTGAAATGATACATACCCGAACGGACTTTAGAATAAGGGAAGGTCGTTATGGGCTGAAATGATAGGCCTGAGCGATTTTCAATTAAATTTTATTTACTTGGGATTGCGGGTTTGAAATGATAAAACCCGGATTTTTCTTTGTAAATTACGGATTGAAATGATATAGTATCCGTATCACTTGAATTAGGCTAGAAAATATTATACAGACCCGTGGTTATTTTTCTGTATTTTCTGAATATTTTAAATAATTTAAAGACTGTAATAATATTAAATTGATTTAAACCGAATATTAAATGATTTATTTAAAAATAGAAATGATTTTTCTATGTGATAAATATAAATAAATGGAGGAATATTGATTTTTAAAACGAAACTTAAATTTGAAATTTTGATAAAATAAAAAGAAAGATGGAAACTTAAGTTAAATAAATTTAAATGAAATTTAGTTTAAATTGGTGGAAAAATGGAGTTTAAGTTTAAAATGTTGAAATGAATGTAATAGGCAAATTGGAAAGTTTTGGTTTTAACTTGTAAAATTTCTTTTGAAGTAAAATTAGTTAAAGGATTTAAATGAACGTTTGAATGTATGATTTTATAAGTTTTACTAGGTAGAATCCGTAGCACTTGTTAAGTGCTGTGGATTGTATAAGTAAACTAAAAGACTAAAATGAACTAAGGCTATGATAGTACTTGGTAAGTGCTGTTGTAGCTGAAACTGAAACTGAACCTGAACTAATAAAAGGACTACTGTAGCACTTGTTAAGGACTGCAGTAGGCTGAATATGATTTTTGTTTTTTTAAAATTTAATTGTTATAGCAGTTATAAATGTTGTTTTGTTGAATAAAAATTAATTTCAAATATAACTTAACGTTATTGTTTTAAGTGAATAAGTGAACTCCGAAAAGGTTAAATTTTTGAAATTTAATAACTTAATAGTTGTTTTAAGGAATAATGTCTTTGTTTTAAAATGGTTAATTCGAAGTATATTTGATAAATTGTTTTAAATCTATAACCACGGGTTATAATAACGATTGGTTGGCAAAGAGACCGGGATCGGATATGGACATACTCTCTGTCGATACCGAAAACCACTTTGACAACCGGGTACGCGGTGAAGATTCCAGAATGAAGTAGGATGGTGGCGACGTTCTTAAGGTATGTTACGTGGACCCAACTCCCATGAGTTGGCATAAGGTGGCTAAAACAGGAGCGATTGACGGACCAATGAGGTAGCACCTCTTATCGGACACACTTCTTCGATACCATTCTATTACTTGTGATTGATTTGGTGGCCACCCTTGATTTGGGAGTGTTGTTCGAGGTGGGCGGTAGTGGCTGCTATGCGTCACCACTAGTCCGGATGCGTAATTGGTATATCTACCCTGGCATTGCCTAGTTGTGCCGTGTCACCTACCATATCGAGCTTTACTACGATTATGATTTTAAGATCCGACCGCGTTAAGGTTCTCCATCCCCTTAACGCTATTTTCCGATATGATTATACTTTACTTATTTAGACACTATTATAATAGCGAATATTACTACATAGTAGATAGTTTAACGGATCCTTAGAGGATGGGCGGTCCCAAGCATCTTCTAAGTTACTTGTACCTTTACTACAGTTCATTTGAGTTGGTTTACATTGTATAAGTATGTATATCCTGACTCGAGTGTTATGTTTTATTTTACGCTCGGGTCAGCCTGAGTATTCACAGCTTTGGACTTCACTTTTCTGGAGCTCGGAATCACTGGAGATTCTGCTTATCTAGTTATCTTCCTATTTCAGTTTCAATTGTCTTATTTCAGCTTTTGTTTTAGAGACTTGTGTATTTGGGATTTCCATTGTACTGGTTTCAGAACTGTATTGGGTTTCAGACTATGTATTTTGTATTTTGATTTGAGACTATGTATTTTAGTGGCTTCATGAACCACTATGGTTACCTTTAAATTCCGCTGCGAGTTATTCTGATATTTCTGTGATTCTGTGAATGATTTTATTTGCTCCAAATTTTATTACAATCTGTTATTTTGCATTATTCAAGTCTGACATGTGTGGATTATCGTCGATTTGAATGGTCCAAAATAGTGGGTCGTTACATACAACCAATAAAATTCTTATCACTTCATAAATTTAATTCAACTAACATAAGAAGATTTAGTATTGCGTGAGTGAGTTAAATCACTCACCTTTGATTTAAAGCCGATAGAAAAATCCAATAAAAGGCCAAAATTTGAACAGTCTTCAAATTGAGCCAAACCAGTTCCAATTGTCCAAAATTTCGATACGAACACAACGGAAGAAATCGCATGCGAATCCGAGTTCGTATGCAAAACTTATGCTAGTTAGAAGTTGGAAATTTAAATTAAAATTAAATTAAAGTGAAAGAGCAAAAAGGTAAATAAATTGACCTTCCCCAAACCCTAACATCGTATGCACGAGCACAGCACCCAGCCGCCACCTCTTCATGCTCCAACCATCGCTGCCACAGCCGCTAACGCCACGATCAGACACCACCTTTGACTTTGTCGCGACGTCCTCCTCCTCTGGCCAACTCGCGGCCGCCTCCGGTGCTCCCAGGCGCACCGCGCCGCCGCCACCTTTGATCGCCGATCTGGAGATCTTGAAGCCCAAATGACACGATCGGCTCCGGTGGATGAAGTATGTTCGTCCCCCTCTACACGCCTGTGCTTTCCGATCGTCGATTAGTCGACGATCCACCGTTTAATATGAAACCCTAGCACGAACGGCCGAGATTGTTTCGCCAATTTCTGGACAAATGGAGCCTCCAATCGGAAAACTAAATTACAGATGCAGATTAAGTTCGTCGAGAGCTTCGCGATGATATAATTCGATAGGTTTTGAGCAGCTTGAATTTTGGAGTTTGATTTGGAATTGTAATTTAGGGTTTGGGTTATCTGCCATTGAGAGGGAACAGATAATGGAATAGATAAGAAAATAAATTGTACGTATAGAAAATGAAATAAAAGACTGCTATGGTTTATAACAGCCTATATATAGATAGAGATGGATAAGAATGGATGGAACAGATCGAATGGGGTCTAAGCAATAACAAAGACCCCCAAGGCCTGTTTCGTTCCCGAAACGAAAAATAGGTTATCCAATATATCGAAATATAGGTTTTTGATAATTTTAAACTCAATGAAACTAATTTCAAACCCTAATTCTATTGTATATAGAAGTTAGCTTTTAAAATCAATTTATTTTCATTTAAATTCCTTTATTTGATTTCTACGCGTTTCGAGCTCGCACGACCAAACGATAAGTCTGATCGCTACGAAACTTGAAATCCTATAATAATTCACTATTACGGATCCGATGAAACTGGTTTCATCGAAATCCGAGACAGTGCCTAAAAAGACTAATTTCACATGTTAATTAAAACAAATTATTATTAAATCGATTTAATCACTTTTAAATTCCAAATTGAAAGATTTATATCATCATTCTTGAATAAATAGGATTTTAATAATCTTTCAAAATTAAATCTTCCATGTTAAAATCCAATATTTAAATATTGAAATTACAACGTTAAATTACAACAGTAATAAAACTCTAGTTTATTAAATTTTAAATTTCAATAAATTCTATTATTTTGATTTACATTCTTATTATTAAATCATCAAATACCGTATGAATTTATTTAACATAAGTTTCCATCTTATTATTCTCATGCTCTATAGTTAACGTCTTTTATCATATTAACTACAATATTACAATTACATTAAATTTCCATTAATTACCAAATCATTTCAAACGGATTAAATAATAAGGTGATAGATAAAATAATTGTTATACCTTAGTAATTCAACACATTTCTAACTTTATTGTTTACAAACAAGCTAATAAATTTACGTACTAAATGATTGATTTTATATTCTATATTAAAACCAATTTCAATTAATTACATATAATTTCTTTTTTTAATACAACATTTATTTTATTCCTCATTAACCTTTATTACCATTTATTGAAATTACATTAAACAGTTGTTAATTTCATTCAATCAACATTATTAAATGATATTCTAATAATTTTTTCCCATTTATAAATCATAAATTTAAATTTCTCACAATATTAAATTCTAGAAATCTTATTAAATTTAATATTTTTAATTATAAAAAATATGGGTCGTTACAATCTCCCCCACTCAAAACTTTTCGTCCCCGAAAAGGAACAAGAAGGAATCAAGAAATTTGGAATATTATTTTCAAAATATTCAATTTATAAATACCTTAAACTTACATAGTTAAGTTTAATAAAAAAATTCGAAAATAACTCAACTTCTACGAAAATTTTTCTAAGTCCTAAATTTACAAAAAATTTCGGCAAAGTCTCCTTTGCGCGGATAGGTCCGAAAAAATAATAATATCAATAATTACATTATATATATCATATTTCAATAATAAAACATCATAAACCATGGGAAAAATATAAAATAACATTCCAAAACCATAATCCGAAAATGTACCAATTTGTTGGGCAAACAAACTTTATTTATGAAACCAAAAGCAACAGCTATTGCTTCCATAAACCTGTATTTCACTTATATAATCCAAAAGAGTTAAACTATGTAAAAGAGTAATATTTTAGTTATTTCAATTAATAGCACAAGCAACATACAATATATAATAATCATATGCAAACAAAAAGAAGTACAACCATTATATACAATAAAAGAATCCATCACACATCCATAGCAACCAAAAACTAATAGTTTGTTCAAGCTCAGAAACTTTTCATCATACAAGGGTGATAAATAAACTACCAAGTGTACCTTACGCTCAACAGCCTTAAATAATTACTTAATAGATCATCCATACAACCTCAAACAATTTGAAGTATCATTTCCCAAACATCACATAAGCCAAACAACAAGAAATTTTAATATTATTTAAGTTTATTCTATTGGTTTCTTTTCACATCATTTACTTTTCATTTATTTAATTTCTCATTCATTATACAAGATTATCCTTTATTTATTTATATTCATTTACTTACATAAAATTTTCCATTCAATATTTAAAATCAAAAATGGACAAATTCTTAAGGTATTACATAAGTTTCTGGCAGTTTAATTCCCATTTATTATTATGTAATTTGACTTCCATTTAATATTAATATTCACTAATGAATCGATTCATACTTAATTTTCTTTACCCCTTTTTTTATTTACTTTTATTCCTTCATATACAGCATCATTTAATATAAATATATTTATGAATCATTTTTGTTACTTAAGCTTCCACTTTTATAATATTCTATTACATATTCATATTTAACATTTCAACTTTTTAAATATTTCTGGTAATTTTTATGTATGTTTTTAGAATGTAATTGAGTGTTATACAAATTTATGTTATTCATTTTAGTTAACAAAAATGTTCGATAATTTACATCTTCTTAATTATCATTATCTTTTAATTTACAAGTTACAAATCTCCAATTTCTTATATTTTCATTAAACAATTACCTTTTAATTCAGATTTCAAATTGAATGTTTCCAACTTATTAAAATAGTCAATATTTCATTTCATTACAATAATTGAAATCTCTAATTTATGAAAAACTTAAGAACTAAATACTGGGTTTCATTTCAAATCATCTTGAAATAATATATGCTTATATCCTTTGTATATCAAATCATACTTAGGAAATTTAAATCAAATCTTGTCTATCAAGACAAATGGGTAGCAAAGCTACTTTAGTGGTCTTCCCACTTTGAAACTCGAAAATGAACATCGATGATGTTGCGCAGTCATCACCGAAATTATTTTCCAGCGACAGAAGAGGGGAGTACAGAACTTATTCTTTTTAAAATTCTTTTTAAAACATTTCTTTCAAACCTCTTTTGAAAATATTTCTATTTGAAAATACTTCCAAATAATATTAATATTATCTTTTCAAAATCTTTGAAAACCAATTTCAAAACACCAGAATATAAGGTCTCAAATTCCTAATTTATGTTCATTTTGTTTGTAAATCAAATTTGTACCATATTTATAAAATTACAATTTCTTATAACATACAATAGTTAATGGTTCTAAAACCATGACAGACCAAATCATAAATGATAATAATTGGATATTATCATTTCCTAACAAACAACACACCAAAATAACTATATCATTGAAATTTATTCCTTTATATACAAAATATAATATTAGGTAAAATTACTTCATTTACCTATTTTAAAAACAATATTGTGTTGGTTTTTCCTGTTCAAATGTTTAGAAATCCCTATCGATGCCATAATGTCCTATGTACCGACCAAAATTTATAAATACTCAATAGAACAAATTTATGTAATACAAAACATTTTTATAGCACTAACAAATACGGCCTCTCATATATATACACTCAAACTCATTATAGGGTATTACTAACCCTATCTCTAATGAGTTAATCCCCAACAGGCTAAGGTATCTCTAAACCTGGCTCTAATACCAACAGTGACGACCCACCTTTTTAGATGGTTTAAATCGACAATAACCCAAACATGTCTAACCCAACTATTCAAAAGGAGGATTGTAAATGGGGTAAATTAGAAAATAAGAGAAAAGAAGAAAACAAAACACAGAATCTCGCAACGAAATTGATAAAATATAATAATCAAATGAACAGTTCATGAAGCTATTTTACAATATACATTTGATTGCATAATTTTTACAATATAATCAGAGTACAATCAACGAACATACCAAAATGATGCATCAGAATAATAGTAATAATATAATATACCAAACTCCATCTTCGTCCTCCAGAAATAATGTCTTCAAACACTGAAATGCTTAGGTTAACCTGAGCGCAATGAAAAGACAAAACACTCGAGTCAGAACTAAAAATTCTTATGTAAGTTAAATCAACAACCATTAAATATGAGTGTAATAGCTTCAGAGATGTTTATGAGATTTTACATCTCCTATCAAGTGTACAACGTGAGTGCAATAACTTAAGAGATGTTACGGGATTTTCCATCTCTTAAGGATCGGTTAAACTATCTATATGTAGTAAGATACGCTATATATGTAGTGTCTATCAGTAATGTAAAGTATTAAAATAGCGTTAAGGCTTTACATTGATCCCCCTTAATACATTTTTAAGCATTGTCCTACAGCTTGCCTTAGTAGCATCACCAGTAAAGTCGGTAGCCAGAGAGGCGCTGTGATAAGACAACACTAAAACAAAATCGTAGTGGTCGCAAATAAGGATAAAGAGTATGGCAAGGCGCGTGAGGCGATGCCCAAGGTAGGATACTACCGTTTTGCGTTTCCTAATTAGTGGTAACCCCTAACGGCCCACAACGTCCAACGCTCCCAAAAATCCGAAGGTGCGCACCATTCAAGTTTCAAAGTCAAGATGGTAATACAAAGAAATGTGTCCGCTAGAGGTAGCTAGCTTCATTGGTCAGGTATGGCTCCTGTTTTAGTTATTTCAAATTGACACAAGTGTTGGGGTTTATCCATCATCGTTATCTTTCTTCAAATCCAGCAAACGTTCGCCAATCCAACCATTTCATTCTGGATCATCCACCATGTACACGGTTTTTAAAGTGGTTCCAATATTGACATAAAGTATGCCAATAAGAGAATTGGTCTCTTTAGCAACTAAACGTCATTTTTCACACCGGTTGGTTCCTTTTCATTTCGGAAAAAAATTCATATTTGATATCAAAATATCATATTCGCTTCAAAAATATCACTTCATTTCAAAATACCATATTTACTCAAAATATGTCATTTCACTTGAAAATATCATTTCAAATCCAAACTTAGGTTTTAACCTCATTAACCACATTCACATTTAAATCAATGATTTGAATATAAACATTCCAACTTTGCACAGTTTGAGTTTTTTGAAAATAGTTTGAATAGTTAAATATTTTAAAATAGTTTAAGTAGTTACAGTTTAAAGATTTAAAACGGTTGATATAAAATGGTTTGAGTATTGAAAATGGTTTATATAGTAAAATAGTTTGGAAAATCTAAATAATTTGAATATTAAAAAGAGAGGTTTTAAACAGTTTATATTAAAATAATTTATTTTAAAAATAATGTCAAATCAAACGGTTTCTTTCCATTTCAACAAATCTGGACCCATGTCCAAATTTCAAATCTACAAAACTCAATTTCCAATCTTTCAATTAAATTGAATCAATTTTGATCTAGTGTCAAATCAACTTGAGTTCAATTTCAATTCGAATTAACTTTAATTTTCGAAACATTCATTTTTAACTCCAAATTCTATTCAACAATTCAATTCAATGATTTAAAGTTCCAATTCAATTCTTATTTTACCATTTCAATTCATATCGATTTCATGTCCAATTTTAATTTACTAATTTAAAACACTTAAATCGAATTAAACCTTATTGTTCAATTTTAATATCCAATATTTAAAATAATTCAATTTTCAAAATTGAAGTCATATATCGATTATACTTCACATTTCAATTTTAATTCTTTAAAACAATTTCTTTTTAACCAATTTTAGTTTTAACATTTCAAAGCTCGAATTAGAAATAATTCAATTCATATAAATCCATAATTTATTTCCTTTAAAACAATGTCATTTAATCAAAATCCAAATTCAAGATTTTAAAACCATTTAATTTAACCAATCTAGTGTCCGTATATATTTTCTATCCTCTGGCTAAGTGAATAGTTATTTCAATTTTAAATTTCAGGGATGGATATATATCATTTCAATCCAAATCAAGGTGTCATAAGTACATATCATTTCTATCTATTTCTTAGTTTATTCGGAATGGTCCAAATGATAATATAAATGATGTAAATAAATAAATAGGTAACAATAAGAATTAGTCAAATAAATAAACAACCATACATCCATCATCAATCAATAAGCATACAATAACCATCAAAATCCAAATCAACCAATATATCACAGCAATTATTGATTATCAATTGTCGGTGTTTAACTAGCAATTAAATTCAATATTAATTTAAATGTCAATTTAACTCAATATAAAATTCAAATTACTTTAAATGTCAATTTAAACTACCAAACAACAACCAATAAAATTCTTATCACTTCATAAATTTAATTCAACTAACATAAGATGGTATAGTATTGCATGACTGGGTTAAGCCACTCACCTTTGATTTATAGCCAGTAAAAAAATTCAATAAAAGCCCAAAATTTGAACAGTCTCCAAATTCAAGCAAATTATTTCCATGTCGTCAGAAATTTCGATACGAACCCAACGGAAGAAACCACGTGCGAATCCGAGTTCGTATGCAAATGTTATGCTAGTTAGAGGTTGGAAATTAAAATTAAAATAAATGGGCAAAAAGGTAAATAGATCGTCCTTCCCCAAACCCTAACATCATACGCACGAGCATAGCACTCATCCGCCACCTCTTCACGCTCCAACCACCGCCGCCACAGCCGCTAATGCTACGATCAGACACCACCTTTGACTTCGCCATGGCCTCCTCCTCCTCTGGCCAACTAGTGGCCGACTCCGGCGCTTCCAGGCGCACCGCACCGCCGTTGCCTTTGACCACCGATCTGGCGATCTCGAGGCACAAATGACACGATCGTCTTTGGTGGATAAAGACTGCTTATCCCCCTTTACGTGCCTGCACTTTTCGATCGTCGATTGGTCGACGATCCACCGTTGAACGTGAAACCCTAGCACGAGTGGCCAAGACTGTTTCGCCAATTTGTGGACAGATGGAGCCTCCAATCGGAAAACCGAATTGCAGATGCAGATTATGTTCGCCCAGAGCTTCGCAATGATATATAATTTGATAGGTTTTGACTAGTTTGAATTTTGGAGTTTGATTTGGAATTGTAATTTAGGGTTCAGGTTATCTGCCATTGAGAAAGAACGGGTAATGGAACAGATAAGAACAAAAATTGTACGTATAGAAAATGAAATAAAAGACTACTAGGGTTTATAATAGCCTATATATAGAAAATGATGGATAAGAATGGATGGAACAGATCGAATGGGGTATAAGCAATAACAAAGACCCGGAAAGCCCGTTTCGTTCCCGAAATGAAAATAGGTCATCCAATATATCGAAATATAGGTTTTAATAATTTTAAACTCAATGAAACTAATTTCAAACCCTAATTCTATTGTATATAGAAGTTAGCTTTTAAAACCAATTTATTTTCATTTAAATTCCTTTGTTTGATTTCTACGCGTTTCGAGCTCGCACGACCAAACAATAAATCCGATTGCTACGAAACTTGAAATCCTATAATAATTCACTATTATGTATCCGGTGAAACTGGTTTCGTCAAAATCTAAGATAGTGCCTATAAAGGCTAATTTTACACGTTAATTAAAACAAATTATTATTAAATTGATTTAATCACTTTTAAATTCCAAATTGAAAGTTTTATATCATCATTCTTGATTATTAATAATCTTTCAAAATTAAATTTTCCATGTTAAAATCCAATATTTAAATATTAAATTAATTACAACGTTAAATTACAACAGTAATAAAACTCCAGTTTATTAAATTTTAAATTTCAATAAATTCTATTATTTTGATTTACATTCTTATTATTAAATCATCAAATACCATATGAATTTATTTAACGTAAGTTTCATCTTATTATTCTCATACTCTACAGTTAATACTCTACAGTTAACGACTTTTACCGTATTAACTGTAATATTATAATTACATTAAATTTCCATTAATTACCAAATTATTTCGAACGAATTAAATAATAAGGTGACAAATAAAACAATTGTTATACATTAGTAATTCAACACATTTCTAACTATTGTTTATAAACAAAAGCTAATAAATTTATGTACTAAATGATTGATTTCATATTCTATATTAAAACCAATTTCAATTAATTACATATAATTTCTCTTTTTAATACAACATTTATTTTATTCCTCATTAACCTTTATTATTACCATTTATTGAAATTACATTGAACAATTGTCAATTTTATTCAATCAACATTATTAAATTATATTCCAATAATTTTTTTCCATTTATAAATCATAAATTTTAATTTCTCATAATATTAAATTCCAAAAATCTTATAAAATTTAATATTTTTAGTTATAAAAAAATGGGTCGTTACACGTCGGATCCTCTCACTCCAAGAATTTGACCTTACGATCATAGACAAAAAGGATCCGACAATGTCATTGCCGATCATATCTCGCGTCTTCCAAATGCACCATCTTCTTTACCAATCAATGAGAAGTTTCCTGATGAACAACTCCTTTCCATTTTCGTAGATCCATGGTATGCCGACCTATTGAACTATTTAGTCACTAAGGATACTCCTTCATTTTGGTCGAAACAAAATAAATATAAATTTCTTTCTCAAGTCAAGCACTTCTATTGGGATGATCCATACTTGTTTAAGTATTGTCCCGACCAAATCATTCGACGTTGCATCCCGGATTGCGAAATCAAGAATGTCCTTTTGTCTTGTCATGACCAAGCTTGTGGTGGTCCCTTCAGTCCTAAGACAACAGCGGAAAAGGTGCTTCAATGTGGTTTTTACTGGCCTACGCTTTTCAAAGATGCATTTGAGTTTTGTAAAACTTGTGATCACTGTCAAATGTTAGGAAAAATCTCTCGACGAAACATGATACCTTTGAACCTCATTCTTACGATTGAAATCTTTGACGTTTGGGGTATTGACTTTATGGGGCCATTTCCCAGTTCTTTCGGAAATCTGTACATTCTTCTTGCTGTTGATTACGTCTCTAAACAGGTTGAAGCCATTCCTTGTAAAACAAATGACCACAAAGTTATTCTGAAATTCATAAAAGAAAACATCTTTTCGAGGTTTGGAACACCTCGCACAATAATAAGCGATAATGGAACCCATTTCTATAACCGTTCATTTGAAACTCTAATGAAGAAATACTGGATAACCCATAAGCTTTCCACTCCTTATCATCCTCAAACTTGTGACCAAGTAAAAGTTTCAAATCGCCAAATCAAGCAAATTTTGGAGAAAACTGTAAATAAAAATCGAAAAGATTAGTCACAAAAATTAATCGATGCGCTTTGGGCTTATAGAACTGCATATAAAACCAATCTTAGGATGTCTCCTTTTAGGCTTGTATATGGTGAAGCGTACCATTTACCCCTCGAACTCGAACATAAAGCATTGTGGGCGATTAAGAACATAAATTTTGATCTTGAAAAAGATGGTGGAAATAGGAAATTGCAACATAGTGAATTAGAGGAGATTAGGAATGACGCGTATGAAAATGAGAAAATTTACAAAGGAAAAACAAAAGTTTTTCATGACAAGTCAATCCTAAAGAAAACATTTTCGCCAAACCAAAAGGTTCTTTTGTACGACTCTCAACTTCGTTTGTTCCGTGTGAAATTAAAATCGAGGTGGACAGGACCATACATTGTACGTACTGTTTTTCCACATGGTGCCATAGAAATAGAAAACCTAGGGATGGTTCGATTTTTAAAGTCAATGGCCATCGTTTAAAGCCTTACTTGGAGTTGGCGAGTGATTGAGAGGAGGAGCTCATGATTCTTTATGAGCCGCACTATGTCTAGTAAGAAATTTTAACCCTCTCTTGCAAATATGTGCATATTTTTCTCCACTTCACTCATTATATCATGTATTGATTGTGGGGACACAGTCAAAATTAAGTGTGGGGGGAAGTCTCGTGTTTATTTTGATTTTTCATGGTTTATTTTTTTTGCATTTTCTTTCCAAAACCAAAAAACTCCAAAATATATTTTCTTTTTAGCATATTGATTTACTTTTGAAGAAACACTATAGGATAAGTATATGTTTTTGGTTATTAAATTGATGTATTTGAAAAATTACTTGTCACAACAAAAATAATAATAAATGTTTGATTACAAGTAACTATGGTTTAACTAGTATATAGGAAGGTTCATGGGTGATAATTGTAATGGCCCGTAGTTCTGTACCCTTTGAGTTGACAATAAACCACACTTGTCTAACCCAAATTGTACAAAAGATGGATAACTAAGAGAAAGAATAGGATAGAAGAAGGAAACAGAAACAACAACACAGAATCTCACAATCGCAGGGGAACAAAATATAATATATAATAACAGATCTTTATACAAAGAAACTGCAACTGTAATATACATACATTCATCAGAGTACAACAGTCAACAATCAATCTAGACAGTTATAATAATTGTGCTCACATGTACTGAATATACAGCATAACACACACAACGGAAATAACCAAGTATGTATAATACGCCTGAGAATCCTCCAGCTCGTCTCCTGAGCTCCATACATCCTAAACTGAATCTGGTCTGACCCGAGCATTATAATAAAATAACACCCGAGTCAGTCTGGAAAACTAGCGTGAGAAAACACACTCAATTTGAATTATTACTGCTATCAAAATCTTTTGAATAACAAAGGTATCTCATAAGACCACGCCACACATAAATACGATGGGATTTTACCTTACGATAACCAAAACATTTTATATCAAAATCATATGATATTATAATAGTATCTATAGAAAAAAAACTATAAAATAGCAGAGATGCTTGCATCTTACGTTTTAGCATATTTGGTATACAACTAAAACTGTACATGCTCGTAGTGGATATTGGGTTCCATACAATGAAAGGGCTACTGGGGTACCGCCCGCCATAGTACACCTCTAGAAAAATGTATCGAGATCGAACCTATCGATCACTGCCAACACAAGACCGACCTACCCCTTACCGGATAGTACCGAATATGATCACCACTAATGGGCCCCGAAACGCATACAAATGAAAGTGATGACAAAATTCCACTCTAGATGAGTGATGATCATACCCTAATGGGAGCAACCCACATAGCCTTGCTGCATCTCCCTGTTAGCACCAAAATTGGTCACTAACCTCGTTGAGGAAGATTGTGTAGAGAGATAAATGATGAAAGTAAATTTAAACAAAGAACAATATGCTAAATTGAATGCAAAGACGAGAACACCAGATTTATAGTGGTTCGGCGTAACTGCCTACGTCCACTTTGAGGTTAATTTTTATTGCTTTACTTGGTAATTGATTACAGATACAATCCGTATACCAACTACTTGAATACAATTTCTAAGTAAAGAGAATGAGTCTTGAAAGCGGCAGAGTCTTCCCAGTTTTCTTGAAAAAAGGTCCATTTCACTGTGCCCATACCTCTCTATTTATAGACGAAGATGGGTTGGACTTCCCTGGTGGGCCTAGTGGCAAGATACCTCAGCCCAAAGCAAGTAATTCCTGTGTGCCGAACCATGAATGTCGAATGAGGCTGAATGCCGGACGAGGCTGGAATGCCGGTCGAGGCTGGAATGCCGGTCGAGGCTGGAATGCCGGACGAGGCTGGAATGCCGGACGAGGTTGGAATGCCGGTCGAGGCTGGAATGCCGGACGACCTCTGGGATGCCGGACGACGACCAAATGCCGGACGAGTTCTGGGATGCCGAACGACCTCTGGGATGCCAGACGACCACCGAATGCCGGACGAGTTCTGGGATGTCGAACGACCAATGAATACCGGGCGAGTTCTGGGATGTTGAACGAGTTTTGAGATGCCGAACGACCAATGATGTCGGACGAGTTCTGAGATGCCGAACGACCAAACTTCCTGGTCAAACCCCCAGGTAACACTTGCCCCCCAAAGTGCGTCATGTGATCGAACGTGATGCGCTTTGAACCATAAGCTTCTTCTTCGAACTTTGGCATAGTCTTTCCGATAGTACTTTTTCTTGAACACCGATTGAGGCATTGCATGCCGAGCGGCATGCCGATGCCGAACGATATCTAAATGCCGAACGGCATAGCTAATGCCGAACGAGGCATGCGCTTTGACCGGTTCTACTGGTTGAAGCCTGTTCAACTTCCTTCCTCTATAAAAGCTGATACTTCTTCTTCTTCTCCCTTTTACTCTTACTTCTACATCACCGTACTTACGAACTCGAGCCTTTCCAATCCCTCGCCAACACCTTTCCAACTCCTTTAATCCTTGAGTCTCCTTGGTTACGTCTCGATTGCCTTCCACAACGAGACCAAACAGATCTCCACTTAAATTCAAGTATCTCGCCAGATTCCTTTTCCTCCTTTTAGGTATGGAAACTTCGCATACCCGAGTCTCTTTAGGGAATGAGACTCGAATTATAACTTCCCCTTAATCTATAAGTAACGGCAGTCTCATAGATTAGGAAGTTGGGTTTGAAGTTTAAACAGGCTCTAGGATTAAACGTAGTGGAAGTTGGAAGAAGGTGCTAGCCCGGTGAGATCCGATTAGGTTTGAGATGTCCGGATGCTGGTGGCGTGTGAATTGAGGTGTGGGAGTAAAGGTGTGAGGTCGAGGTTGGACTCTGACGCCGAGCGATGCGGCTCGGTATGATCACGGCTCGGCATGACTCGCTCATGCCGAACGATGAAGGGGACATACCGGAGTGAAGTCAGGGAGGTTTGTAGCAAGCGATTCAGTGTATCTGGCTCATAGAATGCTGAACGGTGGACTTAGGACAGACAACACTTCGGCCGAGCAGTGGTGATGCCGAGCAATATTTAAGCCGAACGACATTTCGGGCCGAGCGAGATCGATGCCGAACGGCATTTAGGCCGAACGAGGTCGATGCCGAACGGCATTTAGGCCGAACGAGGTCGATGCCGAGCGGCATTTAGGCCGAACGAGGTCGATGCCGAATGGCATTTAGGCCGTGTGTTTCAAGTGTCACTCGGTCCTGATGAATAGACAACAACAGTCGAAATCATTCCAACTTGAACATAACCCTTGTTGAACTCACTTATTCCCATGCCTATTCATACGACAAAGAACAAGGACTGGGACTTAAATAAACCAGCATATCGAACTAATCTGGACTGATGACTCCCCAGTTTCAACAATTATAAGCCTGAATTCAAATCGATAAAAAATAGATAATCGCCTTTAACATATAGTGCCAATGTCCGAGTCCAAAATTGAAAAACATGATAGGGTAGATTTTCGGAGACGGTCAGCGATGACGGTCTTTGAAAATGACAGTTCAAAGCTCAACTTTATATCATCAACTCTGCGACTTTTAATTTCTCAGCATTTATATTTGGATGATCACACTAGTTCACACACCACACGGGGGGTATACTTACGTCGTTAAGTCTAATGTTAATTGTTTTTCAAGTATAGTTCAAACAGGTGCTTTGTTGGATTTAATCTTCACTAGAGATGTCTAGAAAATATAGCTCTGCTACGATCTCAGACAGGCCTGGGCCATCCTCTCGATGAGAAGTTGTAGATACTTCGAATCCATCAACTACCCCTGCTCAAAACATTACCGAGCGCCGCGATAGCATCCGTCGACTTAGCTCCTGATGCTCTGGAGGCAGCTATTTTCTTAGACGACCCAGCCGATTCACAGGCTTCAAGGATTAACGAGACTACACCGTCGGATATGCTCTGTCCATGGAATCCCTTTCGACGACGTGTTAGTTCCTTCGGGGAGTGATCGTCTGCATTTGCCCCCAGCCGGGTACACAGCTTGCAATAAGTTTATGTGATGGGTCGGCAGCGTTCCACCCTTCAACTCTTTCCTTCGCGACTTATTGCAATACATCGAGATCGCTCCTTCACAACTGCCTCCGAACGGTCATGCTTTCTTATATGGGACTTGCAACCTCTTTATGAGTGTCTTCTCCAGGCTTCCGACTCCAGGTGATATCCGTTATATTTATCGCTTCAAGAGACGGTCGGATAGCCCGTCTTTCATATTTCTGGAGCCATATAGCAAATGCCAAATCCTGACTGGGGCATGAAGCAAATTCGCCCAGTATAAGCAAGAGTGGTTCTATATCCGTTGTCCTTCCGGTTTCGCTAGGAGATGGGTGGAAGGAAGTGAGTTTGTTTCTTAAATCAACACTTGAATTTTGCGGAATCTGCGCGTCTTTTCTGACTCTTTGTCCACCTTTTCAGGTATCGCTCCACGTCCCGAAGGCTCCGGATACTCTGAAGCAGTGGCAACTATCCGAGCTCTCCCCGCAGAAGATCGGGACATCAAATCCCTCATTTCAAATGAGTCACTTGCGAGATTCAGGCTGCTGGCAAAAGGTTGCCGAATAAGCCTTCCCCCAGGCGTCACTCTATCCAGACCTACTGCAGGCAAGGGAAAAAGGCAGGCTGGGCCTTCAACACGCAATGCCCCTGACACGCCAGATGAGGGGGAGATTAAAGAAGCAAAAATGCTCGAAGTACAGGGCGAGAATATTTGTAACGACCCGATATTTTCAACCATTCGCATCCATTATAAGTGTATAGGTAGACACTCATGCCGGAATTGAATTGCTCAAAATACCGCGTTGTAAATAAAATTTGGCAAATCTCAGAATATACAGTAAATAAATATAATCACAGATCACAGACACAGAGTAAAATAATGCAGCGGAAGTAAAAGAAATAGTAGTTCATGAAGCTACTATATAAATATATCAGAGTTACATAAGATATAACAGAAGAAATAGAGTACAACAGAAGTCTCAATAAAATAACCAAGTATAAGCTGAGAAGACAACAGAACTGAAATATATAGGACAAGACAAGCAGATAATCTCCAGCGATTCAAATCTCCAAGAGAGTGGAAATCCAAATCTGTGAATAACTCAGGCTGACCCGAGCGTAAAGCAAAACACAAAACACTCGAGTCAGGATAATATATACTTATATAATGTAAACCAACTCAAGTGAACGGTAATAAAGGTACAAGTAACTTAAAGAATGCTTGGGATCGCCCATTCTTTAAGGATCCGTTAAACTATTTACTATGTAGTAATATACGCTATATACAATAGTGTCTAATTAGTAAAGTATAATCATATAGAAAATAGCGTTAAGGGGATGGTGAACCATAACGCGGTCGGATCTTTAAACCAAAATCGTAGTGGGCTCGATATGGTAGGTGACACGGCGCACAAGGCAATGCCAGGGTAGATAAACCAATTATGCACACGGACTGATGGAAATGCATAGCAGCCACTACCGCTCCACCTCGAATAACACTCCCAAATCAAGGGTGCGCACCAAATCAATCACAAGTAATAGAATGGTATCGAAGAAGTGTGTCCGATAAGAGGTGCTACCTCACTGGTCCGAGATCGCTCCTGTTTTAGCCACCTTATGCCAACTCATGGGAGTTGGGTCCACGTATATACCTTAGGATCGTCGTCACCATCCTACTTCATTCTGGAAACTCCGCCGCGTACACAGTTGTCAAAGTGGTTTTCGGTATCGACAGAGAGTATGTCTATATCCGATCCCGGTCTCTTTAACAACCAATCGTTATTATAACCCGTGGTTATAATTTAAAAACAGTTTATACTTCAAAATAGAATATCATTTCAAATCCAAATCTTTATCAAAATAAAGATTAAATCAATTCCAAACCATTTCAATATATTTAAAATATCATATCATTTCAATATATCAAAATATCATATCTTTCCAAAACTTCATTTCAAATCATTTTAATATATCAAAATATCAAATCCTTCCAAAACTTCATTTCAAATCATTTTAATATATCAAAATATCATATCCTTTCAAAACTTCATTTCAAATCATCATTTGAGTTCAAATCCAAATATTCCACTTTAAATACCTTTTTAAATTCAAAGATATCATTCACTTATTATCATTTCAAGTCACCCTTTTAAATAGTTTATATTTCAATCAAATTAATTCATTTAAACCATTTAAAAGTGTAATTATTATACTTTCAAATCAAGTATTAAAATTTCCAAAGTTTCAATTCAATTCAATCATTTATTTCAATTAAATTTCCATAGACCATTTCAAATTTTATAAATTTCAATTATAGATTTAATCCACAAAATAACTATTCAAATTATAAAATAAATTCCAAAGCTTTATTATCCTATATTTCATAAGTCCAATATCTTTTAAATAGATTCAAATTACAAGTAAACCAAATATTTTCATACTAATATAAACTTCAATTATTTATTCCAATATTTAATATCATTTCAAATTCATTTCAAAATGTCCAAATATCATTACAAACATCATCTATTGAATTTAAATTTAAATACCATTTAATCATATTTCAAAATAGTTGTATTTCCCAAATCAACTATTCCATTTAAATCACTTAAAGTCAATTCATTATATTTAGTAATTAAATATTTAATTTCCAAAATTTAATATTTTTCAAAGATCATTTATTCATTTAAGTTTATTAAAACAAAGAAAATTCAACTTTCGCAACACTTAGAAAATGTTACGAAATGTTATGTTCAAAAACAGTTCATTAACAAAAGACGGCATTTAAAATGCTGTAATATCTTAATTTAGTTTCAATTAAAACTTTAGTTAAATTTAAAACTATAGCACTAACAAAGTGCTATAATAACCCTTAGTTCAAATTTGCTATTTGGTTCATTTAAAACAACTACAGCATTTTCCAATGCTGTAATATCTTTACTTTACATTTCAAAATGCTGTCCAATCAAATTCAGAGTTTTATTTACAATTTCACAAATAATTAACTTTTAATATAAATCATTTTAACTTATAAAATCATATATTTTCACTTTTAAAAACAATCATTTAAATACCTTTATTTCTATGATTTTATAAAGTCAAATTTCCATACAAAAAATCAAATTAAATAACAATTAAAATTTTCATTTCTTTAATTAAAAATTTAACTTAACACTTAAGTTTAAATTTCCAAAATATAACTTATTTCCATTTATTTTACTTAATTAAAAATTCACTTTTAAACAAATTTCACAAAATTCAATTTAAGTTATATTTCCAAATTCAGCTTAAATATTCATTTATTTCATATTTTAAGTTATACAAAATCATTAACACTTTATAAAATCATTATTTCTTAACAAAATCATTAAATTCATTTTTAAATCAAATTTGTCATATATTCTTACTTTACATAAATTCCATTTATAAACAAGATCATAAATTCCAAAATTAACTTATATTTCAAATTCTACTTCACCATTTACTTAATTCACTTATTTAATTTGTAGAAAATCACTAATATTTTATAGAAATCATTTTAATAAAGTTTAAATCAAAATATCATAATATTTACATTTTTAAAATATTTAAAAATAATTTCAGAAAAATATATAAACCATGGGTCTATATATAATTTTCTAGCCTAGGTCAAGTGATACGGATATATATCATTTCAATCCGCAGTTTACAAAGAAAAACCGGGTTCTATCATTTCAAACCAGCAATCCCAAGCTAAATAAAATAAATAAAAAGTCGCTTAGGCTTATCATTTCAGCCCATAACGATCTTTCCCTAATCTAAAGTCCATTCGGGTATGTATCATTTTAACCCATAGTGATTTCTATACTAATAGGGAACTTGCAGTGTGACAAACTGATAAAATAACAGAATAGCATGATATAACAGTAACATATGGTATAACATGTGTAAATACAGGTGTGAACATTATATGATCATAATATAACAGTTATAACAGGATGATATAATTTTACAGATTCAAATGGTGTCAGTTTACTAGTTATATAAGTACACATTGTCTGGTGAGAATTACTCACTTGTTCAAGCTGGAGATGACAACCACAAACACACAACAAAGATTTCCAGAGGCACGAAAGCACGGCAATGATTTGAGATTGGAAGAGCCAAAGCTATACCCCTTGAAAACATTACACAAAACAAATATATAAAACATAAGTTTCAAAACAGGATGCCACTAAACAATGTTAGGAACAACTGCATAAAACAAAACCAAAGTGTTTGCACTTGCTTTCTACCATCTATGCTTCAGCTCCAGATCTGAAATGCATGGCTAAGGGGTGGGTTTGGATCTGGTTTTGGGTTCCATAGGGTCGGCCTAGCATGCGTTAACAAAGTGGTGAAGTCTAGGTGCAAAAACTAGGTGTTCAAGGCTAAACAATGCAACATAACCTCACATCTTTGGCACAAATAGGTTCGGCCAGAGGTCATGGGTCACGGCCAGTGGGTGCTGGTGATGGTGGATGATGTGGCAGAGGGTGGAGGTCAGGTCAGAGGTGATGGTGGTGGTGGTAGTGGTGGCAAATGGTGGTAGAAGGTGGTGCTAACAATCTAGGCTCGGCTAGTGTAATATGTGGTGGTTTTTGTTGATTTTGGTGGTGCTCCTTGCCATGGATGTGCTTGGCCTGCCTTGGTGGTGTATTATGGTGGGTAATGATCAGAGAAAGGGGGTGGTGGAGGTCGGACCAGATCTGGTTGAGGAGGAGCCAAGCCTAGAAGAAGAGAGAAAGTGCAAAAATCAATGTAAACAAGTAGAAAAAGAATAAGAAAAAGTTGAAAATCATTACCCAAACTTTCCTCAATAGCCATGGCCGAAATTCCTTTGTTTCAGAAATGAAAATGAATGTACATGAATAGAAAATAGAGTATGCAGCTGAAAGATGTGGACAGTAAAGGCTAATTGATGAGATAAGTTACAAATGTGAAAGGTTGGAAGATAAAAGGCCTTAGGCAAATCAAAAGTCATAACCTTTCAAATTTCTTTTAATTTCTTTATATAAGATTATATTACTGAAAATAATAATACATTCAGTCACAAATTCGAAAATATAACAAAATATAAAATATATATAAATATTTATTAATTATATAAGGTTAAAATAAGAAAATAGCACAAAATTGCAAACTAGTCTAGAAAATTTGAAAATAAATGCAATGAACTTTGGAAAATTTTTATGTACTTGAAAAGTATTTATAAATAATGATAAGAACACAAAATAAAAATGAATTCACAAAATAAATAAATAAATTTTAATTAAATATAATTTTAATGAAGAAAATAGCAGAAAAATGGAAACTAGGCATTATAAATTGAAATAAATTCAAGTAAACTTTGGACAAATTATATTATCACTTTAAAATTATTAAAAGATAAAAATATACATAAAATAACATATTAACACATGTTAAAATAAAATATGACAAAGAAAATATAATTTATACAAATTTAAAATAACAAAATTGCAGAATAAAACAAATTGCACTCAATATTGAAATATACATAACTTTTACAGTTTAACTCCGTTTTCAACGAAACAAAAAGCAACGTTCAAGTTATTACATCTATTTTCATAATAAAAGATAAAATTTAAGATTTTAAATAATTAAAATTTGAAGTTTAAAAGCCAAAGATTGAACTGTTTGAATAGAAATTCACTTTTCAGTAAACTAATCAATTTATACTAGTTTGAAATTATAGTTCACATAATAATTAACATTTATTTTTAAAAACGAAATGTTTGAAATCAAACAAGTTTAAAATAGTTTCAAAATAAAATAAAGTCAAATTTAAAAATATATGCAAAAATCTAGGGTTGTTACAATATTAGCCCGTCTCGGGACCCGATAGTTGAAGTTCATGACATAGAAACGTCGTCTTCCCCTTCGAAGAGGAAGAAGAAAATGACGTACAAACTGACGAAGAAAACAGTGGGCGGAACTTCTAAGTCACTATTATTCCAACGGAAAAAGAAACTTCCTCGCAGCACTTAGAAAGTTCTCTGAAGGGCTCGTCGAACCTTACCATTCCTGACGATTTACTCAACTACGGTTTCGACGATGCAGAGGCCTTCAAGCTTCATTCGCCCGCTACGGGCGGTACGGGAGTTCAAGCCCAAGTCCAGGGAGATAAAACTCCAATTAGTAAAGATAAAGGAACTGGTCCGTCGGGGGGAACACTAGGACACACACGCACACATGCACTTCACCATACACTTCAATTTTTGCCATTACCCCGATTCTTCTTAACTCGTTGTTATTTCTATTCTATGCAGGTGACATGGGACGCTCCCACGGATTCGATCGCCTCCACGGCTCTTCCATATTTCACCATCCTGGCCGGGACTCGGGCTCCGGTAAATGCAGGGACAGGGACGATTACGGAGATCGAGACAACCGTCCCCGTGAGTCGTCTTATCGAAAGAAATCATATTCCCAGTCTTCATACTCTCACGATCTCCCTCCTCAAACTGAGCTAGACAGAGAAAATCTTTCGCAGAAGGGGTCTCAACCCGATGTTGTCCGAGATAAAAATTCTGGTTCATCAAGCACGCGGCAATCTCGGGAACATCGAAAGAGAACAGAACTTTCAAAGCCTCCTCCCCCTGTTCCTGCGGCCGACCCAAAGATAGCAGAGAAGATTGTCGATCCTAAAGTTAAATTTCCCAAAATCTGCTTTGACGGTCTGAAGTTCCTCCCATCTATTTATCACATTCCAGGGCATGTCAAGCAGAGTGCCATCGCTTGCAACAACGACGTCTATGTTCAACATGACGCGTTTGTTCATTTGGTCAAAAAAGTCTCGGAAGTATCCGTTGGGCGTCAACAAGAAATCGACCGCTTGAAGCTCGAAGCTATCTTTGATAAAGACATCATCAAGAACCAGGACGAAGAGCTTGCTTCATACAAGTCCTAAATTGAAGCTGTAGAACAGAGTGCCAAGGAGACCGCGGAGGCCGTCGCTCGTCTAGAGACGACCCATAAGAAAGAACTTGACGTCGCAGTCCAATGCAGTGGGGCCCTAGCTCTAGAAAAAGATTCCATTCAAAATGAAAGGGATACACTCGCCCTGCAGGTTAAAGAATTGAAGGAGCTACTCTCTAAGGAGAGGGAAGAGAAGATAGCGGCTCAAGAAGAGTCTCAACGGTATTGTAACGAGATCGTCGATACACGTCTCTTAAAAGCAAAGCTCGATGATGAGCTTTCTAAGGTTGAGACGATGAATGGCGAAGCCCGTGAGGAGGACAAGAGACTAGCTTCCGAGGAGATCGACTCCCGTCTTGAAGCAGCTGCAGAGGCCGGCAGAGAAGAGGTCAAGTGTATGTTTGACCCACTGATTGTCGAATACAGCGCCCGCATCCTCATGCACCGGGACTTGACTTTCTTAGGCGAGGGCTATCTTGAATCTTTGGCCGAGGCTTGGGAGACTTTAATACAGATCAGGAAGGTTGAGTTAGGCACCGAGGAGGTCGATGAGGACGCTTTAGTGAAAGAGTTCCTCAGGGGGAACGAACCATCGGACTTGTCTGCAGCTAAGGCTCTTTTCAGCAAAGGTTCTCCTCCGTCAAAATCCAAAGATGACAAAGCTGGCCCATCTGGAACCGAGGCTGCAGCCCCTCCTTCTACTCAATCGGCCGATCGGCCAGCACTTGACCCGTTTGAACAGCATGCCGGCTATGATTCGGAAGACCCCGGTCTCGGCATTCACGTGCTGTCTCCCATTCTAGAGGGTGAAACTCCACGCACAGCTGAAAGCCAGCAAGAAACTGGTATGAAACTCTTCCTCTAGAAGTTCAAAGATCTGTCGCTTTCTGCGATCGGTCATTGGTCCTGATGTTTGTTCTTTATGTTTTTTGTGCAGGCCGCTCTGACCCTGAACCGACTCCGAGGAGCGATGACGCCAAGGAGGAGACGGGGAAAACAAGCGATGCTACTCACGCGGGAGTAAATCCCGGTCCTGATGCTCAAGTGATCGGGGCGCTAGATGATGATAAGTCTGACACTTCATCTCCCGTTGAAGGGAGTTATGAAATCGAAATCAAGGGCGCCTCAGAACACACTTCGAAGGTGAGTATGAAGGAGCGACTCACGGAAGAGAAGAAAAAGAAGGTCGAGATCAAGGTCGAGCCTCAAATACTAGAACTTACCGACCCGCTGAATAGGCCTATGAAAGTCATTCTTCTCGGCAAATCCAAACCCCTGGATGTTCCTCCCCCACTCCTGACTCCACTTCCTTGGCGAGCAAGAAGTCTAAGAGGAAACGTGAGGGAGAGGAGTCATCCGAGAAAGCGAAGGAGGACAAGAAAAAGAAGCCGAAGAAGTAGCCACTATACTTGTTCAACGAGGTTTTGCTTAGGTCATGTAACTACTTCTACTTTATCGTTTTCGTAGTTTATGTAGATAGATTTTTGACTCCAATTTTTGGAGGAGTGGTTGTACAACCCCATTTTGGATAATTGAATAAAGTTTAGTTTCTTTTTCATTTGAACGATTTCTTGCTTTTTAACTTTCTGTATAACTATGGTCGAAACTCAAGTTCTTATGAGTTGCATAAATTCCCAATCCATTCTTACATTGTTCAGATATTCTTTGGAATGGTACATTTCTCGTTTCACATTTTTGGTACTTAGAATATTTTCTAATCCGCGATCCGGGGATTTAGAGTAATTTGGTCCGCATTCGGGGGACTCGGAGATTCGAATCGTCTATACTCAAGTCCGCACTCCGGGGACTTAGAGTACTCCGGTCCACATTCAGGGGACTCGAAGATTCAATTCGTTTATACTCTAATCCGCGCTCAGGGGGCTTAGAGTACTCCGGTCCGCACTCAGGGGACTCGGAGATTCAATTCGTTTATACTCTAATCTGCGCTCAGGGGACTTAGAGTACTCCAATCCGCACTCAGGGGACTCGGAGATTCAAGTCGTTTATACTCTAGTCCGCGCTCCGGGGACTTAGAGTACTCCGGTCCGCACTCAGGGGACTCAGAGATTGAAGTCGTTTATACTCTAGTCCGCGCTCTAGGGACTTAGAGTTCTCCGGTCCGCACTCAGGGGACTCGGAGATTGAAGTCGTTTATACTCTAGTCCGCGCTCCGAGGATTTAGAGTACTCCGGTCCGCACTCAGGGGACTCGAAGATTGAAGTCGTTTATACTCTAGTCTGCGCTCCGGGGACTTAGAGTACTCCGGTCCGCACTCAGGGGACTCGGAGATTGAAGTCGTTTATACTATAGTCCGTGTTCAGGGGATTTAGAGTACTCCGGTCCGCACTCAGGGGACTCGGAGATTGAAGTCGTTTATGCGAGTTCATACATCATATGGAAAGATGTAACTCCAGCAGTTCATCACCAGATTATAAGGTACAGAAACATCAATAATTCATGGAAAAGACGGCTTCAAGCCTTTATTAATGAAATAAACTAAATTGTCCGATTACACGCCAAAATGGAAACTAAGAATCAATGGAATAAAAACATACAGCAAACAATTGTACCTAAAACAGAAAAGAAACATGCTAAACATAATAACGTCGTAAATGTTCACTGTTCCACGCTCGTGGGAGTGTCATGCCATCAACGGTCGCCAGCTTGAAAGTTCCCTCTCCAAGCTTCTGTTCAACGACATAAGGACCTTCCCAGTTGGGATTCATACATGATGGTACCGGGAAAACCCATTTCAAAACGAGATCACCCACATCAAAGATTCTTGGGCGGACTTTGTCGTCGTAATATTGCTTGACTCGGTGCCTATAGCTGCCGCCCTTAATTCAGCCTCTTCACGTTTTTCATCGATGCAGTCCAGTGATTCCAGCAAGAGATCCTGATTTGTCTTAGGATCATAATACGTCACTCGATGCGATGGAACTTCAAGCTCCACGGGTATAACAGCTTCCGAGCCGTATGCCAATGAGAATGGAGTGTGGCCAGTCGCGGACCTGTGGGTAGTTCTATAAGCCCATAGCGCTGTTGGGAGTTCATCTACCCACTTGCCTCCGACTTTTTCCAAACGCTTCTTCAATATGGACTTGATTATTTTGTTCATAGCCTCGACTTGTCCGTTAGCTTTCGGATGTGCAACGGCGGCGAACTTTTTCTCAATGCCATACTTTAGACAGAAATCTTTGAATTCTCTGCTTTCAAACTGAGTTCTGTTGTCCGTAATGATGGTTCGTGGGAGGCCAAAGTGGCATATAATATTTCGTACAACGAAATTAATGACCTTCTTGGAGGTGATTGTGGCTAAAGGCTCTGCCTGGGCCCATTTTGTGAAATAGTCGACCGCAACTATCGCGTATTTTGCACCACCCTTGGATATAGGCAAAGAACCGATTATGTCGATTCCCCATATTGTAAACGGCCAGGGACTAACCATTTGTGTGAGTTCCGTTGGTGGAGCTCTCAGGATTTTCGCATATCTTTGACACTTATCACATTTTCTTGCGTAATCTGCAGCATCCCGATTCACAGTTGGCCAATAGTATCCGTAGCGGAGGATCTTTTTTGCTAGTGTCTGCCCCCCAGTATGGTCGCCACATTCTCCTTCGTGAACCTCCTCCAAGACCCGCTTTGCCTCATCTCGGGCAATGCACCGTAGCAAAGGGACCGAGAATCCTCTCCGATACATTACTCCTCCCCGCATCACATATCGCGCGGCTTTGCGAATGACCCATCGTCTTTCGCTTCTTCTTTCGGGCAAAGTCCCGTTTAGCAGGTATTGTTTGAATGGAGTTATCCACGACTCCTTCTCAATTTCCATTTCCAACGCGAAATCGACTTCCATCACATCTATGCTTGGAGCATGTAAGGTTTCGACGGGAACTAATCCCATTTGCTGCGCATCACCAGTGCTTGCGAACTTGGCCAACGAGTCGGCTTCCTTGTTCTGTTCACGCGGGACATGCGAAATGTCATAATGTTCGAAGTTCGCCAATAGTTCCTGAACCAGAGCAAGGTATGGAGCAAGCTTTTGTCCCCTTGCTTGGTAGTCTCCTTGCACTTGGTACACCTCCAGCTGCGAGTCACAAAAGATTTCAACTGATTTACCCCGAGTTCTCCAACGAGCTTTAAGCCAGCAATCAATGCTTCATATTCTGCTTCATTATTCGTAGCCGGGAAATTGAGCTTCAAAGCATAACAAATTGATCGATTTTCTGGAGTCACCAGGACTACGCCTGCCCCGGAGCAACAGTCATTTGATGCCCCATCGGTGTACAATTTCCATTGAATGGGAGGAATGACATTGTGACCATCTGGTTCGTCTGGCATAGTAAACTCAGCGATGAAATTTGCTAATGCTTGTCCTTGTATGGCTCTTCGCGGCAGGTAGGTAATATCGAACTGACTCAATTCGATATTCCATTTTAACATCCTTCCAGAAGTTTTTGGTCGTTGGAGTACCTGTCGCAAGGGCTGATCGGTATAAATACTAACCGAGTGCGGTTGAAAGTATGGACGGAGCTTGCGTGATGGAATCACCAAGCAATGGGCCAATTTCTCAATTTTAGGGTAATTTCTTTCTGCCCCCATTAAACGTTTACTAACGTAATACACCGGCTTTTGGACTCGGTCCTCCTCGCGGACCAAAGCCGCACTTATAGCATGCGGGGATACGACCAAGTATACGTATAGCATCTCGTGGTCTACTGGTTTCGACAGCATTGGAGGACTCTCCAAATGCCTCACCAGATCTCGGAACGCTTCCTCATAGTTGGATGTCCATTCGAAATTCCTCTTCCCTTTCTTTATTATATTGAAGAAGGGAATGCACTTATCCATGGCTCTGGATATAAATCGACTCAGCGCAGCCATCTTTCCATTCAAGATTTGCACCTGTTTTATAGTTCTAGGCACTTGTACATCTCGAATAGCTAGAATCTTTTCCGGGTTAGCTTCAATTCCCCTGGCATTAACAATGAATCCCAAAAACTTCCCCGACGCAACGCCGAAGGAACACTTCAGAGGGTTGATCTTCATCCCATAATATCTGAGTATACCGAACATCTCTACTAAGTCTTGAATGTGGTCGTTTGACCGTCGTGACTTCACGAGCATGTCATCCACATAGACTTCCATCGTTCTACCAATCTGGTCTTTAAACATTCGATTCACCAAACGCTGATAGGTCGCTCCCGCGTTTTTCAGTCCAAAAGGCATTGTTACATAGCAATATAGCCCAACGTCTGTGACGAAACTGGTGTGTTCCTGGTCCGAAATATGCATCGGGATCTGATTGTATCCCAAGTAGGCATCCATGAATGACAACAACTCGTGTCCTGCAATGGAGTCGACCAACTGATCAATCCTAGGTAATGGCTGTTCTTGGGGCTTGCCTTGTTCAAATCGGAATAATCTACGCAAGTTCTCCATTTCCCGTTCGCCTTTTTCACCAGCACGGGGTTCGATACCCATTTAGGGTAGAGGGCGTCGCGGACGAACCCATTGGCTATGAGTTTGTCCACCTCCTCTCTGAGAGCAGCGGACCTCTCCGGGTCCATTCCTCTCCTCTTTTGTTTAACTGGGACGTACTTTGGGTCTATGTTCAACATATGACTCGTAATAGCGGGAGAAATCCCACACATGTCAGAATGTGTCCAAGCGAAAACATCGAGATTCGCTCGGAGGAAATCACTAAGGTCTTCAGTCATTGCGAGGCCGAGTTGTGATCGAATCTTCAGTACTCGCGATGGATCATCTTGACTGACTGAAATGTCAATCGTTAGTTCAGCCGGGGCTGCTTTTTCTTCCCTGGGTTCCTCATCATCGTCTCTCGGATCTATATCTCTGTAGATCCGAGAATTTTGCCTGAGCTAGGGCTCGGGCATTATTTGTCAATTGTCGGTATTCTGGATGCGGACAGAATTGTCCACAACCTTTCCTTTCTCTCTCCGCTGAGCCTCTCGGAGCTCAGCCACATAACATGCACGACCTGCCGCCTGGTCGCCATGAACAATACCTACTCCTTTGTCGGTCGGAAATTTTAAAGTCAAACACCACGGGGCTAATGCTGCCCTAAAATCAGCCAGGGCCGGTCGGCCCAAAAACACATTGTACGGAGAATCTAAATCCAAAACTACGAAAGGTAGGATTTGCACCCTCCTTCGCTCACCTTGTCCTAGTTCAAATGGCAACTCAACATATCCCACTGCATCAGTCGCTGCACCATTAAAGCCATGTATACGAGCTTTAGATGGCTTCAAATCCTTCGTCTCCATCTTCATCTGGTCATAAGCCTTCTTGAAGATGATATCGACAGAACTTCCACAATCAATCAAGATTCTTTTCACATAAGATGGCCCGATTGTCGCAGATATGACCATCGGGTCAATGGTAGGAGCCTCCACTTGGTCAGCATCTCTGCTCCTGAATACTATATCGTCTGTCATCATGCGCAGCTGCTTTGCAGGAGTCCCATCCTCTACGTTGGAACAGCACTCGAAGTCTGCATGCCTTAGAGAATTAGCATACCGTTCCATCTCTTGCCAGTTCTTATCCGTAGGGTGAGGTCCACCGATGATCGTGTTGATAACTAGTCTTCCCACGGTCCGAGCAGGCTCCTCAGGATGACGTGGAGCTGGTGCACGACCGGGATTGGACGTTCCCTGTCCACCTTCTTGCGGATTCTTCACAAACTCCTGTAACTTTTTCTGTCTAATCAACTTTTCTATAGCATGATGTAGGTGTCTGCACTCTTCAGTGTTGTGCCCATAAGTCTCATGAAAGCGGCAGTACTTCCCGGTCCGCTTTTATTCTTCGGCTGACTCCTTTGGACGTGGCTTTCTGTACTGAAAGGTATTGCAGGTTGATAGGTAAATGTTCTCAAGAGACGCATTCAGCGGGGTGTACTCGTTGTAAGTTGGAATTCTCGGCTTCCATTTCCCCGCTTCTCTCTTCTTCCCTTGATTTCTTCCTCCGGATTCCTTAGATTGCCCGGGCTTGTTCTAGACATTGACTTGAACTTTCCCGCTGGGGAGACTCTACCGCTTTCAAGACTCACTCTCTTTACTTAGCAATTGTATTCAAGTAGTTGGTATACGGATTGTATCTGTAATCAATTATCAAGTAAAGTAATAAAAATTAACCTCAAAGTGGACGTAGGCAGTTATGCCGAACCACTATAAATCTGGTGTTCTCGCCTTTGCATTCAATTTAGCATATTGATCTTTGTTTAAATTTACTTTCATCATTTATCTCTCTACACAATCTTCCTCAACGAGGTTAGTGACCAATTTTGGTGCTAACACTTTGGTGCTTTCACTGAGAATCGAATTCTCAGACCTTAAGGATCTTCTTTGAAGCTATTGGATTGGATAAATCCCTCGAAGAAGATCCGAGTCATTCGTAGGACATCCGTGAATTCTACTTAGAGTTCATACCAATAACTCTATAATGGCAAGACCACATACCAGATCAGCCTCTCATAACGCGGACGCCCATGAGACTGCTAGCGTACAACAAGCAGGGCCTAGCAATCAGTAAGCAAATCTAGGTGCAGGGACTACCGCCCAGGACCAGATGCCAGTTGTCACCAGAATAGAGTTCAACGACTTGATGAGAGAACTCAGGGAAAGCAGGAGACAACTTGGAGAGCAGATGCAAGCTAACGCCAACCTCATGGCACAACTCACTCAACAACAGCATCAAAATGCTGGGGGCAATCCAGCTCCTTATTCTTCATCTGACAGCTCGACTTCGTCCGATGAACCTCCCAGGCGTAGACGCCGCAAGACTGAAACTACGCAGGCAGGTGCTGCTGTCCGAACAGCCGGGGACCATTTACACCTCGGAAACCGTGACCAAGCCGGAACTGGAAACTTAGGAGCTGAAGCGCAGGTGGAGGCTGGACGCCCGGCTCACCAAGATGCTAATGATATCGAACCTCAAGATGCATGTTTGGCGATCTTCCTCTATAAAAGCTGATACTTCTTCTTCTTCTCCCTTTTACTCTTACTTCTACATCGCCGTACTTATGAACTCGAGCCTTTCCAATCCCTCGCCAACACCTTTCCAACTCCTTGAATCCTCGAGTCTCCTTGGTTACGTCCTGATTGCCTTCCACAACGATCCCGAACATATCTCCACTTCAATTCAAGTATCTCGCTAGATTCCTTTTCCTCCTTTTAGGTATGGAAACTTCGCATACCCGAGTCTCTTTAGGGAATGAGACTCGAATTATAACTTCCCCTTAATTTATAAGTAACGGCAGCCTCATAGATTAGGAAGTTGGGTTTGAAGTTTAAACAGGCCCTAGGATTAAACGTAGTGGAAGTTGGAAGAAGGTGCTAGCCCGGTGAGATCCGATTAGGTTTGAGATGTCCGGACGCTGGTGGCGTGTGAATTGAGGTGTGGGAGTAAAGGTGTGAGGTCGAGGTTAGACTCTGACGCCGAGCGATGCGGCTCGGTATGATCATGGCTCGGCATGACTCGCTCATGCCGAACGATGAAGGGGACATACCGGAGTGAAGTCAGGGAGGTTGGTAGCAAGCGATTCGGTGTATCTGGCTCATAGAATGCCGAACGGTGGACTTAGGCGGGACGACACTTCGGCCGAGCGGTGGTGATGCCGAGCAATATTTAAGCCGAACGACATTTCGGGCCAAGCGAGATCGATGCCGAACGGCATTTAGGCTGAATGAGGTCGATGCCAAGCGGCATTTAGGCCGAACATGTTCGATGCCGAGCGGCATTTAGGCCGAATGAGGTCGATGCCGAACGGCATTTAGGCCGTGTGTTTCAAGTGTCGCTCAGTCCTGATGAATAGACAACAATAGTCGAAATCATTCCAACTTGAACATAACCCTTGTTGAACTCACTTATTCCCATGCCTATTCATACGACAAAGAACAAGGACTGGGACTTAAACAAACCAGCATATCGAACTAATCCGGACTGATGACTCCCCAGTTTCAACAATTATAAGCCTGAATTCAAATCGATAAAAAACAGATAATCGCCTTTAACATATAGTGCCAATGTCCGAGTCCAAAATTGAAAAAAATGATAGGGTAGATTTTCGGAGACGGTCAGCGATGACGATCTTTGAAGATGACAGTTCAAAGCTCAACTTTATATCATCAACTCTATGACTTTTAATTTCTCAGCACTTATATTTGGATGATCACACTAGTTTACACACCACACGGGGGGAATACTTACGTCGTTAAGTCTAATGTTAATTGTTTTTCAAGTATAGTTCAAACAGGTGCTTTGTTGGATTTAATCTTCACTAGAGATGTCTAGAAAATCTAGCTCTGCTATGATCTCAGACAGGCCTGGGCCGTCCTCTCGATGAGAAGTTGTAGATACTTCGAATCCATCAACTACCCCTGCTCAAAACTTACCGAGCGCCGCGATAGCATCCGTCGACTTAGCTCCTGACGCTCTGGAGGCAGCTATTTTCTTAGACGACCCAGCCGATTCACAGGCTTCAAGGATTAACGAGACTACACTCTATCGGATATGCTCTGTCCACGGAATCCCTTTCGACGGCGTGTTAGTTCCTTCGGGGAGTGATATTCTGCATTTTCCCCCAGCCAGGTCACAGCTTGCAATAAGTTTATGTGCTGGGTCGGCAGCGTTCCACCCTTCAACTCTTTCCTTGGCGACTTATTGCAATACATCGAGATCGCTCCTTCACAACTGCCTCCGAACGGTCATGCTTTCTTATATGGGACTTGCATCCTCTTTATGAGTGTCTTCTCCAGGCTTCTGACTCCAGGTGATATCCGTTATATTTATCGCTTCAAGAGACGGTCGGATAGCCCGTCTTTCATATTTCTGGAGCCATATAGCAAATGCCAAATCCTGACTGGGGCACGGAGCAAATTCGCCCAGTATAAGCAAGAGTGGTTCTATGTCCGTTGTCCTTCCGGTTTCGCTAGGAGATAGGTGGAAGGAAGTGAGATCGTTTCTTAAATCAACACTCGAATTTTGCAGAATCTGCGCGTCTTTTCTGACTCTTTGTCCACCTTTTCAAGTATCGCTCCACGTCCCGAAGGCTCTGGATACTCTGAAGCAGTGGCAGCTATCCGAGCTCTCCCCGCAAAAGATCGGGACATCAAATCCCTCATTTTAAATGAGTCACTTGCGAGATTCGGGCTGCTGGCAGAAGGTCGTCGAAAAAGCCTTCCCCCAGGCGTCACTCTATCCAAATCTACTGCAGGCAAGGGAAAAAGGCAAGCTGGGCGTTCAACACGCAATGCCCCTGACACGCCAGAGGAGGGGGGGGGATTAAAGAAGCAGAAACGCCCGAAGTACATGGCGAGAATATTAGCCCGTCTCGGGAACCAATAGTTGAAGTTCATGACTTAGAAACGTCGTCTTCCCCTTCGAAGAGGAAGAAGAAAATGACGTACAAACTGACGAAGAAAACAGTGGGCGGAACTTCTAAGTCACTATTATTCCAACGGAAAAAGAAACTTCCTCGCAGCACTTAGAAAGTTCTCTGAAGGGCTCGTCGAACCTTACCATTCCTGACGATTTACTCAACTACGGTTTCGACGATGCAGAGGCCTTCAAGCTTCATTCGCTCGCTACGGGCGGTACGGGAGTTCAAGCCCAAGTCCAGGGAGATAAAACTCCAATTAGTAAAGATAAAGGAACTGGTCCGTCGGGGGGAACACTAGGACATACACGCACACATGCACTTCACCATACACTTCAATTTTTGCCATTACCCCAATTCTTCCTAACTCGTTGTTATTTCTATTCTATGCAGGTGACATGGGACGCTCCCACGGATTCGATCGCCTCCACGGCTCTTCCATATTTCACCATCCTGGCCGGGACTCGGGCTCCGGTAAATGCAGGGACAGGGACGATTACGGAGATCGAGACAACCGTCCCCGTGAGTCGTCTTATCGAAAGAAATCATATTCCCAGTCTTCATACTCTCGCGATCTCCCTCCTCCAACTGAGCTAGACAGAGAAAATCTTTTGCAGAAGGGGTCTCAACCCGAAGTTTCCCGAGATCAACAATCTGGTTCATCAAGCACGCGGCAATCTCGGGAACATCGGAAGAGAACAGAACTTTCAAAGCCTCCTCCCCCTGTTCCTGCGGCCGACCCAACGATAGCGGAGAAGATGGTCGATCCTAAAGCTAAATTTCCCAAAATCTACTTTGACGGTCTGAAGTTCCTCCCAGCTATTCATCACATTCCAGGGCATGTCAAGCAGAGTGCCATCGCTTGTAAAAACGACGTCTATGTTCAACATCACGCGTTTGTTCATTTGGTCGAAAAAGTCTCGGAAGTATCCGTTGAGCGTCAACAAGAAATCGACCGCTTGAAGCTATCTTTGATAAAGACATCACCAAGAACCAGGACGAAGAGCTTGCTTCGTACAAGTCCAAACTTGAAGCCACAGAACAGAGTGCCAAGGAGACTGCGGAGGCCGTCGCTCGTCTAGAGACGACCCATAAGAAAGAACTTGACGTCGCAGTCCAACGCAGTGGGGCCCTAGCTCTAGAAAAAGATTCCATTCAAAAAGAAAGGGATACACTCGCCCTGCAGGTTAAAGAATTGAAGGAGCTACTCTCTAAGGAGAGGGAAGAGAAGATAGCGGCTCAAGAAGAGTCTCAACGGTATTAACACAAGATCGTCGATACACGTTTCTTAAAAGCAAAGCTCGATGATGAGCTTTCTAAGGTTGAGACGATGAAGGATGAAGCCCGTGAGGAGGGCAAGAGACTAGCTTCCGAGGAGATCGACTCCCGTCTTGAAGCAGCTGCAGAGGCCGGTAGAGAAGAGGTCAAGTGTATGTTTGACCCGCTGATTGCCGAATACAGCGCCCGCGTCCTCATGCACCTGGACTTGACTTTCTTAAGCGAGGGCTATCTTGAATCTTTGGCCGAGGCTTGGAAGACTTTAATACAGATCAGGAAGGTGGAGTCAGGCACCGAGGAGGTCGATGAGGACGCTTTAGTGAAAGAGTTCCTCAGGGGGAACGAACCATCAGACTTGTTTGCAGCTAAGGCTCTTTTAAGAAAAGGTTCTCCTCCGTCAAAATCCAAAGATGACAAAGCTGGCCCATCTGGAACCGAGGCTGCAGCCCCTCCTTCTACTCAATCGGCCGATCGGCCAGCACTTGACCCGTTTGAACAGCATGTCGGCTATGATCCGGAAGACCCCGGTCTCGGCATTCACGTGCTGTCTCCCATTCTGGAGGGTGAAACTCCATGCACAGCTAAAAGCCAGCAAGAAACTGGTATGAAACTCTTCCTCTAGAAGTTCAAAGATCTGTCGCTTTCTGCGATCGTTCATTGGTGATGATGTTTGTTCTTTATGTTTTTGTCCAGGCCGCTCTGACCCTGAACCGACTCCGAGGAGCAATGACGCTAAGGAGGAGACGGGGAAAACAAGCGATGCTACTCATGCGGGAGTAACTCCCGATCCTGATGCTCAAGTGATCGGGGCGCTAGATGATGATAAGTCTGACACTTCATCTCCCGTTGAAGGGAGTTATGAAATCCAAATCACGGGCGCCTCAGAACACACTTCGAAGGTGAGTATGAAGGAGCGACTCGCGGAAGAGAATAAAAAGAAGGTCGAGATCAAGGTCGAGCCTCAAATACTAGAACTTACCGACCCGCTGAATAGGCCTCTGAAAGTCATTCTTCCCGACAAATCCAAACCACTGGATGTTCCTCCCCCACTCCTGACTACGCTTCCTTGGCGAGCAAGAAGTCTAAGAGGAAACGTGAGGGACAAGAGTCATCCGAGAAAGCTAAGGAGGACAAGAAAAAGAAGATGAAGAAGTAGCCACTATACTCGTTCAACGAGGTTTTGCTTAGGTCATGTAACTACTTCTACTTTATCGTTTTCGTAGTTTATGTAGATAGATTTTTGACTCCAATTTTTGGAGGAGTGGTTGTACAACCCCATTTTGGATAATTGAATAAAGTTTAGTTTCTTTTTCATTTGAACGATTTTTTGCTTTTTAACTTTCTGTATAACTGTGGTCGAAACTCAAGTTCTTATGAGTTGCATAAATACCCAATCCATTCTTACATTGTTCGGACATTCTTTGGAATGGTACATTTCTCGTTTCACATTTCTGGTACTTAGAATATTTTCTAATCCGCGCTCCGGGGATTTAGAGTAATTCGGTCCGCATTTGGGGGACTCGGAGATTCGAATCGTCTATACTCTAGTCTGCACTCCGGGGACTTAGAGTACTCCGGTCCGCATTCAGGGGACTCGGAGATTCAATTCGTTTATACTCTAATCCGCGCTCAGGGGATTTAGAGTACTCCGGTCCGCACTCAGGAGACTTGGAGATTCAATTCGTTTATACTCTAATCCGCGCTCATGGGACTTAGAGTACTCTGGTCTGCACTCAGGGGACTCGGAGATTCAAGTCGTTTATACTCTAGTCCGCGCTCCGGGGATTTAGAGTACACCGGTCCGCACTCAGGGGACTCGGAGATTGAAGTCGTTTATACTCTAGTCCGCGCTACAGGGACTTAGAGTACTCCGGTCCGCACTTAGGGACTCGGAGTTTGAAGTCGTTTATACTTTAGTCCGCGCTCCGGGGATTTAGAGTACTCCGGTCCGCACTTAGGGGACTCGGAGATTGAAGTCGTTTATACTCTAGTCCGCGCTCCGAGGACTTAGATTACTCCGGTCCGCACTCAGAGGACTCGGAGATTGAAGTCGTTTATACTCTAGTCCGCACTCCGAAGATTTAGAGTACTACGGTCCGCACTCAGGGGACTCGGAGATTGAAGTCGTTTATGCGAGTTCGTACATCATATGGAATGATGTAACTCCAGCAGTTCATCACCAGATTATAAGGTACAGAAACATCAATAATTCATGGAAAAGACGGCTTCAAGCCTTTATTAATGAAACAAACTAATTTGTCCGATTACACGCCAAAAAGGAAACTAAGAATCAATGGAATAAAAACATACAACAAACAATTGTACCTAAAACAGAAAAGAAACATGCTAAACATAATAACGTCGTAAATGTACTCTGTTCCACGCTCGTGGGAGTGTCACGCCATCAACGGTCGCCAGCTTGAAAGTTCCCTCTCCAAGCTTCCGTTCAACGACATAAGGACCTTCCCAGTTTGGATTCATACGTGATGGTACCGGGAAAACCCATTTCAAAACGAGATCACCCACATCAAAGATTCTTGGGCGGCTTTGTCGTCGTAATATCGCTTGACTCGGTGCCTATACGCTGTCGCCCTTAATTTAGCCTCTTTACGTTTTTCATCGATGCAGTCCAGTGATTCCAGCAAGAGATCCTGATTTGTCTTAGGACATAATACGTCACTTGATGTGATGGAACTTCAAGCTCCACGAGTATAACAGCTTCCGAGCCGTATGCCAAAACGAATGGAGTGTGACCAGTCGCGGACTTGTGGGTAGTTCTATAAGCCCATAGCGCTGTTGGGAGTTCATCTACCCACTTGCCTCCGGCTTTTTCCAAATACTTCTTCAATATGGACTTGATTATTTTGTTCACAGCCTTGACTTGTCCGTTAGCTTTCGGATGTGCAACGGCGGCGAACTTTTTCTCAGTGCCATACTTTAGACAGAAATCTTTGAATTCTCTGCTTTCAAACTGAGTTCCGTTGTCCGTAATGATGGTTCGTGGGAGGCCAAAGCGGCATATAATATTTCGTACAACGAAATTAATGACCTTCTTGGAGGTGATTGTGGCTAAAGGCTCTGCCTCGGCCCATTTTGTGAAATAGTCGACCGCAACTATCGCGTATTTTGCACCACCCTTGGATATAGGCAAAGAACCGATTATGTCGATTCCCCAGATTGCAAACGACCAGGGACTAACCATTTGTGTGAGTTCCGTTGGTGGAGCTCTCGGGATTTTTGCATATCTTTGACACTTGTCACATTTTCTTGCATAATCTGCAGCATCCCGATTCACAGTTGGCCAATAGTATCCGTAGCGGAGGATCTTTTTTGCTAGTGTCTGCCCCCCAGTATGGTCGCCACATTCTCCTTCGTGAACCTCCTCCAAGACCCGCTTTGCCTCATCTCGGGCAATGCACCGTAGCAAAGGGACCGAGAATCCTCTCCGATACATTACTCCTCCCCGCATCACATATCGTGCGGCTTTGCGAATGACCTATCGTCTTTCGCTTCTTCTTTCGGGCAAAGTCCCGTTTAGTAGGTATTGTTTGAATGGAGTTATCCACGACTCCTTCTCAATTTCCATTTCTAACGCGAAATCGACTTCCATCACATCTATGCTTGGAGCATGTAAGGTTTCGACGGGAACTAATCCCATTTGCTGCGCATCGCCAGTGCTTGCGAACTTGGCCAACGAGTCGGCTTCCTTGTTCTGTTCACGCGGGACATGCGAAATGTCATAATGTTCGAAGTTCGCCAATAGTTCCTGAACCAGAGCAAGGTATGGAGCAAGCTTTTGTCCCCTTGCTTGGTAGTCTCCTCGCACTTGGTACACCACCAGTTACGAGTCACAAAATATTTCAACCGATTTTACCCCGAGTTCTCCAACGAGCTTTAAGCCAGCAATCAATGCTTCATATTCTGCTTCATTATTCATAGCCGGGAAATTGAGCCTCAAAGCATAACAAATTGATCGATTTTCTGTCGTCACCAGGACTACGCCTGCTCCGGAGCAACGGTCATTTGATGCCCCATCGGTGTACAATTTCCATTGAATGGGAGGAATGACATTGTGACCATCTGGTTCGTCTGGCACAGTAAACTCAGCGATGAAATCTGCTAATGCTTGCCCTTGATGGATCTTCGCGGCAGGTAGGTAATATCGAACTGACTCAATTCGATATTCCATTTTAACATCCTTCCAGAAGTTTCTGGTCGTTGGAGTACCTATCGCAAGGGCTGATCGGTATAAATACTGACCGAGTGCGCTTGAAAGTATGGACGGAGCTTGCGTGATGCAATCACCAAGCAATAGGCCAATTTCTCAATTTTAGGGTAATTTCTTTCTGCCCCCGTTAAACGTTTACTAACGTAATACACCGGTTTTTGGACTCGGTCTTCCTTGCGGACCAAAGCCGCACTTATAACATGCGGGGATACGGCCAAGTATACGTACAGCATCTCGTGGTCTACTGGTTTCGACGGCACTGGAGGACTCTCCAAATGCCTCACCAGATCTCGAAACGCTTCCTCACAATTGGATGTCCATTCGAAATTCCTCTTCCCTTTCTTTATTATATTGAAGAAGGGAATGCACTTGTCCGTGGCTCTGGATATAAATCGACTCAGCGCGGCCACCTTTCCATTCAAGCTTTGCACCTGTTTTATAGTTCTGGGCACTTGCACATCTCGAATAGCTTGAATCTTTTCCGGGTTAGCTTCAATTCCCCTGGCATTAACAATGAATCCTAAAAACTTCCCCGACGCAACGCCGAAGGAACACTTCAGAGGGTTGATCTTCATCCCATAATATCTGAGTATACCGAACATCTCTGCTAAGTCTCGAATGTGGTCGTTTGGCCGTCGTGACTTCACGAGCATGTCATCCACATAGACTTCCATTGTTCTACCAATCTGGTCTTTAAACATTCGATTCACCAAACGTTGATAGGTCGCTCCCGCGTTTTTCAATCCAAAAGGCATTACTACATAGCAATATAGCCCAACGTTTGTGACAAAACTGGTGTGTTCCTGGTCCGAAATATGCATCGGGATCTGATTGTATCCCGAGTACGCATCCATGAATGACAACAACTCGTGTCCTGTAGTGGAGTCGACCAACTGATCAATCCTAGGTAATGGGATACTGTCCTTGGGGCATGCCTTGTTCAAATCGGAATAATCTACGCAAGTTCTCCATTTCCCATTCGCCTTTTTCACCAGCACGGGGTTCGATACCCGTTCAGGGTAGAGGGCGTCGCGGACGAACCCATTGGCTATGAGTTTGTCCACCTCCTCTCTGAGAGCAGCGGACCTCTTCAGGTCCATTCCTCTCCTCTTTTGTTTAACTGGGACGTACTTCGGGTCTATGTTCAACATATGACTCGTAATAACGGGAGAAATACCACACATGTCAGAATGTGTCCAAGCGAAAACATCGAGATTCGCTCGGAGGAAATCACTAAGGTCTTCAGTCATTGCGGGGCCGAGTTGTGATCAAATCTTCAGTACTCGCGATGGATCGTCTTGACTGACTGAAATGTCAATCGTTAGTTCAGCCGGGGTTGCTTTTTCTTCCCTGGGTTCCTCATCATCGTCTCTCGGATCTATATCTCTGTAGATCCGAGAAGTTTTCCCGAGCCAGGGCTCGGGCATTATTTGTTAATTGTCGGTATTCTGGATGCGGACAGAATTGTCCGCAACCTTTCCTTTCTCTCTCCGCTGAGCCTCTCGGAGCTCAGCCACATAACATGCACGACCTGCCGCCTGGTCGCCATGAACAATACCTACTCCTTTGTCAGTCGGAAATTTTAAAGTCAAACACCACGAGGCTAATGCTGCCCTAAACTCAGCCAGGGCCGGTCGGCCCAAAAACACATTGTACGGAGAATCTACATCCAAAACTACGTAAGGTAGGATTCGCACCCTCCTTCGCTCACCTTGTCCCAGTTCAACTGGCAACTCAACATATCCCACTGCATCAGTCGCTGCGCCATTAAAGCCATGTATACGAGCTTTAGATGGCTTCAAATCCTTCGTCTCCATCTTCATCTGGTCATAAGCCTTCTTGAAGATGATATCGACAGAACTTCCACAATCAGTCAAGATTCTTTTCACATAAGCCGGCCCGATTGTCGCAGATATGACCATCGGGTCAATGGTAGGAGCCTCCACTTGGTCAGCATCTCTGCTCCCGAATACTATATCGTCTGTCATCATGCGCAGCTGCTTTGCAGGAGTCCCATCCTCTACGTTGGAACAACACTCGAAGTCTACATGCCTCAGGGAATTAGCTTACCGTTCCATCTCTTGCCAGTTCTTATCCACAGGGTGAGGTCCGCCGATGATCGTGTTGATAACTAGTCTTCCCATGGTCCGAGCAGGCTCGTCAGGATGACGTGGAGCTGGTGCACGACCGGGATTGGACGTTCCCTGTCCACCTTCTAACGAATTCTTCACTAACTCCTGTAACTTTTTCTGTCTAATAAACTTTTCTATAGCATGATGTAGGTGTCTGCACTCTTCAGTATTGTGCCCATAAGTCTCATGAAAGCGGCAGTACTTCCCGGTCCGCTTTTGTTCTTCAGTTGACTCCTTTGGACGTGGCTTTCTGTACTGAAAGGTATTGCAGGTTGATAGGTAAATGTTCTCAAGAGACGCATTCAGCGGGGTGTACTCGTTGTAGGTTGGAATTCTCGGCTTCCATTTCCCCGCTTCTCTCTTCTTCCCTTGATTTCTTCCTCCGGATTCCTTAGATTGCCCGGGCTTGTTCTGGACATTGACTTGAACTTTCCCCGAGTTGTCTCCGGACTGCTTCACAGCATTGTTGCTTTTTACGGACTCCTGAACAGGCCCTGGTGCCTTATCTTGCCTTATCCACCCGGCTTCCTCTCTTCTTATGAACTGATGTGCCTTTGAGTAAAAACGTTCTAGCGTAGTTGGAGGTTTTCCTGCCAACCAATCTCCAAACTCTGAATCCGGATCCACACCTCGCATCATAACCATAAGAATTGCATGATCATTGGGATTACTGACTTCAGTAGCCGCAACATGGAATCTCTGTAGATACTCCTTCAACGACTCCCCGGGAGTTTGGATTACACTTGATAGAGACATCACGTCCTTTGGACGAGTAGTATGTATCATGAATTGTTTTATAAATTTCTTCGCCAACTCCTCGAAACTAGATACGGACCGCGGGGGAAGTCGGGTGAACCACATGGTAGCGATCCCGGATAGAGTTATTGGAAAGCACCTGCACTTGGTTGCATCATTTGCTCTAGCTGAATCCATCATCCATTCGTACCTCATCACATGCTGCCTGGGATCAGACTTTCCTTCATAAGCCGGGATAGTTGGCATGCTGAACTTCCTGAGGTACTCCGCCTGTAGAACAACGTCTGTGAATGGAGTATGACTTCTGGACACTCCCCAATCGTCGTTTGATAAGCCTTGATTCTCTTTCATCAACTGTCTGATCATAGCTGTCAGGTCTGGGGTTTGTATGGAAGATGGAAGGTTGGAGTCTGTTCGACGGGACTGATCAGGCTAATGTCTCCTCTGCTGGCGATCTGCCAAACGTGCATCTTGAGGTTCGATATCATTAGCATCTTGGTGAGCCGGGCATCCAGCCTCCACCTGCGCTTCAGCTCCTAAGTTTCCAGTTCCGGCTTGGTCACAGTTTCCGAGGTGTAAATGGTCCCCGGCTGTTCGGACAGCAGCACCTGCCTGCGTAGTTTCAGCCTTGCGGCGTCTACGCCTGGGAGGTTCATCGGACGAAGTCGAGTTGTCAGATGAAGAATAAGGAGCTGGATTGCCCCCAGCATTCTGATGCTGTTGTTGAGTGAGTTGTGCCATGAGATTGGCGTTAGCTTGCATCTGCTCTCCGAGTTGTCTCCTGCTTTCCCTGAGTTTACTCATCAAGTCGTTGAACTCTATTCTGGTGACAACTGGCATCTGGTCCTGGGTGGTAGTCCTTGCATCTAGATTTGCTTGCTGATTGCTAGGCCCTGCTTGTTGTACGCTAGCAGTCTCATGGGCGTCCGCGTTATGAGAGGCTGATCTGGTACGTGGTATTGCCATTATAGAGTTATTGGTATGAACTCTGAGTAGAATCAACGGACGTCCTACGAATGACTCCATTCAAGTATCAACCCCTTTTTTAGTCATTCCCGGTTGATGAGGCTTGAGGCTACGTTTTACCTTAAGAATAGCATTCATACTTGGAATGCTAACACTGCCTTCTAGGCAACGATGCAATGATAACATTCATCCATACAAGTTGTTCTGGGTCTGGACAAACCGAATCTCCAAACCACCGTCTTCAATATCTTCCCGATATCACAATCCTAACGCACAAATTGGATCGAAGTGGTTTTCGGATAATTAAATCTGATCCCGGTCTCTTCAAAACGGTCAACGAATTTGGTCAGATTTGATAGTCGATTATTTAACTATCAAATTACACACATAAGCAGTCACTAGGCCCATGTTATAAATTCCCCAAAACATTTATTTTAAAATATCTTTAGAGAGATATATATTCAAATATCTTCCAATAATTCAATATTTTGAAAACAATTCCAAATACTTTTATCCATAACACGATATCTTCTAACCATATCAATACTTAGAAATATTTCCAAATTCCATTTTATAACTCATTACTTAGAAAATATTCCTATATAAATCATTCCATAGTTAAAATATTACCAAAAACTTTCATTCTAATACATAGGAAAATATTCATAAGTATATTTTCCAAAATCATTTCTAATAGCAATACTTAGGAAATATTTCATATTTATCTCATAAATCTTCGGAATTTTTATTAATTCCTTTTTACGATTTCCAAAAACAAATCGGTTATACTTATTTATAATCTAACTAACAAATTATAACTTCTTTTATGAATTCAGGTTCATTTTTGAAGTTCTTGTATCTAAACAATATGGAAATTTCCTTTCTTCAAATTTCCCTAAGTTTTCGAATTCCATTACAAGATTTTCTCTTATAAAATCACATCCATTAACTAAAACTCGGTTCATAACTCTCGATAGTATTTATAAATAAATTGCAATCACTTTCCAAAACTCTATATATATATATAATACGTATTTTTAAAAAATAGTAATTTATTTTCAAACCATTTAAGTGATTATTAAAATATCAAACACATTTAATTAGACATCGACAACAAATTTCCAATTTATAAATAAAACTAATCAATTTACAAGCTTAGTTTAAAATTAGAATTCATTTCAATTAAGACTAAATATTTGAATAATCAACTTTTCGAAATATTTCAATACTAAAAATAGTTTTTAAACTACACAGTTTAATAAATAAATAAAATCTATTTTTAAAACAAAACTTAACTTCTCAATAAAAATTTATTTTTAAAATTCAATCATAACTATTTTACATTTATAAATCTCTCTCGATTTATCACAAATCGATTTTCATTACCAAATTCACAATTATTTTCCAATTTCCAAAACAAGATTCACTATCTCTTTCTAAGCCGATTTCATAACTAGATATAAATTCATATTTAGAATTTAACAATTCATCAAGTGATAATCACTTCACTTTATTTATATCATTGTTTATAAATTTTCTAAATTCATTTCCAGTTTCACTTGTTTATAAAATAACCTCATTTATAAACCCATCCCTTCATAAATCCTTTTAAATTTTCAAACCTATTTTAAATATCGATTTCGACTCCTTTTCCATATTTCAAAAATACCACTTTAAATCCATTGTTCAAATTTCCTTATATAAATTATTTTAAAATCTCTATTTAAAATATCTTCCAAAATAGATAAGTACAAATCCCAAAATCAAATCATTTATTTTATCCAAATCAAATTCTTTTTAAATAATCCAAAATTCAATATAAAAATTATAAATGCCAAAATTGCCTTTTAATTTCTATTTTAAATTAAAAAATATTATTGACGGTATTTAAAATACCAAAATTAGGGTCGGTGCTACTATGGCATCAAATATATCAAATCACACAATAATCCATAACAGATTATTCAGTCACATCATATATCACTATATATGAAAAAACTAATCAATATATTTAAGGAATCCAGTTGGATCCCTCCAACCTGTTTTCCTGCATCCACAGATGTTATATAACATAAAATACCAATTCCGCTTCGAGGCGGGATATCGTGGTAATATAGGGTCATCCGCTATTATGCGGGGCGTATGGTGTCTCCTCCGCACCAACGGTGGGAAATATATCCAACTACTAATGTATACATACTACTATAAATAATATAACATTCAACTGATAAATTATTATCAATTCAACCAATCATCCAATAATTAAATTTAATTATTATAAATTAAATCCAGTTACCCAAAATGAGTGAGATTTTCTCACCTTTATTTTCTTTTTCCCAAATTGCCAATCGTTCCAAATAAATTCTATTGCGTAGATTCCGCAGCTACGAACCCCATATGACTGATTCCGTTTGATTTAACCTCGTATAAGCAAATTTTGAATTATATAAACATCGAGTATAATTTTAATTATAATTAATCAACTAATTACTTAATTTAAATTAATTGCCAATTAACAAATTTAATTAACCTTCTGCACCTTCCAGGCACACACCTTCACTAAGAAAGCACCCTCCCCGCCTCCATCACCACTGCCGCAATCCCTAATCGTGCCCTAAACCTTCCATCTCTCGTTTGTTCCACACCAGTCAATACGAACAACAACTAACTCGATCGATCAACGCGCTTCCACAACCACGCCCGAGATCACCGCGCTCTGCCAATGAGATCGCCTCACCATCGCCGACTTCCCCCTGAACTCGCGACCATGACTGTGCCGCCATCGTGCCTGCGGCTGCCCTCATCCATTCCCCAGTCAATTGTCACACGCGCAAAACCCTACATTGCGATCGCTTGAGCCCACACCGCCTCTTCACTCCATGTCGAGCTGCTCTGCTTAGCCATCGGGATTTCATCTTTGATCGTTTTTTTATATATATCGTTTGAAATGAAGAATAAAGAGGGATTTCGCAATTTTTAAAAGAAAAGAGATCGGCTATACATACCTGTAGGGTGGCTCACTAGGTCGGCTTCTCTGGGTTTAGGGTGGCTCGAGAGTTTGTTTTGATTTTACTTTTATTTTATTTTATTTTCTCTCAAAATATCTCGAGTTACATACCGAGAAATTTCGAACTCCTATTGAGGCATGCCGCCTAGCGTTCCTAATGTTATACCCCTATTTCGAACGCAATAAACAAGTCTCGAGCCCCAATTCGATTGTATGCAAAAGATAGCATTTTGAACTCAATTATAATATCAAATTTTCAATAATAAATTCAACGCGTTTCTATCCCGTATGACCAAACCGTAAATCCAAATGCTACGAAATTTGAAATCTGATAATAATACACTATTATGGATCCAATGGAACTAGTTTCATTGAATTCCAAGATTGTGCTCCAGATCGCTATTTAACACGTCGATTAAAACGATGATTTCAAAATTTGACGAAATCACTTGAAATTTCAGTTTTAAAAACTTACTAACTCAATTTTAATTCAAATAGAACTTATATCAACATTAAAATTCGTTTCGATTCCTATTCAACTCAAATATCAATTATTCACCATTTTTGTATTACGAAAAATTGTTATATTTGAAATTTGAATCCGTTCTATAAGTTCAACCAAAATCTTCATATTCAAAATCAATTTATATTCAAAATCCAATATTCAAAATCTTTTAAATATTCAAAATCAAACGTCTGAAAATCTGGGTCGTTACATTCCTCCTCCCCTTAAAAGAATTTCGTCCCCGAAATTGCCAAGGTAGGAAAAAGCTCTAAACCCAATAACTTTCCAAAACCCACTTATTTAAAACTCGATATTTCACTTTCCTAAATCTTTAGACCTATATTCACTAACTAGTTTCCAAACATTCATCAAACACTTTTGTTGCACGTTAAAGTTTCAAATTCAATTTTAGTTAACGAAAATTTTCCAAAAATTTTCTAACACCTTAAATTTTCGAAAATTTGTGGCATAGTCTCACTTGTACGGAGAGCCTTTTGCAATATGACAAATATGATAAAAAAGATACACATCAGCTCTCCTGGCTGGAAAATGCAATATATAACAATATTTTTATTTTTCGCGCGCTAATTCATAAGCGTACCTTATTTTAGCGTTATTAAGCGAGTCCGCTCAATTTATAGGCAATCCCACAACCAAAATATAGCCCAATGGTCTTCTTGTACATGTACTTAATTAAATAAATCCCATCAGTTTCATGTATATGAAATTTAATAGCATTACATTCATTTCTACTAGTTAAACACATTATTTTCATAAACCAACATGTTATATCATGGATGTATAACCAATTTTACAAACAAAACACGCTTTAACTTGTATATCTAGCATGTACATGCGAATACAAGGTTCCAACATTTAATCATTCACTTCCAAATTGATTTGCATAGCATTTATTCGATTTCAAATTCAATCACAACAATTCATTTGCATCTAATATATATTTACACATATTACATTCATATCCATTTCAAATTGATTCCAAATCAATTTATTCACCTTCCATCTGTTTGCATAATTTTGTTTATTTCCTTTTCCGTCAAACAACACTTTTCTTTTATGCAAATTCAGTGATATTCATTTAATAAAATAGCCACTTAAGTTTATAACCATTTTAAATTGATTCTAATCAATTTATCAATTTCTATTCATTCACATTCAATTTATTCACGAAATCTTGTTCAATTCATTTTATATTAACGGTGTTTCATTCGATGTCAATTTATTTATGAATCACTTCATAAAATTAATATTAAGATGTATTATAACCTTTTATACGCCACTTATATTCATTTCCGCTTCAAAATTTAATTCTATACTCCATTTCATTTACAAAACATCTCAAAACCATATTCAATTTATTTACACTTATATCAAGCTCATTTTTAACTTAAGTCATCGCTATTCCAATCCATTTCCATGTATTCGACAACATTCAAAATATATTTAATTCACTTACATTTAAGTCGAATTCCATTTATACTCAAGTCCCACATTCAGTTCAATTTCAATCCACAATCCATTTTTATGACGCCCCACCTCTATGCTCACGCTAGCCAAAGACACTGCTAAGTAATGCCATCAACTAGCGCGAAGAATAAGGCTGTTGAGGAGCGACCATCCATGTAATTGCCTTGGGAGAGTACCGATATGTCAGATAGTATAACATGCATTTCATTTCAAGAGGGAATCCGACATACCGATGCAAACTCAAGGCTACCACACAGTGGCTAAGTGGACCTTCGGAAACAAATATAGAAATAAACATAACACAAATCAAAGTCACAGATGTTCATATCTCAAAGGCGGAAACAGATATGAATATAACACATAAAAGTGTACATCAGAGTAGTGGTCAAACAAGATCCACAATATCACAAAAGAATAGATACAAGTGCAAGACAAAAGAATATGTATACATCAAGGAGTCTATATCTCAAATGTATAACAACAAAAACTACCAATCTAGTGTAGTTAGACAAAAGTCAGAAGATGATCCCAGATAAGGAGTCAAGCAGAAGCACCTGCAACATCTCGGTCTGACCCGAGTATTATTTAATAAGAAAATAATAAACGGATCAGTCTTACTATAATTATCATTTATAAAATGAGATAAGAGTAGAGATATATCTAAAATGTATGATAACTATAATGTCAAACTGTGACAAGTATGCTTTAAACAACAACAAAATCATACTATATCTCAAGAATCTCAAAGCACCAAAAAGAATGTCATATTCTTTATTTTATTCACCAAACCACAAATATTGACAAACATATCGTTGCCAATCACATAAAGAGGTGAAACAAAAATTCTAGAAATAATCAATTAGAAATCCAGAAATCACAAAGGGGGAGGCCTATCACAAATGGGAGCATGAAAACTCACCAACACGTGTATCACAAACGGAACGCTATTCCATGGTCGCTAACCATAAATTTTGAGCCGAAGCTCCACAAACGGCCCGAAGACCACAGGTCGCTACCCTGCCAAATTGAACCGAAGTTCCACAGAAACGGGGTTTAGTCTCCCTCGCAGACAAATAGACATCGCACATCGCTAGTCTAAATCACAAAATGATCATCATCGATCCATTAAAGTGTCGATTACACTAAACTAGTAAATATATGAGTTTAGCTTCATGTCCCATAACCACTAGCTTAACTTAAATATTTACGAACAAATTGTAGATTCCCACTCGAAAATTGTCACAAGAATTTCAATCGAAAAAGTCCAAAAATTAACCGACGAAGTAAACGCAAGCGTTTCATACCACTTGTTTTGCTAAGCCTTTTAATTATATTTTCTCATACGAATGAGGTAAATGTTTGTGTATACTAATAGGTTGGAAAACGGTTTTGTAAACGAACTTTGTAATAAAAATAGAGTTGGAATCATCTTTGTAAAAGAGTTTGAATATTTACTACTAGTATAGAAACCTTTTCATTTAGAAGTGACAAATCACAAAATGATTGTAGAAACAATCAATCACAAAATCCACATTCGAAGATGTGAATTAAATCCAAAGAAATCGATACCGAATCCATCAAAATGGATATTCTCAAAAATCCCGAAAAAGAAGTCATCAAAGTCAATAATAAATGATAACAATAAATCGGATAATCACGAATCGATAAAAATTGGAATCTCGAGCTAAATAGGCAAAACAGGAAAAATAGAGCAGGTCAGTCGACTGGCCTTCTGCAGTCAGTCGACTGAACTAGAACCCGAGAGTTTTCAGACCCTGCAGTCAGTCGACTGACTGCAGGCGGTCAGTCGACTGGCTGTAGCTAAAACTGTTTTCCAGCCTATCAAATGGAAGAACAAAATCTCACCATTTGCAACCGGTCGAGCAATGGACTTTAGGGGTTTTTGCCAATCGACAACCCAGCCCTATAGGCTCTCCGATTCACCACCAAAAACATGTTCACAAATCAAAGCTAGGATTTTCAAAGTTTTGACTTCAAAACACCAAAAATTGGAATGTTCACCAAATCAACTCAAACCAAAAGCAAATGAATATGCACAAGTGTTAGGAATTCATACCTAACAACAAAGATAGCTATAGATATAGATGTGAGTTAAAGAACTCACCTTTAAACCCAAAAACGATAAAGGAGAAGCTTGAAAGCAAAGGAAGATCAACTACACCTCAACTCCAACTCTAGAGGCTTGAATCTAAGCACAAAAGAGGAACATTTCCTAAGTTAGGTTTAGGAAATTTCTGGAATTAAAGAGGAGAATGAGTTGGAGGAGATGAAGAGGAGGCTTACCAAAGCTTTTCCAAGAGTTTAGAGCAAGACTTGAGTTTGCAAATGGAATCTAGGGCTTGGAATTTCTAATTCCTATACTCTTCCCCCTTTTTCAGTTTTGCTTGAGTGTTTGTAAAAATGAAATAAGTGAATGGATGAAGACGGGGCTGAGTTAGGGTAATAGAAAGAGTTGGGTGAAACCCAAACCCAAAAGCCCACTTAGAAAATAGCAAAATTCAACTTACTCCAAACATATCGATGTTTATACTCAAAAAGGTTGTAAACGCCATTTTGGACTCAATGGAGGTGGTCTCGAGTCCCAATTCGACCGTTTACAAAAAGTAGCTTTTTGGACTTTAATCCGATTAATGATTCTACATTTAAATAAAATATTTGAATATACAATCGTAAAATATGCGGGTTGTTACAATTTTACTTAACCAAGTTAAGTTCCATTTCTATATTCAATTTAACTAATTAATTTATCTAATTGGTTCACTTCCATTTTATAATTCAAAATTTGATTTTTATTTTAAAAATCACCTCATTTGGTATGACTGGAGCTTAAATTCATTTTATAATTCAAATTTTGGATTTTCATTTCTTTACCAAAATATCAAACCACTTCAATTTTGGTTTTACCATTCCACATTTCCAATTTACAAGCTACACGACTTATTTTTCACATTTTCATAAATTCTTTACTTTAGTTGATTCCAGTCAAAAATTTATATGAACTTAAGTTAATCTATTATTATATAAACACTTCAACTATATACTTAAGTTAATTTCAACATTTTTTTACGAGTTCACATTCACTTTATCACATATCAAATCCAATTCCATTATATAATTCAAATTCGGATTTCCACTCCAGAAATCATTTAGTTTAACTCGACTTGAGTTAATTCCATTTAAAATTTATAACTTATAGTTATAAAATCATTTTACAACTCAAATCTTGTATTTACTTCAATTTGATATCATTTCAAATCCAAATCGATTTTTATTTAACCCATCTTAAGTTAAATCTCTGTAGCGACCCGTAGTTCCGTACCCTTTGAGTTGATAATAATTCACTCTTGTTCAACCCAAATTGTACGAAAGAGTGAATAACTAGGGTAAAGAAGAAGAAAGAGATAGAAGAAAATTAAACAACGACATGGAATCTCACAGTTGCAGCGGAACAAAAATATAATATATAATAACAGACTTTTATACAAAAGAATCCGTATCTGTTTATACTTACAATCATCAGAGTACAATAATCAATACATCAATCTGGACAGTTATAATCACTTGTCATCACACAGCTGAAATATAAAACAAATACGGAAATACGTTCGAACTCCTCCAGCTCGCCACTTGAGCTCCATAGAATTCTAACCTGAAACTATAATACTCGGTTTGACCCGAGCATTATAATAAAATAACATCCGAGTCAGTCTGGAAAACCAGCGTGAGAAAACACACTCAATTTGAATTATTAGAGTTATCAAAATCCTTTGAAAACAAAGGTATCTCGTAAGACCGCATCACACATAAACACGACGGGTTTTTACCTTACGATAACCAAAACAATTTTATAGAAAATCCTCTGATATTATAATAGTGTCTAAACACAAATACTTATTCAAATAGTCGAAATTGTTACATTAATTAAATTCCAGCATACTAGACTCTACAAACAAAACCGTGAGGCTCGTATTGGAGAATGGATTCCATACGAATGACTGGGCCACTGGGGTACCGCCCATCACAGTACACCTCTAGAACAATGTACCGAGGACCATCGTCGGGATCCCCTACTACACAAGACCGACCTACCCCTAACCTGGATAGACCGAATATGTTATCACCTTGGGTGTTCCCACCCTTACAATCGAGCGCTCCTTCTTTCATGCACAACCATATCCATAATATATAGGTTTCCGAGGACATCTAGAAAAGTGACAACATACCCTAATTGGGTGCGACCCACTTAGCCTTGCTGCATCTCCCCTATTTTAGTCATTCTCGGTTGATGAGGCTTGAGGCTAAGCATTACCTTTCAAGAAACAATTTTCACTTAGAATGCTCATCGTCCTCCAATGACGATGTTCTGATAGCATTCGTCCATACAAGTTGTCCTGGGTCTGGACAAACCGAATCACCATCTTCGTTATCTTCACGATATTCATTCGTAACGTTCAAACCGGAACGAAGTGGTTTTCGGATAATTAAATCCGATCCCGGTCTCTTCGAAACGATTAACGAAATTGGGCAATATTGATAGTCTGTTATTTAACTATCAATAAAACATCCATAAGCAATCATCTGGCCTTATTATAATTTTCCAAAAATATTCTCAAAATATCTTTATAAGATATATATATTCAAACCCTTCCAATATTTCAATAGTGGAAATCAAATTTAATTTCTTATATCCTTAACAGGATATTTTCAAGTCATTTCAATACTTAGAATATTTTTTTCTCGCTTCCAAATATAATTCATCCCTTTGAAAATATTTTCTACAATTAAAATCTCGAAGTTAACTATTTTCAAATCATTTCCGTCCAATACTTAGGAATATTTATAAGTATATTTCCTAAGATCTTTTTATCCCAATATCCAGGAAATAGCCCATTTATTTCCTATTTCTCAAAACTCTTTACAAATTTTATTTGTAAATTCCTTAACGGATTCTATAAGTTCCGGAATTCATTAATCAATTTCCTTTAATATTTTCAAATCCAATACACTTGTCTATATTTCCAAATAACATTTTTAACTTCTTTTATGAATTCTAATTCATTCTTCCCAAGTTCCCGTATTTTAATGCTTTGGAAATTTCTTTAAGTTTTCGGAATCCCACTATATGATTTTTCTTATAAAATCATATCCGTTAAATAAACTTCGTCTCCAATCTCGAGAGGATTTATAAATAAATTTCAATCCTTTGAAATTTTATATATAAAATAAGTATTTTTAAAGAATAATAGTCTATTTGTAAAATATGTTTAAGTAAACTCAAACATTCCAAATAACATTGATAACTCATATCCAAATCATTTTTAATAACTAACTAATTTACAAAGCTGATTAATAAAATTAGAATTTATTTCAATAAATATTAAATATTATAATAACTAACTTTCAGAATATTCTAAATCTAAATAATAGTTTAAGTTATATAGCTTAGTAATTAAAAATCCATTTAAATAATTTTTTATTTCTCGACAAAAATCTATCTTAAAAATCCAATATTGCCAAATCTAGTTTATAAATCCCTCTCGATTCGTATCATATCGATTATATCTCAATTTTACCACTATTCTCACATTCAAAAATAGACTCCACTATTTCTTTCCAAAATGATTCCCATAACTCGATGTAAATTCACACTGTAAACTCATATTCCAACTTATCAACTGATATCATTTTCCTTATTTATAAACATCGTTTATAAATTTATAAACTCCTTTGAGTTTCACCTATCCATAAAACAATCTTATTTGTTAAACCTCATTTATAAATCCATTTCTCAATATATTCCATTTATTTTTCAAATCCATTTTAAATATTGATTCCAACTCTTTTTTCTTTTTTTTCTTTTCGAATATCATTTATAAATTCTTTTTATATACTTCGTTTTTAAAAATCTCTATCTTAAAACAATTTACGAATAGATAAGTACAACTTAAAGAAAAACTTATTATTTTATTTTTCAATTCAGTTTTCTTTAAAATAACCCAATTTCCAGTATAAATTTTTTTATATCCAAAGTTCCTTTTTATTCCTTCGAATTCCAAAGAATAATATTTATGTTATTTAAAAATACCAAAATTAAAGGCCAGTGCTACTATAGCATCCAATAATTCAAATTTCAACAATAATCGATAATAGATTATCTGCATACATCATATATCATTATATATGAAAAATAAACAATATATTTGAGGAATCCAGTTGGATCCCTCCAACCAGTTTCCCTGCATCCACAGATGTTGATACAACATAAAAAATATACCAATCCCACTTCAAGGAGGATATCGCGGTATATTGGGTCATCCGCTATTATGCAGGGCGCATAGGGTCTCATCCTCTATAATATGCGGGAATATCGCTCCAAATACTAATATATATATATACTACTATATATATTTAACATACAACGGATAATAATTTTATAAATCCAACCAAACGTCCAATAATTTATTTTAACTATTAAAAATTAATTTGGAAATCCAAACGAGTGAGATTTTCTCATCTTGATTTTTAAATGGAATCCATTCCAATTTTAAGTTAAATCGGACTATGTTGGATTTAAATTTAAAATTTCCAACCGACTTCCAAAAATCCCGTACCAATTCCATTTGAAGCATTCGTCCTCACGAGCATAACACAAAAATTCGCGTCCCAAATTTACCTCGTACAAGAGACATACATATTTTAAGCCATCGATTTTAAATTTATAATTTATTGAACTAATTACATTATTAATTAAATTAATTACCCATTAGCAGATAATCCTTCTTCCATATCTCGAAATTCCTCCTCTGCCCTAGGTTGCCCCACGCTCTACTCCAGTTGTTCGATCCCAGCCATCATCCTTCCAGTGCCACGAATCCCTCCATCGAACCCAGCCTTTCGATCATCGTCGCCATGCTCGCAAGTGACTCTAGCGGCCTCCTCCTATGCACCGCCCTAGCCTCGCCTGCCGTGCTCGAGCACGAGCTTCCAATCGCATCCAACTTCCCCTGTCTCGACAACCACAAGTCACTCCCACCTCTTCCGACCACCAGCTCCACATCCTTTCTTATGCACGTGCATACGAGTGCCTCCACCCATCGCACGCGACCTCCTACCCTTTCTTTGATTTGCGACTTCCCACTATCGATCAACACAACGACGCGGCTGCTCCTCCTCGCGATGGTTATCTCCATGTCGCCTTATGATTTTCTTTTATCGTTCGAACAGATTAGGATAAAGGAGGAGGGGATTCATGAATTTCAAATAAAAGAGAAGTGTAAGCGCGATTTGGTTTTTGCCTGAATGAATAAAAGAGAATATGCGACTTTGACTTTCCCTCTCCCTTTTTTTGAACTGATTTCGAATTCTCGTGGACGAAGGAAAAGGAAGGTAGACGTGGTATTAAATCTGGAGAGGGGCGGCTGTGTGTTTAGGAGGGTAAGGTGGCATGTTTGAATGGAGAAGAGGGCAGATTTGATTTTGATCTGATATATATATATATATATTATTTTATTTTATTTAATTGTAAATATCTCATATTACATAACACGAAATTTTGAACGCCTATCGAGGTATGCCGCTAGGTGTTTATAATGTTATACCCCTATTTCGAACACAATGGAACAAGTTCGAGTCCTAATTCGATCGTATGGAGAAGATAGCTTTTTGGACCCAATTATTATATTAAGTTTCGATATTAATTTCAGCGCGTTTCTATCACGTACGATCAAACAATAACTCCAAACGCTACGAAATTTGGAATCCGATAATAATACACTATTACAGATCCAATGGAACCGGCTTTGTCGAATTCCGAGACTATGCCCCGGATCGCTATTTTAACGCGTCGATTAAATTGACGATTTTCAAAATTTACGAAATCGGTTGAATTTTTAGTTTTAAAATCTTACTAACCTAATTATAAATCCAAATCAAATATTTAAACCATTTAAATACTCAAAATTAACTGGCAGAAAAATCCGGGTCGTTACAATCTCCATTCATGCCATTTATTTTAACTTACTTAAGTTAAAACTCAATTTCAAATTCAAAATTTCACATCCTTCTTCCTTATCTTCATCAATTTCCAAATTATAAGTTCAAAACCTATTTCCTGATGTTTCTTTCCACATTTAGATTAGAATTCTAGAATTTAAATACCCGGTTTTATTTCAAGTGAGATATATATATATATATAGCTCTTTTGTTTTAACAAATCATTCCTCTTGAATTTTCAAAATCAACTTGGTTTTATCCAAAACAAATTCCTTTCGGAATTTTCAAAACAACACTTGTTTCCAAACAACATATCCATATCAATTTACTACGGTAGCAATCTGTCACTTAGAAACTCAAAAATGAATACTGCTAATGTTGCATTCATCACCAAGATTATTTTCCAACGAATGAAGTGATTTTAGTGCTAATCACTTTCAAAATCCATATAAGAAAACATTTTCTATTCAAATACATTTCCACAATAATATTACCATTATTTATTTCAAACCACTTGGAAAACATTCCCGAAATTTCCGAAATTTAAATTCCCAAATTCTGGTTTAAATCAAATTTTAGTTTTAACTCATTTGTATAATTCATACTTATTCCTTATAATTTGGTTGGATGACCATTACAATTTATAATCTTGTTTTAATTATAATAATAACAACCAAACACATCGATATACTATAATAATTTCAGAAAATTATTTCTTTCATATCAGAATATAGTTTGGGTAAAATTATTTCATTTACCCACTTTAAAACAATGTTATGTCGATTTAACTTCTTTAGAGTTTAGAAACCCCTATCGATACAATTGTCCAGACCGTACCAACCAGAATTCATAAACACTCAACCGATAAGTCAACACGATATAAAACAATTTATATTCACAAACAAATAAGCACTCATATCTATAATACACTCAAACTCATTCTAGGATACTACTGACCCTATCTCTAGTGAGTAATCCCCACCATAGCCAAGGTTCTCGCTTAACCTTCAGCTCTGATACCAAGTGTAGTGACCCGTCGTTCTATACCCTTTGAGTTAACAATAAACCACACTTGTCCAACCTAAATTGTACAAAAGACGGATAACTAAGAGAAAGAAGAGGATAGAAGATGAAAACAGAAACAACAACACAGAATCTCACAATCGCAGTGGAACAAAATATAATATATAATAACATATCTTTATACAAAGAAACTGTAACTGTAATATACATACATTCATCATAGTACAACAGTCAACAATCAATCTGGACAGTTATAATACTTGTGCTCACATGTACTGAATATACATCATAACACACACAGTGAAAATAATCAAGTACGTATAATACGCTTGAGAATCCTCCAACTTGTCTCCTGAGCTCCATAGCATCCTAACCTGAATCTGCAATACTCGGTCTAACCCGAGCATTATAATAAAATAACACCCGAGTCGACTCGAAAACCAGCGTGAGAAAACACACTCAATTTGAATTATTACTGCTATTAAAATCTTTTGAAAAACAAAAGTATCTCGTAAGACCATACCACACATAAATACGACGGGTTTTTACCTTAAGATAACCAAAACATTTTATATCAAAATCATCTGATATTATAATAGTGTCTATAGAAAATAAACTATAAAATAGCTGAAATGCTTGCATCTCACGTTTCAGCATATTTGGTATACAACTAAAACCGTACAGACTCGTAGTGGATACTGGATTTCATACAATGACAAGGCTACTGGGTACCGCCCTCCACAGTACACCTCTAGAAAAATGTACCGAGATCGAACCTATCGATCCCTGCCTACACAAGACCGGTCTACCCCTTACTGGATAGTACCAAATATAATCACCACTAATGGGCCCCAAAACGCATACAAATGAAAGTGATGATAAATGTACACTCTAGATGAGTGATGATCATACCCTAATGGGAGCGACCCACATAGCCTTGCTGCATCTCCCATGTTTTAGTCATTCTCGATTAATGAGGCTTGAGGCTACGTTTTACCTTAAGAATAGCATTCATACTTGGAATGCTAACACTGCCTTATAGGCAACGATGCAATGATAACATTCATCCATACAAGTTGTTCTGGGTCTGGACAAACCAAATCTCCAAATCACCATGTTCATTATCTTCCCGATATCACAACTCGTAACGCATAAATCGGATCAAAGTGGTTTTCGGATAATTAAATCCAAATCCCAGTCTCTTCGAAACGATCGACGAATTTGGCCAGATTTGATAGTCGGTTATTTAACTATCAAATTACACACATAAGCAGTCACTAGGCCCATATTATAAATTTCCCAAAACATTTATTTTAAAATATCTTACAGAGATATCTATTCAAATATCTTCCAATAATTCAATATTTTGAAAAAAATTCCAAATACTTTTATCCATAACAGGATATTTTCTAACCATATCAATACTTAGAAATATTTCCAAATCTCATTTTAAAACTCATTACTTTGAAAATTTTCCTATATAAATCATTCCATAGTTAAAATATTACCAAAACCTTTCATTCTAATAATAGGAAAATATTCATAAGTATATTTTCCAAAATTATTTCTAATAGCAATACTTAGGAAACATTTCATATTTATCTCATAAATCTCTAGAATTTTTATTAATTCCTTTTTACGATTTCCAAACACAAATCGATTATATTAATTTATAATCCAACTAAAAATTTATAACTTCTTTTATGAATTCAGGTTCATTTTCGAAGCTCTCATATCTAAACAATATGGAAATTTCCTTTCCTCAAATTTCCCTATGTTTTCGAATTCCATTATAAGATTTTCTCTTATAAAATCACATCCATTAACTAAAACCCAGTTCACAACTCTCGATAGTATTTATAAATAAATTGCAATCACTTTCCAAAACTATATATATATATAATAAGTATTTTTAAAGAATAGTAATTTATTTTCAAACCATTTAGGTGATTACTAAAATATCAAACACTTTTAAATAGACATCGACAACAAATTTCTAATTTATAAATAAAACTAATCGATTTACAAGCTTACTTAAAAATTAGAATTCATTTCAATTAAGACTAAATATTTGAATAATCAACTTTCGAAAATATTTCAATATTAAAAACAGTTTTTAAACCACACAGTTTAATAAATAAATAAAATCTATTTTTAAAACAAAACTTAACTTCTCGATAAAAATTTATTTTTAAAATTCAATCATAACTATTTTACATTTATAAATCTCTCTCGATTTATCACAAATCGATTTTCATTACCAATTTCACAATTATTTTCCAATTTCCAAAACAAGATTCACTATCTCTTTCTAAGCCGATTTTCATAACTCGATATAAATTCATATTGTGAATTTATATTCTCAATTCATCGAGTGATAATCACTTCACTTTATTTATACCATCGTTTATAAATTTTATAAATTCATTTCCAGTTTCACTTGTTTATAGAATAATATCATTTATAAGATTTCATTTATAAACCCTTCCCTTCATAAATCCTTTTTATTTTTCAAACCTATTTTAAATATCAATTTCGACTCCTTTTCCACATTTCAAAAATACCACTTTAAATCCATTGTTCAAATTTCCTTATATAAATTATTTTAAAATCTCTATTTAAAATATCTTTCGAAATAGATAAGTACAAATCCCAAAATCAAATCATTTATTTTATTCAAATCAAATCTTTTTTAAATAATCCAAAATTCAATATAAAAATTATAAATGCCAAAATCGCCTTTTACTTTCCCTTTTAAATTCAAAAATATTATTGATGGTATTTAAAATAACAAAACTAGGGCCAGTGCTACTATAACATCCAATATATCAAATTACACAATAATCCATAACAGATTATTCTATCACATTATATATAGCTATATATGAAAAAACAATCAATATATTTGAGGAATCCAATTGGATCCCTCCAACTTGTTTCCCTACATCCACAGATGTTATATAATATAAAATACCAATCGTGCTTCAAGGTGGGATATCGCGGTAATATAGGGTCATCCGGTATTATGCGGAGCGCATAGTGTCTCATCCGCTCCAATGGAGAGAAATATATTGTAACGACCCGTATTTTTATGGATCAAAACATCGTAAAACAGTTGACATTTGGTCGCATTGTTGGTAAGTCGTCCAGAGTCTAAGTCCTAGGTCGTATGAAAGCTTGGAGCGACCTAAGGAAGTTGGCGAGTTAAGGGGTAGACGACTTAGTGAAGTGGAGCGACCTAAGGATTAGAACGACCTAAGGACTTAGGTCGTGTGATAGTTAGGTCATTTAGAAGATAGGTCGTGTGGTGGCTTAGGTCGTGGGGTAGGTTAGGTCGGTTGGAGCGACCTATAGGATGTTGGCGACCTAAGGTTTTGAGCGACTTAAGGGTTTGCAGCGACCTAAGAGAGCTAGTGAGTAGCGACCTATAGGAGTTAGCGACCTATAGGAGTTAGCGACCTAAGGGTTAGTAACCTACAGTGGTGAGCGACCTAGTGTGGTGAGCGACCTGTGGTGAGCGAGTTAGCATGGTTAGGTCGTTAGACGACCTAAGGAGTTAGGTCGTATCCTGGCTAAGTGTTAGGTCGCGTGTGTGTGTTAAGTCGTAGGTTTGTTAGGTCGTGGCATTGTTAGGTCGCGAGGAAGCGTGTCTGTGTTAGGTCGCAGGAGTGTTAGGTCGTAGAAGCGGTCTGTGTTAAGTCGCTAGGCTGCATCCTCGTTAGGTCGTAGGTCGCGGATGCGCGTAGGTCGTTGGATCTGTTAGGTCGCATGGATGCGCATTGTCTTAGGTCGTAAGCTGTTAGGTCGCGTGAAGACTTATCGTGTTGAGTCGTTAAGTCGTAGACTGGTGGATCTGTTAGGTCGTAGGGTTTTAGGTCGAAGGGTTTTAGGTCGTAGGGTTTTTAGGTCGTGGACGACCTAACTCCGAGTGAGCAACCTAAAGTGATTTCAGCCTATAAATAGGAGGGTTTTTCTCCATTTTTGGGATCCGGATTTCGAAGCGACGAAGTGCTGCCATTTTGAGAGCTCGACTTCTACACTTCTTCACTTCTTTTCTCCACTCTAATCTAGTGATTCCTTCCATCCATATCGAAGATCAAATCGAAGATCCAAGAGCTTAGATTGAAGATCTACATTCTTCAAAGAGAGATTTCATCGTTTGAAGCGGATTTGTGATAGATCGAGTTAGATCCTTCACTGTCCAGATCTGAAGTGTGTTGCTTTTGAGGTGTTTAGGTGATTTGGTGAGTGGTGATTATCTCTCACACGGATCCAAAGGAGTATATCGAATCGTTGGCTTGATTTTTGTGCTAAAGTAGTGATTTCCATGCATTTTCCTAATCCTAAGTATAGATCCATATAGATCCATTGTTCATAATGATTTGGCATCCATTTTACTACATGTTAACCTATGCAAGTTCATTCATCAAGATTATAGAGATATTGCTCATGTTTTCATGCTTGTTAGACTTTTGACTCTTTAATTACGAAATTGCCATTATTGTTATAATTGTCTATTTAGATCATATTTGAATGCTTGTTTACTTGGATTAATGTTTGATTTGATTGATTGCTATGAATTAGATGATTGATGATTTGATTTAGACAAGATGGTCAAAGATGATTCAAAAGCTAAGGGAAAGGCTCTTGAATTGGAAAAGCTGCTCGTGGCATATGTAGTGGATGATGAAGCTCATATGGATAGATTTGATGATGATGTTGAGATGAAGCTTTGCTATGATGATGATGAGGCGAAGTATGATATGAGATAGCCTTGGTCTAATCCAGACGGGATAGTTCGAAGCAGATTGACAACTCGGTGAAATGGTTCGAGTTTGAGGATAATGGTTTGCTCGAGAGGCGCTTGAGCTAGTATGGAAATAGTCGTCGAGGAGGATGACTAGAAGGCTGAGATCTCATCATTGTTGAAGGTTCTAGCATGCTCAAAGCAAGAGTACGTTGGGCAGATTCGATAGTCCCTGAAGGCTACTGATTGGTAGTCGAGTACTCTGGGCAGATTCGATAGTCCTAGGCACGGGTCACGATGACGTGCGGAGTTATGTCTAGAACCGGGGTTTCCATTAGCCCTTGACGGACGGATGAAATAAAGAGCCGGTCATTCAATTAACGATGATATCGAAGCAATGATAACTATGATAGCCAGAGTCATGGATGTTTGGTTGTATCATCATTCGGTCTCAAGAGCGGTATTTTCTGGGTGCTTATCTGATCTTGGTTTAGGCCTTGGGGGTTTGTACTTGGAAAACATCGCCCTTGACTCGAGTGATAATTGCTTTATTTTAAATTGTATGCTTTGCTATGTTTGCTTCTGCTTAGTGTGTGTCTGGGGGCTATCACCGTAGAAAGAGGTGGAGTGGGAGGGTTGTATTCCTATTCCTTTTCCTTTATGCTCTTTTGGTATGTTGTTAGTCAATTTACCGCTCACTAAGACTGTTGTCTCACTCAAGGCTTTATGTTTTAACTCTTATTGCCTTGGGCTGTTCGTCCATTTTGGGACGGGCAGACTAGGTAGCAGGTGACAGGTGCTGTTCTTGCTTCCTACGATGCGGATGACGAAGACGAGCTGGAGGATTGCATATTATCTTCTTACTATATGTACTGGGTGTTCCGCTGTTTGTATATTCTCTGAGTGTTATGTAGTGAGGCTTGATGTATTGACTATTCAGATGTTTGTATTCAACTATTATGAAGTTTTATTGATGAGATTCTATTATGTGAAGCTTCACTATATATATATTCTATTGTATTTTGTCCATGCGCTGTGAGTAATACGATAGATTTTGCTGTTTTAATTTACCCTGACAATCGTCCATAGTCGCCTGGCACACTTTACAGTGCACTATCTCTAGGTTCGGTGCAGGGGTCATGGGCGGTCGTCACATTTGGTATCAGAGCTTTGGTTAATCTATTTTACCCAACGCTCGCTGACGTAACTACGTATGAGAGACGTAATTGTATTTTGATGGATGATTACTATATATAATATAGTATCTTAGAATGATTTGAATCCCTTATGCAGTTGTTTCTCAAGGTGTATTAATCATTCCTTTTTATAGATATTAAGGATGAGTCGAAGAGGGAGACCAGCTGCTAGGGAAGGCCGTGCTGCTGAGGGGACTGCTGATTATGCAGCTATGTTCGAGGCTATGATGACTTCGATCATGAGAAGGATACCAGTTCCGGGGACAGCAGTAGATGTTGGAGTTCAAGTCCAAACTCCAAAACCAGTGGATTTTGCTAAGTTGTGTAAAGACTATACTGCTCTTGGAGGAAAGATTTTCTTGGGGACAGAATCAACCATTGAAGTCCAGAGGTGGATAGATGCTTGTAGAAGGATCTTTGGTGATTTGGGAATCGATGATGCAACTAAAAGGAAGCTTGCATCAAGACAGCTTCAAGGGAGAGCTTCTGACTGGTGGAACTCTATCACCATTGATACGCCGGAGGAAGATATTACTTGGGAGCAATTCCAAGCCAGATTTGAAGCCAAGTTCATTTCTACAGCTCAGAAGTCTGTTCTGTTCAAGAAGTTTGTGGAGCTCAAGCAAGGTGGAAGACCAGTTCTTGAGTATGTTTCTGAGTTTGAAGCTTTGTCCAAGTAAGCTCGGTCGTATATTGAATCTGCATATCAGAAGAATGAGAAGTTTGTGACAGGCTTGGATAGTTATCTTGGGAGGCAGTTGGTGGATCATTTGGACGATCCATTTGAGAAGCTTGTGGAGAAAGCTCTCAGGCATGAGAATCAGTTTCCTAAAGAGGGATCTGTTGTTGCTGTGACCAAAGAAGAGTTTAAACCACAGTAGGGTGGAAACAAGAAGAGGAAGCAGCAGCAGCAGCAGTAGAAGGGAAAGGATGGCCAGAAGAAGCCGAAGGGCGAAGTGACCTGCTACAATTGTCAGCAGAAGGGCCATTTCTCCAGGGATTGCAAGAATCCGAAGGTGCCGGTGAAGTGCCACAACTGTGACAAGCTGGGGCATGTTAGGAGGAATTGTCCAGAACCGCGGAAGGACAAGCAGATTGTGCAAGCTTATGCTTTGGGAGCTGTTCCATCATCTTTGAAAGCTCCTACCGCTGAAGAGAAAGGAAAGAGTGTGGTGGTTCAGGGTACTCTTTTCATTTGTGGTGTTCCAGTTAGAGTGCTATTTGATACTGGGGCGTCGCATTCGTTTTTTTGTAATGAGCTTGTAGGCCGGTTGGGTTTAGAACCGGATATCGTTGATAGGCCATTGGTTGTGACTAATCCAGTTGGGGGTTCGTCTTGTTTGTGTATGTTATGCCGTGGTCTGATTGTGTCGAGTCATGATTGCTCTTTTGTTTGTGATTGTTTTGTTCTGAACTTTGCGGGGTTCGGAATTATTTTGGGTATGGACTGGCTTAGAAAGTATGCGGCAAAGGTTGATTGTGATAGGTTGGAGGTGATAGTCGAGAATGTGGAGGGGCGAAAGATTATGATACGATGTAAGCATGAAGAAGGCGTCTTCATGAGCTTCATGTATTCGCTGGTTGTTCCACGGGATGGACTGTCATCTGTGCCAATCGCTAAAGGATTTGAGGATGTCTTTGACGAGGTCAAAGGGTTACCGCCGCATAGAGAGATCGAGTTTCGTATACATCTAGTTGAAGGAGCCAGACCTGTTGTGATGCCTCTTAGGCGGATGGCGCCTAGGGAACAGCAGGAGTTGAAGGTGCAGGTTGATGATCTTTTACATAAAGGATTCATTCGGCGTAGTGTGTCCGAATGGGGTGCACCAGTTGTGTTCGTAACCAAAGCGGATGGATCGTTGAGGTTGTGTGTGGATTATCGTGAGCTGAATAAGGTGACCAAGAAGAACAAGTATCCATTGCCGAGAATAGATGACTTGTTTGATCAGCTTCACGAAGCTAAGGTGTTTTCTCAGATGGATTTGGCAACGGGATTTCACCAGTTAAGAGTGGCTAAGGATAGTGTGTCGAAGACTGCTTTTAGGACACCATCTGGTTTCTTTGAGTGGCTGGTAATGCCGTTTGGATTGACTAATGCGCCAACATATTTTGTGGATCTTATGAATAGAGTGTTCAGAGATCAGTTGAGCAAGTTCATGCTAGTATTCGTGGATGATATTCTGATTTATTCCAAAACTGAAGAAGAGCACAAGACGCACTTGCGTATTGTTTTGGAAATCTTACGGAAACATCAGCTGAAGGCTAAGTTTTCGAAGTGTCACTTCTGGAAGAGTGAAGTGAGGTTCTTAGGCCATATTATTTTTGGAAATAGGATAGCGGTTGATCCCGCTAAGGTGGCAGCAATCCAGGATTGGGGTAGACCTAAGAATGCATCTGATGTGAGAAGTTTTCTTTGATTAGCAGGATATTATCGATGGTTTATCAAAGAATTCTCCAAGGTAGCTGCACCGTTAACAGGATTGACGAAAAAGAACCAAGTGTTCAGATGGGATGATAAGTGTGAGCAAGCTTTCAGAATCCTGAAAGAGCGACTGACGAGTGCTCCTGTTTTGACTATTCCAAGTGGGAATGATGAGATGGTAGTTTACACCGACGCATGTGGTACTGGATTTGGAGCAGTACTGATGCAGAGAGATAAAGTTGTTGCGTATGCAAGTCGACAACTGAAGCCGCATGAAAGGAATTATCCGACTCATGATTTGGAATTAGCGGCGATTGTATTTGCTCTGAAGATGTGGAGACATTATCTATTGGGAGTTCGATTTGAGTTGTTTACGGATCATAAGTCGTTGAAGTATCTTTTCTCCCAAAAGGATTTGAATCTTCGGCAGCAGTGTTGGCTAGAGTTTTTAGCATCGTATGATTTTGGTATAGCTTATACTCCGGGAAAGGGTATCGCAGTGGCAGATGCGTTAAGTCAAAGACATGCAGAACTGGGAGCCATGTTTTCAAAATGGAAGAATCTCGAGTATTTAGCTGGATTTGACTTCAGGCCCAGATGCGAATTGGAACCTGAGATGTTGGCAAACTTATCAATAAGACCGACTCTTGTGGAAAGGATTGGCGAGAGCCAAAGCGAGACGATAAGCTTGTCAAGATTATCCGTGATTTGGAATCTGGATTGGATCCAGAAAAGGATAAAGGATTCGAGGTCGATCGAGAGGGTTGGCTTCAGAAGCAAGGACGACTAGTTGTTCTCGATATCGATGAATTGAGGAATGAAGTTCTGAGGGAAAGTCATCACTCGAAGCTAACAATTCATCCAGGTGGAAATAAGATGTATCGGGATATGAAGAGAACCTATTACTGGGAAGGTATGAAGAAGGATGTTGGAAATTTTATTTCCAAGTGTATGAACTGCCAGTTGGTAAAAGCCAAGCAGAAGAAGCCAAGTGGATTGCTTCAGCCATTGGAAGTTCCTACATGGAAGTGGGAGCAAATATCGATGGATTTTATTGATGGACTACCTAGAACAAGAACGGGAAATGAAGGAATTTGGGTCATTGTAGATCGTCTGACTAAGAGTGCAAGATTCATTCATGTTCGATCGACTAGGACTGCATCAAAGTTGGCTGAGTTATATGTTAAGTGGATAGTTCGATTCCATGGTATTCCGAAGAGTATAGTGAGCGATCGAGATCCATTATTCACTAGTGGATTTTGGAAGAGCTTCCAGGAAGTTTTGGGAACCGAGTTGTGTTTGAGTACAGCTTATCACCCTCAAACAGATGGTCAGACCGAGAGAGTCAACCGAGTTTTGGAAGATCTCCTCAGAGCTTGTGTTTTGGATTTCGGAGGATCATGGGAAGATCACCTTCATTTGGTGGAATTTTCATATAATAACAGTTACCAGTCAAGCATTGGTATGGCACCGTATGAGGCATTGTATGGAAGACCGTGTAACTCTCCGACATGTTGGTTAGAGACAGGAGAAAAGTTGATGCTTGGGACAGAGATGATTCGATAGACTTCAGATTGCATAGAGATCATTCGGCAACGAATGTAGGCAGCCTAAGACTGTCAGAAAAGTTATGCCGATAAGTGTCGTAAGGATTTGGAATTCGACGTAGGTGATATGGTTTTTATGAAGATTTCTCCACTGAAGAATGTTATTCGATTCGGGAAGAAAGGAAAATTGACTCCGAGATTTGTTGGACCATTCCCGATCACCGAGCGAATTGGAAAGCTCGCCTTCAGATTGGAGTTACCAGAAAAGATGTCGAGTGTGCACAATGTTTTTCATATATCATATCTATGGAAGTATGTGCACGACTCGAATACAGTGGTTTCTGCTGATAGCTGTGAAGATTTCAAAGTTGATCCAGTCGATAAGAGACCTCGTAAGCCGCTTCATGTTGTGGAAACCGACACGAAACAGCTTAGGAGGAAGATAGTTAAGTTGCTCAAGATACAATGGAGTGATGATGATAACGACTATACATGGGAGGTGGAAGAGAGGATGAAAGCAGCTCATCCTGAACTCTTCAAGGTATGGCCCTAGGGTGTCGTGTCATCTAACAACATTGTAACTTGTTCTAAGTTTTAGAATTCCGCATGCTAAGCTAGAATTGGATGTATGGTTTGTTGATTACTATGGATGGTAGGCATGCAGAATAGCCTTTGTTTGCTCTTGTTTGTTTGGAATTTCGGGGGCGAAATTCCTAAGGGGGAGAGAATGTAACGACCCGTATTTTTACGGATCAAAACATCATAAAACAGTTGACATTTAGTCGCATTGTTGGTAAGTCGTCCAGAGTCTAAGTCCTAGGTCGTATGAAAGCTTGGAGCGACCTAAGGAAGTTGGCGAGTTAAGGGGTAGACGACTTAGTGAAGTGGAGCGACCTAAGGATTAGAACGACCTAAGGAGTTAGGTCATGTGATAGTTAGGTCGTTTAGAAGATAGGTCGTGTGGTGGCTTAGGTCGTGGGGTAGGTTAGGTCGGTTGGAGCGACCTATAGGATGTTGGCGACCTAAGGTTTTGAGCGACTTAAGGGTTTGCAGCGACCTAAGAGAGCTAGTGAGTAGCGACCTATAGGAGTTAGCGACCTAAGTGTTAGTAACCTACAGTGGTGAGCGACCTAGTGGTGAGCGACCTAGTGGTGAGCGAGTTAGCATGGTTAGGTCGTTAGACGACCTAAGGAGTTAGGTCGTATCCTGGCTAAGTGTTAGGTCGCGTGTGTGTGTTAAGTCGTAGGTTTGTTAGGTCGTGGCATTGTTAGGTCGCGAGGAAGCGTGTCTGTGTTAGGTCGCAGGAGTGTTAGGTCGTAGAAGCGGTCTGTGTTAGGTCGCTAGGCTGCATCCTCGTTAGGTCGTAGGTCGCGGATGCGCGTAGGTCATTGGATCTGTTAGGTCGCATGGATGCGCATTGTCTTAGGTCGTAAGCTGTTAGGTCGCGTGAAGACTTATCGTGTTGAGTCGTTAAGTCGTAGACTGGTGGATCTGTTAGGTCGTAGGGTTTTAGGTCGAAGGGTTTTAGGTCGTAGGGTTTTTAGGTCGTGGACGACCTAACTCCGAGTGAGCGACCTAAAGTGATTTCAGCCTATAAATATAAGGGTTTTTCTCCATTTTTGGGATCCGGATTTCGAAGCGACGAAGTGCTGCCATTTTGAGAGCTCGACTTCTACACTTCTTCACTTCTTTTCTCCACTCTAATATAGTGATTCCTTCCATCCATATCGAAGATCAAATCGAAGATCCAAGAGCTTAGATTGAAGATCTACATTCTTCAAAAAGAGATTTCATCGTTTGAAGCAGATTTGTGATAGATCGAGTTAGATCCTTCGCTATCCAGATCTGAAGTGTGTTGCTTTTGAGGTGTTTAGGTGATTTAGTGAGTGGTGATTATCTCTCACACGGATCCAAAGGAGTATATCGGATCGTTGGCTTGATTTTTGTGCTAAAGTAGTGATTTCCATGCATTTTCCTAATCCTAAGTATAGATCCATATAGATCCATTGTTCATAATGATTTGGCATCCATTTTACTACATGTTAACCTATGCAAGTTCATTCATCAATATTATAGAGATATTGCTCATGTTTTCATGCTTGTTAGACTTTTGACTCTTTAATTACGAAATTGCCATTATTGTTATAATTGTCTATTTAGATCATATTTGAATGCTTGTTTACTTGGATTAATGTTTGATTTGATCGATTACTATGAATTAGATGATTGATGATTTGATTTAGACAAGATGGTCAAAGATGATTCAAAAGCTAAGGGAAAGGCTCTTGAATTGGAAAAGCTGCTCGTGGCATATGTAGCGGATGATGAAGCTCATATGGATAGATTTGATGATGATGTTAAGATGAAGCTTTGCTATGATGATGATGAGGCGAAGTATGATATGAGATAGCCTTGGTCTAATCCAGACGGGATCATTCCAAGCAGATTGACAACTCGGTGAAATGGTTCGAGTTTGAGGATAATGGTTTGCTCGAGAGGCGCTTGAGCTAGTATGGAAATAGTCGTCGAGGAGGATGACTAGAAGGCTGAGATCTCATCGTTGTTGAAGGTTCTAGCATGCTCAAAGCAAGAGTACGTTGGGCAGATTCGATAGTCCCTGAAGGCTACTGATTGGTAGTCGAGTACTCTGGGCAGATTCGATAGTCCTAGGCACGGGTCACGATGACGTGCGGAGTTATGTCTAGAACCGGGGTTTCCATTAGCCCTTGACGGACGGATGAAATAAAGAGCCGGTCATTCAATTACTGATGATATCGAAGCAATGATAATAGTGATAGCCAGAGTCATGGATGTTTGGTTGTATCATCATTCGGTCTCAAGAGCGGTATTTTCTGGGTGCTTATCTGATCTTGGTTTGGGGGTTTGTACTTGGAAAACATCGCCCTTGACTCGAGTGATAATTGCTTTATTTTAAATTGTATGCTTTGCTATGTTTGCTTCTGCTTAGTGTGTGTCTGGGGGCTATCACCGTAGAAAGAGGTGGAGTGGGAGGGTTGTATTCCTATTCCTTTTCCTTTATGCTCTTTTGGTATGTTGTTAGTTAATTTACCGCTTACTAAGACTGTTGTCTGACTCAAGGCTTTATGTTTTAACTCTTATTGCCTTGGGCTGTTCGTCCATTTTGGGACGGGCAGACTAGGTAGCAGGTGACAGGTGTTGTTCTTGCTTCCTACGATGCTGATGACGAAGACGAGCTGGAGGATTGCATATTATCTTCTTACTATATGTACTGGGTGTTCCGCTGTTTGTATATTCTCTGAGTGTTATGTAGTGAGGCTTGATGTATTGACTTTTCAGATGTTTGTATTCAACTATTATGAAGTTTTATTGATGAGATTCTATTCTGTGAAGCTTCACTATATATATATATATATTCTATTGTATTTTGTCCATGCGCTGTGAGTAATACGATAGATTCTGCTGTTTTAATTTACCCTGACAATCGTCCATGGTCGCCTGGCACACTTTACAGCGCACTATCTCTAGGTTCGGTGCAGGGGTCATGGGCGGTCGTCACATATATCAAACTACTAATATATACATACTACTATAAATAATATAACATTCAACTGATAAATTATTATCAATTCAACAAATCATCCAATAATTAATTTTAATTATTATAAATTAAATCCAGTCATCCAAAATGAGTGAGATTTTCCCACCTTTATTTTCTTTTTCCCAAATTGCCAATCATTTCAAATAAATTCTATTGCGTATATTCCGTAGCTACGAACCCCATACGACTGCGATTTAACCTCGTATAAGCAAATTTTGAATTATATAAACATCGTGTACAATTTTATTTATAATTAGTCAACTAATTACTTAATTTAAATTAATTACCAATTAATGAATTTAATTAACGTTCTACACCTTCCAGGCACACACCTTCACCAAGATAGCACCCTCCCCGCCTCTATCGCCACTACGGTAATCCCTAATCGTGCCCTAAACCTTCCATCTCTTGTTCGTTCCAGGCCAGTCAATACGAATAGCAACCAACTCGATCGATCAACACGCTTCCATAACCACGCCTGGGACCACCGCGCTTCACCCACGGGATCGTCTCACCATCGCCGACTTCCCCTGGACTCGCGACCATGCCTGCGGCTGCCCTTGTCCATTCCCTAGTCAATTGTCGTGTGTAACGGCCCACTATTTTGGACCATTCAAATCGACAATAATCCACACATGTCAGACTTGAATAATTCAAAATAACAGATTGTAATAAAATTTGGATCAAATAAAATCAAATACAGAATCATAGACACAGAATATCAGAATAACTCGCAGCGGAAATAAAATACCATAGTAGTTCATTAAGCTACTATATACAAACTCTCAAAACATAGACAAAATATCATAGTTTAAAAATGGATACAATAGAAGTCAGGATACATAAATCACTAATGCAGAAGCAATACCGAATAGTAAATAACTGGATTAGAAGATAAGAAATAACAGATGGACAGATAAGCTCCAGCAAATCTCTAGCTCTAGAAGATAAATTCCAAAGCTGTGATTCTCAGGCTAACCCGAGCGTAAAGTAAAACATAAAACACTCGAGTCAGGACATATATACTTATACAATGTAAACCAACTCAAGTGAATTGTAATAGCAATGCATAATAACTCAAAGGATGCTTGGGATCCCCCATCCTTTAAGGATCTGTTAAACAATTTAGCAGGAATAAACGCTATCAGAGAAATGTCCATACTAAAGTAAACAATGCAAAAATAGTGTTAATGTGACTAGGGTAGCGCAGAGCTGCAGTAATCGCTCACCTCTAGCCACACTCTCAATTTAAAGGTGTGCATCCAAATAAATCACAAGGAAATAAAATAGCATACAGAGAAGTGTCCCCGTGGTTATAGATTTCAAAATGGTTTATAAATTTCGAATTAAAATCATTCATTAAACCATTAAAAGTAAAGTCATTATACTTACAAATCAAATATTAAATTCTCAAAATTTAACCTTTTTCTAAGCTCATTTAAATACTTAAATACATTAAAACATTAAAATTTCAGCTTTCACAGCATTTAGAAAGTGCTGCGGTAAGTTATATTTGAAAACACTTCAATTCAGCAAAGACATCATTTATAAACTGCTGTAATAGTTCAGTTTTAGTGAAAAAATAGTTCAATTCAGAAAAGACAGCATTTACAAAACTGCTGTAATAGTTCAAAGTTCAATATAAAGATTTTAGTTCAATTCAGTAAAGACAGCACTTGCAAAGTGCTGTGATAGTCCTTAGTTAGATTTTAGCCTTTTAGTTCACTTCTAAAACTACAGCACTTACAAAGTGCTACAGATTCACTTTAGTTCAGATTTTAGTTATTATTCAGAAACGATAGCATTTCTGAAGTGCTACTAATTAAATTTCCAGATTTACACTAAAATTTCAGAAGCAATTAAACTTCAATTTAAACCATTTTAATTATATAAAATCATATTTTCCACTTTAAAAATGGTCATTTAAATACCCTTTAACTTATGATTTCTATAAAGTAAATTCCATAAATAAATATCAAATTTTTCATTACTTCACTTATTAAATTCAAGTGTACAATTTTCCTATTCTTTACATTCACTTAACACTTTAATTTAAATTTATCATTTCAAAAATAAAACTTAATTTCCATTTTATTTTCTTTTACTTACTTCCATTTTTAAAACCAAATCTCACAAATTCCAAGTCAAGTTAAATTCCAAATTTCCATTTTAGCATTTATTTATTACTTTTAACTTATAGAAAAATCACTAACCCTTTATTAAATCATTTTATATTCAATTTAAATCAAATTATCATAATTTACATTTTTAAAATACTTAAAAATATCCAGAGAAATATATAAAATAACTACGGGTCTGTATACTATTTTCTAACCTGTTAAGTGATACGGATAATATATCATTTCAATCCGTAATTTACAAAGAAAAATCCGGGTTCTATCATTTCAAACCCGCAAATCCCACGTTAATAACAATAAATAAAAAAATCGCTCAGGCCTATCATTTCAGCCCATAACGATTTGTCCCTATTCTAAAGTCCGTTCGGGTATGTATCATTTCAACCCATAGTGATTCTATTCTATATTCTACAGGGAACTTGTAGTGTGATTAACAGAAATAAATAAACAGTATAATAAAATAAAATATAACAGATGATGTGACAAGTTAATAACAGGGTTAACATCATATAATTAATAATCACAGGCATGTATAACATGATATAACAATTCTACACGTTCACTTGTTGTCATTTCACTAATTATATAAGTATAAATGTCATGAGTGAAAACTCACCTTTTTACGCTGAAGTTTTGCAAAACAAACACACAAACAAAAATCCGGAAAGCGCGACTAGATTTGGATGGAGAGAGAGCCAAGATGTAAATCTTGTATTCACAAAATAAACAACGCTAAATATGAATATAAATACAATACCAAAGTTTAGATTGAAACAAATGGAAACTAGGCTAGACAAATACATCACCTAGCCTCAAAAATCACTTTTGCTTGATCTTGCCTCAACTTTGCTCGACCACAACACTATATTGGCTCGGCCATGACATGTATAAAGGTGGTAAAGGTCAGGTTTGGATCTGAAATACATGGCTTGGTCAAGAATACAAATGGTCTTGGAAGTTACTAGTGAAGGAAGATCAAAGGTTAAGGCAAAAAGAGGAGTTTTGGTGCAACTTTTAGGCTTGGCCATGCATGAATTGGCTCGACCTTGGCATGTACAGACCTGGTGGTGGCTGGAGTGAAGGCCATAGGTGGTGAACTTGATGGTGGTGGTGGCTAAGGGGGTGGCCAAAGCAACATATGAAGGGTATGGTGAGAACTAGCTAGGCTATGCATGTTTTCAAGGGGTTTTTGCAACTTTTAGTGGTGTTTGCATCATGGAATGGTCATGGTCAGTTTTGGTCAGAGGAGGAGGGTGTTAGGCTGTGTATGCTGATGGGAAGGAGGTGATGTGGTGGTCGGTGAAGGTGGTGAGGGGTTTAGTCCGAGCAAAACACATGAAGATCAAGCAAAACAATGGAAAATTCAATAGAAAAGTAAAGAGAAAAGTAGAAAAAAAGAGAGGAAGCCATTACCTTTTTCTCAGATATGAAAATAGGCATGAGAAGTGAGATAAGAAGAGATGTTTTCACGTGAATTTCATAAAGAAAAAGTCACGGCTATCAAGGAGAAGTTATGGTAGAAAATCAAGGGATGGGAAGATAAAAAGGTAATAAATCAAAACGTAACATAAGCTTTTAATTAAAAATAGGTAACATATATAAATTTGATTTGTTTCCCATCTATTTATTAAAATATATGCCAAAGAAATAATTCAATAAATACATACCGTTTATATAAACACTATAAAAATAAATAAGAAAACGGTTATAGAAACGTATAAGTTAATTGCTATTTACATCTGTATGTTACTTAATTTACAAAATATATATCCAAATTAAGTGAAACAAAAATGGACAAATGTTGTAAATATATACATAACATGAAATGTTACATATATATACACAATTATAACATGATATATCAACCAAAAATATTACTTATATTAATTAAAATAAACATTTAAAGGTATGCCTTTTAAAACAATAACGTATGTATATATATATATATATATATATGAAATTTCTTTCCAAGAAATAAATAGGGATCTAAATACTTATCCATTTAATTACTAAATGAATGTATAAATAAGAAAAATAAGGTAGAGATAGATATTATGAAGGATAAATAAATAGTTTTAGGAAAAGTAGGAAATAAATAAAGAAAATACTTTATTTAATGGAAACTAGAATTAAAGATCGAAAACAATATACAATCAACATTTGAACATTATAACTATACTTTAAAAAATGTTTTAAAATAAAATATATGCAAAACATATCATGTTACACAAATTATAAAATGATTTTACAAACAAAGATATTATTTATATAAATTTAAAATAAACAAATTTGTTAAATAAAACAATTTACACACAATATTGTAAAAAGCATAACTTTCACAATATTAATCCGATTTGAACGAAACGAAAAGCAGTATTCTTGAAATTAAATCTATTTTCATAATAAAAGATAAAATTCAAAAATTCAAATATTTAAATTTTAAATTTAAAAGTCAAAGTTTGACCATTTTGACCAAAATCCATTTTTTATAAATAAAATAAAGTTTTCAAATCAGGAAATTCAATTTAAAATAATTTAAATATACAATTAAAATAATCACAAAATACAGGGTTGTCACATCGTGCATGCGAAACCCTATATTGCGATCGCTCGAGCCCACGCCGTCGCTTCGCTCTATGTCGAGCTGCTCCGCCTAGCCATCGCGATTTCATCTTCGATCGTTTTTTTATATCGTTTTGAACTAAAGAATAAAGAGGGATTTCGCGATTTTTAAAAGAAAAGAGGGCTGCTATACGTACCTGTAGGGTGGCTCACTAGGTCGGCTTCTCTGGGTTTAGGGTGGCTTGAGAGTTTGTTTTGATTTTACTTTTATTTTATTTTCTCTCAAAATATCTCGAATTACATACCGAGAAATTTCGAACTCCTATTGAGGCATGTCACTTGGCATTTCTAATGTTATACCCCTATTCCGAACACAATGAAACAAGTCTCGAGCTCCAATTCGATCATATGCAGAAGATAGCTTTTTGAACTCAATTATAATATTAAATTTTCGATAATAAATTCGACGCGTTTCTATCCCGTACGACCAAATGGTAAATCCAAACGCTATGAAATTTGAAATATGATAATAATACAGTATTTTGGATCCAATGGAACTAGCTTCGTCGAATTCCGAGACTGTGCCCCGGATCGCAATGTAACGCGTCAATTAAAACGACGATTTCAAAAATTGACGAAATCACTTGAAATTTCAGTTTTAAAAACTTACTTACTCAATTTTAATTCAAATAGAACTTATATCAACATTATAAATCATTTCGATTCCTATTCAACTCAAATTTCAATTATTCACTATTTTCGTATTACGATAAATCACTATATTTGAAATTTAAATCCATTCTATAATTTCAACCAAAATCTTCATATTCAAAATCAATTTATATTCCAAATCCAATATTTAAAATCTTTTAAATATTCAAAATCAAATGACTGAAAATTCGGGTCGTTACATTAATTATGAAGTACGTCCTAATTGTAATCTTTGTTTTAAAGAGTGGTTGATTTAAAGTAAAAGTGATAACATTTTTGATCTTTTAAGTTTAGTGGTGCTAAGATGATTTTGTATAACTCTCTCTTTTCCAAAAAACTAAGAAGTTTTTATAAAAATAAGAAACATCTAGAGTCAGGTGTTCACACGTGAGTGTGTACACTCGCCATGCTCTGTACCCTTCTCACGTAAGCCCGAAAGGCAGTGCATGATCGGTATATCTAGCCCCAGTTGATCTGAGTTAGGTGTATATAAATAGATTTAAAATAATAACAATAAGCACCTAGAGTCTTGTTTTCATATGCAAGTGTGTACACTCGCCACGCTCTGTACTCTTCTCACATAAGCCCGGAAGGCAGTGCATGATCGGTATATCTGGTCTCAGTTTATTTGAGTTAGTTGTGTAAATAATAATAATGTTAATATTTTTTCAAAATAGAGAGTGCAAGCAATTGAAATCCAAGCACTATTTTTACTTATTCTATTCGACTTGTTATTCAAAAGAAATAAAAGTACCACTTTGCAAAACTTTGATAATCAACTAAAGGATCCATTTCATAGTTGCACTATGTTATCAACCGAAACAACTAGCCAAACTAGAGTCTAACAGTGATGATAACTTAGTTTTTGTTAGAAGTTTTGATGAGTAAAAGGACTAAAATTTCTTGATAATGACCAAAACTTATATTTAACTTACTCGTGTCAATTTAAAATTAAATTCTTCATTTGTAAATAATTTGGAAACTTGCATCATGTAGTCGCATTAGAATCTGCATATCGCATTTGGATTTTATGGGTAGTATCCACTGAAAACCCTTACGAGACAACACTCATCCTACTAGGGACACTTAGAGGTTTAATGACTTTTTTCATATGCTTAATGTAATCGTGTTTCCTACGAAAATGGATTTATCCTAGTTTTAGTTTATTCGAGGACGAATAAAAAGATAAGTGTAGGGGTATTTAATGTGCATGTAAAAGTGCACATTTTTACTTCCATATTTAATCTACTTTTAATTAAATAAATAAGCATATTAAGGTATTTTACATGGTTAAACCAAATTTAAATTGTTTTCAAATCATCATTTAGATTTAATATGAGAAAATTTATGTGCGCATTTTTTTTTGTAGGAAATGAAGTGCAAATACAAAGAGGTTTCTAGATGAATGCATGCACACATGTTGAAGGCTAATGAAGAAAGGAAAATAAAAGAATTCATGCAACATGGAGGAGCCTACATACCCACTAACATATGGTCCATAATTAAAAGCACATGCACATGTTAATGGAGGCTTAAAGGCATGTTAGTGGGGATCAATTATTTTCCTAAGGATTACTTGGAGGTTACACTTTCTCAAAGGAATTTTAGGTAGTCCCGTAAAATATAGATTAGGGTTTTAAGTATGTATAAATACCCCTTATGTTTCATGTAATCATTTTCTTATTTTTTTCATGCAAGATTGTAGCCATAAATAAAAGTTGAATAAAAATTTCTTTAGTGGCTTCTTAGCCTTGTTTTTACTTTCATGCAATTTTTATTTATGCTTTCTTTTCATGATATTTTTATTTCGTGCTCTCTCTTATTTAGTTTATGCTTCTCTTGTTTAATGTTAGTAGCATTGATTTAATTATTGAAATTAGTTTAGTTTTATTTCATGCAAGTAATTAGCTCTCTTTTCTTTTAATTCGCTCTCATTTTTCTCTTCTTTTATGTTGAAATCATTTTATGTTAACATGTTTTCAAAAATGAATAGCTTAACCCCTTCAATTTAAGGGTAATGAAGTTCTTATGAAACATATTAAATTAACATAATGGTTTCAATTGTGATCTCTCTTATGTGCTTAATGGAAATTATGAATAATGGTGGTTTATGTTTCTTTTTTATTGAATTTTGATAGTCTATGTTGACATCTCAAATAGGCTATGCTTAACTCCATTTTAAACATAAACTATTTGATCATTTGCCTAAGTGATTTTGATAATGAAAGTCAAACTAGAACCAAAATTTGGTGGTTTATGTTACTAATTAATAGTAAATAGATCATGCTTAAAATATATTTATTTTTAATTTCATGTCAATTTTAAGAGTTTTGATAAGTGGATTTAAATGGTGTGTTAGAGTTTAATGATTTAAGTTGTGCTAATTAATAGCATATATAAATCATACTTATAATAAGCACATCTATCATTTCTACTTAATATTTTAAAGAGGGGTTGTAAATGAATTTTGTGTTGATTTATATGAATGATTGGAAGTGGATATTCCTCTAAATTTCTCCTTAATCACATAGTTTTATTCACCTTTGCTCTAGTTTATTTTCTACAATTTTTCTAGTTTAAAATCACTTCAAAACTTTAGGCTAATTTGATTGAGTATTATTAGAATTTAATTTTCCCTACGGATCGACCCGTGCTCGCATACATACTTTGATTGTATGCTATGCGCTTGCGGTTTTTATAACGATAATATTTTTAACGACGGTTTTCTAATCGATAGAAATTTCTGCCGTTATCAACATGTAGCTTAGATGATCTTTTAAGCAATAACATGTTAGATCCTGCCTTTTCAGTTTCAATGAGACAACTATATATTTCCATATATATACTATAACGATCCAGAATTTTAGTCATTTAAATTTGAAATATTTAATTGATTTAGATATTAAAAAGTTAATTTTATAAGTTAAACGGTTTAAAATTTAAATAAATGGGTATTTGAATTTATGGAATTGTTTAAATAATTGGATCTTGAATGTAATGTGGATAAGAAGGATTTCAAAAGTTGACTTAAAATTCTATTTAAATAAGAATAAAGACAGTAAACTCTTAATTTAGATTTAAAAGTGATTAAATTGATTTTTATAATAATTCGTTTTAATCAACGTGTAAAATAGCCTTCCAGGGCACTGTCTTCGATTTGACGAAACCAATTTCATCAGATCCACAATAGTAAATTATAGTATGTAATCGAATTTTGTGGTCGTCGGACGTATCGGTGGGTTGTGCGAGCTCGAAACATTTAGAAACTAATTACAGAAAATAATATAATATAATTGGGTTTGAAAAAGCTATCTTCTTTATATGATCGAATTAGACCTTGAGACTAGTTCCATTGCATTCTAAACAGGGGTATAACATATAGAATGCCAGGCAACACACCTTGTTTAGAATTCGAGATTTCTTGAGCACTTAGAACAGAATATTATAATATATATATATATATATATATATATATATATATTATATCAGCCCATACCAATATCTATTAGCCCACACCTAAGCATGTCAAACCCATACCTTTCCCTCATATAAGTCATGTTCCAAAACCAGAAAGAAATGTTCATTTTTTTTAAAACCTTCATCACCAAATCCAATGGCGCTCGATCATCGAAGCCAATCGTGGCGTTTTCAGGACGAACTTCCAACTAGAAAAACATCGGCGAGGTCGAGATGGACTTATTCAATGGTTGGATTATCGTAAGGCGTGGAGTGGGGCCGGAATTTGGCCACGTTCATGGATGAAATGGGTTCAGTTGTAAGGTTCGACAATGGTCAGGGAAGGTCGACGATGGTGGCGAGGCGGAGCTGGGCGCGCATGACGGTGGCACGGTGTGGTGGGCGATGAGGGATTAGGTACGGTCATTTATATGCATGCTTGGAAAAGAGTTTGAGGAGGGAGAGTAATTAAGGTTTAAAATTTTATTAATTAAAGGTTAATTATCATTTAATTATTTCAAAGTTAATTAATTTATAACTTTTCCATACGAGGTCCAAATCGAACGCGACAAGTTGCATTGCGATCGTATCGACAAATACTACGCTATGGAGATGGATTGGATGGATTTGGAGCTAGTAGAAATTTGGATTAAAATTGAATGCTTGTTCAGTTTTAATTCAAATTGGAACGTGTTGACGAAACTGAAATCAATATGAGTTAACCTCACCTTTTTGGTTAAACAGAAATATATTATAGTCGATAAAAATTAATGATTAGATGTGTGAATATTTTACAGTTGATTGTTATTAACTGTTTGGATGATTTAGTATTTTATTATTTGGTTTGGATATATTCCCACACTTGGAGCGGATGAGACCCTAATACGTTCCCGTGTAAGTATGGATGGCCCTTTGTATAGATCCCACATCAAAACGGTTGATTTATAATTTTATGATTATATACTGTATGTGATGCAGGGGGACAGGTTGGACGGATCCAACAGGATTCAACACACTGTTGATTTTATTTTTCATAAAATTTGATATATGATATGTTGGATGCCATAATTGATGACATGGATGATTTTTCCTTATCTAATTCTATAGTAAATCTGGGCCATATTCTTAGTATTTTGAAATACTATAAAATGAAGAATTAGTTTTTAAAAAGATTTTTGTTGATTTTCAAAAAAAAATATTAATAATAATTGTGGAATTACTAAGAGAAGGATGTTAAATAAATTAAAGGTACGATTTTTGGAGATTATAAAATATTTAAAATAGAGATTTTTGTTCTATGAATAAAGATTTTTAAAATCTTAAAAATAAGTCCGTGTTTTATAATAAAGGGATATGATTTTGAAAAGGAGATAGAAATAATTTGGTACAAACATTATTAACCGTTTTATATAAAGTGATATGTATATATATATACATACACACACATATGTTAAAATTATTTATAAACATGGGAAATTTATAAATGTGATAACGTATAATGGACATTTTACAAATAGAGTAAAGATTTGAAAAGTGAAATAAAGGGATATGAAACGGTGTTTATAAATAAAGGAAAACTTTTATCATTGGATAAATTGAAAAATAAATCACAATTGTGGATTTACGATAATATGTGGAATGTTGTTTTAGAAAAATGGTCGATTCAATTTTGGAAAATTCAAAAGTGAGGATAGATTTAGAGATGTTAAACGATATTTATAAATAGAAGGAGACAGAGTTATAAGTGGAGTTCATATATAAAGGGGTTTTATGAAAGGATGTTTTATAAACTTGAAAGAGATTTTTAAATAAAGTTTTATAAATATGGAAATGATTATATTGAAATTTAAGTACGGATTTTTATCAATGAAATATATTTATGTTTTAAAGGTTGTTCATTTATATTAATTAAAGTTGTTTATAAATATTTTAATATTTTGAAATGTTAATCATTTAAATTTTTAGTATGGGTTGAAATTAATTTTAATTATTTATCACTAAAGTTTGGAAATTAATTTTCTATTATTTATAATAATGTTGAAGATAAACTTTTATTGTTTTATTAAGAATGTGTTAAAATTATTAATTTTTATTTTAAAGATGTTTGGAAGTAAGTTATTATTACTTATAATGTTTATTATTATATAATAGTGTTTTAAAGTAAATATTAGAATTTATTTGTGAATGTTTCGAGATTCATAAATAGGGTTTTATAAACAAATGTGAGTTTATAGGAGGAATCTTATAACATGGTTTGAAAAACTTAAAGGAAGATTTTTACAAGGTAAAGAAGTTTTATAAATGGTTAGATATTTATAAAAGAATTTTAAACGGGTTATAGATTTATAAAAAGAGTTTTATAAATGGGTTTATTGGATTAATAAAGGGGTCCTAAATGATTTTGGGAGTGTATAAAAGAGTTTTTTTATATAAATGGTTTCGGAGATTTATAAGATAGTTTTATAAATGATTTAGGAATTTTAGTGGAATTTATAAATGATTGTAGAATTGTATAAAAAGGAAATCTTCCTAAGTGTTTGGTGAATATACTTATGCCATTGAGATAAGTACATAAATATTTTTCGAAGTATTGAAATATAGGGATTTTTGGATATACATACATACATACATATATATATATCTTTATAAATAAAATTATGCTACAATATTTGCATAATGAGTTTAATAAATGAAAAGATTTATTAAAAGAGGCCAACGGTTGCTTATGTGTTTAACCAATGTTGTTTTTCCCTATGGAATTATATCCCTGATTGAATATTTGTTATTTGATAGTTAAATAACCGACTATCAAATTTGGACCCAAAATGTAACTTTGGGTATCTAGAAGAAACACGTGAGTTATATGGCACGGTCATCTTCGATGATGCTGTACTGTGCGTATAAATCTCGTTTCGTTTTCCTAGGACAGTGATAAGGAAATCTGTCCACTAACGGTTAGGAGGTGATCTTTTCTCTTTTCTTTGACTGTTTATTTCCTAAAGAATCGGGGTTGAGATTATCGAAAACTATCGAATGTTGTTTCGAAGAGACCGGGATTGAGATTATCGAAAACTATCGAATGTTGTTTCGAAGAGACTGGGGTTGGATATGTTACAAGAAAACCACTTCGATCCAACTCAAGCGTTTCGAAGTGAAGATATCTTGATGATGATGGAATTAAAGACGAAGCTCTCAAGCGTTTCGTTCTGTCCCAGAACGAACTTGTATGGATGAATGCTGGTATTGCATTGTTGCCTGGAGGGCAGTGTTAGCATTCCAAGTGGGAAGTGGTATATAAAGGTAAAACATAGCCTCGAACCTCATGTTACGACCCATATTTTTAGTTATTTAAAATTATTGAAATTAATGTAATTATTGAATAAAAAGGGTTAGAAATAAAATTTTAATGATTTATTAATACAGTTATTGAATATGAACTTGAACAAGATTTTGAAATAAACAAATTTCGAAGATTTAAGTAATAACAAGTATTGAAAGGAAATGCTAGGTATTGAATGTGTTTATAATCAATAGTTGAATTGAATAATAAATGTTGAATTCATTAGATGTAAATACAATAATTGGTTGATAACTAAAATTCATTTGAAATCTAATATTGAAATTTATTGAACATTAAACAATTAAATTGTTTAAATTTAATAGTGGAAATTATTTAAATAACTGAATCTTAAATTAAATATAAATGAAAATGATTTCAAAAGTTAATTTAGATGTTATTTAAATATGAATGAAGGTTGTTTACATTTAAAATTGGGTTTAAAAGTGAATAATTAGAAATTGGAAATTTTATATTTTAATGTACGCGTAAAAATAGCCATTTTGGCTACTATCTTGGATTTCGACAAAACCCATTTCATTGGATCTGTAATAGTGAATTATTGGAGGATTTCAAGTTTTGTGGCGACCGAACTTGTTGTTTGGCCGTGCGAGCTTGAACACGCAGAAATTAAATTCAGAATTTAAATTAAATAATTCAATTCAAAAATCTATCTTCTGCATATGATCGAATTAGGCCTCAAAACATATTCCATTGTGTTTGGAATAGGGGTAAAACATTGTAAACACTAGGCGGCACGCTTTGCTTGGAGTTCAGAATTTTGCGGACCAAATCGGGCGAGATATTTTCTTATTTTAATAATAAAATACGCTCATCCTTATCCACTCGTACACTCTGCCATTTTACCGTATATCTCGTACCATTCTCTCTTGTTTGTTTTCAAACATCAGCCGAAAGAAGAAAAACGAAAAGAAAGAAAAAAACGAAAAGAAGAAGAAAAAAAATAAGCTGAACCGCGATCGCTCGCGTATGCGCGTGGCATGACGGCTGGAGGAGTAGGCTGGAGCTCGCGAGTGTGATGGCGAGGGTAGGGCGACTGTTAGTGTAACAACCCGCATATTTTACGATTGTATATTTAAATGTTTTATTTAAATATAGCATCGTTAGTCGGATTAAAGTCCGAAAAGCTACTTTTTGTAAACAGTCGAATTGGGACTCGAGACCACTTCCATTGAGTCCAAAATGGCGTTTACAAATTTTTTGAGTATAAACATCGATATGTTTGGAGTTGGGTGAGTTTTGCTATTTTTCTATTGGGCATTGGGTTTGGGTTTCATCTCATTACTCATCTAATACCCTATACTCCACTCAACTTCCTTCATTCATTTTCATTTCCTAACACTCTCAAGCTTAAGAGAAAAATGGGGGAAAATAATAGGAAATTAGAATTCCAAACCCTAGTTTAATTAGGAAATACAAATTCTAGCTCCAACATCAAAGAGAAGCTAAGGTAAGCATCCTCTTCTTCTTCTCCATCTCAATCTCTCTCCAATCTCAGAAATTCCTAACCCTAACTTAGGAAAAACTTCACCTTTGATAATAGATTGAGGATTCTAGAGGTGTGTTGAAGAGGAGTTGTTCTTGCCTTGTTTTAAAAGCTTCTCATTCATTGTTTTTGGGTTTAAAGGTGAGTTCTTTAACTCACATCTACGTCTATAGCTATCATTGTTGTTAGGTATGAATTCCTAACATTTGTGCATATTCATTTGCTTTTGATTTGAATTGATTTGGTGAATTTTCCAAATTTTGGTGTTTTGGTCCAATTTTATAAAAATCCTTCTATGGATGTTTGGACATTGATATTTGGGGTGTATCGAAGAGCCTTTAAGGCTGGGTTGTCGCTTGGCGTAAATCCTTAGTCGCGTTGCTTGTCCGATCGCTCCCGATACGTTTTGGCCACTTTGGCCTAGGCAAATTGTTGCCCAGACCAGGTGACCAGATGTTTGGTGACCAAGTCCAGACGTCTGGTTTGGACCTGGAGCAAAAATAAATGCACGCAGAATAATAAAAAAAGGGCAGAGACTAATTCCAGACGTCTAAAATTTAGGATCAGACGTCTAAATGAGTCTAAGACGTCTGACCTGAAGTTTCAGACGTCTGGGGTTCTCTGGATTATTTCTAGAGAACAAATCCAGACGTCTGAATTCTAAACCAGACGTCTGGTCATGGCTCAGACGTCTGATTCGATATTCCAGATGTCTGGGTGGTTTTCTGAACTATTTCCAGAAAACGAATCCAGATGTCTGGATTCCAATATTTTAATCGATTTTAGTTGATCCGGATATTTGTTATCACTTACTATCGACTTTGATGACTTCTTTCTTTGGATTTTTGGGAATATCCATTTTGATGGATTTGGTATCGATTTCTTTGGATTTGATTCACGTCTTCGAATGTGAATCTTTGGTGGTTGATTGTTTCTACAATCATTTTTTGTGATTTGTCACTTCTAAATACAAAGGTTCCTATACTAGTAGTAAATACTCTAACTCTTTCATCAAAACGATTTTGACACTATTTTAAATATAAAGCTCTCTTTTAAAACCGTTTTCCAATCTATTAGTATATATAAATCTTTACCTCATTCGTATGAGAAATCTAATTAAACGGCTTAGTAAAACAAGTGGTATGAAACGCTTGCGTTTACTTCGTCGGTTAATTCTTGGACTTGTTCGATTGAACTCTTGTGACAATTTTCGAGTGGATATCTACAATTTGTTCATAAATATTTAAGTTAAGCAAGTGGTTATGGGACATGAAGCTAAACTCATTTATTTACTAGCTTAGTGTGGTTCACACTTTTTATTGATCGATGATGATCATTTTGTGATTTAGACTAGCGATGTGCGATGTCTATTTGTTTGTGTGGGGATTGAAAACCTCATTTGTGGAACTTCGGTTCAATTTGGTGGGGTAGCAACCCATGGTCTTCGGGCCGTTTGTGGAGCTTCGGCTCAAAATTTATGGTTAGCGACCATGGAATAGCGTTCCGTTTGTGATACACATGTTGGTGAGTTTTCATGCTCCCGTTTGTGATAGGCCTTCCCCCCTTTGTGATTTCTGGATTTCTGGTTGTGATTTCTAGACTTTGTGTTTCACCAATTTTCGTGGTTTGCATTGATAAGCTCTATCAATATTTGTGTTTTAGTAAATAATTTAAAGAATGTGATTCTTTTTGGTGTTTCAAGATGATTTGAGATATTGTATGATTTTTGTTGTTAATTGATGTATACTTGACACAGTATGGCATTATTCTTATCATACGTTTTTGTGATATCTCTTATCTTATCTCATTTTATCTGATATTTATAGCTAGACTGATCCGTTTATTATTTTCTTCTTAAATAATACTCGGGTCAGACCGAGGTATTTCAGGTGCTTTTTCTTGACTTCTTATCAGGGTTCATCATCTGATTTTTGGGCTAACTACTTTAGCTTAGTAGTTTTTTGTTATTAACATTCGAGATAGAGACTCCTTGATGTATACATATTCTTTTGTCTAGCACTTGTACCTATTCTTTTGTGATGTAGTGGGTCTAGTTTGACCACTACTTTGATGTACACTTTTATGTGTTATATTCATATCTGTTTCCGCCTTAGTGATATGATTATCTGTGACTGATTTGTGTTATGTTTATTTCTATATTTGTTTCCGAAGTCAACATAGCCACTGTGCGGTAGCTTTGAGTTTGTATTTGATATGTCGGATTTACTCTTGAAATGAAATGTAAGTTATATTATCTGACATATCGGTACTCGCACATAGCAATTACACAGATGGTCGCTCCTCAATAGCCTTATTCTTCGTGCTAGTTGACGGCATTACCCCATAGTGTCCTTGGCTAGTGTGAGTATAGAGGTGGGGCATCACAGCTTGGTATCAGAGCCAAACTTCGGAACAATGTAGAATAATCTAGCGAGGATCATTGTCGTCTTTCTTAGGAATCATGCCATAGGATTTAATTCGAGTCTTCGTACCGTTCTATCCTATTTCTTTTTATGATGCCTTGTTTTATCAATCAAGTATTTTTGATATTCATTTTGAGAATAACCTTTTTCCTCTTCTTTCTTTCTTTCTTAAAGAAGAGAAATGGTTAGACTAGGCCGTCCCAGCGCCGGTCAATCCAGTGCTACTCCTTAGGATGGAGTATTTATGTCCGCTCAACAACTCTTAGATCTTGTGAAAAATGCTCAAGCTATCGGACCCATTCCAGAGCCTACTCATCCTAAATCTGGGTTTGCACGCTTGTGCAGTGATTACACCAGCTTGGGTGAAAAGCCTTTCAAGGGTTCCGAGAGCGTTATAGAAGTCCAAGCTTGGCTTAGAACATGCGATCGCTTCTTTTCCCGCATGAATCTTATTGATCTACATCGAGTCCAAGTGGCTTCTAGCATGCTCCAAGAAAGAGAATTAGATTGGTATGAGCTTCTGGTCTCCGAAATTATTGAAGCGGATCTTACTTGGGAGCAATTCCGGGAAAGGTTCAAATTAAAGTTTGTGCCAGAAGCTGAAAAGGTATCTTTAACTCGACGTTTCATTGACCTTGTTCAAGGTGAATCTTCCGTGACGGATTACGTCGCATCTTTCGAATCTCTATCTAAATATGGGGTCGAGTATATTAATACCCCATTGAAGAAAAATCAGAGATTTGTCTATGGGTTGAATAAGAACCTCAAAAAGCTATTACTTCTGAAATTGGAAGTTTCTTTCGATCAGCTTGTTGATATCGCTCTTCGACTCGAAGAGGCCGATAAAGAAAGTGATGTTGAAGTCATACAAAACATCAACAAGAAGAGGCCTTTTAAATTCATGCCTAATCCCAACAAGAAAGGGAAGCAAGCAACTTCAGTAGCAAAAACTCCTACCTCTAGTCGTGGAGAATGTTACAATTGTGGTTCTAAGGACCATTATGCGAACAAGTGTCCGAAGTCTCTTACTTGCCGCTATTGCAAGAGTTCGGGTCATACTATTTCTTTGTGTCCCATACTTCAAAGCAAGAAGGAAGGCAACCTAAACATTGTGCAAGCCCCTACTAACACTTCTCGTGGTTAAGGTATTTCTCATTCTATCCTTGATGGCATTATTATATTTCGTGATTTTCCTATTCGAGTTCTTTTTGATACGGGTGCATCTCACTCTTTTATATCAAAAGAACTTGTTGATGCTTTGTCTTTGAATGTTATTGGCTTGATGACTTCATTGAGGATTACGAATCCGGTTCGTGGATCCACAACACTCATTTTACTATGTAAAGATGTCGAAATTATTTTATGTGATTATGCCTTCCGAGCCGATTTGCATATTATGCGCTACCTAGGTTTCGGAATGATTTTGGGAATGGATTGGCTTAACCGATATGAAGCCCATATCCTATGTCCTGAGCGGACTATATATCTTCGACATCCTCAATCTGTTAAGCAGATTTTTCTTATTCTGAAAGATTCCGATTCCAATTCGAAAGCATCCTTGTATTCTCTAAATCCTCATGATGACGATAATGATGATGAGGAAGATGTTATTTCTCTCGTTCACATTGTTCGTGAATTTCCCGACATATTAAAGCCCGTTTTAGGATTACCCCCTAAGCGAGCAATTGAGTTCAAAATTAATCTAATACCTGGAGCTCTACCTATCACTCATCCTCCTTATCGTATGTCCAATAAGGAAAACGAGGAGATGCATAATGTAACAACCCGTATTTTTACGGATCGAAAAGTTCGTCAAAATCTGGAATTCTTAGCGTTGTTAAGTCATTTCAGACTTTAGGCAGAATTTTTGTTCAAGTCCTAGGTCGTAAACGACCTAAGTGATAAGTCGTGACCGACTTAAGAGGTTTAGGCGACCTAAGGAAGTGTAGTTGGCGACCTAAGTATTCTGGGGTTAGGTCGTAGGGGGAGATAGGTCGTGTGATAACTTAAGTCATGGAGTAGAGTTAGGTCGACAACGACCTAAGAAACTAAACAAGTTAGCGAGTTAAGGTGTTAAGTTGTAAGCGGCTTATGTCTGGGTAAAGTTAGGTCGTAAGCAACCTAAGCACTGTGTTTAGATAAGTCGCGCAAAGGCTTAAGTCATAAGTCGCGACACTGTTAGGTCGTAGGTCGTATCCCAGTTGACTCGTTAAGGTGGTATAGTTGCTGGGTCGAGGGTGTGCTAAGTCGTTAGGTCGTAGAGGCACACATGAGCTTAGGTCGTAGGTTGCTGGGTACGTTAAGTCGTAGACGACTTAGGAGTTGAGTCATAACCCGGTTAAGTCGTAACCTAGTTATCTGTTAAGTCGGAGGCCCTGCTAAGTTATAAGTCGTAGACTAGTGGGTTTTGATAAGTCGTAGGTCGGCAAAGCATTAAGTCGTAGAACGTGAGAATGCGCGCGTATGTTAAGACGTATCTTCGTTAGGTCGTATAGGCGCATGTGTTAAGTCGTTACCGACTTAGGGGTTAGTTGCTGAGTCGTAGGTCGTAAGGCAGAGGGAGGCTTAAGTCGGAGACGACCTAAGAAGGCAGACGAGTTAAGGAATTTCAGCTATAAATACTCGTCCATTTCTCACTTTTTTTTGGGATCCGGATTTTGAAGCGACGAAGTGCTGCCATTTTGAGAGCTCGACTTCTACACTTCTTCACTTCTTTTCTCCACTCTAATCTAGTGATTCCTTCCATCCATATTGAAGATCAAATCGAAGATCGAAGAGCTTAGATTGAAGATCTACATTCTTCGAAGAGAGATTTCATCGTTTGAAGCGGATTGGTGATAGATCGAGATTGATCCTTCGCTGTCCAGATCTGAAGCGTGTTGATTTGGGGTTGTTTAGGTGATTTGGTGAGTGGTGATTATCTCTCACACGGATCCAAAGGAGTATATCGGATCGTTGGCTTGATTTGGTGTTAAAATAGTGATTTCCATGCATTCTCCTAATCACATGTGTAGATCCGTATAGATTCATTGTTCATGATGATTTGACATCCATCTTACTACATGTTAACCTATGCAAGTTCATTCATCAAGATTATAGAGATATTGTTCATGTTTTCATGCTTATTAGACTTTCAACTCTTTAATTACGAAATTGCCATTATTGTTATAATTGTCTACTTAGATCATATTTGAATGCTTGATTGCTTGGATTAATGTTTGACTTGGTTGATTGCTATGAATTAGATGATTGATGATTTGATTTAGACCGAAGATGATCCAAAAGCTAAGGGGAAGGCTCTTGAATTGGAAAAGCTGCTTGTGGCATATGTAGCGGATGGTGAAGCTCTTATGCATAGATCCGATGATGATGATGTTGAGATGAAGCTTTGTGAGGATGTGATGAAGCGAGGCATGATATGAGATAGTCTTGGTCTAATCCAGACGGGATCATTCCAAGCATGTTGATAACTCGGTGATATGGTTCGAGTTGAGGATAATGGATGCTCGAGAGGCGCTTGAGCTAGTATGGAAATAGTCGTCGAGGAGGATGACTAGAAGGCTGAGATCTCATCGTTGTTGAAGGTTCTAGCATGCTCAAAGCAAGAGTACGTTGGGCAGATTCGATAGTCCCTGAAGGCTACGGATTGGTAGTCAAGTACTCTGGGCAGATTCGATAGTCCTAGGCACGGGTCACGATGACGTGCGAGAGTTATGTCTAGAACCGGGGTTTCCATTAGCCCTTGACGGACGGCTGAAAGAATGTGTCGGTCATTTAATTAACGGTGGTATCGAAGCAATGATAACAGTGATATCCAGAGTCATGGTTGTTTGGTTGTATCGTCATTCGGTCTCAAGAGCGGTATTTTCTGGGTGCTTATCTGATCTTGGTTTAGGCCTTGGGGGTTTGTGCTTGGAAAACATCGCCCTTGACTCGAGTGATAACTGCTTTATTTTAAATTGTATGCTCTGCTATGTTTGCTACTGCTTAGTGTGTGTCTGGGGCTATCACTGTAGAATGAGGTTGGAGTGGGAGGGTTGTATTCCTATTCCTTTTCCTTTATGCTCTTTTGGTATGTTGTTAGTTAATTTACTACTCACTAAGACTGTTGTCTGACTCAAGGCTTTATGTTTTAACTCTTATCGCCTTGGGCTGTTCGTCCATTTTGGGACGGGCAGACTAGGTAGCAGGTGACAGGTGCTGTTCTTGCTTTCCACGGTGTTGATATCGAAGACGAACTGGAGGGTTGCATATTATCTTCTTATTATATGTACTGGGTGTTCCGCTGTTTGTATTTTCTCTGAGTGATATGTAGTGAGGCTTGTTGTATTGACTCTTCAGATGTTTGTATTCAACTATTATGAAGTTTTATTGATGAGATTCTATTCTGTGAAGCTTCACTATATATATGTTCTATTGTATTTTGTCCATGCGCTGTGAGTAATACGATAGATCTTGTTGTTTTAATTTACCCTGGCAATCGTCCATGGTCGCCTGGCACACTTTACAGCGCACTATCTCTAGGTTCAGTGCAGGGGTCATGGGCGGTCGTCACATTTGGTATCAGAGCCTTGGTTAATCGATTTTACCCAACGCTCACTGAGGTAACTACGTATGAGAGACGTAATTGTATTTTGATGGATGATTACTATATATAATATAGTAGCTTAGTAGAGTTTGAGTCCTTTATGTAGTTCTTTCTCAAGGTGTGCTAATCATTCCTTTTTATAGATATTAAGGATGAGTCGAAGAGGGAGACCAGCTGCTAGGGAAGGCCGTGCTACTGAAGGGGCTGCTGATTATGCTGCTATGTTCGAAGCTATGATGACTTCGATCATGAGAAGGATGCCAGCTCCGGGGCCATCGGTGGATGTTGGAGTTCAAGTTCAAACTCCAAGACCGGTGGATTTTTCTAAGCTGTGTAAGGACTACACTGCTCTTGGAGGGAAGGTTTTCTTGGGAACAGAATCAACTATTGAGGTCCAAAGGTGGATAGATGCTTGTAGAAGGATCTTTGGTGATTTGGGAATTGAGGATGCAACTAAGAGGAAGTTGGCATCAAGACAGCTTCAAGGGAGAGCTTCTGATTGGTGGAACTCTATTACCATCAATACTCCGGAGGAAGAGATTACTTGGGAGCAATTCCAAGTTAGATTTGAAGCTAAGTTCATTTCTACAGCTCAGAAGTCTGTTCTGTTCAAGAAGTTTGTGGAGCTCAAGCAAGGTGGAAGACCAGTTCTTGAGTATGTTTTGGAGTTTGAAGCTTTGTCCAAGTATGCCCGGTCGTATATTGAATCTGCTTATCAGAAGAATGAGAAGTTTGTGACAGGCTTGGACAGTTATCTTGGGAGGCAGTTGGTGGATCATTTGGACGATTCATTTGAGAAGCTTGTGGAGAAAGCTCTCAGGCATGAGAGTCTGTTTCCTAAGGAAGGGTCTGTTGTTGCTGTGACCAGGGGAGAGTCTAAACCGCAGCAGGGTGGAAACAAGAAGAGGAAGCAGCAGTAGCAGAAGGGTAAGGATGGCCAGAAGAAGCCGAAGGGCGAAGTGACTTGCTACAATTGTCAGCAGAAGGGCCATTTCTCTAGGGATTGTAAGAATCCGAAGGTACCAATGAAGTGTCACAACTGTGACAAGCCGGGGCATATCAGGAAGGATTGTCCAGAACCACGGAATGACAAGCAGATTGTGCAAGCTTATGCTTTGGGAGCTGTTCCATCGTCTTCGAAAGCTCCTACCGCTGAAGAGAAAGGAAAGAGTGTGGTGGTTCAAGGTACTCTTTTCCAATGTGGTGTTCCAGTTAGAGTTCTGTTTGATACTGGGCGTCGCATTCGTTTGTTTGTAGTGAACTTGTAGACCGGTTGGGTTTAGAACTGGATATCGTTGATAGGCCATTGGTTGTGACTAATCCAGTTGGGAGTTCGTCTTGTTTGTGTATGTTATGCCGTGGTCTGATTGTGTCGAGTCATGGTTGCTCTTTTGTTTGTGATTGTTTTGTTCTGAACTTTTCGGGGTTCGGAATTATTTTGGGTATGGACTAGCTTAGGAAGTATGTGGCAAAGGTTGATTGCGAAAGGTTGGAAGTGACAGTCGAGAATGTGGAGGGGCGAAAGATTGTGATACGATGTAAGCATGAAGAAGGCGTCTTCATGAGCTTCATGTATTCGCTAGTTGTTCCACGGGATGGACTGTCATCGGTGCCGATCGCTAATGGATTTGAGGATGTCTTTGACGAAGTCAAAGGGTTACCGCCGCATAGAGAGATCGAGTTTCGTATAGATCTAGTTGAAGGAGCCAGACCTGTTGTGATGCCTCTTAGGCGGATGGCGCTTAGGGAACAGCAGGAGTTGAGGGTGCAGGTTGACGATCTTTTGCAGAAAGGATTCATTCGGCGTAGTGTGTCCGAATGGGGTGCACCAGTTGTGTTCGCAACCAAAGCAGATGGATCGTTGAGGTTGTGTGTGGATTATCGTGAGCTGAATAAGGTGACTAAGAAGAACAAGTATCCATTGCCAAGGATAGATGACTTGTTTGATCAGCTTCACGAAGCTAAGGTGTTTTCTCAGATGGATTTGGCAACGGGATTTCACCAGTTGAGAGTGGCTAAGGATAGTGTGCCAAAGACTACTTTTAGGACACCATCCGGTTTCTTTGAGTGGCTGGTAATGCCGTTTGGATTGACTAACGCGCCAGCATATTTTGTGGATCTTATGAATAGAGTGTTCAGAGATCAGTTGAACAAGTCCGTGCTAGTGTTCGTGGATGATATTCTGATTTATTCCAGAACTGAAGAAGAGCACAAGATGCACTTGCATATTGTTTTGGAAATCTTGCGGAAACATCAGCTGAAGGCTAAGTTTTCGAAGTGTCACTTCTGGAAGAGTGAAGTGAGGTTCTTAGGCCATGTTATTTCTGGAAGTGGAATAGCGGTTGATCCCGCTAAGGTGGCAGAAATCCAGGATTGGGTTAGACCTAAGAATGCATCTGATGTGAGAAGTTTTCTTGGATTAGCAGGATATTATCGACGGTTTATCAAAGACTTCTCCAAGGTAGCTGCACCATTGACAGGATTGACAAAGAAGAACCTAGTGTTCAGATGGGATGATAAGTGTGAGCAAGCTTTCAGAATCCTGAAAGAGCGATTGACAAGTGCTCCTGTTTTGACTATTCCAAGTGGGAATGATGAGATGGTGGTTTACACCGACGCAGTGGTACTGGACTTGGAGCAGTGCTGATGCAGAGGGATAAAGTTTTTGCGTATTCAAGTCGACAACTGAAGCCGCATGAAAGGAATTACCCGACTCATGATTTGGAGTTAGCGGCGATTGTATTTGCTCTGAAGATGTGGAGACATTATCTATTGGGAGTTCGATTCGAGTTGTTTACAGATCATAAGTCGTTGAAGTATCTTTTCTCCCAAAAGGATTTAAATCTTCGGCAGCAACGTTGGCTAGAGTTTTTGGCATCATATGATTTCGGTATAGCTTATACTCCGGGAAAAGGTAACGCAGTTGCAGATGCGTTAAGTCGAAGACATGCAGGATTGGGAGCCATGTTTTCAGAATGGAAGAATCTCGAGTATTTAGCTGGATTTGACTTCAGGCCCAGATGTGAACTGGAACCTGAGATGTTGGCAAACTTATCGATAAGACCGACTCTTGTGGAAAGGATTGGCAAGAGCCAAAAGCGAGACGATAAGCTTGTCAAGATTATCCGTGATTTGGAATCTGGATTGTACCCAGAGAAGGATAAAGGATTCGAGGTCGATCGAGAGGGTTGGCTTCGGAAGCAAGGATGACTAGTTGTTCCCGATACAGATGAATTGAGGAGTGAAGTTCTGAGGGAAAGTCATCACTCGAAGTTGACAATTCATCCAGGTGGAAATAAGATGTATCGGGATATGAAGAGAACCTACTACTGGGAAGGTATGAAGAAGGATGTTGGAAATTTTATTTCCAAGTGCATGAACTGCCAGTTGGTAAAAGCCGAACAGAAGAAGCCAAGTGGATTGCTTCAGCCATTAGAAGTTCCTACATGGAAGTGGGAGCAAGTTTCGATGGATTTTATTGATGGATTGCCTAGAACCAGAACGGGAAATGAAGGGATTTGGGTCATCGTAGATCGTCTGACTAAGAGTGCAAGATTCATTCCTGTTCGATCGACTAGGACTGCATCAAAGTTGGCTGAGTTGTATGTTAAGTGGATAGTTTGATTCCATGGTATCCCGAAGAGTATAGTGAGCGATCGAGACCCATTGTTCACTGGTGGATTTTGGAAGAGCTTCCAGGAAGTTTTGGGAACCGAGTTGTGTTTAAGTACAGCTTATCATCCTCAAACGGATGGTCAGACCGAGAAAGTCAACAGAGTTTTGGAAGATCTTCTTAGAGCTTGTATTTTGGATTTCGGAGGATCATGGGAAGATCATCTTCATTTGGTGGAGTTTTCGTATAACAACAGTTACCAGTCAAGCATTGGTATGGCATCGTATGAGGCATTGTATGGAAGACCGTGTAACTCTCCGACGTGTTGGTTAGAAACTGGAGAAAAGTTGATACTTGGACCAGAGATGATTCGACAGACTTCGGATTGTATAGAGATCATTCGGCAACGAATGAAGGCAGCCCAAGACCGTCAGAAGAGTTATGCCGATAAGCGTCGTAAGGATTTGGAATTCGACGTAGGTGATATGGTTTTTGTGAAGATTTCTCCACTGAAGAATGTTATTCGATTCGGGAAGAAAGGAAAATTGACTCCGAGATTTGTTGGACCATTCCCGATCATCGAGCGAATTGGAAAGCTCGCCTACAGATTGGAGTTACCAGAAAAGATGTCGAGTGTGCACAATGTTTTTCATGTATCGTATCTACGGAAGTATGTGCACGACTCGAATACAGTGGTTTCTGCTGATAGCTGTGAAGATTTCGAAGTTGATCCAGTCGATAGAAGACCTCGTAAACCGCTTCGTGTTGTGGAAACCGACACGAAACAGCTTAGGAGGAAGATAGTTAAGTTTCTCAAGATACAATGGAGTGATGATGATAACGACTGTACGTGGGAGGTGGAAGAGAGGATGAAGGCAGCTCATCCTGAACTCTTCAAGGTATGGCCCTAAGGTGTCGTGTCATCTAACGAAGTTGTAACTTGTTCTAGTTTTAGAATTCTGCATGCTAAGCTAGAGTTGGATGCATGGTTTGTTGATTGCTATGGATGGTAGGCATGCAGAATAGTCTTTGATTGCTCTTGATTGTTTGGAATTTCGGGGTCGAAATTCCTAAGGGGGAGAGAATGTAACGACCCGTATTTTTACGGATCGAAAAGTTCGTCAAAATCTGGAATTCTTAGCGTTGTTAAGTCATTTCAGACTTTAGGCAGAATTTTTGTTCAAGTCCTAGGTCGTAAACGACCTAAGTGATAAGTCGTGACCGACTTAAGAGGTTTAGGCGACCTAAGGAAGTGTAGTTGGCGACCTAAGTATTCTGGGGTTAGGTCGTAGGGGGAGATAGGTCGTGTGATAACTTAAGTCGTGGGGTAGAGTTAGGTCGGCAACGACCTAAGAAACTAAACGAGTTAGCGAGTTAAGGTGTTAAGTTGTAAGCGGCTTATGTCTGGGTAAAGTTAGGTCGTAAGCAACCTAAGCACTGTGTTTAGATAAGTCGCGCAAAGGCTTAAGTCGTAAGTCGCGACACTGTTAGGTCGTAGGTCGTATCCTAGTTGACTCGTTAAGGTGGTATAATTGCTGGGTCGAGGGTGTGCTAAGTCGTTAGGTCGTAGAGGCACACATGAGCTTAGGTCATAGGTTGCTGGGTACGTTAAGTCGTAGACGACTTAGGAGTTGAGTCATAACCCGGTTAAGTCGTAACCTAGTTATCTGTTAAGTCGGAGGCTCTGCTAAGTTATAAGTCGTAGACTAGTGGGTTTTGATAAGTCGTAGGTCGGCAAAGCATTAAGTCGTAGAACGTGAGAATGCACGCGTATGTTAAGACGTATCTTCGTTAGGTCGTATAGGCGCATGTGTTAAGTCGTTACCGACTTAGGGGTTAGTTGCTGAGTCGTAGGTCGTAAGGCAGAGGGAGGCTTAAGTCGGAGACGACCTAAGAAGGCAGACGAGTTAAGGAATTTCAGCTATAAATACTCGTCCATTTCTCACTTTTTTTTTGGGATCCGGATTTTGAAGCGACGAAGTGCTGCCATTTTGAGAGCTCGACTTCTACACTTCTTCACTTCTTTTCTCCACTCTAATCTAGTGATTCCTTCCATCCATATTGAAGATCAAATCGAAGATCGAAGAGCTTAGATTGAAGATCTGCATTCTTCGAAGAGAGATTTCATCGTTTGAAGCGGATTGGTGATAGATCGAGATTGATCCTTCGCTGTCCAGATCTGAAGCGTGTTGATTTGGGGTTGTTTAGGTGATTTGGTGAGTGGTGATTATCTCTCACACGGATCCAAAGGAGTATATCGGATCGTTGGCTTGATTTGGTGTTAAAATAGTGATTTCCATGCATTCTCCTAATCACATGTGTAGATCCGTATAGATTCATTGTTCATGATGATTTGACATCCATCTTACTACATGTTAACCTATGCAAGTTCATTCATCAAGATTATAGAGATATTGTTCATGTTTTCATGCTTATTAGACTTTCAACTCTTTAATTACAAAATTGCCATTATTGTTATAATTGTCTACTTAGATCATATTTGAATGCTTGATTGCTTGGATTAATGTTTGACTTGGTTGATTGCTATGAATTAGATGATTGATGATTTGATTTAGACCGAAGATGATCCAAAAGCTAAGGGGAAGGCTCTTGAATTGGAAAAGCTGCTTGTGGCATATGTAGCGGATGGTGAAGCTCTTATGCATAGATCCGATGATGATGATGATGTTGAGATGAAGCTTTGCGAGGATGTGATGAAGCGAGGCATGATATGAGATAGTCTTGGTCTAATCCAGACGGGATCATTCCAAGCATGTTGATAACTCGGTGATATGGTTCGAGTTGAGGATAATGGATGCTCGAGAGGCGCTTGAGCTAGTATGGAAATAGTCGTCGAGGAGGATGACTAGAAGGCTGAGATCTCATCGTTGTTGAAGGTTCTAGCATGCTCAAAGCAAGAGTACGTTGGGCAGATTCGATAGTCCCTGAAGGCTACGGATTGGTAGTCAAGTACTCTGGGCAGATTCGATAGTCCTAGGCACGGGTCACGATGACGTGCGTGAGTTATGTCTAGAACCGGGGTTTCCATTAGCCCTTGACGGACGGCTGAAAGAATGTTACGGTCATTCAATTAACGGTGGTATCGAAGCAATGATAACAGTGATAGCCAGAGTCATGGTTGTTTGGTTGTATCGTCATTTGGTCTCAAGAGCGGTATTTTCTGGGTGCTTATCTGATCTTGGTTTAGGCCTTGGGGGTTTGTGCTTGGAAAACATCGCCCTTGACTCGAGTGATAACTGCTTTATTTTAAATTGTATGCTCTGCTATGTTTGCTACTGCTTAGTGTGTGTCTGGGGCTATCACTGTAGAATGAGGTTGGAGTGGGAGGGTTTTATTCCTATTCCTTTTCCTTTATGCTCTTTTGGTATGTTGTTAGTTAATTTACTACTCACTAAGACTGTTGTCTGACTCAAGGCTTTATGTTTTAACTCTTATCGCCTTGGGCTGTTCGTCCATTTTGGGACGGGCAGACTAGGTAGCAGGTGACAGGTGCTGTTCTTGCTTTCCACGGTGTTGATATCGAAGACGAACTGGAGGGTTGCATATTATCTTCTTATTATATGTACTGGGTGTTCCGCTGTTTGTATTTTCTCTGAGTGATATGTAGTGAGGCTTGTTGTATTGACTCTTCAGATGTTTGTATTCAACTATTATGAAGTTTTATTGATGAGATTCTATTCTGTGAAGCTTCACTATATATATGTTCTATTGTATTTTGTCCATGCGCTGTGAGTAATACGATAGATCTTGTTGTTTTAATTTACCCTGGCAATCGTCCATGGTCGCCTGGCACACTTTACAGCGCACTATCTCTAGGTTCAGTGCAGGGGTCATGGGCGGTCGTCACACGTAAATAATTATCCAAATTGGAAGCAAAACAGTTTGTTCGTTCTAGTTCCTCTCTATGGGGAGCTTCAGCTATTTTTGTGAAGAAATCTGATGGTACACTTAGGCTTTGCGTTGACTACCGCAAGCTTAATGATCTCACCATCAAGAATAAATATCACTTACCTCGGATTGATGATTTATTCGATCAACTTAGTGGTGCTACAGTCTTTTCACAGTTAGACTTAGCAACCGGTTTTCATCAGCTCCGTATTGCAGAGGATAGCATTCCTTTGACATCGTTCCGTACTCATTATGGATCTTATGAATGGCTTGTTATGCCATTTGGTTTGACGAATGCTCCAGCTTCTTTCGTTGACCTTATGAATTGAGTTTTCAAAGACTTCCTCGATCGATTTGTTCTCATCTTTATCGATGATATTCTTGTTTATTTTAAAACCGAGGAAGAGCATGAAAATCATCTTCGGATTGTGTTGGAAACTCTTAGGAGCAACCAATTGAAAGCAAAATTTTCTAAATACCACTTTTGGCAATCTCGTGTGAAATTTTTGGGGCATATTATTTCTGAATCCGGAATTTCCATGGATCCTTCAAAGATTGAAGCGATTCAAAATTGGAAGATATCGGAGAGTGTGACGGCAATTCGTAGCTTTCTCGGATTGGCTGGATATTACCGTCGGTTCATAAAAGACTTTTCTAAAATTTCCATACCTCTTACTAGTTTGACAAAGAAGGGAGTTAAATACATTTGGTCAGACAAATGTGAAGCTTCGTTTCAAAAATTAAAAGAACTCCTTTTCGATGCTCCTATTCTTGTGATTCCCAAAGGGAACCAAGACTTTGTTGTTTATACCGATGCTAGTCGCGTTGGTTTGGGTGCCGTTCTCATGCAAAGGGAACGTGTTATCGCTTATTCTTCTAGGCAATTTATAAAGCCTACCGAGACTAGATATGCCACTTATGATTTAGAGCTCGCAGCTATTGTTTTTGCTCTTAGAATTTGGCGTCATTATCTGTTGGGAGAGAAGTTTGTTCTCTACACCGATCATAAATCTTTGAAGTATTTATTTTCTCAAAAGGAACTTAATTTGTGTCAACAACGTTGGCTCGAGTTCCTTGCATCTTATGATCTTGATATTCTATATACTCCCGGAAAAGGAAATCGTGTTGCCGATGCCCTTAGTCGTAAGCAACAAGCGGTTGTTTCTATGATGATATCCGAGTGGAATGATCTCGCGACTTTATCCACTTGTGAGATTCGTTATCGTGAATCCAATTCATATTCATCTCTTGATTTGTGTAGCCTTGAGGCTCACCCTTCTCTTTTAGACCGCATTCTTGAAGCTCAAAAGCATGATCCCGATTTTTTTCTTCTTAGCCAAAGTTGTAGGGATAAAATTGATATTGAAGGTTTGAAAGACTTTGATATTGATCCTCGTGGCGATATTCGAAAATTTGGTAGACTTATCGTGCCAAATATTTGTGATCTGTGAAAAGACATTTTATAAGATTCTCATTGTTCTAAATTTACCATTCATCCCAGTAGTAGTAAAATGTATGCGAACATAAAGCGACTTTATTATTGGGATGGAATGAAATCTTACATTGCTAACTTTATTAAGCGTTGCATGACTTGCCAACTCATAAAGGCCGAGCATCAAAGGCCCAGTGGGTTATTGCAACCTTTGGAAATTCCAATATGGAAGTGGGATCAAATTTCCATGGACTTTATTGATGGTCTTCCCCATTCTCGATCGGGTCATGATGGCCTATGGGTGATAGTAGATAGACTTACAAAATCCGCCCATTTTCTTCCTGTTCGGTCCAACCGGACCGTACCTATTTTGGCTAAACTCTTTGTCAAGGAAATTGTTAGATTGCATGGAGTTCCTACTTCTATTGTTAGTGATCGTGATCCATTGTTTACTAGTGGATTTTGGAAGGGTCTTCAAAACGCTTTGGGAACCAAGCTTAATTTTAGCACCACTTATCATCTTCGGTCCGATGGACAAACCGAGCGTGTGAATCAAACTCTTGAAGATCTTCTTCGTGCATGTGTTCTTAATTTTGGTGGAAGTTGGGAAGATCATATTTCTCTTGTTGAGTTTTCCTATAATAATAGCTTCCAATCTAGTATTGGTATGGCACCTTTCGAGGCACTATACGGAAGGCCATTCCGATCTCCTTCGTGTTGGCTTGAAGCCGGTGAGAAGCTGGTTTTTGGTCCAGATTTTATTCGTGATGCCACAGAAAAGATTGACCTTATTCGTCATAGGATGAAAGAAGCTCAAAGTAGACAAAAATCCTATACCGATAACCGAAGAAGGAAATTAGAATTTTCTGTGGGAGATTTGGTGTTCATTCGTGTTTCACCTATGAAGGGTGTTGTGCGTTTCAGTCGATCGGGAAAATTAGCACCTCGATATATTGGTCCATTTCCCATCACCGAATGCATTGGTTTCGTAGCTTATTGCCTTTTGTTACCGGCTCAATTTTCTGCTATTCATGACGTATTCCACGTCTCTCAATTACGGAAATGCCTTCGAGATTCCGATTCTATTCTTGAGTCTGGTGTTATTGAAGAAATTGAAGTTTCGCCTAATTTAACTTATGAGCAACATCCTATTCGTATCATTTCTTTGGAGGTTAAACGCCTTCGAAATAAAGATGTTCCTCTTGTGAAAGTTCAATGGTCCAAAAATGCTAAGGATTGCTCTTGGGAATCCAGAGAATTCATTGAGCGAACGCATACGGACTTACTCTCTCGTGCTCCTTAAGGTGAACTTCTCATTTCAAAATTTCTTCTTTTGTGTTGATATGCTTTTATGGTTGTTAATTTTTATTTCTTCCTCTTAATTATTGCGAGGACGCAATTTCTTTAAGGAGTGGAGTCTGTAACAATCCGCATATTTTACGATTGTATATTTAAATGTTTTATTTAAATATATCATTGTTAGTCGGATTAAAGTCCGAAAAGCTACTTTTTGTAAACAGTCGAATTGGGACTCGAGACCACTTCCATTGAGTCCAAAATGACGTTTACAAATTTTTTGAGTATAAACATCGATATGTTTGGAGTTGGGTGAATTTTTCTATTTTTCTATTAGGCTTTGGGTTTGGGTTTCAGCTCATTACTCATCTAATACCCTATACTCCACTCAACTTCCTTCATTCATTTTCATTTCCTAACACTCTCAAGCTTAAGAGAAAAATGGGGGAAAAGAATAGGAAATTAGAATTCCAAACCCTAGTTTAATTAGGAAATACAAATTCTAGCTCCAATATCAAAGAGAAGCTAAGGTAAGCATCCTCTTCTTCTTCTCCATCTCAATCTCTCTCCAATCTCAGAAATTCCTAACCCTAACTTAGGAAAAACTTCACCTTTGATAATAGATTGAGGATTCTAGAGGTGTGTTGAAGAGGAGTTGTTCTTGCCTTGTTTTAAAAGCTTCTCATTCATTGTTTTTGGGTTTAAAGGTGAGTTCTTTAACTCACATCTACGTTTATATCTATCATTGTTGTTGGGTATGAATTCCTTATATTTGTGCATATTCATTTGCTTTTGATTTGAATTGATTTGGTGAATTTTCCAAATTTTGGTGCTTTGGTCCAATTTTATAAAAATCCTTCTATGGATGTTTGGACATTGATATTTGGGGTGTATCGAAGAGCCTTTAAGGCTGGGTTGTCGCTTGGCGTAAATCCTTAGTCATCGTTGCTCGTCCGATCGCTCCCTATACGTTTTGGCCACTTTGGCCTAGGCAAATTGTTGCCCAGACTAGGTGACCAGACATCTGGTAACCAAGTCCAGACGTCTGGTTTGGACCTGGAGCAAAAATATATGCACGCAGAATAATAAAAAAAGGGCAGAGACTAATTCCAAACGTCTGAAATTTAGGATTAGACGTCTGGATGAGTCTCAGACATCTGACTTGAAGTTTCAGACGTCTGGGGTTCTCTGGATTATTTCCAGAGAACAAATCCAGACGTCTGGATTCTAAACCAGACGTCTGGTCATGGCTCAGACGTCTGATTCGATATTCCAGACGTCTGGGTGGTTTTCTGAACTATTTCCAGAAAATGAATCCAGACGTCTGGATTCCAAACCAGACGTCTGGAAACGTTCATTTTTGCCTATTTAGGCTGTTTTGTGTGGATTTCCTATTTTAATCGATTTTAGTTGATCCGGATAGTTGTTATCACTTACTATCGACTTTGATAACTTCTTTCTTTGGATTTTTGGGAATATCCATTTTGATGGATTTGGTATCGATTTCTTTGGATTTGATTCACGTCTTCGAATGTGAATCTTTGGTGATTGATTGTTTCTACAATCATTTTTTGTGATTTGTCACTTCCAAATACAAATGTTCCTATACTAGTAGTAAATACTCTAACTCTTTCATCAAAATGATTTCGACACTATTTTAAATATAAAGCTCTCTTTTAAAATCGTTTTCCAATCTATTAGTATATATAAACCTTTACCTCATTCGTATGAGAAATCTAATTAAACGGCTTAGTAAAACAAGTGGTATGAAACGCTTGCGTTTACTTCGTCGGTTAATTCTTGGACTTGTTCGATTGAACTCTTGTGACAATTTTTGAATGGAAATCTACAATTTGTTCGTAAATATTTAAGTTAAGCCAGTGGTTATGAGACATGAAGCTAAACTCATTTATTTACTAGCTTAGTTTGTGTAACAACCCGCATATTTTACGATTGTATATTTAAACATTTTATTTAAATATAGCGTCGTTAGTCGAATTGAAGTCCGAAAAGCTACTTTTTGCAAACAGTCGAATTGGGACTCGAGACCACTTCCATTGAGTCAAAAATGGCGTTTGCGACTTTTTTGAGTATAAGCTTCGATATGTTTGGAGTAAGTTGAATTTTGCTATTTTCTATTTGGGCTTTTGGGTTTGGGTTTCACCCAAATCATCCTATAACCTAACTCAGCCCCTCTCTTCATCCATTCATTCTCATTTCATTTCTTTTTCTCAAGCAAAACTAAAAATGGGGGAAGAGAATGGGAAATAGAAATTGGCAAGCCCTAATTCCTCTTGCAAACTCAAATTCTTGCTCCAAATTCAAGGTGAAGCTTTGGTAAGCATCTCCTCCTTCTTCTCCAACTCATTCTCTCTTTGATTTCAGAAATTTCCTAAACCTAACTTAGGAAATGTTCTTCTTTTGAGCTTAGATTCAAGCTTCTAGAGTTGAAGTGGTTGATTGGTTGATCTTCCTTTGCTTTCAAGCTTCTCATTCATTGTTTTTGGGATTAAAGGTGAGATTTTTATCTCACATCTATGTCTATAACTATTCTTGATTGTTAGGTATGAATTCCTAACATCTTCACATGTTCATTTGATTTTGGTTTGGATTGATTTGGTGAACATTTCAATTTTTGTTGTTTTGAAGTTAAAACTTTGAAAATCCTAGCCTTGATTTATGAACATGCTATTGGTGGTGTTTCGGAGAGCCTAAAGGGTTGGGGTGTCGATTGGCAAAAGCCCCTAAAGTCCATTGCTCGACCGGATGCAAATGGAGAGAGTTTGCTCTTCCATTTGATAGCCGTTTATTAAAAATAAATGTTCGTCACCAGACGTCTGCAGGAGAGCTCAGACGTCTGGAGTTTGTTTTAGAGAATTTCCTGAAACTTACTGCAGACGTTTGAGTATACACCGCAGACGTCTAGAGTATGTGACCTGCTCTATTTTTCCTGTTTTGTCTATTTAGCTCGAGATTCCAATTTTTATCGATTCGTGATTATCTGGTTTATTGTTATCATTTATTATTGACTTTGATGACTTCTTTTTCGGGGTTTTTGAGAATATCCATTTTGATGGATTCGGTATCGATTTCTTTGGATTTAATTCACATCTTAGAATGTGAATTTTGGTGATTGATTGTTTCTACAATCATTTTGTGATTTGTCACTTTTAAATACAAAGGTTTCTATACTAGTAGTAAATATTCAAAATATTTTACAAAGATGATTTCAACTCTATTTTTAATACAAAGCTCGTTTATAAAACCGTTTTCTAATCTATTAGTATACACAAACCTTTACCTCATTCGTATGAGAAAATATAATTAAACGGCTTAGCAAAACAAGTGGTATGAAACGCTTGCGTTTACTTCGTTTGTTAATTTTTGGACTTGTTCGATTGAACTCTTGTGACAATTTTCGAGTGGGAATCTACAATCTGTTCGTAAATATTTGAGTTAAGCTAGTGGTTATGGGACATGAAGCTAAACTCTTATATTTACTAGCTTAGCGTAATTTACACTTACTTTTGAGTGGAAGTCTACAATCTGTTCGTAAATATTTGAGTTAAGCTAGTGGTTATGGGACATGAAGCTAAACTCTTATATTTACTAGATTAGTGTAATTTACACTTGTCGATCATTGATGATCATTTTGTGATTTAGACTAGCGATTGAGCGATGTCTCTTTGTTGGTATGGGGATTAAAACCCATTTGGGGAGCTTCGGCTCAAATTTGGCGGGGTAGCGACCCGTGGTCTTCGGACCGTTCATGGAGCAATCGGCTCAATGAGTTTATGCATGAGTCGTATCTTTTAGGGTGCGTCGATGTTCGGCTCATTTATCCGCGTGGGGACTGTACCACGATCGAATCTGTGCATGAGTCGTATCTTTTAGGGTGCGTCGATGTTCGGTTCATTTATTGGGTTAGCGACCCATGGAATAGCGTTCCGTTTGTGATACACATGTTGGTGAGTTTTCGTGCTCCCGTTTGTGATAGGCCTTCCCCCTTTTGTGATTTCTAGAATTTGTGCTTTACCAATTTTTGTGGATTAAATTGATAAGCTCTATCAATATTTGTGTTTTGGTGAATAATTTAAAGAATGTGATTCTTTTTGGTGTTTTGAGATAATTTGAGATATTGTATGATTTTTGATTGTTATTTGATGTATACTTGACACAGTATGACATTTCTTTGTTATCATACGATTTTGGTCATATCTCTTATCCTATCTCATTTTATCTGATATTTATAGCTAGACTGATCCGTTTATTATTTTCTTCTTAAATAATACCCGGGTCAGACCGAGATATTTCAGGTGCTTCTGCTTGACTTTTTTTTCAGGGTTCGTCACCTGACTTTTGGCTAACTACTTTAGCATAGTAGTTTTGTTAGTATACATGTGAGATAGAGACTCCTTGATGTATATTTATTCTTTTGTCTAGCACCTGTACCTATTCTTTTGTTATGTAGTGGATCTTCTATGACCACTATTTGTTGTACACTTTCATGTGATATGTTCATATCTTATTCCGCCTTTGTGATATGAATGTCTGTGACTGATTTGTATTATGTTTGTTTCTATATTTGTTTCCGAGGTCCACTTAGCCACTGTGTGGTAGCTTTGAGTTTGAATCAGTATGTCGAATTTCCTCTTGAAATGAAATGTAAGTTATATTATCTGACATATCGGTACTCGCACAAAGCAATTACACAGATGGTCGCTCCTCAACAGCCTTATTCTTCGTGCTAGTTGATGGCATTACTCCGTAGTGTCCTTGGCTAGCGTGAGTATAGAGGTGGGGCGTCATAGTGTGGTTCACACTTTTTATTGATCGATGATGATCATTTTATGATTTAGACTAGCGATGTGCGATGTCTATTTGTTTGTGTGGGGACTAAAAACCCCGTTTGTGGAACTTCGGTTCAATTTGGTGGGGTAGCGACCCATGGTCTTCGGGCCGTTTATGGAGCTTCGGCTCAAAATTTATGGTTAGCGACCATGGAATAGCGTTCCGTTTATGATACACGTGTTGGTGAGTTTTCATGCTCCCGTTTGTGATAGGCCTTCCCCCTTTTGTGATTTCTGGATTTCTGGTTGTGATTTCTAGACTTTATGTTTCACCAATTTTCATGGTTTGCATTGATAAGCTCTATCAATATTTGTGTTTTGGTGAATAATTTAAAGAATGTGATTCTTTTTGGTGTTATGAGATGATTTGAGATATTGTATGATTTTTGTTGTTAATTGATGTATACTTGACACAGTATGGCATTATTCTTATCATACGTTTTTGTGATATTTCTTATCTTATCTCATTTTATCTGATATTTATAGCTAGACTGATCCGTTTATTATTTTCTTCTTAAATAATACTCGGGTCAGACCGAGGTATTTCATTTGCTTCTACTTGACCTCTTATCAGGGTTCATCATCTGATTTTTGAGCTAACTACTTTAGCTTAGTAGTTTTTTGTTATTATACATTCGAGATAGAGATTCCTTGATGTATACATATTCTTTTGTCTAGCACTTATACCTATTCTTTTGTGATGTAGTGGGTCTAGTTTGACCACTACTTTGATGTACACTTTTATGTGTTATATTCATATCTGTTTCCGCCTTAGTGATATGATTATCTGTGACTGATTTGTGTTATGTTTATTTCTATATTTGTTTCCGAAGTCCACATAGCCACTGTGCGGTAGCTTTGAGTTTGTATTTGATATGTCGGATTTCCTCTTGAAATGAAATGTAAGTTATATTATCTGACATATCGGTACTCGCACAAAGCAATTACACAGATGGTCGCTCCTCAACAGCCTTATTCTTCGTGCTAGTTGACGGCATTACCCCGTAGTGTCCTTGGCTAGTGTGAGTATAGAGGTGGGGCATCACAATTAGGGTTTTCGCAAGGCAGTGGGTTTCGTGTTCGTGCTCGTCCAGGTGCGAGGCGATGGTGGGGAGCGGCACCAGGCATCAACGAAGGAGGGATACGGGTCTGGGCTTTGCACGTTCGATGAGGCTTTCTTCGATCAGAAAAAAAAGAAGTTAAACTCGATTTTGGGTTTCTCACGCTTGAACAGTACGCGTGGAGGGAGGGGGATTAGGCTATTAATGTAAAATTATAATTAATAATAACATTAGTTTAGCTAATTAATTTTTATAATTATCTCGAATATTAATTATTGCGAAATTCCTTCGTATGAGGTCGGATTAATGTATGGGTTTTGCGTTGGATTCGTATCCACGTCGTCTACATTGTGGAGTTGGATTCATCGTTGTTTGGTTAATTTGAATTCTTGGATTCAAATAAAAGATGAGTGTTCTCTACACTCACAATCGACTAAATCCAATTCTTATGTTAGTTAAAAATTATATTGTGGGGTGATTTAAATTTTTGACCGTGGTTGGTAAAATTTAACTTGCATTTGAATCGATATGAATCAAGACGATAAGAATTTAAATTAACAGTTCAAATTAGAAATGAAAATTAAATTTTTAGTTAAATTCCCGATTATGGATGAATAGTAAATTGTTATGATTTATTGACTGTTTGGATGTTTATTTATTATTTTTATATATCTTGTTATCACCCTGTATATTATTTATAGTATATAAAACTGAAAATCGAATTATTTTGAATAAATTAAGAAATAGGTTGAAATGATATATACCTATGACATTTATTTTGGATTGAAATGATATATATCCATCCCTGAAATTAAAATGAAATAACTGATCACTTGGCTATAAGATATAAAATTATATACGGACACCGGATTGGTTAGATTAAAGGATTTTAAATTTTTTGATTTGAATTGATTTTGATTTAAAGAAATAAAAATCAAATTTATAGAAAATTGAATTATTTTCGAACGTGAGCCCTTAATGTTGAAATTTAAATTTGTTAACAGAAATGGTTTAAATAATCGAAGTTGAGATTTTGAAGTTATAATTGAAATATGATTTGCATTTCGTAAATTGGGTTGTTTTTAAAGGTTTGGACTTTTATTCGAACTTCGAAATATTGCTAAGTAAAAGAAATCTAAATCGATATTTCAATGATTGAGCTCAGAATTAAATTATTTTAAGATTTAAATCTTAAATTAAGCATTGAAGTTAAATTTAATTTAAGTGATTTAAATCGATATTTTGAAAATTGAAATCGAATTTATATAAACTGAACTGGTTTAAATTTTAGAATTGAATTGAAATTTATTCAAGTTGGTATTGAAATTGAAATCAATTGGAATTGAAAGTGAAATTGAATTAAATTGAAATTGGATTTATTTGAATTGAAATCGAATCAGTTTGACTTTGAAACTATTTCAAATAAATTATTTTAATATAAACTACTTAAAAATCTATCTTTTAAAATATTCAAATTATTTTGATTTCCAAACTATTTTACCTTATAAAACAGTTTAAAAACTTGAATCATTGTATATCAAACTATTTTAATTATTTAAACTATTTTTAAACAATTTAAAATTTCAAACTATTTTCTAAAATTCAAAATGGTTAGAGTGGGAATCGTTATATTTAAATCATGGATTTAAATACGAATTGGGTTAAAATGAAGTTATAACCCAAATTGAAATTTGAAACAATTTTGGAACCGAAATCGAGATATTAAGATGAACATGATTTTGAATTGAAATAGTATATTTTGAATAAATATGAAGATTTCGAAATGAATTTTATTTTGAAGCGAATATGATATTTTGATATCAAATACGAATTGTTTTCAAAATGTAAAAGCACCAACTGGTGTGTAATACGATGTTTGGTTGTTAAAGAGACCGGGGCCTCTTATTGGCATACTCTCTGTCAATATTGGAACCACTTTAACAACTGTGTACGTGGAGTGATGACCCAGAACGAAGTGGTTGGATTTGGCGTCGTTTGCTGGATTTGAAGAAAGAGAACGATGATGGATTAGCCTTGCACTAGTGCCAATTTGAAATGACTAAAACAGGAGCCGTACCGGCCAAGTGGGCTAGCTATCCTGAGCAGATACACTTCTTCGTATTACCGTCATTTACATTATGATTGATAGGTGTGCACCCTTTGGATTATGGGAGTGTTGGACGTGGTGGGCGATCATGGCTATGATGCGTTACCACCAGCCGGGAAGGATAAACTAGTAGTATCCTACCTTGGGCATTGCCTCACGTGCCTTGTCATACCTTTATCCTTATACGAGACCCCTACAATTTTGGTTAGTGTTGTCGTATCACGGCGCATCCCTATCCACCGATGGTTTGCTGGTGTTTTATATGCAAACTGTACAACAATGCTTAAAAACGCGTTAAGGGGGATCAATGTAAAGCCTTAACGTTATTTTGATATTTATTTTACTGATTAGACATTATATATATAGCTTATTCTACTGTATATAAATATTTTGATGGATCCTTAAGAGATGGAAAATCCCGTAACATCTCTTGAGTTATTGCATGCACGTTATACACTAGATAGGAGATGTGAAATCCCGTAAACAACTCTGATGCTATTACACTCATGTTAAATGCGATATTGATTTGACTTACATAAGGATATTTTAGTCCCGACTCGAGTGTTTTGTCTTTTTATTACGCTCGGGTCAGCCTTGAGTTTTCATCTTATCGAAGATTTATTCTGGAGGACGAAGACGAAGATTTGGTATATTATTATTACTAATATTATTCCTAGCATCATGTCGTTCTGTTGCATTATATTTTGTTCTGTTGTATATGTATAACTCTGATAAATGTTGTATAAATTATAATCAAATGTATAGCAAACGGCTTCATGAACTGGTTATTTGATTATTATATTTTATCGTTCCGCTGTGAGCTTCTGTGTTTGTTTTCTTCTTCTTTTATTCTTTTTCTTAATTAACCCCATTGATTATCTATATTCCGGATTGTTTAAGGTGGACATGTGTGGATTATTGTCGATTTAAACCTTTCGAAATGTGGGTCGTCACAGTTGGTATCAGAGCTTTGGTTTAGCGATAACCTTAGCTTTGTGGGGTTTGACTCACTAGAGATAGGGTTAGTAACACCCTAGAATGAGTTTGTTTGAGCGTATATATATGAGATAGCGTATTTGTTAGTGTTATAAAATATTTTATATTGTGTTTACTTATCCGTTGAGTCGTATATAAATTTTGATAGATGCGTGGAACGCCATGTTATCGATTGGGATTTCTAAACACTTAAACGAGGCAAGTCGACATAATATTGTTTAAAAATAGGGTAATGAAATAATTTTACCTAAATTATATATTATATATATATAATGATTTATAATGGATGAAGTTGTTATGAGATTATAATATTTAATTATCATCAATTATTGGTTCAATTAAAATAAAATGAATAGCTTGTGAATTTTATTTTACGAAGTGTTCGACAACTAAATTGAACCAAGATCAATTAAAATCAGAATTGTTTGAAATAACAAAGATGTAAACAAATGAAATATTTTCATAATAAAGCAATGGAATTGTATATGTATATTTATAATATAGTTTATAAATGGAAAGAATTTAAAAGCTTAGAATTTTGGAATTCAAATCCTTTTGTTTTCAAATTTTGTTTTTGAAGCCTTCAAAATTAATAATAATACTATTTCAAAGTGCTTTGATGAGAAATATATTTTTAAAAGATTTTTGAAAAGAAATAAAGCATTAAATTCGCTTTGGTCGCTGGAAAATAATTTTGGGGATGGCTACAGTATTGCTAGAATTCATTTTCGAGTTTCTGAGTGAGAATTTCTACCAAAAGAAATTTATTTTCGATTAAAACAAGCTTTGATTGTGGAAGAAAAATATTCTAAATATGATTTGATAATTATATGAAAATAGTTTGAACTTATAACTGAAAATAGTATAGATGAAAATAAGTTATAACTTATAAATTTGAACAGGAAAGAAAAGTAAATTTCAAAACTATTGAATATTTTGGTTAAGCAAACAAAAGAAACTTTGAATTTGAGAAATAAAATTAAATAAAAATGAAGTTTAACTCAAGAAAGCAAATAAAAATGAATTGTATTTGAAATGAATTAGGTAAATAATAAAATGCAATTTTAAATGAATAAATTTGTATAATTTATAGATTGATAAATATTAAGCTAAAGCAAATTTTAAATTTCTTCAATCTGAATAATAAGAAGAAAGAAAAATTTAGAATAGAGTTAAATAAATTGAGTAATGGATTAAATGCAATAAAATTTCACTTAATAAAGATTAAATGAATTGAATTAGATTTGAATATAACTAGACAAATTAGTGAAGTGAATTTATTCCACTTAAGCTATAAAATGAATAAATAGAATGAATACAAACTTGAATTATAAAATGAAATGCAATTTAAGTTGTGAAAGAAATTGAAAAAAATAAATGAGTGCAAGAAAATTAATAGGAGTAATTGAATTTGATTTAAATTAGATGTAAATAAATTAAATGCAAATGGGATGAGCTTCAATAAAATTGAATGTTAACTAATTTAATACGGAATAAGCTAATAAAATGAATTATAAGATGAAGTTAACTTAATAAGTTGAATAGAATTGATTGTGAGAAAAGAAAACAACTTATTAATATGAATGGGAGTTATAAAATAAAATTAACTTAAGTAAAATTGTTTAGATGAATTTGAATTAATGAATAAACTAATAAAGTAGATCATTTTATAAAATAAAATTTACTTAAGTAAAATTGTTAATATGAATTCGACTAAATGAAATGAATAAATGAAGCGAACCAAAGAATAATATGAACTTAAGATATGAGGTAATAGTACTAAACCTGTGTCAAGTTATGTAAAATGTTTATAATAAACTTAAATGGTTTATAAATAATATTAGTATTAAAATACTAAGTGGCGATGAAGAAAAAATTTAATTTAGGCAAGGATTAAATGAAATGAGTTATAAAGTGGTCCATAAACAAATATATATGAAATATATTAAACAAAACGTAAAATGAAACAATTGGAATTTAACAAATTGAATTGAATAAATTGAATGTAAATAAAATAGATGTGAATAAGTTGGAAGTAAACAAATTAAATGCTAATAAAATTGAAACAAAACTATTGAATGTTAATGGAGAATGAATGTGAATGAGAATGATAATGTATAAATTAAATATTGATATTGAAAATGTAAACTGTGATAGTTATGAATTAAAATGAATGAATATGGATTGTTGGATGATTGTTAGTTGTAAATCATTGTTTTAATTGTTTTGAGTGCATATGATGGTTGTATGATTGTGTGTTTGTGCTCGTGCTTGAGATTTGGGTTCAGAATGCATGATTTATACTTTATTGAACTTATACATGTTCTACATCTTATTATAAGTGACTGACATTCCAAATTGAGTTGAGATAGGTACATATGAAGGATCGTTTGGACGTATATGCGGGTTTTATATGCTTTTGCTTGCTTAATACGAGCAAACTCACTCGTATTATTAATAATAAGGTACGTATCTCGGATTACATACCGCGATTTTTATATTTTTCCCTTCAGGATGCTGCATCATTGAGATGAGATGTATATTTGGTATATTTGATATCTATTTGTGTTATATATTGTATTGGAAAATTTTTCCAATTGAGCCGCGCAAAGGAGACTATAACAACCCTGATTTTTGAGTAAATATAATAAATTAAATAATGATTGAATTTGGAAAATTTAAACCATTAATTTGGAATTCGTAGTGTGTTATAAAGAAAGTTGATTTAGAACGATTTATTCCAAGTCATTGTGAAATTTAGAGGTGTTAGTACTTTCAAAGTGTTAAAAATCACTTTGAAAACGTTATTGGGATTTATAGAATTCTAAATTTATAGAAGAATTGGGAAATTAAAATAAGGTTGAATATTTTGGAATTGGTAAATAAATCTAATCTCAAATGAAGAATATATATATTTTGTTCAATCATTGACCAAAAGAGTTTGGAAAGCAATTATTTTATTAAGTAATCTTTTTTTAAAAGTTGTTATTTGAGATTATAAGCTTTGAGATTGTTTAATAAGTTAACATAGCATATTCTTGGATTTTGTAAGTGCTAAAGAAATTGAACCAAGGTTTGATTAATAGCATTGGAAAATTCATGTATTATAAAACAAAGAGTATTTTTTTTAATTAAATGAGCCTAATTGAAAACCCAAACAAACACTTAAGCATAAGGAATAGAAACCAACTTCCTCTATTTCTCATTTTCTTTCTTTCTAATTACAATACGTTCATTTTTCTAGAAGAGGAAACTAGGGTTGGTTTACTCCTTCCAATTCAATCAACTAGCAAATGGAATTAGAAACTAATTGGCAGAAAATAAGAGAAAATCAAGGTAATGGTTTTAAAATCCTATTATATCTTTTAATTGGGGGATTTCAGTTTTCCAGTGAATAATTCTTTTGTTATTTGTTTTGGGCTAAGATGTTTGCTAGGATTTTGCCTTTGAGAAATTGAAGCTGCAATATTCTATTTGCTGCTGAATTAAGAAACAAGTTGAGTAACCCTCACACCGTCTATCTCTAGATTATTTGCATGCTTATGTAATTAGAATAATCTGATGTTTGCCGTTGTTGAAAGAATTGAGTTGCGGTCTTTTTATTTATTTCGTACATCTTACTGCCTTGAAATTTTGTCACAAACGTTCGCTGGTAGCTTAATAATTTAGTTTGAAAATGATCGTACAGAGTGCATCCATAGTGTTTCACCTGTACCTCAACTTTCCAACATCTTACCGTGTTTTTTTTATTTTCCTTATCAAATTGAGCATGTTTATCTAGACCTATGTGCAAACTTCCCTGTTGTGAATAATACTCTTTTGTTGTTTTGATTCCCTGTGCACGTTCTTCAATTTGTGTGATACTTTGAATTTGTTATGTAGTTGATTTGCCCTGTCATTTGCTACTGTACATGCGTCCTAGCCTCTGTGAAATTGTTTTGAAATGTTCACACACCCATGTCTTGCATTAATTATATGTGTTCTTGCCCATATACTTTGATTTATTTTCACACCTTTTTGGCTATGTACTCTTGATTCTTTGCTTATTGAAAAGCGTCCCATATCCCCTGCTGCTTTGAATAAATTTGTCATGCCTTGTCCTATTCCTAGAATTAGTTCCATTTTTTTTTCCGTTGCCTTGAAATTGGAACGTCCCTGCCTTCCTGTTGTTTTGAAAAAAAAAATACATACCCATGCATTGTTGCCTATGCTTAGGTTAGCACGTCCCATATTGTCAAGTTGCATAGCTTATCTCATTTTTTTAGTTAATGCATGTAGCCATAGTTGTATCTCCATTTGTGCAATTGTACACATTTAGTTAGACTTAATTGCAAAACTTTTGTTTGTGAATAGTAGTAATTTTTATTGCTTAACATTATTACATCTTTTGCCTAAAGCTTAAGGTGGCCACATAGTTTCACTTACATTTGTATTTGCATGTATTGCCTACGTCCTAAAATGGGTAGTGTTTTGATTTTTTCTATTTTATTTTATATATTGATTTGTCCTTTGTTGTGGTATAAAATCACTTTGCTAGAGGAATGAGATAGGGATGTGTGCTGTCCATGTTTGGTATGTTATATAGCTTAGTGTCCAATACTTATTCATGCTTATTTTAAGGGCCTGACACCTTTTCTTTTGCTTTTAAAAATAAAAACAACAGCCTTGTCTTTACCTTGTATATAGGTTAGAAATTAGCTAGTATGTGCATGCATTTATGACCATGGTCTGATTTGACAATTACACTAGCCTAACTTTTAGCCTAACTTCTGTTAAAACTTTACTGTACATATTTTACAAATTAAGTGTGTGTGTGTGTGTGTATATATATATATATATATATATATATATATATATATATATATATATATTATGAAATTTATAGGCACCTTCTCTCCTTTTAACTTGACTTGGCTTTGAAATATATCTGTTGCTTTTATTTTCATGTACTAAGCCACTTAGCTTGGCTTGCAAATCTTAAGCATTAGAGAATATTTTATGGATTTTAATGTATAGATTTTAGAAAATATAAACTTAGTTTATTTCAATAAGAGTTTGGAAGAGGAATAATTGTTATTTTATAATATAAGTGAACTTAAAAACATGCTTTGGGATATGGGAATTATTGGTTTTATAAAATAAGTGCTTTTGGGATAGCTTTGGATCAACGGAATATTTTATTAAATGATAAATCAAATAAATGTTTTGAGAGCCTTAATTCTATAATTTGAGGAGTACTAATAATCGACTTAGTGTCATCGATTGGTTTAAATGCTTTCGAATAATGTTTCATCGAATATGGTATAACTCATTAAATAGAATGTTTGAGTGGAATTTACTAACTCGTTAGCGAATACTTGAGCTTAACTGGGTAGTATGGGCTACCTAAGTTAAATTCTTGTGATCACCTTTGGGAAAGTAATTAACACTTTAGAGTTGTATTCTCTTATGGTGTGCAACAAGTGGTTGCTAGATCCTTAAGAGAATATGGTTCAGGTTTTGCACTGGTATCCGTAATAAGTGATATTTACTAGCTTTTAGTAAATACTTGAATTTCACCATACGGTATGGGACGTATTGGTTAAATTCTAGTGATTACTAAAGGTGATAGTATTTGGCACTTTAGAGTTTACTCTCTTTTGGTGTGCGGCAAGTGGTTGCTAGATCCTTAAGAAGTTTATTCCTGGATTTTTTTCAAACATAATAATTTAATAATATTAAATAAATGTGGAATTATCGAGTCATGGTTTCTACGATCACCTTGATCGTATGGACTATCCTTGTGATCATTCTGTGATTCTGTATTCCCGGTCTGAGTAGGATCCTTGGTATCAGATCAGTTCGAGTGATACCAATTTTATTTTTGTTTGCCCTGGGTTTTGAGTACAATCATTGCGATTGTTTTCGACGATCATTAGGATTGGTTTGGATTAAGATCTCTTGGATTCTGGATATTTGGATTTTGGGACTGTTCTTTGTTCATGAAATATGTATATATTCTTGTGTCGTGTGTTCGTGAAATAAATATATGTTTTTATGTCTTGTGATGGATGTTAAGTTAATTCTGTTATTTTGTGTTTAGTGACTAGTTCGTGTTTGTGATGCACACTTATAACCTTGTAGTGAGTTAATCACTGATATTTGCGTGCTTAGAGATATTGTGTTTTGTTTTGTGAATTCAATCCTGAACATCTGTATTTACTTATATGTTGTTTGTTCTTGTGCTATATCTTGTTCTCACCCTATTGGATATTTAGAGACAGTCTGACCCGGGTGTTATTTTGCTCGGGTCAGGCCGAGACTTTTCCGGTTACAGGGCAGGTTGACCTTTGAATGGTTGTGCTAGCAAGAAGATAAACATTTGGACTTTTAGTTTATCCCATTTAGGAATTTGGACCTTGTATATAAAATGTATAATTGAGATTAGAGAATTGTTAAATTTGTATAACAATCGAGTTTAGTATTTCATTTTGTAAACTAAATAATTTGTATTGTATAAGTTGAGATTTATTCAACCGTGATCTGTGATTGTTATTTATATGATATATTGTTCTGATTCTGAGAAATCGATGTGTCTATTACTTTGTATTAATATTGTACACGTCAAATTCAGTTCAGATATTAAGTGAAAAAATATAAATGACGTGTCAGCATTAGTATAAAGATATATTCACATTCGATCGCCCTTAACAAGCCATATTCTCCAGATTAGCAGACGACATTACTTGGAATGTTCTTTGCTAATCTAGGCATCGCGGTGGGATCGTTACAGTTTGGTATCAAAGTTGTGTTAGAACATTATAACATATAATATTACAGATCCGAGACCTAGATGACTTAGAGTTCTGTCCCTTGGGGTGTGTGGTAGATAGTTATATTAATTGTCTAATAAGGGATATGAATATAAAATGATTATCGGGATAATCATTTGTGACATAAATTGATTTGAAAATTTTAAATTGATAAATTCGAATTTGTGACATTAAAACTTTTGGTAATTAATAAGTAAAATCTTTTAGAGTTTAGAAATTTTCCGTAAATCCGCGTGTTAGAAATTTTTTTTGAAGTTTAAAATTTTTATTACTTGTTTTGCTTCAATAAATTGTAATTTTCCGTAAGCCAATCCGAGTGGCATAGCAAAAGCGTAGTAAAGGTTTTCTAATAGATTTTATGTTTTATAAGTTGATTTTTTTTTTGAAATATATCAAATATTAAATTCTCTACTTTACCTCTTTTCGAGGATGAAAAGTTTTGAGTGGGGGAGAATGTAACGATCCGTATTTTTAGTTATTAACTCAGTACTTATTAATAAAAAAGGTTAGAAATAAAATTTTAATGATTTATTAATATAGTTATTGAATATGAACTTGAACAAGATTTTGAAATAAACAAATTTCGAAGATTTAAGTAATAACAAGTATTGAAAGGAAATGCTAGGTATTGAAAGTGTTTATAATCAACAGTTGAATTGAATAGTAAATGTTGTATTCATTAGATTTGAATATAGTAATTGGTTGATAACTAAAATTCATTTGAAATCTAATATTGAAATTTATTGAACATTGGACAATTAATTTATTTAAATTTAATGGTGGAAATTATTTAAATAACTGAATCCTAAATTAAATATGAATGAAAATGATTTCAAAAGTTGATTTAGATGTTATTTAAATATGAATGAAGATTGTTTACATTTAAAATTGGGTATAAAATTGAATAATTAGAAATTGGAAATTTTATATTTTATTTGACGCATAATAGTCATTTTGGCTACTATCTCGAATTTCGACAAAACCAGTTTCATCGGATCCGTAATAGTGAATGAATTATTATAGGATTTCAAATTTCGTGGCGATCGGGCTTATCGTTTGGCCGTGCGAGCTATAAACGCCAGGCGGCATGCTTCGCTTGGAGTTCAGAATTTTGCGGACCAAATCGGGCGAGATATTTTCTTATTTTAATAATAAAATATGCTCATTCGTATCCACTCGTAAACTCTGCCATTTTACCGTATATCTCGTACCATCCTCTCTTGTTTGTGTTCAAACATCAGCCGAAAGAAGAAAAACGAAATGAAAGAAAAAACGAAAAGAAAACGAAAAACAAGCTAAACCGCGATCGCTCGCGTACGCGCGCGGCATGACGACTGGAGGAGTAGGCTGGAGCTCGTGAGCGTGATAGCGAGGGAAGGGCGACTGTTAGGGTTTTGTGAGGCAGTGGGTTTCGTGTTCGTGCTTGTCCAGGTGCGAGGCGATGGTGGGGAGCAGCGCCAGGCATCAGTGAAGGAGGGAGGCGGGTCTGGGCTTTGCGTGTTCGATGAGGCGTTCTTCGATCAAAAAAAAGAAGAAAAAGAAGTTAATCACGATTTTGGGTTTCTCACGCTTGAACAGTACGCGTGGAGGGAGGGGGATTAGACTGTTAAGGTAAAATTTTAATTAATTATAACATCAGTTTAGCTAATTAATTTTTATAATTATCTCGAATATTAATTATTGCGAAATTCCTTCGTACGAGGTCAGATTAATGTATGGGTTTTGCGTTGGATTCATATCAACGTCGTCTACATTGTGAAGTTAGATTCGTCGTTGTTTGGTTAATTTGAATTTTCGGATTCAAATAAAAGGCGAGTATTCTCTACACTCACAATCGACTAAATCTAATTCTTATGTTAGTCAAAAATTATATTGTGGGGTGATTTAAATTTTTGACCGTGGTTGGTAAAATTTAACTAGCATTTAAATCGATATGAATCAAGACGATAGGAATTTAAATTGACAGTTCAAATTAGAAATGAAAACTAAATTTTTAGTTAAATTCCCAATTATGGATGAATAGTAAATTGTTATGATTTATTGACTGTTTTGATGTTTATTTATTATTTTTATATATCTTGTTATCACCCTGTATATTATTTATAGTATATAAAATTATAAATCGAATTATTTCGAATAAATTAAGAAATAGGTTGAAATGGTATATACCTATAACATTTATTTTGGATTGAAATGATATATATCCATCCTTGAAATTAAAATGAAATAACTCATCACTTGGTCATAGGATATAAAATTATATACGAACACCAGATTGGTTAAATTAAAGGATTTTAAAATTTTTGATTTGAAATTTATTTAAATGATTTTGATTTAAATAAATAAAAATCAAATTTATAAAAAATTGAATTATTTTCAAACGTGAGCCCAAAATATTGAAATTTAAATTTGTTAACAGAATTGGTTTAAACAATCGAAGTTGAGATTTTGAAGTTATAATTGAAATATGATTTGAATTTCGGAAATTAGATTATTTTTAAAGGTTTGGACTTTTATTCGAACTTTGAAATATTGCTAAGTAAAGTAATCTAAATCGATATGTCAATGATTGAGCTCAGAATTGAATTATTTTAAGATTTGAATCTTAAATTGAGTATTGAAGTTAAATTTAATTTAAGTGATTTCAATCGATATTTTGAAAATCGAACTCAAATTTATATAAATTGAAATGGTTTAATGAGAATTGAATTGAAATTTATTCAAGTTGGAATCGAAATTGAAATAAATTGGAATTGAAAGCGAAATTGAATTAAATCAAAATTGGATTTATATGAATTGAAATCGAATCAGTTTGACTTTGAAACTATTTCAAATAAATTATTTTAATATAAACTACTTAAAAATCTATCTTTTAAAATATTCAAATTATTTTGATTTCCAAACTATTTTACCTTATAAAACAGTTTAAAAACTTAAATCATTGTATATCAAACTATTTTTAAACAATTTAAATTTTCAAACTATTTTCTAAAATTCAAACTGGTCAGAGCGGGAATCATTATATTTAAATTATGGATTTAAATACGAATTGGGTCAAAATGAAGTTATAACCCAAATTGAAATTTGAAACAATTTTGGAACTGAAATTGAGATATTAAGACGAACATGATTTTGAATTGAAATAGTATATTTTGAGTAAATATGACGATTTCAAAATGAATTTGATTTGAAGCGAATATGATATATTGATATCAAATACGAACTGTTTTCGAAATGTAAAAGCGCCAACTGGTGTGTAATACGATTTTTGGTTGTTAAAGAGACCGGGGCCTCTTATTGGCATACTCTCTGTCAATATTGGAACCACTTTAACAATTGTGTACATGGAGTGATGATCTAGAACGAAGTGGTTGGATTTGGCGTCCTTTGTTGGATTTGAAGAAAGAGAATGATGATGGATTAGCCTGGTACTTTTGCCAATTTGAAATGACTAAATTAAGAGCCGTACCGGCCAAGCGGGCTAGCTACCTGCAGCGGACACACATTTTCGTATTACCATCATTTACATTGTGATTGATTGGTGCGCACCCTTGGATTATGGGAGTGTTGGACGTGGTGGGCGATCATGGCTATGATGCGTTACCACCAGCCGAGAAGGATAAACTAGTAGTATCCTACCTTGGGCATTGCCTTGCGTGCCTTGCCATCCTTTTATCCTTATACGAGACCCCTACGATTTTGATTTAGTGCTGTCATATCAAGGCGCATCTCTATCCACCGACGGTTTACTAGTGTTTTATATGCAAACTGTGCGATAATGCTTAAAAACGCATTAAGGGGGATCAATGTAAAGCCTTAACGTTATTTTGATATTTATTTTACTGATTAGACATTATATATATAGCGTATTCTACTACATATAAATATTTTGACGGATCCTTAAGAGATGGAAAATCCCATAACATCTCTTGAGTTATAGCACGCACATTATACACTGGATAGGAGATGTTAAATCCCATAAACATCTCTGATGCTATTACACTCATGTTATTTGCGATATTGATTTGACTTACATAAGGATATTTTAGTCCTGACTCGAGTGTTTTGTCTTTTCATTACGCTCGGGTCAGCCCTGAGTTTTCAGCTTATTGAAGATTTATTCTGGAGGACGAAGACGAAGATTGGGTATATTATTCCTAGCTTCATGTTGTTCTACTGCATTATATTTTGTTCTGTTGTATATGTATAACTCTGATAAATGTTGTATAAATTATAATCAAATGTACAGTAAACAGCTTCATGAACTATTTATTTGATTATTATATTTTATCATTCCACTGCGAGCTTCTGTGTTTGTTTTCTTCTTCTTTGCTTATTTTTCTTAATTAACCCCATTGATTATCTATATTTCGAATTGTTTAAGTCAGACATGTGTGGATTATTGTCAATTTAAACCTTCCGAAATCTGGGTCGTCGCACCTCATCACCCAGAAAATGACAAAAATCGAGCATGTAGTAGGGACAAGTGGGTCGCTCCCAAGTAAGGTATGGTCATTCCAAATCTAGGTCGGTATTATCTCTCATTTTTATGCTCAAGGCCCATTAACGGAGGGGTGATCATATTCGGTACTACTAGTTAAGTGGTAGGCCAGTCTTGTGTGGCAGGGGTACAAGATGTTCTTGTTAGACCCTGGTGCATTTTATCTAGAGATGTATCAGAATGTAGTTGCTTAACTTGTCATAGTATGGAATCCATTCTCCAATACAAGCCTTTACGGTTTTAGTTGTATACCTATTTTGCTGGAATTTAATTAATGTAACAATTTCGGCTATGATTAATAAGTATTTGTATCTTAGACACTATTATAATATCATATAATTTCATATGAATTGTTTTGGTTATCGTAAGGTAAAAATCCGTCCGGGTTTATGTGCGGTGTGGTCTTACAAGATAACTTTATTTTGAAAAGAGTTTGATAACTTTAAGAATTCAATTGGGTGTGTTTTCTCATGCTAGTTTACCAGACTGACTCGGATGTTATTTTATTATAATGATCAGGTCAGACCGAGCATATTTACATATTGCTTTGGATGCATTGGAGCTCAGGAGATGAGTTGGTGGTCTTCATGTCATATTCACGTATATGTTTATTTTCCACTGCAATGTTGTTGAAATAATCAACAACTGTGAGGACAGGTTGTTATAACTATCCAGCCGATGATTAGTTGTGTACTCTAATTTGGCGTATGTATATAATAGTTCCTCTTTTGTAAAGATCATTGATATTATATTATATATTGTTCCGCTGCGATTGTGAGATTCTATGTTGTTTTTAGTTATTTTTTCTCTTCTTCTTCTCTTCTTTTTTCTTCTTCTTTTCTCCTAACAATCGAGTTTTCTGGCATTTAATTGCTCAACACGCAATTTGATGGACGTATCAGTGTCAATTTTCGAGGGTCGAAAATCTCTGGTTGTTACACTTGGTATCAGAGCACAAAGTTAATCGAGAACCTTGGCTTTGCTAGGGCAACTCATTAAGAGATAAGGTAAAGGAATGCCTTTTAATGAGTTTTTAGTGTATATGTATCTGGGAGTGTATTTTTAGTGATTATAAAAAAATGTTTATATTGTGTTAATTTATTTTGTTGAGTGGCTTTTAAATTTTGTTGGTACGTGGGATGCCAGGATATCGATAGTGGTTTATAAACAGTTAAACAAGGCAAACAGATACAGTATTGTTTTGAAATTGGTAAATGGAATAATTTTACCTAAATTATATTTTATATATAAAAGAAAAAATTTTGAAAAATTATTATAGTTATATATGGTGTGTTTGGTTGCTAGTGAATGATAATAATTGATTATTATCATTTGTTTCTAGTTGATCTAATAAAAGTTGTGATTATTATAATATAAACAAAGGTAAACATTTTTAAAATGATATCACATAAGAAGCGAGATTATATAAATATGATTTATAAGTGTGATTTATTAATGGAAAGGAAATGAAACTGTATAAGTGTGTGTATATATATATATGATTTGCTAATAAAAATGGATTTAAAACAAGAAATTTGATAATTTAAGCCCCGTTGATTTTGAAAATTATTTTCAAAGATTTTGAAAGAAATAATAATATTTTTCTTTGAAAAATAGTTTTGGATGGAAATATTTTAAATGGGATTTAAAAGAAATAGAAATCACTGAACTCACTTTAGTCGTTGGAAAATAATTTCGATGATGACTGTAGTATCATCGACATTCATTTTCAAGTTTCTAAGTGATGAATTACTACCATCAAAGTTTTGTTTGGTAAAACAAGTTTTGATTTTAAAACCCAAAGTATAATTTGATAAATATATGAAAATAAGTTTTTGAACTTATAATTTGAAAATGGTATAGAAAAGAAGATAAAATTTGAAATTGAGATATGAAATTAAATTTAACTTAAGTAAAGTTAAATAAAATGAGTTAAATGAAATTGAATTGGATTTGAAAAGAAGTTGGTGAATTAATAAAGTAAATTAATGAGATAAACTAATGAAATAAATTAATGAAAGGGATATGAACTTGAGTTATAAAATAAAAATTCAACTTAAGTTGTAAAATGAATTGAATATGTTTGGGATGGTTCTTACATAATATTAGTATTGAAGAAATATGCTAAGTGACAATGAAATAGAATTTAACGTAGGAAAAGTTAAAATGTAACGATTTTATGAGATGGTCCATAAACGAATTTGGTATGCAATGAAATGTTATAAAACATAAATCGAATTTAAAGTGAATGTAAGTAAAGTGAATGTAAGTAAAGTGAATGTAAGTAGAGTGAATGTAACTTGATTGAATGGAAATGCAAATTGATATGATTATAAATAAATTGAATGGATATTATTTGTTAGATGATTTCTCTTGTTACAATTGCTACATTTGCATATGGTTATTGTATTAGTTCATGTTATATATTGATGTTACTTTCCCACTACATGTTCTCATTGGTTGTTGAGTGATTAGTTGGTGCAGATGTCGTATGCTTCGCATTTAGAGCTCACTTTCGCATTTTGTCGGTTGTACATGCTTGCTAATACTAAAATAAGGTACACATCTCGGATTACATATCATATTTTTATATTTTTCCCTACAGGATGCCTCATCCTCGAAGATGAGACGTATATTTGTGATTATATATATTGTAAAAAAATTCGATTGAGCCACGCAAATGAGACGCTAGTGAAATTTTCCGTAAATTTAAGGCGTTTGAAAATTTTTGAGAAATTTTTGATAATTAAAATTTTCATTTTTGTGTTATAACTTTAAATGGTATTAGTTAAATCTATGAATGAATTTAGAGACTTAGGAAGGGTGATAACATATTTGCAACAAATTGATTTTGGAAGGTTAAAGGCTTAAAAGAATTTGGAAATCTATTACAACTAATTGGTTTTGAAAGGTTAATTGGTTTGGGGCATTTTTCTTACTTGCTGATTTCATGGACGAAATTCTTTTAAGGAGGGAAGAATGTAAGGACCCAGAGTTTTAGTCATTTAAAGTTGAAATATTTAATTGATTTTAAATATTGAAAAGTTAATTTTATAAGTTAAACGGTTTAAAATTTAAATATAATGGTTATTTGAATTTATTGAACTGTTTAAATAATTGGATCTTGAATGTAATGTGGATAAGAAGGATTTCAAAAGTTGATTTAAAATTCTATCTAAATAAGAACGAAGATAGTAAATGTAACAACCCAAAATTTAAGCTATAATAATTAATTAACTAATTAATTAAATAATAAAATAATTTTTTGAAATTATCAGAATGGAGCCATGGAAGTTGCACCATTAGGTCCGTGGTAATTTTCCGATCAATTTTCATATATAACTTGTCGAAATCCGAGCTAGTATGAAGAAGTTACGCAAGAAACAAGAAATAAAAAGAAAACGAAAAAAAATTAGACCCCATAGCGGTCGACCCCTATATTGGTCAGGTCGACCCTCAATGTACATAGATCGACCCATAGGTCGGCCTGCCTATGGGTTGGGTCGACCCACCTTTGTCACTGGACGAAGAATCGTCCAGGTACGAGCCGATAACCGTGTTTTGCATCTCGTGCGTTCTTAGCTGCATCCGACGGTTCCTGGCGAGCCTATGACGTGGTTGCACCAGATTTAATCTTCAAATCTGACTTCCTGAGATCTCTAAGTCACACTATAAATAGAACCCTAGGCCTAGCTATTTTTCTCATTCGGATTTTCTCCCAATTGGGTTCATTGCCTGAGGCTGAACCCTAAATAGAAAAAATTTCTAGGAAGGAAATCTTTTTGATAAAAATATTCTACGCCTTAGGAGTGGATCCAGGAAGGCTAAGGACTAGAGCTAAGGACCATAGGTGAGTGTTTTGTAATTATTTTAGATTTTTAAGTAATTTAAAATAATGGGGTTCTCAATAGTTGTAGTTTTTCTACAATTTTGAGACAGTTTTTATATAAGTTATTTACAGTTAGTTTTTAAGTAAATTTTTGAATTTCTTTCCAATCTATTTTTATTTAGCTATTTACAGTTATTTACATTTATTTACATCTGTTTTAAAGTTAGAATTTAGCCTGTAAATGTTAGTTTCTTTTTATAGAGATTTAATCCTTTTTGACGCGAATAAGATAATAAAAAGAGAAGAATTTGCTAATATGGTTTAAAATAGAGTAACACTAAATTTACATAAATCAGATGTAAAATGAGAAAAAATGAAATAAAAATAGAGATGGACTGAAATCGGAAAATTTAAGATATTTGCAAGCATAATTATAACAAGTGGTTATAACTAAAAAGAGAAAATAGAAGAGGCTTATTTTAAAACTTAGATTAAGTTAATAAACAAATTATAACACATAGGTTATAATTAGAAAAGAAAGAAATAACATAAGAGGCTTATTTTAAAACTTAGATCTTGGATTAAGTTAATAAGCAAATATAGAAGTAGTGCTCCGTATCGGTAGCATTCCCTGTTAGATCTAGGACTGATGGTCTCACAATAGTTGGTGAGGTTGGGACACGCTTATGTTGATTAGGGTAAATAAGTGGCCAATAGATAGAGGCTCAAATCTGGGGATTTGGGCAAGGGGCACAAAACTAGAAGAGTGTTTGTTAAGACCAATACCGGCAGCATTCCCTTTCAGGTCTAGGACTGATGGTCTCACAACAGTTAGGTGAGGCTGCGTAGCATTCCCTTTCAGGACTAGGACTGATGGTCTCACAATAATTAGGTGAGGCTGGGCACGCTTATGCTGATTAGGGTAAATAAAGGGTAAAATAGGGGGCGACAATTAATGTATACCGACGATGACCGAGCGTGCGGCATCGATTAGGGTAAATAATTCACTACTGCGTCCTATGCACTAAAGAGATGTCTTTTGCCGTGACCAACAGGATTGGTTTGCAGTGGCACAACAGAGATAGAACAGCCGATCAACAGGTAGAATTAGGATTTCAGCCTAATCAAGTTAGCAGTTGAGATATGATTAGGGTTTCAGCCTAATCACAGCAATTTAAGACAAGTGCAAACAATCGAAACAATCAAAGCAAACAGTCAAACAGTACTCTATGCGAGTTTTAACTTTCCTTTATTTCCTTTTAAACTAGAACTGTTGCTTAGTCTATTATCTTTACCTTGCTTAGAAATGCTAGTAATTACTTTCACTCACCAGACTTATTGTCTGACCCACTCCTCTATTTCCCTTTTTCCCCCATAGGCTAGCAACGTCGAGGACAGTAGATTCAGATTGCTTGGAGATATATTCCCAGAGTTTTTCATGTATTCTGCTTCTTTTCATTTGGCTTTTGATGTACTGGCACTTATGAGAGGGATGATTGTTATTATTTTTGTACTCTGATTCTGAGACTGAGATGTATTTTTCATAAGACATGAGTATTTGGTTTTTAAGACATATTATGCTTTTATGACTTATTTTATGGAATTTAATTCTGAATAATGAGTTACTACTTTAATGTTTTCCGCTGCTTTTACTTAATTGTCTTGTGAATCTTAGTCTCTGTGATGCTTTAGCTATACATATAACGCACCACATCCTTTGGTGTGCCCTTTTTGGGAATACTATGAGGTGTGGGGTGTTTCAGTAAACTTTTAATTTATATTTAAAAGGGATTAATTTAGTTTTTATATTAATTCGTTTTAATCAACGGGTAAAATAGCCTTCTGGGGCATTGTCTCGGATTTGGACGAAACCAGTTTCATCGGATCTGTAATAGTGAATTATAATATGCCGTCAAATTTCATGGTGATCGGACGTATCGGTTGGTCGTGCAAGCTTGAAATGCTTAGAAACTAATTACATAAATTAATATAATATAATTGGGTTGAAAAAGCAATCTTCTATATATGATCGAATTAGACTCGAGACTAGTTCCATTGCGTTCGGAATAAGGGTATAACTTATAGAATGCCAGGCGACACACCTTGTATAGAATTCGAGATTTCTCAGCCCTTAGAATGGAATATTATAATATAAATATATACATATACATACATACATATATATATATATATTATATCATCCCATACCCATATCTATTAGCCCATACCTAAGCATATTCAAACCCACACCTTTCCCTCCTATAAGTCATGTTCCAAAATCAGAAAGAAATGTTCGTTTTTTTAAATCTTCATCACCAAATCCAATGGCTCTCGATCATCAGAGCCAATCGTGGCGTTTTCAGCCCGAACTTCCAACTAGCAAAACGTCGGCGAGGTCAAGATGAACTTAATCAATGGTTGGATTGTCATATGGTATGGAGTGGGGGCTGGAATCTGCCCGCATTCGTGGTTGAAATGGGTTCGGTTGTGGGGGTCGACGACGATCAAGGGAGGATCGACGATGGTGATAGCAGCGAGGCGGAGATGGGTGCGCGCGAAGGCGGCAGTTGGCGGCATGATGAGGTGGGCGATGAGGGATTAGGCGTGGTCATTTTTATGCGTGCCTGGAAACGAGTTTGAAGAGGGAGAGTAATTAAGGTTAATTATCATTTAATTATTTTAAAAGTTAATTAATTCATAAATTTTCCACGTGAGGTCCAAATCGAACGCGACAAGTTGCGTTGTGATCGTATCGATAAATACTACGCTATGCAGTTAGATTGGATGGATTTGGAGCTAGTAGAAGTTTGAGTTAAAATTGAACACCTATTCAATTTTAAATCAAACTGTAACGTTTTGACGAAACTGAAATAAATGTGAGTTGATCTCACCTTTTTGCTTAACCAGAAATATATTATAGTCGACAAAAATTATTGATTGGATGATTTACTATTTTATTAGTTGGTTTGGATATATTCCCACCCCTAGAGCAGATGAGACCCTATTACGTTCCCATGTAAGAGCGGATGACCATTTGTATACGATCCCGCCTCAAAGCGGTTGATTTATAATTTTATGATTATATACTGTATGTGATTCAGGGGGACAGGTTGGAGGGATCCAACTGGATTACTCACATTGTTGCTTTTATTTTTCATAAAATTTGATATATGATATGTTAGATGCAATAATTGATGACATGGATGATTTTTCCTTACCTAATGCTATAGTAACTCTAGGTCGTATTCTTAGTATTTTAAAATACAATAAAATGAAGAATTAATTTTTAAAATATTTTTAGTGATTTTCGAACATATATATATATATATATTAATAATAATTGTGGAATTGCTAAGAGAAGGAATTTATTTTAAATAAAATGAAAGGTATGATTTTTAGAGATTATAAATTTATAGCATTATAAAATATTTAAAATAGAGATTTTTGATCTGTAAATAAAGATTTTTAAAATCTTAAAAATAAGTCCGTGTTTTATAATAAAGGGATATGGTTTTGAAAAGTAGATAGAAATATTTTGGTATAAATATTTATTAACCATTTTATATAAAGTGATATATGTGTATGTGTTTGTATACATACATACATACATATGTTAAAATTTATTTATAAATGTAGGAAATTCATAAATGTGCTAATGTATAAATAGGACATTTTATAAATAAAGTAAAGATTTGAAAAATCGTTTTTACTAATAAAAGGATAGATTTATAATACGGTGTTTGATAAATAAAGGGACACTTTTATCATTTGATAATTTGGAAAATAAATCACAATTGTGGATTTATTGTAATATGTGAAATGTTGTTTTACAAAAATGGTTGATTCTATTTTGAAAAATTAAAAAGTGAGGGTAGATTTGGAGATGTTAAATGATATTTATAAATAGAAGGGGATAGAGTTATAAACGGAGTTCATATATAAAGTGGTTTTATGAAAGGAAGTTTTATAAAATAGAAAGAGATTTTTAAATATAGTTTTATAAATATGGAAACGACTATGTTGAAATTTAAGTTTGGATTTTTATCAAGGAAATATATTTATGTTTTAAAGGTTGTTTATTTATATTAATATCGTTTTAAAGTTGTTTATAAATATTTAAATATTTTGGAAAGTTAATTATTCAAATTATTAATATGGGTTGAAATTAATTTTAATTATTTATCAATAAAGTTTGGAAATTAATTTTTTATTATTTGTAATAATGTTGAAGATAAAGTTTTATTGTTTTATTAAGAATGTGTTGAAATTATTAATTATTATTTTTATGATGTTTGGAAGTAAGTTATTATTTATTTATATTGTTTATTATTATATAATTGTGTTTTAAAGTAAATGATTGGAATTTATTTGTGAATGTTTCGAGATTCATAATAGGGTTTTATAAAAAAAATGTAAGTTCATAAGAGGAATCTTATAACATGGTTTGGAAAACTTAAAGGAAGATGTAACGACCCACTATTTTGGACCATTCAAATCGACAATAATCCACACATGTCTGGCTTAAATAATTCAAAATAACATATTGTAAACAAATTTGGAGCAAATGAAATCAAATACACAGAATCACAGACACAGAACATATCAGAATAACTCGTAGCGGAATATAAAAACCATAGTAGTTCATGAAGCTACTATAACAAACTCTCAAAGCATAATACATAATATCTGCTTGAAAACATATACAATAGACATCTCAAATAAATAGAAGTTTATGAATACCAGAACTGAAATAGAACAACTGAACTGAAAGGAACGGATAACTAGACAAGCAGAATCTCCAGCGATTCCTAGCTCCAGAAAGAAATCCAAAGCTAAGCTGTAAATACTCAGGCTGACCCGAGCGTAAAGTAAAACACAAAACACTCGAGTCAGGACAATATATACTTATATAATGTAAACCAACTCAAGTGAACTGTAGTAGAAATGCACAATAACTCAAAGGATGCTTGGGATCGCCCATCCTTTAAGGATTAGTTAAACTATAAATTAAATACATCCCGTGGTTAAAATTTCAAAATGGTATTTTATAATTCGAAATCAAATATCATTTCAAAATTCAATATCCTTCAAAAATCCATTTCAAAATATCAAAATATCATATTTCAAAATAGTTTATATTTCGAAACAAATTACTTTATTTTAAATCATAAAAATGAAGTTATTTTATTTAATAATTAAATTATTAAATTTCAAAAATTTTAATCTTTCAAAGTTCATTCGTTCACTTAAATTAATTAAAACAATGAAAATTCAACTTTCGCAGCATTTAGAAAATGCTACGGAAAGTCACATTTAAAACAGTTCAATTTAACAAAAGACAGCATTTAAAATGCTGTAATAGGGTTACATTAGTTTCAAATAAACTCAGTGAAATTCAACCATTATAACATTTACAAAAATGCTATAATAGCCTTTAATTAAATTTAGCCATTTGGTTCATTATTATCAACTACAGCATTTACAAATGTTGTATTATCATTTACATTAGAATTTATAGCATTTCAGAAATGCAGTTAATTAACTTCAAATATTCAGTATAATTTCACAAACAATTATATTTTTATATAAATCATTTTTAACTTATAAAATCATATAATTTCACTTTTAAAACAATCATTCAAATACCCTTATATTCATGATTTTATAAAGTTAAGCCTCCATTCAAAAATCAAAATTTAATAATAATTCACTTATTAAATTCCAATATTAAATTATAAATTCATTAAATTAAATTAAATTAACACTTAAGTTTAAATTTTCAAATATAACTTAATTCCATTTTTATTTACTTAACTTAAAATTCACTATTAAGCCAAATTCACAAATTTCCAATTTTAGTTATATTTCAAAATTTCAACTTAAATATTCATTCATTTCACATTTAACTTTATTCAAAATCATTAATATAATATAAAAATCATTTAAATTAACTTTAATCCAAATTATCATGAGTTTATCACATTTCATATTTTATTTAAATTCCAATTATCACCAAATTAAATTTCCCAAAATAACTTACATTTCAAATTTTCTAATTTTACCATTAATTTATTTCACTTATAAATTTTCAGAAAATCAATAATACTTTACAAAAATCATTTTTATTTAGTTTAAATCAAAATATTATAATATTTACATTTCTAAAATATTTTAAAAAAATTTATAAAACATATTTTAACAACAGGTCTGTATTTCATTTTCTAGCCTAGGTAAAGTGATACGGGTAATTTATCATTTCAACCCGTAATTTACAAAGATACCCGGGTTTGATCATTTCAAACCCACAATCCCAAGTAAATGAAAATAATTGAAAATCATTCAGGCATATCATTTCAGCCCATAACGATTTTCTCCTATTCTAAAGTCCGTTCGGGTATGTATCATTTCAACCCATAGTGATTCTAATCTAAAGGGAACTTGCAGTGTGATAAACTGATAAAAATAATAGAACAGCATAATATAACAGTAACATATAATATAATAGGTGTTTAAGCATGGGTGAACATCATAAAATCATAACATAGCAGGTGTAACATGATAATGCATTTTACAGATTCAAAATGGGTCAATTCACTAGTTATATATGTACATATTGTCTGGTGAGAATAACTCACCTGTATAAGCTGGAGATGACAACCAAATGCACAAATAAGGAACTTCAAAAGCACGATAACATGACAATGATTTGAGAGTGGGAGAGCCAAGGCTAATTGCCTTGTTAAATATCAAACAAAACAAAAACAAACATGAATTACAAACCAAAATATTACAAACAATGCTAGGAGTAACTACACAATTCAAAGGTAGAGCTTTTGCACTTGCATTTAACCACTTATACTTCAGCTATGGCCTGGAAAGACACTGTAATGGGATTGTTTTGGATCAGGTTCAGGTCATATAGGGGTCGCCATAGCAATATAAAGAGGAGATGAAGGATATGTGCTTGAATTTCAAAACAAGGCAACACAACTACAAGCAACAACATAGATTTCAAGGCCTAAATGGGTTCGACCAAGGGATTATTGGGCATGGCCTGATCTAGAAGGATAAACTACAGGTGCTACAGAGGTCCAAGGCTCAGGTTGTGGCTGGTGGTGGTGGTGTTTGGCCGGCCAAAGTGGAGGAGAGAGGTGGTGGAACAAGTTAGGCTAGGCTATGAACATTAAGGTGGAGTTTTGTTTGTTTTTAGGTGGATCTTCTTCATCAAGGGGCATGGCCATGGCTTGGGGCTGGGCTGGAGGAGGTGTTGACCAGATGTGGTGGTGGTGGAGGAGGCCAAGGTGGAGGAGGAAGGAGGAGCTGAGCATAGAAGGTGAGAAAACAAGTGCAAAAATCATTATCAAAAATCAATAAAAGTAAACAAAAAGAAAAAGAAGTTTACCAAAATCTTTCACAAGCTATGGCCGAAATTTTCTTTCAGGAAATGAGAAACAAAATTTTACGTGAATGACAAAATGATAGTCGGCTGAATGAAGTGAGAAGTAATGGCCAATTGAATGAAAAGTTAAGTTACAAATATGAAAAGGTGGAAGATAAAAGGCCGTAGGAAAATCAAAAGTCATAACCTTTTCAAATTTCTTTAATTTCATTATATAAATTTAAATAACTGAAGATACTTATAAATTAAGTTAAAATTCGAAAATATAACAGATAAACAAAATATAAATAAATAAATATTAATTATATATGATTAAAATAAGAAAATAGTACAGGAAATGAAAACTAGTCTAGAAAATTTGAAAATAAATGAAATAAACTTAGGGAAAATTGTATGGACTTGGAAAAATATTTATAAATAAAGATAAGAACATAAAATAAAAATGCATTCACAAAAATAAATAAATAAATTTTAATTAAATATAATTTAAATGAAGAATATAGTAGAAAAATAGAAACTAGTCTTTAATAAATGCAATAAATTTTGGAAAAGTTTTATTATCACTTCAAAAATATTAAAAGACAAAAATATACATAAAATAACATATTAACACATTTTAAAATAAAATATGACAAAGAAAATATGATTTATAAAATTTAAAATAGGCAAAATTGCAAAATAAAACAAATTATACTCAAAATTGAAATGTACATAACTTTTACAATTTAATTCCGTTTTCAACGAAACAAAAAGCAGTATTCATGTTATTAAGTCTATTTTATATTAAAAGATAAAATTTAAGATTTTAAACAATTTAAATTTGAAGTTTTAAAAGTCAAAGTTTGACCAGTTTGACCAGAAATCCCTTTTTCAGGAAAATGTTCAATTTATACCTGTTTGAAATTAAAATTCACATAATAATCAACATTTATATTTAAAAATGAAATGTTTGAAATAAAACAAGTTTAAACTAGTTTTCAAAATATAATAAAGTCAAATAAAATATATACAAAAATCTAAGGCTGTTACAAAAGATTTTTACGAGGTAAAGGAATTTTATAAATGGCTAGATATTTATAAAAGAATTCTAGACGGGTCATAGATTTATAAAAAGAGTTTTATAAATGGGTTTATGGATTAATAAAGGGGTCCTAAATGATTTTGGGAGGTTATAAAAGAGATTTTTTTATGTAGATGGTTTCAGAGATTTATACGATAGTTTTATAAATGGTTTAGGAATTTTAGTGGAATTTAAAATGATTTTAGAATTGTATAAAAAAGAAATCTTCCTCAGTGTTTGGTGAATATACTTACGTCGTTGAGATAAATACATAAATATTTTTCCAAATATTGAAATATAGGGATTTGTGGATATAATAAATAAAAAGATTTATTAATAGAGGCTAGTGGTTGCTTATGTGTTTAACCAATATTGGTTTTCATTATGGAATTAAATCCATAATTGAATGTCTGTTATTTAATAGTTAAATATCTGGCTATCGAATTTGGACTCAAAACGTAACTTGGAAATATCTAGAAGAAACACGTGAGTTAGATAGCACAGTCATCCCGATGATGCTGTACTGTTCGTATAAATCTCCTTTCTTTCTCCTATTACAATGATAAGTAAATCCATCCACTAATGGTTAGGAGGCGATCTCCGCTCTTATCTTTGACTATTTATTTCCTCTAGAACCAGGGTTGATTTTATCGAAAACTACCGAATGTTGTTTCGAAGAGATCGGGGTTGGATATTTTATCCGAAAACCACTTCGATCCAACTCAAGCATTTTAAAGTGAAGATATCTTGATGATGATGGAATTGAAGATGGGGCTCTTAAGCGTTTCATTCATTCCCAAAACGAATTTGTATGGATGAATGCTGGTATTGCATTGTTGCCTAGAGGGTAATGTTATCATTCCAATTGGGAAGTTCTATATAAAGGTACAACGTAGTCTCGAACCTCATCAACTGGGAAATGACAAAACTTGGGGATGCAGCATGGCCAAGTGGTTCGCTCCCAAGTGGGGAATGGTCATTCAAAATCTAGATCGGTATTATCTCTCATTTGTATGCTTTAGGGCTCATTAACGGAGGGGTGATCATATTCTGTACTACTGGTCAAGTGGTAGGCCAGTCCTATGTGGCAGGGGTACAAGATGTTCTTGTCAGACCCCGATGCATTTTATCTAGAGATTTACTTTTGGAAGGTAGTTCCTTACCTTGTCATAGTATGGAATCCATTCTCCATTACGAGCTTTACGGTTTTAGTTGTATACCTATTATGTTGGAATTTAATTAATGTAATAATTTCGGCTATGATTGATAAGTATTAGTATCTTAGACACTATTATAATATCAGAGAATTTCATATGAATTGTTTTGGTTACAATAAGGTAAAAACCCGTCCATGTTTATGTGCGGTGTGGTCTTACGAGATACCTTTATTTTGAAAAGAGTTTGATAACTTTAAGATTTCAACTGGATGTGTTTTCTCATGCTGGTTTACCAAACTGACTCAGATGTTATTTTATTATAATGCTAGGATTAGACCGAGCATATTTACAGATTGCTTTGGATGCATTGGAGCTCATAAGACGAGTTGGAGGTCTTCAAGTCGTATTCATGTATATATTTATTTTCCGCTGCATTGTTGTTGAAATTATTAGTAATTGTAAGGATAGGTTGTTATAACTGTCCAGCCTGATGATTAGTTCTGTACTCTGATGTGGTGTATGTATATAATAGTTCCTCTTTTATAAAGATCATTGATACTATATTATATATTATTCTACTGCGATTGTGAGATTCTATGTTGTTTTAGTTTCCTTTTCTCTTCTTCTTCTTCTTCTCTTATCTTCTTCTTTCTTCCTTCTTTCTCCCAAACAATTGGGTTTTTCGGCATTTGATTGCTCGGCACGCAATACAGTGGACGTATTTGTGTCAATTTTCGAGGGTCTATTATTTCTGTCGTCTTAGATTTTATGTAAAATCTCCAAGATGATGATTACACACGCACAAAAATGTTTTGAAACCTATTTTACAATGGAACGATTTTTAATAAATATTTATTTAAAACAAAATAGTCAAAAATTAGAAATTCTGAGATTTTGAAGAAAATGAACAAAATAGTTTATATTCAAACGTCTACCTCTTTTGTCATGGACATTTGTAAGCTTTCAAATAAACAAGAACATTTTAGTTCATATTCAAACGTCTGGAGTTTACAAACATCAATATTGCCACTCAGACGTCTGATACAAAAATTCCAAACGTCTCGATCACTTTTTTTTGTTCGTGTACATTTTATAATTTTTTATGCTTACTCAGACATTTGAGCACTTTTACTTGGACATCTAAACCCGACGAACAGAAGCAATTCTTCAAAGAAATTCAAATTTTGAAGAGTCATCTTCTTTCCCAAAAGTTGTAATTCTTCAAATGGTTGCAACTATTGATTTAGAATTTTTCAAATCTATAAATAGAGTTGAGATTTCACATTTTAATTCACCATTCTTTCCATCTTTCTAATCTATACACATTTATGATTTACAAATATTCTCAACAATTTACTTCCTACAATTACACGTTCAAATCATCATCTCAAGAAGATTATAGGAAGGGTGTACTCAATAGACTTATCCATGTTATCTAGAACACAATCAGTCAAGAATCTTACTACCATTTATAGTCGAAGTCCTGTTGAAGATTTTCAGGCACAAAGTCCTATATGGAAGCTAAAGTGGTTTGTAAAACTTATTCCTCCGAGTTAAGTGATGGTATAGTTTTAAATCCAGAAGGAGTCTGGGACTGGACGTAGAACATGAAGTTCGAACCAGTATAAAAGTCTCTGGTGCACTTTACTTACTGCAATTTTTATACTACCAGTTTGATAAAAGTTTTTATTTAGTAGATATAATCATATTACTCGATCTACATAGACTTTTATTGGTATCGTAGCAGAACAATCATATAACCTTAATACGGTTTTTGATATTTAAGTAATATGGATAATACTGCATCAAGTTTTGTTAAAGGTTAGTCTACTACATGACCATCACTATTTAACGGATTAAATTATTGTGATATCCCGGAATTTCAAGGAATTTAAAATGTGATAATATCTTAATTAAATTATTTAAAATTGATAAAATTTTTATTTTCAAATATAAATAACCAATTAATTAATAATGTGATGTTTTAGATTATGATTATAGATTGATTTTAAATAAGAATAATTATTTAATTTGTGTTATTTTAAAAATAGATTTTTCAAATTTAATAAGTGTGTATATATATATGTGTATTTTGGAAGAAAATTATGATTTAAAAATTTAAAATAAGTCTTTCAAAAATATTTAAAAGTGTTCCAATATAATTACAATAAAATCTATCTTAAATTAAAGTAAGCTTTACCGTATTTACTTTTGATCTCTATATATATATATATATATATATTTGATGTAATTTTGGTAATAATGTTTAAAATAAAATAAATCTTATCAATATTAAATGTAAGTATAAATATATAAACATAAATATAAACATATAGACATAAGAAACTATGATATTAAACATAAGTGAAAAATAAATAAATATTTAATTATAAAAGAAGAGTTTGGTAGTTTAAGTTTAAAAATAGAAACAAATACATTAGTTAAATATATTAAGTGATAAATAGAAATAAATATCTCAAATAAAATAATGGTTATGTAAAAATATGAAATGAACACATAAAGATAAGTCTAGAATTATATAGTCTAGAGGAACACATATATTTGCAGGCAAGAAGAAATAAGTCAAAACAAGAAATCATATTAGTACATACGAATTGAGAAGTGGGGATAAGTATGACAATGTAAATTAATGCTTGTACAAAATGTATCATTTCAGCCACCATATAAAGAAGAAAAATAACATTTTAGTACATACGAAATTGAATAAGGGATAAGTATGCAATGTGTAAGGACATAAGCATTTAATGCTATTATCTCTAGTACACAACCAAAATCACATCAGCCTCCTTATGAAGAAAAATCTCTGATCAAATATGGTACCAGCAAGAAACAAAGCCTGCATACTTGTTCATATATCAATCTTGTTTCTCTTTTCGTTCTTAAAAACTTAGCTTACCAGAAAGCCAAACCTGAAACCTTTTTCCTCAAAATATTCTTTAACCTGTAAACTTCCCTCAAAACAAATCAAAACCCTGTAATCTTTTCAAAAGCCTATAACAACTGCAAGCCTGAAATCAAGTCTTGAATCATCTCATCATCAAGTCTAGTTCAACTAAGTATTTCAGTTTCAAAGATCTAAGCTTTTAAGTTTCCAGTAAATCAAGCTCTGTTCATCTATACCTGTGAGTAAACATTCTTTTAAAAACAGTTTTAAATCTGTTCCTATGTTTGTTATGTGTGATAAATGTTGTAGTAATATTGTATGCAATGTTTACATGAATGATTGTGTGAATGCATGTCTGTGGAATGTCTGTATAAATATTCTTCTCTGTTGTTATTTATAGGGTTCAAATTTCCTATAGAAAAATGCATATCTTCTCTTACAATCAGAATTAAGCTTTGATCTTTGAATGAAAGATGATTATTACAGTGTAATATTAATTTTAAAAATAGTTTCACAATTTTATATCTAGAAATTTTTACAAAAATATAAAAATATAGTGATGATCTAAATATAACTTAAAAATCAACCACCTTAATTTCAAATTTTGATTATGGAACCAGATTAGTATTAGAAAATGATGAATTTTAATATGAAAAGCATGATTTTTAGCATTATAATTGTTGAGATATATTGAGTTGATCGAAATTTGTATTTTTGTCAAATTCCGACGAACCTTAGGAGGAGGGTCGTCGTGCTTTGTGCTGGAGGTATAGGGTGGCCTGGTGATCTCAGGAAAAATGGTGAGGGGATTTTAAGATGGCCGTGATGGCCAGACAGCGTCGAACTAGGGTTCGATTGCAGTTTTGGGTCGTCGATGTATTCGAGGCGATTGCGTGATCGACAGTGCACCGGAGTTGATCGGTCCAGGGGGAAGCTAGGCGTGGGGTGGTGACGTTGCTCTTGATGAGGCGGCGTGGTTACTGATGAATGGGATCGTCGAGGCATGACGTTTTTCCGATGATCGAGTTTGGGTTCGAATGTTTCGACATGCTCGATTTTGTCTTTGAGGCGAATCGATGGTGCTGATCGATCTGGGTCATCGGCATAGTCGTCAACGACGTGAGTGGGGTCGCGGCAGTGACCGGAGGTGGTCGGGACGTCCGTGCACGTGCACGTGTACACGTTGGGTTAGTTGGTTTTGTCTGGTTGGGTTTGAGTTTTGGAGAAGAAGGAGCGACTTGGGTAAGGCTCGAGGTATTTGCGTATGTGACTTGAAGTAAGTGAAGAGATCGCGAGTGACGGGTTGACTCGGGGAAACTTGAGGGTTGGACTCGGGTTTTAGTGGGTTGAGTATCTGATTTTAAAAGAAAACTTGTACCAGTTTGTAATGCTAAGGTTTCGAAGTTATAAGGCAAATTAAAACAAGTTTTCCAAATTAAAATATTTCAAAACAAAGTGTTTAAAAGTTTCAAAGTTATTTGTTTTCAAAAGTAAAACGTTTAACCATGTTTTAAATATATTTAAGGAAATATGTTTTAAAGAGATATGATAATTAAGTTTTCAAGAATAACTATTTATTAAATTCTTTTAAACAAGTTTGAACAAGTTTTTCAAAGATTTTAAATAATTAAAACTTAATGTTCAAGTTGTTTGTTTAAAAGGGAATTATATACTTTCAATTATATAATTGATTGCAAAATGTTTTCTAATGGAAGTTTAATGATGCAATTAAGTATTAAATAAAGATAAAGAATATATCTTTAAATTATTTAAGTTGTGATTAGTTAAGAATAATTAATTAGTGAAATTAATTAAAAGGTTAATCACTTAATAAAATTAAGTGGTGTAATTAATTAATGTTAAAAACCAAAAGAGTAATTACTAAAGGTAATTAATTTAGAGGGTAATTACTTAATGAAAGTAATTAAGAGATAAATTAATTACTGAATGTGATTAATTGAGAATTAATTAATGATGAGATTAATTAAAGATAATTACTTAGAGTAAGTAATTAGTGGGTAGTTAATAATGGAACATTAACTAGTGATTAATTTAGGTAATTAAATTAAGTTAATTAATTAATGTAATTAATTAAGTAAATTACTTAGTGTAAGTAATTAATTTGCAATTACTAAATGTAATTAATTAAAGAGGATAATTTCTTTATTAAAGTAATTAAGGAAAGAAATTAAGGATTAATTACTTAGATAATTAATTAAAGGTTAATTAATGAGATTAATTAAGGATAAATTAATTAATGAATGTAATTAATTAAGGTTAACTAATAAATGTGATTAATTAATGAATAATTAATGAAGATGATTAATAAAGAGATAATTACTTAATAAAAGTGGTTTGAGGTTAATTAATGGAAGTAATTAAGGAGTAATTACTTAGTGAAAATAATTATTTAATTAAAGGCTTAATTAATTAAAGGTAAGTGATTATAAGCTGATTTATTAATAAAATTAATTAAGAATAATTAATTAATGTAATTAATGAAGTAATTAATGGTTAATTACTGTGAATGGTTAAGGATAATTAATTTGTGTAATCAATTAAGGCTAACTACTTAAGGTAATTAAGAATAACTAATCAGGATGATTAATTAAGATGGATAATTAGAAGATGACCAATTTATTGATTTGTAATTAATTAATAATTAAGTAAGCAAGATTTATGTGATGAAAGTGATTAATTTAATTTATTTAAATTAATTAGAGATGGAAGTGATTAATTTAATTCACTTTAAATTAATTATAGATGGTGATTAATAAATCATTGCTTATGGATGTTGAATGATATTGTTTGTCTTGAATGGTTTGAGATCTCAGATATGAGATAAGTGATGTTGTGTGATATGGATGCTTTGGTTGAAATGTGATGATAATGTGAATTATCTGTTTGTGATGATGATATGAATTATCTATCTGTGTGTATATAGATAATAGAATTATATTGTTTTAACTTTAAAACAACTTGGACCTAAAAGATGGCGATTTGGATTTCGATGAGACCGGGATCGGGTTTCCAGATTTGGATATCCGAAAACCACATCGATCCAAATTAATGATAGGTCATGAATCTCAAGTGAATATGAAGATTCAGAATGCAAGGGTTATTGTCGTTAACTCTGAGGGCGATTCCAAAATGAGTGTAACGAGATAATGCCTTCGGTTTCGTTCGAACCCGGAACGAACTTGTATGGATTGAATGCTTTCAGAACATCGTCAGGTGGACGATGAGCATTCTAAGATAGATGTGTTCTATAAAGGTAAATCGTAGCCTCAAGCCTCATCAACCGGGAATGGCTAAAACAGGGGAGGTGCAGCAAGGTTAGTGGGTAGCACCCAAGTAGGAAAAGATTTCACCTGTCTAGAGTCCCTTTTTATTCGACTGTGTGGGCGGTTGCTAGCTACAACCGCGGGGTTGTCTTGTTCAGGAATTATCTAGTAAGGGATGGTTCCGGCCTTGTGTTGCAGGGGGTTGGGCGTGATCCTCGGTACATTGATCTAGGCCACGTACTGTGACGGGCGGTACCCCTGCCATTGTATGGAATCCAAACTCCAATAAGTGCCCTCAGATTTGATTGTATTACCCACTTGTTGGCCAGTATGCTGGAATTTAATCATGTAACAATTTCAGCTATTTCTTATTTACTTGAAAACCCTAGACCTATTATAATATCACTGAATTTCCTATCGAATGTTTTGGTTAGCGTAAGGTAAAAACTTACCCATGTTTATGTGTGGGGAGTCTTACGCGATACCTTTGTTTCAAAAGATTTTTAAAGTTAAGCAACTTTAACCGTTTACTCATACCAGACCTATGTCTGACCCGGAGTTTTTTTCTGTTTTTCTTAAACTCTCGGGTACTCAAATTTTTACGAGTAGCCAAGGGATTCAGGTTAGCTTTGATGAATTCTGGAGGAGCAATGGAGCAGGAGGCTTCAGCGTATAGATATATATTGGTTCCACTGTGTTAGTGTTATCTGTATCTCTGTGTTGTATTGAATTGTAATAACTAGACAGGTGTTTATAACTGTTTAGTATGTGTTTGAATAAGTTGTGTAACTGTGATAGTTGTTGTATACTATGTAATATCTTATGTGATTAATATAATTTATTCGTTCCGCTGTGAGATTCTGATGTTGTTTAGTTCTTTCTTCTCTATCTTTTCTCTTTTCTATCCCTTTCTTTCTTAAAGATGATGCGACTTTCTGGTGATAGAAGGTCGGGTCATTTCACTTGGCATCAGAGCATAGGTTGAGCGAATACCTAAGCTCTGGAGTGGTGTCTTTCTTGAGAGAGCTTACTTGTAATTTATATATATATATATATATATATATATACTTCTACCTATTTGTTGTGTTACCTATTCGGGTTTTCCAATATAAGTTATAAAGGTAGATAGGCTAGTGGTGTGTGTAACACGACTACCAATGGTTGGAGTTGTTGAGGTTGGAAGTGTATCTGCCGAGACTGTAGACCCAATACTGTCTCGAGTGAATTTTTGTTGTGGTGTAAGGATTTCACCAATCTCTGAAGGAAACCTGTTAGGGTTCGGAGTCCATTTTTTTTAAAGTGCAAGTTTGGATAAGTAGAATTTGGATTCTGACAGTTGAGCAGAAGCTAGTGATGGTACCTTAGTAACTCAGGAAGTAGTAGTTGTGTGATGAGATGCAGTGGCTATGGGTTGTTTTCGAAGATGTTTCTCAAGGAGCTTTGGATAAGGAAGTGTGTCTGCATCGGTGTTGAGGTTGAGTTCAGCTGGGTGTTTGTGTTTAGCTTTGAGACCTGAGTTTCTCGAGGAGTTTGGATTAGGAAGTCTTTGGCATCAGTGGCAGCGTTGTAGCTTAGATTGTTCTGTGTGCAGGCAAGGAGGTCATCGTCAGCAGTTTTCTAGAGATGTAGTTCAGAAGCAGCAGCTATGTGGATCCATTTCTTCGGTGGATTGGTTAGTCAAGGACAAGCTGTTCTGATTTGTGAAGAGAGAATAATATTTGTGGATATTGGTCTGGATGGGATCGCAAAAGCGACTTGCGATAGTTTGAGTGATTCTCTTGGATAATCTTTTGCTTGGATTTGTGGCATTCCTAGAGGATATATGAGTTATAGAGTTGTCAATGATTTGTCCAGAAGTTTTCAAGGAAGCCAGCAGTTGTCCACATTAGGAAGTTTAATTTCCATTGACCTGGGTCTGGAAGAGATACCGGTGGTTCAGCTAAGGAGATGGATGTTTTCTAAAGAAGATTTGGTGAAGCAGATCAGGATATCATGGAATTTATGAATTTTCTCTTTATGGATCTGTTGAACCATATTTCTGGGATGTGTTGTCCAGTTTGTGCTCGTGTGTATCATCAGCATTTTCATCTACTCCAGATCAGAGTTGTGCAGCGGAAGCAGTTTGGGAGTGCATCTGTTTTATCTTTTCGGATAGGAAAGTAAGTTCAGTCTTCTGATGTTTGAAGAGTAGAGTTTGTGTTCTTGGATTGATTGTGAGTGGATCATTTTGATGAGTTGTTTTTGAGGCATCAGCGAAGGTTGAGCTGATCAGTAAGGATGAAGGCAGCCCAGGATCGTCAAATGAGTTTGGTGGATAAGAGACGGAGGAATTTGGATTTCGAGTCGGGGATTTGGTTTTGAGTAAGTTTTCTCCGATCGAAGGAGCTTTAAATTTGGTAAGATTGGGAAGATAGCTCTGAGGTATTTTGGATTTTCTCTATGTTCTGGTGACGATAAGTGTTTGATCTTCTGGAGTGAATTGCCAGTTTGGATAACTGGGATTCGATGTGTTTCATGTATCTCTGAGGGAGTACGTGTATAATCCATCTTTGGTTTTGGAACCAGCAGTCCAGGAAGGTTTGGTTGTTGAGTCAGACTTGTCTATAGTCTGATATCCTGTCTAGTTTTGTAGATCTAGATGAGTAGGAGCTCCGTAGCTCAGTAGTATAGTTTTGTTTGGGTTCTGTAGGGCGAGTATTCCGGTATTTTTACTTGGGAAACTCTAGGAAATTCTATCCACAATTTTGTCTGGATAGTTAGATTTGTTTGATTAGATGAGTTGTTTGCTATGGTTGTTAGCATATGATTAATATATGCTTGTGTCTTTAAAATTAAATCATTAATGAGATTATTAAATTACCTTTGTTTTAAATTTCGAGGACGAAATTCTTTTAAGGGGGAAGGAATGTGATATCCCGGAATTTCAAGGAATTTAAAATGTGATAATCTCTTAATTAAATTATTTAAAATTGATAAAATTATTATTTTCAAATATAAATAACCAATTAATTAATAATGTGATGTTTTAGATTATGATTATAGATTGATTTTAAATAAGAATAATTATTTAATTTGTGTTATTTTAAAAACAGATTTTTCAAATTTAATAAGTGTGTATATATATGTGTGTATTTTGGAAGAAAATTATGATTTAAAAATTTAAAATAAGTCTTTCAAAAATATTTAAAAGTGTTCCAATATAATTATAATAAAATCTATCTTAAATTAAAGTAAGCTTTACCGTATTTACTTTTGATCTATATATATATATATATATTTGATGTAATTTTGGTAATAATGTTAAAAATAAAATAAATCTTATCAATATTAAATGTAAGTATAAATATATAAACATAAATATAAACATATAGACATAAGAAACTATGATATTAAACATAAGTGAAAAATAAATAAATATTTAATTATAAAAGAAGAGTTTGGTAGTTTAAGTTTAAAAATAGAAACAAATACATTAGTTAAATATATTAAGTGATAAATAGAAATAAATATCTCAAATAAAATAATGGTTATGTAAAAATATGAAATGAACACATAAAGATAAGTCTAGAATTATATGTTTGATGTGTGTTTAGTGTTTGATGATAACAAAATATATATCGAATTATAGATGTGTTTGCAGATTATACGCATTATGGAATAAATATTCATTTTGAGTAATAATACTATTGCACAGAATTTAACAAATTCAATCAGTATTTTATTCAATAGAATATTTTATTCAGTACAATGTTTTCAGTTCATACGCTGATTTTTACATTTCATAATTTCATACATTACACTGATTTCATATTTACAGTTCACTCTCATTCATACAATACATTGTTACATTTCTGTCCTCACTACATCACTCATACACTCAGTCTTCTGCATCTGCATTGTCTAGCTCCAGTATTTTGTCTTGTCTCCTGTGTACCTGTATAATTAAAAACTACAGCAGTAATCTGAAAAGAAACAAATTTGATTTGCAGAAATATAAAATTTATTTTTAAAGCTGTCTCATATATATGGGTTATCGTCATCATCTTTGATTGTGTAATATCTGTGCATACCAGTTTTCATATCAGGGACAGGTAATTACGAGTGGCTGCAGTACACACGTATACACGTGTGCACTGCCTCGCCAACTCGAGTGCACAAGGTCAAATCAAAATCAGATTCAACACAAGTGCAAATGGCCTCGACTAAAATATCAATGATCACTGCAACAATGAAATGTGAATGTACACTGGATCCAACAGCAACATCAAAGTGCAACTCAAGTTAGTCCAACATGCAAATGAAACTGTACATGAAGCATAACCACAGCAACTCAAATGACAAGACTAGATGTGCAATACCATACAAGGTAATGCATCAGAAAACTCAAGTGAAGCTACACTTTAGAACAAATGTATGCACATATATGAAGGCTACACATGAATACACTTGAGAAATGCAACAGTTCAGCAACTAAAGCATGAATACTACTGTGGAGACCAGAGCATAGAACAAGCCCAGACTCAAGTAAAACCAACAAATCCAACAGCAACATAATCAAGTTCATAAATGCAGAATCAAAACAGACCAGAGTTCAAGTGACAAATGCACTAAAATGAACTCAAGTCACAGGTGAAGGCAACAGACTCAAGTAAAATCACCAAATCAATGAAATGAACAAGGTAACTCAAATGTCAACAAGCACTACAATGGCTACAGGTCAGGGGTGAAATCAATAACAAAGCCTATGATCACCAGTAAACAGAATATCAAGGCAGTGAACAAAAGTCATGGTGAAAGAAGATGATTTCGAAAGTCAAAGATATCACAAATACAAAACCATGTATTTCAGTAAAAAGAAATTCAAGTGCGTATTTTTTGAAAAAGTCAAAAATCAAAAGTGGAAAGTATTTACTGTATGAATCAAGCAAGATCAAACATCACATAATAGAAGCCGTGGATACAAAGTATTTTCCAAAAATATAAAAACATATTAAGGGAAAGTTTTAACAATGTGAGAATCACGTAAATCAAATCAGACTTGTATATAAACCCAGATATCATCATCGACTAAAAAGGCATCGAGTTCAAGCAAGCAAATCAGAAGAAACAAAAGGCAAATTATCACATACCGAAGTCGAACTCGATCAAACTTGAAGCTGCCGAAGCGAACTATAAGGAGTCAGACGATCGACAGAGCAACACGTGAACGACCAGTAATCGATCAACCTTCAAGCAGCGGCTTCAAAGATTTCAATCGAAGCCCTAATTAAAGAGCAAATCATCGAGAGGCCAAAGCCCTAATTTTGGAAGCATCAAGCCGAAGTCGCAATTCAGAGCAATGAAGGATCGAGAGGCCGAAGCCATAAACGCAAAGCCTTAATTCCAGAATAAAGCGAAGAGGAGCTAAAGTCTAAATTCGCCAGAGCTTCAGAGATCAAGCCGAAGCCCAATCCAGAATCGCCAAAGAAAAGTCGAAACCCTAATTCAATTTCACAGAAGAACGAAGCAGCTATCTCAAGCAAAAGGGGATCGAAATAATTACAAGCGGGCCGAAGTTTTAGGACTAGAGAAAATATATTTGGGCCGGGCTTGTTTATTACTAAGGGTTTTAATAGTTCAACTAGTTCTTTTAATTTGGGGCAAAATAGTTTTAAATTTCAACTTAATTTTTTTCTCCTGTTTTTCTTTGGATTTTAGTTTTAAGTTTGTACTTTTCAAATCAAAACAGGGTAAATCACCACCTAGGGTTTAGGTAGTGTCAGATTGTCTAGTTAGGGTTAGTTCAGTGAGCAGGGTGTGCGAGTTTACGAAACTCTATAGGCGGAGCAGAGTGTGCGAGTCTGTTAGAGTGTTTGTAAGCGGGATACTATTTAATCCTAATAGAAATCTGGGAATGCAGCAGTAGGCAGGGGTTGTCGAAGCTGGGTAAATTTTGTGTGTGATTTACTTTTATGTATATTTTCTTCTCTGTAGTTTGATTACGTGTTTAATTCGTTAAAATTTTCTATAACCCTATCCACCCCCCCCTCTAGGGTTAATCTAGATCTTACAAGTGGTATCAGAGCGAGGTAATTTTTTTTCTTTAACTCTAGAGTCATGAATCCACCAAATAATGCTTTTTCTGAGGGGCAATCTATTGCTAGGCCACCAATGTTTAATGGGAATGATTATGCTTACTGGAAGGTTAGGATGAGTATTTATCTTAGTTCTGTTGATTATGATGTTTGGGATATTATTGAAACTGGCTATACACCTCCCACTATAACTATTGGTGATACTGAGATTCCTAAACCTAAGGAGAGGTGGGATGCTAACGATAAGAAATTAAAAACTACAAATGCTAAAGCTATGAATGCTTTGATCTATGCTCTTGATAAGACCGAATTTAACAGAATTTCTCATTGTAAAACAGCACAGGAAATTTGGCATACTTTGGAGGTGACACACGAAGGAACTTCTCAAGTCAAGGAGTCTCGTCTAGCCCTGTTCAGCAATGAGTACGAGAACTTCGTGATGGACAAAGGCGAGAGCATAAAGGATATGTTTGGACGCTTCTCAACCTTGGTGTACAATGCTAGAGCACTTGGAAAGGTATTCTCTGAGGTAGAGCTAGTGAGGAAGATACTACGAGTCTTACCGATGAACTTTGAGGCAAAAGTCACGGCAATACAAGAATCAAAAGATTTAAGTAAATTGAGCATGGAGGATTTGATCGGAAATCTGATGACGTATGAGCTTGATTTAAAAGCAAAGGAGGAACGCATCAATTCCGAATCAAAGAGGAAGACGATTGCCTTGAACAGCAGAGAAGAGAGCGATGAAGAAGATCCAATTGAAGTGCTTGCAATGGCTGTCAATAATCTTAGAAGAAGGTCAAGATTCAAGCCACGCAAGAAGAAAACCAGTGGTAATAGGTCAAAAGATTCTGACAACTCTGAAAATGAATTAACCTGCTATAACTACAACAAGCCTGGTCACTTCAAACAAAATTGCCCACTTCTCAAAATCAACAAAGGAAAGAAAAAGAAGAAGGCCTTCGCAGCGACTTGGGATGATGAGGAAGGAGAGGAAGTTTCAACTGATAGCTCAGAGGAGGCTAACTTGTGCCTTACGGCAAGATCAGATTCAGAAGCAAGCTCAGAGTAATCAAGATCAGATTCAGAAGCAGGCTCAGAGGAATCTAGTGAGGTAAAGAACTATTCTTATAAAGAACTTGTCTTTATGTGCCTTGATCTTACTAAAACAGTTGATGCTCTAGATTCTAAAATTAAAAAACTGAAATCTAATAGGAGAGAACTTGCCCGTGAAAATTTTAGGTTAGAAACTGAACTTGAAAAGATTCAAAACCTAGATTGTAAAAACTATAAAACTTTAGATTCAGAATTAACAAAACTAAAGAATAGATTTGAGAATCTTGAAAAAGAAAACTTGAATCTAAAGGAAACCATTGAAACTAGGAAAAAAGATTTTATAAATAGATGCACCTCACTTGTGACTGAAAACACAACACTGAAAACCAAAGTCCAAGATCTTGAGAAATCACTGAGTAACTTTTCAAGAGGAGAAAAATCATTCAATATGTTATTTGGAAATCAATTGTTTGCTAACAATAGAAAAGGACTAGGTTTTGGAAAAACACAAGTTGATGATAGTGCTAAAGGAAAGAGTGTCTTTTCTGGATGTGAAATAAATGGAAATCATAGTCATAGGAACAAGAACACAAAATTTATACAAGTTTGGGTTCCTAAAAATTCTACAAATAAATTTCATGTCTATTGGAACAAGAATGAAAGGACAAAACAAATTTGGGTTCCAAAGGGATTGTTTATTCACAATTATTCTGCCACTAACAACCAAGGACCTATAAAAACAAATAGGTCACATAAATCTTTAACCGTGTAGGTGTGGTGGCAGGCTAAAAAACAACATTAGTGTTATCTTGATTCTGGCTGTTCCAGATACACAACAGGCGACAAATCAACGTTCCTTAGCCTAGTATAAAGGTGACAGATTCACTATGGGCAAACAACGAAAGATTATCGTACAGGTAAAACAGGTAATCGTATTTATTTTCAAACGATAGATAACTGGTAAGAATCTGCACCATAATTAAATCAACCAGTTATGATTGACAATGGTAATTCTGAATTTTTTATTAACCAATCATCTTTAAATAGAATTACTCAAACTAATGATGATGGTTGACAAATTCTAACTTGCTTGATATGATCTTATATGACTTGACTTTGACCTGTGCTTAAAAATTGATCAACCATTTTTCTTGAACTTAATCTGTTTGGTCAAATTATGATGTTGATTGATTATTGAGTACTCATGCTATAAAAGTGTTTTTAGAAACTGTTGAAACTAATGAAACTTCACTGGTGAAAACTTCAAATTTCTTTTGAGATAATCATGATATTTTAACTGTGATCCTACGGAAGGTATACACACTCGCTCTTCATTTGATAAAAGTTTGTGTGCGTTTCGTTGTCACAGTGGTTTTTTTCTAAAATTGAATCTGATTCTGTTGAAATGATTCTTAATAATGAAAGTTGGATTTGAGAGATGCAAAGTTGAACTTAATCAATTTGAAAGAAGTAGTTTTGTTTGAACAACCCCCCTGGATTTGAAAATAACGATTTTCCAAATCATGTGTATAAGCTAGAAAAAGCATTATATGGTCTTAAGCAAGTTCCTAGAGCTTGGCATGACTATCTATGTACATATCTTTTGGAAAGACAGGTTTTAAAAAGGGAAGTGCTGACACGACACTATTTCTATTACATAAAGAAAGTGATTTTTTGATTGTTCAAATTTAGGTGGATGATATCATTTATGATGCTACTAATGAACTCTTGTGTGAGAAATTTGAACAAGTCATGCAGGCTAAATTCGAGATGAGCTTGGTTGGAGAATTGAAATATTTTCTAGGATTTCAAATCAAGCAAAGCAGCAATGGTATCTTCATTTCACAATCCAAGTATGTATTGGAACTGTTGAAGAAATTTGGAGTTGAGAACTCTAAACCGATGAAAACTCCTATGAGCCCATCAACAAAGTTGGATAAAGACGAGAAAGGAGTTGCTGTTGATCAAAAGAAATATCGAGGGATAATCGGTTCACTTCTCTATCTTACTACTTCTAGACCTGATATTATGTTTTCTGTGTGTTTGTGTGCACGTTTTCAATCTAACCCTAAAGAATCTCATTTGAAAGCCACTAAACGAATTTTAAAATATCTTTCACACACACACAAATTTGGACTATGGTATCCTTCTTGTGAAAATTTTGATTTAGTTGGTTTTTCTGATGCTGATTATGCGGGTTCATTGGTTGATAGGAAAAGTACTAGTGGGACATGTTTCATGCTAGGACATTCATTAGTTTTATGGTCTAGTAGAAAACAAAATTGCGTTGCATTATCCACCGCTGAAGCAGAATATTTTGCATTAGGAAGTTGTTGTGCTCAAATTTTATGGATGATGCAAACTCTTTCTGATTTTGGCTTAATTTATAAACAAGTTCCATTAAAATGTGATAGTGAAAGTGCAATAGAATTGTCTAATAATCTTGTTCATCATTCACGCACAAAACACATTGATGTGAGACACCACTTTCTTAGAGATCACATTGCTAGGGAAGACATTTGCATTAAATTCATTTCAACTGAGAATCAACTTGCTGATATTTTCACAAAACCCCTCCCCGAAGACAGATTTTCCAGATTACGTTTGGATTTGGGGATTATGGAAATTGACTAATCATTTTTAAATTTTTGGTTGAAATATTCTTGGATATTTATTTTCAACTTCAATTTCTAGAATTCAAACCTGTTTTGGATATCATTCAAAGATTGATTCGAATATGGTATTCAGTAGTGGAAATACGTTTGGTTTATGAAATTTCATAATATGATTAATTTGGTAACTTATTCCATGACCATTTCTATTTCTACCATCTTTCTATCATTCATAATGGCTTTGAAAAATGAGAAGAGTGAATTATTTTTTAAATTAAAAAGAAAAATAAAGGAAAAATAAAGAATTTTTTTAAATATTTCTCATGCATCCATTCTCATTTAAAAGTCCTTATGGTTATGCATGGATGGATCATGTGAATTTTAGTTTATCATCACTCCATTCTCATTTAAAAGTCCTTATGGTTATGCATGGATGGAGCTTGATAGCTAATGAGTAAGTGCTAATCCCATTTAAAAGTCCTTATGGTTATGCGTGATTGGTAAGTGCTTATTTTATTTTTGTGCTTAAATGTCAATTTTTTTAAAATAAAATTATAATAAATAGAATAGAACATCCCTCTTCTCATTATACAAAAACCAAATCATCGATCCATTCTCTAAAATGTGGAAATTATTATCTTGTTATGATATATTATGGTTTTTCCTTGTTTTTTCCATTTATTTTCCCCTACTGTTTTCATTATTTTTTGTCAGTCTTTTGATGATAACAAAAGGGGGAGAAGAAATAGATTTTGATAAGAAAATAAGTATTTTTGGAATACTACACCAAATTTGTTAAATACTGTTAGTTATTTTTCTATATTTCTTCTGTAATTTCCTAAATCTTCTAAATAGGAGTGGTCTCAGTTGTAGGGGGAGCATACATATAGGGGGAGCTAAATATTTCATGATTAAACACATTTACTAGAATTTCAAAATCTTTAACATATATGTTTGTCATCATCAAAAGGGGGAGATTGTTTGATGTGTGTTTAATGTTTGATGATAACAAAATATATATCGAATTATAGATGTGTTTGCAGATTATACACATACAGGAATAAATATTCATTTTGAGTAATAATACTATTGCATAGAATTTAACAAATTCAATCAATATTTTATTTAATAGAATATTTTATTCAGTACAATGTTTTCAGTTCATACGCTGATTTTTACATTTCATAATTTCATACATTACACTGATTTCATATTTACAGTTCACTCTCATTCATATAATTCATTATTACATTTCTGTCCTCACTACATCACTCATACACTCAGTCTTCTGCATCTGCATTGTCCAACTCCAGTATTTTGTCTTGTCTCCTGTGTACCTGTATAATTAAAACTACAGCAGTAATCTGAAAAGAAACAAATTTGGTTTGCAGAAATATAAAATTTATTTTTAAAGCTGTCTCAGATATATGGGTTATCGTCATCATCTTTGATTGTGTAATATCTATGCATATCAGTTTTCATATCAGGGACATGTATTTACAAGTGGCTGCAGTACACACGTATACACGTGTGCACTGCCTCGCCAACTCGAGTGCACAAGGTCAAATCAAAATCAGATTCAACACAAGTGCAAATGGCCTCGACCAAAATATCAATGATCACTGCAACAATGAAATGTGAATGTACACTGGATCCAATATCAACATCAAAGTGCAACTCAAGTTAGTCCAACATGCAAATGAAACTATACATGAAGCATAACCACAGTAACTCTGACAAGACTAGATGTGCAATACCATACAAGGTAATGCATCAGAAAACTCAAGTGAAGCTACACTTCAGAACAAATGTATGCACATATATGAAGGCTACACATGAATACATTTGAGAAATGCAACAGTTCAGCAACTAAAGCATGAATACTACTGTGGAGACCAGAGCATAGAACAAGCCCAGACTCAAGTAAAACCAACAAATCCAACAGCAACACGATCAAGTTCATCAATGCAGAATCAAAACAGACCAGAGTTCAAGTGACAAATGCACTAAAATAAACTCAAGTCACAGGTGAAGGCAACAGCTCAAGTAAAATCACCAAATCAATGAAATGAACAAGGTAACTCAAATGTCAACAAGCACTACAATGGCTACAGGTCAGGGGTGAAATCAATAACAAAGCCTATGATCACCAGTAAACAGAATATCAAGGCTGTGAATAAAAGTCATGGTGAAAGAAGATGATTTCGAAAGTCAAAGATATCACAAATACAAAACCGTGTATTTCAGTAAAAAAAAATTCAAGTGCGTATTTTTTGAAAAAGTCAAAAATCAAAAGAGGAAAGTATTTACTGTATGAATCAAGCAAGATCGAACGTCACATAATAGAAGTCGTGGATACAAAGTATTTTCCAAAAATATAAAAACATATTAAGGGAAAGTTTTAACAACGTGAGAATCACTAAATCAAATCAGACTTGTATATAAACCCAGATATCATCATCGACTAAAAAGGCATCGAGTTCAAGCAAGCAAATTAGAAGAAACAAAAGGCAAATTATCACATACCGAAGTCGAACTCGATCAAACTTGAAGTAGCCGAAGCGAGCTACAAGGAGTCAGACGATCGACAGAGCAACACGTGAACGACCAGTAATCGATCAACCTTCAAGCAGTGGCTTCAAAGATTTCAATCGAAGCCCTAATTAAAGAGCAAATCATTGAGAGGCCAAAGCCCTAATTTTGGAAGAATCAAGCCGAAGTCGCAATTCAGAGCAACGAAGCATCGAGAGGCCGAAGCCATAAACACAAAGCCTTAATTCTAGAATCAAGCGAAGAGGAGCTAAAGTCTAAATTCGCCAGAGTTTCAGAGATCGAGCCGAAGCCCAATCCAGAATCGCCAGAGAAAAGTCGAAACCCTAATTCAATTTCACAGAAGAACGAAGCAGCTATCTCAAGCAAAAGGGGATCGAAACAATTACAAGCGGGCCGAAGTTTTAGGACTAGAGAAAATATATTTGGGTCGGGCTTGTTTATTACTAAGGGTTTTAATAGTTCAACTAGTTCTTTTAATTTGGGGCAAAATAGTTTTAAATTTCAATTTAATTTTTTGCTCTTGTTTTTCTTTGGATTTTAGTTTTAAGTTTGTACTTTTCAAATCAAAACAGGGTAAATCATCACCTAGGGTTTAGGTAGTGTCAGATTGTCTAGTTAGGGTTAGTTTAGTGAGCAGGGTGTGCGAGTTTATGAAACTCTATAGGTGGAGCAGAGTGTGCGAGTCTGTTAGAGTGTTTGTAAGCGGGATACTGTTTAATCCTAATAGAAATCTGGGAATGCAGCAGTAGGCAGGGGTTGCTGAAGCTGGGTAAATTTTGTGTGTGATTTACTTTTTTATATATTTTCTTCTCTGCAGTTTGATTACGTGTTTAATTCGTTAAAATTTGCTATAACCCTATTCACCCCCCCCTTCTAGGGTTAATCTAGATCCTACATTATATAGTTTAGAGGAACACATATATTTGCAGGCAAGAAGAAATAAGTCAAAACAAGAAATCATATTAGTACATACGAATTGAGAAGTGGGGATAAGTATGACAATGTAAATTAATGCTTGTACAAAATGTATCATTTCAGCCACCATATAAAGAAGAAAAATAACATTTTAGTACATACAAAATTGAATAAGGGATAAGTATGCAATGTGTAAGGACATAAGCATTTAATGCTATTATCTCTAGTACACAACCAAAATCATATCAGCCTCCTTATGAAGAAAAATCTCTGATCAAATATGGTAACAGCAAGAAACAAAGCCTACATACTTGTTCATATATCAATCTTGTTTCTCTTTCCGTTCTTAAAAACTTAGCTTACCAGAAAGCCAAACCTGAAACCTTTTTCCTCAAAATATTCTTTAACCTGTAAACTTCCCTCAAAACAAATCAAAACCCTGTAATCTTTTCAAAAGCCTGTAACAACTGCAAGCCTGAAATCAAGTCTTGGATCATCTCATCATCAAGTCTAGTTCAACTAAGTATTTCAGTTTCAAAGATCTAAGCTTTCAAGTTTCCAGTAAATCAAGCTCTGTTCATCTATACCTGTGAGTAAACATTCTTTTAAAAACAGTTTTAAATCTGTTCCTATGTTTGTTATGTGTGATAAATGTTGTAGTAATATTGTATGCAATGTTTACATGAATGATTGTGTGAATGCATGTCTGTGGAATGTCTGTATAAATATTCTTCTCTGTTCTTATTTACAGGGTTCAAATTTCCTATAGAAAAATGCATATCTTCTCTTACAATCAGAATTAAGCTCTGATCTTTGAATGAAAGATGATTATTACAGTGTAATATTAATTTTAAAAATAGTTTCACGATTTTATATTTAGAAATTTTTACAAAAATATAAAAATATAGTGATGATCTAAATATAACTTAAAAATCAACCACCTTAATTTTAGATTTTGATTATTGAACCAGATTAGTATTAGAAAATGATGAATTTTAATATGAAAAGCATGATTTTTAGCATTATAATTGTTGAGATATATTGAGTTGATCGGAATTTGTATTCTTGTCAAATTCCGATGAACGTTAGGAGGAGGGTCGTCGTGCTTTGTGCTGGAGGTAGCGGGTGGCCTGGTGATCTCAGGAAAAATGGTGAGGGGATTTTAAGATGGCCGTGGTGGCCAGACAGCGCCGAACTAGGGTTCGATTGCAGTTTTGGGTCATCGATGTATTCGAGGCGATTGCGTGATCGACAGTGCAACGGAGTTGATCGGTCTAGGGGGAAGCTAGGCGTGGGGTGGTGACGTTGCTCTTGATGAGGCGGCGTGTTTACTGGTGAACGGGATCGTCGAGGCATGACGTTTTTCCGATGATCGAGTTTGGGTTCGAATGTTTCGACATGCTCGATTTTGTCTTTGAGGCGAATCGATGGTGTTGATCGATCTGGCTCATCGGCATAGTCGTTAACGACGTGAGTGGGGTCGAGGCAGTGACCGGAGGTGGTCGGGACGTCCGTGCACGTGCACGTGTACACGTTGGGTTAGTTGGTTTTGTCTGGTTGGGTTTGAGTTTTGGAGAAGAAGGAGCGACTCGGGTAAGGCTCGAGGTATTTGCGTATGTGACTCAAAGTAAGTGAAGAGATCACGAGTGACGGGTTGACTCGGGGAAACTTGAGGGTTGGACTCGGGTTTTAGTGGGTTGAGTGTCTAGTTTTAAAAGAAAACTTGTACCAGTTTGTAATGCTAAGGTTTCAAAGTTTTAAGGCAAATTAAAACAAGTTTTCCAAATTAAAATATTTCAAAACAAAGTGTTTAAAAGTTTCAAAGTTATTGTTTTCAAAAGTAAAACGTTTAACCAAGTTTTAAATATATTTAAGGAAATAAGTTTTAAAGAGATATGATAATTAAGTTTTCAAGAATAACTATTTATTAAATTCTTTTAAACAAGTTTGAACAAGTTTTTCAAAGATTTTAAATAATTAAAACTTAATGTTTAAGTTGTTCGTTTAAAAGGGAATTATATACTTTCAATTATATAATTGATTGCAAAATGTTTTATAATGGAAGTTTAATGATGCAATTAAGTATTAAATAAAGATAAAGAATTTATCTTTAAATTATTTAAGTTGTGATTAGTTAAGAATAATTAATTAGTGAAATTAATTAAAAGGTTAATCACTTAATAAAATTAAGTGGTGTAATTAATTAATGTTAAAAATCAAAAGAGTAATTACTAAAGGTAATTAATTTAGAGGGTAATTACTTAATGAAAGTAATTAAGAGATAAGTTAATTACTGAATGTGATTAATTGAGAATTAATTAATGATGAGATTAATTATAGATAATTACTTAGAGTAAGTAATTAGTGGGTAGTTAATAATGGAACATTAACTAGTGATTAAGAAGTGATTAATTTAGGTAATTAAATTAAGTTAATTAATTAATTAAGTAAATTACTTAGTGTAAGTAATTAATTTGTAATTACTAAATGTAATTAATTAAAGAGGATAATTTCTTTATGGAAGTAATTAAGGAAAGAAATTAAGGATTAATTACTTAGATAATTAATTAAAGGTTAATTAATGAGATTAATTAAGGATAAATTAATTAATGAATGTAATTAATTAAGGTTAATTAATAAATGTTATTAATTAATGAATAATTAATGAAAATGATTAATAAAGAGATAATTACTTAATAAAAGTGATTTGAGGTTAATTAATGGAAGTAATTAAGGAGTAATTACTTAGTGAAAATAATTATTTAATTAAAGGCTTAATTAATTAAAGGTAAGTGATTATAAGTTGATTTATTAATAAAATTAATTAAGAATAATTAATTAATGTAATTAATGAAGTAATTAATGGTTAATTACTGTGAATGGTTAAGGATAATTAATTTGTGTAATTAATTAAGGCTAACTACTTAAGGTAATTAAGAATAACTAATCAGGATGATTAATTAAGATGGATAATTAGAAGATGACCAATTTATTGATTTGTAATTAATTAATAATTAAGTAAGCAAGATTTATGTGATGAAGTAATTAATTTAATTTATTTAAATTAATTAGAGATGGAAGTAATTAATTTAATTCACTTTAAATTAATTATAGATGGTGATTAATAAATCATTGCTTATGGATGTTGAATGATATTGTTTGTCTTGAATGGTTTGAGATCTCAGATATGAGATAAGTGATGTTGTGTGATATGGATGCTTTGGTTGAAATGTGATGATAATGTGAATTATCTGTTTGTGATGATGATATGAATTATCTATCTATGTGTATATAGATAATAGAATTGAATTGTTTTAACTTTAAAACAACTTGGACTTAAAAGATGGCGATTTGGATTTCGAGGAGACCAGGATCGGGTTTCCAGATTTGGATATCCAAAAAACCACATCGATCCAAATTAACGATAGGTCGTGAATCTCAAGTGAAGATGAAGATTCAGAATGCAAGGGTTATTGTCGTTAACTCTGAGGGCGATTCCAAAATGAGTGTAACAAGATAATGCCTTCGGTTTTGTTCGAACCCGGAACGAACTTGTATGGATTGAATGCTTTCAGAACATCGTCAGGTGGACGATGAGCATTCTAAGATAGATGTGTTCTATAAAGGTAAATCGTAGCCTCAAGCCTCATCAACCGGGAATGGCTAAAATAGGGGAGGTGCAGCAAGGTTAGTGGGTAGCACCCAAGTAGGATAAGATTTCCCCTATCTAGAGTCCCTTTTTATTCGGCTGTGTGGGCGGTTGCTAGCTACAACCGCGAGGTTGTCTTGTTCGGGAATTATCAAGTAAGGGATGGTTCCGGCCTTATGTTGCAGGGGGTTGGGCGTGATCCTCGGTACGTTGATCTAGGCCACGTATTGTGACGGGCGGTACCACGGTAGCCCTGCCATTGTATGGAATCCAAACTCCAATAAGTGCCCTCGGATTTGATTGTATTACCCACTTGTTGGCTAGTATGCTGGAATTTAATCATGTAACAATTTCAGCTATTTCTTATTTACTTGAAAACCCTAGACCTATTATAATATCACTGAATTTCCTATCGAATGTTTTGGTTAGCGTAAGGTAAAAACTTACCCATATTTATGTGTGGGGAGTCTTACGTGATACCTTTGTTTCAAAAGATTTTTAAAGTTAAGCAACTTTAACCGTTTACTCATACCAGACCCATGTCTGACCCGGAGTTTATTTCTGTTTTGCTTAAACTCTCGGGTACTCAAATTTTTACGAGTAGCCAAGGGATTCAGGTTAGCTTTGACGAATTCTGGAGGAGCAATGGAGCAGGAGGCTTCAGCGTATAGATATATATTGGTTCCGCTGTGTTAGTGTTATCTGTATCTCTATGTTGTATTGAATTGTAATAACTAGACATGTGTTTATAACTGTTTAGTATGTGTTTGAATAAGTTGTGTAACTGTGATAGTTGTTGTATACTATGTAATATCTTATGTGATTAATATAATTTATTCGTTCCGCTGTAAGATTCTGATGTTGTTTAGTTCTTTCTTCTCTATCTTTTCTCTTTTCTATCCCTTTCTTTCTTAAAGATGATGCGACTTTCTGGTGATAGAAGGTCGGGTCGTTTCAATTATAATTATTGGGCAACTTGGATGAGGACATATATGCAAGCTAATGGTTATAACACTTGGAATATCACTCAACAAGAATACATTATACCTACCACTTCTTATGCACAATGGTCAAACACACAAAAACTAAATACCACTGCTAATGCTAAAGCTATAAATATGTTGTTTGTTCTTTAGATAAAAATAAGTTTAATAGAGTTAGAATGTGCATATCAGCATATGAAATTTGGCATACTCTTAAAATAACTCAAGAAGTTACAAATAAAGTCAAACAAAGAAAGATCTCAATGCTCAAAAATCAATTTCATAATTTTAGAATGAAACAAGATGAAACTATAATGATATGTACTCTAGATTTCAAGACATATATCACTCACTTCTAGCACTAGGAGAAAAAAACACTGATTTTGATATTGTTTCAAAAATCCTAAACTCTTAAATAGGTGAGTGGGAAAGAAAGGTCTTAGCTATTGAAGAAGCTAATGACATTTCAACCATTAAACCAGAAGAGTTAATAGGAATTCCATTCATATGAAGTGAATTTATAGGCAAAACAAGTATAAGCTCAAGATAGGAAAATAGCTGTATTTCAAGTAGAAAATGAAGACTCCGATGAAGATGATGATGACATTGGCTTTTTGGCTAAAAATTTTAGAATATTTCTGAAATTAAAAAAGAATTAGAATTTTGGCAATAATAGAAATAGTAACAACAATCCATCAACTTCCTCACCCAAGTGTTACGAATGTGATAAGATAGGTCACATTAAGAGAGACTGCCCAAAACGAAAGAAAAATAATTTCAAAAATAAGAGCAAGAAATTTTATAAAAAGAAAAAGTAGGCTTTTGGGTAACCTAGGATGATTCAGATTCATCTTCTTTGTCAAATAGTGACAGTGACTCCGAACAAGCAAATGTATGCTTTATGGCTACTAATGACGATGTAAGTGAACTCTCGTTTGATGTTCTAGTTGAAATAAATTCTGAGTTATTAGATAAGCTAAAAGATTTGAATAGAAAATATAAAGATGCATTAGGAATATTGAATAGAAGTGAACTAGAAGTTGATATGCTAAGAGATGAAAAGAAAACACTAGAAGAGGAGTCAGTAGAATCTTAGGATTCTTGCACTAATATATCATCATAGCTTACTATGTTAAGTGACGAAATAGAAACTCAGAAAATAAAAATGATGCACTAACAAAAAAGAATCACAATTTAAATTCTTATAATAAAATATTAGAATTAGAAATAGACGGTCTTAAAGCTAATTTAGAAAACATTGCTAATAATGTTTCTAATTTTAATAAAGGTGGATAGAATCTTTCTAAAATTATAGAAATTTCACAATCTACTTCTAGTAAAAGAGAACTAGGCTATAACAAACCTAGCAAAGAAGTTAAAACTAACTCTAAACAATATTGTTCACTATATACTAATTTCAAAAGGAAAGATAACAATCAAAGGAAACAAATTAATAAGTCTAAGACTATAAAAATTTGGGTTCCAAAGACTAATAACAATTTGCAGGTACCTAATAAAAAGAGAGGAAAATGGATACTCCACAGTGGTTGCTCCAATCATATGACGGGAAATAAAGACAAGCTAACAACTATTATCTACTCAAATGGAGGTTTCGTTACTTTTGGAGATAACTCTAAAGGATACATCATTGGAAAAGGGAATATGAGCAATAACGGTATATCTAATTCACCTCTTATTACTAATGTTTTATTAGTTAAAAATTTAAAACATTATTTACTAAGTATTAGTCAATTATATGATAAAGGTTTTAGTATATCTCTCTAAAAGATAAATGCAAAATTTTCGATCAAAATAATATACACATTCGTAACACTTAGATAAATGCAAAATTTTAGTATATCTCTCTAAAAGATAAGATTTCCCCTATCTAGAGTCCCTTTTTATTCGGCTGTGTGGGCGGTTGCTAGCTACAACTGCGAGGTTGTCTTGTTCGGGAATTATCAAGTAAGGGATGGTTCCGGCCTTATGTTGCAGGGGGTTGGGCATGATCCTCGGTACGTTGATCTAGGCCACGTATTGTGACGGGCGGTACCACGGTAGCCCTGCCATTGTATGGAATCCAAACTCCAATAAGTGCCCTCGGATTTGATTGTATTACCCACTTGTTGGCTAGTATGCTGGAATTTAATCATGTAACAATTTCAGCTATTTCTTATTTACTTGAAAACCCTAGACCTATTATAATATCACTGAATTTCCTATCGAATGTTTTGGTTAGCGTAAGGTAAAAACTTACCCATGTTTATGTGTGGGGAGTCTTACGTGATACCTTTGTTTCAAAAGATTTTTAAAGTTAAGCAACTTTAACCGTTTACTCATACCAGACCCATGTCTGACCCGGAGTTTATTTCTGTTTTGCTTAAACTCTCGGGTACTCAAATTTTTACGAGTAGCCAAGGGATTCAGGTTAGCTTTGACGAATTCTGGAGGAGCAATGGAGCAGGAGGCTTCAGCGTATAGATATATATTGGTTCCGCTGTGTTAGTGTTATCTGTATCTCTATGTTGTATTGAATTGTAATAACTAGACATGTGTTTATAACTGTTTAGTATGTGTTTGAATAAGTTGTGTAACTGTGATAGTTGTTGTATACTATGTAATATCTTATGTGATTAATATAATTTATTCGTTCCGTTGTAAGATTCTGATGTTGTTTAGTTCTTTCTTCTCTATCTTTTCTCTTTTCTATCCCTTTCTTTCTTAAAGATGATGCGACTTTCTGGTGATAGAAGGTCGGGTCGTTTCAATTATAATTATTGATCAACTTGGATGAGGACATATATGCAAGCTAATGGTTATAACACTTGGAATATCACTCAACAAGAATACATTATACCTACCACTTCTTATGCACAATGGTCAAACACACAAAAACTAAATACCACTGCTAATGCTAAAGCTATAAATATGTTGTTTGTTCTTTAGATAAAAATAAGTTTAATAGAGTTAGAATGTGCATATCAGCATATGAAATTTGGCATACTCTTAAAATAACTCAAGAAGTTACAAATAAAGTCAAACAAAGAAAGATCTCAATGCTCAAAAATCAATTTCATAATTTTAGAATGAAACAAGATGAAACTATAATGATATGTACTCTAGATTTCAAGACATATATCACTCACTTCTAGCACTAGGAGAAAAAAACACTGATTTTGATATTGTTTCAAAAATCCTAAACTCTTAAATAGGTGAGTGGGAAAGAAAGGTCTTAGCTATTGAAGAAGCTAATGACATTTCAACCATTAAACCAGAAGAGTTAATAGGAATTCCATTCATATGAAGTGAATTTATAGGCAAAACAAGTATAAGCTCAAGATAGGAAAATAGCTGTATTTCAAGTAGAAAATGAAGACTCCGATGAAGATGATGATGACATTGGCTTTTTGGCTAAAAATTTTAGAATATTTCTGAAATTAAAAAAGAATTAGAATTTTGGCAATAATAGAAATAGTAGCAACAATCCATCAACTTCCTCACCCAAGTGTTACGAATGTGATAAGATAGGTCACATTAAGAGAGACTGCCCAAAACGAAAGAAAAATAATTTCAAAAATAAGAGCAAGAAATTTTATAAAAAGAAAAAGTAGGCTTTTGGGTAACCTAGGATGATTCAGATTCATCTTCTTTGTCAAATAGTGACAGTGACTCCGAACAAGCAAATGTATGCTTTATGGCTACTAATGACGATGTAAGTGAACTCTCGTTTGATGTTCTAGTTGAAATAAATTCTGAGTTATTAGATAAGCTAAAAGATTTGAATAGAAAATATAAAGATGCATTAGGAATATTGAATAGAAGTGAACTAGAAGTTGATATGCTAAGAGATGAAAAGAAAACACTAGAAGAGGAGTCAGTAGAATCTTAGGATTCTTGCACTAATATATCATCATAGCTTACTATGTTAAGTGACGAAATAGAAACTCAGAAAATAAAAATGATGCACTAACAAAAAAGAATCACAATTTAAATTCTTATAATAAAATATTAGAATTAGAAATAGACGGTCTTAAAGCTAATTTAGGAAACATTGCTAATAATGTTTCTAATTTTAATAAAGGTGGATAGAATCTTTCTAAAATTATAGAAATTTCACAATCTACTTCTAGTAAAAGAGAACTAGGCTATAACAAACCTAGCAAAGAAGTTAAAACTAACTCTAAACAATATTGTTCACTATATACTAATTTCAAAAGGAAAGATAACAATCAAAGGAAACAAATTAATAAGTCTAAGACTATAAAAATTTGGGTTCCAAAGACTAATAACAATTTGCAGGTACCTAATAAAAAGAGAGGAAAATGGATACTCCACAGTGGTTGCTCCAATCATATGACGGGAAATAAAGACAAGCTAACAACTATTATCTACTCAAATGGAGGTTTCGTTACTTTTGGAGATAACTCTAAAGGATACATCATTGGAAAAGGGAATATGAGCAATAACGGTATATCTAATTCACCTCTTATTACTAATGTTTTATTAGTTAAAAATTTAAAACATTATTTACTAAGTATTAGTCAATTATATGATAAAGGTTTTAGTATATCTCTCTAAAAGATAAATGCAAAATTTTCGATCAAAATAAAATTTTAATTTTCGAAGGAATTAGAGAAAGAAATATTTATACTTTAAATGTGAAAATTAATTACAATATAGATATGTGTTTAATAGCCAAAGATAATGATCCGTGGCTATGGCACAAAAGATTTTGAAGCATAAATTTTAAGGCTATTAGTAAATTATCTAAATATAATTTAGTAAAACGTCCACCAAAGATGAATTATAAAGTAAATAATATTTGTGATGCATGTCACTTATGAAAATTAACAAAATCATCATTTAAATATAAGAAAACCATTTATGCATTACAACCTCTTGAACTACTACATTTAGACCTATTCGGTCCCACTCGAGTTCAATCTATAAATCATAACAAATATGCTTTTGTAATTGTAGATGACTTCTCTAGATATACATGGACATGTTTTTGAAAAACAAAAGTGATAATTTTGAATCATTTAAAATTTTGGAAAAAAGAATTCCAAAATTAAAAATATTAGAAGTGATCATGGTGACGAATTCAAAAATGAACTTTTTGAAATTTTTTGTAATAAAAAGTGTATTAATCACTTCTTCTCATTTCCTAGAACTCCATAACAAAATGGAGTTGTAGAAATAAAGAATCAGACGTTACAAGAATATGTTAGGACTCTACTTAGTGGTAGTCAACTACCGAAACATTTCTGGGCAGAAGTCGTGTCTATCGGATGCTAAGTCTTAAATCATGTCACTATTTGACCTTTAAATAAACATACACCATATGAACTTTTTAATGATAGAAAACCTAATATATCATATCTAAGGATTTTTGGATCAAAGTTTTTTATACTAAATACAAAAGATCAACTAGGAACGATCTGAAATCCGATGAAGGAATATTTATTGGATATTCAATAGACGCACAAAAAATATAGAAGAAACTTTACACATATCGTTTGATGAAAATTTTAAAAATAATAAAGATGATGAAGAAGATGTTATAGAACAGCCAATCATACAATATCCACCTTAAAATACTATAACTCAAAATGAAGAACAACAAATTATAGAAAATTCAATTGCAAATGAAATTAGGAATCCACCACGAATTTTAAAAATTCATCCAATTGAAAATATAATTGGTGAAGTAAATACAAATGTTAGAATTAGACATCAATTAAATGAAATGGGTCGTACTCGTATTGCATTTATATCTAATATAGAACCTAAAAATCCTAAGGAAGTTTCAACCGATGACTATTGGATTTTAGCTATGTAAGAAGAACTAAAAAATGAAATGATGTTTGGGAATTGGTTCCAAGAGCGAATGACCAAACAGTTATCGGTACAAAATGGGTGTATAAGAATAAAGCTGATGAACTTGGAAATATAACTAGAAATAAAGCTAGGCTGGATGCTCAAGGCTATAATCAAGAAGAAGGAATAGACTATGAAGAGACATTTTCTCATGTTGCTCGATTAGAAGCAATACATATCTTGTTAACTTTTCCTGCCATCATATTTTCAAACTTTATCAAATGGATGTTAAAAGTGCATTTTTAAATGGTTTTATGAAAAAAATATTTTTGTAGAACAACCACACCTTTTCAAACATGAAAAATTTCTGATCATGTCTATAAACCTAAGAAAGCTCTTTACGATTTGAAACAAGCACTATGTGCTTGGTATGTATGACTAAAAGGCTATCTTATTGATTCTGGATTTGAAATCGAAGAAGTCGATTAAACTCTATTTATTAAATGATATAATAAAGATATTAATTATACAAATCAATGTAGATGATATCATATTTAGATCTACAAATGAAAATTTATGCAATGAGTTTTCAAAAATAATGACAAGTGGATTCGAGATGTCTCAATGGGAGAACTCTCATATTTTCTCGGTTTACAGATCAAACAACTAAGCTATGGTATATTTGTTAACCAAGAAAAATATCGTAATAATTAAAAAAACGTTTCGGAATGGAAAATACATCCAGTAAGACGACACTTATGAGCACCACGGTTCATCACGATAAAGATGAAAATGGAGAAAGTATGGATCAAAACTCTATCGAAGTATAATTCGATCTTTATTATACTTAACTGCTAGTCATCCCGATATCATGATGAGCGTCTGCATGTGTGCACGATTTCAAGAAAATCCCAAAGAATCACATTTGCAAGCCGTAAAACGAATTATGCGTCATTTAAGCAACACTAGAGACTAAGGCCTTTTTTATCCAAAAGGATGTCCCTTTGAACTTGTGTCATACAGCGATGCTAACTTCGAAGGATGTCGAATGGACGGACAAAGTACGAGCAGTACTTGTCACTTCATCAGACAGTCTCTAGTATCGTGGTTTAGTAAAAAAACAGAATTTTGTTTCACAATCGACGTGTGAAGCAGATATATATCTGCTGCTTTGGCATGTGCACAAGTGATATACATGTAGCAAACTCTTTGTGATTTCGGGATATACGTAAATAAATCTTTAATTTATTATGATAATAAGAGTGCAATAAATTTGTCAAAGAATCTAATAAACCATTCTCGTACTAAACACATTGATATTCATCATTAATTTCTATGTGATAACATAGAAAAAGATGTGATATCTCTTGACTTCAGTTCCTATGAAAATAAAATATCAGACATATTTACTAAACCTCTAAATGAAAACAGCTTTATCAAGTTATGTCAAGAACTTGGTATTATGTCTCTACAAGATTTAATTTAATAATATACATATCTTATAGCGAAACTTTTTTTAAAAAAACTTTTCAAACCAATGATAAACAAAAAGTTTAATTTACATTTACTTAAATCATGGAATACTAGTTCTTTTTAAATTACAGAAAACAAAAAATTTCATACCATAGACTACATTTCATATTTAGTAAAAATATAATAGTAAAAAATTAAATACCAAAAATAAAGGATTAAAAATAAAATGGCTAAAATAATATAAGCCTTCCACATTCATTTACTAAAAATAGTTTTTTAGTTTATATAAATAAAACTTTTATAAATAAAACTTTAGAGGCAAATATTTTTAAGATCTTCCTTAAAAAACTTTCAAAATGTCGTCCAACTATGATTCAACCTATTCATTTATCGACTATAGTTCACCTTCCTCAAAAAGATGTTACTCATCTCTAAATAAAACAACATGTAACGACCCGAAATTTCTGTCATTTGAAATTCATATATTTAATTGATTTTAAATATTAACAAGTGAAATTTGTAAGCTGAATGAATTAAAATTCGAATATAGTGATTTAATTGGATAATTAAATCGATAATTTAATATTTGAAATTCTAGAAATAATTGGATATTGGGTTTAATTTAATTAAAAATGATTTATAAAGTTATAATAAATCATATTGGAGTTAGAATGATGTTATAGAACTTTTAAAATTGAATTAAAAGTTAATTTGTAGAAATTGAATATTTTAATATTTAATCGACGAGTAAAAATAGTCATTTTTCAAACAGTCTCGGATTTCGACGAAACCAGTTTCATCAGATCCGTAATATTAAATTATTGTAAGATTTCAAATTTCGTGTCAATCGGATTTACGGTTAGTCCGGGGCAAGCCAAAACGCATAGAAATTTGTTTAACCGATTTAATTTAAATTTGATCATTTATTTCCGTAACTCTCACATACGATCGAATTGGCTCTCGATACTTATTCCATTGTGTCCGGAACGCGGGTTAAACCCTAGAAACGTCAGCTGGTACGCTTCGTTTGGAGTTCGAATAATTGGAGATGAATAGTGTTTCGTTAAATTTTGTATAAAAGGACCCATTATCTTCATATTTTCACAAAACCTAATCAGCTAGGGCCGGCCGCCACTAAACACTTCAATGGCCAAAAATATCCAGTTTTCTCGCCTCGATCTCTTCCAATCCATCGACTTTTACGCGAAGTGTTCAATTGCAAACCTGTAGAGCTCGTTGTGTACAACAAATCCAACGGTAGTGATCAAATATAGGCGAGCTGATTGATGGCAAATCGCAAATGAAGTTGTCGCGTTCAAGCACAATTTTTGGGGGGAATATGCAGCCGAGTTCAACGGTTTTGGGGACGGAGGCGCACGGCATGGAGGCGCAGACAATGGCGTTGCTCGATCGATGTCAGGTCGTTAATAGAGAGGAGCGACGTTCGAATTTTGAACGTGAAGATGGGTTCTCGTGTACGTAAAAAAAACGAGGAAGAAGATAGTAGACGCGGCCCAGATCTGTAGAAGATGAAATGAACGGCCAGATTAAACATAGGTTTTAAAAATAAAATAAAATGTGAAATTGATTTATTTTAAATCGTATAAACTTTGTAACATCATAACTTGGTCATGCGAGGTCGAAAATTGACGAAACAAGTGGCGTTGGAACCGTATTGATGAGCACTACGCAATGGAGCTGGCTTTGGAGTCGATTGGAGCTAGTGTGAATTTTGAGTAAAATTAAACGTGTGTTTAATTTTATTCGAAATAAAACACTGCAACTGTTATCAGAAACTCAAGGTGAGAACTTCTCACTCAATCGAATTGTGTTTCGATTTAAATTTTAAATAGTTAGATTTAAAATTGTTGATAGTGTTGATTGCGTGTTTGGATTGATGGTTGTCATTTGTTGCATTGAAATAGACCCTATACGCCGCATATTAAGCGGAGGTTATTATATTAAAAACATATACCGCGATATTCCACCTCGAAGTGGAATTGGTATTATATATGTATTTGGAGTTGATTTCCCGCATTATATAGCAGATGAGACCCTATTGCGCCGTATAATAATGGATAATATTTTATAAATCCCATATACCGCGATATTCCACCTCGAAGTGGAATTGGTATTGTGCTAACATCTGTGGATGTAGGGAAACAGGTTGGAGGGATCCAACTGGATTCCTCAAACATTTGAATTTATTTCATATGTTGTGTGTTGATTATTTATAATCTCTGTGTGATTATCTTTGTGATTGAAATTGTTGAAGGCTATAGGTTAGCCGAATATATTTTTGGTATCCTTGGATACCGAAAATAAATAAAAATTGGATTTTTAAAATTCAAGTTGAAAGTTTATTTTAAAACTTATTTTTGAGAATTGGATAAATTAAAAAGGAGTTTTAAAAAGATAAAGTTATTTTTGAACCATATTGAATAAAATTTCAAATTACGGGGAAAAGGCTTAATAAATGGATTTCGATTAATATTATTATAAGTTGAAGAATTTATTAAAAAGTTGGATTTTTAAATAGATTTGAAGAGATAAAGAAATTTATTTAAAAAGGAAATGATTTTGTAAATTCATTGGAAATTTATAAGGAGAAATTAATTGGTTATAATAATTAATAAAGAATAATTAATTTAGTATTAATTATTAATTAAGAGTTAATTAATGATCTATTAAAGGATAATTTAATAAATGTTTTTGTAATTAATTGATTATTAATTTACCATAACTAGTAAAATTTATTTATAGAAATTTACCTGATTTAAATTAGTCAGATAATTAAAGTAATCCTACTTATGGATGTTTGAATCGTATTGGATGTTGAATTGTTTGATATCTCTGACATGTGATGCTTTGTGATATATCATGTTCTGTATTGTGATTTGTGATCTATTTATCTATGATATGAATATCTGTGATCTGTGAATTAAAGATAAGCGTTATAGTTTATACCGCTTATCAACTATATTTCTGTGTTCTAATCTGTGATGGTTGAATGTTGTTGCACTATTATGTTAAACCCTTGGACTACACAATACACACACAAATGTGGATTTCACGTGGAAATCAGTTAAGTCACAGATTTTTAACAATTCTAAAGATTGAATTTTTGAGTCAAAAATAGTTTTGGAATTGGAATTGAAAGTTTTTGAAAATGAGATTCAAAAATAAGAGTTATTTTAAATAACTTAATAAAAATTGGAATTTAAATCATTTGATTTAAATTTTGAATTCAATACTTGAAATTGAATTCAATGATTTGGGAACTATGGTCTAAAAGATTGTACAAGTTATAAAAGGTGTTTATATGGGTTTTTAACCATTTAAAAATATGGTTTTGGAAATTTAAATTTAAATCCAAGTTTTATACTTGGATGGCTTTAATCTGTGTAATTGTAACTGGTTTTTCCCAAAACGAAAACTATCTGTTTTCAAATAATAATAGCTTTCATAAAGTGAAAAGATTTCCAATTTGTATCGAAACATTTCAAGTTGAAATGAAATTGTGAATAGTTTGGAAAAAACTATGAATTAACCTTTGTGAAGATGATTAAGCTTTATCTTGAAATCAAAGAAGATTTTAAAAGGTGTATCTTTTATATTATAAAAGACTTGAATTGTGAATAGTTTTGAAAGCTATAAGTTAAATCTTGATTTAAAGATTTAATGGGTTAATCCAATTAAAATGGGAAATGATTTGGGAATCTGTGAATGAATCTTTGTGAAACTGGGTAAACTTTGTGAAGTAAATCTTTTTGTTTAAAGATTTGAAATGGTAATTTGTTTAAACCATTTGAAAGAAAGAGTTTGGGTAATAAGTTGTGACTTAATTGAAATCTCTATATCCATATGTTTTAAATATTGTGCTCACTATTCGGTTTAACCGGGAAAGGACATTTGTGTCATATAACCCATTCCGAATAAGTGATATGACGATATGGGTAACATTTGAAGACCGGTGGTGAAGACCGGGTATTTGTGAAAACGATAGGATGACCTATCGATTGTCTCTGCATCGTTAGCTACGGTATAGAGATTTCCTTTGTGATGGGAAGTTCGATCAGGATTGTGAATACCCGGATTGCAAGGGCTTCTTTGGAAGTGCCTTCGGTTCTGTTCGAACCCGGAACAGACTTGTATGGTTACATGTCTGACATTACACTTTGAGATATAAAGCAGGTTTCTTTCAAATACATTTCTGTTGGTGGCGGAGAATTTATTCTCTTAGCTTAACACCCTTCTCTAAGACGTACGAGCTCAGAGGTTATGTAGTTGAAGGTTATCAGCGATGTATTCCCAATTTGGTAATGTGGCATGCTGAGTGTTGCTGTGTGATGATTATTTATTGATCATTTGTTGATCAAAGCGTGGCTTTGTGAAAAAGTGTAGCTTTGTGGACGAGACCTCTTCGGACCTCACAACCCGGAAATGGTCGAAACAAGAATGATGTGGCAAGGTTATAAGGGTCGCTCCCTTTAGGGTATGCCATTTCCTTCTGGAAAAGGGTGGTATTAAGTATGGAGCCCTGGTATTTAACCTATGTGGTTACTCCAATCTCATTTACTGTGTGATTGTTGTTTTGTTAAGGCGCCTCGGATAAAGGTCCTAAAGGACCGGTGGGTGGCAATTCGTGTAGTAGTTACCTAGTGTAAGAGGTAACCCGGCCTTGTGTTGGCAGAGAGCCAGGTTGGTTTCTCGGGACGTCCCTCCAGAGGCATACCCATGTGGCAGTAGGAAGTTCCTTAGCCTGACCATTTGTTGGAAAATCCAAAGAAACAATACGTGCCATGTATGGTTTTAGTTGTATAACCTGCTATGGAATGTGGCGGTAACCTGCTATTGAACATAGTAGCTATAGTAGGCATAAGTGCGGAATGCCTATGCTGGCTAAGATTAATATTATACTTTCGAAATGTTTTCTGCACTATGCACTAATAATAATATTTAAAAGAATTTGCGTAGTAAGCATGTTTGACTATCATAAGGAGAAATCTCCTCCAATTCTGCGTTTGCATTGTGTGTGTGGCGGGAGGCCTTATGGTAGTTTCATTTTCCAAAAAGCATTGCGGATGTCTTTTACTTCCTTTGTTGTTGTTTTAATGATAATAACTGTTTTAAGTTCTCACACCAGTCCCATGACTGACATGGAGTTTATTGTTCCTTTCCTAAACTCTGGGTGCCCATAATTTTCCACACGGGCAGCCTAGAGTCAGGTTATCAGGTCATTTTGGATTTCAAGAGGCTTTGGAGCTCAAGTGGCGAGCTGGATGGCGAGATGTAGCACTTGTATATGATATTATCTTTTCCGCTGTGTATTCTGTATGAGGACAAGTTTATATAATTGTCCAGTTGTGTTGTATATTGTTGTTGTAAACTCTGATGATGATGATGTAATGTATAAACTGATATAGTTCTTTGATTTAAAGATTATTCATTTATCTATTATATGTTGTTCCGCTGCGATAGGTGAGATTCTGATATTGTTTCTGTTGTTTCTTCTTTCTTTCTTTCTGTCTTCTTCTACCTCTTCTTTTTAACCATAACAATTCGGTTTTCCGGCATTCGATTGCTCGGCAATTGATACAGTGGACGTATTAATGTCGACTTTCGAGCGTCGAAAATATCGAAGCGTTACACAACCCCACCATCGAATAAATCATCTTCAGTAAAAATTATTCCATCACTTACATATTACACTGGTTACTCTCCAAATGGTAAGAAAGTCAAATGGTCAATTAATCTTGAATCATCATCTTCCAATACCAAAATTGATGAAAATTTTCATTGTCAACAAGAAATAATGGGAGTTTAAAAAGAGATGTATTATGAGCAACATAGACAAGGAGCACATCTTAATTTTATTGAAAGATGTGTTTTGGCAATTTATGGGCATTCACCAATGAAGAACGGCTTACGTAAAAACTCTCCTCGACTAACAGAAACACCAATGAATGAATGCGACTTAACTCCAAGAAATTCTTGGGAACAAGAACCATCGAACAAAGATTGGAATCACACTCCAGTTCGAACAAATAGATGGTCTCCACTCATTCCTTTGAATGAGCAAACTAAGATTGAACCGAACTCATGAGAACACTTTCTTGTAGAAGATTCCAAGCCCAGCGAAGATAAATGAGTAAATTTTGTATATATATCCTATATATATAGTTATATTTATTATTGTAATAAATAATGAAATAAAATAAAATTAATAAAATTATTTATTATAAATAAGTTAGAATCAAATATATAAGTTTGAAAGTCTTAAATAATAAGTTTAAAGTCAGTTTTGAACACTAGTGTGATACCCCGCACCTCTAGGCATCCTGAAAATCAGACATGACTAGAAGCATGGCGGTCAGGTGAAATAAAAATCCATAACATAGCACATAGACTAAGGCAACAACATAAAATGGTTAAAATATTACAGCGGAAGAAAACTTTCACTAATTTTAAATTAATAGCAAAACAGCTTCATTAAAAACAACATTATCCCAAATTTATAACCAAAAGTACCAAGTAGTCTCCACCAAAACATAAAACATAACAAAGTTCACAATATAGGTCCTTATAGATAGAGTAAAGTAAGGAAAAGAGAAACGAAGTACATGAAACAAAAGAAACAAAAGCTGAAGATAACAACTGCTCCAATGACCCTCCACGCTACAAAGAACTGCAACCTAGACCTGCCCTCCTATGATTTGGGAAAAATAGGAAGAATAGGAATGAGTCAGACATAAAGTCCGGTGAATGGGAAATAAAATAAAGCAGAAAGAATAAAACAGTTTAATTTCAGGTCTTCCCCGATATTGCAGAGGGTGAATAATATAATATAGTGAATCCTTCTTAGATACAGTTCCTAAGAAGCCAAAGTCTGTGGTCACTCTAGGGAAGTCAACCATGCAGTAATATTAAACATCAATCGACCTGTCGGACCTGCTGTCCTATCTCCTCGGTCACCAACGTGGACTTGCCCCTATCCAAAGTGTCGGTCCTCCGAAAGAGCGCCCGCAACTGGGTCGGCTGCGCAAATCCTTCAACGATCTGCCTAAAGAAGCCTACGTCGGAGCACACTTGTCCTGTTCCATCCACGTCGATCTGCCTGAAGAAGCCTACGATTGCGGATGCTATCTATCATACGTACTAGCAACCTATGAAAGGTAACAAACATCCTTGCAAACCTACTTTCCCGCTTCTAGTTAGTACACCCAAAACTATATTTTGGTCTTAACTGCATGAAACACCTATCCAGACCTTTACAAGGTCTACCTACCAAATCGCTTCCAAATTAATTAATTTTACCATTACAGTTTACATACTGTTTATAACCATTAATCTGCTTTAGGCCATTTTTACATCTGATTGGTTATTTCATAATTTTTCTTTTTCTTACATAAATGGTATTTCAATTTCACGTCCATTCAGTCCGTACAGTTTGTCTGTAATTTTTATGCCATTTTGTTACAGATTTACACTAGCCTTTAGGGTCTATTTAATTTACATTTTTTTCCACCCTAATTTATGTTCTCCTTTTAGAAATTTTTTCTATACAAATTTTTTATCCAATAGCCACAAACCATTTAATTACACAAAATTCCACTTTTACATTTTTAGGCCACATATGAAACAAACAATTATGCCAATTAGACATCCCAATTTTGTTCCAAAACCATATTCAAATTTATGTAATTATATCAATCAAAACCATAATTTTATTCAAGTAACATATTCTGAATTTATTCAACTAACCTGTTCTACCATTAGAAATTGAAAAACAATTCTAATTCAATTTAATTAAACCAATCTTATTTACGCCATAAAACGTGAATAACAATTTGTTTGTTCCAAATTTCAACCCAAACATTAATTAGAATTGAGAAGTGGAAGAAAAAGAAGATACAATAATTTTCATAAATTTCAATCTTATTTATGCCATAAAACGTGAATAGACAATTTATATGTCCCATATTTTAAACCAAACATGAATTAGATTTGAGAAGTGGAAGAAAAAGAAGATACAATAATTTTCATAAATTTCAATCTTATTTAAGCCATAAAACGTGAATAGACAATTTATATGTCCCATATTTTACACCAAACTTGAATTAGATTTGAGAAGTGGAAGAAGAAGAAGTTGCAATAATTTACATCTATTCTCAATTAATAACAAAAATTAATTCATATTAACGTGCCAGAAAAGAAATGAAATTGAACTACTTTATTTTTCTATTTCAAATTAAATCCCACTCACCTGGCACTTGAGCTTGCATAAATTTGAAAAAAGCTTTGCTTTAATCTTTCTCCCTTTGATTCTTCTAAATTCCCCAAATTGCTTGAATATATATAGATAATTTAATTTGGTAGAGATTTTTTATTTAGTATAGAAAAGGAGGAAGAATAATACACACTAATTTTACTGTAGAATTATGGTGACGGCTGATTAAGAGATTAGGTTTAGATTAGATGGTTTATTTATAGATTGTTTGAGTGAATATAATCCATTAGATTGTTTTAGGTTAAATATGGTTCTTTCATACACTTAATGGTTATCCATTCTAGCCCATACACATCACTCAACCAATAAAATTTAGCCATCTTATCCTATTACATCATTGGAGCGAATGGAAAGCCGCCACATGTCAGAAACAACGTTGAAATACGTAGGAAAATCATAGGAAACGAACCAGCTGAAAAAAACATCGCTCCTGATTTTGGGCGACAACGGAACTTGATCCATGGTCACTAATGAAGTCAACATGCGCCTTTACCACTGTACCAAATGCGCTTTTAATTTCTTTTTAATTATATTTCCCGTAAAATATCGGGGTGTTACATTCTCCCCTATAAAGGATTTCATCCTCGAAATCTCCAAAGACAGAAGAACGTAATTAACAACCAGCGTCCAAGAACTACATCCATCTACTTAACCATCATCCATTTCTACCATTGTCCTTATTTCTAACTAATGCAATTTATGATTTATGCAAAGTGAAATGCATATAAACTTACCTAATGAGAAAAGGTAATCGGTCTACTGATTCAGTTGACCTCCTGTAATGCAAGTATGCTTATGCCATGCAACCAAATGTATGCAACTATCCTAGTATAATTGATAATTCTATATGTATGTTTCAATCATTCACCCAAATGCACCATCCATATGCAACATCCAATTACACACACACACACACACATATATATATATATATATATATATATATATATATAGACACACACAACCATGTGCAAATGCAATAGATAATAGGCACACATATGCAGGTGCATGTACCTAGTTGGCCGATTATCCTAATAAATATCTATCTAGTGCATGCAATGCATCCATTTGCAAACATTGGCATCTACATGCAATCATTTTCATCCATCAAACATAACATGCCCTAATGACATGTTTACAACCAAGCTACCATCCATAGGTTTCACCTAAAGATTATCGAAAAGACCCTAACTAAGGAAAGATCAAAGATCAAAGATACGATATTTGAAGTTTACCTTCAAATAGAAAAGGATAAGAAGTTTGAATTCTCTCATCAGATTCCCATGTGCACTCCTTTGGGTCATCTCCCCACTGAACCTTCACTAGACGAACTTCCTTGTTGCGTAATCTCTTGATATCGTGTTCCAATATACAGGTGGGTGTATGACGCACAAGTGATTCACGCTCTACCTCCATTTCTCTTAGCTTATCGGGTTCTTCTACTACTGCGGAATCATGTAGATACTTCCTCAGATGCGAAACATGAAAAACATCGTGAACTCCTGCCAACTTATCTGGAAGATCAACTCTGTATGCCACTTTTTCAATCCGTGCGGTAATAAGGAAGGGTCCTACAAATCTCGGTGCCAACTTACCCACTGATCCAAATCTCATAACATTTCTCAGAGGAGAAACCTTGACAAAAACCATATCTCCAACCTTAAACCCAAATCTGAACATCTTCTGTCGGTATAAGACTTTTGTCTATCTTGTGCAGTCTTCAACCTCTTACGAATCAAATCCACCTTCTTGGATGTTTCCCTCACCAAGTCTGATCCAAGCAAGATCCTATTGGTGGTATCCCACCAACAGGCTGGTGATCTACATGGTCTGCCATAGAGGGCTTCAAACGGTGCCATCCCAATGCTTGTTTGATAACTATTATTATACGCGAACTCCACCAAAGGTAGGTGGTCTTCCCAAGAGCCTCCGAAGTCAATGATGCACAGTTTGAGCAAATCTTCCAAAACCCTATTTACCATCTCAGTCTGTCCATCTGTCTGAGGGTGATATGCCGTGCCCAGATTCAATTCTGTTCCCAAGGCTTGCTGAAGACTCCTCCAAAAATTGCTGGTGAATAATGGATCTATGTCGCTCACAATACTGGTGGGAACTCCATGAAGCCTAACTATCTCTCTTACATAAAGAGTCGCCAAAGAAGCTGCCTTCCTATTACTCTTAATGGGTATAAAATGAGCACTCTTCGTCAGTCTATCCACAATGACCCAAATGCTCGTGTTCCCTCTCCGTGACCTTGGTAATCCATCCACAAAGTCCATAGAGACGCTCTCCCATTTCCATAATGGAATATCCAATGGTTGCAACAGTCCTCCGGGCTTCTTCTGTTCCGCCTTTACCCTTTGTCAAGTGATGCACTTCGATACATACTCTACCACCTTCTTCTTCATTCCGGGCTAATAGAATACCCTCTTTATATCCCGGTACATCTTATCACCACTGGGGTGCACTGTCATCCTAGAATGATGTGACTCGGCCAACACCGCATCTAATAAATCCTCACTACGGGGAACACAAAGTCTACCATTCCTTTCAAGCCATCTCCTAGTGTCCATGGTATAGCGCCTAAGATGTAGTGATGACTCTCCTCTACCAAGCTTATCTAAAATATCCTTTAACTCTTCATCCTCATCTTGGCTTGCCCCAATCTGCTCCATCAAAGTAGGCTGGACGTCGAGGGCTGCTAACAATCCCGGAGCTACATCTGATGGAGGTCTAAAATCAAAGGTACCAATGTACTCCAAATGCTTCCATTCCAAAAACAGAGGACTTAAAACCACTTCGCCTCTACTCAACGCATCTGCCACTACATTACCCTTGCCAAGGGTATAGGAAATCTCAAAGTCATAAGAGGCGACTCCATCCATCTTTGTTATCTCAAATTCAAGTCTTTCTGAGAGAATAGATACTTCAAAGATTTATGATCCGTGAAAAGCTCAAATCTTTCTCCTAAGAGATAGTGCCTCCAAGACTTGAGAGCAAAAACTATAGCTGCCAACTCAAGGTCATGCGTCGGGTAGTTCTTCTCATGTGTGTTCAACTGTCTACTCGCATAGAACACTACCCTACCCTCTTGCATCAGTACCACCCTAGCCCCGTACCACAAGTATCCGTATAAACTGAGAAAGGCTTGGTTCCATTCGGTAATACCAATACGGGTGCGGTAGTCAAAGCTTCCTTCAATCGACCAAAGGCATCCACACACTTGGCATCCCAAACAAAAGCTAAGTTCTTCTTGGTAAGACGGGTATGTGGCGCTGATATCCTAGCGAAGTCCTTAATGAACTTCCTATAGTAGCCTGCAAGACCAAGGAAACTCCTTATGTCTATGGCATTCTTAGGGGCCTGCCAATCCTGTACTGCTGCCACTTTCGCCGGATCTACTGCAAGTCCATCCTCCAAAACGATGTGTCCCAAAAAGAAAACCTCATCCCTCCGAAAGTGGCACTTGGAGAACTTCGCTTTCAACTTATGTGCTCGCAGGGTCCTAAGCACTTCTTCCAAGTGAATAGTATGCTCTTCCTTGCTTCGCGAATAAACCAAAATGTCATCGACGAACACTACCACAAACTAGTTCAACGATTCATGAAATACTCAACTCACCAGGTCCACAAAATATGCCGGAGCATTGGTTAGCCGAAATGGCATGGTTAACCACTCAAATAACCCATCCAGAGTATTAAGCGCAGTCTTCTCGATGCTATCCTCCGCCACACGCAACTGATGAAATCCCGTGGCCAAATCGAGCTGTGAAAATACCTTGGCTCCTACTAGCTGGTTGAAGAGATCTTCTATATGGGGAAGAGGATAACGATTCTTCTTTGTCAGCTTATTAAGCTCCATATAATCCACCAAAGCCTGAGAGAGCCATCCGCCTTAGTAGCAAAGACGATAGGTGCACCCCACTCATAAATTCTCCTACGAATGATGCCCTTCTCCAAAAGCTCTCCAATCTGCTTGCTCAACCCACGACGTTCCTTAGGAGCCATATGCCTTACCGGTAAAACAACCGGTTTGGCATTATCGACAAGATAAATCTTGAAATTGATCTCTCTTCGAGGTGGAAGGCCAGCAACCTCCTCGAACACATCTGGAAAGTCTCTAACAACGGGTACCGAACTCAAACTATCGGGCGATAAGTCAAGAGAATAAAGGTAGCTCAACATGACCGATCCTCTAGAATCATAAGATGCCTCCAAGGTACGTCCACTATAAGTGCCTAACCTCACTACCCTCTTATCGCAATCAAGAACATCACCATACATGGATAGCCAATCCATACCAAGAATCAACCCAAACTCGGAAAATCCTAATACAAAGGCACTACAATCAAACTCAACCCCTAAAAAAACAATTTCAAATCCCGACATAACATGGACAAATAGACCGATCCTCCTACGGGATTTGATACTACTATCGGGTCGGTCACTATGCAAGCATCAAGACCAAGATCCTCTACGAGAGTACAAGATATAAAAGAGTGCGAAGCTCCAGAATCAAATAGGGTACGAATAGGAAAATCAGAGATAGGTAACACACCTTAGATGATCACCTTCTTTCCCTTGTCCACAACCGGACGAGTACTATAGGAAGGAGCTGCCTCTAAAGCATAAGCTTGAGAAGGCTGTGAAGGTATCTGTGAATTGTCCTTGGGCTTCAACGGACAGTCCTTTTTCATATGCCCCACTTAATTGCAAAGATAACACCTCAGTTTCGGTCGCTCTTCTTTCCCTCTACAATCCTTTGCAAGACGACCTAGTTTCCCACAAGTATTGCACTTCCAGTCCTTCCTTGGAACTTTCCTTTTTCCACCTGACCCTCCTCCTCCTCTCCTCTTTCCTTTCCACTGCTTCTTCCCATCACTCTTCTACGCCACATCTCCTTTCTTCTCAGTATCAGCAAGTAAAGCCATCTCTACCGATCCCTCAAAAGTGGCTCCCATCGGAATGTGGCTCACCGCCAAACTCTGCAGTGGCTGACTCAAACCCTTAGCGAACTTCAGTGCCTTCTTGTGAGGAGTATTGATCAGGTCTAGTCCAAATCTGGCAAGCTCATTGAATTGATTAACATATTCCTTAACTGTCATATCCCCTTGCTTGAGCTGTATAAATTTCTCTAGCTGCACTCCTTCTTCAGCCTGCGATAAGAATTTCCTCTCGAAACTAGTATGAAAATCCGCCCAAGTCAAATCATCAGCCTCAGCCTCCACAATCTCCCACCAATAAAGAGCATCTCCCTGAAACTGCCATGAAGCCAACTCTTCGAGCCAAGTCCTCCAATCCCATAAGTCCAAATATCCACTCACAACTACGGCCAAGTTCTCGTCTCAGTATATGACTCGGTGCCAAGAAACGGCTTGCCTCCTAAGCTAGTGTAGTCCTTACATAACTTGGAAAAATCGAGAATGCCTGGCGGATGGGCTAGAGCTCCTTCCACCGGAGCAACATCCCTAGCTGGTGGCTCTGCTCGTGCAGGAACCTGCAAATAATGTCTGACCCAAGAAGGCATATTACGGCCTGGAATTTCGGGGATATCTTGCAGTTCAGACATTTCTATCTATGGATATTAAAACGATGGTATTAGGTACTCAACAAATAGTTCAATAGATAGGGAGGAAGAGATATGAGGGACCCATTTCTAAAATTTCTTTTTTTTCCAAAATATATACATATACTTATAAAAGTATTATTTGGAATATCCTTTAAAAATTATTCGAAAACCTTTATATTTTTAAAATATTTTTTGGATTACCGAAACTTTAGCTTTGACACCAACTATGACAGCCCGCACCTCTAGGCACCTCAAAAATCGGACATGACTAGAAGCACTGGTAGTCGGGTGAAATAAAAATCCATAACATAGCACAGAGACTAAGGCAACAACATAAAATGATTAAAATATTACAGCGAAAGAAAACTTTCACTAATAATAAATTAATAGCAAAACAGCTTCATTAAAAACAACATTATCCCCAATTTATTTTTGAAACCAAAAGTACGAAGTGGTCTCCACCAAAGCATAAAACATAACAAAGTTCACAATATCGGTCCCTATATATAGAGTAAAGTACGGAAAAGAGAAAAGAAGTACATGAAACAAAAGAAACAAAAGCTGAAGATAACAACAGCTCCAATGACCCTCCAAGCTATAAAGAACTGCAACCTAGACCTGCCCTCCTGTGATTTGGGGAAATAGGAAAAATAGGAATGGGTCAGACATAAAGTTTGGTGAATGAGAAATAAAATGAAGTAGAGAGAAGAAAATAGTTTAATTCCAGGTCTTCCCCGAATATCGTAGAGGGTGAATAATATAATGTAGTGAATCCTTCTTAGATACAGTTCCTAAGAAGCCAAAGTCTGTGGTCACTCTAGGGAAGTCAACCATGCAGTAATACTAAACGTCAATCAGCCTGTCGGACCTACTGTCCTTACCTATCCATGCGCTACAATGTGAAAGTCATGCTCTTCACCCGTGCACTGTGATTAAATGTCTCTTACGTCTGACCAGAGCCGACTCAAACAACCTTGTAGGACTGCGGAGTTGCGCTCAGGCTCCGCCGAACTGGACTCCTATCCTCCTGTCTCCTTGGTCAACAACGTGGACTTTACACTATCCAAAGTGTCGGTCCTCCGAAAGAGCGCCCGCAGCTGGGTCGACTACGCAAAATCCTTCAATGATCTCCCTAAAGACTGTTCCATCCGCATCGATCTTCCTGAAGAAGCCTACGATTGCGGATGATATATATCCTACATACTAGCAACCTATGAAAGGTAACAAACATCCTTGCGTACCTACTTGCCCGCTCCTAGTATGTACAACCAAAACTATATTTTGGTCTTAACTGCATGAAACACCTATCCAGACCTTTACAAGGTCTGCCTACCAAATCTCTTCCAGATTAATTAATTTTACCGTTACAGTTTACATACTGTTTATTTCTATTAATCTGCTTTAGGCCATTTTTACATCCGATTTGGTTATTTCAAATTTACTTTTTTCTTACGTAAATGGTATTTCAATTTCATGTCCATTTAGTCCGTATGGTTTGTCTGTACTTTTTATTTCATTTTGTTACAGATTTACACTAGCCTTTAGGGTCCATTTAATTTACATTTTTTTGCACCCTAATTTACGTTCTCCTTTTAGAGATTTAATTTGTACAAATTTTTTATCCAATAGCCATAAACCATTTAATTACACAAAATTCCACTTTTACATTTTTAGGCCACATATGAAACAAACAATTATGCCAATTAGACTTCCCAATTTTGTTCTAAAAACATATTCAAAATTATGTAATTATATAAATCAAAACCATAATTTTATTAAAGTGACATATTCTGAATTTATTCAACTAACCTGTTCTACCATTAGAAATTGAATAAGAATTCTAATTCAGTTTAATCAAAACCAATCTTACTTACACCATGAAACGTAAATAACAATTTGTTTATTCCAAATTTCAACCCAAACATGAATTAGAATTGAGAAGTGGAAGAAGAAGAAGATACAATAATTTACATAAATTTCAAGCTTATTTATGTCATAAAACGTGAATAGACAATTTATATGTCCCATATTTTAAACCAAACATGAATTAGATTTGAGAAGTGGAGAAGAAGAAGATACAATAATTTACATAAATTTCAATCTTATATATGCCATAAAATGTGAATAGACAATTTATATGTCCCATATTTTAAACCAAACATGAATTAGATTTGAGAAGTGGAAGAAGAAGAAGTTGCAATAATTTACATCTATTTTCAATTAATAATAGAAATTAATTCATATTAACGTGCCAGAAAAGAACCGAAATTGAACTACTTTATTTTTCTATTTCATATTAATTCCCACTCACTTGGCACTTGAGCTTGCATAAATTTGAAAAAAGCTTTGCTTTAATCTTTCTCCCTTTGATTCTTCTAAATTCCCCAAATTGCTTGAATATATATAGATAACTTAATTTGGTAGAGACTTGTTTATTTAGTAGAGAAAAGGAGGAAGAATAATACACACTAATTTTACTGTAGAATTATGGCGATGGATGAATATGAGATTAGGTTTAGGTTAGATGGTTTATTTATAGATTGTTTGAGTCAATATAATCTATTAGATTATTTTAGATTAAATCTGGTTCTTTCATACACTTAATGGTTATCCATTCTAGCCCATACACATCACTCAACCAATAAAATTTAGCCATCTCATCGTATTACCTCACTAGAGCGAATGGGAAGCCGCCACATGTCAGAAACAATGCTGAAATACATAGGAAAATCACTGAAAACGAACCAGCTAAAAAAAACATCGCTCCAGATTTTGGGCGACAACGGGACTTGATCCCTGATCACTGAGGAAGTCAACATGCGCCTTTACCACTGTACCAAATGCGCTTTTAATTTCTTTTTAATTATATTTCCCATAAAATATCAGGGTGTTACAACTAGAATAAAGATGTCTGAAAACGTAGCATGTCAGACGTCTGGACAAAAGAACCAGGTGTTCAGAGGCTGTAGATAATAAACTTTACAAACTTACCTAAAGCATATGTCTAAATTTTTGAAACGGATGACTAGATTCACTAATAGACGTCTAATTCTAAAATTCCAAACGTTTGGAAATAGTGCAAATTTTTTTGCTACTCACTGGTTTGAAATTGCCAAAACTAGACGTCTGATTATTTTATTTCAGACATCTGGTTGGCTGCTGACCATGAAAAATAAATGATCGAACCAACTTTTCACCAACTAACTCTTCAATTTAACCTATATCTTCACTTTACACAACCTCTATCTTCATAAAATTCACGTTTTCCACAATTTAAAACCCTAGTTTAGAAACCTAAATCATCGAAATCAAATTCAAAATTACAATGGCTCCTAAAATTTTAAAAAGAAAAGCCAAAAATATTGAATCTTCAAGTGCTCCACCTCTAAATGCTCCTCCAACCGAAGAGCAACTTGAAGCTTAGCTCTATCATGACAAGAGGAGTATGTCAGGATTTAAACCACTCTCTCAATTGAAGGCTTTTCATGATCTTCATGAATATCCATAATACAATCTACTTGCTTTTCCAATCAAGCTCAAATCACAAGTCTAATATATTATCATGATAATCAAGTAGAAATTTGTGATCTTAGTATCCTTCTTTTTTTAGCTAATATAAATAATCCAACAATTAGATTACATCGAGACAAAGGAGTTTTTAAAATAGTGTTTTTGGCAATATCCTTACAATTAAAGTTAGCGATATAGCAAGAATTCTTAATTAAGGAAATGATTGCATTGACTTAGATGACGTAGATATAGGAAAATCCCATGATGAAATTTCACGTCATTTATGGGAAGATGGTAAAAAGGAAACAAAATCCATAAACCTTTATCCAAGACCTAGGCTTCTTCTTTGCATGTTGATAAAAACAATATTTCCTTGGTAAGTTAGCCACGAAATTGTCTACTATAATGAATTTCAAGCCCTATATGCTATTTTTGGTAACATTAAAGTAGATTGGGCACAATTCATTTATGATAAACTATGGACATACTTTGATAAGAAGAAACAATCTTTGATCTATGCTCCTTATATCACTATGCTACTCAATGCCAATAACATTCAGGGTCATGGAACTTATTGTAGTTCCATTCAAATTGCTGGAAATAGATTTTTTTAGTTTAATGCATCTTCCAGAAACTATTCCAATTTATCTCCCTTTTTAACAATATGACCAACAAAGAAAAGGAAAGAATCTAATGATTGAAGAGAATAGGGAAAGTGAGGATGATGATGATGATGAAGATGATGGTAATAAGGGAAAATGAAGAAAATTGCAAGAAGAAGATAGTGAAATTGTATCTGTACAAGTCATTAAAGCGGATTACAAGTCATATACTAAGAAGGAAAAACTTCAATTTGACACCACTATCTCCAAAAATCAAAAGAAACTTGAACGTCGAATCTCTAAAGGTTTTTCCAAGTCAATTCTCGCCTTGACCATATTGAAACAAGTATAGATCGAAACACAAATGCAGTCACTAATTTCAAAAAAAATTCTCAAGAGAATGTGGAAGAATTTCAATGGAGAATCACCACCACAATCACCAACTTGGGATGATTGGTAAGGTAATTGTAAAATTACATATGTTTTTTTAGTTTCCAAAACAAAAGGAACTAACAAACATTATTCATACATAAATTTTCACAGTTTTTATTTAAATTTTATGGACATGCATGCAACCAGGGTTTCGCTTTAGATGGATTCTGTAGCGACATGTGATTTTCAACTCTCAAAAATCGACATCAATATGTTCACTGTAAAGCATGCTGAATATTCAAGTGCCGAAAATACCGATTGCTATGGGTGATGCAGAAAAGAGATAGAAGGAAACATAAATAATAACACAGAATCTCATAATCGTAGTGGAAAAATATATAATAAAAAATAAAAAATCTTTATATAAAGGAAACTGTAACTGTTAATATACATACCATCAGCAGAGTACAACAATCAACAGATCAATCTGGACAGTTATAATAACTCGTCCTCACAAGTGCTGAATATACAGCATACACACACAACAGAATATAATCAAGTACATGGAATACGCCTGAGTCTCCTCCAGCTCGTCTCCTGAGCTCCATAGTATCCTAACCTGAATCTGTAATACTCGGTCTGACCCGAGCATTATAATAAAATAACACCCGAGTCAGTCTGGAAAACCAGCGTGACAAAAACGCACCCAACTGGATTTAAAGTTATCAGAAAATCTTTGAAAATCAAAGTTATCTCGTAAGACCACGTCACACATAAACATGACGGGTTTTTACCTTACAATAACAAAACCACTTTTATATACAAACATGTGATATTAGTGTCTAAGTACAAATACTTATTAAAATAGCTGAAATGCTTGCATCTTACATTTCAATGGCACAATCAAAACCGTATGACGCTTGTTGGAGAATGGGTTCCTTACAATGACTAGGCACTGGGGTACCACCTATCACAGTACATGTCTAGAAAATGTACTGAGATCGAACCTATCGATCCCTGCCAACACAAGACCGGCTTACCCCTTACTGGATAGTACCGAATATGTCATCACCCCAGTTGCTTTGCAACCCTTTTGAGATCTCATGCACAACCAATCCATAAATATGTAGATGTGGGGTATCTAAAAAGGCGACAACATACCCTAGTTGTAACGACCCTGAAATTCCGACCCAATTTTAAAATTTTTAGAACCATTATTTTAATATAAAATGTGAAACTTACATACGATTTCAATTAATGTCCAAACTTTGTTTCTAAATTGCGCCTAGATGGTTATAGATATGGGTAAAGTTTCATCGGAAAATACCGCAGTAAGTTTCGACGCATTTTATTGCACATCAGTTCATTTTAAAACGTGAAGATTTTATCTTCCGAACATGAATATTATTACATAGAAAAATTCTAAACCATCTTCTGACAAAGACGTCATTTTTCGTTTTTCAAAATTCGGACATCTTTAGCTCCGTCGATCTTATTCTTTTGTGTTTTGCTGCATTCTCCGTAATAGAAAATTGCGAATTTTCACAAACAACTTCCGTTGCTATTCAAACTTCACATTTGGAATGCGTCTAGATAGACATAGGCGTGCGCCAAATTTCGTCGAATAATATGGAAGTAAATTTCGCTCGTCGCATTTAATATTAGTTCAAATTTTATGTGTAAATTTTCTATCGTCCGAACTCAAATATTTTTCACAATGTTGCATAAGAAAAATATTTTGATCATGACGGCGCATTTCGTTTCGTCAAATTCCGCTTTTAATTGCTAGTTAAATTGTCGCTCGAGCAAATGGTTCAATAAAAATAACCACTTCACAAACAATGTCAAACCATCAATATCTTCATACAGTTGCGTTCACCTCGTCGCGCTGATCAAAACGGTATATTTATTTGTGTCAATCGGAGTTCGGCGTTGCAAATTATAATTGGTTAACGGATTACAAACTGGTCCGTTACGCAGCACAAACCGGTACCCAACTTTCCAACGTTCAGAATTCTTAGGGCCTTTGACTATTCAGCTGTCTTGAAAACCCAATAGCCGTCACATTATTTACAGAAGAATCATTACATTGGCATGGGGACTGTAAACCTCACTGTATATATATCAGTTACCTTTGCTATCATTAATTGCTCTGCATCAGTTGTTTTCACTTCGCCCTCAAACTTGGTACGTGATTTCCTTTCTTCCAGCACTCCATTTCTTCTTTCTCTTTATATATATATATATATATATATATATATATATTCCTTCTCTCTTTCTACTTCAAAATGAAACCCCACTGTTCCGCCCTCCCCAGCCCGCCTCCAATCCGCTGCCCACTACCCCACGTCCCACATGCCACCACCCTCTCCTCCCCCTCCGCCCCACTACCAGCCTCCACCCCATGCCTGCCTCCACACCACCCACTACTCCGCGCCCACTGCCCCATCAGCCTCCTCAGCTGCACCACCGCCCCCCTGCTCGCTACACAGCCCGCCCCACACGCTAGCCCGCCTCCGTCGCCTCCACCCACAGCCCGCTTCCACCTAGCTGCCTCCGACACATCCCTCCCCACGTCGCCACCCACACCACTGCCTCCATCCGGCCCACCTCCGCCCACTGTCCACATGCCACCCATCGCCCGCTGCTCCACCCTCATCGCCAGCAACCACCCGAGCCCACTACCCACGCCACCATCCACCAGCAGCCGCCGACACCTGTTCCGCCCCACACGTCCACGCAACCACCACCAGCCTGCACCACCGCATCCCGTTGACACACCCGCGACCCACAGCCACTAGCCCCGTTCCCGCGTCCCCTTCCCACAGCCTGCTCCGCAGTCCCCGACCCTAGCCTCGCCGATGCCCACAGAGCTGACCCGACTGCCTTGCTTCTTTATACGTATACGTTAAAAAAAACAACAAAAGGGAAGTTTCAAAATTTTTATACATATACAGTATGTTAGTTTGTAAAGCATGGAAGAAGCTTTGATTTATTATATGAAAACAGTACAATTGGTTGTATATAATATGTTAATTTATGTAGCAGTGATTGGTTGTAATCTAGGGGCTCACGTTTATTTGATTTGGTTGTTCCAGCAACTGCTGATCCGGGATCTCCGTCCTAGGCTTCCATTCCGCTTATCAGATCTATCTAATTCCTTTACTTTGGTATGGTTTATATATATTCAATCGATATATATATTGCAATAAACAAATTATTGATTAATTATTTGTTGATTGCAGTTTGTGTTCGTTTGCGTCATGCTTGTTAGGGTCTATTTTATCTACTCGTCTTCGTGCTTCGTCATCTTCTTTAACCACGCAAGGTGAATATTTCATTCACGACTCAACCTACTATTCTATGAAAATCAAGTGAAAATTGTTGTTTATATTAATTTGGATATTAAATTGTTGATTGATAAAATTGTTGAAATAAAATTGCTATACAAGTTAAAATGGAGTATTGATATAACTTAAATTTTCTAAATTGACACCTTGTATTGTTAAAAAGATTTAAATGTGATAAATTGTGATTTGATGTTGGTTTATGGTAAATAGTTATGACATTAAATTGTTATGTATGTTTGCTATTGCTTGTTTATTTACTTTGACACCATCCCAGTTATCACACTACAAGTTCCCTTTGCTATGCTTTGTTTTATATTGAATGATATCAGGTTGAAATGATAAATACCCAATTAAACAACTTGGCCTAGGATAGATAATTAAAAATAAGAAACCCGATTGGTCAACAAAAAATTATTTTGAAATTGAAATCTATTTGAAATTAGGGAATGAACTTAACAATTTGTTTGGAAATTAGGCAACGAACTTAATGGATTTAATTAATGGATTAAATCGAAATAAATTAATAGGATCAAATTAATTGAAACGGATTAATAAACCTATTTAATTGAATAAAATGAATTGGAAAATTTATTTGAAATGAGATTTAAAAACAAGGAAGTTTTAGAATTTAATAATTTGAAATTTTATTAGATGTGTTAGATTTAGACTTGAAATCGGTTTTGATTAAATAGATTTGAAACTTGTCGTAAATTAAGTTTGAGATTTAGAAAATTCGACTTAAGTGGAATACGAAACTAACTAAAGTTTTAGGGATTTAATTTAGTGATAATTTAAATTTAAAATGATTTTAAATTTAATAAAATTGATTTAATCAAATTTATGATTATGGTTAATGTAACGATGAATGTAAATACGAATTGAAATGAATAGAATTTGGTTTAAATGATGTGAACTAAAATTTACCATTAAATCGAATTAATTGGAGTATTAACTAAATTTAATAAGTGAGATTTATTAAATTGAACTTGAATACTTAATTATATTGTTAACTCAAATGTTTAAACCACAAATTTCATCGGGAAATATGATTTTAAATATCTGAAATAAATTGAATCGTGAAATGACAAATTGTGAAAGTCAAATTTGCAGCTTGACTTTTGGACTTTGATTTGTTTGAACTTTAACTTAAATGACCATCGGGTAATAAATACGTAGTTATTAAAGAGACCGGGATCGAATATGGACATACTCTCTGTCGATATCGAAAACCACTTTAATAACTATTATACGCGGAGTGTTGATCCAGAACGAAGTGGATGGTTTGGTAAACGCGTTGACTGAAGAAAGAGAACGATATTGGATGACCCCTGACATGACTAAAACAGGAGCCACGCCGGGCCATTGAGGTTCGCCACCTCTAGCGGACACACTTCTTCGATACCATATCCATTACTTTTGTGATTCGATTTGGGTGCACCCCTTGATTTGGGAGTGTTGTTTCGCGGTGTTGAGGTAGTAGCTGCTATGCTCAACATCAGTCCGGATCACGCAACTACTAGTATCCTAGTTGGTATCGCCTCATGTACCTTTTCATACTGATTATCCTATTCGCGACCACTACGTTTTGTTTTGTACCTTAGTATATGGATTGCCCTCTGGTGACTTCCGGTTTTGGGGAAACTACGGTCTTGTATACGCTCTTGGGAATAAAATGTGTTAAGGGGATTATGGTAACGCCTTAACACTATTTTAATATCGTACTTTACTGATTAGACATTATCTATCTATCGTATTCTATTGTATATATAGATAGTTTGTCGGATCCTTAGAGATGTTTATTTTATTCATCTTTAAGTTATGGATTTTTTTTTCCTTGCACTTGATTTTCTTGTATAAGATTTTGAGTCCTGACTCGAGTGTTTCTTTTTGTATATGCTCGGGTCAGTCTGAAGCTATCCAGTTGCCGATCAAGGTTGGTTGAAGATGCTGAAGGCTTAGCATTTATCTTTATCAGTCTATTTCTATTCCTGTATCGATGTCCTAGTCTGTTGGACATTTTTGTATTTTCTTTTAGTCACTTTATGTTAAGACATTGTTGTATTTTATGTAGTAGCTTCATGAACTGGTATTATGACGATGTATTTTCCGCTGCATTATTCTGTGACTGTTCTGTGTCTGTGATGTTGTATTGATTCTCATTTACATTTATGTACTTATAATCCCATAATGATTCGTGTTTTGTATTATTTAAGTTCACATGTGTGGATTATTGTCAATTTAAATGGTCCAAATATACTGGTTGTTATAGTTGGTATCAAAGCTTCGGTTTCCCTAAAAACCTTAGTTTGGGATTATATATAAACTCATTAGAGATAGGGTAGCAATACCCTAGAATGAGGAGAATCGATTCAATATCCAAATCCTTCCATTTCAAACTTCTTTGATTCATTGATTAGACTTTCCTTAAATTTCTATGATTTTCTATCCTTGGTTTTAACAATCTCTTTGGTATTTCAGGATGGGTACCAGTGGAAACAATAGGGGAGGAAGGGGCCATGGTCCTGCTCAGGCTGCACCTGCCGCTCCAGCTCCTGTCAAATTCACCACTCTTAGTAAGGAGTATACACAGCTGGGAGGTATTAAGTTTTCTGGATCCGAGAACATTATCGAGGCTCAGCAATGGCTTAAAGGCTTAGAGAAGATATTTTCTGGTCTAGAAATCACTGATGCTCAAAAGCGTCAGCTTGCTGCCTGGCAACTTCAGGATGCCGCGCAAGATTGGTGGGAATCAGCTACTTCTCGTATCGAGGAGAACACCATCACTTGGGCCCAGTTTAGGTATTAAATTATTTGGATTTTGTAGTCTAAATTCTTCTTTTAATCTTTGGAACGTTATTCATCTAGTCTATCTTTTGATTAGGGATACTTTCTCGGCACAATGGATGCCAGCTGCTGGGAAAACCCAACTTTATAGAGCTTTCATGGATCTTAAGCAAGGCAGCATGACCTTTTCAGAGTACGAGAGGAAATTCAACGAACTCTCCAAGTTCGGCCCGGGATTGATTGATACACCCCTTCTAAAGAATAAGAAGTTCATTTTGGGAGCAAGACCAGAGTATTATGACTTGCTTACTGGCCACACCCACTGCACCTTCACAGAGCTTGTTGACTATGCTCTTAGATATGAGGCGAAGCCTAGGGGACCTACTGCCAAGGCCACTCCTACTCAGCCCTCCTCTAGCCAGCTCGGAAAGAGGAAGATGAACTTTGATCAACATAAGAAAGCTTGGCAGAAGACTACAGGATTGGGATATGCCCAGAAAAGCCCAATCGACCTTGCTAATATCACTTGTTTCAAATGCGATAAGAAGGGCCATTATGCTAATAGTTGTCCATCTACCGGAGCTGCTGTTCCCCCACCTTCTACGACTAGGAGAGATTTATGCTATGTCTGCCTCCAGCCGGGTCATTTCAAGAAAGACTGCCTAATGTATAAGCGTGGCACACCATCTGGAGTATTTGCTATCACCACTCCTACACCACCTCCACCACCCGCTCAGGATGACCAACATACCTTACGAAGTACTTTTTCATTACATGATTTACCTATTAGGGTATTATTCGATACTGGTGCTTCTCATAGCTTCATATCTATTGATCTTTGTAATAAGCTCAAATTAGAACCTACTCTTGCTACTACTTCCTTATGCGTCTCCAACCCTATTGGAGGACTTGCCAACCTCAGTAGAATTTGTAAAGAGGTTGTGCTCTTGTATGGAAGATATCGATTCACTTGGGATTTTTATGTGCTTGGCTTCGTAGCATTTGACATCTTGTTAGGTGCTGGTTGGTTAAGGAAATTCGATGCTGTTATTTCTTGCAAAGCTCGTTCTGTTTCTCTAGTCAATGACAAGGGTTTACCGCTTGTCATTGAATGCAAATCACCGCAGAAATATGCCGGAAGCTTCATATTCTCTCTTGATGCTCACCCGGATGATCTTAGTACTACCCCTATTGTTCAGAAATTTCCCGATGTATTTAGAGAGGTCAACTCCCTACCGCCTAAACGGGAAATCGATTTCCGCATTGACCTTATTCCTAGAGCTACTCCCGTAGTTCTCCCTCATAGAAGAATGGCTCCTAAAGAGAAAGCGGAACTTAAAACTCAAATTGATGATCTATTTGCTAGGAGTTTGATTAGGAGAAGTTGTTCTGAATGGGGCGCCGCAGTTGTATTTGTCACCAAATCAGATGGGTCTCTTCGCATGTGTGTTGATTACAGGGAACTGAACAAACGCACTCTCAAGAACCGCTATCTGATGCCTCGCATCAATGATTTATTCGATCAGCTCCATGGAGCTAAAGTTTTCTCCCAACTTGATCTTGCCATCGGGTTCCACCAACTCAGAGTAGCAGAAGATAGTATTCATAAAACAGCTTTCCGTACAGAAAACGGATTCTATGAATGGTTGGTTATGCCATTCGGTTTGACCAACGCACCTGCTTATTTCGTCGACTTAATGAATCGAGTCTTCCGCGATGTCCTTAACAAGTTTGTTCTTGTTTTCATTGATGATATTCTTGTTTTCTTCAAAGACGAGAAGGAGCATGAGACACATCTTGATTATGTTTTGGAAACTCTCCGAAATCATCAACTTAAGGCCAAATTCTCTAAATGCCACTTCTGGCGAGACGAAGTGAGATTCCTGGGTCACATAGTTTCTGAAAATGGGATTTCGGTCGATCCAGCTAAGATCGCCGTAATCAATGTAAGTTCTATCCTATTCACTATTTCTATTCAATCCCTCTTATTCCTGTCTAATTTGGAAATTTATCTACAGGATTGGGAGACTCCCAAAACTCCTACTGATATCCGTAGCTTCTTGGGCTTGGCCGGTTATTATCGCAGATTTATTGAGCACTTTGCTCGGATTTCTGCCCCACTTACTGCTTTAACTCGGAAGGATGTCAAGTTTATTTGGAGTGAGAAGTGCGAATCAGCTTTTAATAAGTTGAAATGTAAGCTAACTTCAGCTCCAATTATTGCGGTAATCGATGGAAGTGAAGGATTAACTGTCTATACAGATGCTTGCCGAGAAGGTTTAGGCGCTGTTCTTATGCAAAACGGAAAGGTTATTGCTTATGCTAACCGCCAGTTGAAGATCCATGAAGTAAACTATGCAACTCATGATCTAGAGCTTCTTGCAGTTGTATTTGCTTTGAAACTGTGAAGGCATCATCTTTTGGGAACTAAATTTGAATTATTCTCTGATCATAAGTCCTTGAGATATATCTTTTCTCAGAAGGATTTGAACCAGAGACAAGTCCGATGGCTCGAATTCTTAGCTGCATATGATCTCGACATCAATTATACTACTGGGAAAGCAAATGTTGTAGCTGATGCTTTGAGCCGTAGCAAAGCATTGTCATGTTGTAATCTTGTAGAAGGCATGCTATTTCAGCTTGTTATCTCCCCATCTCTTATAGATCACATCAAAGCTAAGCAATATGAGGACACCTTGCTCTATCGCATGAAGGAGTTAGTTCTTGGTAGAGTTGGAAATGCTGACAGTCAAGTGGGAGCACAGATAGATAGTAATGGAGTTCTGAGGATTGACAACCGTATTTGTGTTCCTAATGTCGATGGATTGAGACAAGAAGTGCTTAGAGAAAACCATCAGTCATCACTTTCATTTCATCCTGGTGTCACTAAGATGTACCGAAATATGAAGCGTTTATATTGGTGGAGTGGGATGAAGAGAGATATTTCTGTATATGTCAGTAGATGCACCACTTGCCAACAAGTCAAGGCCGATCACCGGAAGACGGCAGGATTACTTCAACCCCTAGAGATTCCGTGTTGGAAATGGGATCAGATTTCTATGGACTTCATTGATGGATTACCGAGGACCAGAAAAGGGAACGAGAGTATTTGGGTGATTGTTGATAGGTTGACCAAATCTGCTCATTTTATTCCTGTTAAGACCACTCGTACTGCTTTATGTTTGGCCGAGATGTATATGAGAGAGATTGTTAGACTTCATGGAGTTCCATCTAGTATTGTGTGCGATAAAGACCCTTTATTCACTAGTAAATTCTGGAAGGCATTTCAGGACGTCTTAGGCACTAAACTGAATCTGAGCACGGCTTATCATCCTCAAACAGATGGCCAAACTGAAAGGGTGAATCAGATTTTGGAGGATCTGCTCCGAGGTTGCATAATTGATTTCGGTGGATCTTGGGAAGACCATCTCCATTTGGTTGAATTCACTTATAATAACAGTTATCAGGTATGTCAAAATTTCAATTTGAACAAGCAAATTTGAATTGGAATTTAACCACCTTTATATTCAGGCAAGTATCGATATGGCACCGTTCGAAGCTTTATATGGACGGCCATGCAAATTGCCAGCTTGTTGGATTGAGCCTGGTGATCGTTTGGTTCTTGGCCCAGATATGATTATAGAAGCATCCGAGAAGGTTAATGAGATCAGAAGAAAGATGAAGACCGCATAGGATAGGCAGAAGAGCTATGCAGATAGGCGTAGAAGAGAGTTGGAATTCCAGGTTGGGGATGAGGTATTCCTTAAGGTATCACCTTTGAAGAATGTTATTCGATTTGGTCATAGAGGGAAGCTTGCTCCTAGATTTGTTGGACCATTCACTATCACCGAGAGAATTGGTACACTAGCTTATAGAGTTGCATTACCAGAAAAATTTGAGGGCGTGCACAACGTATTCCACGTTTCACATCTTCGGAAGGTTGTACATGACCCATCCATGACCATTCCTATTGCTCAGTTAAATGAGGTTGATATTGAGCCGGATTTAACTATAGAGAGGAGACCACTTCGTATTATTGATAGGGATACGAAGCAGCTTAGAAGGAAATCTGTTAGCCTAGTCAAAGTCCAATGGAGTCCCGATGATCGTGATTGTACTTGGGAAACCGAGGAGAGTATCCGAGATTCTAATCGGGAATTATTTGTTGAAGGTAAATTCCATTCTATATTCTGTACTTTGTTCAATAACCTATGCTATATCCATCATATCTCTTTTATCTGTTCTTCCACTCTTTACCTTGTTCCTTTTCGAGGACGAAAAGTTTTGAGTGGGGGAGAATGTAACGACCCTGAAATTCCGACCCAATTTTTAAAATTTTAGAACCATTATTTTAATATAAAATGTGAAACTTACATATGATTTCAATTAACGTCCAAACTTTGTTTCTAAATTGCACCTAGATGGTTATAGATATGGGTAAAGTTTCGTCGGAAAATACCGCAGTAAATTTCGTTCGCATTTTATTGCACATCAGTTCATTTTAAAACGTGAAGATTTTATCTTCCGAACATGAATATTATTACATAGAAAAATTCTAAACCATCTTCTGACAAAGACGTCATTTTTCGTTTTTCAAAATTCGGACATCTTTAGCTCCGTCGATCTTATTCTTCTGTGTTTTGTTGCATTCTGCGTAATAGAAAATTGCGAATTTTCACAAACAACTTCCGTTGCTATTCAAACTTCACATTTGGAACGCGTCTAGATAGACATAGGCGTGCACCAAATTTCGTCGAATAATATGGAAGTAAATTTCGCTCGTCGCATTTACATATTAGTTCAAATTTTATGTGTAAATTTTCTATCGTCTGAACTCAAATATTTTTCACAATTTTGCATAAGAAAAATATTCTGATCGTGACGGCGCATTTCGTTTCGTCAAATTTCGCTTTTAGTTGCTAGTTAAATTGTCGCTCGAGCAAATGGTTCAGTAAAAATAACCACTTCGCAAACAATGTCAAACCATCAATATCTTTATACCGTTGCGTTCGCCTCATCGCGCTGATCAAAACGGTATATTTATTTGTATCAATCGGAGTTCGGCGTTGCAAATTATAATTGGTTAACGGATTACAAACTGGTCCGTTACGCAGCACAAACCGGTAACCAACTTTCCAACGTTCAGAATTCTTAGGCCCTTTGACTATTCAGCTGTCTTGAAAACCCAATAGCCGTCACATTATTTACAGAAGAATCATTACATTGGCATGGGGACTGTAAACCTCTCTGTATATATATCAGTTACCTTTGCTATCATTAATTGCTCTGCATCAGTTGTTTTCACTTCGCCCTCAAACTTGGTACGTGATTTCCTTTCTTCCTGCACTCCATTTCTTCTTTCTCTTTATATATATATATATATATTTTCCTTCTCTCTTTCTACTTCAACATGAAACCCCACTGTTCCGCCCTCCCCAGCCCGCCTCCCATCCGCTGCCCACGTCCCACACGCCACCACCCTCTCCTCCCCCTCCGCCCCACTACCGGCCTCCGCCCCATGCCTGCCTCCGCACCACCCACTACTCCACGCCCACTGCCCCATCAGCCGCCTCAGCTGCACCACCGCCCCCTGCTCGCTACACAGCCCGCCCACACGCTAGCCCGCCTCCGTCCCATCCACCCACGGCCCGCTTCCACCCACCTGCCTAGACACATCCCTCCCCACGTCGCCACCCACACCACTGCCTCCATCCGGCCCACCTCCGCCCACTGTCCACACGCCACCCATCGCCCGCTGCTCCACCCTCATCGCCAGCAACCAGCCGAGCCCACAACCCATGCCACCATCCACCAACAGCCGCCGACACCTGTTCCGCCCCACACGTCCACGCAACCACCACCAGCCTGCACCACTGCATCCCGCTGACACACCCGCGACCCACAGCCACTAACCCCGTTCCCGCGTCCCCTGCCCACAGCCTGCTCCGCAGTCCCCGACCCTGGCCTCGCCGATGCCCACAGAGCCGACCCGACTTCCTTGCTTCTTTATACGTATACGTTAAAAAAAACAACAACAAAAGGGAAGTTTCAAAAATTTTATACATATACAGTATGTTAGTTTGTAAAGCATGGAAGAAGCTTTGATTTATTATATGAAAACAGTACAGTTGGTTGTATATAATATGTTAATTTATGGAGCAGTGATTGGTTGTAATCTAGGGGCTCACGTTTATTTGATTTGGTTGTTCCAGCAACTGCTGATCCGGGATCTCCGTCCTAGGCTTCCATTCCGCTTATCAGATCTATCTAATTCCTTTACATTGGTATGGTTTATATATATTCAATCGATATATATATTGCAGTAAACAAATTATTGATTAATTATTTGTTGATTGCAGTTTGTGTTCGTTTGCGTCATGCTTGTTAGGGTCTATTTTATCTACTCGTCTTCGTGCTTCGTCATCTTCTTTAACCACGCAAGGTGAATATTTCATTCACGACTCAACCTACTATGCTATGAAAATCAAGTGAAAATTGTTGTTTATATTAATTTGGATATTAAATTGTTGATTGATAAAATTGTTGAAATAAAATTTCTATACAAGTTAAAATGGAGTATTGATAGAACTTAAATTTTCTAAATTGACACCATGTATTGTTAAAAAGATTTAAATGTGATAAATTGTGATTTGATGTTGGTTTATGGTAAATAGTTATGACATTAAATTGTTATGTATGTTTGCTATTGCTTGTTTATTTACTTTGACACCATCCCAGTTATCACAGTGCATGTTCCCTTTGCTATGCTTTGTTTTATATTGAATGATATCGGGTTGAAATGATAAATACCCAATTAAACAACTTGGCCTAGGATAGATAATTAAAAATAAGAAACCCGATTGGTCAACAAAAAATTATTTTGAAATTGAAATCTATTTGAAATTAGGGAATGAACTTAACAATTTATTTGGAAATTAGGCAACGAACTTAATGGATTTAATTAATGGATTAAATCGAAATAAATTAATAGGATCAAATTAATTGAAACGGATTAATAAACCTATTTAATTGAATAAAATGAATTGGAAAATTTATTTGAAATGAGATTTAAAAACAAGGAAGTTTTAGAATTTAATAATTTGAAATTTTATTAGATGTGTTAGATTTAGACTTGAAATCGGTTTTGATTAAATAGATTTGAAACTTGTCGTAAATTAAGTTTGAGATTTAGAAAATTCGACTTAAGTGGAATACGAAACTAACTAAAGTTTTAGGGATTTAATTTAGTGATAATTTAAATTTAAAATGATTTTAAATTTAATAAAATTGATTTAATCAAATTTATGATTATGGTTAATGTAACGATGAATGTAAATACGAATTGAAATGAATATAATTTAGTTTAAATGATGTGAACTAAAATTTACCATTAAATCGAATTAATTGGAGTATTAACTAAATTTAATAAGTGAGATTTATTAAATTGAACTTGAATACTTAATTATATTGTTAACTCAAATGTTTAAACCACAAATTTCATCGGGAAATATGATTTTAAATATCTGAAATAAATTGAATCGTGAAATGACAAATTGTGAAAGTCAAATTTGCAGCTTGACTTTTGGACTTTGATTTGTTTGAACTTTAACTTAAATGACCATCGGGTAATAAATACATAGTTATTAAAGAGACCGGGATCGGATATGGACATACTCTCTGTCGATACCGAAAGCCACTTTAATAACTATTATACGCGGAGTGTTGATCCAGAACGAAGTGGATGGTTTGGTAAACGAGTTGACTGAAGAAAGAGAACGATATTGGATGACCCCTGACATGACTAAAATTGGAGCCACGCCGGGCCATTGAGGTTCGCCACCTCTAGCGGACACACTTCTTCGATACCATATCCATTACTTTTGTGATTCGATTTGGGTGCACCCCTTGATTTGGGAGTGTTGTTTCGCGGTGTTGAGGTAGTAGCTGCTATGCTCAACATCAGTCCGGATCACGCAACTACTAGTATCCTAGTTGGTATCGCCTCATGTACCTTTTCATACTGATTATCCTATTCGCGACCACTACGTTTTGTTTTGTACCTTAGTATATGGATTGCCCTCTGGTGACTTCCGGTTTTGGGGAAACTACGGTCTTGTATACGCTCTTGGGAATAAAATGTGTTAAGGGGATTATGGTAACGCCTTAACACTATTTTAATATCGTACTTTACTGATTAGACATTATCTATCTATCGTATTCTATTGTATATATAGATAGTTTGTCGGATCCTTAGAGATGTTTATTTTATTCATCTTTAAGTTATGGATTTTTTTTTCCTTGCACTTGATTTTCTTGTATAAGATTTTGAGTCCTGACTCGAGTGTTTCTTTTTGTATATGCTCGGGTCAGTCTGAAGCTATCCAGTTGCTGATCAAGGTTGGTTGAAGATGCTGAAGGCTTAGCATTTATCTTTATCAGTCTATTTCTATTCCTGTATCGATGTCCTAGTCTGTTGGACATTTTTGTATTTTCTTTTAGTCACTTTATGTTAAGACATTGTTGTATTTTATGTAGTAGCTTCATGAACTGGTATTATGACGATGTATTTTCCGCTGCATTATTCTGTGACTGTTCTGTGTCTGTGATGTTGTATTGATTCTCATTTACATTTATGTACTTATAATCCCATAATGATTCGTGTTTTGTATTATTTAAGTTCACATGTGTGGATTATTGTCAATTTAAATGGTCCAAATATACAGGTTGTTATACTAGTGGGTGCGACCCACTTAGCTTTGCTGCATCTCCCCTAATTTTTAGTCATTCCCGGTTGATGAGGCTTGATGCTACGTTTTACCTTAAGAATAGGATTCATGCTTGGAATGCTAACACTGCCTTCCAGGCAACAATACAATGATATCATTCATCCATACAAGTTGTTCTAGATCTGAACAAACCGAATCTCCAAAATCACCGTCTTCACTATCTTCACGATATCACAATTCGCAATGCTCAAATCAGATCGAAGTGGTTTTCGGATAATTAAATACGATCTCGGTCTCTTCGAAACGATCAACGAAATTGGCTAGATTTGATAGTCGGTTATTTAACTATCAAATTACACACATAAGCAGTCACTAGGCCCATATTACAACTCTTTCAAAACATTTATTTTAAAATATCTTTACAAAGATATATATTCAATCTCTTCCAATATTTCAATATTTGAAAACACTTTTGAATACTTTTATCGATAACAAGATATTTCCAAACCATATCAGTACTTAGAAATATTTCAAATCTCCAATTTGTAATTCATTACTTATAAAAATATTTCTATATAAATCATTTCCTCGCTAAAATATCTCCACACCTTTAATTCCAATACTTAGGAAAATATTATAAGTCTATTTTCCAAAATCATTTCTAATATCCATACTTAGGAAATATTCCGTACTTATCTCATAAATCTTCAGAATTTTTATCAAATCCCTTTACAATTTCCAAAATTTTTTATCGATTATACTTATTTATAATCCAACTAATAATTTATAGCTCTTTTTATGAATTCAGTTTCATTTTTGAAGTTCCCGTATCTAAAACATTTTGGAAATTTCTTAAGTTTCCAGAATTCCATTATAAAATCCTCTTACAAAACTACCTCCATTAATTAACTTGGTTTACAAATCTCGAGAGTATTTATAAACAAATCCCAATCACTTACCCTTTAAATTCCATATATAAAATAATAAGTACTTTTAAAGAATAATAGTTTATTTTCAAAACACGTTTAAGTAATCATTTAAAATATCCAAAGCACATTTAAAAAAACAACGATACCAATTTCCAATTCCTTTATAAATAATACTAATCGATTTACCAAGCTTATTATAAAAATTATAATTCATTTCAACTAATATCAAATATTTGAATAATCAACTATCTAATACAATTTCAATACTAAAACAGTTTTAAACTACATCGTTTAATATAAAAAATTGAGAAAAATGTTTGATCCTCTAAAATAGAGGAGAGCATACATGTGGATATATATTTATATATATATATATATATCACATGATAAGGTGCTGTCAACATGCCTGGTAGGTAGCTAATCTAAGTACAAATAGCAAATGAAAAACTCAGGTACACCTAAAATAAGCTTTGGCATGACCACCGCCCATTACACCCTAATATCAAGCTCCGGCATGGCCACCGCCCGATATTAAGGTGTTAGAAGTACTTGAAAAACTATGAAAAATCACATAGCTAAAGAAACAGGAAGCTAGCTCTGTCGGAGAAGACAACTCCATGCTGTTGACTCAGAAGGAATGGAAATACAAATGATCTAAAAAGGAACTGCGAATGATCTAGACTGGAAACTCCACTTAAAAGACTCGATAAAACTGGTAGGAGTGCATAGCTGAAAAGAGAACTCTCCTGAAGACAGAATGCCATGATGAATATGGAGATGTACTGAGAAGAACCCCTCTCTGCAATCAGCAATCCTACAATCCGCCATCATATGTACCGGCAATAAGAAACTACTACCAAATCTAGCTCAAACATGTATCTAACAATGAACTAAAGAAACAAGCTAGAATGAAACATGTATATGTATATAAATGTAATTTATATACATATATGTATAAAAGGTACAGAAGAAAAGAAACAAAAGTTAAGCTATTAGGACAGAATAGAGTAAAGATTAGAAAAAAACTAAAAGGAATCTATGATCAATGAACCTAAAGATATATAAACTAAAATAAACAAGAACTAAATCAATAACTACAATTTTTAATATCCTTATGACCCTTTGATCAAAAGGATATTATGATTCATAGTGAAATCATCATTTGAGTTTGAAAAAATATTAACACTACAATTATTAATGTCAAAAATATTATTTTTATGTTTAAATAATTTAATATTATTATTAACCTTATTAAGATATTCTTTAAATAGATTATTTTTAGCTAATTTATATTTAGGATTAGATATCCAATTAAAAAAATGAAGAAATTATGAAAATCAATTTATTAGAATAATATAATTATTTTTAAAAATTCTCTGATTTCTTTCAAACCAAATATACGAACAAATAATAGTGAATAAAGTGTCAAGTAAAAATCTATTTTCCTTTTTGAACTTAAATCTAAAAATATTCCAATAATATTCACAATTATAAATTTTAGTAATTAGATTAAAATTAAAGATTTTAAGAGTATTATTTAGAATGAAATATGTATCCATACAATCATAGTATACATGTTTAATATCTTCAAAATGCAGATTACAAAAATAACATTTATCATCAATTTGCATTTTTTTCTTTTTAAAAAATCTATAGTATTTAGTTTTTCATGCATAATTAACCACATGTGAATTTTAGATTTAGGTGGAGCATTTGATTTCCAAATAAATTTAAAAGAGTTATTGGTTACACCCGAAATGTCAATAAATCTATAAAAAGAATTAGAAGTATATTTCTTACTCTTGCCTCATTCCCAACTAATACTATCTTTATCATTATCAATATTATATAGGTTTAATATAACTTAAAGAAAAGCAAGCTGCCTAAGAGTTGAACCTACTGAAATTCTGTTAAAACTAAAATTCCAAGGAGGGTCATTTTCGGGAGAAAAAACTTCTATAATTAAAGCATCCTTAAAATTACAGATTTCATAAAGCTCCTTAAAATCTATTCTAAGAGGGATAACGGAAATCCAACGATCATGCCAAAAAGAAGTAGAGTTACCAGAATGAACTATTGTATTAGTGCCTAAGTTAAAAATCTCTTGGCATTTTAAAATAGATTTCCAAAAATTAAAAAATTTACGTATGACTGTATGAGTAATTTGATATAAATTACTACTACCATTATAGTAATATTTAGAAATGATTTCTTTCCAAGTAGGATTTTCATTAATATCCTTAAACTTCCACAACCATTTACCTAACAATGACAAATTCATATTACGCAAATTAATCACTCCTAAACCACCATCCTTTTTGGACTTACAAATAGTTTCCCAATTTACTAAACATTTAATACTGCTGTTTGAGTTTTCCCCACTCCATAAGAAGTCCCTTCTAATTTTATCAATTTTATCAATCACCCAATCTGGGAAAAGATGCATAGACATCCAATAGATCAGGAAAGCTGATCAGATAGAGTTTATTAGAACTAATCTACCCGCTCCCGATAAAAATCTCCCGTTCCAATCAGAAATCCTATTTTATCTATAATTATAAACCAATCATCATGTTTAAGTTTAGTAGATCTAATAAAAAAACCAAGATAATTAAAAGGAAAATTCATAATTTTACAATTAAGTGTATAACAACTAAATTTTCAACATTTTCAAAATCATTTAAAACTAAAACTGAATTTTTGTCAAAATTTATTTTTAAACCTGATAGTAGTTCAAAACTATATAAAATAAACTTAAGAGTAATAATGTGTCTAGGTTAGTGGAAAGAAAAAAGAAAAGTATCATCTACGAATTGAAGGACAGATATACCATTACGCGCTATATCGTTACCTACATTCCCCAGAGATCCATTATCAACCGCTTTTTAATTATCTTAGCGAAAACATCTGCAGCTAAGTTAAACAAAAGAGGCGATAAAGGATCCCCTTGCCTTAAACCTCGCTTAGATTGATTTTTATTACCTAAAATACCATTAACCATAATACTAGAGTTACCAGTTCTAAGTAAATTCATGATCCAGCTAATCCAATTATGACTAAAACTCTAGCATGAAATATATCTACTAGAAAATCCCAATCTACCGAATCAAAAGCTTTTGTGAAGTCCAATTTTAAAATCGCATAGGTAATATTATTTTTACAACAGTGATTAATGTATTCTTGAACAACAGCCACACCGTCGGTGATATTTCTCCCCTTAATGAAAGCAGATTGTGAACAGTCAATTAGGTCATTCATTCTTATACTAAGTCTATTAGCTAAAACTTTTGAAATAATTTTAATGGAACAGTTAATTAATGAAGTAGGTCTAAATATTTTAAGTTATTAGCACCTACTTTTTTGTGTAATAAAATAACATTTGCAAAATTAAATCTTCCTAATTGCAAATTTCCATTATAGAATTCGTTAAACATGCTAATTAAATCTAACTGTAAAACATCCCAAAATGTTTTATAAAAGAAAATTGGGAACCCACCCGGACCCGGGGATTTATCACTTGGCATGTCATTAATAGCTTTCCGAATTTCCTCTTTAGTAAAAGGATTATCTAACTCAGAAAGATCTACATTAGAATCAGACGGATAAAGATCATTCCATCTAACATTAATTCTATGTTTGTTTTAATTACCAAAAGTATCTCTATAATAGTCTGTAAAAACCTTATTAAGGTCTCTTTGGTCAACTAATTCTTTATTATTTACAATAATGGAATTAATCATATTACTTCGTTTTCTACCATTAGCCATATTGTGAAAATATTTGGTATTATTGTCACCTTCATTTATCCACTGGATTCTGATCTCTGTTTCCACATAACCTCCTCCTTTTCTAAAATAGAATTAAGTTCTTCTTTTAGATTAGCCAGAACATTATGCTCACCTAAATTTGGTTGTCTAGATTCTTCTATCTTGTTTAATTTAAGCATCTCAAAAAGAATATTTTCTTTTTTAATTTTTATACTACCAAATACATTTTTATTCCAATTTTTAAGAAAAATCCTAAGATCCCTAAGTTTTAAAACAAAATTTTTAGCAGAATTATCCTTATTTCTAATATTATAATAACTCATAGAAATCCGCTTATTTTTAATTAAATTCGAAAAATTGGATTCTAATAACCACATTTTTTTCGAATTTGAAAGATCTATTAATAACTCTATGCTGTTCACTAGTAATAATAATAGGACAATGATCGGAATAAATGTAAGACAAACCAAAAACTCTATAAATAGGAAATTTATCCTTAATTTCATCACTAACGAAAAACCTTTCGAGAAGAGCCATTGATGGGGTTTCCCTAGTATTTGATAGAGTTAGGGGTACGCCCTAGGGGCAATTATGTAATTTGTTACATATATCTAACTCATTGACCAATCTTGTTCGAAATAAAAGGTATTTTCTTCCTATTATATACTTGATATAATGTGATTATATTAATTAGTTAACTTAATTAAAAGTATATTTAATAGAAAAATCCATAAATGGTATATTTTGTGATAGTAGTTACAAAGTGTTGTAACCGTGAGTAACTTATCACAACGAAACAAATATACCATTTTAAGCGTTCCTAGTCAAGATGCATCGAGACTGGATATCGATGTATCCGTTGAGACTGGAGTACGTAACGCTCTCCAAATGTTAGGCAGTGTATTACTCATGACTACTGGGGGCACCTAGGGGTTACGTACTAATAGTTATTGGATAACTATGGAACGACTTACTCGATAGTTTTCTGTTGGTTAATATAACTAAGGTCAAACAGAAAATATCGATGTGACTGATTTACACAGTTCTCTCGACTTGAGAATACTGTGGATCTTCAATATAAAAACTCTGGTTTGATTATAGCCAAATCATGGCATGGCGTCAATCGAGTGACTATAGTTGGGTTGAGTGGAAGTATTGTAAGTGAAGCACTATTCAAGAGAGGATTCGTCTCCTCGATTATATGCGGTCAGTATCACAGTCAACTCAAGTCAACTCAAAGTCAAAGTCTCTGGCCAAAGCATTTCGGTTAATAATAATTGTTATTATTGAACCAAGGACTTTGTATTTAGGCTATAAAGTTGAATGTGGATGAGGTTGGAATTTTGACCATTACCAAATTCCATAAGTCCAAAGTGATATAGTTTTGACGAAGAAAATTGGTGTAAACAAATGTCACAACCGGGTAACGCTTATTAAACTAAAATTGGATTTTACCAAAAATGAGTAAGCGATAAATTTGGCCATAATGTCACACCACCTGCTAAGTGACATGTGAACGTTAACATTAGAATAGTTCGATGTTAATCGCTGACTAAATTTACACCCAAGAGTTACACAGCCGAAATGATGAATTCCCTTAAGATCGAACGTTTTAATTAGTTTATAATTGTTATAAATTAATTAAATTAATTTATATTTATGAAATATTAATTATAAAATTTGAATATGATCTGAGAAATAAATAATGTTATATATATTTATAACAGTTATAAATATATCGATCGATATACAATATCGACAAGCGACTGAACTAGATTTAATTGCATATTATTTTGGCTTGGGCTTAGATAGGTTTAAAGCCCATCATTAGGGCTGCAAAATTTTAGTTTTGGGAAGGTCTAGGGGTGGCTAAAACATAGGGAATTGGCTTGGGGATAATGTGTTGAGATAAAGTGAGAATGGATAAAAAGGTTTTCCTCGTTTCTCTCTAATACAACCCTATATATATATATATATATATATATATATATATATCTCTAAATACAATAACTAACCTTTTTGGCCGTCATTACCATCTACATTGCTAGTTAAAACATAGCTCTCAATCCACTCCAAAATTCTCAAATATATTTCAAACTAAAATAATAATATTCAATAGTTAGAGGTCGGTGATTCCGGACTTGCAATCCGACGAATCAAGAATAGTAAAAGGAAGGGAAGTCATTGCTTCAACGTAGATTCAAAGGCATCATTTTGGTAATTTTAATTCATATTATAGTAAATAAATTATATTCTATGATCCTATAATGAGCAATTTCATATCTGTTTAAATAAATTGCTACTATATGTTTATTTACATGAGATTTTATACGTAGATGTGGTTATTACAAATCAGTTTGGTTATGTGTATAATTTGTTTATTATACGATTTGATTTATGTATAGACAAATGTTGTTTACTGTACAAAATCAATTTTTGTCATTAATAATTTTTTTTATATATATTTATTAATAAATTCATATATATATATATTAGTGTATATTTCTCTCTCATAATAGCATATATGCATATATAAGATATATATATGTGATTTAAAAACTTTAGTACACTTATTTATATATAATATGAATTTAAAAATTCAAAAATTAATTATCATACATATATTCATATTTTTAAATTAACATTTATTGAATTTTTGAATTTTTTATTATATATAAAATAATTATTACATTAAAAATTTAATTTTATATTTAAAAAAAATATAATATCATTTCAGAAACATATAGAATAAATTTAGGAATTTTTCAATAAAGTTTATTATTTTTAATAATTAATATTATTTTGGAAACTAAATTTCAAATCAATTGTTATTGTTCCTCTCATGTCTTCCCTGTCCCACGTACCTTCCCTTACCATCAGCCCCCCATCCCTCTACCAACCTCGAGCCCAATGCCTTGCCTTACGTCTCATCCTCTGCCTAGTGCTGAACCGCCGCCTACCCCTCCATATCCATCTTTTTCCTCTGACCCTCCTCCTTCTCCTTCCAAACCTCTCCCAACTCCTACAGTAAGTCTTTCTAAGGAATGTCAACCACCATGGACTTCGATGTTCAAGCGTAAACCACGAAATGTCGGGAAGTACATTCCGGTTGACATGTCACCATCTTTCTCTGATGAAGTGTTGGAGCTCCCTGATGAAGTAGTACTAGTAGGAACAGAAGTTTGGAGAGACTACCTCGTTGGTTTATTTCTTGATAAACCATTATTGTATACTGCAATTATGCAAAAACTCAAGGCTATCTAGAAACTGAGGGGCTTAAGAAAGGTGAGATCTGATGGTACCATATTTCTTTTCCTTCTATCGAATGAAGATGATAGGAATAAAATTCTACAAGGTGATCCCATTATTATGAATAATAAATTATTCATAATTAAACCCTACGAGCCTACAGTTAGCAATGTTTGTGGAAGTGTTCCCTCGGTTCCTATTTGGGTACACTTGCATAACATACCTCAGTTTGCTTGGTTGCACCTTGGTATCAATTGGATATCCAGCAGATTAGGCAAACTTCTATGTATGGATGAAATGACAGAGCAGTTAGACAGACTGGTGTTTGGTAAATGCCTCATTGATGTTAAACCAAACAGAGAATTGGTTGATCAATTTTTGATCAACTTAGTAGATGGTGGTAAGCAGAAAATATATGTAAAGTATTTGTGGAGGCCAGATATTTGTAGTGTGTGTGAATGCTTTGGTCATACCACATATCACTATGATAAGCATAAGGCAGACATTGAAAAAGATAAAGTGGAGAAAGATTTAAGTAAAAATAAAAATTGGAAGAAAGATGAAGAAAGGAATCAAATGAAGAAAGAAAAGAGCAAGAACATTCAGGGATGGAGAAGGGTGAAAAGATACAAAAAAAAATATGTAGTGAAGAAAAGGAACTTGAATGAACAAAATGCTACTGAAGGAAAGAAACTTAGTAGAAAATTTGGCGATAAGAATGTTGATAAAGCAAATAAAAATAAGGAGTCTACCATAGGAGATGTAGAGAGTGAAAGTATAAGTAGAAATGATAATGAATTTGGTGTTGAATATGAAAACAACCAACAGGAAGATAAATTGGAATATGAAGGAGATGGTGAAATGATTAATGATAGAAGTTGCATGGTTGTCCACTCAGACAGTGAGGTAGAATTGCAAAGCAAAGAAGTAGTTGATATTGATAAAGTGAGTAATAATATTGATAAAGTCGATGAGTATGATAAAAAAATAAGCAAAGGTAATAAATGCGGGGGAATGTCCATTAATATGAAACACTGTGTTGAAACAAGAAATAAATGCTTTGCTTCAGTCAGCAACAAATTCGAAGCATTGCAGCAGCTTGGAGATGATACTCTGGAATTCACCACCATAGAGGAGATGAATGAAATGGAAGCAAATGGAGATCAAAACACTGAAGGAATAGAAAAAAATGTTGAAAACAATGAAAGTTAAGTAGATGAAATAGAAGTCTTGGTTGATACAAATACTGTAGATAATGAAAGAGTGGTTCAACATGATCTGGTTTGCAATAACGATGTGGTACATGAAATAGCCCGGAATCGAAAGCAAGGTAAGAAGGATCCTTCCCCCTCTTATCAAGCCATAAATGAAATAGGAGTGGAACAAAACATCAGTGCAAGTGTAATAAAAAATTTGAAAGCCAAAAAACTCAAAGAAAAAGCAAAGAAAAACTCCTTTGAAATATGCACAGTGCACGTGCATGAACATGCACAAGATAATATGTTACCTCTCTTTAATCAAATGCAATCTCTTCAATATAAACATGATTCCCAACACAGATATAATCAAGCTCCATCCTCTTTCAATAGTAAAGACCCTGCATGCCAATCTGAAACCTCTGACGTGTCTCTCGGCCATGCAAAAAACCCAATCTCCCCATACCAAATCCATCTCTCCTCAGGCATGCAAATAACTCAACCCTCCATTCCTGACACCGTAGACTGTTTCTCTCATCCATACAAGAACATAGTTCCTCCCCAAGCATACAAACCACCGCCCTCTCTTTCCTCTCCTGACCGTACCACCTCTACCCTAATTAAATCCCCACCCAGCAAAACCAATAAAATCTTATCTTCCTATTCCAAAACTAACAAATCAAAAAATGACACCGTGGAATCTTCAAGCAGCCTCTCTTTCTAACTACTTGAAGTCTGATTGAGTAGTGACTAGGAACATGAAACAAGACATGCTTAACTCAATCGAGTTAAATCAATGATACAAACTATAAGAATATGGAACATCAGGGGTGCCCATCAAGACATCAAACTCGACCAATGTAAACTGTTGATAAGTGAAAATAATATAAGTATACTTGCTATACTTGAGACCAAGCTCAGTCAAGATCTAACTCTGCGTGCTGCAAGATATATTAACCCTTCATGGAAGCTAATTCACGCTCATATGAGGCCATTTATGGTAGAATAATGATTATTTACGACCCTTCCTCTCTCCAGCTTTATCCCATTACCTCCTCCCACCAAATGATCCATTTCCATGCCCTTACCTCTCCTCATACCTCTTCTTTTTACCTCACTTTCATCTATGCCAAGAACTCCTACAATGCTAGAACCAGCTTATTTAGTGTTATCCCTTTCCTTAGACAAAACACCCACCCTTGGATTGCTTTTGGGGACTTCAATTCCCCACTACGCCTCTTTGACCGAACTGGAGGGACCCGGTCTCCCTCAGTGGGATCAAACCATTAAATATGGTCATGTACAACTCTGATCTCCTTGAAATTAAAGCAACTGGTATGGATTATAGCTGGAACAATAAGAGAAAACATGGTTGCAGAAAATTTTCCAATATTGATCATGCCATTTGTAACCTTGTCACATTATCCAAATGGCCATCCATCTCTACCAAACTCCTTCCACCTCTCTTGTCCGATCACTCACCTTAAATCCTCCATTGGATAGTACAGACATGAGAGGAAAAACAAGAATTAAAATTTTAATTCTTGGGTCAAAGAACATGACTTTAAAACTATTGTGTTTGAAGCCTAGTCTAAACCTAAATATGGTAACCCAATGTACATTTTTCGGAAAAGTTGAAAGCAACAAAACAGGGTCTAAGAGAGTGGGCAAGGAAAAAATTCGGCAGAGAAAGCAAACAATCAGACTACTGGAAAATCAAGCTTGAAGAAATAAAGAAGAGAATGCTAGATGATGTGAAGAATGAAGTGCACCCTAGCATGGAAACTTACATAATCTAGCAGTACAATGATGCCCTAAACAAAGAAAGTGTCATGTATATGATACATTTATGTATAAACTAAATCAAATAAAATTAATTTCATACCTTAATATATTTGAATTTAAATAAAATAAATGATTTTATTTAAATGAAATTTAGAAATGTTCTAATTCAGTTAGACTTCATAGGCCCAATAAAAGATGCAATAGGGTAAATTTTTTGAAATTCACCCATAACTTCCGCTGCAGGCTAGTCCAGTTCCAACAATGGTATCGAAGCCCAATAGCCTATGCGGTCTAAATTAGTCATATTAGGGCTAACTAATTAAGCTTTCCCACTTAGTACGGTGTTTAGAAAGGTAATGTCTAGGATTATAATTGGGTAATCAAGTACCATGTCCTACCTGGTTACCAGCCTGACCCGAAAGGTGAAGTGAGCCCAAAGGTTGCTCCTAGTAGAAAAGGTGTAACACCCCACGCCCCTTAGTATACCCAGAAAGGACACACTAAAAGATGTGGTGCGTTGTAGGTATAGCTAAAATCTTTACAGAGACTAAGATTCATAAGACAAAATAAATAAAATAGCGGAAACATTTAAAATTAAACTTTATTTCTCCATAAAATAAGTCATAAAACCAAATACATAATATGTCTTAAAAACTGAATACATACGTCTCATGAAAAATACCATCTCAGTCACATCATTAGAGTACATAAAAATAATCATTCCTCTCACAAAGTACCAGTACATCAAAAGTCATATGATACTAAAAAGAAGAAGAGTACATGAAGAATGGAAAAGCTCTGCAAATGGGTCTCCAAGAAATCCAAATCTATTGTCCTTGCCTCTGCTGGCCTAAGGGGGAGAAAAGGGTTAAATAGACGAGTGGGTCAGACTAAAAGTCTGGTGAGTAAAAGTAATTACTAGCATTTTTTAGCAAGATAAAGATAATAGACTTTGCAACAGCTCTGGTTATAAAAAGAAAAGAAAAGAAAAGATAAAGCTGGAATAAAATACTGCTTGCTTTGATTATTTCGACTGTTTGCACTTGTCTTAGATTACTGCTTTGATTAGGATGAATTCCTAATCCTACTTTAATTAGGCCGAATTCCTAATTCTACCCTTTGATCGGCCTTCTATCTCTATTGTGCCACTATGAGCTAGTCTCCAACGTGGGTCCCACAGTAAAAAGACACATGTTTAGCGCTTTGGAACTCAATAGCGACTTATCTCCCTGTACCGAGGCCGCACGCTCGACCACCGTTAAGCTCGCACTATCTGTTGCTCCTTCTTTGGACCACTTATCTACCCTAAACAACATAAGGGGAATGTTGCCGGTACGGGTCCTACTTCTTAATTATTGACCACTTATCTACCCTAAACAGCATAAGGGGAATGATGCTGATACGGGTCCTACTTCTATCTTTGCTTATTAACTTAGTATAAGTCTTTTTAAATAAGCCTCTTTTGTTATCTCTGCTATATTTGCTTATTAACTTATTCTAAGTCTTAAAATAAGCCCCTTTTGTTATCTCTGATTATAACCTACGTGTTATAATTTTGCTTATTAACTTAACCCAAGGTCGACGTTTAAAAAAAAAAGCTTCTTCTGCTATTTCTTCTATTTTCTCTTTTAGTAATAATTACATGTTATAACTATGCTTGCAAATATCTTAAATTTTCCTATTCCAGTCTAAGTCCAATTTATTACAGTTCTTCTCATTTTACGTCCCATTTTCTGTAAATTCAGTGTTCTTGTATTTTTTCTATATTAACGAATTATTCACTTCTATTTATTCCATTCGTGTAAAAAGGGAATTAAAAAGAAACCGACGTTTACAAAAGAATTCCAATGTAGAATAGATGTAAATAAAACGTAAATAACAGTAAATAACTGTAAATACTGTAAATAACTATAAATAATTGGGAAAAGTGTAATTAACAATAAATAATTGCAAATAACTGAAATAGAAAAGCTAAAAGAAAATAGATTGGAAAACAAGTCTAAAATTTACTTAAAAATAAACTGTAAATAAACTTGCATAAAGGTTATCCCAAAATTGTAGAAAAGCTACAAATATTGGAAACCCTATTATTTTAAATTACTTAAAAATCTAAAATAATTACTTAAACACTCACATGTGGTCCTTAGCTCTTTTCCTTGGCCTTCCCGGATCCACTTGTAGGGTATAAAATATTTTAATTAACAAGATCTTCTCCTCGGAAAAATATTCCTTTTAGGGCCCAGCCTCAGGCAATGAACCCGGATGGAGAAAATCTGAATGAGAAAAATAGCTAGGCCTAGGTTCTTATTTCTACTGTCACTTGTGGATCTCAGACCGTTGGATTTGGAGATTAAATCCGGTGCAACCATGTCATAGGCTCGATGGGAATCGTCGGATGGAAGAACGGACGCACGAGATGGAGTAAAAATCGAAAAACACATCACGATTTAACCTGGACAATTACTCGTCCAAGAATGCATGCGGGTCGACTGCTAGGTCGACCTTTGCTCATGGTAGGTCGACCTAGCCATTGGGGGGGTCGACCTGCCCTATTATATTTTTTTTAGTTTTCTTGTTTATTTCGTAACTTCTTCGTTCTAGCTCGGATTTCGACAATCTATATATGGAAATTGACCAGAAAATTACCACAGACACAATGGTGCAACTCCCGTGGCTCTATTCTGATAATTTAACAAAGTTATTTTATTATTTAATTAATTTATTAATTAATTATTATAGCTTAAATTTCGGGTTGTTACATTCTCCCCTCCTTAAGGGATTTCGTCCCCAAAATCTCTAAGGATAAAAGAATGAAATAAATGTTTTCATCCAATTTTTACAACCAACTACTCAACCATCATCCATTACATCCATTGTCCTTAAGTTTTTCTAAATGCGACTTATGATACATATGCAATTAGTGTAATGTCAATATCCCTAACCAATGCAAAAGATTAGGCGGTCTACTAAATCAGTCGACCTCCTTTTATGCAATCATGACCGTGCCATGTATCCAAATGAATGTAATTTCCTAATGTTAACTGATAGTTCTATATGCGTGCTACAATCATCATCTAAATGCAATAATCATGTGATAATCATCCATTTATAGCAACCATGGAAAATAAAATAAAAATGCAAATGCGCACACATCCATATGCATATGCTCTGGTGTCCTAGTTAGGCCGATCCCTAAGAGATAATAGTGCCTAGTGTAAGTATATGCGTCCATTAGCAACCATTTGCAACCACTAGTATCCATCATACATAACATGTTCTAATAACATGTTTACATCAAATCCTACCATCCATAGGTTAAATCCTAAGTTCTACCCTCCCAGGATAATAAAGGAAAGAACCTGTTCAAAACTAAAGATGGAAATAGGAAATTCCAAATTTATTATCAAAGAGGTGTGGATAAGAGGTACTTATTCTTTCCTACTCAAATCAATCTTCTCCGAAGTCTCTCTAACCATGTCAGGACCAAATAGCAATCCCTTTGTAGACTCTAACCAACACGAAGGCGACTTGCACGGTCTTCCATAAAGAGCTTCGAAAGGTGCCATTCCAATGTTAGTCTGAAAGCTATTATTATAAGCGAACTCTACTAAGGGAAGATGCTCCTCCCAAGTTCCTCCAAAATTAAGAATATACATCCTCAACCATGTGTGTCTTACCATCTTACTAATATCATTTTACTTTTATTCTATAGTCTATACACATGAAGCAACAATCCTAGGTTCTCACTAGTGTCCTATACACTTTACGGAAATTCTTTCATTACTTCTAAAAGTAATCACTGCTATCTCCTACATAGCCTTACACTATTTTCGTCCACCTAGGAAATGATTTCTATCTACTCCACGTTTGAAAGTTTGGTTTGGTATTTATCATTCCATTTCAAAAATTAAAGCTTCTAAACTTTTAAAATATCAAATCCCAAAATTTTTGCTTTTAAAAGTGTTGTTTTCAAATTTCTATTAAATTCAAAGGTGCTTGGTTACCTAACATTTTATCTTTCTAGACTTGCGTTCTTACAGCTTTCTGTAAAAATTTGGATTTTTTAATTTAGCCGTTACTAAGTTTTTCGCTTCCAAAAACTTATTTACTTTGTCACCGAACCATTTTTCATTAAAATATCTTTAAAATGTTCTTACATGTTTTCAAAACATTTTCCTTTCATAGATTTTCAATTTTGCAAAAACTGGAGTAGATAAGAACAATTATTTTATTAAAAACTCCTTAACTTTCCAATTATTTAACCTTGGAGGAGTTCCTAACTACAAATCGAGACTTTCTACAAAGGCCCTCTATAATATCTCTCATAACCAACTCTCTCTCTAATTATTACACTTCTCATTACACCTAAGGGTTTTATACCTTAATATATTGGAACTACTTTCTTAAGAAACTATTAACGCTAAAACCTTCTATGAATCCTTTAAAAGAGGACTTCATGTTTATGTGAAATTACAAGGAACTTATTTTATATTTTTCGGCATAAGCTATACAAAATATGGTGTTTCACATACCTTGTATATCTCTTTCACGTATTCCTTATAACTTGCACAAAACATCTTTATTTGTGATTTGGTTTTATAGAAAAGTTTATCATTATTCATTTCATTCCAATAGATTAAAGTATGTTTAATCTATATACTCTTACAACAGACAATTTCTATGAAATTTATTATTTTCCTAATATTTAACATACACTTTTCTTTTCAGGAAAACTCACTTTCAAAACTATTTTAATATATCCATAACTAGAAAACATTTCCTCATACTTAAGTGTACTTACAAACCACTTTTTATTATACTTAGAAATTATTTTCAAAATACATTTTTATTTGGGTCAAAACAGATGTTGCGTAAAACACCGTTACTACAACCCAAAAATACTAGTGTATGGATTTAATTAAAATAAATACTAATAAATCTTGCATAATATGTAAAAACATTTCCATTGGGAGTGACCTACTATAACAATAGTGTTATAGTCTATGCTCCCCTTATTTTTCACGAAAACATCTATTACAACAATATATGATGTAACCTATGTTTTCGATACTTAATACACTTTAGGTCTTTTTTAATCTTTATTTACCTATAAAGAAACTAGCAAGCTATATATGCTCTATGATTCTTCAAAAAGAATTGCACTTTTAACAAAATCATATAAAAACCAATTTAAATCTCATACCACTTTTTTCCAAAAACCCAATATTTACTTTTTCAAAAATATTGACAATTATATTTTTCAACTTTTCAATCCTAATAATTACATTTTATTGGGCTAAACATAAAGTGAATTTTCTACTTACTATCCTAGGAGTACCCTTCCTAAACCTTGGAAACCTCATTTCCTTACTAAAGTCTTTTGTTCCTATTCCTCTTTTATGATTATATTTATTCCAATGCACTACCGTTAAATCCTCTTTGCAATTATCTACATATGGTCTTTCTTCTTTTCTTATCAACTGAATCTATTGTACATCTCCAATCTTTGCCTACCTCTCTTTGGATTTCCACAATCTGAACCTAAATGTACAAAACCATTTCTCAAACCCTTTCCATGTGTTGACCTTCTCCATGCCCTAAGAAATGCACTTCCTTACACTAAAAAGTGACACTTCAAGAATTCTGCCTTCCACTGATGAATGCGAAGTGTATAAAGAACCTCCTCAAAATGTCTGGGAAATCTCTAATGACTGGAACGGAATCTAGCTCTCTTAGTGATGAATCAAGGGAATAAAGGAAGCTCAATATGACTGACCCTTTGGGTCGCAAGAAACCTTGAGAGTCCTACCGCTGCATGTCTCTAGTCTAACGACTCTCCTCTCGCGGTCCAATATCGCTCCATAAGTGGATAGCCAATCCATCCCCAAAATCATCCCATACCCCGAAAATCCGAATACATAGGTGTCATAGTCAAACTCTACGCCTAGTATAAATTTTTTCAAACCCCTTCAATTCATAGATAAATGTGTTGATCCTCCTTGGGGTTTGAAACAACTATGGGGTCTACTACGAAAGAGATATCTAAGTGCAAACAATCAACTAGAAATGAAATAGTGTGAGGCTCTAGAATCAAAAAGAGTTTGAATAGGAAAATCCGAAATAGAAATCAAACCTACTACAGAGACTTACCTACCTCTATTTGGTCCACTGCTAGAAGGTGCTGCATCCAAAGCCTGTACTTGCGTTGTAGGTGTGCCTACTCTCAACCCCGTTCTCTGAGGACAAGCTCTACTAAGGTGACCAGGCTGTCCATAACTATAACACCTTCTCTTCATCATCTTATTCTTACAGTCCCTTGTGTAATGACCAACCAGTCCACAGTTATTACATTTCCCGCTTTTCTTGATTCGCTCCTGAGGTCCACCATCTTTCCTCTTGTCCTTTTCCTTCTTACTCTTCCACTACGGCTTCTCAGAGCTTTTTGACTTAGGAAATCAGGAATTCACCACCATAGAGCAGATGAATGAAATGGAAGAAAATGGAGATCAAAATAATGAAGGAACAAAAAAAATGTTGAAAACAATGAAAGTGAAGTAGATGAAATAGAAGTCTTGGGTGATACAAATACTATAGATAATGAAAGAGTAGTTCAACATGATCTGGTTTGCAATAATGATGTGGTACATGAAACAGCCCTGAATCCAAAGCAAGGTGAGAAGGATCCTTCCCCCTCTTATCGAGCCATAAATGAAATAGGTGTGGAACAAAACATCAGTGCAAGTGCAATAACAAATTTGAAAGCCAAAAAACTCAAAGAAAAAGCAAAGCAAAACTCCTTTGAAACATGCATAGTGCACGTGCATGAACATGTACAAGATAATATGGTACCTCTATCTACTCAAATGCAATCTCTTCAATCTGAACATGATTCCCCCACACACATATAATCAAGCTCCATCCTCTTTCAATAGTAAAGACCCTGCATGCCAATCTGAAACCTCTCATGTGTCTCTCAGCCAAGCAGAAAACCCATTCCCCCCATACCAAATCCATCTCTCCTCAGCCATGCAAATAACTCAACCCCCCTCCTCATTCCTGACACAGTAGACTCTTTCTCTCATCCATACAAGAACATAGTTCCTCCCCAAGCATACAAACCACTGCCCTCTCTTTCCTCTCCATACCGTACCACCTCTACCCTAATTAAATCCCCACCCAGTAAAACCAATAAAGTCTTATCTTCCTACTCCAAAACAAACAAATCAAAAAATGACACCATGGAATCTTCCATCCCTGAATCTCCACAAGCAGCATCTCATTCTAACTACTTGAAGTTCGATCGAGTAGTGACTAGGAACATGAAACAAGACATGCTTAACTCAATCGAGTTTAATCAATGATACAAACTATAGGAATATGGAACATCTGGGGTGCCCATCAAGACATCAAACTCGACCAATGTAAACTATTGATAAGTGAAAATAATCTAAGTATACTTGCTATAATTGAGACCAAGGTAAGTCAAGATCTAACTCTTCGTGATGCAAGATATATTAACCCTTCATGGAAGCTAATTCACGATCATAATGAGGCCATTTATGGTAGAATAATGATTATTTACAACCCTTCCTCTCCAGCTTTATCCCATTACCTCCTCCCGCCAAATGATCCATTTCCTTGCCCTTACCTCTCCTCCTACCTCTTCTTTTTACCTCACTTTTATCTATGCTGAGAACTCCTACAATGCTAGTGTTAGCGCCAAAATTGGTCACTAACACCCAAACACCGTTGAAAGCACCAACCAAAAGTCACAGATAACAAATAGAATGTATGTAGAGAGGATAAATATGAAGACACTACGCCATAAATGACCTTCTGCAACATTTTTGCAAGGTGTTGCCAGCTAAAATGTTGCGATAGATATAAAATTTTGGTCCTACTGCAACGTTGTATTTATGGTGTTACCTTAGCCATAAAAATGTGTTGCTCTAGCTAAACAAGTGTAACACGATGCAACATTTTTATATAGTGTTGCTATAGATGTTTTCAGATTAAAAAATTAATAAAATTAGCAATCCACGTGAATACGATCCAACGGTCTACATTTAATCTGATTTTTAACATGGATCACCGCTACAATTTGCCCTAAATTTTCGTTTTCCCGCTTTACTTTTCATACCATTTCGTTCTCACCCCCAATTTCCAAATCCCCAATTTCCAAATCCCTAATTTCCAAATCATATTTTCGTTCCCATTTCGTTCTCACCCCCAATTTCGCTGCTGTTTGCCTACATGTCGATACGCATCCTCTCCCAAATCCTACCAGCCGCAGCCCCCAACAAAACTCCACTACCCCACCGCCGTTTCTACGGCCTGATTCCGATGGTCATCGAGCACACATCCCGTGGCCAGCGTGCCTGCGATATCTTTTCCCGGTTTCTCAAAGAGCGCGTCATCTGCCTTAACGGACCCATCGAGGATGATACGTCGGCGATAGTTGTGGCTCAGCTGCTGTTCCTCGAATCTGGTGGTTCCGTGACGACAGGGTTGGCAATTTATGATACTTCGACCAGATCCGATGCTTGAATCTTTATCGCCAATGTTCAGAAGAAGTTCGATTATGATGAAGCTTCGCTCGATTGCTTCAAAAAGTACCATTTTCGGATTCAAGGAAGATGTCAAACGCAGATTTCTTGTTTGAGAGAATGCCGCTTAAATTTTCAAATTGGCCAGCAATCATAAAACCAGTTTCAATTCCTTGATTGATTGCTCGAATTGCTTTGACTTCGTCGTCGGGTGCGATGTGATATTATTTGGTATGTTTTCTGCCTTCTGGTTTACTTGATTATTCTCGATTTTGGTTACACTCGCATGCTTTTGCCGATGATGAATTGGGATTTATTTATAGGCTTTATTTCCTATAATCTCGGGTTTAATCTTTCTGTTGGACTTTGATAAATCTGGTATGTTGGATTGCGATGATGTATTGGTATGTTGGATTTTGGTTCACTAGCTTGATTTTGCTTTGCCGATGATGAATTGCGATGTGATATTATTTGGTATGTTGGATTTTGGTTCACTGGCTTGTTTTTTATTTCTGATCTGAGCTTGTTAGCTCCTTTCTGCTGCATTTGTTAAACCAGAACATGAACTGATGCTCCAAGTCCTCTGTATATCATATTACTGCCTATGTTTCTCTTGTACATGCCTGTTGCATTCACTGTTTTTGCTTGATGGGCTGCCTATGTGTACTGCTGTGTTTCTTGCACTGGCTTGTCTATATTTTGCTGAACCTGGTTCTTGTTTGTTTTGTTGGTTGCTTGGCCCTGAGTTGAATCCAGTCGATGACTCGGGTTTGACCTTGTGCCTTGTCCTTGTATCCATGTGTTGCATTCATGTCTGGCTTATGCACTTATGAAAAGAAACAACCCAAATACCTGAGGCAAATATTATAACAAAAATATTTTCATTTTCTGTTTGAGTTAAATATTATTTTCTAGATTACTGCTTTTGAATTATATGTGACAGGTATTGAAGACTGGACAGCTGGATACAAGCTTGAAGAGAGAGTCAAATCAAATTTGCATGAGTGTATGAATGCATGAGCTTGAAGACAGGTTTCAAAGAAGGCTCGATCTTCCAAAATCGGATGAATCGGGCGGTGCCCACTTGTTAAACTGGATCACCGCTATATATGTATTCAGATTAAAAAATTAATAAAATTAGCAATCCGCGTGAATACGATCCAACGGTCTACATTTAATCCGATTGTTAAACTGGATCACCGCTACAATTTGCTCCAAATTTTCGTTTTCCCACTTTACTTTTCATATCATTTTCGTTCTCACCCCCAATTTCCAAATCCCTAATTTCCAAATCATATTTTCGTTTCTTTTTTTTTCTTCCAAAAACAAAATCTCGTCCTTTTTTCAAAGTTTGGTAGTGATCTCAGACAAGCTTCGTTCCCATTTCGTTCTCACCTCCAATTTCGCTGCTGTTTGCCTACGTGTCGAGCGCCGTTTGCTTTGTTGCCGAGATCTGGAAATGTCTGTTCGGCTTGTGAATCGGCGATTGTTGTTGGAGTTAGGTCATGATTGGACTGGGTTACGGCAGTGGGTGATTGCGATTGAAATTTCAAGCGATGGAGGTGAGGCCAATGGTGATTTAAGGTAGTTCTGGTCGATGGGTTGCTGAAATTGCGGTTGGTGAATTTGATATGGGAGGCACTGGTGGGTTCGCGATTTGGAGGATTTTTTAACAGGTTGGTTTTCAGTTTGATTGGTAAGGAAATTAGGGTGTAGGGGTAGTTCGGGTTGTCGAAGAAGGCAGGTAGGTGGTTGTTGTGATGGTGAAGGCATAGGGTTAGTGAGGAGATGCGAATTGGTTGTGACAAATTGTAGAGGAAGGGATTTGTTGTGCTATGTGCAGAAATGGTTCGAGTTCGTTAGGTGATAGGGGCATGAGTTTGTGGCTGATTGTAGTTGGATGGTGAATCTGGTTGTCGCAGTTTGTAGAAGTTGGATATGAAGGTGTGATGGAGGTTGAAGTATATGAAGTGATAGGTTAGAGCTTTGTTTGTTGTTGCGCGTTTGGGATGTTTTGGTTGTGAGATGGTAGTTTGGAAGAAAATGCAGTTTGCTGGTAGGGGTTTCGATAATGAAGTATGCAGTGGTTGAATGGAGTAATGAATGTGCAGAGGGGTTTTGATGTTTGTTGTAGAGGCTTGTTGGCATGAAATAGATAGAAGGTTGTTGTTGCTTGAAATGTAGCAGGGAGGAGTTTGGGTTAAGGCAGTTTGGATTGGTGAAAGGAAGTTGGTGGTGGAATGGTAGGTTGCTGTTATTGTTTTGTGGAAGGAAGGAATGGGTGGTTATGCCAGCGATTGTGATTAGGTGATTAGGCAACATGTTCGATGAAGGGTAATGTATTACTTATTAACACGCAACATGTTCGATGAAATGTCAATTTTTATTTATCATGGTTTCAGGTCTTTTACCAAGGCAGAGCTAAAAGCAAGGTTATTTCAGTTTTCACTGAACAATTTGCTAAGAATGATGGCTGGAAAAAGGTCGGATGATTCAGAAGAAGCCATGAAAGAGTTGCAAAAGTCAATCATCGAGGAGGTGTTCAAATTCGCAGGAGGTGTTCATTTGTGCATCATTTTACGTCGTTTCAAAGAAGGCTCGGTCTTCCGAAATTGGAAAAATCGGCTCGTCATATATTTGTCAGTGTCGGTGTCTTTATAAATTGAAACTGCATATGTAATGAGTGAACTGAGTGATGTAGTGAGGAATATCTGTATATGTGAATATCAGTGTTATATATCATTGAATTGTAAAATAGTGGAGTCAGGAATTTGTACTATTTCAAATGTTGAAATAAAATATTTATTTAAATAAATTACTGTTTAAATATCAAATTCTGTGCAATAGCATTTTATTAAATAAATATTTATTTTTATTAAAAAATCAAATATGCTCTACATTGTGGGCCCCACAAATTCAAAAAGTTAATATCTATAGCAACATTTTGGAATGTTGCTAAAGATACCTATGGGTGTTGCCATAGACCCAAATAAGGTTCTATTGCAACAATATTACTTATGTTGCCTTAGATAGTCAAAATGTTGCCTTTGAGGTCTAAGGCAACGGCAAAAATTGCATCACCCTAAAAGTGTTGCCATAGACCTATGGCAACATTTTTCGGGCCTGAGCCAACATTTTTTTTGTGTTGCAGAAGGTCATTTATGGCGTAGTGAGAATAGTAAAAATTAAAAAGAAAGTAGTAATAACAGAGGATTTATAGTGGTTCGGCTGACTCCGGCCTACGTCCACTCCAGAAATTTCCTTTTTATTGATGTCAGAATCAATTACAGTTACAATCCAGAGATTTTAGAACAATAATGGCAGAGCAGCCTTAATACAGAAGACGAAGAGAAACAAAATGAATATACCTTTCCTGAAGCCCCGCCTGCTGTATTTATAGGAAAAATCCGGATTACTAGGCTTCCTGAGTAGTCTGGGCCCATCAAGGCCATAGTCGAACCCAACTCCATCATTACGACCGACCCCAAGCTCCGAGAAAGCCGACCCAACATCGTCTCGGGAGTGACTCGAAGCGAACATACGTAGGACTCCAAGTAACTTGCACTAAGACTCGAAGTAACATTGTACCGAACTCTTACCTTCAAACAATGATGCCAAGTTTGTACTATGCCGACCCTGAGCCACTCCAACATGCCGATCCACTTCATCCTACCGACCCACACCATCCTGTCAAGCCACACCATCAAGACCGAGCCACTCCAACATGTCAATCCACTCCATCCTACCGACTCACACCATCCTGCTGAGCCACACCATCAAGACCCAGCCACTTCAGCATGACTGAACCAGAACATGACGAACCACCAAGGCCGATCCCATATAACCAATCCACCAAGGCCGATCCCATCAAGGTCGAACCACCAATGCCGATCCCATATAACCAGTCCACCAAGGCCGATCCATCGAGGCTGAACCACCAATGTTGATCCCATATAACCAGTCCACCAAGGCCGATCCTATATGGCCGAACTAAGGATAACCGACCCCCTACCAAGGGCCGACCCATGCATGAAATCCACTCCTTGACCGACCCATATACGACCAAGCCACCTTGATCGAGCGACCGACCCACATGCCCAAACTCCAATGACTGAACGCTCCTGACTGACCCATGTTATGTCGAACCCCGACTTCATAATCATATTTATCATCCGTGATTGATCGTCTATCCATCCAGTTGACCCAAACCCATCGTATTCCAATCTCGACGAACGAGTAGTCCATTTAGTTAAATCCACCTATCCACGGCCTTGCCAAAAGGCGGGTTAACATTTGCTCCCCGAAAAATGCCTTGCTATTGGATGGTGTGTTTTGAATGGCCTCAAATCCGATATCCGAAGTCCATATGTTATCCATAGCCATACCTTTCGATTCATAATCCAATCCCTTTTTATCCAAGTGCCATTGCGGTATTCTTATCCAAATCTATGACTGCTCCGAGTCGATACCCGATTCCTATCCAGTAACCAAATCCTTATCCAATTCCATAATCATCCGAACCCGACAATCGAGTTCTAATCCATCCATATCCAATAACCAACAACCACATCCACGACCTCTCCGGGTCGATATCCAAATCCGGGACCGCTCCGGGTCCATGCCCAAATCCTTAGCTGTTCATAGCCAATATCCAAATCCGTAACCTCTCCGTGTTCTTACCAAGCGTAATCCACACTTCGCGACTTGTGTTAAGTAATGCCATGGTGTTCCTGGTTCAGTGTCCCTGAACGCTAAGTAATGTTGCGGCTTAAGTCCTAAGCCGAATCCTGGTCGCTCCGGACCCTTGCCGAGCATAGTCCATACTCGACGACCTGTATTAGTAACCAATAAATAATATGGGGCCTAAGTCCTAGGCCGAATCTTGGTCTCTCCGGACCCTTGCCGAGCATAGTCCATGCTCGACGACCTTTTAGCCAAAAACCAGAGGAAAATCCAATCAAAATCTAATCAAAAATACAAATCAAACCGGAAAACCAAAAATCCATATCAAAAGTCCAAACCAAAAATCAGGCATTCAAACCAAAATTCAAACTGAACTCCAAAACCAAAGAAAAAAAAAGCAAGTGTCCAAGCCAAAAAGAAAAAACTGATTTCACAAACCAAAGCGTCATGGTTTATCATCATCTCAGAGCATGCCTAGGGGTTGTCTCCTTCCTCGTACATGAGTAAGTGACTTAGCCGTCTGCCCAGAGTTTTCTACTTATTCCAAACCATCATGATTAGTTGATGACCAACCGACCACCATTCCTAGGCCTTGCGCCATCGTCGTTTAAGGTAGGCGGTGGCTGCTCCTGTTCCACCGCTGCATTTCGAGTTTTGACATATTGTCACAACTGACCATTCCTTACATGCTCCTCGATTATATCCTTTAGATGTCGGCAGATGTTAGTATCATGCTCGTCCAGGTCATGAAAGAGACAGTGCCTTCTTGATGCCATTTCATGCTCTGAGGGTTCCCTCTTTGCTGGCCTTCGATATGGAAGGCAATCCCGAGTATCCAAGAATATCCAATCCAATGTTGCATTCAATCCTGTGTAATTGGAGAATTTGGGTTCTCCCCAGCGCTTCCTCTTCCCTTTATCCTTGTCTTTACCCGAGCTTTCACCGAGCGGTCCTCCATCCTTAGCCATGTTTACTTCCTTTAACCTCATATCCAAACATGCATCTTCTTATCGAAGAAATCTCTCAGCTTCATGAAAGAATTCCCCGAGGTCCATTGGTGGGTCCCGTATCAACGATACTTTGAAATCCGAATTATCCCTGACTCCTGATACTGCCGTCATTAGAACCATTGATGGATCTGGCCAATCCACCGAAGCAACTGCTGCATTAAACCGAGTTAAGAAGGTCTTGAGCGATTCATCCACCATCTATTTAACTGACGTTAGTGTTATCACATTCTTCGGCCTTTTTATGTGAACTCGAAACTGTTTCAAGAACCTATCCACCAGTTTTGTCCATGTTCCAATAGATCCATCCTCCAGCTATCTAAACCACATAGCAGCTATATCGGTCAAGTACAAGGGGAAACATCGGGCCATAACCTCCTCTGATGCCCCCAGCACTTCCAGATGCCTTGTGTACCTCGTCTTGTGGTCAGTGGGATCCGTCTTACCGTTGTATACTTCCAGAGTGGGCAACTTGAAATCGGGTGGATTTCTAGCCATCCTGATATTATAGGTAAACAGACTTTTGATAACTCCCTCCAAATCCTTGGTTTTCAGACCTCTGCGAATAGTTCGCCAGATGATGTCAGCCAATCCAATGTTACCTACCAAGGGTTGGCCCCCATCTACATTTCCTAACTGCCCTTTAAGTCCATGAGGAAATTCTGGCACATGCTCCTCGTCACGTACTCCTGTATTCCTGTTGGCGCCGGGCTGCGCAGCTTCATTTGGTATCCCTCCATGGATTGGTCTAGCATTACCTGGTGGTGTGCCCCCGAGTCTAGGTCTATCCAGATTGACAGTTGTTTGCTGATTGGGGGCTGCCCCCTGCTCGCTTCATCTGCTTGTCGGTTGAGTCCTTCTGATCCAGCTCCATGGATCTGAGCTCCTGCAGTTCATGCTTGTCCAAATTGTCTGAAAAGTGTCTGTATCATTTCCTCTTGCCTTTTCATCAACTGCTCCTACATGGAATTCATCATGATCTGCATATCATCCCTAATGATGTAGACAGAGGCTTGATTAGCTCCAGAGGAAGCCTCCTGACTTCCCTCTTGCTGACTCCTTTCCGTCCTCTGTCTCCTGGTTGATTGCTTTGCCATAGTCTCTAGAATCCAAGTTCCTAAGCCTTTAAATCCAAAATCCAAGCTTCTAAATCCCTGAGTGCTAGCTTTCTCAGTGAAAGCACCAAAATGTTAGCGCCAAAATTGGTCACTAACACTGAAACACCATTGAAAGCACCAACCAACAGTCACAGATAACAGATAGAATGTATGTAGAGAGGATAAATATGAAGAATAGTAAAAATTAAAAAGAAAGTAGTAATAACAGAGGATTTATAGTGGTTCGGCTGACTCCGGCCTACGTTCACTCTAGAAATTTCCTTTTTATTGATGTCAGAATCAATTACAGTTACAATCCAGAGTTTCTAGAACAACAATGGCAGAGCAGCCTTAGTATAGAAGACGAAGAGAAACAGAATGAAGATCCCTTTCCTGAAGCCCCTCATGCTGTATTTATAGGCAAAATCCGAGTTACTGGGCTTCATAAGTAGTCCAGGCCCATCAAGGCCATAGCCGAACCCAACTCCAACATTACGACTGACCCCAAGCTCTGAGCAAGCCGACCCAACATCATCCCGGGAGTGACTCGAAGCGAACATACGTAGGACTCGAAGTAACTTGCGCTAAGACTCGAAGTAACATTGTACTGAACTCTTACCTTCAAACACCGATCCCAAATTTGTACTATGCTGACCCTGAGCCACTCCAACATGCCGATCCACTCCGTCCTACTGACCCACACCATCCTGCCAAGCCACACCATCAAGACCAAGCCACTCCAACATGCCGATCCACTCCATCCTACCGACCCACACCATCCTGCCGAGCCACACCATCAAGACCGAGCCACTTCAGCATGACCGAACCAGAACATGACGAACCACCAAGGCCGAACCACCAATGCCGATCCCACATAACCAGTCCACCAAGGCCGATCCCATCAAGGTCGAACCACCAATGCCAATCCCATATAACCAGTCCACCAAGGCCGATCCCATCGAGGCCAAACCACCAATGCCGATCCCATATAACCAGTCCACCAAGGCCGATCCTATATGGCCAAACCAAGGATAACCGAACCCCTACCAAGGGCTGACCCATGCATGAACTCCTCTCCTTGACCGAGCCATGTACGACCGAGCCACCTTGATCGAGCGACCAACCCACATGGCCGAACTCCAATGACCGAACACTCCTGACCGACCAATGTTATGCCGAACCCCGACTTTGTAATCATATTTATCATCCGTGATTGATCGTCTATCCATCCAGTTAACCCAAACTCATCATATTCCAGTCTCGACAAACGAGTAGTCGATTTATTTAAATCCGCCTCCACGGCCTTGCCAAAAGGCGGGTTAACAGCTATAACCAGCTTATTCAGTGTTATCCCTTTCCATAGACAAAAACCCACCCTTGGATTGCTTTTGGGGACTTCAATTCCCCACTACACCACTCTGACCGAACTGGAGGGACCCGGTCTCCCTCAGTGGGATTAAACCATTAAATATGGTCATTCACAACTCTGATCTCCTTGAAATTAAAGCAACTGGTATGACTTACAGCTGGAACAATAAGAGAAAACATGGTTGCAGAACGTTCTCCAATATCGATCATGCCATTTGTAACCTTGTGAATCCAAATGGCCATCCATCTCTACCAAACTCCTTCCTCCTCTCTTATCCGATCACTCACCTCAAATCCTCCTCTTGGACGGTATAGAAATGAGAGGAAAAACAAGTTTTAAATTTTTTAATTCTTGGGCCAAAGAACATGACTTCAAAACTATTGTGTTTGAAGCCTGGTCTAGACCTAAATATGGTAACCCAATGTACATTTTGCCGGAAAAGTTGAAAGCAACAAAACAGGGTCTAAGAGAGTGGGCAAGGAAGAAATTCGATAGAGGAAGCAATCAGACTACTGGAAAATCAAGCTTGAAGAAATACATAAGTGAATGCTAGATGATGTGAAGAATGAAGTGCACCCTAGCATGGAAACATACATAATTCAGCAGTACAGTGATGCTCTAAACAAAGAAAGTGGCATGGTGAAACAATAAACAAGAATACAATGGAATGAGGAGGGAGACAGGAAGAATGCTTTTTTCCATGCTGCCCTGAAAGCGAAGCACGTTAGAGATAACATTTCCTCAATAATAGATGGGTACGGTCAAAGGCAAGAAACGAAGGAGGGGATTGAAGAGGCCTTCATAAAACATTTCTCTAGTTTGTTTAGTAACAAAGAAAGACTCTTTCCTAACATTGATATGATAAATCATGAGATTCTTCCGCAACTTAATTTCAATGACTATAAATCTCTATGCCTAGAAGTTGTTGATGCTGAAATTCATCATGCTATGTTCTCCCTTAACAAAAGTTCAACTAGAGGACTTGACGGCCTCAATACTTATTTTTACATTTCATGTTGGCAAATTGTTGGCTCTGACGTTTACAAGGCAGTTAAAAATTTCTTTAACAGAGCTAAAATTATGCATTCTTTCAATTTCACCAACATAGCACTAATTTCCAAAGTAATGCTGATGAAGTTAATGCTTTCTGTCCTATCTCCTGCTGCAGTACTATATACAAGTGTATAACAAAGATTATTGCAGCCAGAATGAAAAATGTCTTGCCTTCCATAATATCCTCAAATCAGGCTGCCTTCCTCTCAGGAAGGAATATTTTAGATAATGTCATGTTATCTCATGAACTGTTAAATGGTTACAATCGAACAAATTCAACTCCGAAAGCCATGATGAAGTTAGACATAATGAAAGCATTTGACATGCTGTAATGAGATGCGGTAGTTCGTATAATGGGGTACATGAACTTCCCCCTGCATTTTATAGCTTGGATTTATGAATGTCTATCCACAGTAAAGTACTCAATAATCTTCAATGGTACAAGCAATGGTTTTTTCGAAAGTAGACAAGGCATACGACAAGGTGACCCTATCTCTGCATATATCTTCATCGTAGTGATGGAATTGTTGACTCAAATGCTTAACAAAATTGTTGCAACTGGATCTTTTAAACTACACCCTCGTTGTTATGACCCACAAATCACTTCTTTAATGTTTGTCGATGACCTTGTGATCTTCTGCCTACCTGAGAATAACACTATTCAAGCAATTCTTAATACTCTCGAACAGTTCCATACCAGGACAGGCTTGAAAATCAATCTAAACAAATCTGAGATAATTATTGCTGGGGTCAGTGAAAGTCGTGCTATGGAAATTCAAGTGGTTTCTGGTCTTAACAGAAACTCTACTACTTCCTCCTACCTTGGCCTTCCACTCACTACCTCTAAAATTACATTTAACCAATGTGCACCCCTATATGATAGGATAACTGCAAGACTGGACTGTTGGTCGAATAGAATGCTAAGCCAAGGTGGTAGAGTAACTCTTATTAAATCAGTTATTTTTTCAATGCATGTGTACCGGGTGAAGTCCTTTATCTTGCCACATAAGCTTATTAAAATGATCAGATCCTCTTTCATGAAGTTTCTCTGGTTTGGTTCCATTCATGGCAGGTACCATGCTCCTACTTCCTTTAATAGAATTGAAAAGCCAACAAAAAAGGAGGTCTTGGAATATACAACATTCTACTTTGGAATAAAGCTGCTTTTGCTAGGCACATTGACAGCTTTTTGAATCAGAGAGATAGTCTATGGATCAGATGGTCTAAGAACAATATTATACGTGACAGGAACTTCTAGACTATTGTTCTCTCTCTTTCTATATATATATATATATATTTATCGATATATAAATGTTTTATGTTTATATATTATATAAAATATATTTATTCATACATATGTGTGTGTGTGTATTGTAACACATATACACGCTAATATTTGGACAACATACATGACATACAAAATGAGCTAATATGTCTGTTGCGATGTAAATCCCAACATCTACATATGGACATATTATACCTTTCACGGATTATTATGTTACACATGCACTCATAAATATATGTATATTTTACATTTATGTATAAACTAAATCAAATAAAATTAATTTCATATCTTAATGTGACACCCCACCTCTATGCTCACAATAACAAAGAGTATTAAGAGAAATACCGTCTGTTATTACGAAGAATAAGGCTGGATAGGAGCAGCCATCCGTAGTTGGCCTTACACTAGTGTTGGTTACCTCGATAGGAGTGGTATATATTTCTCATTTTTCATCTCTTATTTATTTACTCCCATCGACATACCCAATTCCAGTATAAAACGAACTACGATGGTTCATAATAGTTTAGGACAATATATATAATAATAACACAGATAATAAAAATGCGGAACACAGATAACAAAGTCTCATATATATATATAACTGATGTCAGTTACAATACATTTGACACGATACATATGATACAACTACAACTGTCGACTCTGGAAGTTATATATACAAGTACATTATCAACTAATATACATGAATACATATCAACCTATACTATGACACGACTACTCCAAAAGATATGAAAAGTCTTCATAGCACAAACAGCAACCCAAAGCAAGATATCTACAACCTGAAATAACTCGGGTCTGACCCGAGTATTAAATTCAAAAGAAAATAATACACGGGTCAGTCTAATTCAAACTCAATTATTAATGCACAGAAGCAATAATAATCAAATATCAAATAGACGACAGTCACAGAAATCTCGTATATCCAACTTCTCGATAAGAGAATCGGATAACGGTAGATATAACACTAACTAGTGTTAAACAACAAATCAGCAAATCCAAATCATCGACAAGGATAAATAAAAAGATTATCGATGAAGATAATATAAAAACTCCAGAATTGCCTAAACAGCAATTAACAACAAAATTCAATTATTAAATAAATAATTAGAAACTCGGAATCTAATTATTAAATAGATAATTAGACAATCTCAAAATGATCAATCAAGTCTAATTTCTGTGTGGCTGCAGTACATGCACGCGTGCACTGCCTCGCCACTATAGTAAGCCAAAACTGTAAAGGTCAATATAAATGAATCAAAACAACTGGTACTAACTCACATCAAAATGAACGAAGTGCACACAGATGCACAATGAAAGTTCACAACCGTGTACAAGATCAAACCCGAGTCTTTGAGACTGGATTCAACTCAATGTACAAATCAATGTACAAGTCACAATACAACAATGTCCAGACCAAATACTATCAATATGGTCGAACAGAGACTCCAAGCAAACAAGAAGATATGCACAGATCTAAACCAAAGAATGGCCAGGCCAAACAACGCGATGCAAATGAAATCATCAAAGACCAAGTCACAGCCGAGATGATCCATCATAGTGCAAACGAAAATGAATGCATCAGTGCACATGAGAATTGACTCAGTGCATAGGGAAATAAAATGCATCAGTCAACCACAAGTCAACAAACTCACAAACAATTCAAATTCCAAAATGACAAGAGAAGATGACAACAGTGGTGCAACTACAGGAAGACCACAACTGAAGGTGAGAGCACCAAGGATATGGCACCACAACACACAACAAAAAAAGACGCAGAGCAGCCTCACTTGAAAATAATGTCACCAGTGAAGCACAGTGACCAAATGCAAATGAATACAAAGCATCAATGCAATGTATCAGATTCGAGAACAAAGGTAGTAGTACAACACAGTTCAACTACAACTGCACAACCACAACATGTATACATGGACATGAAACAGCAAATACAAATACACCCGTAAACTACATGCCTCGAAGAACAGAGGACAAAACCCGAAGACAACGTGAAACTGCATCAAAGTGATCGCAGTGCACATGAGGATTGACTCAGTGCTATTGAAAATAAAATGCATCAGTGCACATGAATAAAATATATTGCTTTCCAAAACAAAATATTTGAATTTAAACAGCTGCAGTTCAAAATAAAAGTGAAGCAACACAAGATAAATCAGATCAGGCAGCAAACTCCAGATGGATATCACAAGTACAGACTCAAGTGTACAACTCGAAGCAGTACTCAGTGTACGACTTACAAGTTCATATGTACAACAAACACAAAGCCAATGCCAAAGTCGAGTGTGCTACATAATAACCATGCAAAAGCCATGGAACAACAAAACAAAGTCAAGCAAGGTATAACCGAAGTCAAAATGAAATCATCATCACAGTAAAGTCAATGGAAACAGAGATCGAAATCAACATCTACACAGTTCAAATTCGAACTATGGTGGCCAAGTAAATTGACCAAGTCACGAATTAGGAACGTGAGTATCAAGTAACAATTTGAAATAACAACACAATGCAATTGAAACCAGCAATGAATGCAACAAAACTGGTACAACATGGAAACAGTGAACAGGTTCAATATGCAATGAAGATGACAAGACTCAAGTCTACAACGTACCACATAAACATAAGAAGTGCAGACCATAAATGTAACTCACTGACTCGAAGCAACTTAATACAAGTGAAGGTCTCAACATCAAATACAAATGAAACAACATTGCAAACAGGTCACACCTGTATATCTAAAGCAAATTAAGTCATAGCAGTTTCGAACAAAGACAGAGGGAATTTCAAACTAGCAGTGGCAATGCCAAAGTCACAGAGGAAAACAAAATTCAAGTTAATGCCGAAGTCAAGGAAGAATCACAACGAACAAAATCGACTGCCGAGCATAGTACCGGACAGTGAATAATCAAAGTCGAAGACAACATTATCACAAGCCAAAGTCAGGTAATAAATGACTTGAAGCAGAAAATAGAATTCACGTTAATGCCGAAGAAAACAAGAATCTGACCAAGTCAAATAAAATCATCAACATCGTAACAAAGTCAAATGACCGAGACGAAGTCAAGCAACCCTCAGTCAAACACGAAATTAGCAAATTGGAATCGAGTAAAAATAGTAGCTTTGAATTAGATGTGAGTATAATACTCACCTTCATTCGGTCGAGAAGGCGAAGTCGAACTCGATCAATCGAGGAGCAGCCACAAACGAGCGCAAGTGATCGACATTTCACGAAGCCCCAACTTGAAGAGGAACGAAAGAGACGAGCATGCCCTAATTTTTTTTTGAACGAGGCCGCCATTTTTTTCTTCGTTCGATTTAGGGTTGAAACGAAAAATGAATGAAAGGAAACAGGTTATACCCTAGGTGGTTATCACGGCTAACAACCAATATGGGCGATAATTTTTCTTTAAATCCCGCATAAAAATTTTACAAATTTAAAAAGAATTTCAATTCGATTAAAATTCCAATAGCAATTTATCATCACTTTAATCGTTAAATGACGATTATAAATTGAAGCTAAATCCCGGGTTGTTACAAACTACCCTCCTTATAAAAATTGCATCCCCGCAATTTCCATAATCAAAGTCGTCAATAATAATTATTTTTCTAACATAAACTGGTTAAGATAGAAAAGTAGAAGTCGGGAATACAAACGCCAAAGAAATCTTTTAATTGCATAAAAGAAATTCACAAATTCTCAAAAGAATCCAATTATCAAGTAGATAATCAGAAAACACAAAACTAGATAAATACTCTTATCAGCAATATTTAATTATCAACTAGATAATTGAAATTTAGAAATCACAAAACAGCAATATCTAATTATCGATACGATTATTAGAAAACAGCAAAATCTAATTATCAACAAAGATGATTAGAAAACACAAATCACAATTCGCAAAACTGAAAATATCTAGTTATCCAACAATTAACTAGAAAACACAAACTTCATAATCAGCAAACTCTAACTATCAACAGAGATTGATAGAAAATAGCAATTCAATAAAATCAACATAATCTAGACTCAATTAGAGACTAGAAAATCTCATATCAATAAAAATCAGCAATCAACCAATATCTAATTATCACAAACGATAATCAGGAAACATCAAATCATCAAATATCTAATTATTAAAACGATAATCAGAAATCTCAAATCAACAAATATCTAATTATCAAAAACGATAATCAGAAATCTCAAATCAACAAATATCTAATTATCAAAATGATAATCAGAAATCTCAAATCAACAAATATCTAATTATCAAAAACGATAATCAGAAATAACAAATATCTGATTATCAAAAACGATAATCAGAAACAACAAATATCTGATTATCAAAAACGATAATCAGAAACAACAAATATCCGATTATCAAAAATGATAATCAGAAACAACAAATATCCGATTATCAAAAACGATAATCAGAAATCTCAAATCAACAAATATCTAATTATCAAAAACGATAATTAGAAACCACAAATCAACAAATATCTAATTATCAAAAACGATAATCAGAAATCTCAAATCAACAAATATCTAATTATCAAAAACGATATTTAGAAATCACAAATCAACAAATATCTAATTATCAAAAACGATAATCAGAAATCTCAAATCAACAAATATCTAATTATCAAAAACGATAATTAGAAATCAGAAACAACAAATATCCGATTATCAAAAACGATAATCAGAAACAACAAATATCCGATTATCAAAAACGATAATCAGAAACAACAAATATCCGATTATCAAAAACGATAATCAGAAACAACAAATATCCGATTATCAAAAACGATAATCAAAATCGATAATTAGAAACAACAAATATCCGATTATCAAAAACGATAATCAGAAACAACAAATATCCGATTATCAAAAACGATAATCAGAAACAACAAATATCCGATTATCAAAAACGATAATCAGAAACAACAAATATCTGATTATCAAAAATGATAATCAGAAACAACAAATATCTGATTATCAAAAACGATAATCAGAAACAACAAATATCCAATTACCTGCAGATAATTGGAAACAACAAATATCTAGAAATCAATTAAGAAGACTAGAAAATCAACATAAAAGCTTGGATCGATCCCATCAGATGGCGAGTTTTTAGTTCGCCGCACGTGCATCAACAAATGGCCGAAGCCTACCAAGTACTCATCATAATTTTGGCGCCCAACAAATGACCCGAAGGTCCGCAGAGTGACCCGAAGGTCTAGTACTGGTATTTGACCCAAAGGTCCATCATATGACCCGAAGGTCCATCATAGTGGCTCGAAAGCACACAAAAGCATCAAAATCATCAAAACAGCAAATATTTTAATTAACGAGTCCGAAATTAACCGAAATAGCAAACGCACATGTCCCATACCATGTGTTTTACTAAATCGTTTGATTCTCTTCATCGTTTCCTTGAAAGTGCAAAATTGTGTATTTCGTAAAAATACATTCTCAAACGGACAAGTCCGGAATTAAGCGAATCAGTAAAAGAAAGGGGTCATAGTCCTCGATTTTGCTGAAACGTTTAAATCGCTTCCTCATTCTTTTGAAAGCGCAAACTGTAAAATTCCTGAAAACAATTTTATTTATTTTTTATAAAAATAACAATTCACATTCTCAACTGGACAAGTCCAGAGTTAAGCGAATCAGTAAAAGAAAGGTGTCATAGTCCTCGATTTTGCTGAATCATTTAAGTCTCTTCCTCATTCTTTTAAAAGCGCAAACTGTTAAAAAATTATAAAACAATTTTCATTTTAAAACGATTTTCCAATCACGTGATTAAAGCAACAACATCAGTAGCAATTTTGAAAAGAAAATTGCACTTCTCACAATACCGTAAAAACAGATCACAAATCAGCATTGCGGAATAACCGCTTGAAAATCCATTTTTAAAATTTGACGGTTACTGAAGTCAAAGCGACAGTAATTTTTAAACGTCAAAATCTCGTCAAATAATTCACATCAAAATGTAATACCAGTGAATTTTCATTCATTAAAATGCCACAAAACACCGTGCTTCAAAAATTTAACATCGGTGTAAAAATCCCGTTATAAAATAACGGCAATAGAATACGTTTAAACCCAATACCGGTTCAACGTAAAATTAATGCAGTAACGTGCAACTCAAATTTGCACGTACTACAAAATAAACAAAGAAACCATTCGAATGTATCTTCAGTGAAGATAATTCAAAACAACAAAATCTAATCAATATGATTAGCATAAAAGAAAACCAGCAAAAAACTCAACAAAAATCACATAACTGCAATCGTTTCGAATCCTCAAATCGGATTCGAAATTTTCAAAGAAACAAAATAAACCCAGCAATGTAAACAACAAATGAAATTTATTGCAATTTCATATTTTGATTTTTAAATCAAAAAGATTATCAGCTGTATTCAGCGAAGACAGTCTCACTGTTTCCGCTGCGCACTCTGATAACAGAACACAAATTATCAATCAACAAAACACAATTCCACTTTTATTTTTAAATAAAGATATTTAAAAATTTCATCATAATTTCAAAACTTTAGTTTTGACTCAAAACACAACTAAAACATCGACCAATAGTTGTAACACATGTTCCATCTAAATTATGTTTTATATTATGTCCATAAACCCCAAGCTCTGATACCAACTGTGACGCCCCACCTCTATGCTCACAATAACAAAGTGTATTAAGAGAAATACCGTCTGTTATTACGAAGAATAAGGCTGGATAGGAGCGACCATCCGTAGTTGGCCTTACACTAGTGTTGGTTACCTCAATAGGAGTGGTATATATTTCTCATTTTTCATCTCATATTTATTTACTCCCATCGACATGCCCAATTCCAATATAAAATGAACTACGATGGTTCATAATAGTTTAGGACAATATATATAATAATAACACAGATAATAAAAATGCGAAACACAGATAACAAAGTCTCATATATATATATAACTGATGTCAGTTACAATACATTTGAAACGATACATATGATACAACTACAACTGTCGACTCTGGAAGTTATATATACAAGTACATTATCAACTAATATACATGAATACATATCAACCTATACTATGACACGACTACTCCAAAAGATATGAAAAGTCTTCATAGCACAAACAGCAACCCAAAGCAAGATATCTACAACCTGAAATAACTCGGGTCTGACCCGAGTATTAAATTCAAAAGAAAATAATACACGGGTCAGTCTAATTCAAACTCAGTTATTAATGCACAGAAGCAATAATAATCAAATATCAAATAGACGACAATCACAGAAATCTCGTATATCCAACTTCTCGATAAGAGAATCGGATAACGGCAGATATAACACTAACTAGTGTTAAACAACAAATCAGCAAATCCAAATCATCGACAAGGATAAATAAAAAGATTATCGATGAAGATAATATAAAAACTCTAGAATTGCCTAAACAGCAATTAACAACAAAATTCAATTATTAAATAAATAATTAGAAACTCAGAATCTAATTATCAAATAGATAATTAGACAATCTCAAAATGATCAATCAAGTCAAATTTCTGTGTGGCTGCAGTACACGCACGCGTGCACTGCCTCGCCACTACAGTAAGTCAAAACTGCAAAGGTCAATATAAATGAACCAAAACAACTGGTACTAACTCACATCAAAATGAACGAAGTGCACACAAATGCACACTGAAAGTTCACAACCGTGTACAAGATCAAACCCGAGTCTTTGAGACTGGATTCAACTCAATGTACAAATCAATGTACAAGTCACAATACAACAATGTCCAGACCAAATACTATCAATATGGTCGAACAGAGACTCCAAGCAAACAAGAAGATATGCACAGATCTAAAACAAAGAATGGCCAGGCCAAACAACGCGATGCAAATGAAATCATCAAATACCAAGTCACAGCCGAGATGATCCATCATAGCGCAAACGAAAATGAATGCATCAGTGCACATGAGAATTGACTCAGTGCATAGGGAAATAAAATGCATCAGTCAACCACAAGTCAACAAACTCACAAACAATTCAAATTCCAAAATGACAAAAGAAGATGACACCAGTGGTGCAACTACAGGAAGACAGCAACTGAAGGTGAGAGCACCAAGGATATGACACCACAACACACAACAAAAAAAGACTCAGAGCAGCCTCACTTGAAAATAATGTCACCAGTGAAGCACATTGACCAAATGCAAATGAATACAAAGCATCAATCCAATGTATCAGATTCGAGAACAAAGATAGTAGTACAACACAGTTCAACTACAACTGCACAACGACAACATGTATACATGTACATGAAACAGCAAATACAAATACACCCGTAAACTACATGCCTCGAAGAACAGAGGACAAAACCCGAAGACAACGTGAAACTGCATCAAAGTGATCGCAGTGCACATGAGGATTGACTCAGTGCTATTGAAAATAAAATGCATCAGTGCACATGAATAAAATATATTGCTTTCCAAAACAAAATATTTGAATTTAAACAGCTGCAGTTCAAAATAAAAGTGAAGCAACACAAGATAAATCAGATCAGGCAGCAAACTCCAGATGGATATCACAAGTACAGACTCAAGTGTACAACTCGAAGCAGTACTCAGTGTACGACTTACAAGTTCATATGTACAACAAACACAAAGCCAATGCCAAAGTCGAGTGTGCTACATAATAACCATGCAAAAGCCATGGAACAACAAAACAAAGTCAAGCAAGGTATAACCAAAGTCAAAATGAAATCATCATCACAGTAAAGTCAATGGAAATAGAGATCGAAATCAACATCTGCACAGTTCAAATTCGAACTATGGTGGCCTAGTAAATTGACCAAGTCACGAATTAGGAACGTGAGTATCAAGTAACAATTTGAAATAACAACACAATGCAATTAAAACCAGCAATGAATGCAACAAAACTGGTACAACATGGAAACAGTGAACAGGTTCAATATGCAATGAAAATCACAAGACTCAAGTCTACAACGTACCACATGAACATAAGAAGTGCAAACCACAAATGTAACTCACTGACTCGAAGCAACTTAATACAAGTGAAGGTCTCAACATCAAATACAAATGAAACAACATTGCAAACAGGTTACACCTGTATATCTAAAGCAAATTAAGTCATAGCAGTTTCGAACAAAGACAGAGGGAATTTCAAACTAGCAGTGGCAATGCCGAAGTCACAGAGGAAAACAAAATTCAAGTTAATGCCGAAGTCAAGGAAGAATCACAACGAACAAAATTGACTGCCGAGCATAGTACCAGACAGTGAATAATCAAAGTCGAAGACAACATTATCACAAGCCAAAGTCAGGTAATAAACGACTTGAAGCAGAAAACAGAATTCACGTTAATGCCGATGACAACAAGAATCTGACCAAGTCAAATAAAATCATCAACATCGTAACAAAGTCAAATGATCGAGACGAAGTCAAGCAACCCTCAGTCAAACACGAAATTAGCAAATTGGAATCGAGTAAAAACAGTAGCTTTGAATTAGATGTGAGTATAATACTCACCTTCATTCGGTCGAGAAGGCGAAGTCGAACTCGATCAATCGAGTAGCAGCCACAAACGAGCGCAAGTGATCGACATTTCACGAAGCCCCAACTTGAAGAGGAACGGAAGAGACGAGCATGCCCTAATTTTTTTTTAAACGAGGCCGCCATTTTTTTCTTCGTTCGATTTAGGGTTGAAACGAAAAATGAATGAAAGGAAACGGGTTATACCCTAGGTGGTTATCACGGCAAACAACCAATATGGGCCACGATAATTTTTCTTTAAAGCCCGCATAAAATATTTACAAATTTAAAAAGAATTTCAATTCGATTAAAATTCCTATAGCAATTTATCATCACTTTAATCGTTAAATGACGATTATAAATTGAAGCTAAATCCCGGGTTGTTACACTTAATATATCTGAATTTAAATAAAATAAATGATTTTATTTAAATGAAATTTAGAAATGTTCCAATTCATTTAGACTTCATAGGCCCAATAAAAGATCCAATAGGGTAAAAAATTTAAAATTCACCCATAACTTTCGCTGCGGGCTAGTCCAGTTCCAATGGTATTACTCCTAGTATATTGTCTAATAAAAAGAGGGATCTCAATCAAATTATAATTAATAATAAATTGGTCAAATTCCTCCATAGCACAGAAATCACCCTCCCATGGCGAATGCTCTCCTATAAAACGCGTAACATTGAAATCACCCCCCAAAATCCAAGAACCTGGAGCTAAAGATCTATTTTTAAAAACAAAACTTAACTTCTCGATAAAAATCTATTTTTAAAATCCAATATAACCATTTTAGCATTTACAAATCTCTCTCTATTTATCAAAAATCGACCTGCGTCTCCAATTTCATAACTATTTCCAAATTCAAAAATAGAATCCACTATTTCTTTCTAAACTGATTTCCATATCTCATTTTAAATTCACGGTGAACTTATATTTCCAAATTATCAAATGATAATCATTTCACTTTATTTATAAACATCATTTATAAATTTATAAACTCATTTCCGGTTGTTCTCTATTAATAACAGATTTATATTAAACAAATCTCATATTTAAATCGATTTCTATTTCTTACAAAATCCAAACTATATTCCAAAACCGTATCAAACCTCGATTTCGGCTTCCATTCCGTATTTTAAGAATCTCATTTAAAATAAAAATCCTTAATTTAAAATTCTCTATTGAAACCATTGTACGAAATAGCTAAATAAATATCCAAAATCAATTTATTTATTTTATCCAAATCAATTTTTTTAAACAAATTCCAAAATTCAATATAAATATTTCATTTCCCAATCACTTTTGAATTTCCTTTTTAAACTCAAAAATATTATTTATAGTGTTTAAAATACCAAAACTAATGCCAGTGCTACTATATCATCCAATAAGTCACATCACATCATAATATATAGAAGATATCACATCACATAACACAATATATGGGATTAAAATCAACAATTTTGAGGAATCTAGTTGGATCCCTCCAACTTATTTCCCTGCAACCACAGATGTTATATAACATAAAATAATAATAATAATAATAATAATAATCCCGCTTCGAGGTATGATATTGCAATAAAAAGGGTCAGCCGCTATTATGCATGGCGCATAGTGTCTCATCCGTTCCAATCGGCGGGAATATACCCAACTACTAATAAATATACTAATATATATAATATAACATCCAACTGATAATAATAACTTATTAATTCATTCAATCAACCAATAGCGCATAATTATCCAAGATGAGTGAGATTTACTCACTGAAATTTCTGTTGTTGCTTTCGCGTTCCGTTTGAATTAAAATTAAACAAGCGTTTAATTTTAATCCAAATTTCTACTAGCTCCAATCGACTCCAACCCAGTTCCTACGCGTAGATATTCCAGATACGTATGCAACGCAACTTGTTCCGTTCAATTCTGACATCGTATGAAGAAGATACAATATTTATAAGGATAACAATTTATATAAATTAATTAATTAACTTAATTACAACTTAAAAACTAATTACCCATTTAAATTTTTTATTAGCCGCTAAACCTTCTTCCCCTCCCCCAAATCTTGACCCCGAACGACAACTAGGCTGCCTCTTTTTCCCACGTCGCGTCGCCACCAGAGATCGCCAAAGCAGCTCGTGTCATCCCCGAAGACGTCCCAGCCTCCGATCATTTCATCGACACCAGCGCCAACCCCAATTGCCTCGACCTAAAACGAACCCAAAATGCGATTTCGTTTGCCTCGAACTGCACCACCATGCCACGAAAAGCCACAAAACTCCAGGCGCTGCTAGCTCTCACCCCTCCCCAAATTTTTTCTTCAGGTCCCATCATCAAACGCGCCACCAATTCGTTGGAAAACCCCATCCAATCTCCACCGTTCATCTCCAAATTCTGGCCACCAGAGGCAATCGTGCCTCATCTCCACCATTGATCCTCATCAGCTCGATGCCGCGAGAAAGTTCCTAGTTGATCATCTCGCCTAAAAGTGATCGTAGTGGTCCAAGATGTTTAGGGCCGTAGGATGAAGCTGAGTTTTAAAACGAAGATGAACGTATTTTCTTTCTTTTAAAAAAAAGCAGACGAGTGTAGGCATGATATATAAAGAGTAAGATACGAATGAGTGTAGGTCGGCAGATAAGAAGCGTTAGGGTGGTTGAGTGTAAGTTTTTGCGGTTGATGTGATGAAGATAATATATATATATATATATATATATATATATATATATATATATATAATTCCAGAAAAATATAGATATTAAATTCCAAACCCCGATCGAGGCGTGCCGCCTGGCTTTTCTAATGTTATACCCCTATTCCGAACGCAATGGAACAAGTTTTGAGGTCTAATTCGATCGTATGCAGGAGATAGCTTTTAGAATCCAATTATAATATTAAATTTCTGATATTAATTTCAACGCATTTCTTTCTCGTACGACTAAACGATACGTCTGATCACTACGAAATTTGATGGCGTATTATAATTCATTATTACAGACTCGATGACACTAGTTTCATCGAAATCTGAGACTGTGCCCCGGAAGGCTATTTTTACTCGTTAATTAAAACGAGATATTTTCATAATTAGTTAAATCACCTTTAAATCAAATTTAAAAGTTTTATTTCCTTCATTCTTATTAATAGGAATTTAATAAGCCTTTAAATCATTTTTATCCAAATAAAATCCAAGATTTAAATTATTTAAACGATTTCCAATTATTAAATTCAATAATTAAATTACCCAAATAATCGTTATCTTTGAAATTCAAGTTATTAAATCTATAAAATTAACTTTTAAATATTTAAAATCAATTTAAATACCCCTATTTCAAATAACCAAAATTCTTGGTCGTTACATTCTTCCTCCCTTAAAAGAATTTCATCCTCGAAATTGCCAAGGTAGGAAAAATGGCCAAACCCACTTTTTTTCTAAAACAATTTAGTTGAAATAACTTCCCAAATCAATTTGTTTAAACCTTGTTATTACTTTTAATAAATCTCCAAATTTATCCATAGATTCCAAATAATATTATCTATTTAATCATTTCGGTTTATAACTCAAAAATCCATTTTTAGTTATTAAAAATTTTCTTCAAAATTTCTAACTCTTTTAATTTTTCAGAAAATTTCGCCAGCGCCTCCTTTGTGCGGCTAGAGCGAAACAACTACAAATCGCCGTTACGGACCCAAAACAACAAAAGAAAACAAAAGCTAATCATAAAACCATCAAATTCAAATAACAATTTAAACATGTACCTTTTTGTTCGGCAACCAAATTTCTTATGATATCAAAGACATCAATTTAGCTCTTGCTTTTAAGTACCTGCATCTTATTTACCAATGATATGCAATCATATTATTCAAAATCATTTTATTTTGCAATTTCAATTTTTCAACACTTGCTTTTACTAAAGCCCGTATGATGTACATATATCATTCGTACGCAATATCAAATCTGATCGCTCGCTCGATTACACAATTTCACTTCCGAACTAGTATCGTTCACACGACTACTCTAGTGCGGACTTAGATCCAGTTACTTGATTAGAAACAGTTATTCTCCTTGTATAGCTATATACTATGATAGAGAATTCCAGAATCAACCAAAAATCCATATCCAGTGTTCGCTGTTAAGAATCGAGTGAAAAATCATAACTCGGATCGATATAAATTATCTTGAAATTTTGTGCTTGAATCTGGACCAAACCGTTATGCCAATAAAGTAATATACTTACAACTTACTTATTTATTTCCAATTGATTTCTTAGCTATCCCAAATTTCTTTTATTCACATTCATTTCATTTACAATCAATTATTCACAATCATTATTCACATTGCTTTATTCACATTCGTTATTCACTTAGTATATCCTTTCCATACTGATATCATTTAAGAATTATTCCTTCAATTTATGTTTAACCACATCTCACTCTATACTAAATTCATTTATGAATTATTTCATAAAATTTTCTTAAATTTATAAACATTTTATACAAACTTCTTATGGTTATTACCACTTCACAACTTAAGTCCTTATCCATTTCTATCCAAATTCAATTTCATTCTCCAATTTCAACATTCAATTTTATCAATCAACATTCCAAACCATATCCAATTCACTAATTAACTTAATTAGTTTCATCATTAATTTATTTCAAATCTCAATCAATTCCATTTCCGAAAATTTATTTTATTTAGCCCAACTTAGGCTAAATTTTCAATTTCACTTTATTTAACTTAATTTAAGTTAAATATTTCATTCCATAATTCAATTTCAAATTTTTACTTCTCTTACATTCATATTCAACAATTTAAAACATTGCCATAACTTGCTAATTTTCAAATTTTATAAGTTATCAAACTTATTTTCTCATATTCTCAATAAAACATTTAAATGAAAATCCCAAAGTTTAAACACCTTGTTCTAAAGTATTTCAAATCATTTTTTGAAATCACATATACACAAAATGCCTTGGTATATCAAATCAATATTTTGGATTTTCAAAATCGAAACCAGTTGTACCAAACAAAACTCCAATGGTAGCAATTCCTCTCTTGAAAACTCGAAAATAAATGTCGATGATGCTGCAGTTGTCACCGAAATTATCCAGCGACCAAAGTCAGTTCAGTGCTTTCTATTCCTTTTAAACCCTTTAAAAATATTTCAAGAATATTTTCCAACTAATATTACTATATTTTTCCAAAACTTTAAAAAATCATTTCCTAAATTAACAAGATTTAAATTCATAAATTTCCAGCTTTTAAATCCTTTCTAATTTTATAAACCGCTTTTATAAATCATGTATTCATATAATAAACTTTGGAAATTTCATTTCCTATCAATTTATAATCACTTTTATAAATCATATAATTGTATAATCCCATTTTGGTTATATAAAATCATTCCTTTGCTGCTTACCTTGTTTACTTTATAGTATCTACCTTTATTTGATCACAAACAACAACCAACAAATGATAATAGTTTAACATTATCATTTCCTAATAATTAAGCACACCATATACAACTATAATAATTTTTGAAAAATTATTCCCTTACATATAAAAATAACCAAGGTAAAATTATTTCATTTACCCAATTTCAAAAAAATACCATGTCGAACTGCTCTGTTCAAGTGTTTAGAGATCCCTATCAATAACATTAATTACTCATATTGACCAGAATCCATAAGCTACTCAATAGACCAAATAACACAATATATAATATCACTAACAAATACGCACTCATATATATATATATATATATATATATATATACACATACATACATACACTCAAACTCATTCTAGGGTGCTACTGACCCTATCTTTAATGAGTTACCCTACCAAAGCCAAGGTTCTCGTTTAACCTTCAGCTTTGATACCAAATGTAGGGACCTAGGATTTTCGACCCTTGGTCGACATCAATACATTCACTGTATAGCATGCCAAATATTCAAGTGCCGGAAATACCGATTGTTAGGGGTGAAGAAGAAAAGAGATAGAAGGAAACATAAACAATAACACAGAATCTCACAATCGCAGTGGAAAAATATACAATAAATAATAACAAATCTCTATACAAAGGAAAAAATAACTGTCAATATACATACCATCAGTAGAGTACAACAATAAACAAATGAATCTGGACAGTTATAATAACTCGTCCTCACAAGTGCTAAATATACAACGAACACACACAATGGAATATAATCAAGTACGTGGAATATACCCGAGACTCCTCTAGCTCGTCTCTTGAGCTCCATAGTATCCTAAACTGAATCTGTAATACTCGGTATGACCCGATCATTATAATAAAATAACACTAGAGTCAGTCTGGAAAACGAGCATGAGAAAAAACACCCAACTAGACTTAAAGTAATAAAATCAAAGGTGGTACCCCAGTGCCTAGTCATTGTATATAGATGTAGGGTATCTAGAATGGTGACAACATACCCTAATGGGTGTGACCCACTTAGCCTTGCTGCATCTCCCTTGATTTTCAGTCATTCCCGGTTGATGAGGCTTGAGGCTACATTTTACCTTAAGAATATCATTCATACTTGGAATGCTAACACTACCTTCCAGGCAACAATGCAATGATAGCTATAACACCTCGCATTTTTAGATAATTAAATAATCAAATAATGATGAATAGTGAAAATGATCAATTTTGGAATTGTCAGAATATGGCCTAGAAACTTATATCATTGTGTTCGTGGCAATTTTTTGATCAATTTACATATATAACTTGTCGAATTCCGAGTTAATATGAAGAAGTTACGAGAGAATAAGATATCAGAATAAAATAAAAATATATATATTTAAACGGAAAAAAAATGCAGGACCTTACGGGTCAACCTATAGGTCGACCTGCAAATCCCCCGCATCGACCCACAAATCCCCCAGGTCGACACGCATTTCCCTCCTGGACGTAAAAACGTCCAGGAGCGAGCCGATGGATCCAAAGTTGATTTTTGTGCGATCTAAAGCGTTGTTTTCTGGATCCAACGATTCGCAGTGAGCCTATGACGTGGTTGCACCAGATTCAATCCAAAAATCCGATGGTCTGAGATTCCCAAACTGCACTATAAATAGAACCCTAGGACTAGCTATTTTCTCACAATCAAATTTTCTCCCAATTGGGTTCATTGACTGAGGCTGAACCCTAAATAGAAAATATTTCTAGGGAGGATATCTTTTTAATAAAAATATTAGACGCCTTAGAAGTGGTTCCAGGAAGGCCATGGACAAAAGCTAAGGACGACAGGTGAGTGGATTTAAATTATATATCTTTTATGTTTATAATATATAATAGCGTTAGATTCCCATTAAATATTTTAATTCAGCATTTGAACTAATTTCAATAATTAGTTCTACTAGTTAGTTATGTTGAAACTGTAAAATTTATAAGAGAAGTGTACTTATATTTAAATGTTATTTATATGGAAAAAAGAAATGAATCCAATTAAATATAAGTAATATTAGGCTTAAAAATTGAAGGGAAAGGCATAAGCCTAAAAGTGAGAAATTTACAGTAAATTATGTTAAAACTTGGGGAATGAAATAAAAAGGGGAAATCTAATAACTTAATTTGTAAGTTAGTGATAGATTAGTTGGCTGGTTTAGAAAAGGGAATTCATTTCCATAGTTTAATATTGTAAGAAAAATGGTAAACGTAATTGCAAGAATAAAAGCAAGAAAAATGGAATTAATGCAAAATAAAGACATTATTGTATTTTGCATTACCCAACAATTAAAGAAACAATAAAAGAAATATCTTTCAGTTACGAGTTATTGTTTATAGCATTATTTAGTATTAAAATATGAAAATGGATTTTTAGCATAGTTTTTGTAACCAACCAAATAGAATAGAACAACTTTCCAAAATAAAAGAGAATAACGCGAAGCGTTAAAGAAATTAAAGAAGTAGAAATAATCAAGTTAATTATTTGATAAGACTAGAGACAATAAATAGAAAATGTGACTAGATCTTCATTTATTGCACAGATAGTAGAGTACAAATTAAAGCAGTTATTATGATAAGTAACTTATGACAGTTGGACGTAGTCCCAAGTTAAGACTGTTATATAATATAAGAGAACTAAAGAAAATTTAGTATCATAATAAAAGAAGACACACTAGAATAGAAAAGAGACACTTGCAATTACATTTATAACATGTAGGTTATAAAAGAAAGAAAAGAATATAAAAGTAACAATTGCAAGTATAATTGTAACCCGTAGGTTATAATTAAAAAGAAAGAAATAGAAGAGGCTTATTTTATCAAACTTAGATCTTGGATTAAGTTAATAAGCAAAAAAATAGCAGTGGCCCATACCGGCAGTATTCCCTTTCAGGTCTAGGGCTGATGGCCTCACATGTGGGTGGAGCAGGGCATGCTGATTAGGGTAAATAAGTAGCCAACAAAATAAGAAAAGTAAACTAAACGCATAATAAAAGAATAGACATAGGGTCTAATAAAATGGTAAGGTGCGTTTGGAGTAGCCCAAAGAGAATCTGGATAAAGAGCCAAACGAAGCAGTTTATCGCATATTTTTAGTACAGAAAGAGCACGTCCAACTTAGTTATTTCGGGCTAGAAGGAAGTACGAGACTTCAACGGGACGTGAGGATACTCTAGGATGGCCCTCTAGGGTAGGCCTAATGAAGCTGCACCCCCGGAGGTAGGTCTGCAGGTGTTCCATCAAGAGAGTATGCCTTGACTGCTTTTGCATTGCAGGCCTAACGAAGCAGACCTTTGTAGGTAGTCAAAAGGCTGGTGATGGAGTAAGATATCCGTATGACACCGTACTCCAGTTTGCGAGTAGGTTACAGTGGGCATGACCTATAAGGATGGTCGCATGCGGGTATCAACCATCATCAGTCAGAGCGAGTTCGGGAAAGACTAGGGTTAAACCAACAGGCTAATGATTCTTTCACTATCGAGACATTGGATGAGGGGAATAGCCAATTGGATGTTTAGATTGTTTGCAGTAGGGCACACCCACTTAGCTCTTGAAAGGTCTTTCGATTAGTTGAGGGGGCTACGTGGGGCCATAGCCACGATGAGAAAAAAGACAGACCAAGTAGAATATCTGTATTGTGGGCCTAATGAAGCGGACCTTTACAAATATAGAAAATCCCCAACTGAGTTCCGTACAAGGTAGACCTTGTTGGCGGAATTCAGGGAGTAGCCAGAACGATTCCGTGTAGTTCTCAAGGTTCACACTAGGTGGTACATTGTGGATGTCTGAGCAGTAGTATAAGCTAGTGCGGATGCAGTTTCACTTTTTCATAGTAGACGATGGAACATCTGTATTGCAGGCCTCATGAAGTTGTCCTTTACAGATGTAGTTATAGTACGCTCTAGTAGCGAGACGATGGAGTCCTTTTCGAGGAGGATACGGAAGGTACTATGGGTAGTACCTAGGACCGATGTGGTCTTTGGGTATGTAGCTACATATATATATTGGTTATTAGGTCTTAACCTACTTGGGAGTAGATGGGTACAATTCACGCACAGAGGCGAGAGTATCATAAACCTAATACAACATAAAATGGAAATAGAACCGTATATGTAGAATTATGCTTAGAAGTGTATAATTTGTCTATTCACAAGAACTTCAGTTCTGACACCCTCCTCATTTCATTCGACAGGTTAGATAGATGATAGAGATTTTCCAGCTTTGAGACACTTGTTTAGAAAGTGTCACTACCTTGGTGAGTATTTACTTATTACTATATTTTACTCAGTTCCACTGTGAGATATTTGTTTGAGCTCTGATATATTTATCTTTGCCTATTTGCAGGATACCAAACACCCAACTCGGGCTTCAGTGGATTTGGATTTTAGCATTTTTGCGAAAAATCTGAACCCACTGGAACAGGTTGTTACATTTGGTATCAGAGCTTAGGTTAGTAGATCCCAAGTAAATTAGGAAATATGAGTGAACGTATTTTTATTTTTGAATAAAATATAAATATATTATGTACTAAAATCCAAATAGTCCCCAATTAAAGATTTTAACATATGGAAAGATTTCAGAAGTATATTTGTGCATAGTTTTCTTGTTGGGTTTAGGATGACCCAAGGATGTAGAGCCCTGTGTTATTGTCGATTTATAGTGTACAATAAGCTATGTTTTGAGAGAAGATTGATATCCATATGTTATAGGAAGTGGGAAAGTTCCCTAGGGATAGTAGGGAGAGTACTTTTATTTTGGAAGGAATAAGAGATTTTTGTAAGAAATTGAGATTTCCAAGGTTTAGGAAGGGTATTCCTAGGGTAGTAAGAAGATATTCCACTTTATGTGTGACACCCCACCTCTATACTCACGCTAGCCAAGGACACTACGGGGTAATGCCGTCGACTAGCACGAAGAATAAGGCTGTTGAGGAGCGACCATCTGTGAAATTGCTTTGTGCGAGTACCGATATGTCAGATAATATAACTTACATTTCATTTCAAGAGGAAATCCGACATATCAAATACAAACTCAAAGCAACCACACAGTGGCTATGTGGACTTCGGAAACAAATATAGAAATAAGCATAACACAAATCAGTCACAGACATTCATATCACAAAGGCGGAAATAGATATGAATATAACACATAAAAGTGTACATCAAGATAGTGGTCAAACTAGATCCACTACATCACAAAAGAATAGATACAAGTGCTAGACAAAAGAATAAGTATAAACAAGAAGTCTCTATCTCAAATGTATACTAACAAAAACTACTAAGCTAAAGTAGTTAGCCAAAAGTCAGGCGACGAACCCTAATAAGAAGTCAAGCAGAAGCACCTGAAATACCTTGGTCCGACCCGAGTATTATTTAAGAAGAAAATAATAAATGGATCAGTCTAGCTATAAATATCATATAAAATGAGATAGGATAAGAGATATCACAAAAATGTATGATAACGATAATGCCATACTGTGACAAGAATACATCAGATAACAACAAAAATCATACAATATCTCAAATATTCTCAAACACCAAAAGAATGTCATATTTTTAAATTATTCACCAAAAACACAAATAATTGATAGAGCTCAGCAATGCCTATCACCAAAATTGGTGAAACAAAAATTCTAGAAATCATCAACTAGAAATCCATAAATCATAAAGGGGGGAGGCCTATCACAAACGGGAGCATGAAAACTCACCAACACGTGTATCACAAATGAGACGCTATCCCATGAACCGAACATCGACGTACCTAAAAAGATATGTCCCATGCACAGTCGAACATCGACGCACCTGAAAAGATACGCCCTATGTGTAATCTAACATCGACACACCTAGAAAGATACGCCCCATGCCTAGTCGGACATCGATGCACCTAAAAAGATACACCCCATGCCTAGTCGGACATCGACGCACCTAAAAAGATACGCCCCATGCCTAGTCGAACATCGATGCACCTAAAAAGATATGCCCCATGCACCGACTTATCAAGCTGATTGCTCCACGAACGGTCCAAAGACCATAGGTCGCTAGCCCATAAAAATAAGACGAAGCTAAACAGAATGGGGTATAGTCCCCCATGCGGACAAAGAGACATCACACATCGCTAGTCTAAATCATAAAATGATCATCATTGATCAATAAGAAGTGTGAATCACACTAAGCTAGTAAATAAATGAGTTTAGCTTCATGTCCCATAACCACTGGCTTAACGTAAATATTTACGAACAGATTGTAGATTTCCACTCGAAAATTGTCACAAGAGTTCAATCGGACAAGTCTAAGAATTAACCGACAAAGTAAACGCAATCGTTTCATACCACTAGTTTTGCTAAGCCATTTAATTAGATTTCTCATACGAATGAGGTAAAGGTTTGTATATACTAATAGATTGGAAAACGGTTTTAAAAGCGAGCTTTGTATTTAAAAGTAGTGTTGAAATCGTTTTTGTGAAAGAGTTTGAGTATTTACTACTAGTATAGAAACCTTTGTATTTTAAAGTGACCAATCACAAAAATGATTGTAGAAACAATCAATCACCAAAAATTCACATATGAAAATGTGAATTAAATCCATAAAAGTCGATATCAAATCCGTCAAACGGATATTCCCAAAAATCCAAAGAAAGAAGTCGTCAAAGTCGATAATAAGTGATGACAACTATCTGGATCAACAAAAACCAATTAAAATAGGAAATCCATACAAAACAGCCTAAAATAGGCAAAATACACAGTTCCAAACGTCTGGTTTAGAATCCAGACGTCTGGATTTGTTCTTTGGAAATAATCCAGAAAGATTCCAGACATCTGAAATTACCAGGCAAACGTCTGAACCGTAACCAGACGTCTGACCCAATAAATCAGATGTTTGAACTAAGGTATTGGAAGTTCTATTCCAGATCACCCAGATGTCTGGAAGCAAGCTCAAACGTCTGGAAAGCAAGGTCAGATGTCTGAGCTGAACGTTAGGAATATTTATTCCTCATCCTCAAACGTCTGGTCCTTATACCAAACATCTGAGCTGAAGCTCAGGCACAGATTGAATCTAGGCCAATGATGGCCAATTCGTTTCAGAAGCGATCGGACGAGCAATGATGACTAGGGATTTATGCCAAGCGACAACCCAGCCTTAAAGGCTCTTCGATACACCCCAAATATCAATGTCCAAACATCCATAGAAGGATTTTCATAAAATTGGACCAAAACACCAAAATTTGGAAAATTCACCAAATCAATTCAAATCAAAAGCAAATGAACATGCACAAATGTTAGGAATTCATACCTAAAAACAAAGAAAGTTATATACGTAGATGTGAGTTAAAGAACTCACCTTTAAAACTCAAAAACACGAATGAGAAGCTTTAAAACAAAGGAAAGGCCAATTCCTCTTCAACTTCAACTCAAGAAGCTCCAATCTAAGCTAATAAGCAAATATTTCCTAAGTTAGGGTTTAGGAATTTCTGAAATTGAAGAGAGATAAAGATGGAGAAGATGAAGAGGATGCTTAACTAAGCTTCTCCTTGATTTTGGACTTGAATTTGTATTTCCTAAACAAACTAGGGTTTTGGAATTCTAATTTCCAATCTTTCCCCCATTTTTCTCTAGAGCTTGAATGTTAGGAAATGAAGAATGAAATGAATGAAGAGGAGTTGAGTTAGGGTATTAAGATGGGTTAATGGGCTGAAACCCAAACCCAAACCCAAAGCCCAAAATAGAAAAATAGCAAAATTCTACTCAACTCCAAACATATCGATGTTTATACTCAAAAAAGTTGTAAACGCCATTTTGGACTCAATGGAAGTGGTCTCGAGTCCCAATTCGACTGTTTACAAAAAGTAACATTTCGGACTTTAATCCGATTAACGATGTTATATTTAAATAAAACATTTAAATATACAATCATCAAATATGCGGGTTGTTACAGACTCCCCTCCTTAAAGAAATTCCGTCCTCGCAATAATTAAGAGGAAGATAAAAAGTAACAACCATACTAAGGCATAACAACACAAAAGAAGAAATTTTGAAATGAGAAGTTCACCATAAAGAGCACGAGAGAGTAAGTCCGGATGTGTTTGCTCGATGAATTCTCAAGATTCCCAAGAGCAATCCTTAGGATTTGCGGACCATTGAACTTTCACAAGAACATCTTTATTTCGAAGGCATTTAACCTCCGAAGTAATGATACGAATAGAATGTTGCTCATAAGTCAAATTTGGTGAAACTTCAATTTCTTCAATTACACCGGGCTCAAGAATAGAATCGGAATCCCTAAGGTATTTCCATAGTTGAGAGACGTGGAAAACATCATGAATAGCAGAAAATTGAGCCGGTAATAAAAGGCAATAAGCCACGGAACCAATATGTTTGGTGATGGGATATGGACCAATATATCGAGGTGCTAACTTTCTCGATTGACTGAAACACACAACACCCTTCATAGGTGAAACACAAATGAACACCAATAAGGTCTGGACCTAAAACCAGCTTCTCACCGGCTTCAAGCCAACACGAAGGAGATCGACACGACCTTCCGTAGAGTACCTTGAAAGATGCCATACCAATACTAGATTGGAAGCTATTATTATAAGAAAACTCAACAAGAGAAATATGATCTTCCCAACTTCCAAACTGGAATGTCCAAAGGTTGCAATAACCCACCGGGCCTTTGATGTTCGGCCTTAACAAGTTGGCAAGTCATGCAACGCTTAATAAAGTTAGCAATATCAGATTTCATTCCATCCCAATAATAAAGCCGTTACTACTACCAGGATGAATGATAAATTTAGAACGATGAGAATCTTCTAAAATATCTTTATAAAGATCACAAATATTTGGCACGATAAGTCTACCAAATTTTCGAATGCCGCCACGAGCATCACTATCAAAGTCTTTCAAACCTTCGATACTATTTTTATCCCTACAACTTTGGCTAAGAAGAGCCAATTCGGGATCATGCTTTTGAGCTTCAAGAATGCGGTCTAAAAGAGAAGGATGAGCCTCAAGGCTACACAAAACAAGAAATGAACATGAATTGGATTCACAATCTCGAATCTCACAAGTGGATTAAGTCTCGAGATCATTCCATTCGGATATCATCATAGAAATAACCGCATGTTGCTTACGACTAAGGACATCGGCAACACGATTTCCCCTTCCGGGAGTATAAAGAATATCAAGATCATAAGATGCAAGGAACTCGAGCCAACATTGTTGACGAAAATTAAGTTCCTTTTGAGAAAATAAATACTTCAAAGATTTATGATCGTTGTAGAGAACAAATTTCTCTACCAAAAGATAATGATGCCAAATTCTAAGAGCGAAAACAATGGCTGCGAGCACTAGATCGTGAATATCCAGTCTCAGCAAGCTTTAATTGTCTAGAAGTTTAAGTGATAACACGTTCCCTTTTTACATGAGAATGACAACCAAACCAATACGACTAGTATCGGTATAAACAATAAAGTCTTGGTTCCCTTTCGGAATCACAAGAATAGAAGTATCGGAAATGAGTTCTTTTAAATGATCCTCTTTTCCGAAAAGCTAAGACATTCAAAATTATAATGAACTTTATGTAATCATCTTTTTAGAAAAATTTACTTTTTACAAGTCAATTTATTGTGTCTGACTGTCTCATCATAGCGTTTAGGAGATTCCTATCGATAACGTTGATCAAGCGCATCGACCAGAATTCTTAAAGCACTCAATGGGCAAAACAACACAAAATCATCTTCTATATGATAAACATGTTTCTTAAAATTTTTATGAATATTCTTTGCTCGTTTTAAGAACAAAATCCAATCATACTTATAAATATCTTATTAAAAAGATTTGCAAATTTTAAATTGTTGTTTCATCCATAATCAATAAATACAAGGATAAACTCATCGAGATATTCCTAGAATACTCGATTCATAAGATGGATGAAATAAGGTAGAAGGTTCGTCAAACCAAATGACATAACGAACCACTCACAAGAATCATAACGAGTGCGGAATGCGGTAAGTGGAATGCTACCCTCCGCAACTCGTAGCTAATGAAAACCGGTGGCAAGGTTGAGCTGAAAAGACCTTAGCACCACACAATAGATTGCTTAGCTGATAATCCTAAGACAAGCTCAAATATACCGGAAAATCTACAAACTACTTGAATGAGAGAAATAACATTCTCCTCATCATGTAGGTTTAAAGAATAAAATGATGTCACCGAATTGGAAATCGAAATCATTAAGAACCATAGAGATCTGCTTAACAGATTGAGAATGTCGAAGATATATAGTCCTCTCAGGACATAGGATGTGGGCTTCATAATCAAGCCAATCCTTTCCCAAAAATCAATTTCAAAGCCTAAGTAACGCATAACATGCAAATCGGCTCGAAAAGAATAATCACATAAAATAATCTCGACATTTTCACAAAGTAAACTGAGTGTTGTAGATCCATCAACCGGATTCGCAATTCTTAGTGAAGTCACCAAGCCCATAATATTTAAAGAAAAAGAATCAACAAGTTCTTTTGATATAAAAGAGTGGGATGCACCCGTATCAAAAAGAACTCGAATAGGATGATCAGAAAACATAATAATGCCATCAAGGATAGAATGAGAAATACCTTGACCAAGAGAGGTGTCACTAGGAGCTTGCACAACATTCAACTCTCCCTCTCTCCTACTTTGGAGTATGGGACATGTAGATATAAGATGACCCGAACTTTTGCAATAACGATAAAAAATGGTTTTGGGCACTCATTTGCATAGTGGTCCGTAGAACAACAATTGTAGCATTGTCCATGACTAGTGGTAGGAGTCTTTGCTACCGAAGTTGCTTGCTTCCCTTTCTTGTTGGGATTAGGGCTTTTAAACTTAAGATGCCTCTTCTTGTTGATGTTGAAGTTTTGTTTGGCATCCACAACTTCAACATCACTTTCTTTATCGGCCTCTTCTAGTCGAAGAGTGATATCTACAAACTGATCGAAAGGCACTTCTAGTTTCAGAGGTAAAACCTTTTTGAGGTTCTTACTCAAACCACGGATAAACTTTTGATTCTTTACAAGATCCAAAAGATATTGGGCAGACATAAATACGCCATCCAGAGAAGGACTACTGGATTGACCAGCGCTAGGACTGCCAGATCTAACCATTTCTCTTCTTTAAGAAAGAAAGAAGAGGAAAAAGGTTATTCTCAGAATGAATATCAAACAAACTTGATTGATAAAACAAGGCATCATAAAAAGAAATAGGATAGAATGGTACGAAGACTCGAATTAAATCCTATGGCACGATTCCTAAGAAAGACTTAGGACAATGATCCTTGCTAGATTATTCTACATTGTTCTGAAGTTTGGCTCTGATACCAAGCTGTGACGCCCCGCCTCTATACTCACGCTAGCCAAGGACACTACGGGGTAATGCCGACTAGCACAAAGAATAAGGCTGATGAGGAGCGACCATTTGTGAAATTTCTTTGTGCGAGTACCGATATGTCAGATAATATAACTTACATTTCATTTCAAGAGGAAATCCGACATATCAAATACAAACTCAAAGCAACCACACAGTGGCTATGTGGACTTCGGAAACAAATATAGAAATAAGCATAACACAAATCAGTCACAGACATTCATATCACAAAGGCGGAAGCAGATATGAATATAACACATAAAAGTGTACATCAAGATAGTGGTCAAACTAGATCCACTACATCACAAAAGAAGAGATACAAGTGCTAGACAAAAGAATAAGTATAAACAAGGAGTCTCTATCTCAAATGTATACTAACAAAAACCACTAAGCTAAAGTAATTAGCCAAAAGTCAAGCGACGAACCCTGATAAGAAGTCAAGCAGAAGCACCTGAAATACCTTGGTCTGACCCGAGTATTATTTAAGAAGAAAATAATAAACGGATCAATCTAGCTATAAATATCATATAAAATGAGATAGGATAAGTTATATCATAGAAATGTATGATAACGATAATGCCATACTGTGACAAGTAAACATCAGATAACAACAAAAATCATACAATATCTCAAATATACTCAAACACCAAAAGAATGTCATATTCTTTAAATTATTCACCAAAAACACAAATAATTGATAGAGCTCATCAATGCCTATCACCAAAATTGGTGAAACACAAATTCTAGAAATCATCAACTAGAAATCCAGAAATCATAAAGGGGGGAGGCCTATCACAAACGAGAGCATGAAAACTCACCAACACATGTATCATAAATGAGACGCTATCCCATGAACCGAACATCGACGTACCTAAAAATATACGCCCCATGCACAGTCGAACATCGACACACCTGAAAAGATATGCCCTATGTGTAATCTATCATCGACGCACCTAAAAAGATACGCCTCATGCCTAGTCGGACATCGATGCACCTAAAAAGATACACCCCATGCCTAGTCGAACATCGACGCACCTAAAAAGATACGCCCCATGCCTAGTCGGACATCGATGCACCTAAAAAGATACACCCCATGCCTAGTCGAATATCGATGCACCTAAAAAGATACGCCCCATGCACCGACTTATCGAGCCGATTGCTCCATGAACGGTCCAAAGACCATGGGTCGCTAGCCCATAAAAATGAGACGAAGCTCAATAGAATGGGTTATAGTCCCCCACGCGGACAAAGAGACATCGCACATCGCTAGTCTAAATCATAAAATGATCATCATTGATCAATAAGAAGTGTGAATCACACTAAGCTAGTAAATAAATGAGTTTAGCTTCATGTCCCATAATCACTGGGTTAACTTAAATATTTACGAACAGATTGTAGATTCCCACTCGAAAATTGTCACAAGAGTTCAATCGAACAAGTCTAAGAATTAACCGACAAAGTAAACGCAAGCGTTTTATACCCCTTGTTTTGCTAAGCCGTTTAATTAGATTTCTCATACAAATGAGGTAAATGTTTATATATACTAATAGATTGGTAAAAGGTTTTAAAAGCGAGCTTTGTATTTAAAAGTAGTGTTGAAATCGTTTTTGTGAAAGAGGTTGAGTATTTACTACTAGTATAGAAACCTTTGTATTTTAAAGTGACAAATCACAAAAATGATTTTAGAAACAATCAATCACCAAAAATTCACATACGAAAATGTGAATTAAATCCATAAAAGTCGATATCAAATCCGTCAAACGGATATTCCCAAAAATCCAAAGAAAGAAGTCATCAAAGTCGATAATAAGTGATAACAACTATCCGGATCAACAAAAACCGATTAAAATTGGAAATCCACACAAAACAGCCTAAAATAGGCAAAATACACAGTTCCAGACGTCTGAAATTACAAGGCAGACGTCTGAACCCTAACCAGACGTCTGACCCAATAAATCAGATGTCTGAACTGAGGTACTGGAAGTTCTATTCCAGATCACCCAGACGTCTGGAAGCAAGCTCAGACGTTTGGATCTCCCAGATGTCTGGAAAGCAAGGTCAGACGTCTGAGCTGAACGTTTGGAATATTTATTCCTCATCCTTAGACGTCTGATCCTTATACCAGACGTCTGAGCTGAAGCTCAGGCACAGATTGAACCTAGGCCAATGATGACCAATTCGTTTTGGAAGCGATCGGACGAGTAACGATGACTAGGGATTTATGCCAAGCGACAACACAGCCTTAAAGGCTCTTCGATACACCCCAAATATCAATGTCCAAACATCCATAGAAGGATTTTCATAAAATTGGACCAAAACACCAAAATTTAGAAAATTCACCAAATCAATTCAAATCAAAAGCAAATGAACATGCACAAATGTTAGGAATTCATACCTAAAAACAAAGAAAGTTATATACGTAGATGTGAGTTAAAGAACTCACCTTTAAAACTCAAAAACACGAATGAGAAGCTTTAAAACAAAGGAAAGGCCAATTCCTCTTCAACTTCAACTCAAGAAGCTCCAATCTAAGCTAATAAGCAAATATTTCCTAAGTTAGGGTTTAGGAATTTCTGAAATTGAAGAGAGATAAAGATGGAGAAGATGAAGAGGATGCTTAACTAAGCTTCTCCTTGATTTTGGACTTGAATTTGTATTTCCTAAACAAACTAGGGTTTTGGAATTCTAATTTCCAATCTTTCCCCCATTTTTCTCTAGAGCTTGAATGTCAGGAAATGAAGAATGAAATGAATGAAGAGGAGTTGAGTTAGGGTATTAAGATGGGTTAATGGGCTGAAACCCAAACCCAAAGCCCAAAATAGAAAAATAGCAAAATTCTACTCAACTCCAAACATATCGATGTTTATACTCAAAAAAGTTGTAAACGCCATTTTGGACTCAATGGAAGTGGTCTCGAGTCCCAATTCGACTGTTTACAAAAAGTAAAATTTCAGACTTTAATCCGATTAACGATGTTATATTTAAATAAAACATTTAAATATACAATCATCAAATATGCGGGTTGTTACATTATGTCTAGCCCAATAAAATGAAACTTTTGGAATTGAAAAGTTGAAAAATATAATTGTTAATATGTTTAAGGAAGTAAATATTGGGTTTTTGAAAAAAAAGTGGTATGAAATTTAAATTGGTTTTTATATGATGTAAATTTTGTTAAAAGTGAAATTCTTTCTGAAGAATTATAGAGCATGTATAGCTCGCTAGTTTCTTTATAAGTAAACAAAGATTTTAAATACAAAAAACCTAGAGTGTGTTAAGTATCGAAAATGTAGGTTATAACATTTATTGTTGTAATAGATGTTATTCGTGAAAATAAAAGGAAGCATAGACTATGACACTATTGTTATAGTAGGTGACTCCCAAGGAAATGTTTTTACATAGCATATGGTATTTATTAATATTTATTTTAATTGAGTCCATATACTAGTATTTTTGGGGTGTAGTAACGGTGTTTTACGCAACATCTGTTTTGACCCAAATAAAAAAAAGATGTAAGTTAAATATTAGGAAATTAATAAATTTCGTAGGAAATGTCTATTGTAAGTGAATATAGATTAAACATACTTTAATCTATTGGAATGAAATGAATAATGATATAATTTTCTATGAAACCAAATCACAAATAAAGATGTTTTGTGCAAGTTATAAGGAATACGTGAAAGAGATGTACAAGGTATGGAAAGCACCATATTTTGTATAGCCTATTTCAATAAAATATAAAATAAGTTCCTTGTAATTTCACATAAACATGAAATCCTCTTTTAAAGGATTCATAGAAGGTTTTAGCGTTAATGGTTTCTCATAAGAGAAAGTAGTTCCAATACATTAAGGCATAAAATCATTAGGTGTAATAAGAAGTGTAATAATTTGAGACAGTGTTAGTTATGAGGGATATTATAGAGAGCCTTAGTAGGAAAGCTAAGCAATGGAAATTTCATATTTTTCCATTGATTATGTACATTGGTTGCTGGCCTTTGTAGAAAGTCCCCATTTGTAGTAAGTTAGAAACTCCTCCAAGGTTAGGCAATTGGAAGAGTAGGAAAGTTAAGGGATTTTTGATAAAATAATTGTTCTTATCTACTCCAGTTTTTGTAAATTTGAAAATCCATGAAAAGAAGATGTTTTGAAAACATGTAAGGACATTTTTGGAAGTAAAAAAAATGTTTTAAGGACAAGCAAGGCATCTTTTAAAGAAAATGGTTTGGTGAAAAAGTAAATAAGTTTTTGGAAGAGAAAAACTTAGTAAACAGTTAAATTTAAAAATCCAATTTTTTTATGGGAAACTGTAAAGGTCTTTAAAAGTAAAAGAGGAATCATCTTTGAACTTAGAATTTGTAAGTTTTCCCCTCTAGGTTTGGGGAATAATTTAAATTCAAAGAGCTGTAAAGATGCAAGTCTAGAAAGATAAAATGTTAAGTAACCAAGTACTTTTGAATTTAATAGAAACTTCAAAGTAACACTTTCAAAGCAAGGATTTTGGGATATGATGTTTCAAAAATTTAGAAGCTTTAATTTTTTTGAAATGAAATGATAAATACCAAACCAAACTTTTAAATATGGAGTAGACAGGAATCATTTCCTAGGTGTGATGGGAAAAGTGTAAGGCTATGTAGGAGATAGCAGTGATTACTTTTAGTAGTAATAATAAAAGTTCCCGTAAAGTGTATAAGACACTAGTGAGAACCTAGGAATGTTGCTTCATGTGTGTAGACTATAGAAGAATAGTGAAGTGATATTAGTAAGATAGTAAGACACACTTGGTTGGGATAGGTAGACCTTAGTTGGGGAAAAATGAAAGGTAAAGGTAAAGAGAAAATTTCCCCAAGCTTAGTTGCCTTTTTAGATAGAGACTGCATAGATTGATATCCTTATTCGTTGCAGTAAATGAGACTTGGTTATTCCATTTTGAGTATGGAATGGAAGAGATGTATAGATCTTATTCATCGTGAGTAATACAATGTAAGTTTGTAACGAGTAATAGATGGCAGGAGGAGCATATGAGTTACTTGGATTTCTAGAGTAGGACCTTTCTGTGTTAGGGTGGACATGGTCCTAAGCCTTCTAGCCCTAGATGATAGTTGTGTTTAGCTGCTATATTTACCTATCTAGTATCGCTTTGTAGTAGGACTTGTTTTCTCTTTTAGTTATGAGATTGTACTCCTATGTAAGCATTTAGTTCCTATTGTAGTAAATCAGTGATGATTAGTATGATGCTTTTTCTCTGTGTTTTTGTGATGTTCACAAGAAGAGTATAAGGAAATAGGACGTAAACAATAAAAGAAAAGTAAAAGCAAATAAAAGTAACTAAAGGAAAAACAGTAAAATCTAAAGAAAGCGACAGAAACGTCAATAAAAATAAATGAGAATTGCAAAAGAAAATTACATTTTTTTCCAAACATTAAGCTTGGGGAAATTTTTGGAAAGGAAGTTTTTCTTATGTAAACCGTGCTTGGGAAAGAAAATAGAGATTTTTATAGAATAGCGGCATAAGTTCCAAGTATGGAGAAATAGGTGCGCAAAAGTAAAACGGTAAATGTGAGGTTTTTCGTTTTCTACCTTCTTTCTGACATAAGAAATCGAGTTTGGAAAAAATTAGATTTTTCTGAAATTCGAATATTAAAAGTTGTGTGGTAGGATTTAGATGTAAAATTCGTTGAACTACGCCCCTATTCAGTAGGAGTGTGAGAGAAATTGGATGAAAAATGTTTTGAGTTTTCAAAAGATTGCATTCATATAAAAATTGTAAGTACATTTAGGATGCGTGCATCATATTTTAAAACGGAGCTTTTAAAGAAGAAAAGCATTCATATAGGAGGCACCGCTTAGAAATTCATGTACATGCATATATTTTATGTTGAATGACACTTTGCACAAGGACACGGATGACCGCAAAATTGGATGTACACAAAATGGATGGGATTGATGCGAGGCATTACATAGTTTTACCCTTTTCGAATTTCAGAGACGAAATTTCCTAAAGGGTAGGAGAATGTAACACCCCACATTTTTAGATAATTAAATAACCAAATAACGATGAACAGTGAAAATAAGCATTTTCGGAATCGTCGAAATATGGCCTCCACTTATACCATAGTGTTTATGGGGATTTCCGATCAATTTCCATATATAACTTGTTGAAATCCGAGTTAATATGAAGAAGTTACAAGAAAATAAGATATCATTATAAAATAAAATAAAATAAAATATATTTAAGCGAAAAAAAACGCAGGACCCTATGGGTCGACCTATAGGTCGACCCGCAAATCCCCCAGGTCGACCTGCATTTCCTTCCTGGACGTAAAAACGTACAGGAGCGAGCCAATGGATCCAAAGTTGATTTTCATGCGATCTGAAGCGTTGTTTTCTGGATCCAACGATTCACAGCGAGCCTGTGATGTGGTTGCACCAGATTCAATCCAAAAATCCAACGGTCTAAGATTCCCAAACTCCACTATAAATAGAACCCTAGGCCTAGCTATTTTCTCACAATCAGATTTTCACCCAATTGGGTTCATTGCCTGAGGCTGACCCTATATAGAAAATATTTTTAGAGAGAATATCTTTTTAATAAAAATATTAGACGCCTTAGAAGTGGATCCATGGAGGCCATGGACAAAAGCTAAGGCCGACAGATGAGTTGATTTAAATTATATATCTTTTATGTTGATAATATATAATATCGTTAGATTCCCATTAAATATTTTAATTCAGCATTTGAACTAATTTCAGTAATTAGTTCTACTAGTTAGTTATGTTGAAACTGTAAATTTTATAAGAAAAGTGTACTTATATTTAAATGTTATTTATATGGAAAAAGGAATCCAATTAAATATAAGTAATGTTAGGCTTAAAAATTATAGAGAAAGGCATAAGCCCAAAAGTGAGAAATTTACAGTAAATTATGTTAAAACTCGGGGAATGAAATAAAAAGGGGAAATTTTAACTTGATTTGGAAGTTAGCGATAGATTAGTTGGCTGGTTTAGATAAGGGAATACATTTCCATAGTTTAATATTGTAAGAAAAACGGTAAACGTAATTGCAAGAATAAAAGCATGAAAAATGGAATTAGTGCAAATTAGAGACATTATTGTATTTTGCATTACCCAACAATTAAATAAACAACAAAAGAAATATCTTGCAGTTACGAGTTATTGTTTGTAGCATTATTTAGTATTAAAATATGGAAATAGATTTTTAGCATAGTTTTTTTATCCAACCAAATAGAATAGAACTACTTCCTAGAATAAAAGAGAATAACGTGAAGCGTTAAATAAATTAAAGAAGATGAAATAATCAAGTTAATTATTTGACAAGACTAGAAACAATAAACAAAAAATGTGACTAGATCTGCATTTATTGTGTAGATAGTAGAGTACAAAGTAAAGCGGTTATTATGATAAGTAACTTATGACAGTTGGACGTAGTCCCAAGTTAAGACTGTTATATAATATAAGAGATCTAAAGAAAATGTAGTATCATAATAAAAGAGGACATGCTAGAATAGAAAAGAGACACTTGCAATTACATTTATAACATGTAGATTATAAAAGAAAGAAAAGAATATAAAAGTAACAATTGTAAGTATAATTGTAACATGTAGGTTATAATTAAAAGGAAAGAAATAGAAGAGGCTTATTTTATCAAACTTAGATCTTGGATTATGTTAATAAGCAAAAAAAAAATAGCAGTGGCCCGTACCGGCAGCATTCCCTTTCAGGTCTAGGGCTGATGGTCTCACATGTGGGTGGGGTTGGACATGATGATTAGGGTAAATAAGTAGAACACAGAATAAGAAAAGTAAACTAAACGCATAATAAAAGATTAGACGTAGGGTCAAATAAAATGGTAAGGTGCGTTTGGAGTAGCCCAAAGAGAATCTAGATAAAGAGCCTAATGAAGTATTTCATCGTAGATTTTTAGTATAGAAAGAGCACGTCCAACTTAGTTATTTTGGGCTAGAAGGAAGTACGAGACTTCAACGGGACGTGAGGATACTCTAGGATGGCCCTCTAGGGTAGGCCTAACAAAGCTGCACTTCCGAAGGTAGGTCTGTAGGTGTTTCATCAAGAGAGTATGCCTTGACTGCTTTTGCATTGCAAGCTTAACGAAGCGGACCTTTGTAGGCAGTCAAAAGACTGGTGATGGAGTAGGATATTTATATGACATCGTACTCTAGTTTGCGAGTAGGTTACAGTGGGCATGACCCATAAGGATAGTCGCATGCGGGTATCAACCATCATCAGTCAAAGCGAGTTCGGGAAAGACTAGTGTTAAACCAACAGACCAATGATTCTTTCACTATCGAGATATTGGATGAGGGGCACGGCCAATTGAATGTTTAGATTGTTTGTAGTTAGGCACAACCACTTAGCTCTTGAAAGGTCTTTTGATTAGTTGAGGGGAGCTGCGTGGGGCCATAGCCATGATGAGAATAGAGACAGACCATGTAGAATATCTGTATTGTAGGCCAAACGAAGCGGACCTTTAAAGATATAGAAAATCCCCTGACTGAGTTTCGTACAAGGTAGACCTTGTTGGCGGAATTCAGGGAGTAGACAGAACGATTACGTGTAGTCCTCAAGGTACGCACTAGGTGGTACATTATGGATGTCCGAGCACTAGTATAAGCTAGTGCGGATGCAGTTTCACGTTTTCATAGTATACGACGGAACATCTGTATTGTAGGCCTCCCGAAGGTATCCTTTACAGATGTAGTTACAGTACGCTCTAGTAGCAAGATGATGGAGTCCTTTTTGAGGAGGATACGGAAGGTACTATGGGTTGTACCTAGGATCGATGCGGTCTTTGGGCATGTAGCTACATATATATATTGGTTATTAGGTCTTAATCTACTTAGGAGTATATGGGTACGATTCACGCACAGAGGCGAGAGTATTATACACCAAATAAACCTAATACAAAAGAAAATGGAAATAGAACGGTATATGTAGAATTATGCTTAGAAGTGTACAATTTGTCCATTCACCGAAACTTCAGTTCTAACCTCCTCCTCATATCATCCTACAGGTTAGATAGATGGCAGAGATTTTTCTGCTTTGAAACACTTGTTTAGAAAGTGTTATTACCTTGGTGAGTATTTACTTATTACTATATTTTACTCAGTTCCGCTGTGAGATATTTATTTGAGCTCTGATATATTTATCTTTGCCTTTTTGCAGGATACCAAACACCCAACTCGGGCTTCAGTGGATTTGGATTTTAGCATTTTTGCGAAAAATCCGGACCCACTGGAACTCGGGTTTTTACAATAGCATTCATCCATACAAGTTTGGGGTCTAAACAAACCGAATCTCCAAAATCACTATCTTCACTATCATTACGATATCACAATTCACAACGCTCAAATCAGATCGAAGTGGTTTTCGGATAATTAAATCTGATCCCGGTCTCTTCGAAACGATCAACAAAATTGGCTAGATTTGATAGTCGGTTATTTAACTATCGAATTACACACATAAGCAGTCATTAGGCCATATTATAACTCTTTCAAAACATTAATTTCAAAATATCTTTACAAAGATATATATTTAATCTCTTCCAATATTTTAATATTTGGAAACACTTTCGAATACTTATATCCATAAAGGATATTTCCAAACCATATCAGTACTTAGAAATATTTCAAATCACCAATTTGTAATTCATTACTTAGAAAAATATTTCTATATAAATCATTTTGTCGCTAAAATATCTCCAAATCTTTAATTCCAATACTTAGGAAAATACTATAAGTCTATTTTCCAAAATCATTTCTAATATCCATACTTAGGAAATATTTCGTACTTATCTCATAAATCTTTGGAATTTTTATCAATTCCCTTTACAATTTCTGAAAAATTATCGATTATACTTATTTATAATCCAATTAACAATTTATAACTCCTTTTATGAATTCAGATTCATTTTTGAAGTTCCCGTATCTAAAACATTTTGGAAATTTCTTAAGTTTCCAGAATTCCATTATAAAATCCTCTTAAAAACAATCTCAATTAAATAACTTGGCTTACAAATCTCGGGAGTATTTATAAACAAATCCCAATCACTTACCCTTTAAATTCCATATATAAGATAATAAGTATTTTTAAAGAATAGTAGTTTATTTTCAAAACATGTTTAAGTAATCATTTAAAATACCCAAAGCACTTTTAAACAAACAACAATACCAATTTCCAATTCCTTTATAAATAATACTAATCGATTTACCAAGCTTATTACAAAAATTATAATTCATTTCAACTAATATCAAATATTTGAATAATTAACTTTCTGAAACAATTTCAACACTAAAACAGTTTTTAAACTACATAGTTTAATAAATAAAAATCCCTTTCTAAAAACAAAACTTAACTTCTCGATAAAAATCTATTTTTAAAATCCAATATAACCATTTTAGCATTTACAAATCTCTCTCGATTTATCGTAAATCGACCTGCGTCTCCAATTTCATAACTATTTCCAAATTCAAAAATAGAATCCATTATTTCTTTCTAAACTGATTTCCATATCTCATTTTAAATTCACATGGTGAATTTATATTTCCAACTTATCAAATGATAATCATTTCACTTTATTTATAAACATCGTTTATAAATTTATAAACTCATTTCTGGTTGTTCTCTATTAGATTTATATTAAAGAAATCTCATTTATAAATCAATTTCTATTTCTTATAAAATCCAAACTATATTCCAAAACCGTATCAAACCTCGATTTCGACTTCCATTCTGTATTTTAAGAATCTCATTTAAAAATCCATTATTTTAAAGCTACTTTTGCTAGGCACATTGACATCTTTTTGAATCAGAGAGATAGTCTATGGGTCAGATGGTCTAAGAACAATATTATACATGACAGGAACTTCTAGACTATTATTCTCTCTCTTTCTATATATATATATATCGATATATAAATGTTTTATGTTGATATATTATATATAATATATCTATCCATACATATGTGTGTGTGTGTATTGTAACACATATACATGCACATATTTGGACAAAATACATGACAAACAAAATGAGCTAATATGTCTGTTGCAATGTAAATCTCAACATCTACATATGGGCATATTATACCTTTCACGGATTATTATGTTACACATGCACTCACAAATATATGTATATGATACATTTATGGATAAACTAAATCAAATAAAATTAATTTCATATCTTAATATATTTGAATTTAAATAAAATAAATGATTTTATTTAAATGAAATTTAGAAATGTTCTAATTCAGTTAGACTTCATAGACCCAATAAAAGATCCATAGGGTAAAAAAATTAAAATTCACCCATAACTTCCGCTGCGGGCTAGTCCAGTTCCAACAGTATTACTCCAAATAAGTTCTCTAATAGAAAGAGGGATCTCAATAAAATTAGAATTAATAATAAATTGGTCAAATTCCTTCGTAGCAGAGAAATCACCCTCCCGTGGCAAATGCTCTCCTATAAAACGCGTAACGTTGAAATCACCCCCCAAAATCCAAGAACCTGGAGCTAAAGATCTATTTTTAAAAACAAAACTTAACTTCTCGATAAAAATCTATTTTTAAAATCCAATATAACCATTTTAGCATGTACAAATCTCTCTCTATTTATCGCAAATCGACCTGCGTCTCCAATTTCATAACTATTTCCAAATTCAAAAATAGAATCCACTATTTCTTTCTAAATTGATTTCCATATCTCATTTTAAATTCACGGTGAATTTATATTTCCAAATTATCAAATGATAATCATTTCACTTTATTTATAAACATCATTTATAAATTTATAAACACATTTCCGGTTGTTCTCTGTTAATAACAGATTTATATTAAACAAATCTCGTTTATAAATCGATTTCTATTTCTTACAAAATCCAAACTATATTCCAAAACCGTATTAAACCTCGATTTCGACTTCCATTCCGTATTTTAAGAATCTCATTTAAAATAAAAATCCTCAATTTAAAATTCTCTATTGAAACTATTGTACGAAATAGCTAAATAAATATCCAAAATCAATTTACTTATTTTATCCAAATCAACTCCTTTTTAAATAAATTCCAAAATTCAATATAAATATTTCATTTCCAAATCACTTTTGAATTTCCTTTTTAAATTCAAAAATATTATTTATAGTGTTTAAAATACCAAAATTAAGGCCAGTGCTACTATAGCATCCAATAAGTCACATTACGTAATAATATACATAAGATATCACATCACATAACATAATATATGGGATTAAAATCAACAATTTTGAGGAATCCAGTTGGATCCCTCCAACTTATTTCCCTGCAACCACAGATGTTATATAACATAAAATAATAATAATAATAATAATAATAATAATAATAATCCCACTTCGAGGTGGGATATCGCAATAAAAAGGGTCATCCGCTATTATGCAGGGCGCATAGTGTCCCATCCGTTCCAATCGGCAGGAATATACCCAACTACTAATAAATATACTAATATATATAATATAACATCCAACTGATAATAATAACTTACCAATTCAATCAATCAACCAATAAATAAATTTTTAACTATTTAAAATAAAACCAATTATCCAAGATGAGTGAGATTTACTCACTGAAATTTCTGTTGTTGCTTTCGCGTTCCGTTTGAATTAAAATTAAACAAGTATTTAATTTTAATCCAAATTTCTGCTAGCTCCAATCGACTCCAACCTAATTCCTACGCGTAGATATTCAAGATACGAATGCAACGCAACTTGTCCCGTTCAATTCTGACATCGTATGAAGAAGATACAATATTTATAAGGATAACGATTTATATAAATTAATTAATTAACTTAATTACAACTTAAAAACTCATTACCCATTTAAATTTTTTATTAGCCGCTAAACCTTCTTCCCTCCCCCCTCCAAATCTCGACCATGAACGACAACCAGGCCGCCTCTTTTTCCCACGTCGCGCCGCCACCAGAGATCGCAGAACAGCTCGTGTCATCCCCGAAGACGTCCCAACCTCCGACCATTTCATCGACACCAGCGCCAACCCCAATTGCCTCGTCAATGACCCAAAACGAACCCAAAGCACGATTTCGTTTGCCTCGAACTACACCACCACCACGCCACAAAATACCACCAAACTCCGGCCATAGCTAGCTCTCACCCCTCCCCCCATTTTTCCTTCAGGTCCCATCATCAAACGCGCCACCAATTCGCCGGAAAACCTCATCCAATCGCCACCATTCATCTCCAAATTCCGGCCACCAATTCGCCGGAAGATAGTTTTTTGAACCCAATTATAATATTAAATTTCTGATATTAATTTCAACGGATTTCTATCCCGTACGACTAAACGGTACGTCTAATCGCTATGAAATTTGACAGCGTATTATAATTCATTATCACAGACCCAATGACACTGGTTTCATCGAAATCCGAGACTGTACCCCGAAAGGCTATTTTTACTCGTTAATTAAAACGAGATATTTTCAAAATTAGTTAAATCACCTTTAAATCAAATTTAAAATTTTTATTACCTTCATTCTTATTAATAGAAATTTAATAAGCCTTTAAATCATTCTTATCCAAATAAAATCCAAGATTTAAATTATTTAAACGATTTCCAATTATTAAATTCAACAATTAAATTACCCAAATAATCATTATATTTGAAATTCAAGTTATTAAATCTATAAAATTATCTTTTAAATATTCAAAATCAATTTAAATATCCCAATTTCAAATAACCAAAATTCTGAGACATTACAGATTCTATGCTTTTTGGTCATCCTACATCCTCTAGAAATTTTTGGGATTTTATGTGTTTTCTATTTAAGTTCTTGATGTTTTATTTGCAAACTCAATGTCAATTCATCTATCCTTATGGTAACTTTGTGAAAAGTTATGTCTGTTTATGTGCTCAAAAACTCGTATTGTTTCATTTGTAGTGTTTTGTTATGTAAGGTAACAACTTTTAATGTTTGTTTTATGTACTTTGTGTTTAAGTTATTTTATATGAGTGTTCTTTTACTTTGATATGCCATCTGCATTTTTTGTTCCTTATCATGATGCTATTAAAAACATTTGTTTATATATTTCTATATATCCTTGTTTCTAAGCATCATCTCTTCCATTCTGTTATTGATAAAGGGGGAGAAAATCCGGGCATATTGATAGGGGGATCAATATTTACTTAGCATACTTATTTATTAAAATATATAGTTGTCGTCATCAAAAGGGGGGAGAATGTTAGATTCTGCCTTTTCAGCTTCAGTGAGACAACTATATATTTCCATATATATATGATATCATTATATTGTTCAGGAATATATACAAGGAGATATGACGGTCGACATCAAAATTGAGCTTAATTGAAGAAGAAAAATGAGTTTGTCTATTATTTTTGTCGTCTTAGATCTTATGTAAAATCTCCAAGATTGATGATTACACACATACATACAATAATGTTTTGAAACCTATTTTACAATGAAATGGTTTTTAATAAATATTTATTTAAAACAAAATAGTCAAAAATCAAAAATTCTGAGATTTCAAAGAAAATGAACAAAATAGTTCATATTCAGACGTCTGTCCCTTTGTCATAGACGTCAATAAGCTTTCAAATAAAAAAGAACATTTTAGTTCATATTCAGATGCCAGGATTTTTTATAGTAGACATCTATATTGCCACTCAGACGTCTAATACAAAAATTCCAGACGCTAGATCACTTGTTTTTTGTTCGTGTACTTTCCGTAATTTTTTATGCTTACTCGGACAATTTGAGCACTTTTACTCAGACATCTGACGAGTTGAAGCAACATTTCATAGAAATTCAAATTTTGAAGAGTCGTCTTCTTTTCCAAAAGTTGTAATTCTTTAAATGATTGCAGCTATTTATTTAAAACTTTTCAAATCTGTAAATAGAGTTGAGATTTCACATTTTAATTCACCAATTCTTTCTATCTTTCTAATCTATATGCACTTGTGATTTACAAATATTCTCAATAATTTACTTCCTACAATTACACGTTCAAATCATCATCTTAAGGAGATTTTAGGAAGGGTGTACTCAATAGACTCATCCATGTTAACTAGAACACAATCAGTCAAGAATCTTACTGCTAGTTATAGTCGAAGTCCTGTTGAATTTTTTTAGACACGAAGTCCTATTCGACAACTTAGGCAGATTGTAAAACCAATTCCTCCATTTTAAGTGAGGGTATAGTTTTAGGAGTCTGGGACCGGACATAGAACGGGAAGTTCGAACCAGTATAAATATCTCTGGTGCATTATACTTAATGCAATTTTTATACTGCCAGTTTGATCAAAGTTATTATTTAGTAGATATAATCCTATTACCCGATCCATATATACTTTCATGACCAAAGGTTGATGAGTGTAAGGTATGCTTAGGAAATTATCTATAACCTTGGATAATCGAGAAAGTTATGAAACTAAGAAAAATTCTAAATCTTTTGCTTTATGGAATTTATTCCTTTATGGAATTTGACCATGTTACGTGCTAAATTTATTCCTTTATGGAATTTGTATTGATTGATAGTGTGATTTTATATACCATGGTTTATAAAGTATGACTTTATAAGCAAAGGATTTTAAAGTTGTTTATTAGGACTAAAATCTTGGTGCTTTTGAAAAAGTGATATTAAAAAATTTGTGAAAGCAATAATAATAATAATATTTTGAAAAATTAGGTGAAGTATTATTATTTTTGGACAGTTGAATAAATAAATTATGAAGTGATTTTTCAAATATTTTTTTATGACTGGAGTTGGGCGATTAGGGGTTTTCCGATTTGGAAGACTCGCCAGGTATATTGGTTTACTATACTTATTCTTTAGGGAGGAACCAGAATACCATTGGATGCTCCATATTGTTTTGATTATAGAGTTATACCATTCTTCGTAGGAGAAGCCACTCCTTGTCATGACTGATTTTTTTTTGATATATTTCTCTTTGGAGGAATTTGAAAATATATTTTGAATATAAAGACCTAGGCATTTAGTTCTAATTTTATCTTTTAAAAAGATATAATACATAGTATTTTATTATAGAGTATTTTTTGTACCTATGTTGTAGCTTTTAATATGGATTTTCTATAAAGAAAAAAAAAGTAATCAGATTACTGAAAGCTAAATGAGTAATTTGATATTTAGTTAGGGGTATTACATTTTCCACTCTGTGATAATTTCAGGGATGAAATTCTTTTAAGGGGGAGGATGTTACATCCCAAAAAAATGTGAAAACTTTATATTTAAATATATAAATTACTTAAATATTTGAATTATGAAAATATTAATTAAATGGAATATTAAGTTGTCGATTTTTTATCGATGAAAAATTGAAAATGTGACCGAAATTCATTTTTCCGACTTTCGACTTTTTATTCAACAAAAGTTGTCGCAATGTTATTGCACTCTTGTGTACACATATATACACATTTAATAAAATTTCCTATTTTCTAGTAAAGGAATTAATTGACTCTAATTATCGCTGCAAATTTAAAAATAATAATTAAATTAAGTGATGTGACTTTTGCTTTTTAATTAAAAAAAGTGGACTTTTTGTATATGGATTTGTGTGCATTAGTACTATATAGTACATGTCATTATGGTTTTATGTACCAGTGACTGGCATGTGGTGGTATGATGGAAAGGCGTGCCATGGTTGAAATTATTAAGGGTAGTGGACGGGTAGAAGGGTAATAATTTGGCAAAGGGATGTGTGTGGTAATTTGCAAATTTTTCCACTTTTACAAAAGAGCACCCTCATGCCTTCATTTGCCTTCACATTTCTTTTCATTTATTTCTTTTAGCTTTCATACCCTCTTCTTCTTTCTATCTTCCACAAGATATTTCCTAAGAAAATCCCTACCAAAACTCCATCATTTCTTCTAAATATATTTACATAAGCTTGTAATAATATTCTGTTCATCATCACCTTTCACAAAGTTGCAGGTTTTGGAGCCCGCCTCTCTATTTCTAGCTAGGCCGTGTGCTTTGGGGGCTTCTTTGGGGGTTTGCACGTTAGAATTTGCAAAGAAAGGGAGTTTGGAGCTAGTTTGGATTGAGGGTAGGAAGTAGTGTGTTATTGGTTTGTTGTGGTATGAAGTGATAGCTTCATCGTTGGTTGAAAGTGAGTTCATCTCATTTAAATGATTTTAAAATTGATAAAATAGTGTAACATATAAATTGTTGTTTATGTTGTTTTACTTATGTATAATTCTTGTTTAGATTTGATTCCCACTTTAAAGTGAAAGGCATAAGTAACCATTTTTTGCAGATGACAAATGCAAGGGGAAGTCGAAGTGTATTCGTAGCAAATAGGTTGCTGCGGAACACTTGGAAGAACATACATATATGAGATTTATAGGGGATTTTTGTAAAAAAACCCTAAGGGATTTCTCACCAACGTTGATTTACTTTTTACTTATGTTGCTTATTTTGAAGTTTGATTGAAATATATGTGTGATATATTGATTGTTTGTGAAAGTGTCGTTATAAGTACTATCGCTATACCGACACTTATGAAACCTCCTTCTATCTTTGTTAGTTGGTCTTATGCTTGTTTTTTCATCACTAAATATTTGGTCGTGCTTTTGTGCTTTTAAATTTTTGTTTGAACAAAGTTTTGATGGCTTGGAAAAGGTTCTAAAATCTAAGTCCAATGATTTTAAAAGTTAGAAAGAATTTGGTTGCGTTTTTGCAGTTCGAAAGTCAAGTTTTAAAACAACTTTCAATTGGGTTTATTTGACTTCAAAATTCTCTAAATTTTTGTAAATACATACTAGACTCATAGTATTTTTTTCAAATAAAATATAGTATTCATACTTTGTAAATGGAGAAAATTCCATTTTTGAAAAGAACCGATTTAAAGGAATTGCCACTCTTTTTAGCGGGAGTTTTGAGGCACTATTTCCATGTTTTATAAAATGGTTTTAAACTTGATTTTTTCTTCGTCAATCCTTTTAGTAAAATTTTCTAACATCTATTTAAGTATTTTAAAAGTAGTTTGTAATTTATATAAATATTTAAAAGAAGAAGTTTTTATTTTGTAAATAAGGAAAGGAAATGGTTTTGAGTTCTAATATATGTTAAACTTGAGATTTTCTTATTGAGTAATATTTAAAATGGATGTTTTAAAAACTATATTTCAAGTATTTTGTAGTTTATTGAAAGTGAAAAGGAGGCATGGATTACAATAATGTTGTTGTAATAAATATTTTCCGAGAATGGATAAAGAAGTCATGGATTATAATGTTTTTGTTATGATAAATGATATCGGAAAGTAGAAAAGAATTCATGGATTATAACACTTTTGTTATAACAATGATTTCGTAAAGTTGTTAAGAAAACTTATTACTTGACTTAACATATGTTGATATTCTTAAATCTTTGGAGGATTTTTTCTTAAAGATAATAATAAATTAATTTATAAATGATATTTTATAAATGAAAAATTCTTTAAAAAGATTGTTTTAAAGATAGAGCTAAGTGTAACTGGATTTGGGTTTATAGTAAACGATGTTTTAATGACATTTGTTTTTAGCCCTTCTTTTTTATACACTTAGAAATCTAATTAGATCTTTAAAAGAATATTTTAAAGAAGTGTTTTAAAGTATTTTACAAATATTTGTGATGTGAAAATCAAGCACAAGTGTGAGACAAATTCGGTTTTAAAAGTTTAAAAGATTGATTCGGTTATGGAGAGGATTTAGTCTTAATCCTTGATACCAACATCGAGAAGGTAGATTCATTACTATCTGTGAGATTCAAAAACTGGAGTTTCTAGGCAAGACCAGGAGCAACTAGTGCCCTAACTTATCAGGCTTTGTTTTTAAGCGAGGGATAGTACGAGTTAGAAATCGAAGTTCGATGATAAAGGTAAGAAATTTAATTTCCATAAGTGATATCACTTATATGGAAAGGATTTAGGCATATGCCTAACACTAAACATTGAGGAAACTCTTGTTATTATTAAAGTTAAAAATGCATATCAAGTCAAGGTTGGAAGCAACATTGCCCTAACTTGTCCGGCTTCATTATTTTCCCCAGGGTAGTACAAGTTTGAGATTGATGAGCTGTGATAAGTATATGAGATTTTAATTTCCATATACTATCATTTTTGTTATTCTCAATAGTTGATTCATTTACTATCGATTTTGATATCCTCCTTTGTGCTTCATCGATTCAAGATGATTTGTTGCTCGTTTGGAGCATTGATATCCTTCTTCGTGGTTCGTCAATCTAAAATGATTTGTAGCTCATCCTGAGCATGGTCATTCAACACTAGAGATAACTAAAACCAAAGAGCGAGTGGGACCAAGATATGTGGGTCGCACCTATTAGGCATATTAACATTTATCTAGAGAGGTTTCGGTTGCACACATGCGGTGATGTAGATATATCCAGATTCTTGAATGTTCTTCGCAAGGGTCTAGCTTGGAAGTTCTCGAGAGTAATGCGTGTTTGGCATAGGCTCTCAAGTTTATATTATCTAGGGGTATACTTTCAATGTAGGGGGTGCAGCCTTCTAGTCATGTTGGATAAATCCATTTTTCTTGTTTTGATTCGAACCTTGGAATTAATATATTCTTAATTGCATTGAGAAGTGCATTGTGCTCTTCTCTATGTTTAATTACTTATGTCCATTCTTTAAGTTTGGATTTTGATCTTGTTTATGCCCATCCTTTCAAGTTTGGATTTTTTTCTGATTTGTTTCCATTCTTTCATGTATTGATGTTGTTCTTATGAGTTAAAAATCATTCCATGTTTAGTGGCGTGGTCTCGAAGATTATTATATGTTCATCACATTTATTGAGGTTTCTCACGTTGGATTTCCAAACTGATTCGGGTGTTATTTTATTATATTGCTCGGGTCAGACCAAGTTTTTCCAAGTTGTCATTAGTGGGACATTGAGCTCATGGAGTAGAGCTGTATTTTATTCAGGCTGATAGGGTTTGTTTTAAACTCTGATATATCATGTACCATAGAGAGATAGCTTTTACTGTCTTTGTTATATTATATGTTGTCATTCCGCTATGAGATTCTGTTTCCTCTGTTCTTTTTTTCTTTTTTTACTATAACAATCTACCTTTCTAACACTTGGATGCTCAACATTCTAATACCATAGATGCATTAAGTGTCAACTTTCGATGGTCAGAAAGGAGGGTCATTACATTATGAACCATATGGTATTGCTGAATTGCATCTTAGAAGATTAAGGGCAAAACACCCTTTTAATGGAAGTGACAAAAGAGCTAATGAACTCTTAGGATTGATACATATAGATGTATGCAATTCAAAGTCTAATAGTTCTAAAATGGTTCAACATACTTCATAAAAATTCACCGATGAATAATCATAGAAATGAACATGTGTATTTGATACACATGTAGTATGTCTACGATAAGCTCATAGAATTTAATATAAAAGTAGAAAACATAACCTGCAAAGATAATAAAAGAATTTGATTTGATCGAATAGGTGAGTGTATTAGAAATAAGTTTCAAATGTACCTAAAAACAAATAAGATTCAATCTCAAAAGAGACTCCTCCATATGATACATAATGATGCATCGATAAGGAGTAATGTAACGAATCGGGCTTTTCGACCCTCGAAAATCGACACTAATACATCCACTGTATTACATGTCGTTCAATCGAATGTCGGAAAACCCGATTGTTAGGGGAAAGAAAGAAAGAAGGAGATAAGAAGAAAACTAAACAACACAGAATCTCACAGCGGAATGAATAATCTATAATATATCACAAGTCTTTACACAAAAACAAAACTGTAATATGTATATATACAAACATCAATCAGAGTATACTAACCTATTTCATCCTAGACAGTTATAACAGTCTGTCCTCACAGTTCCCGACAACACACCAATGAATACGGTGGAAAATATAACCATCTACGTGAATACATCTCTGGCCTCCAACTCGTCTTTTGAAGCTCCAAGCATCCAAACTAATCTATAATATGCTCGGCCTGACCCAAGCATTATAATAAAATAACATCCAAGTCAGTCTAGAAAACCAACGTGAGAAAACACTCCCAATTGGATTTGAAGTTATACGAAAACCTTTGAATTCAAAAGGTATCTCGTATGACCACGCCACACATAAACATAATGGGTTTTTACCTTACAATAACCAAAACATTTTATAGAAAAATCAGTGATATTATAATAATGTCTAGGGGTTCAAAGTTAAATATTAAAATAGCTGAAATACTTGCATCTCACATTTCAACATAGTTGGCACAATCAAAACCATACGGCGCTTATTGGAGAATGGATTCCATACAATGACTAGGCACTAGGGTACACCTATCACAATACACCTCTAGAAAAATGTACCGAGATCGAACCTATCAATTCCTGCTAACACAAGAACGGCCTACCCCTTACTGGATAGTACCGAATATGTCATCACCCCGGTTGTTCCCAACCTTTTTACTTAGATCTCATGCACAACCAATCCATAAATATGTAGATGTATGGTATCTAGAAAGGTGACAACATACCCTAATGGGTGCGACCCACATAGCCTTGTTGCATCTCCCCTAATTTTCAGTCATTCCCAGTTAATGACGCTTGAGGCTACGTTTATCTTTTGAATAGCAATCCACTTGGAAGGCTAACACTGCCTTCGAGGCAACAATTCAATGATAGCATTAATCCATACAAGTTGTTCTGAGTCAGAACAAACCAATCTCTTCAAAGATCACCGTCTTCATTACCCTCAAGATTTCACAATTCATAACGCTCAAATTGGATCGAAGTAGTTTTCATATAATTAAATCTGATCCCGATCTCTTCGAAATGATCAACGAAATTAGCCAGATTTGATAGTCGGTTATTTAACTATCAAATTACACACATAAGCAGTCACTATGCCATATTATAAATCTTTCAAAAAGTTTATTTCAAATACATTTACAAAGATATATATTCAATCTCTTCCAGTTTCTCAGTATTTGAAAAAAAATTCAAATTCTCATATCCATAACAGGATAGTTCCAAGCCATATCTACACTTAGAAATACCTCCAATTTCAATTTGTAATCCGTTACTTAGAAAAAAATATTTCTATCAAATCATTTCATAGTTATAATATTTCCAAAACCATTCATTTCAATACTTAGGAAAATATTATAAGTATATTTTTTAAATCATTTCTAATACCAGTACAGGAAATATTTCATAACTTATCTCATAAATCTTCAGAATTTTAATTAATTCCTGTTTACAATTTCCAACAAACTCGATTACACTTATTTATAATCCAACAAAAAAATTAACTTCTTTTTATGAATTCATATTCTTTTTCAAAGTTCCCATATCTAAATATTTTGGAAATTCTCTTAAATTTCCAGAATTCCTTTATAAGATTTCTCTTATCAAATTTTATTCATAAAATAAACCTGGTTACAAATCTCGAGAGGATTTATAAATAAATTTCAAACACTTACCTTTAAACCTTATATATAAAAATAATAAGTATTTTAAAAGAATGATAATTTATTTTCAATACATGTTTAAGTAATTATTTAAAACATCAAAACCCTTTTAAAGAGACAATGATAACTAATTTTCAATTCTTTACATTTCCAATTTCATAACTATTTCCAAATTCCAAAATAGAATCCACTATTTCTTTCTAAACCGATTTTCTTATCTCATTTTAAATTCACACTGTGAATTTAAATTCCCAATTTATCAAATGATAATCATTCCACTTTATTTATAAACATTGTTTATAAATCCACAAACTCGTTCCCAGTTTTCTCTGTTAATAACAGATTCATATTAAACAACTCCATTTAAAAATATAGTCCTTTATAAATTCCTCTTATTCTCCTGATCTATTGAAATATCGATTTTTAAAACCTTTTTACATTTAAACAAATATCACTTAAGATTTATTGTTTAAAAATCCTTTATACATTATTTCAAAATCTCTATTTAAAATATTTACGTAATAGTTAAGTACAAATAAAAAATCAAATCATTTATTTTATATAAATCAATTCCTTCTTAATTAATCCAAAATTCAATATAAATATTCCACTTCCAAATCGCCTTTAACTTTCTTTTCAAATTCAAAAATAATATTTATGGTATTTAAAATACTAAAATTAAGGCCAGTGCTACTATAGCATCCAATAAATCAAATCATACATAATCTATCACAGATTATTCAAACACATCATATATCACTACATGTGAAATTTAAAATCAACATTTTTGAGGAATCCAGTTGGATCCCTCCAACCTGTTTCCATGCAACCATAGATGTTATATAATCACAAAAATATGAACACCGCTTTGAGGCGGGATATCGCAATAAAAAGGGTCATCCGCTATTATGCGGGGCGCATAGTGTCTCATCCACTCTAATAGGCGGGAATATTCAACCCAACTAATATAAATATAGTAATTGATCCAAACAATCATTCAGCAATTTTTATCAACTATAAATCAAACTAGTTATCCAAAAAGGTGAGATTAACTCACCGATATTTTCTGTTGTTGCTTTCGCATTCTAGTCCCGTCAAAATTGACCGATATTCAATTTAGCACAAAATTCCAACAGCTCTAATTCATATCAAATCATTTGTAGAGCGTAGCTATTGTCGATACGAGTTCAACAGGACAAACCGCATTCAATTCTGATATCGTATGAAAGAGTTATATGATTTATTAGATTTCGATTTTAAATAATATTACTTTAATGCTAATTACAAACCTTTAAACTAATTACCCCTCTTAAAAAAATCCCTCTTCCTCTTCAAATTTACAGCCGCTCCAAACTACTTCTCCTCCGCCATAGCCGATCCAATCATCCACCCAGTGCTCCTCCTCCTCGCAATGATATTCAATTTTGTCTTCGCCGTTGATCATCTCCACTTAAGCACTACCCTCCTGACACACTACGAACACCCTACGCCACCAATTTCAAAATGCAACTCGGCCCCTCCCCTATGCTACAGTGAAATGATATGCCCCTCAATACTCTATCGCGCGCCCTAAAACTTAGCGTCGAGCTGCTGCTTCCCATCACGGTCGGCCTTCGCTTGATCCAATTCCTCCTTAATATCAAGAAATCGCCAACCCTACACGAAACCATGCTCTGTAAAAACTATCGAGCTGCTCCAAACTTGGTCGAACACCCCTAACCCATGTCACAACGAGGCTCCTTGAATTCGAGATCAAGAACCAAGTTCCAGACATTATCTTTTTTTTCACTGGTTTTAAATTCATTAAAAGAGAGAGAGAGGGAGAAGGTATTTTTAAAGGGGGAGGTGGGTACGGTCAAGAATAGGTAGGGTGGCTTGTAGGGTGGCTAATGTAGATAGGTTAGGCTGTGTGAAGTTAAATCAAAGAAAATTATATTATTTAAAATTCAAAATATGTAGATATTTAATTCCGAACCCTGATCGAGGCATGTCGCCTGGCGTTCCCACTGTTATACACCTATTCCGAATGCAAGGAACAAGTTTTGAGATCTAATTTGATCGTATGGAGAAGATAGCTTTTTAAACCCAATTATTATATTAAATCTTCGATATTGATTTAAACGTGTTTTTATCCCGTACGACCAAACGTAATATCTGATCGCTACGAAATTTGACGGCGTGTTATGATTCATTATTATGGACCCAATGACACTAGTTTCGTCAAAATCCGAGACTGTGCCCTGGAAGGCTATTTTTACATGTTAATTAAAACGAGTTATTTTTAAAATCAATTAAGTCACCTTTGAATCCAATTTAAAAGTTTTACTGTCTTCATTTTTATTAACTAGAATTTAAATAAGCTTTGAAATTATTTTTATCTAGCTTAAAACTCAAGATTCCATTATTTAACCAATTTCAATTATTAAATTTAACAATTAAATTATCCAATAATCGCTATATTTGAAATTCAAGTTATTTAATTCATAAAATTAACTTTTCAATATTTAAAATTGATTAAATATTCCAATTCCAAATCACTAAAATTCTGGGTCGTTACATTCTTCCCCCCATAAAAGAATTTCAGCCTTGAAATTGACAAGGTAGGAAAATGCCTAAACCCGTTACTTTTGAAAACCAACTAGCTCAAATAACTTACCAAATCCTTTTAAGCCTTTAACTTTCCAAAATCAATTTGTTGAAACCTTGTTATTACTTTTACTAAGTTCCCAAATCCATCCGTAGGTTCCAACAAATATTATCCATTCAATCATTTCAGGTTATAACTCAAAATCAAATTTTAGTTATTAAAAATTTCTTCAAAATTTCTAACTCCTTTAAATTTTCAAAAATTTTAGCCAGCGTCTCCTTTGTGTGGCTAGATCAGAACAACTACAAATCGCCACCGTGGGCTCAAACCAACAAAAGAAATAAAAAACCAATTGGTTGGATCATAAAACCATCAAATCAAATAACAATATAAACACGTACCTTTTAGTCGAGCAACCCAATTTTCTTATGAAATCAAAAGGCATCAATTTTACTCTTGCTTTTAAATACCTGCATCTTATTACCAATGATATCCAATCATGTAGTTCATATTATTATATTTTGTATTTCCCAATTTCCAACTTTTGTTTTACTTAAGCCCGTATTATATACATATATCTTCTGTACGCAATATCAAATTTGATCGCTCACTTGATCACACAATTTCATCTCCGAACTAGTATCATTCACACGACCTTCTAGTGTGGACTCAGATTCGGTTCCTTGATTAGAAACTGTCATTCTCCTTGTATAGCCATATACTATAATAGAGAATTCCAGAATCCATCAAAAATCCATATCCAGTGTTCGCCGTCGAGAATCGAGTGAAAAATTCCAACTCGGATCGGTATAAATTATCTCGAAATCATGTACTCGAAACTGGATCAAACCGTCATATGAATAATTAATAGTGGAAATTAGCCATAAAGGCCTTTTTAGCAAGCGCAATTAGTTTCTAGGACACACAACTGAAATAATTACTTTTAAGGACAAAATTCAAAATAATTAGTTTCTAAGGCCTAAAAAACCTATGAAATTATGTCCTTGAAAGTAATTGGACTGCTGACTTTGTCCTTAAAAGTAATTATTCTGCTGACTTTGGCCTTGAAATTAATTTCTGTGGATTTGTGTCCTAGAAACTAATTGGACTGCAAAGTTTGTCCTTTTGGTGAAATGCCTCTAATTAATATACGTACAACTTACGTATTTATTACAATTGATTCTTAGCTACACCAAATTCCTTTTATTGTTAAATATGCGTGTATATGATTTTTGTTTGATGATAATAAACATATATACATTCGTTTAAATGTATTTGATATTGTACTATTTTATTTTTCACAGATAAAATAAATATTTGCTGAATAAAATAAATAACATAGAATTGGAATTCAAACGAATATTTTATTCAAACAAATATTTATTACAATTTTGATAGTACAATTTCAAGCTCTCACTATAACTATACAATTTCAGTCACAATACAATTACATCACAATTTCATAGTTACATCAGTTCCTCACTACATATCACTCACACTCGTATTTATCTTCAACTTCATTCCAATGTGAATCCAGCATCTGAGCAATCTGCATAAATATACATTGACGCAGTAAAATTGAAAATAAAATATTTTTGCAGTATAAAACAAAATATGAATTTTGAAAATAATATTTGCCTCAGTTATTTGGGTTGTTCGTCGTCATTTAAATTCATCACACACGAACAATGTGACATGCACAGTGTATCACTGTACATGCCACAAGGCCGTGCACACTAATATATGTATATACACTTGATATAGTAACAGCGACAGGTGAGCACAGGTCAAACCCAAACCAAAAGTCGGGTTCAACTCAAGTGCAATAAAACAATGTCACAATTTTCAGCACAAGGTCAAATCCGAGCTGCAAGCTGGATTCAACACAAGTGAAACCAAAGTAAAGACCACCAGTGAAACAAGTAATGTACACATGAATGCTACAGTCTCAGGTTTAACCAGAAATTTGATAATGCACAAGTGACTCAAGTACATCAAATCAGAGACATGTATATATACAACTACATGATGACCAGACCGGACTACATGAATACAATGGAGCAATGCAACAGTCAAGTCCAGGCAAATGTAAACGAGTGCACATATGAAGTGGTGCACCAGAAATGTCAACAAGCACAATGCACATATAGCAATGAAGTACACAAGCCAAACCAAACTCAAAGTAGCAAGACCAGAACCAATCAAAGACATCAAGCAAATGGAGACAAGACTCAAGTGCAGTGCAACTCAATGCTACAAAAGGAACTAGACTTCAAGTTTGACATGAACCAAGTTCAACTGGAAACCCAAAACTGCACCGCATGAACACAGCAGCCTCAACATCAAATATACATGGGGTAGTGACCAGTTTTTGACCAAGGCTACAATGTGCACAAATGAACAGCCAAGGCTACAATGTGCACAGATGAACAGCTAAGGATATGAGTTCAATGCATATGAAAGCAAGAACGCAGATATGATTATCAAGCTACAACTCAAATGAAACAGATCAAAGTGACATGATGAAGCAATGCATAACCCAAATATACATGATCAGATACAGGACAACTAGCAACATATTTTTTACACATAAAGTCAAAAGGAAAAAATGGACAGTGGTCTTATGAAGAAACAACACTGCAGACAAGCAAAGTGCACCACTAGACCAACAGCAAGTAAACAAATGAATACAAGTCTAAATGCTCAGATCAAATGGAACGAACTAGTGAACAGCAAGATGAACACATGAATGCAACAGAGAAGACAGTACACAAGTGAGGAATGAAGTACAACAAGCTACATGTAGAACAAGTCAGTAATCATCTCAATCATCCATACGAAAATCAATGCCGTAGGGATGAACGAGAAACAGTGGAAGTAGTGTCAAACAGAAGGTCGAAAAGTGCTCAGGAAGGAACACAAAAATGGCCAGAGTTGAAGTACACAAGGGACGTAAACAACATCGCATATCAAAGTCAAAGGCCGATGTGAAAATGTCATAGAACAATCAAGGCCAATGACAACAGCATAAAGTTGCAGTTAAACCGACCAGAGAAGATGGCCAGAGACGAAGCTCACAGGGGCCAGAAAGTCGAAGTCAACCAGAAAATATTCTCGAAACCAAAAATAACTAAAAGTCAAAAATCAAATCCAAATAAAAGAGGAAAGTTTCTATCGTATCGATCAAGGAAAAGATCGAATGCTTCGAAATCAAAAGTGTGTGAATCAAGTCAAAAATATACGTATTTGACTAAGTCAGAAATATCACAATCGTTCAAGTATTATCAAGCGGCCGAGATAATAAATTCAAACACATATATACGAACGAGAATCAAGGGTTTCGAACCCTATATAAAGCAGCCTAAACATCATCGGCAAGAGATAGAGATTCGAGTTCGAATAACAGTGAATACTAACATCAAACTCAAATCTACAATCGAATTCAAGTGAGCCAAAACCAGCAAGAAAAAGGAGAAAATCACATACCGAAATCATCAAGTCGAATTCGACTGAATCTGAAGCAGCCAAAAGCAATCTACAAGGAGTAAAACGATCGATAGAGCAACAGGCAATTATCCATTCAATCGATCAACATTCAAGCAGCGGCTCGAAGCCCTAATCCAGAACGAAGCCCTAATTCTTGAAGATGAACGAGAAAAAGAACTAGCCACCATTATCTCAAAGAAGAAAGCGGGTCAACAACAAATAGAAGGGATTTGTTTTTAACTTTGTTTTTGGGCCGGCTTTATTTTTAACACTTTGGCTAAGTTTCTATTTTAAATTAGGGTTTTCGAGTTATTCTTGTTTTTATTTTCTATACTTTTCAAATCAAATCTGGGTAAATCACCACCTAGGGTTTAGGTTGTGTCTGATTGTCTAGTTAGGATTAGTTCAGTGAGCAGGGTTTGCGAGTTTTCAAAACTCTATAGGCGGTAGCAAGGTGTGCGAGTCTGTTAGAGTGTTTGTAAGCGGGAGTCTGTTTAATTCTAATAGAAATCTGGGAATGCAGCAGTAGGCAGGGGTTGCCGAAGCTGGGTAAATTTTGTGTGTGATTTACTTTTCAGCATATTTACTTCTCTGCAGTTTGTTTTGTGTTTAGATTCGAGAAAATTTGCTATAACCCTATTCACCCCTCCCCTCTAGGGTTAATCTAGATCCTACAAGTGGTATCAGAGCCCGGTATTTTTCTTTAACTCTAGAGTCATGAATCCACCAAATAATGCTTTTTCTGAGGGGCAATCTATTGTTAGGCCACCCATGTTTAATGGGAATGATTATGCTTATTGGAAAGTTAGGATGGGTATTTATCTTAGTTCTATTGATTATGATGTTTGGGACATTATTGAAACTGGCTATAAATCTCCCACTATAACTGTTGGTGATACTGAGATTCCTAAACCTAAGGATAGGTGGGACGCTAACGATAAGAAATTAAAAACTACAAATGCTAAAGCCATGAATGCTTTGATCTGTGCTCTTGATAAGAATGAATTTAATAGAATTTCTCATTGTAAAACTGCGCAGGAAATTTGGCATACCTTGGAGATGACACATAAAGGAACTTCTCAATCAAGGAGTCTCGTTTAGCCCTATTCAACGATTAATACGAGAACTTTGTGATGGACAAAGGCGAGAGCATAAAGGACATGTTTGGACGCTTTTCAACTTTGGTGTACAACGCTAGAGCACTTGGGAAGGTATTCACTGAGGTAGAGCTTGTGAGGAAGGTGCTACGAGTCTTACCAATGAACTTTGAGGCAAAAGTCACGGCAATACAAGAATCGAAAGATCTGAGTAAACTAAGCATGGAGGAGTTGATCGGCAACTTGATGACATATGAGCTTGAGCTAAAAACAAAGGAGGAACGCAACAACTCTGAATCAAAGAAGAAGACGATTGCCTTAAAAAGCAAAGAAGAGAGCAATGAAGAAGAAGAAGACCCAATTGAAGAGCTTGCAATGGCTGTCAATAATCTTAGAAAATGGTCAAGATTCTGGCCACGCAACAAGAAAACAAATGGTAATAGGTCAAAAGATTCTGACAATTCCGATAATGAATTGACTTGTTATAACTGCAATAAGCCTGGTCACTTCAAACAAAAATGCCCACTTCTCAAAAAAAACAAAGGAAAGAAAAAGAAGAAGAAGGCCTTTGCAGCGACTTGGGATAATGAAGAAGGAGAGGAAGTTTCGAATAATAGCTCAAAGGAGGCTAATTGGTGTCTTATGACAAAATCAGATTCAAAAGCAAGTTCAGAGGAATCTTGTGAGGTAAGTAACTATTCTTAAAAATAACTTGTTTTGATGTATTGTGATTTTGCTAAAACAATTGATACTCTTGAATCTAAAATTGAAAAACTGAAATCTGATAGGAGAGAACTTGTCCATGAAAAATTTAGGTTAGAAACTGAACTTGAAAATATTCAAAACCTAGACTGTAAAATATGTAAAAGTTTAGATTCAGAATTATCAAAACTTAAGAATAGCTTTGAGAATCTTGAAAAAGAAAACTTGAGTCTTAAGGAAACCATTGACACTAGGAAAAAGGATTTTATAAATAGATGCACCTCACTTGTGACTGAAAACACAACACTAAAAACCAAAGTCCAAAATCTTGAGAAAACTCTGAATAACTTTTCAAGAGGAGAAAAATTATTCAACATGTTATTGGAAAATCAACTTTTTGCTAATAATAGAAAAGGACTAGGTTTTGGGAAAACACAAGTTGATGATTATGCAAAAGGTAAGAGTGTCTTTGCTAGATGTGAAATAATTGGTCATCGTGTTGAAAATTGTAGTCATAGGAACAAGAACACAAAATTTATACAAGTTTGGGCTCCTAAGAATTCTACAAACAAATTTCATGTCTATTGGAACAAGAATAAAAGGACAAAACAAGTTTGGGTACCAAAAGGAACATAAGTTAATAGTTTTGGGTCTACTCAAACATATCATCAAATCATTATGCCACTAACAACCATGGACCTATAAAAACAAATAGGTCACAAAAATCTTTTACCGTGTAGGTGTGGTGGCAGGCTACGGAACAACATTAGTGTTATCTGGATTCTGGTTGTTCCAGACACACAACGGGCGACAAATCAACGTTCCTTAGCCTAGTATAAAGGTGACAGATTCACAATGGGCAAACAATGAAAGATTATCGTACAGGTAAAACAGGTAATTGAATTTATTCTCAAACGATAGATAAAATGTGAAAATCTGCACCATAATCTAAATTAAATCAGCCAGTTATGTGAAATCATTGATGATGTTAATTCTGATTTTTTAACCAATCATCTTTAAATAGAATTACTTGAAGTAATTATGATGGTTGACAGATTCTAACTAACTTGATATAATCTTACATGACTTGTTCTTATCTATGACTTTGATTTGTGCTTAAAAGTTGACCAACCATTTTTTTTATCATTGAATTTAATCTGTTTGGTCAAATTATGATGTTGATTGATTACTGATTACTCATGCTATAAAAAGGTTTTTAAGAAATTGTTGAAATTGTTGAAACTTTATTGGTGAAACTTCAAGAAATTGTTTTGAAATAATGATGATGGTTTAATGACTGGTGATCCTACGGTTTCTAAATCTGACACTATGATATTTGTTTGATGGTTAACACGACTTTAATTCAAAGTCAAGAAAATTTCGTTTAAAGATTGTTGAAAATAATTCTGAGATAGTTTGTTGAAATTTCACAATCTGGTCCATGCTTAATCCAACGAGTGAATATTGAGTGAAATTTAAAGTCAGATGCAGATCACACTGGTAATATAGTTGATAGAAAAATTACTAGTGGAATGTGATTATATTTCTAGACATTCATTTGCTGCATCATTTTTCAAAGAACATATCTGCATATTTTTCACTTGAAATAATTTCTATTTTAGCAGAAATTTTTCTTTAAAACCCCTTCTAGAAAATAATTTCTGTTGACCTTGTATCAGATTAGTTATTTAAGAAATTTTGATTTTATAACTATTTTTGAAATTGATTTTTAAAAAAAAACTATGTTAACTGATCTGACCCCCTAATAATTATCTAAAAAGATCGATAGTGATTGAAAATAAGATGAGTGTTGATATTAATCATATATTATCACTTGAGAAAGTATGATTAGAAAATTTCTTTAGAAATTTAAACAAGAGTTATAAAAACTTTTTGTTGATAAATATTCCATGATCATTTCTATTTCTATCATCTTTCTATCGACCATCACTCATCAAAAGTCAATATAGTATGTCAATATGTGGTAGTTTAAACGGGAAATCATTTGTGCTTCAATTTTATTATATTTCTAAAAATAATAATATCCAAAATATTCAGTCTCGTTTAAAAGTCCTCACGGTTATGCATGGGTGAATTACTTGGATTTTTGATTATGTGCTTCCATGCTCATTTAAAAGTCCTCACGGTTATGCATGTATGGAACGCATATCAAAATTAATTGATTAAATAGACAAGTTGATTCTAATCCCATTTAAAAGTCCTTACGGTTATGCGTGGTTAGAAGATACTTGAATTCATTTTTAAAATAAAAATAAAAATTTAGAATACTACTAATCTCATTTAAAAGTCATAACGGTTATGCATGGTTAGTAGATATTCAAATTTCCTGAAATAAATATACCACAAATAGACACAACTATATGGTTTTATTTGATGATATCATCCTATCATTCTAAAGTGGAATATGCGTCAATTAAAGTATTTATGATTTTTGTTTGATTTTCTTATTTAAATTAATATTTACACTCGATTGAGTTTTAATATTGTATTAATGTCTATCACTATATCTCTATTTTTCTATTACTATTATTCTTTTGCTGATAACAAAAGGGGGGAGAAAAGTTAAGATTTTGAAAATAAAGGTCAAAGATTTTCTAATTGCATCAAGGCTCATTTGAATATTTTATTCTCATGCATATATGTAGGGGGAGTATTGTGTAGAAAGAGAGCATTCAAATAGGGGGAGCAAATTGAATGATCAAATACATTTAATATATTCAAAATCTTAAATATATGTTTGTTATCATCAAAATGGGGAGATTGTTAAATATGCGTGTATATGATTTTTGTTTGATGATAATAAACATATATACATTCATTTAAATGTATTTGATATTGTACTATTTTATTTTTCAAAGATAAAATAAATATTTGCTGAATAAAATAAATAACACAGAATTGGAATTCAAACGAATATTTTATTCAAACAAATATTTATTACAATTTTGATAGTACAATTTCAAGCTCTCACTATAACTATACAATTTCAGTCACAATACAATTACATCACAATTTCATAGTTACATCAGTTCCTCACTACATATCACTCACACTCGTATTTATCTTCAACTTCATTCCAATGTGAATCCAGCATCTGAGCAATCTGTAGAAATATACATTGACGCGGTAAAATTGAAAATAAAATATTTTTTCAGTATAAAACAAAATATGAATTTTGAAAATAATATTTGCCTCAGTTATTTGGGTTGTTTGTCATCATTTGAATTCATCACACATGAACAATGTGACATGCACAGTGTATCACTGTACATGCCACAAGGCCGTGCACACTAATATATGTATATACACTTGATATAGTAACAGGGACAGGTGAGCACAGGTCAAACCCAAACCAAAAGTCGGGTTCAACTCAAGTGCAATAAAACAATGTCACAATTTTCAACACAAGGTTAAATCCGAGCTGCAAGCTGGATTCAACACAAGTGAAACCAAAGCAAAGACCACCAGTGAAACAAGTAATGTACACATGAATGCTACAGTCTCAGGTTTAACCAGAAATTTGATAATGCACAAGTGACTCAAGTACATCAAATCAGAGACATGTATATATACAACTACATGATGACCAGACCGGACTACATGAATACAATGGAGCAATGCAACAGTCAAGTCCAGGCAAATGTAAACGAGTGCACATATGAAGTGGTGCACCAGACATGTCAACAAGCACAGTGCACATATAGCAGTGAAGTACACAAGCCAAACCAAACTCAAAGTAGCAAGACCAGAACCAATCAAAGACATCAAGCAAATGGAGACAAGACTCAAGTGCAGTGCAACTCAATGCTACAAAAGGAACTAGACTTCAAGTCTGCCATGAACCAAGTTCAACTGAAAACCCAAAACTGCACCACATGATCACAGCAGCCTCAACATCAAATATACATGGGGTAGTGACTAGTTTTTGACCAAGGCTACAATGTGCACAGATGAACAGCCAAGGCTACAATGTGCACAGATGAACAGCTGAGGATATGAGTTCAATGCATATGAAAGCAAGAATGCAGATATGATTATCAAGCTACAACTCAAATGAAACAGATCAAAGTGACATGATGAAGCAATGCATAACCCAAATATACATGACCAAATACAGGACAACTAGCAACATATTTTTCACACATAAAGTCAAAAGGCAAAAATGGACAGTGGTCTTATGAAGAAACAACACTGCAGACAAGCAAAGTGCACCACTAGACCAACAGCAAGTAAACAAATGAATACAAGTTGAAATGCTCAGATCAAATGGAACGAACTAGTGAACAGCAAGATGAACACATGAATGCAACAGAGAAGACAGTACACAAGTGAGGAATGAAGTACAACAAGCTACATGTAGAACAAGTCAGTAATCATCTCAATCATCCGTACGAAAATCAATGCCGTAGGGATGAACGAGAAACAATGGAAGTAGTGTCAAACAAAAGGTCGAAAAGTGCTCAGGAAGGAACACAAAAATGGCCAGAGTTGAAGTACACAAGGGACGTAAACAACATCGCATATCAAAGTCAAAGGCCGATGTGAAAATGTCATAAAACAATCAAGGCCAATGACAACAGCATAAAGTTGCAGTTAAACCGACCAGAGAAGATGGCCAGAGACGAAGCTCACAGGGGCCAGAAAGTCAAAGTCAACCAGAAAATATTCTCGAAACCAAAAATAACTAAAAGTCAAAAATCAAATCCAAATAAAAGAGGAAAGTTTCTACCGTATCGATCAAGGAAAAGATCGAATGCTTCGAAATCAAAAGCGTGTGAATCAAGTCAAAAATATACGTATTTGACTAAGTCACAAATATCACAATCGTTCAAGTATTATCAAGCGGCCGAGATAATAAATTGACAAATTCAAACACATATATACGAACGAGAATCAAGGGTTTCGAACCCTATATAAACCAGCCTAAACATCATCGGCAAGAGATAGAGATTCGAGTTCGAATAACAGTGAATACTAACATCAAACTCAAATCTACAATCTAATTCAAGTGAGCCAAAACCAGCAAGAAAAAGGAGAAAATCACATACCGAAATCATCAAGTCGAATTCAATTGAATCTGAAGCAGCCGGAAGCAAGCTACAAGGAGTAAAACGATCGATAGAGCAACAGGCAATTATCCGTTCAATCGATCAACATTCAAGCAGTGACTCGAAGCCCTAAAACAGAACGAAGCCCTAATTCTTGAAGACGAACGAGAAAAAGAACTAGCCACCATTATCTCAAAGAAGAAAGCGGGTCAACAACAAATAGAAGGGATTTGTTTTTAACTTTGTTTTTGGGCCGGCTTTATTTTTAACACTTTGGCTAAGTTTCTATTTTAAATTAGGGTTTTTGAGTTATTCTTGTTTTTATTTTCTATACTTTTCAAATCAAATCTGGGTAAATCACCACCTAGGGTTTAGGTTGTGTCTGATTGTCTAGTTAGGATTAGTTCAGTGAGCAGGGTTTGCGAGTTTTCAAAACACTATAGGCGGTAGCAAGGTGTGCGAGTCTGTTAGAGTGTTTGTAAGCGGGAGACTGTTTAATTCTAATAGAAATCTGGGAATGCAGCAGTAGGCAGGGGATGCCGAAGCTGGGTAAATTTTGTGTGTGATTTACTTTTCAGCATATTTACTTCTCTGCAGTTTGTTTTGTGTTTAGATTCGAGAAAATTTGCTATAACCCTATTCACCCCTCCCCTCTAGGGTTAATCTAGATCCTACAAGTGGTATCAGAGCCCGGTATTTTTCTTTAACTCTAGAGTCATGAATCCACCAAATAATGCTTTTTCTGAGGGGCAATCTATTGTTAGGCCACCCATGTTTAATGGGAATGATTATGCTTATTGGAAAGTTAGGATGGGTATTTATCTTAGTTCTATTGATTATGATGTTTGGGACATTATTGAAACTGGCTATAAATCTCCCACTATAACTGTTGGTGATACTGAGATTCCTAAACCTAAGGATAGGTGGGACGCTAACGATAAGAAATTAAAAACTACAAATGCTAAAGCCATGAATGCTTTGATCTGTGCTCTTGATAAGAATGAATTTAATAGAATTTCTCATTGTAAAACTGCGCAGGAAATTTGGCATACCTTGGAGATGACACATAAAGGAACTTCTCAATCAAGGAGTCTCGTCTAGCCCTATTCAACGATGAATACGAGAACTTTGTGATGGACAAAGGCGAGAGCATAAAGGAAATGTTTGGACGCTTTTCAACTTTGGTGTACAATGCTAGAGCGCTTGGGAAGGTATTCACTGAGGTAGAGCTTGTGAGGAAGGTGCTACGAGTCTTACCAATGAACTTTGAGGCAAAAGTCACGGCAATACAAGAATCGAAAGATCTGAGTAAACTAAGCATGGAGGAGTTGATCGGCAACTTGATGACATATGAGCTTGAGCTAAAAACAAAGGAGGAACGCAACAACTCCGAATCAAAGAAGGAGACGATTGCCTAAAAGAGCAAAGAAGAGAGCAATGAAGAAGAAGAAAATCCAATTGAAGTGCTTGCAATGGCTGTCAATAATCTTAGAAAATGGTCAAGATTCGGGACACGCAAGAAGAAAACAAATGGTAATAGGTCAAAAGATTCTGACAATTCCGATAATGAATTGACTTGTTATAACTGCAATAAGCCTGGTCACTTCAAACAAAAATGCCCACTTCTCAAAAAAAACAAAGGAAAGAAAAAGAAGAAGAAGGCCTTTGCAGCGACTTGGGATACTGAAGAAGGAGAGGAAGTTTCGAATAATAGCTCAAAGGAGGCTAATTTGTGTCTTATGACAAAATCAGATTCAAAAGCAAGTTCAGAGGAATCTTGTGAGGTAAGTAACTATTCTTAAAAAGAACTTGTTTTGATGTATTGTGATTTTGCTAAAACAATTGATACTCTTGAATTTAAAATTGAAAAACTGAAATCTGATAGGAGAGAACTTGTCCATGAAAAATTTAGGTTAGAAACTGAACTTGAAAATATTCAAAACCTAGACTGTAAAATATGTAAAAGTTTAGATTCAGAATTATCAAAACTTAAGAATAGCTTTGAGAATCTTGAAAAAGAAAACTTGAGTCTTAAGGAAACCATTGACACTAGGAAAAAGGATTTTATAAATAGATGCACCTCACTTGTGACTGAAAACACAACACTAAAAACCAAAGTCCAAAATCTTGAGAAAACTCTGAATAACTTTTCAAGAGGAGAAAAATTATTCAACATGTTATTGGAAAATCAACTTTTTGCTAATAATAGAAAAGGACTAGGTTTTGGGAAAACACAAGTTGATGATTATGCAAAAGGTAAGAGTGTCTTTGCTAGATGTGAAATAATTGGTCATCGTGTTGAAAATTGTAGTCATAGGAACAAGAACACAAAATTTATACAAGTTTGGGCTCCTAAGAATTCTACAAACAAATTTCATGTCTATTGGAACAAGAATAAAAGGACAAAACAAGTTTGGGTACCAAAAGGAACATATATTAATAGTTTTGGGTCTACTCAAACATATTCATCAAATCATTATGCCACTAACAACCATGGACCTATAAAAACAAATAGGTCACAAAAATCTTTTACCGTGTAGGTGTGGTGGCAGGCTACGGAACAACATTAGTGTTATCTGGATTCTGGTTGTTCCAGACACACAACGGGCGACAAATCAACGTTCCTTAGCCTAGTATAAAGGTGACAGATTCACAATGGGCAAACAATGAAAGATTATCGTACAGGTAAAACAGGTAATTGAATTTATTCTCAAACGATAGATAAAATGTGAAAATCTGCACCATAATCTAAATTAAATCAGCCAGTTATGTGAAATCATTGATGATGTTAATTCTGATTTTTTAACCAATCATCTTTAAATAGAATTACTTGAAGTAATTATGATGGTTGATAGATTCTAACTAACTTGATATAATCTTACATGACTTGTTCTTATCTATGACTTTGATTTGTGCTTAAAAGTTGACCAACCATTTTTTTTTATCATTGAATTTAATCTGTTTGGTCAAATTATGATGTTGATTGATTACTGATTACTCATGCTATAAAAAGGTTTTTAAGAAATTGTTGAAATTGTTGAAACTTTATTGGTGAAACTTCAAGAAATTGTTTTGAAATAATGATGATGGTTTAATGACTGGTGATCCTACGGTTTCTAAATCTGACACTATGATATTTGTTTGATGGTTAACACGACTTTAATTCAAAGTCAAGAAAATTTCGTTTAAAGATTGTTGAAAATAATTCTGAGATAGTTTGTTGAAATTTCACAATCTGGTCCATGCTTAATCCAACGAGTGAATATTGAGTGAAATTTAAAGTCAGATGCAGATCACACTGGTAATATAGTTGATAGAAAAATTACTAGTGGAACGTGATTATATTTCTAGACATTCATTTGCTGCATCATTTTTCAAAGAACATATCTGCATATTTTTCACTTGAAATAATTTCTATTTTAGCAGAAATTTTTCTTAAAAACCCCTTCTAGAAAATAATTTCTGTTGACCTTGTATCAGATTAGTTATTTAAGAAATTTTGATTTTATAACTATTTTTGAAATTGATTTTTTAAAAAAAACTATGTTAACTGATCTGACCCCCTAATAATTATCTAAAAAGATCGATAGTGATTGAAAATAAGATGAGAGTTGATATTAATCATATATTATGACTTGAGAAAGTATGATTAGAAAATTTCTTTAGAAATTTAAACAAGAGTTATAAAAACTTTTTGTTGATAAATATTCCATGATCATTTCTATTTCTATCATCTTTCTATCGACCATCACTCATCAAAAGTCAATATAGTATGTCAATATGTGGTAGTTTAAACGGGAAATCATTTGTGCTTCAATTTTATTATATTTCTAAAAATAATAATATCCAAAATATTCACTCTCATTTAAAAGTCCTCACGGTTATGCATGGGTGAATTACTTGGATTTTTGATTATGTGCTTCCATGCTCATTTAAAAGTCCTCACGGTTATGCATGTATGGAACGCATATCAAAATTAATTGATTAAATAGACAAGTTGATTCTAATCCCATTTAAAAGTCCTCACGGTTATGCGTGGTTAGAAGATACTTGAATTTATTTTTAAAATAAAAATAAAAATTTAGAATACTACTAATCTCATTTAAAAGTCATAACGGTTATGCATGGTTAGTAGATATTCAAATTTCCTGAAATAAATATACCACAAATAGACACAACTATATGGTTTTATTTGATGATATCATCCTATCATTCTAAAGTGGAATATGCGTCAATTAAAGTATTTATGATTTTTGTTTGATTTTCTTATTTAAATTAATATTTACACTCGATTGAGTTTTAATATTGTATTAATGTCTATCACTATATCTCTATTTTTCTATTACTATTATTCTTTTGCTGATGACAAAAGGGGGGAGAAAAGTTAAGATTTTGAAAATAAAGGTCAAAGATTTTCTAATTGCATCAAGGCTCATTTGAATATTTTATTCTCATGCATATATGTAGGGGGAGTATTGTGTAGAAAGAGAGCATTCAAATAGGGGGAGCAAATTGAATGATCAAATACATTTAATATATTCAAAATCTTAAATATATGTTTGTTATCATCAAAAGGGGGAGATTGTTAAATATGCGTGTATATGATTTTTGTTTGATGATAATAAACATATATACATTCATTTAAATGTATTTGATATTGTACTATTTTATTTTTTAAAGATAAAATAAATATTTGCTGAATAAAATAAATAACACAGAATTGGAATTCAAACGAATATTTTATTCAAACAAATATTTATTACAATTTTGATAGTACAATTTCAAGCTCTCACTATAACTATACAATTTCAGTCACAATACAATTACATCACAATTTCATAGTTACATTAGTTCCTCACTACATATCACTCACACTCGTATTTATCTTCAACTTCATTCCAATGTGAATCCAGCATCTGAGCAATCTGCAGAAATATACATTGACGCGGTAAAATTGAAAATAAAATATTTTTGCAGTATAAAACAAAATATGAATTTTGAAAATAATATTTGCCTCAGTTATTTGGGTTGTTCGTCATCATTTGAATTCATCACACACGAACAATGTGACATGCACAGTGTATCACTGTACATGCCACAAGGCCGTGCACAATAATATATGTATATACACTTGATATAGTAACAGGGACAGGTGAGCACAGGTCAAACCCAAACCAAAAGTCGGGTTCAACTCAAGTGCAATAAAACAATGTCACAATTTTCAACACAAGGTTAAATCCGAGCCGCAAGCTGGATTCAACACAAGTGAAACCAAAGCAAAGACCACCAGTGAAACAAGTAATGTACACATGAATGCTACAGTCTCAGGTTTAACCAAAAATTTGATAATGCACAAGTGACTCAAGTACATCAAATCAGAGACATGTATATATACAACTACATGATGACCAGACCGGACTACATGAATACAATGGAGCAATGCAACAGTCAAGTCCAGGCAAATGTAAACGAGTGCACATATGAAGTGGTGCACCAGACATGTCAACAAGCACAGTGCACATATAGTAGTGAAGTACACAAGCCAAACCAAACTCAAAGTAGCAAGACCAGAACCAATCAAAGACATCAAGCAAATGGAGACAAGACTCAAGTGCAGTGCAACTCAATGCTACAAAAGGAACTAGACTTCAAGTCTGACATGAACCAAGTTCAACTGGAAACCCAAAACTGCACCACATGAACACAGCAGCCTCAACATCAAATATACATGGGGTAGTGACTAGTTTTTGACCAAGGCTACAATGTGCACAGATGAACATCCAAGGCTACAATGTGCACAGATGAATAGCTAAGGGTATGAGTTCAATGCATATGAAAGCAAGAATGCAGATATGATTATCAAGCTACAACTCAAATGAAACAGATCAAAGTGACATGATGAAGCAATGCATAACCCAAATATACATGACCAAATACAGGACAACTAGCAACATATTTTTTACACATAAAGTCAAAAGGCAAAAATGGACAGTGGTCTTATGAAGAAACAACACTGCAGACAAGCAAAGTGCACCACTAGACCAACAGCAAGTAAACAAATGAATACAAGTCGAAATGCTCAGATCAAATGGAACGAACTAGTGAATAGCAAGATGAACACATGAATGCAACAGAGAAGACAGTACACAAGTTAGGAATGAAGTACAACAAGCTACATGTAGAACAAGTCAGTAATCATCTCAATCATCCATACGAAAATCAATGCCGTAGGGATGAACGAGAAACAGTGGAAGTAGTGTCAAACAGAAGGTCGAAAAGTGCTCAGGAAGAAACACAAAAATGGCCAGAGTTGAAGTACACAAGGGGCGTAAACAACATCGCATATCAAAGTCAAAGGCCGATGTGAAAATGTGACAGAACACTCAAGGCCAATGACAACAGCATAAAGTTGCAGTTAAACCGACCAGAGAAGATGGCCAGAGACGAAGCTCACAGGGGCCAGAAAGTCAAAGTCAACCAGAAAATATTCTCGAAACCAAAAATAACTAAAAGTGACGGAGACGAAGCTCACAGCTGCTCCAAACTACTTCTCCTCCACCATAGCTGATCCAATCATCCACCCAGTGCTCCTTCTCCTCGCAATGATATTCAATTTTGTCTTCGCCGTTGATCATCTCCACTTAAGCACTACCCTCCTAACACACTACGAACGCCCTACGCCACCAATTTCAAAATGCAACTCGGCCCCTCCCCCATGCTACAGTGAAATGATGCGCCCCTCAATACTCTATCGTGTGCCCTAAAACTTAGCGTCGAGCTGCTGCTTCCCATCACGGTCAGCCTTCGCTTGATCCCATTCCTCCTCAATATCAAGAAATCGCCAACCCTACACAAAACCATGCTCTATAAAAACCGCCGAGCTGCTCCAAACTTGATCGAACACCTCTAACCCACGTCACAACAAGGCTCCTTCAATTCGAGATTTAGAACCAAGTTCCAGACATTATCTTTTTTTTCACTGATTTTAAATTCATTAAACGAGAGAGAGAGGGAGAAGGTATTTTTAAAGGGGGAGATGGGTACGGTCAGAATAGGTAGAGTGGCTTGTAGGGTGGCTGATGTAGATAAGTTAGGCTGTGTGAAGTTAAATCGAAGAAAATTATATTATTTAAAATTCAAAATATCTAGATATTTAATTTTGAAACCCCACCGAGGCGTATCGCCTGGCGTTCTTAATGTTATATCCCTATTCCGAACACAATGGAATAAGTTTCGAGACCTAATTCGATCATATGGAGAAGATAGCTTTTTGAATCCAATTATTATATTAAATCTCCGATGTTGATTTCAACGCGTTTCTATCCTGTACGACCGAACGTTATGTCTGATCGCTACAAAATTTGATGGCGTATTATACTCATTATTACGGACCCAATGACACTAGTTTCGTCGACATCCGAGATTGTGCCTCGGAAGGCTATTTTTACATGTTAATTAAAACGAGTTATTTTTAAAATCGAGTAAGTCACCTTTAAATTCAATTTAAAAGTTTTATTGTCTTCATTTTTAATAACTAGAATTTAAATCAGCTTTGAAATTATTTTTGTCTAGCTTAAAACTCAAGATTCCATTATTTAACCAATTTCAATTATTAAATTTAACAATTAAATTATCCAGTAAATCGCTATATTTGAAATTCAAGTTATTTAATTCATAAAATTAACTTTTCAATATTTAAAGTTGATTAAATATTCCTATTCTAAATCACTAAAATTCTGGGTCGTTACAAGTAATCAGACCTTGTTAGGCAAAATACGATTAATGGTGAGTGAATTCGAATTAACTTCTTACTTTAAGGACATGTACTTAAGAGTAAGTACATAAGGTTAATCTTTATTTCATCTAAAACAATGTCTCCAAAATCATACAAGATAAGAGTTGATGAAACAGCCCCTACGTATCCTTGGTCAATGAGTTGACAAGTTACGTGAGTCAAGAGGCTGCATGTAATACTTTTTCATTAGGGATCTAGTGTGGACCACCCAAAATGAGTCTGGGACCGATAAATATTGATTGACCAATTAACGTTATGAAAATTAGTTTCATAAACTTAAAACCAAATCATTTTTATACACATGTATATGCAATTCATAAATGTTTATGAATACTTATTCTATTGCGCCGAGAAACAATTGTTATTTCAAGAAATACCAAATTCATGATGAAGGAAGCTTTTTTAGAAATTATTAGTAGTATTATGAATTTGTACATGATCCAAACGTAAAAATGATTACAAAGGATGAAATACCAATCCTAAACGGACACAACTTATTACAATGGCTAATAAGAACTCTCGCACATTAAAGAGAAACAATGATTATTTTATATTGACGTCGGGAAAAGAATTTCTTAAATTGTCAATAAGCCACTAAGAGTATGACTCTACCATGTCATGATGCGTAAATATGGAATGGATTCCAAGTACATTATCAAAATATGATTTTGATAGTTATACCCAAAGAGATGTGATTCATCGACCGTAATAATGTCTTCGAGAAGAAGACCAATGTAGTTGGAATATGGTAAACTACGTTGATAGAATAACATCATAAATTTCAATTGTTGAATTTAATAGAGGTGTACATACTCGAACTTCAAAAGTGATATTGTAACGGCCCGCATTTTTGACCGTTCAAGTCGACAATAATCCACACATGTCCAACTCAAACCGTTCAAAAAGGCAGATGGTTATTGGGGTTAAATAAGAAAAGGAAAGAAAGAACAGAAGCAAACTCAGAATCTTGCAGCGGAAGGAACAAGATATAATAATAAAATAACAGTTCATGAAGCTGTTAAATAAATAAATTTGATTATTATTATACATTATAAATCAGAGTTCATACATATCAGAGATAATACAACAATGCAGCGGAACAATAATACAGTAGTAGAATACAAATGATATAATACCAAACTCCGTCTTCGTCCTCCAGAATAAGTCTTCAACCCAAACTGAAATGCTCAGGCTGACCCGAGCGTAATGAAAAGACAAAACACTCGAGTCAGGACTAAAATATCTCATGTAAGTCAAATCAAATAAGAAAATATGAGTGTGACGGCGTCGGAGATGTTTACGGGTTTTGACATCTCCTATCCAGTGTCAACGTGAGTGCAATAACTTAAGAGATGTTACGGGATTTTCCATCTCTCAAGGATCCGTTAAACTATCTACTATGTAGTACAATACGCTATTATAATATGTCTACACTAAAGTAAAAGTATTAAAATAGCGTTAAGCCATGGCCCATTCCACCCTTAACACAGTTTATATTCCCAAGAGCATATACAAGACCGTAGTTTCCCCAAAACCGGAAGTCACCAGAGGGCAATCCATATACTAAAGGTACAAATCAAAATTGTAGTGGTCGCGAATAGGATAATCAGTATGACAAGGTACATGAGGCAATACCAACTAGGATACTAGTAGTTGCGTGATCCGGACTGATGTTGGGCATAGCAGCTACTACCCCAACACCGCGAAACAACACTCCCAAAATCGCGGGGTGCACCCAAATCGAATCACAAAAGTAATAGACATGGTATCGAAGGAGTGTGTCCGCTAGAGATGGCGATCCTCAATGGCCCGGCGCGGCTCCTGTTTTAGTCATGTCAGGGGTCATCCAAAATCGTTCTCTTTCTTCAGTCAACACGTTCATCAAACCATCCACTTCATTCTGGATCAACACTCCACGAATATAGTTATTAAAGTGGTTTTCGGTATCGACAGAGAGTATGTCCATATCCGATCCCGGTCTCTTTAATAACTACGTTATATTTTTCACACCGGTTGGATCTTTTACATTTCAAATCGATTCATAATTGATATCAAAATATCATATTCGCTTCAAAATCAAATCCATTTCAAAATCATCATATCTACTCAAATATACGATTTCATTTCAAAATCATTTTTCGCCTCAATATCTCATTTCGATTTCAAAATCAATTTTCGCCTCAATATCTCATTTCGATTTCAAAATCAATTTTCGCCTCAATATCTCATTTCGATTTCAAAATCATTTTTCGCCTCAAAATCTCATTTCGATTTCAAAATCATTTTTCGCCTCAAAATCTCACAAAACGATTCACATAAACTCGAATTCCAAAATTTAAAATTTAATCAAATTTCAAATCATCAATTTCAACTCGATTCAGCTTCTCAATAAACCATTTCAAATTATCAGTTTCAAATACATATTTGAACCACAAAATAAGCCATTTCACTTTCAATATAATTCGAAACTTTAAATATTTCACATTTCAAACAGTTCATATATTTATATAAGAATATAAGATTCGCTTTAAAATCATTTCGTATTCAAATTAGAATATACTTCAAATTAAACATCTGTATTAAGTAGTTTACTTAATTTCTGGAACAATTCCAATTCAATAAACTTAGATTAACATTCGGATTTCAAGAATTCATTTAAGTATTACATTCCAAATCAATTTCAGTTCAAATCCTATTCAAATCAATTTTATCTTCAAATTTAATTCAATAGTTTCAATTTAGTCCAATTCACAAATTTCTTTGATTTCAATTAAATTCCAAATTAATTAAATCTCAATTTCAAATAAATTTTCAATTCCAAACTCAAACTTGAAATATCATTTCATATAAATTTTCTTAGAAATATTCAGAGTTCGATTAAAAGTCCAATCTTTTAAAACAAATCAACTTTCAAAAATTTACGCCGTATTTCGATTTTTTTCTTAAAACTCTAAACTTCGAGTAATTAAACAATTTCATTTACCAAGTTTAAATTCCAACATCTCGAGCTTCAATTCAAAACAATTCAATTTCCATAAATTGGATTTTATTCTTAAAATCAATTCATTTAAATAATTTCAAAACAACCTTTTAAAATCATTTAATTTAACCAACCCGGTGTCCGTATATAATTTTCTAACCTATGGCCAAGTGGATAATTATTTCAATTTTAATTTCAAGGATGGACATATATCATTTCAATCCAAATAGATGTCATAGGTATATCATTTCAACCTATTTCTTAATTTATTCGAAATGATTCAGTTTACAGTTTATATGCAATAAACAATATACATGATGATAGCATGATATATCAAAATAAATAAACAAACAATATCGACCAATAGCATCCATCCCAACCAATCAACCATAAAGCCAACAACATTCACAACAACTTCATAATTATCAATATCAGGTAATTTGATCGCAATTAAATTTTAACTTCAATTTGACTGTCAATTTAATTTTCAACGGTGAATTCAAATGACAATCTATATGACAATTAAATTTTTATCAAACAACGACAAATAAATCCATATCACTTCATAATGGCAAATTTAACTACCATAAAGATATTCAGTACGTTGTGAGCGTTATAAAACACTCACCTTGAGTTTTGACGATTTAGGATCCAAATAAAGGCCCAAATTTGAACAGTCCCGGAATGCAACCAAACCAGCTCCATATTGTCCGGAATTTCGATACGAACGCAACGGAGAAAACCGCGCGTAAATCCGAGCTCGTATGCAAAAGTTATATACGTTAAAGCGATCGAATATTTAAAATTTTAAATAAATAAAATAACGTATACCTTCTTCCTCAAATTCACGCACGCCGCCTAACCCATCACGCACGAAGTTCATTCATCCACGCGCGCGGCAAACGACGACCGGACATCGATCAGGGGGCATCATCACGTGCGCCTCGCCTTGCTCCACCTCCGCGCCAAGTTTCGCCACCCCATTCGCCACCGTTTGCACGTAAACCAAGAAAAACGCGCACGCTTCCAAGTCAGATCTGGGCGAATCCGTGGCGTATTAGCAGCAATCAACCGTATGGATTCGAAGAGCTCGTCGAGATCTACACTTTTGCTTTTGGAATTTTTTGATTTCGTTGAACGGATTGAGAGATATTAAGGAAAGAAGTTTCGAAATTTCCTGGCCATCGAATTAAAAGTGGCGGCTAAGGGCTGAAACCCTAGGGTTTTTGGAAAATAGAGAAAGTGAGGGCTTTTATAGAAAAATACACGACACTATTCATCCCGGATTTTCCGAACTCCAAACGAAGCGTGCCGGCTGACGTTTCTAAGGTTTACCCCGCGTTCCGAACGCAATGGAACATGTTATTGAGGCTAATTCGGTCATCTGTGCGGGTTACGGCAATAAACGATCGATTTAAAATTAAATCGGTTAATCAAATTTCTGTGAGTTTGGGCTCGCCCCGGATAAACGGTAACTCCGATTAACACGAAATTTGAAACAATACAATAATATCAAATTACGGATCCGATGAAACTGGTTTCGACAAAATCCGAGACTTTTTATAAAATGACTATTTTAACTCGCCGAATTAAAATTAAAACGATTTCGATGCGTTTCGAGCTGCCACGGTCAAACGATAACTCCGATTGCTACGAAAATTGAAATCCGACAATAACAAAATATTACGGATCCAATGGAACTAGTTTCGTTCAATTATGAGATTGTTCGAAAAATGGCTATTTTTCAGTCGATAATTAAATATTAAAATATTCAATTTTCACAAATTAACTTTAAATTCAATTTTTAAAAGTTCTATAACATTACTATAACTCCAATATGATAAGATAAAATTTTACAAATCATTTTCAATCATATTCAACTCGATTTACAATTATTTCTGAAATTTAACTTATTAAATTATCGATTTAATTGTCTAATTAAATCCAATATTCGAAAAATAAATTATTCGACTGTTTAATTTCAATATAAAATTCCAAATTTAAATTATTAACTTTTAAATCAAATTTCAATTGTTCACAAATCCCATTTTTAATTTCACAATAATTAACAATCTTCTTCAATGCAGTTTTCCATTATAAATCCAATATAAAAGATTATATTAGATTCAGCGTTCAATTATATTGTAATTCAAATTCAAGTTACTTAATTCCAAATGAATTCTTTTATTTCGATTTACACTTTCATTATTGAATCAACCATTTACTTATACATTATTATCAATAGTTTATAATTCATTTACTTTCATTTTCTTCAGCTATCATCTTATTTAAATTCACAGTAATATTAAATTACATTCATTTACGTTGATTTCCATATTATAACTTCAATATTAAATGTAACATTTTATTTATTTCGTTGTTTACAATCAAATTCAATTCAATTCAATTACTTGTTACATTCAAATTTAAATCTTTACTTACGTTCAATTACAAGTTAACATCTTTATTTAATTTACAAATAAGTTATTTCAGAATTCAGTTTTGTATTTTAACTTGTAATTCACATTTAACAACACAAAATTTTATTTCATTCGGATTTTTATCCAAAATTTTCATTTTAATTCGTATTTTTAAAGTGTTAAAAATACGGGTCGTTACATTCTCCCCCACTTAAAACTTTTCGTCCTCGAAAAGGAACGGAGAAGGGGAAACCATCATTTAGATATAATTCATTCAAAATATTTGACTTATTTGCAAATTTAGTTATAGGATTTTTAAAACCTCAAAATTTTCTAACTCCCGGATTTTTGAAAAATTTCGGCAGCACCTCCTTTGCGCGGCTAGGACCGAAAAATTTCACAGTGGTAATAATTGCATGATATACATCTCATTACAAGAATGAGGCATCCCAAAACACGGGGAACACAATAATATACCACAACATAAACCGTAATCCGAGAACGTACCTTTTATTAAGCGTTTATTAGCATTTTAACTTACATTTTGCATTTAGCGCAGAAGCGAGCTCCACAGCGAAGCGCAACCCCTTTGCTACCTACTAAAATGCTCAATAACCAAGTTAGAACCATGCATATAAAGATAGATCGATATACTTAGCATAAACAACATAAATATAACATGTTTAGCTTCAAAACTGAAATTCCAATTCCAGGACAGCAAACGAATCTTAGTTTTTGGTCACCTAAACGATAAAATTTGGCAATGGAATCTAAACAAAAGTTGTTGCATTCGTTTCAGGCTTTCCGGAATGTCCAAAATCATCAAATACGGACTATCTGTTCAAAAGTTACGGCTATTTTTCTAAATGGATACGCCTCAGCCTGGGCAATGCATTGCGCAGGTCAGCGACGTTCACTCACGTTTTCTACCCTCTAAGTGACAGAAAATCACAAAACATTTAAAACAAAAGTTTTAGCTTAAGTTCTAAGCTTTCCAGAAAGGGCAAGATGATAAAAATCCGATAAACCAGTAAAAAGTTATGGCGAGAATACTAAGGTGCTTCAGATTTCTACTTCGCACAGGCCATCGACTAATATTGGTGTTTTAAGCCTGGTGGATGAAGGTATTTATCAAAACATTCTAAACAAAACATGTAGCACAGTTTCCAGGCTTTCTGAAAAGTCTAAGATCGTCTAATTTCGTTCAACCATTTAAAAGTTATGGCTATTTTCATTTCAGCTCTCTTTGAGTATTTTGGATTTTTCAAATTTTGCTTTTATTATTTCAAAGTACAAACCATCAATCTTCAAATTTTCTAAAGAAACAATCACAAACACAAAGTCGTTTATTTTCTTATATATCCATGAAATAAGTTTACATTCGATTTGTTTCCAATTTATTCAAGTTTGTTTCATTCATAATTTAAATTCAAGTCAATTTGCTTCAATTTAATTTGAATTTAATTATATTTAATTTCACTTTGCTTCAAATTTGAATTTAATTATTTAATTTTTTTTTTATTCCTTTTATTCAATTCCATTTACACTAATGAATTCTATTTAATCAATTACCATCCAACTAACAACCAATGCATATCAACATTAACATCCATCCAAAATCTACATTAAATCAATTATACATTTCCAAGTCAAAATTTTAATTTCATGCACTTCCAAGTTTATTGACATTTAGTTTCATTCAAATCTAATTAGTTTTTCATTTACTAATTTTATATTTTATTAATTTTAAATTTAATTCATTTTACAACTTAAATTTCCTTTATATTTACAACTATCAATAGATCTTCACATTTTTATTATTTGCAATCACACTTGTATATTATTCATTTACTTATCCTTATTAGCATTTTAAACTTTTTAAGTATTTGGTAAGTTATAGCCATGCAAATAGAATGTAGTTAAACAATATACAACTTCTTTTCGTTCAATTTGAGTGTTATACCTATTAAATAAATTTCCAATTTATTATTTTCCAAATTAAGGGTTACTACTACAATTTTAAATTAAATTTTTTTTTTAACACTTAAATTCAATTTCACCTTTTTCCATTCATAAGTTTCAAACAATTCAAGATTTACTTTAGTTTAATAATTAAAATCATTCCTTGTTAGAGAACTTAAGAATTTCAACTCCGGATTCGATTTAAACCATTTTTTTATAAAAATATAAATATATATACTAATATCTTTATATCTCAAATCATACTTTTTAGAAGAATTTTAATCAGCATTGAAATATATATATACATATACCTATTTTCATTTCATACTTTAGAAATTTACAATTTTTAATCAAAACAGGGTTTAGAAAAACTATTAAGTGATCTCCCCCACTTAGACTCTCGGAAATAAACGTCGATGATGCGTGCACTCATCACCGAAATCATTCTCTTATGTCAAGAGGGGAGTATAACACTTACTTCATTTGAAAATCCTTTGAAAACAATTTCTAATCGAATATACTATCATATAATACTTATATTATACATTTCAAATTTTTGTTAATAAATTTTCAAAACACCGGAATTTAAATTCTCCATCTTAACTTAAATTCATTTTTATTTTATTTTATTTACCATTTATATTCATTGTCAATCATATTTACAAGTTTCATTTCTTAAAATCATCCAATAGTCAATAGTTAGAAATATTGACTAATCAACAATAAACGATAATAATCTAATATTATCATCTCCTAACAACCAATACAATCAAAATTTATAAATTTTCAAGATAATTCTTTTATATATATAAAATATAATCCAAAACAATATTATGTCAATCTGTCATATTCGAGTGTTTAGAAATTCCTATCGATGCCTTGGCGTCCCAAGTACCAACCAGAATTCATTAATACTCAACGGAACAAACTAAAACAATATAAAATCATTTTTATATCAAAATTACAAATACGCTCTCTCATATACACTCAAACTCATTCATAAGGTTTAACCCTATTTCAATGAGTTATTCCCCACTAGAGCCAAGGTAATCTAAACCAAAGCTCTGATACCAACTGTAACGGCCCGCATTTTTGACCGTTCAAGTCGACAATAATCCACACATGTCCAACTCAAACCGTTCAAAAAGGCAGATGGTTATTGGGGTTAAATAAGAAAAGGAAAGAAAGAACAGAAGCAAACTCAGAATCTTGCAGCGGAAGGAACAAGATATAATAATAAAATAACAGTTCATGAAGCTGTTAAATAAATAAATTTGATTATTATTATACATTATAAATCAGAGTTCATACATATCAGAGATAATACAACAATGCAGCGGAACAATAATACAGTAGTAGAATACAAATGATATAATACCAAACTCCGTCTTCGTCCTCCAGAATAAGTCTTCAACCCAAACTGAAATGCTCAGGCTGACCCGAGCGTAATGAAAAGACAAAACACTCGAGTCAGGACTAAAATATCTCATGTAAGTCAAATCAAATAAGAAAATATGAGTGTGACGGCGTCGGAGATGTTTACGGGTTTTGACATCTCCTATCCAGTGTCAACGTGAGTGCAATAACTTAAGAGATGTTACGGGATTTTCCATCTCTCAAGGATCCGTTAAACTATCTACTATGTAGTACAATACGCTATTATAATATGTCTACACTAAAGTAAAAGTATTAAAATAGCGTTAAGCCATGGCCCATTCCACCCTTAACACAGTTTATATTCCCAAGAGCATATACAAGACCGTAGTTTCCCCAAAACCGGAAGTCACCAGAGGGCAATCCATATACTAAAGGTACAAATCAAAATTGTAGTGGTCGCGAATAGGATAATCAGTATGACAAGGTACATGAGGCAATACCAACTAGGATACTAGTAGTTGCGTGATCCGGACTGATGTTGGGCATAGCAGCTACTACCCCAACACCGCGAAACAACACTCCCAAAATCGCGGGGTGCACCCAAATCGAATCACAAAAGTAATAGACATGGTATCGAAGGAGTGTGTCCGCTAGAGATGGCGATCCTCAATGGCCCGGCGCGGCTCCTGTTTTAGTCATGTCAGGGGTCATCCAAAATCGTTCTCTTTCTTCAGTCAACACGTTCATCAAACCATCCACTTCATTCTGGATCAACACTCCACGAATATAGTTATTAAAGTGGTTTTCGGTATCGACAGAGAGTATGTCCATATCCGATCCCGGTCTCTTTAATAACTACGTTATATTTTTCACACCGGTTGGATCTTTTACATTTCAAATCGATTCATAATTGATATCAAAATATCATATTCGCTTCAAAATCAAATCCATTTCAAAATCATCATATCTACTCAAATATACGATTTCATTTCAAAATCATTTTTCGCCTCAATATCTCATTTCGATTTCAAAATCAATTTTCGCCTCAATATCTCATTTCGATTTCAAAATCAATTTTCGCCTCAATATCTCATTTCGATTTCAAAATCATTTTTCGCCTCAAAATCTCATTTCGATTTCAAAATCATTTTTCGCCTCAAAATCTCACAAAACGATTCACATAAACTCGAATTCCAAAATTTAAAATTTAATCAAATTTCAAATCATCAATTTCAACTCGATTCAGCTTCTCAATAAACCATTTCAAATTATCAGTTTCAAATACATATTTGAACCACAAAATAAGCCATTTCACTTTCAATATATTTCGAAACTTTAAATATTTCACATTTCAAACAGTTCATATATTTATATAAGAATATAAGATTCGCTTTAAAATCATTTCGTATTCAAATTAGAATATACTTCAAATTAAACATCTGTATTAAGTAGTTTACTTAATTTCTGGAACAATTCCAATTCAATAAACTTAGATTAACATTCGGATTTCAAGAATTCATTTAAGTATTACATTCCAAATCAATTTCAGTTCAAATCCTATTCAAATCAATTTTATCTTCAAATTTAATTCAATAGTTTCAATTTAGTCCAATTCACAAATTTCTTTGATTTCAATTAAATTCCAAATTAATTAAATCTCAATTTCAAATAAATTTTCAATTCCAAACTCAAACTTGAAATATCATTTCATATAAATTTTCTTAGAAATATTCAGAGTTCGATTAAAAGTCCAATCTTTTAAAACAAATCAACTTTCAAAAATTTACGCCGTATTTCGATTTTTTTCTTAAAACTCTAAACTTCGAGTAATTAAACAATTTCATTTACCAAGTTTAAATTCCAACATCTCGAGCTTCAATTCAAAACAATTCAATTTCCATAAATTGGATTTTATTCTTAAAATCAATTCATTTAAATAATTTCAAAACAACCTTTTAAAATCATTTAATTTAACCAACCCGGTGTCCGTATATAATTTTCTAACCTATGGCCAAGTGGATAATTATTTCAATTTTAATTTCAAGGATGGACATATATCATTTCAATCCAAATAGATGTCATAGGTATATCATTTCAACCTATTTCTTAATTTATTCGAAATGATTCAGTTTACAGTTTATATGCAATAAACAATATACATGATGATAGCATGATATATCAAAATAAATAAACAAACAATATCGACCAATAGCATCCATCCCAACCAATCAACCATAAAGCCAACAACATTCACAACAACTTCATAATTATCAATATCAGGTAATTTGATCGCAATTAAATTTTAACTTCAATTTGACTGTCAATTTAATTTTCAACGGTGAATTCAAATGACAATCTATATGACAATTAAATTTTTATCAAACAACGACAAATAAATCCATATCACTTCATAATGGCAAATTTAACTACCATAAAGATATTCAGTACGTTGTGAGCGTTATAAAACACTCACCTTGAGTTTTGACGATTTAGGATCCAAATAAAGGCCCAAATTTGAACAGTCCCGAAATGCAACCAAACCAGCTCCATATTGTCCGGAATTTCGATACGAACGCAACGGAGAAAACCGCGCGTAAATCCGAGCTCGTATGCAAAAGTTATATACGTTAAAGCGATCGAATATTTAAAATTTTAAATAAATAAAATAACGTATACCTTCTTCCTCAAATTCACGCACGCCGCCTAACCCATCACGCACGAAGTTCATTCATCCACGCGCGCGGCAAACGACGACCGGACATCGATCAGGGGGCATCATCACGTGCGCCTCGCCTTGCTCCACCTCCGCGCCAAGTTTCGCCACCCCATTCGCCACCGTTTGCACGCAAACCAAGAAAAACGCGCACGCTTCCAAGTCAGATCTGGGCGAATCCGTGGCGTATTAGCAGCAATCAACCGTATGGATTCGAAGAGCTCGTCGAGATCTACACTTTTGCTTTTGGAATTTTTTGATTTCGTTGAACGGATTGAGAGATATTAAGGAAAGAAGTTTCGAAATTTCCTGGCCATCGAATTAAAAGTGGCGGCTAAGGGCTGAAACCCTAGGGTTTTTGGAAAATAGAGAAAGTGAGGGCTTTTATAGAAAAATACACGACACTATTCATCCCGGATTTTCCGAACTCCAAACGAAGCGTGCCGGCTTACGTTTCTAAGGTTTACCCCGCGTTCCGAACGCAATGGAACATGTTATTGAGGCTAATTCGGTCATCTGTGCGGGTTACGGCAATAAACGATCGATTTAAAATTAAATCGGTTAATCAAATTTCTGTGAGTTTGGGCTCGCCCCGGATAAACGGTAACTCCGATTAACACGAAATTTGAAACAATACAATAATATCAAATTACGGATCCGATGAAACTGGTTTCGACAAAATCCGAGACTTTTTATAAAATGACTATTTTAACTCGCCGAATTAAAATTAAAACGATTTCGATGCGTTTCGAGCTGCCACGGTCAAACGATAACTCCGATTGCTACGAAAATTGAAATCCGACAATAACAAAATATTACGGATCCAATGGAACTAGTTTCGTTCAATTATGAGATTGTTCGAAAAATGGCTATTTTTCAGTCGATAATTAAATATTAAAATATTCAATTTTCACAAATTAACTTTAAATTCAATTTTTAAAAGTTCTATAACATTACTATAACTCCAATATGATAAGATAAAATTTTAAAAATCATTTTCAATCATATTCAACTCGATTTACAATTATTTCTGAAATTTAACTTATTAAATTATCGATTTAATTGTCTAATTAAATCCAATATTCGAAAAATAAATTATTCGACTGTTTAATTTCAATATAAAATTCCAAATTTAAATTATTAACTTTTAAATCAAATTTCAATTGTTCACAAATCCCATTTTTAATTTCACAATAATTAACAATCTTCTTCAATGCAGTTTTCCATTATAAATCCAATATAAAAGATTATATTAGATTCAGCGTTCAATTATATTGTAATTCAAATTCAAGTTACTTAATTCCAAATGAATTCTTTTATTTCGATTTACACTTTCATTATTGAATCAACCATTTACTTATACATTATTATCAATAGTTTATAATTCATTTACTTTCATTTTCTTCAGCTATCATCTTATTTAAATTCACAGTAATATTAAATTACATTCATTTACGTTGATTTCCATATTATAACTTCAATATTAAATGTAACATTTTATTTATTTCATTGTTTACAATCAAATTCAATTCAATTCAATTACTTGTTACATTCAAATTTAAATCTTTACTTACGTTCAATTACAAGTTAACATCTTTATTTAATTTACAAACAAGTTATTTCAGAATTCAGTTTTGTATTTTAACTTGTAATTCACATTTAACAACACAAAATTTTATTTCATTCGGATTTTTATCCAAAATTTTCATTTTAATTCGTATTTTTAAAGTGTTAAAAATACGGGTCGTTACAGATATCGAGCATATTATGTCAATCCTAAATTTATGTTCAATCTTAAGTTAAGAACTTTAAGTTGGAAATATTCCAAACAATCGGTCGTGTTAATTAAACCTTGGGCTAAGTACATTGCCTTGAATAATGCTGCAATAAAAGAAGTATGAATAAATGCTCAAATTTATAACTGAGCTAGGGTTAATTCCAAATGTTGAGAATTCCATGACATTATTATATAATAACAATGTTGCGATACAAATTGTAAAAGAACTTAAAGCTCATTAGAAGTCGAAAAACATACTCTGAAGGGTTTCACACGATAAATGTAGTTTATTAGTATCGAAGAGAGTTAATTGATAGGGCAAATAGATAAAACAATATAGCATACAGTTCAATAAGGGACTGGTCTGATTAGTTTTTGACAAAACTGATCGAAGGAATTGGAATATGGTCATATAATTGATCCCAAATTCAAGTGAGAGATTGATAGAGTTAGAGGTATGCCCCAGGGGCAATCATGTAATTTGTTACATATGTCTAACTCGATACCAATCTTATTTATAATAAAGGTGTTTGATTTCTATGATATAATTTATCATATTGTGATATAATTAACTAATAGATTAATTCAAAATATATTAGATAGAAAAATCTTTAAATTATATGTTATGTGATAGTAATTACAATATGTTGCAATCATGAGAAATTTATCACATTAAAATAACATATTATTTTAAATATTCCTAGCCAAGATGTTTCGAGAAAGGATGTCAATTCATCCATGAGACTAGAGTACGTAATGCTCTCTAAATGTTGGGCAATATATTACTCGTAGCTGCTAGGGCTAATGGGTTAGGTACTAATGATTATTGGATAACTATAGAATGACTCACTTGAGAGTATTTTGTTGGTTAATATAACTAAGGTCAAATAGAAAATCTCGAAGTGATGATGTTACATAGTTCCTTCAACTTGAGAATACTATGGAACTTTAATTGGGACACTCCACTTTGATTATAGTTAAATCATGGCATTATGTCCACTTAATGACTATAGTTGGGTCCGAGTTGAAGCATTGGAAGTGAAACGCTATTCAACAGAGAATTTGTCTCCTTGGTTATATAGGGTTAGTATCGTGGTCAACTATAGTCAACTCGATGTCAAAATCTCTGGCCAAAGCAATATAGTTAACAATTATTATTATCATTGAACCAAGGATTTTGTGTTTGGATTAATCAAGTTGAATGTGGACGATGTTAGAATTTTGACCAAAACCAAATTCCATAAGTTATAATATGATATAGTATTGATAAAGAGATGGTGTAAATAATCATTACTACCGGGCACCGCTTATAATAGTAAAATTGGATTTTGCCGAAATGATACGTAAGCGATAAATTCAACCAAAATGTCACACCACTAGCTAATATGACATGTAAACATTAATATTCGAATTATTCGATATTAATTGCTAACTGAATTTACACATTTGAGTCGCACAACCGTACTGATGAATACTCCAAAAAACCACATGATTAATTGTTATATAATTCTTTTTTGAGAAAAATGTGTGATCCTCTAGAATAGAGGAGAGCATACATGTAAATATGTATATATCACAAAATACAAGGTGCTACCAACATGCCTGGCAGGTAGCTAATCATAGTACAAATAACAAAGAAAATAATTTAGGTACCCCTAGAATGAGCTCCGGCAAGGCCATCGCCCATTACATCCCAATATCGAGCTCCGCAATTCAACCGCCTGGTATTTAGTTGTTAGAAGTACCTAAAAAATCAATGAAGTAACTCAGCGCCAATGATACTAAAAGACAGCTCCATCTGAGAAGGAAACGCCAACTTGTAGACTCGGAAGAACTGGAAGTGTAAATGATCAGGAATAAAAAAACGCCACTCTATAGTCTCAGAAGAAATGGAGAGAGTGCCTCGCTGAAAAGTTAATCTTCTAGAAAGTAGAACGCCACACTAAAGAAGTAGAAGAACTAAGAAGAACTCCTCACTGCAAATAGCAATCCTGCCATCAGCAATCCTGTGAACCTGCAAAAAGAATCTAACACCATTGTTGGCCAAAACCTGTATCTGTAAAATAAACTAAAGAAAATTATAAGAATAATACACACACACACACACACATATATATATATATGAAATTTATATACATATATGTGTATTAATGAAATAAAAGTAAAGATACTAAAGCTAAGATAATAGGACAGAAAACAATAAAAATTATAAAACAGACTAAAAAAGAATCCAAGATCAAACTAAGTTAAAAATCTATAAACTAAAACAAAAACAAACTAAAACTAAAACAATATAAAACTTATTCTTATGCTCTATTAATCAAAAGGATATTATGATAATCAGTGAAATCATCATTTAAGTTAGAAAAAATGTTAATGCTACAATTTTTAATGTCAAAAATATTGTTTTTATGTTTGAATAACTTAATATTATTATTAACCTCATTAAGATATTCTTTATAATGATTAAGGTCAAATAGACAAAATGTATTTATGATATATAATTCTTGTAAATTAATTATAATAATTAATATTTTTGAAATATTGATTATTTAATTTTTTTAAATGCCATTATTATTTAATAAAGTACGTATATAAAAATTATATATGTACGTGATATCGATAAAAAATTAAATTTGATTTGGTTCAATTACTAAGTTGTTTTGGAAATTTTGAGGGCTTAAACAGCCTGCATCTTTGGTTGGCCATGCATAAAGGGGGATAAGAGATTTGAATGAGATATAATGAGGTATTAAAGAATGAACGTTTTAGAAGAGGGAATTAAAAATGTTTCAATGTTTCCTTTAAGACAAATTCTCTATTATTCATTCATTTACTCTCGTGACATTTCATTTTATTTCTCTCCTCCTCTTCCCCACAGGAAAAAATAAATTGATTTCTAGCCATAAAATTTCCCAATAAAAAATAAAAACAAATCAAAATACAATAAATAAAAGGTGGTGGTTCAGATCATTGCAAAGTTTAGAGGTCGATTTAATTGAATCTAGGAGTTTTATTCATCATTCAAGGTGCATTTTTTGGCCACATCTTAAGGTAACATTCTAATTTTATTTATTCATATTTTTGTCATGCTTACATGGTTTATATTTTATATTTATACATCTCACCTATTTATACATTTATCTAGCTATATAGTTTAGATCCCTTTTTTCCACATCTCATTTAATTAATGGTTCATATTGTTTAGGCAGTTTAGATCCGAGCCTTTTACAATTAATTTATATGTGCCTAAGTTCTCATGTATATTTTGTTATTGTTTTAGAAATTATTGTTTAACAAAAAAAATATTCTTTGATTGAAAACTAATTTTTAATTATTTGATATATTTTTATCATTTATTATATATACAAAAATGAATAAGCTACACATGTTGTTTATTAGACATCACTTTGGAAATTGAATACATGTTTTAAATGTTTGCTGTTTTGAATTTAATTCATTTAGTTAATGCTTACTTTTGTTTAAATATCATTTTAATCTAATATGTTTCTATATGTGTGTTTATATATATAATTGAACTTTTGTGTAAAACATCATAAACCTTTTGAATCCCTCTTAAGCTAAAGTTAGATTTCAATTTGTTACTTTAAAATCAAAACATATATTAGATTACAAACAAGGCTGTCAATGAATGCCCGAAAAATCCATTGATCATTTGCATTCGTATTTGAAAAGCAGATAAATATCTAGCATCCAGAAATACGGATACAGATGCAGATACAAAGACATCCACATCCAAAAATTATCCTTCAAATTTTCATTAAGATTATAGTTTATTTATGTGTATTAGTACAATGAAAGATTTTTTTATATTGCTCGAAACTATTTATTATCATCATATTTGTTAATTTTGCATATTTTTATAATCAAAGGGACTAAAAAATAAATATGTTAAACCAAATTTTATATTTATTTTTCTTTATTGTCGATTGTTGGCAGATATGATATATCTGGCATTTGTCCATATCTGGGGATGTGGATATCCGATAATGATTTCGGTTGCGGAATGGCACTATCCATATTTGTTATCCAGCCGTATGACCAAGCCATATTAGGATGAGTCAGAATGGTCAAATGGCAGAATTGCCAAGTAGGAATCCAGAGCAATAACTGCCAAGCTCGAATGTCGAGCAAAACCAAAGGGTGAAGTCATAAGCTAACCAACTATCTTCAAGTATAGCAAACACTATACCTACAACAAATGCCAAGCTCAAAGATCCAAATTTCACATCAAGATACATTTTGGTACCAAACCATGATCGTGGTTCGATACCGATCCTTGATGTTTGCCCCATCTCTTCTCACAACTCATGCCATATTAAGAGGGAGCAATTACATGCTAGTTCATGCCATGTAGCATGGTTCACCTAATATTCATGACCCAAATGATTGATGGACAAGTCAAGTGCTTTTACCCAACCACCGAACTAAGGAATTCATTCAAATTTCAAGCCCTTAGCAATCCAATCAAGATGTTAAGGACAAGGATATGGGTCAACTAATCATTCACGAAGGAGCAAGGAAGGACTAGAAAACAAAATCATGCATCGGTACCGATCCATAGAGCATGATTCGGTATCGATCCCTAAATGTTGATGAGCTGGCCATGATCTCTTGAGAGTGGCTCCTTCAAGATGTAGGGAATGTGGGCAAGAACATGGATAAGAGAATTTCATCAACTTGCAGCTATAAATAGAGGAGAATGGACATTGTTTAAGGGATCTTTTTGCTTATTTAACGAATTTCTACATTATCTCTGTAATCTCACGGATCATCACCGATCCATAAGAAAAAAAATTAAAACTCAATAGAAACTTCAACAAAGTTTATGTTGATATAGGCCTTTGGTTAGCCAAACCACTATTGTAACTACCCATTATTTACGTATCGAAGGATCGTAAAATATTTTTATTTCATAATTATTAGGTCGCATGACTCTAAAATTTTAGGGAATGACTCTTAAGGACATTTTTCCACATCTATGATTTTTTCTAAATTTCTGTGTGACCAATTTGATCTTAAAAAATTTGTACGGACTATAACTTTTAATAGAAACCGAAGTAGGGTCTCAAACCACTTCTATTTCTTTTGAATAATGGTTTCCTATTCCGTAGAGTAGTCATAATAGCAAAACGGATTTACTGTTTGAAAGTTATGGGTGTTCTAAGTTTTGGCCATTATTGGCCTGCATTAGTAGGTAATCAACTAAGCCTGTATTTAGTCCCACTAACCTATCTCGAAAATTGTGCTAAGAAAAGGCTGTAGTAACTGATCTAAGTCATTTCCTTCATTCCTAAAAATAGCTCCAAACCTCCATTAACCCTGATTTCATCAAAAATCACACCTTTTCTTTACTAATCTTAGCCTAGATCAAATTAAAGGGGTAATTAGCATCTAGGGGTTAGAGATTATCATTTTTGCTGATTTTTGTTCATCTCCTTTGTTGTGCACTTCATATCTAAGGAGAATAATTGGTGTTTTGATTATTTGGGGAGTGGTTCTCGAGCTCTCACTATACTATGCAAGTTTATATAGTAAAAATTGATGTTTTTAACATGATTTTGACTTCAAATCATTTTCTAACTTTAATCACATATTAACATATGTTTATAGCTGAAATTTGAAGATTTTAATATGGTTTAAAAAATGGTTCTATAAACACTTTTTTCATATTCATATGCTTGTGTAAAAGTTAGATCTAGGTTAGGATTTGCTTGATTATCATGTTTTTATGTATTGCATGTATGACTGGATTCTATGTATGATATTCCATATTTGTATGTTGGGCTTTGTTGTGATTTTCTAGTGCTTTTAGGTAGTTAGGGAAGAGATAGGTAGATTTGGAAAATCAAAGGCAAAGATGGTCGGAATTGGATGAAACTTGGATGAGGGACTCAAGAGCACGGGAGTTAGGTAAAGGACTCGGTATCAAGAGTTTTTATCAGTAAGGAGAGCTTATTATTGGTATCGAGAGCTTTTACTTTACGGAAATCATCTTGATGGGAGGTGCTGCTTGAAGTCAAGGCTAGGGGTAATGAGTGAAGGTCAAGTGCAAGAATTTGGCTAAGTACTAGACTTAGTTACGAGAGCTTTGGAGGGAATGGAAATGAGAGCTTTTGGAGTTAGTACCAAGAGCTTATGGAGTAGGTGTCAAGAGCTTTCAGGAGGAGTGGTTGGGGTCCAAGCACTTAGAAGGTAAAGCTCTAGAGGAGTGGGAAAGAACTTAGCCAAAATTGGTTAAATATAACTATCGGTACCGAGAACTTATTATCGGTACTAAGAGGTCAGTCCTTGCTAGAAACAGGGTGGAACTTCATGGAGGGGAAACTTAGGCTCTACAGGTCATGTGAAGGTGTTAGTTTGTTCGCTTAGGGTTTGATGGCGATGTAGTAGCACGATGATAGTTCGGGACTTCGGCGATAGTAACTCGATGGTGAAAGGAGTTAGATTCCGATGATGGCAACTTGATTTTGAAAGAAGTCACAAGAACGGTTATCCATAAAGGGCAGGTTCTAGAAAGGATGACCTGTGGATAGGATTTTTGAATGGCTCTATCATGGAATGGTTCCTTGAGTATAGTGGAAGCAAGGTAGAGCAATGAAAAGGGTTCAGATACACGTACTAAGGTATCGTTGATACTAGAGTGTTTTCTTATGTACTCGAAAGCAAGGGTATTATGAATGCACTCATGGGTACTAGGAAAGGCTACCATTGGAAAGAATCTGTGTACCTGGACTACGGGAAAGGGTCTGCTATTAGCTTCAAGCTAAAGATGAGTACATTGAAAATCAGGATTTCCATTACTCCCTGGCATAGGAAAGGCCATTCGAGTTATCGTATATCTAGAGCACATTGAGTGATGATGAGAATTGTTTAATGGATGCTATGGTTGCTTTGGTTATTTTCTCCTGCAGTCTATCACTCTAGGGATGGCACTAGAAATAAGTATTGGGGATAGGGATACCTGGACACCAGTAATCATACTTGGTTTGTAGTATACCTTTACTATATTCGTAGAGCAACATATTATGTTCGTTATGTGCTGACTCTTTATTCGTAAGGTCTGGTCGGGTATGGTTCGTATACCCTTGTTCCTTACTATATCGACTTGTATAGTATTTTGAGATTCATTTAGCATTCACACCAGACTGTTGTTTGACTCGAGGTTTTATGCTTTGCTTCTTATTATCTTAGGTACTCTTAAATGAGTAGACTAGATAGCAGGTCTAGGTGCGATGTAGTAGCTATGTAGAAAACAAGCTAGATTGGACTACCTCGTATGATATATAGATTTCTATGCTTATTCCATTGTGCAACACTATGGAGCCTTGACAGTGCTTGCTTATTACTGTTATAATGAGGTAGTTATTCGAGTTTATTTCCGCTTGTATAAACTCTATTACTGTTATATTACTCTATGGATCTGTACTATGATATTTGGTTTACTTAGTTATTATAGTCTCTCTTGTTCTATATCAGTGATGTATTATATTTTATTCCATGCACTATAATATATACGACAGGTTCTATGATGTTTTATTTCATTTCCATCCCTTGATGATCGTCCAACATTGGCAGGGCACGTCAACAGCGCATTATTTGTTTACATTGGGTGCCAGTGGTGTAGAGCGGTTGTCACATCTGGTATCAGAGCTTAGGTTACATGATTAACCAGAGTTTATATCATGGTCTAGTAGTGACAGGGAAAGAGATCACCCTAGGCTGGATCAAGAGTATATATATACAAGAGAGTGCATCTTGTTATATATTTTGGTTTCCAAAACTATATAGTAGTATATATAGTATATAAGTTGCATGCACATACAAGTACCATCGATACAATTTTATTTTTGAGAGACTGGTCATTCTGTTACCGATCAAGAATAAGCCGACATAGTGTGAGGAACTCCAACTTCGGAGATCAGGAAGGGGTGGGTTTGGGGGTTGCTAATCTTAACTTGCAAGCTATGTTCAATGCAACGATGGCGTACATGCTGCAGAATACCCAAGGGCCGCTCCAAATGTTGTTGTTGGTGGTGATGCTCAAGTGTAGGCGCCAAGGGTTGACTTTGCCAAGCTATGCAAGGATTACTCCACCTTAGGAGGCAAACCATTTCTTGGAACATAGTCGGCCATCGAAGTGCAGGATTGGTTGGACACCTACGAGTGTATTTATAGTGATATGGAAGTAGATGATGCCATGAAAAGGAAGCTGGCCTCTAGATAGCTTCAAGGGCGGGCCATGAACTGGTGAAATATCATTACTATTGCTATATCCAAGGATCGGTTTACTTGGGACCAGTTCAAGGCTAGGATTGAGGAGAAGTTCATCCGACTGCCTAGAAGTCGGTGCTATTCAAGAGATTCGCTGATCTAAAGCATGGAGATATGTTTGTCTCCGAGTATATTACTAAGTTCGATGCTTTTTCAAAGTACGGGATATCCTTGAACGACACTTTGTTGAGGAAGAATGAAAATTTTATTATGGGTTTGGACGATTATCTATGTAACATCCCCTATCTTGAGGCCCGAAGCTAAGCACTACAGATGCTGCAGTCATCCATAGTATTAACTTTTGGTGAGGTAATGTTAATGGTATCCATAATAGCAGAAGCACATGAATATGAAATAAAATCACAGATTTCAAAAACACCTTTTCTGATTACATTTCAAATCCATATTTCATATTTAGTTACATAATCCTAAAAAAAATCCCAGGTTTTGATCAAACATAATTATTACAAATTACGCCAAGAGCAACATGTGTAGATGCCCCCTTGGATGATCAGAGTACTAAATAGACATATCAGTCGTTAATACATCACAGCAAAAATAAAATTAAATAGCTCCTACATAGTTAACTTTGCCTCCTCCACGTCTTCGGAAGCTTATTCGTCCAACCTACTAAACCATAAAAACCTTAACTCTCAATCTACTCAAATTAAATTTTGAGCACCCGAGAGTTTAAGGGGAAAACATAAACTTTGAGTCAGACATAAAGCTTGGTGTAAATAATACTATTACATCTCGATTTACTGATAATAAGTGATACCATGCAGCTTAGCGAAATGGGTTTCCCCTCACTAATATCCCTTTAAAAGCATATCTTTTGCAAATCAGAATCTTGCAATCAAACTGATTATAAAAATAATAGCAAATACATATATGCATAAAAATCAGGAATCAATGGACCAACTGTCCATGCTATAGTTTTACCTGGCTAACTATTAACCATTGGTTGACTTGGGCCTACCAGTCATAATCAAGAATCCAACTTCTGTTAGACATAATACTAGGCTGACTGCCCTTAACTTCCTTTTTTTTCTAGGGTCAACTGCACCTAATGGTTTTACGAGCTCACCAATAACCTATTTTTATTTTATATATTCCCTTCTATGTGTAACCTCATTTTAGTCCCACTTGTGACAAGCCCTACACACTGGAATTTTGAACTTATTTTAGCTAGGGGCTAATAGCTAAAGTATAAGGCGCGACCCTACACTAGTCCTATCTGGTCTCCTAATATCTGATTCATAAACTTAGGATTAACTACCCTATTCATGTTTCATTTCCTGTCTTAGGGTTAACTACCCTGTTAAATTTCATTTCCTTGTAAAATAGTCTTTACAAATGATTTACCCCTGCAATCATACCTTTATAAAATAAGGAAATCATATACTTTGCTTTACTCAAAATACTTATGCCGTGATATATACTTTACACAAAACAATGTTGATGAAACTTTATCGATGGGATTATATGTCCCTTCAAAGTAAGTTAAAACCCTTTTTAATTTAAAAGAGTTTAAGCCATGAAGCCAAGGTAAAACCTTCGAAACCCTTATTTAAAATTTAAACAACGCCTTTCGAAACCATTGAGAACAACCCTTCCGAAAGCTTTACTAAAACCTTAGACATACTCTTTTAAAACCATTTAAACTTGTCTTTCAAGCATTGGAAACCCTCCATTTAAATACTCAAAATAAACCTATCGAAAACATTGGGGATCTCCTCTTCGAAACACATATTATATACCTTTCGAAAGCATGGGTTCAAGTAAAGAATCATGGAAACATTACTTCGAAACCTTTAATAATTATTCCTTTCGAAACCATTGGGTTTAACTTTTAATATAACTAAGGGACATGAAGAACTAGAGTGAATGCATTACTTTCGAAAGCATTTATCCTAAGTAAAGAAAGAGGACAGTTTCGAAACCAACCCTTTTGAAACCATTGCCTCCGAAACCATTTAAAAGCGGCTATGTGACCCTTTCGAAAACATTGAGAAAGCTTCGAAGAAAAAGGTGAAAGCACCCTTTCGAATGCATTGATTCGAAAGGTATGAATGCAACAGCTAGGTTTCGAATAAGTTTGAAAGTGGTTATCCTTTCGAAGGCTTCCTTTTTAATCATAAGTAAGCAGCAACTCATTCGAAAGCTCTTTTATATAAACAAAGGCAAGTTGATTAAGTCGAAAGCTAACTCCAACCCCTTCGAAAGCATCATTTATAAACAAAAGTAGTTCAAAGTTAATAAGAATAGCTTCTACCCCTTTGAAAGTAAGGTTTCGACACTATATCTTCCGTCTTTCTCCAATGCACCACTTATCAATTGCTTGGTACCATGTGCTTTGGTTTCTAATGGGTTAGCGGGGGTATGGTGTCGAAAGCTAGTATATGGAAGTGGCGAAGTAGTAATTCCAAGCAAAACTGATTTTTAGCTTTTAAAAGAAATTTCTTATCACCTAACTTGTCCTATTTGTCAAAACATAATTGATTTCCATTTCTTTATAAAAATGTTTTTCTAAAAGTGCTGCCGAACTCAGAATTGTTAATTAGTTAAATAAGCCCTTCTCCTTAATAAAACATATAAAACATTTAAGTCTCTTAGATTAAATAATTTTATTATCATAGTAAAATACTTAAGAAAATTCCCTAAAAATTACCATAATTCACTTCTAATATGTTTTCTAACATATTTAAATTTCAGACCCAAAATCAATATATAATTGCCATAATTAATTTAAACACAATTAGCTATTTTCTTTCATAAGAAATTCATAATAAACCTACAATTGCTTAGGAAATTATGAAACTTGAAACCCATTTCTAAAATAATGTTTCGACCATATATCAAAAACGCAAGTCATTTGGATGTCATTTAGTAGGTTTTCCAATCTAAACTTATCATAAAATCTATATTAAACATCATAAATCATCAATAAACATATATCCTTTCAAACAAACATAACATGGCATATTATTTGCAAAATTAATTTGGGTTAAACCTTGAAACCGAAATTATCAATAAAAGTGAGATGTAAATCAAATTATTCACTTTAGCTTGGTGTTAAGAAGGTTGAGATTGGTCCTTTGATTAATCCCTTCAAGCTTTCTACTTATTTCCTAGCTTATCTTCCTTTTGATTTCTCTTAACGGTGGCCGGTCGAGCTTAAAAGTGTTTTGGTTTTATTTGTAAATGTTGAAATGAGTAAGAAATGAAGGTAAGAAGGTTTAGGGTATAAGATGAAGACTATTCATATTTTGCCCTTATCATATTTCTCCTATTTACTTCTTCTTAATTCTCTTTTATTTATACATTAATTAAGGCACGACCCTCCATATTGATTAACAAATCCCAATCCCCTAACCATCTACGTTATTTCATTTAATTTATCTAAATAAATGCCCTAAATAATGTTAGTAAAAATTAGGGTTATTACAATTTAGGAAAGAAGTTGGTGAGTCACGATGATCCATTGGAGAGACTTGTCGAGAAAGCTCTTCACCAGGAGAGTTTATACCCTAAGTCCAAATTAGTTATTGTTGCTAAGGAAGAGCCCAAATCGCAACATGGCGGTGGAGGCAAGTAGAAATGGAATGGAAAGAGGAAGAAGTATTAGGGAAAGAATGCTCAAATGAAAGGTAAATGGAAGCCCTTATGTTTTGGTTGTGGAGACAGGGGTCACCTAATTAGAGACTACAAAGCAGATGGGAAGAAGTGTTATAACTATGGAAAGTTCAGACATACGTATAAAAGTTATCCAGAACCAGCATAGTAGAAGCAGGTTGTGAAAGCATAGGCTTTGGACACTGTTCCAATTTCGTCTGGTGCTTCCTCGACTAAAGAGAAGGGGAAGAGCGTTGTTATTCAAGGTATGCTTTTTATTTATGATGCTCTCATACGTGTTTTATTCGATAACGGGGTTTTACGTTCCTTCTTTTCTAGTGACCTAGTAGATAAATTGGGATTGAAATCTAAAATAGTTGACTGCCCTTTGATTGTGATGAACCCTATTGGAGGCTCCACTAGCTTGTTATGGTTTGTTGTGGATTGGTCTTATCGAGTCATGGATGCTCTTTTATTTGTGATTGCTTTGTTTTGAATTTCTTTGGGTTTGGGATTATCTTGAGGATGGACTGGCTAAGGAAGTATGTGGTAGTAGTGGATTGTGAGAAGCTGTTGGTGATGATCGGGGCTGTGGATGGGCAGACTGTGGTGATTGGTTGCCTACTACAGGATGGAGTTATGGTTAGCTTTCTATATTCATTCGAGATTCCACAGGAAGGGTTATCATCTGTGCCTATTGTTCGAGAGTATCCGAACGTGATTGAGGAGGTGATCGGATTACCATCGGATCGAGGGATTGAGTTTCCTATAGACTTAGCAAAGGATGCCAGACTGATAGTTATACCTTTAAGGTGTATGGCACCCAAAGAGCAAAAGGAGTTGGAGGTGCAAGTAAATGACCTATTGAAGAGAGGGTTCATTAGTAGGAGTATATCTCAGTGGGGTGCACCTATATTATTCGCCACTAAGGCAGATGGCTCTCTGAGGTTGTGTATAGATTACCATGAGCTGAAGAAGGTGACAAATAAGAACAAGTATCCACTCCTACGTGATGATGACTTGTTCGATCAGCTCCATGGTGCGATGGTGTTCTCCCAGTTAGATTTGGCGATAGGATTTCAACAGTTTAGGGTAGCAAAGGAGAGTGTATCGATCATCGTGTTTCGTATGCTATCTGGTTTCTATGAGTGGTTGGTTATGCCGTTACGGCTAATCAAAGCTCCAACATACTTTATTGATCTCATGAACCACATCTTTAGGGATCAGCTAAACAAGTTTGTACTTGTGTTCACGGATGATTTTCCGATCTATTCTAGGAAAGAGGAGGAACACAAGACGCGATCGAGGAATGTCCTTGAGGTGTTGAGGAGGCACAGGTTGAAAGTGAATTTTTCAAAATTTCACTTCTAAAGAAGGAAAGTGAGATTCTTGGGTCATGTCATCTCTGAGTAGGGCATCGTTGTAGATCCAGCCAAGGTGGCAGTGGTTCGGGATTAGATCCAAGCCAATAATGCTAAGGATGTGAGGAGTTTCCTAAGAATAGTGGGATATTATAGATGTTTTATCAAGGACTTCTCGAAGATAGCAGCACCATTGACCGGTTGGATGAAGAAGAATCAAACCTTTTTTTGTGATGCAAAGTGTGAGCATGCATTTGTGAGTCTGAAGGAGAGGTTGATGAGTGCACCAGTATTGACCATTCCGAACGGGAATGAAGAGTTGACAGTATACAGAGATGCCTATGGTAATGGATTAGGTGCGGTATTGATGTAGAAAGGGAAAGTTGTTACCTATGCTACTCGACAGCTGAAGCCGCACGAGACGAAGTATCCAACTTGGGATTAGGAGTTGGCAGCGATAGTGTTTATTTTGAAGATATGAAGGCATTAGTTGTTAGGAGAAAAGTTCGAGCTGTTCACGGACCATAAATCCATGAAGTACCTTTTCTCCTAGAAGGATCTCAACCTTCGCCAACAGTGATGGTTGGAATTCTCGGCCTCCTAAGACTTTGGCATTTCTTATACGCTCGATAAGGGAAATGCGGTCACCGATGAATTGAGTAGAAGACATGCTAGTTTGGAAGTGATGTTCGTGGAGTGGAAGTAGTTGGAGTATATTGTTGGATATGACTACAGACCACATTGCGAGTAAGAGCCAAAGATGTTGGCAAGTTTGATGATCAGACCTACCTTGATTGAGTGGATCGGTACTAGTTAAAGGTGAGACACTAGACTACCAGAACTCATGGAGAAAATAGTAGGAGGCGTAGAGTCTGAAGATATGTAGCAATAAACACTCGATTGAGAAGGTTGGCTCCATAAGGATGGGAGATTTTTTGTTCCTAATGTTGATGAATTACGAGATGAGGTGCTACAAGAGTGCCACTATTCTAGGTTGACCATACATCCTAGCGGTAATAATATGTACTGTGATATGAAGCAAACCTACTATTATGAGGGGATCAAGCAGGATGGCGGGACATTTATCTCAAAGTGTATAAACAGGCAGTTGGTGAAGGCAAAACAAAAGAAGCTAAGTGGGTTTTTGCAACCGGTTGAAGTTCTCAAGTGGAAGTGGGAGAAGTATCGATGGATTTTATATTGATGGACCGCTGAGGACCCAAGCAAGTACGATATTATTTGGGTCATAGTTGATCGATTGACTAAGAGCGATCGATTTAAACCCATCAATCAAGTAGAATGGCAGCCAAGCTCGCTGAGTTATATGCGAAATGGGTTGTACGATTTCATTGTGTGCCGAAAGAGCATTGTGAGCTACTGAGATTCGTTGTTCACTAGTGGGATTTGGAAGAGCTTGCAAAAGGTGTTGGGGATCGAGCTGCATCCCAGTACAACTTACCACCCACAAACTAATGGGTAGACCAAGAGAGTGAATCGTATATTGGAGAATCTCTTGCAGGCTTGCATACTTGATTTCGGAGGCTCATGGGATGTCACTTGCATTGGGTGGAATTCGAATACAACAATAGTTATCAGTCTAGTATCGGTATGGCACCGTATGAGGCATTGTATGGCTGACCATGTAACTCCCCATCGTATTGGTAGGAAGTGGGCAAGTAACTAATATTTGGGCTAGAAGTGATTAGAGAAACCTCGGAGAAGATAGAGATCATTTGATAACGAATGAAAGCTGCTCAGGATAGGCAAAAGAGCTACGCTGATAGCAGACATAGAGGCTTGGAATTCTCCATCAATGATATGGTGTTTGTGAAGATTTCTCCTTTGAAGAATGTTATTCGATTCGGTATTAAGGGAAAGTTAAAGTCGAGATTCATAGGTCCTTTTTCGATAATAGAGACAATTGGAAGTCTAGCCTATATGGTCGACTTACCTCAGAAGATAGCTGGTGTGCATAACATCTTCCATGTTTCTCATCTGTGGAAGTTTGTGCACAAGTCAGGCTTAATGATTGCACCGGATCAAGTTGATGATATCGAGGTTGAACCAGAGGCTTTGAGACCTCATAGGCCGATTTGTATAGTCGGACATGATACGAAACAGCTTAGAAGGAGGACGGTAGAGTTAGTAAAGGTTCAATGAGGCGAAAGTGAAGGCAATTGTACGTGAGAAACTGAGGATTACATAAGGGCCACACATCCAGAGCTCTTTGCATGGTGAGGCCTACTATTTATCGTATTTACTTTCACCTTTGATATCATATAGGGTAGTTTAGTATCTCGCATGCTAGGGTACGTTCACATATACTACTAATTGCATGACTGCTTATTTGATATGTTTGATGGTTGCACATGATTGTTAGTCATGTAGGGTAACTATGGCGGATTATTTTTTGATCCAGTTGGGAATTTCAGGGCGAAATTTCTAAAGGTGGAGAGAGTAACGACCCGTGTTTTACATATCGGAGAATTGTAAAATATTTTTATTTCATTCATATGAGGTCGTAGACTCTAAAATTTTAAGAAATGACTCTTGGGGAGATTTTCCACATCTATGATTTTTTCTGAATTTCAATGTGACCATTTTAACCCTGAAAATCTTATCTGGACTATAACTTGATAGGAACCAAATTAGTGTCTCAAATCGTTTCCATTACTTTAGAATGATGGTTTCCCATTCTGTTGAGTGTTCATAATAGAAAAACAAACTTATTGTTTAAAAGTTATAGCTATTTTAAGTTATGGCTGCTGGTGGCCTGTATTAGTGGGCAATTAACTAAGGCCATACTTAGGCTCACTAATCTATCTCGAAAAATATGCTAAGGGGAGGCTATATGGACTGATAAGTTATTTACGTCTTCCCCAAAATAGCTCTAAACCTCCATTAACCCTAATTTCATCAAAAATAACACATTTTACTTACTAATCTTAGCCTAGATCATAATTAGAAGGGTAATTGGTATCTAGAGGTTGGAGGTTATCATTTTTTCTATTTTGTGTTCATCTCCTTTGTTGTCCACTTCAGATCTAAGGAGAAAATTTGGTATTTTGGGTATTTGGTGAGTGGTTCTTGACCTCCCACTATACTATGCATGTTTATTTAGTAAAAATTGATGTTTTTAACTTGATTTTGACTTTAAATTGTTTTCTAACTTTAATCACATGTTATCATATTTTTATGGCCAAAATTCAAAGATTTTAAAGTGGTTTTCAAAATAGTTTTGTAATCCCTTTTGTTCATATTCATATGCTTGTGTTAAAGTTAGATCTAGGATAGAATTTGCTTGATTATCATGTTTTTATGTATTCCATGTATGAATGGATGTATAGGTATGATAATTGTATGTTGGCCTTTGATGAGGTTTGCTGATGCTTTTAGGTAGTTAGGGAAGAGGTTTGAAAATTTGTCAAATCGAATGCAAAGATGGTTAGAAATGGATGAAACTTGGAGGAGGGGTTCTAGAGCACGGGAGGAGCCTAGGATTTAAGTTGCACCAAAATTGGAGCTAAGTAGAGGACTCGGTACCGAGAGTTTTTTATTGGTGTTGAGAGCTTATTATCGGACCGAGAGCTTTTTCTTTATGGAAATCATCTCGGTGGAAGGTGCGGCTTTAGGTCAAGGCTAGGTGTAATGACTGAAGGTCAAGTGAAGAATTTATCTAAATATTATTCTTGGTACCAAGATCTTTGGAGGGCATGGAAATGAGAGCTTTTGGAGTCAATACCAAGTGCTTTGGAGTTGACGCCGAGAGCTTTCAGGAGGAGTAGTCGGGGTCCAAGCACTTAGAAGATGGAGCTCTAGTGGGTGAGGAAAGAACTTAGCCAAAATTGGCTAAGTATAACTATCAGTACCGAGAGCTTATTATCGAAATTGAGAGGCCCCTTTGCCAGGAATAGGTTGGAACTTACAAGAGGGGAAGTTAGGCTCTGTAGGTAGTGCTAAAGGTGTTTGTTTGTTCTCTTGGGTTTTGATGGCGATGTAGTAGCATGATGGTAGTTCTGGACTTTAGTGATGGTAACTCAACGGTGAAAGAAGTTAGGTTTTGACGATGGTGGCTCGAATTTGAAAGGAGTCACGAGAATGCTTATCAACAAAGGGCTGGTTCTAAGAAGGGTGACTCGTGGATAGGGCGTTTGAATGGTTCTATCATGGAATGGGTCCTTGTGGATAATGGAAGCTAGATGGAGCAAGGAAAAGGGCTCGGATACCATGCTAAGGGATTGTTGGTATGTGTAGTGTTTTCTGATGTACTCGAAAGCAGGGGTATTATGAGTGCACTCATAGGTACTAGGAAACGCTACCCTGAATCATTGGAAAGAATCCGCATACCCTGGACCGTGGGAAAGGGTCTTGTACCGGCTTCAAGCTAAAGACGAGTACACTAAAAATAGGGATTTCCATTGGTCCCTGACATAGGAAAGGCCATACGATATATCATATATATATATATATATATATAACACATTGAGTGATAGTAAGAATTGTTTGATGGATGCTATGTTTGCTTTGTTTATTTTCTTCCATGTTCTATCACTCCAGGGATTTCACTGGAGATAGGTATTAGGGATAGGGATACCTGGACAACCATCTTCATACTTCGTTTGTAGTATGCATTTATAATATTCGTAGAGTAACATATTTTGTTCTTTATGTGCTAACACTTTGGTTGTAAGGATAAGTCAGGTATGGTTTGTATACCCTTATTCCTTACTATATCAACTTGTATAGTATTTTGAGATTTATTTATCGCTCATAACAGACTGTTGTCTGACTCAAGATTTTATGTTTTGCTTCTTATTATTTTGGGTACTCTTAAATGAGTAGATTTGATAGCAGGTCTAGGTGCGATGTTGTAGCTGTGTAGAGGATAAGTTGGATGGAGCTAGCTCATATGATATATGGATTTCTATGCTTATTCCGTTGTGCAACACTGTGGAGCTTGGATAGTTCTTGCTTATTACTATTATATAAGACCGTTGTTTGAGTTTATTTTTGTTTGTATAAACTTTATTACTTGTTGTATAACTCTACCAATTTGTACTTTGATATTTGGTTCACTTAATTATTACTTTCTCTCCTGTTTTATATCTGTGGTGTATTATATTTTATTCCATGCGTTGTAAGATATACAACAGGTTCTATGATGTTTTATTTCATTTTCAACCCTTGACGATCGTCCTACATCGGCCGAGCACGTCAGCAGCGCACTATTTATTTATATTGGGTGCCGATGTTGTAGGGCAGTCGTCATATTTGGTATCAAAGCTTAGGTTACATAATTAACATGAGTTGATACCATGGTCCAATTGAGATAGGGAAGGAGTTATCACATTAGGCTGGATCAAGAATATATATATACACATATATATATATATATATGTGAGAGAGTGCGTACTTGTTATATATTTTGGTTTTCAAAACTATATAGTAGTAAATATAGTATATAAGTCGCATGCACACACGAGTACCATCGATATAGTTTTCTTTTTGAGAGACTGATAATTCCTGTTACAGATTGAGAATGAGCCGGCAAATAAGAAACACCGTGAGGAACTCCATTTCCAGAGTTGAGGAAGGAGCAGGTTCGAGGGCTGCTAACCCTGACTTGCAAGCTATGTTAAATGCAATGATGGCAAACATGCTGCAGAATACCCAAGCGGCCACTCCAAATGTTGAAGTTGGTGGTGGTGCTTGGGTGTAGGCGTCGAGGGCTGACTTTACCAAGCTATGCAAGGATTATTCCACCTTAGGAGGCAAATCATTTCTTGGAACAGAATTGACCAGGATTGGTTGGACACCTACGAGCGTATTTTTTGTGACATGGAATTAGATGATGCCATGAATAGGAAGCTGGCCTCTAGATAGCTTCAAGCGCTGACTATGAACTGTAGAATGCCATTACTATTGCTATACCCAAGGATCGGTTTACTTAAGACTAGTTCAAGGCTAGGTTTAAGGAGAAGTTTGTTTCGGCTGCCTATAAGTCAGTGCTACTCAGGAAATTGCTGATTTAAAGCAGGGAGATATGTTTGTCTCTGAGTATATTGCTGATTTCGACTGTAACTGCCCGCCCCAAAATTAACCTAATTTCAACCCAACAAAAGCCCATCGAACCTTAGGCCTATCTTAAGGTGAGCTATTAAGTTGATAAAATTAAAACAATATACAGTACATGGAGCTATCTGTCGATATTTTCAGAATCTTACAGCGGAATGGATAAAATATAATATCAATACAAATACCCATTTCATAAATAAATTCATTTCAGAAACATAACATGTCAAATATTACAACATGTTTACATAAAGCCTCCATAGTACAATATCTCAAAATAACATAACCGTCTAAACTAGGTACAATAAAAATACTTTAAAAGCATAAATAGGTGGATAACTACCACAAGTCTTCACTTCCACCTTTGTCTTCTAAATCAGCATTACCTCTCCAACCTGTGTTGTAATAAGGAGTGGGTCAGAATAACAAATGTCTGGTGAAATGGAAATCTTAAGCTTTACCATAATTGTACTTGGGCAGTATTATTGAAACAAGAAATATGTCTTATGTATTAAAATCATAACATATGTATGAAGTCAACTGTAAGCCCGAAGTCCCTTCCAATCCAACTACATAACTTACATATAAAGTCAACTGTAATTCCAATCCAACTATACAAAAGTCAACTGTAATTCCAATCCAACTATACAAAAGTCAACTGTAAACCCAAAGGCTCTCCTAGCCTAACTATACAGCTCTAACTAACCAACATTTACGATGTAAGAGGAAACACCCGAACCACTAAATACCCTCTGTTGGGGATTAAGCCGACTCTAACTATTTAATACCTATAAAATAGGTAGGTTCCCATCATTTAATACCTAATCCATTCCCAAATTCTAATGCAACTATCATTAACAATGCGAGAGATAACCTCCAAACCACTTAATACCTTTTTATTAGGGACTATGCAGACTTTGACCATTTAAGACCTATAAAACAGGTAGGTCCTCATCATTTAACACTTAACCCAAAACGGGTCCTTACATGGTACTCACTAGCTGGCATCATAAAAAATCCCATTAGGTCAATAATACTTCTCCTAAGAAATAGGCTGACCTTACCATAGCCACTTAATACCTCAAACCCGAAGTGGACCTCTTCGAAGGATTTCACCTACCGCATCCAAAACAAAATTTATGACCCTTAACCTACTCATGATATCTCACATTAATCCGACTATTCATAGGTACTGGTAGGCAGATAAACGGCAGGTTTATCCTATAGAATTGGGACTAACCTCGCATCCACTATGGTTATTTATTATATGCGATGTCACACATTAGTCCATAAAGCTACACCGCTGGCAGCCAGATTTAACTGGGCAGACTTCCATGTAGCTTTGGACTAACCTCGCATCCTTATAACTTAGTCATAACTTATATGGATACCCACTATATACATACATCATTCTACCCAATTAATAATTGATACCGTATAAGGTGTCCCCTTATTACACCTCTAATTAGGGATTAACTCCCTAATTTACACTAACTTCCTTCCTACAAATTAATATTACTTAACTATTCTAATAATATTAATTATCACGCTCAATGTGCTATAATCAATGTGATATTGGTTTTAATAGTCAAAACGTTAATATTATATATGTATATTTTTATATGTGGAATTTAAGGTCTAATCATTACGTTACAAGTTTGATAATAATTTGCTTACAAGGTATTTTAAAATATCAATCTCATACAAATCTATAGTTCCAACAAGGACTATTCTTACCATAGCTAAATAAAATAGAATTGTACAAACATGGAATACCTACCACTTGTTCCATATTAATAAATAAGAATCTCTTCTCTGTTTCAAAGAACAGATCTTCACAAAGTAATCCCCTATGTTCAACTCAACCTTTATATACATCATTTTGGAGTGAGAAGGAGTTTCTTATTTATTTAAGTGATAGAAAAAGGTAGTGAAAACTACAAACAATTCAATTCATACTTTACACATCATCTCTAATTTATTTTCTTTTTGAACCCTTCAACACTCCAATTTAAAATAGGGGAAATAGGTTGAATGGACCATAGATTACCTAATTCTAAACAAATAATTAGATTCTAATATATTAATAGTAAAAACAATCGTAATTCCAACATATACAAAGGTTGATGTTTACTTAGGGAAGTTATGAGGGTTTTAGATGTTATATTTTCATTTACCAAAATTTCCCAAGGCATACACAAAATCCAAATAAATACAGTTCAGTTACAAAAATATGAAAAACTTGTTATTTCCATTCACAGAGAATTTTTTGCTTTCTAACTGGATTTGATTCCATCATGCCTAATTCTCATTCAGATCTCCCTCTTTTGGAAAATACAACAAAGTGAATTGTAATAGAAATTAAATTAAGAATCAGAAACTAAAGGAATAGAATCAAGAATCAAAAGAATTAAACATTTAAACTTTTTACCTAAAAATCCTAACTGATTCTGGAATCTAAAGAAGAAGATGATGATGAGATCCAATCTATACCGCTCTTAATTCTCTATTAGATATTCCCCTTTTTAATTATACAATAAATAGATTATATATACATGGATTAGATTTCAGAAATCAGAAAATAGGGAGAAGAAGGATTAAATTACATTAGAGATTAGAAATTAGAATTACTTACTAGAAAGTTTATTATTTCTAAAACCTAAGGAGAAAGATTTTGACAAAGCTTCATCATTGCTTACAAAATTTTATAAAGGAAAGGTGGGGGTCTGTTGGTCTATTTATAGAGGTGAGAAGGAACCACAACTGTTTAATTTAGAAAATAAAAGCTGGATCATTTAAAATAAGCAAACCCTAGCTGCCGCCATCAAGTAGTAGTCGACCAACACCCTCCACCAATCGACCGATAGTGGTCGACCGGTCGTAGTCGAGGGTCAACCGCTCCCTCCTTACGACTGTATATAGTTGTTTTCGTTTTAATTTTATTTGTTAACTTAATTAATCCAATTAATCGCAGGTTAATGTTTAATCCTTCATAACCCTTAAGCTTCTCACGTTAAATTTTCAAATTCAAACTTCATATTTTTAAATTCAAATACTAATTCTAATTCTAATATTTAAATTTTAAATTCAAAAACTCCAAACGTCCATAACTTCTCTGTTTGAACTCCGATTTCAATATATTATATATGGAAATTGATCAAAAAATCACCACGGACGTAATAATGTAACTTCCGTGACCAGATTCTAAATTTCAAATTTTCCATCTTTAATCTTATTTTTAATTACTTAATTTCTTATTAAATTCTATGGGGTGTTACATCAACAGTTTGTCGAAGTATAGGATGTCCTTGATTGATATCCCATTAAGGAAGAATGAAAATTTTATTACGGGTTTAGACGACTATTTAGAGGAGAAGTTGCTGAGTCACATCGATGAGCCATTTGAGAGACTTATCGAGTAAGCTCTTCGCCAGGAGAGTATATACCTTAAGTCCAAATCAGATGTTGTTACTAAGAAAGAGCCAAAATCGCAATAAGGCGGTGGAGGCAAGAAGAAATGGAGTGGAAAAAGGAAGCAGTCTCAAAGAAAGAATGCTCATAAGAAAGGTAAATGGGAGCCCATCGGTTTTGGTTGTGGACACAAGCAGTGCCTAATTAGAGGCTACGTAGCTGATAGGAAGAAGAAGTGTTATAACTATAGCAAGTTTGGACATATGCAGAAAAGTTGTCTAGAAATGTCATAGCAAAAGCAGGTTCTGAAAGCATATGCTTTGGACGTTGTTTTGACTTCGTCGAGTGCTCCCTTGACGAAAAGAGGGGAAAGAGCATTGTTATTCAAGGTATCCTTTCCATTTATGATGTTCATGTATGTGTTTTAATCAATACCGGGGCTTAACATTCCTTCATATCTAGTGACCTAGTAGATAGATTAGGATTGAAATCTAAAATAGTTGACCGACCTTTGATTGTAATGAACCCTGTTAAAGGCTCCACTAGCCTCTGTGTGGTTTGTCATGGTTTGGTCTTATCAAGCCATGGATGCTCTTTTGTTTGTGATTGCTTTGTTTTGAATTTTGGTGGGTTCTGGATTACCTTGGGGATGGACTGGCTAAGGAAGTATACGATAGTAGTGGATTGCGAGAAGCTGTTTGCATCGATCGGGGCTATAAAGGGGCGGACGGTAGTGATTGGCTGCCTATTGGAGGATGGGGTTATGGTTATCTTTCTATATTCGCTCGAGGTTCCACGGGATGGGTTATCATTTGTGCGTATCGTTAGAGATTGTCCCGATGTGTTTGAGGAGGTGATCGGATTACCACTTCATCGAGAGATTGAGTTTCCGATAGACTTAGTAGTTGTGCCTTTAAGGCATATGGCACCAGAGAGCAAAAGGAGTTGGAGGTGCAAGTAAATGACCTGCTGAAGAGAGGGTTCATTCGTGTGAGTATATCTGAGTGGGGTGCACCTATAGTATACGCCACAATGGCGGATGGCTCTCTGAGGTTGTGTGTAGATTATCGTGAGCTGAATAAGGTGACAAAGAAGAACAAATATCCACTCCCATGTATTAATGACTTGTTCGATCAGCTCCATGATGCGAAGGTGATCTATTAATTGGATTTGGCAATGGGATTTCACCAGTAGAGGGTACGATGAAGAGTGTGTTGATCACCACTTTTTGTATGCCATCTGGTTTCTATGAGAGGTTGTTTATGTCACTTGAGCTAACCAATGCTCTAACATACTTTGTTGATTTCATGAATCGCGTCTTCAGGGATCAATTGAACAAGTTTGTACTTATGTTCGTGTATGATATTCTGGTCTATTGTAGGATAAAGGAGGAACACTAGACACACTTGAGGACTGTGCGTGAGGTGTTGAGGAGGCACAGGTTGAAAGTTATGTTCTCGAAATGTCACTTCTGGAGAAGGGAAGTGAGATTCTTGGGTCATATCATCTCTTAGCAGGGCATTGCAGTAGATCCAACCAAGGTGGCAGCGGTTCAGGATTGGAGCCTACCCAAGAATGCTACGGATGTGAGGAGATCCCTAAGATTGGCGAGATATTATAGACATTTTATCAAGGACTTTTCGAAGATAGCAGCACTGTTGACCAGTTTGACGAAGAAGAATCAGACTTTTGTTTAGGATGCAAAATGTGAGCATGCATTTGTGTGTCTGAAGGAGAGGTTGATGAGTGCACCGATATTGACCATTCCAAGTGGGAATGAGGAGTTGACGGTATACACAGATTTTTATAGTGCTGGATTAGGTGCGGTATTAATGTAGAAGGGGAAAGTTGTTGCCTATGCTACTCGACAGTTGAAGCCACATGAAAGGAAGTATCTAACTCATGATTTGGAGTTGGCGGTGATAGTATTTGCTTTGAAGGTTTAGAGGCATTACTTATTAGAAGAAAGGCTCAAGCTGTTCATGGACCACAAATCCATGAAATACCTTTCCTTCTAGAAGGATCTCAACCTTCGCCAACAGCGATGGTTGGAATTCTTGGCCTCCTATAGCTTTGGCATTTCCTATATGCCCGGTAAAGGAAATGCTGTTGCCGATGCATTGAGTAGAAGACATACCAATTTTGGTGCGATGTTCATGGAATGGAACTGTTAGACTATTTTGATGGTTATGACTTCAGACCTCATTGCAAGTTAGCTAAGAGATATTAGAAACTTTGACAATAAGACCTACTTTGATTCAGCGGATCGGTACTAGTGAGAGGAAAGATGCTAGACTAGTAGAGATCATGGCAAAAATAGAAGGAGGTGTGGAGTCTGTAGATATGAAGTAGTACATACTTGACCGAGAAGGTTGGCTTCATAAGGATGGGAGATTGTTTGTTCCCGATGTTGATGGATTGCGAGACGATGTGCTACGAGAGTGCCACCATTCTAGGTTGACCATACATCCCGACGGTAATAAAATGTATCGTGATATGAAGTAGACCTATTATAAGAAGGGGATTTAGAAGGATGTCGGGACATTCATTTTAAAGTGTATGAACTGGCAGTTGGTGAAGGCAAAGCAAAAGAAGCCAAGTGGGTTGTTGCAACCGCTTGAAGTTCTCGAGTGGAAGTAGGAGAAAGTATCGATGGATTTTATTAATGGACTACCGAGGACTCGAGTTGGGTACGATAGCATTTAGGTCATAGTCGATTGATTGACCAAGAGCGTTCGATTTATACCCATCATGTCAAGTAGAATGGCAGCCAAACTAGCTGAGTTGTATGTGAATAGGCTGTACAATTTCATGGTGTGCCAAGAGCATTGTGAGAGACCAAGACCCGTTGTTCACTAGTGGGTTTTGGAAGAGCTTACAAGAGGTGTTGAAGGCCAAGCTGCATCTCAGTATAGCTTACCACCCACAAAATGATAAGCATAACAAGAGAGTGAATCATATATTAGAGGATCTCTTGTGGGCTTGCATACTCAATTTCGGAGATTCGTGGGACGATCACTTGCATTTGGTGGAATTCACATACAACAATAGGTTACTGTCTAGTATCAGTATGGCATTGTATGGTCGACCATGTAACGTCCCTTCGTGTTGGTGGGAAGCAAATGAGAAACTGATACTTGGGTCAGATATGATTAGAGAAACCTTAGAGAAGATAGAGATCATTCGGCAACGAACGAAAGCTGCTCAGGATAGGCGAAAGAGCTACGCTGGTAGGAGACATAGAGATTCAGAACTCTCCATCGATGATATGGTGTTTGTGAAGATTTCTCCTTTGAAGAATGTTATTCGGTTCGATAGTAAGGGGAAGTTGGTGTTGAGATTTGTAGGTCCATTTTTGATAATAGAGAGGATTGGGAATCTAGCCTATAGAGTCGACTTACCTTAGAAGATGGTGGGTATGCACAGTGTCTTCCATGTTTCTCATCCGTGGAAGTCTGTTCATGACTCAGGCGTGACGATCGCACTAGGTCAACTTAACGATATCGAGGTTGAACTGAAAGTTTCGAGACCTCGTAGGCCAGTTCGTATTGTCGGACACGATATGTAATAGCTTAGGAGAAAGAAAGGGGAGTAAGTGAAGGTTCAATTGGGCGAAAGTGAAAAAACCTGTATGTGGGAAACCGAGGAGAGCATGAGGGCTACACATCCAGAGCTCTTTGCATGGTAAGGCATACTGTTTATCGTATTTACTTTCATCTTTCATATCATATAGGGTAGTTTGGTATCTCGCATGCTAGGGTAGGTTTACCTATACTATTGATTGCATGGTAGCTCGTTTGATATGTTTGATGGTTGCGCATGATTGTTAGGCATGCAGGGTAACTATGGCTGATTATTCTTTGATCCATTTAGGGGTTTTGAGGGAGAAATTCCTAAAGGTGGAGAGTGTAATGACCCATATTTTACACATCGTAGGATTGTAAACTATTTTTATTTCATTTATATGAGGTCGTATGACTCTAAAATTTTGGAAAAGGACTCTTAGCGACATTTTCCATATCTATGATTTTTCTAAATTTCTATGCGACCATTTTGACCCTGAAAACCTTGTATGGACGATACTTTTTGTACTAGTGCAAACCCATGCTTCGCATACGGGCTGTAGCAATATTTTGTTTTTAATTACCAGTGTATCATTGTTGTTTCCTTGTAGAATTATCATTATGGTTCTAATTAAGCTGTACATTTCACTTCATTTTTCTAATAAGATGTTTAAATTTAAATTGCTATTAAAATTTAAATTGCTATATTTAATACACATTAAAGAATAAAAAATATTAAAAATTTTGAGTTTTTTGTGATATAATCACATTTGTCTATTTTAAGATTAAATTGTTTGACTTTGACAATTTTCATAGCTAAACATGGAGCCAAAATATTATCCTAAGTATTGAATTTTTCTTATATTCAAAACATAATATTTTACCAACGTTTTACATTAACTCATTGTAAAGATCAAACTATTTCTCATACTCAAGCTTAAATTATTTCCCTAGTTATATTTATTGAATTCAATTATAATTTATTTGCAAAGCATAGTGTGAAAATCTAAATGTATACATTCCCAAAGAAAAGGCAACTAACAGGAGGGTCGATTCAAATCTCTTAACATTTCAAAGAAGCAGGCAAGAGAAAACCTAGCGAAACTAAAACTCAAAATAATCCCATCTTAATGTAATCATTCCAAGCGGTAAATATCATTATATTTGGCAAGTATAAGGTGGCAAGATGACGGTAAGAACTAGATTTTTGTTTTAATTTTTTAGCATCATAAAGTTTTTGTTACATCTATTATATACATACATGTAATGTAATGACGACAATTTTACAATAATTTTACAAAATGGAATAACTATAAACCTATTTATTAACGATGCTGAAAGAAAATTGTATTTTTGTCTATGATTTTTCTACATATTTATATGTTAAATATACCCAGGCAACTGAACGCCTCTGTACTACAGTAATTATTATGACAATACCCACTGCGTCTCTCTACAAAATATGAAAACAAAAGTAAATATAATTGTGTTAAATACAAAAAACTATTGAGTAGCACATAGAGAAACACGAAATTGTTATAGCTATAGTTTGATAAAGTCCTCCGTGATTTGGAATTCAATAAAATGGTATAGTAGATTCAACATATACATATTCACTAAATAGAATGAGTTATTTCAAAAAAAATAACCATATTAGTAAGAATGAATGTGGGTAATCCATAGCCAGGCAACTCTTTAGAGGCCAATGTATCCGAATGCTTTGTATCAATAGAAATTGAGGCCACTGTACATAAAATAAGTGAATATTCCATATCAATAGAAATAAACTTTACAAAAACATAATGTAAAGCCCCTTATGGTGGAAGCATCTTTGTTACGCACATAGGGTAGTTTGTTACCTTAGTTATTCCCGTCTCCTCATAATTGTACTACACGCTTTGCATCGTGCATCGGTGTACATGTTTTATTCAAAAGTATTTTGTCCAATATCATCAAAAATACATTAATTGTTGTTGTATATAAGATAAGGGATGAAGAAAGAGGTTGTTCCAATGACATATAATTGAGTTGAAATGATATTGTGAAGTTTAATAATATGACCCATGAACGGATGGCATGCAAATTGAGGGATGCATAATTTTTAGCTACTATTGATATATAAAGGGTATTTTAGGAAATTCAAAAAGACACAGTTGAATCTTATTCATGAAATTATCATTATTAATAGTAGAGATGAACTTTAAATAGAGAACTAATAATACGAAGTTTACAGTTCTTAGTACATCACAGCAGAAAACACAAAATATCTCCTACATAGCTAACACTGCCTCCTGCACGTCTTCAGAAGCTTATTCGTCTAAAAACCTGAAAGTCTCCCACTCTCGGACTACTCAAATTAATTTTGAGTACCCAAGAGTTTGTGGAGAAACACAAATTTCGAGTCAGACAATAAGTCTGGTATGAATAATCCCCTTCATCTCTTATCATAAATAGATATCTAGTGAGACCACACCGCTTAGCAGAACGGGTTTTCCCCTCACTAGTATCAAAAACAAAACATGCAAATCATTTACTATGCCCCTGCACCCAAAATGATTAGTCTTAACATAATATGAAATAAAGCCAAAAGTCATATGTATTGGATATCTCATCCACTCATTTATTAGATATCCCATCTAAAAGCAATTTATTAGATTTCCCATATAAAATCAATTTATTAGAGTTCCCCTCTAAAATCTTTAAAATTACTATTTGTCATAATTTAATAGGACTATCTTTCCCAAGTCCACTAAATAAATGTGGATTATCCATCGTACATTGTTTTATAAAAGATGGTGCGGGCTATCCACCGCACACTCCATAGTTTTCCTAGGATGACTATGAACCCTTGGGTGCCAAATCTCGAGACTAACCACCTCTGGCAAAACATTCTTTACTTTAGAAATTTGATATGGGCTATCCACTGCACATTCCATGGTTTTCCTAGGTTAACCAAGATCCCATCACTTGGCCAATTAAATCATCATGATCCCCAGGATTATTTATAAAAATTCATGATCCCCATGATTACTTATTTTTCCTAGGTATACCACATGTTTAACCTATTCCCATTGGAAGCCCCAATTAGGTCAAATTAAATATAAACACATTGATAGCCCCAATGTATATTTTTGAAAGCATATTTCTGTTTGTAACCCCAAACTATGCATCGAAAATATTAAACCCATGCCGGTGTCCCCAAGGTTTATTAACATTCATTTTATATAAGGATCCCCCTTACATATTCAAACAAGTGGAAATTATGTTGAAGGGCTTCTATTTTTAGGGTAATAAGTTTTAAGGACAACACTTCTAAATAATTAGTTTTAAGGACAATTTACAGGATAATGATAAATTCATTTATCTTTTTAAGTTATACAGGAAAATGATAAATCTTTTTATCATTATTTCTGTATAACTGAAAATGATAAATTCTTTTATCTTTTTCCTATAAAATGTCCTTAAAACTAATTTTTTAGAAATAGTGTCCTTAAAACTTATTACCTGCACAAATAAGCCCTTGAAGTGAAAATCCCCTTCAAACAAAGATAAGTATTTTATGTTATAACCCTTCGAAGTAACCCCTTCGACTTAGCAAAGTTTTACTTAAGAAAATTGGCTAAAAACAGCCCTTTAAAACCCTTTGAATGAAGTCCCATTCGAAAGCAAATAAACATCCAAAGTTAGCCCCTCCGGAAACCTTTCTTTTGAAAGAATCACAAAATCATACATTTCGACCTTGTCGAAGGTCCTACCTTTCGACCTTGTCGGAAGGTTTCTTTTCAACCTAGTCGAAAGGTTCTACCTTTCGACCTTGTCGAAAGCCTGGGGTATCCCCTCTTATAAAACCATTTATAAACCTTTCGAAAGCAATGAAATTCAAAACCTTTCAAAATCATTGAAACTCAAAACCTTTCCCAATCATTGAAGGTAACCCCTTCAAAACCTTTCAAAATCAAACCTTTCGAAATCAAAACCTTTCAAAGTCAAAACCTTTCGAAACCATTCAAAACCAATGAAGCGTTGGTGTTGGAACCAACCCTTCAAAAGTATACTTCCGACCTTGTTGGAAGGTTTTCCCTTTGACTTAGTCGAAGGCATCTTTTCGACTTAGTCGAAAGGATTAAAATGCTTTTTTAGAAAATATTTTAAAACAATTCTCTTAAAGGGTTTGGCTTTCGAAGATCCCCTACGAAACCCCTTCTTGAATATATTAAAATTTTAGCCTTTTATAAAATGATAGAGGCGAAGATCCCCCTTCAACTTATTCGAAAGCAATTATGTTTCTTATTCGAAAGCAATTATGTATCTATTCGAAAGCAAAGGAAGCAGCCTCCCTATCCCTTCGCCCCTCTTCCCTTTGACACCGTGCCTACCTTTCGACTTAGGTGGAGGGTTATTGTTTACCTTCTGTCTTTGACGAAAGATACCTTTCGACTTCATCGAAAGGGTAAAAGCGGGCTTGTTGGAGTCGAAGGCAGGACTGGGCCTGCTGAAGTGATGTTTTATCTTGCTTGTCTAATTTTGATTGGCTGAGGAGCCTTCTCCTGTACTTCCAAATAGTAAAAAGTATACAAAAGTCAACCTTTTTCTTAAAACACTATTCTTCTTCCCCAAATCAATTTCTAAGCAGTTTTTCCTCCGAACTTGACCAATTCGAAAGCAAATTTGCAGTTTAGCCCTTAGGCTTAAATAATTTAATTGCCTTGGTAAACCACTAAGGAAAAATCCCCAAAAATCACCAAAAATATGATAAATCATATATTTCAACGTATTAAAATTTCAAAGCATATGAAGATCAAAACAACTCGAAATTTGACCAAAACCGAATAAAAACATGTTAATTAGCCCGTTAACATTTAAAACACCTATGTCTTATCTAAACAAAGGTTTAAATGGTGATATCCTAACCAAAATCACAAATATGAATCGGGTATAACCCATAACCGATCCAAAACAGAAAAATGAGATGATAAACATGATTATTCACCTTGATTGGTTAATTGGAGAATGAGATAATTTCCTAGCTTTAATTCCTTAGCTTTTTCTTCAATTTATTGCTCTTTCTAGAGCTTTTAATGGTCAGCCGAAAGTTGGTGAGGAGTTATGAATGAGAGAGTGAAAATTTATTAAAGTGGAGGAAGAGATTTATACTAAGAAATGTAGCCCCATTTCCAAGTTTACCCCTTAGGAAATTCCTCATTCTTAATTTAGTTAAGTCTTATTTTAGTTCATTCATTAAGACACGACCATTAGATTTATTAATCTCAATTCCCTAATTATTCACATTATTCTATTTAATTTATCCAATTAAATATCCCGAATACTATTAATTAAAATTCAAGGGCATTACAGATTACCCCCTTAAAGAATTTCATCCCCGAAATTTCAGTAAGGACACACAACTAGCATATAGCCCATGCAAGCAAAGCTAGTATAACCTACCAGCCAAATTCTATATAAACCCTAAATAGAAGTTACCATTTAAAACAACCCAGGAAATGTAGCCCTAATCTTGTCTTCTGTCTTCCAAGTATAGTCCTTCACGTTGTTGCTCCATTGAACTTTCACCAACCTGACTGTCTTGTTTCTTAACCTCTTCTCATCTTTTTCCACAACACGAACTGGCTGCCTCACAAAAGTCATATCCGGTTCCACCACTAAGTCCTCCAGTGTCGTCGGAGCAATAATAGTTTCTGGATCATGAACACACTTCCTAAGATGAGAAACATGAAACATGTTGTGGATCTCGGCCAAACTGCTCGGCAAATCTACTCGATATGCGAGTCTCCAATCCTCTCTGATATAGGAAATGGTCCAACATATCTCGGTGCTAGCTTCCCGGTCTTCCCGAACCGAATCATAACTTTCATCAGCGATACCTTGATGAAAACTCTATCTCCAACTGAGAACTCTAGGTCCTTACGCCTTTTATCTGCGTAACTCTTCTGCCTAGATTGAGCTTCCTTCATTCTTTCCCATATCAACTTGATCTTAACCGTCGCCTCTCTCACCAAATCTGGACCAACCTGTCTCCGATCTCTAACCAACATACTGGTGATTGGCATGGCCTTCCTTATAATGCTTCAAAAGGCGCCATTCCTATAGTAGTCTGATAAATATTATTATAGGAAAACTCCACTAAGTGCAAGTGATCTTCCCAAGAACCACTAAAATCCAACACACAGTCCTCAACAGATCTTCCAGTACCTTGTTGACTCCTCTGTCTGTCCATCCGTCTGAGGATGATATGCGGTACTCATCTTGAGCTTAGTGCCTAATACACTCTGCAGGCTCTTCCATAACTCGCTAGTAAACAAAGCATCCCTATCACTAACGATACTACTAGGAATTCCATGCAGTCAAATGATGTTCTTCATGACCAACTAAGCCAAAACAGGTGTTGTCTTGGTTGACCTTAGCGGAATGAAATGGGCACCTTGGTCAATCTGTCCACTATGACCCGTATACTTTCATTACCCTGGTTCGACCTTGGCAACCCATCAATAAAATCCATAGATATCGAGTCCCACTTCCAAACTGGAACATCCAAAAGATGAAGCAAACCACTTGGCTTCTAATGTTCAACTTTTACTTGCTGACAGTTCGGACACTATTTTACCCATAAGCCAATATCTCTCTTCATTCCTTCCCAGAAGAAACTTCTCTTCATATCATGATACATCTTGGTTCCCCCAGGATGAATTGTAAACTTCGATCGATGACATTCCCTAAGAACTTCCTTCCTAAGGTTTCCAACATCCGAAACACATAACCGTTCCTTCTTTCTCAAACAACCCCTACGGTCAAGAATAAAATCTTTAAGTCATCAATCTCAGCTCAAGTTTCTATCCTTCTAATCCTCCTGGCTAACACTGGATCCTCTTTCTACCTAGAAGCACTTCGTTTGATCAACACTGGTCGAACTTCCAAATAGGACATCATGGTGATATTCCGACTAGATCCAACAGTCGACCTCAACCGCACACTGCAAGCAAACAGTGCTTTCAAGTCTTTCCATTCCGCCAACATAGCTAACACCACATTCTGATGTTTCCTGCTAAGCACATCCGCCATCTTATTTCCTTTTCCCGGTGTATACTTGATGCTAAAATCATAAGCTGCAACAAACTCCAGCCATCTTTGTTGTCTTATGTTCAGCTCCTTCTGAGAGAATAAATATCGTAGAGACTTATGATCTGTAAATAGCTCAAACCTTTCTCCCAAAAGATAATGTCTCCACACCTTCAATGCGAAGATTACCGCTGCCAACTCCAAATCATGAGTAGGGTATCTCACTTCATGTGGTCTAAGCTATCTAGAAGCATAGGTAATAACCTTTCAATTCTACATTAGCATAGCACCTAACCCAGTACCACATGCATCGGTGTAAACTACCAACCCTTGACTCCCATTAGGAACTACTAACACGGGCGCATTGGTTAACAAATGTTTCAACTTAAGGAATGCCTCCTCACATTTGTCAGACCAAACAAACTTCACGTCCTTCTTGGTTAGCATAGTCAAGGATGCCGCTATCCGCAAGAAATCCTTAATGAACCCTTGGTACTAACTTGCAAGACCAAGAAAACTTCTAATCTCACTTACCGTCTCTGGTCTCTTCCAATTGTTAACAGCCTCGATCTTATCCGGATCAACTGCTAACCCTTCCTCGGAAACTACATTACTAAGGAACTTCACTTCCTTCTTCCAGAAATGACACTTGGAGAACTTCGCCTTCAGCTGATGTTGCCTTAACGTCTCCAACACTATTCTAAGATGATCTGCATGGTCCTTCTAATTCTTAGAATATACCAAAATGTCATCAATAAAAACCAACACAAACCTATCCAAGTGCTCTAAGAAAACCTGGTTCATCAAATCCACGAAGAAAGCTGGTGCATTAGTAAGCCCGAATGGCATAACCAACCACTCGTAAGACCCATATCTGGTCCTAACGTCGTCAAAGGAATACTGTCCTCTACCACTCTTAGCTGATGGAACCTGTCGCCAAATCCAGCTGGGAAAACACTATGGCTCCACTCAACTGATCGAATAAGTCATCGATTCTCGGTAAAGGATACCTATTCTTGATCGTCCTCTCGTTCAACATATGATAGTCGATACACATCCTTAATGACCCATCTAGATTCTTCACGAATACCGTGACCGTTCCCCAAGGCGAACTTCTTGGCCAGATGAAATTCTTTCCTTCCAATTCCACTAGCTGCACCTTCAATTCCTTTATCTCGGTTGGTGACATCCTGCTAGGTGGTCTACTTACGGGTTCAGCTCCCGGTATGAGATCTATCCGAAACTCGATTGCTTTTTCGACGGGAAGCCCGAAACTGGTTCAAACACATCCGCAAACTCTCTTGCTACATAAACCTACTTCAACTCTACTTCCGTTCCCATAGCATCCAATAATGCATAAGCATTTCCGTTTGAACTCCTTATTGAGTAAATGACTCGATTACGGCTATTAGGGTGTTTCAGTGATATTTCCCGCTTTTGGCAAAATATCCTAGCATCATATCTATCTAACCAATCTATACCCAATATGATCCCGAAACCTACGAAATCAAAAACATATAAACTACATGCAAACATATGACCTAACAAATCAAGCTCTAACTGGTCATATCTCATTCCCAGAGTTGAATACCTTCTTATAGGATTCGCAACCCTTAAAGGAGTAATAAGGTATAAAGGTTCCGGACATAAGCAATCTACCAAACACTAAGATATAAATGAGTGTGATGCACCGGTATCAAATAGTATCCTAACCGGAGTACTATAAATCATAAGCATACCTTCCATCACAGCTTTTCCTTTCTCAGCAGCCGTTGGTCTAGAGAATGACGGTTCCAATGCAAAGACCTTTTCCTTTCCAGCCTTAGTAGCCTCGGGACACTTGTCCTTATAATGCCCCATCTGGCCACAGTTGTAGCACTTCACATTCGGCCTCACTGCAACTGCTCTTCCATCACCTAAGCGACACTCATTAGCATAGTGCCTTTTCTTTTCACACTTGTAACAAACAATATCAGCCTTGCTCTTCTTAGCTGTTACCCCCCACTGGGCACCTTTCTTCTTGAAGAACTTCTGCTTCTTACCCTGAAAATTCTAAACCTCAACTTGTTTCCCTTTTCCAAAAGTTGAAAGCGTCTCTTTATTCCGAATAGTCATCTCAACAACAATATGACATGGATCCCGGAGGTTTGGCATGGTTGCTCTGGCAATCTCAGGATTCAACCCCCTCGTAAACTTATCATTCCTCCAAATGACAGTATCCACAATAGCATATCTGTAACGGGATAGCTCATCAAACTCTGTAGCATACTCAATCACTGATCTATCCCCCTGGACTAAATCTGCAAACTTCATGAGCAATGCTGACTTGGCAACCTCTGATAGAAATCTTTCTTCAAACCTCCTTCGAAATTCAGCCTAAGTCAGGTCTTCCTCTTGTTCTCATATGGTAACTGCGTTCCACCAAAACAATGCTGCTCCCTACAATTGCCTTGAAGGAAGTCTCCTCTTCTGCATATCCATCAAGCCAAAATCTAAAAATATCCTTTCACAATGCAATAGCCAATTCTCCACTCCTACTTCATCCTCGGTTCCTAAAAAAGGCTTTCCTCCAAGACTAGCATAATCCCTGCTCAGCTTGGCATAATTATTGCCAACTGGGGCCACTGGATTAGCTCCTCTAGCATTCCCTACAGCTACTCTCGCAGCTGCTCCAGCTTGCATCATATTCATGAAGAACTGATACATTATCCCCATATCAATCGGTGGAATCTCAGCACCAACATTAACATTTGCATCTGGGTTTGCATTTGCATGTCGACCCTGGTTGCTCCTGGTATTGGGTCTAACATTTCCACTTGTTGCAGTGCATCACCCACCTTTATTCACTCTTCCATTTCCTGCCTCCATATCTTACTTCCCTACTACCTAAAATCCAATCTTGGTAAGATACGAAAGAACGGCCTAAGAGAGTGGGGAATACATACTTAGGTATTTATAGCAAAGTACACATATGTTACTATAACGTTTACCCAAGCCCAACCATAATTTAGGTTCATTAGATTATGCTTTAAAAATCTTTTAAGTTTTAAATTCCTTTTAAGTACATAAACAATGCCTTGATACCAACATGTAACATTCTGCTTTTTGAGGCCTAAAACTAACCGCTATTGATGCTACAGTCATCCGTAGTTGTTATTTCTTGACGATCGAGTATTGCATAGTTAATATTGATACACGGGAACACATGAGTATGAAAAAATTTAAACTTCCAATAAACAGAATTTCTCATTTCATGCAAATTACATTTAAGATTTAATTACATAATCCCAGGCGTTAACCACATATGGATCACATATACATGTACAAAATACGATAAGAGAGACATATGAAGATGTCCCCTTATGATGATCAGAGAACTAATAATATGAACTTTACAGTTCTTAGTACATCACAGCGGAAAACACAAAATAGCTCCTATATAGCTAACACTGCCTCCTGCATGTCTTTAGAAGCTTATTCGTCCAAAAACCTGAAAGTCTTCCACTCTCGGACTACTTAAATTAATTTTGAGTACCCGAGAGTTTGTGGGGAAACACAAACTTCGAGTCATACAATAAGTCCGGTATGAATAATCGTCTATCATCTCTTATCATAAACATATATCTAGTGAGACCATGCCGCTTAGGGGAACGGGTTTTTCCCTCATTAGTATCCAAAACAAAACATGCAAATCATTTACTATGCCCCTACGCCCAAAATGATTAGTAAGGACATCCCAGTAAGTAAGGACGATCCTACTCGGGTCCTAAAAATCGGGTCTCAACTCAGCATGAAGATGAAGAAGGAATTAACGTGGTTTCTTCAAGCAAACCTGGATGTGTTTACCTGGACGGATTCTGACATGTATGGAATACCGTCAGAGATAGCATGTCACGCAATGAATGTGAATCCCAGATGTCTCCCTATGAAACAAAAGCGGCACAGTCTGGGTCCAGAGTAATCCACTGCACTGAAATAAGATGTGGATAAGCTAAAATACAATGGCTTTATCTGCGACACTCTATACTCGGAGTGGGTATCCAACTCTATTTGGATCTGATCGTGGACTATTCAGATCTGAATAAAGCAAACCTGAATGATAATTTCTCACTACCAAAGGTCGACCAACTAGTAGATTCAACCGCCGGTCACTAATTTCTATCATTCACGAATGTGTACTCTGGCTACAATCAAATTCTAATGCACATTCTAGACCAAGAACATACCAGCTTCATTACCGACTTGGAACTGTGTTGTTACCTTATCATGTCATTCGGCTTGAAGAACACTAGAGCCACCTACCAGAGACTTGTGAATTCGATGTTCAGAGATCAAATTGGACATTCAATGGAATCTACATAGACGATATATTGGTAAAGTCACAACAATCAATGAACCATTTAGAGGACTTGTCAGAAATGTTTGGCATGCTTCGAAAATATGGGATGAAACTCAACCCAATCAGTGCTTATTTGGCGTTGCGTCATGGAAGTTCATTGGTTTTATTATGAACTCAAGGGGAATTGAGGCCAATCAAGAGAAGACTGAAGCCTTGAGGAATGTTGAAGCCCTAAAGACGACAAAGGAGGATATAGTCTGAATGGGAAGGTAGCTATGCTAAGCCGATTCATCTCAAGGGCTACAGTCAAGTGCATACCATTCTTCATTGTCCTCAAGGTAGGGAAAAGAAACTTTGCCTGGACATAGGAAAGCAAGGATGCTTTCCAAACCTTGGTCGACCATTTGGAAAGAACACCTATCTTGTCAAAGCCTTTGGAAGGATAGGATTTATTTGTTTATCTGGCATTATCTGCTCACGCTTTGAGTGCTGCCTACATACAAGAAAAACCAGAATCCAAAGGCTAGTATACTACATCAATAAGCGATTATCCGGAGCAGAGAGAAATTATCCGAAGTTGGAAAAATTGGCCTATTGTTTATTGATCGCATCGAGGAAACTCTGTCCCTACTTCCAAACTTATCCAATTAAGGTGCTAACTGATCAGCCCATAAGACAGGTGCTGCAACGACCTGAGACTTCTGGGAGGTTGTTAAAATGGAACATCGAACTAAGTCAGTATGATATATCATATCATCCCAGAGGAGTGATCCAAGGCCAAGCGCTGACCGATTTCATTTCCAAGTTCATCGCTCGAGATGATGATAGAGAAGAAATTACAAAGTAGAGTGCTCAATGGAAGTTGCACATGGACGGAGCGTCCAACGAACGTTGCTCGGGAGCATGAGTGGTTTTGGTATCCCTCAAGGAATGATCAATTTACTATGCCTTAGAGCTTGAGTTCCCCGTGACGAACAATGAAGTCGGGTATGAAGCGCTGATCGCGAGACTCGGGATAGCGAAAGAATTCAGAGTTAAGGTCTTACATATATAAAGTGGCTCTCAGTTGGTGCTCTGCTAGGTAAGGAAGGAATTCCAGGAAAAGGGAGCCAGGTTAGTCCCTTATTTGATGAAGTTCTAATACTGCTTTACGGTTTTGAGTATTACACGATAACGCATACCCCTAGGGAAGAAAAGATGAAAGCTGATTCTTTAGCCAAGCTAGCCAGCTCTAGGGTTGTTTAATCCATGGGTTTAGTTCCAATGGAGGTATAATCAGCTTCGATCATCGACCAGATGGATGTCGATTGGATCTTGGAGGCTAAACTTAAGAAAGAATCATAGATGACTTCGATAAAGGAGTACCTACTGAAGGGAACCCTTTTAGATGGAAGGAGCATACGAAAAAAACTCATGCGCTAAGCCCTACGGTTTATTGTTCAAGACGGGTTATTATAGAGAAGAGATTTCTTTGTTCCCCTGCTGTGGTGTGTCACCAACAAAGAAGCCAAGAGGATTCTTGTGGATGTTCATGAGGGATCATGTGGCAATCACATAGGGAGCAAACATTAGCGAAGAAGATTCTTCGCTATGGATACTTTTGGTCGACTGTCAATAAAGAAACAGCCGATTACATTATAAGGTGTGATCGATGCCAAAGGTTCGCTAAAGTTCCTAGAGCCCCGCCTACAGAGATTACGCAAATAGTTAGCCCAGGGCCATTTGCTGTTTAGGGAATCAACGGTATTGGTGTGCTACCGATGTCGAAGGGCAGGGTGAAGTACGTCATTGTTGCAGTTGATTATTTCACGAACTGGGTTGAGGCGGAGCTAGTCGTCATGATAACCACAAAGAAGGGGATCAGCTTTGTAGTCAAAAACATTATCTGCTGATTTAGGATCCCATAAATGATCATATCCGACAATGGGACCCAATTCGACAACATGGAATTTAAGAACTTCTATAGCAAGTATTGAATTGAGAAAAGATTTTCTACCGTAGTATATCTGCAAGCAAATGGACTGGTGGAAGCAGTGAACAAAATAATCAAGTCCATTCTAAAAAAGCGCTTGACAAAGGCCAAAGGCAAGTGGGTCTATGAATTGCTGCTGGCACTTTGGGACTATCGAAAGACCCATCAATCCACGACTGGTTACACTTTATTTTCTCCGGCGTATGGATCTATAACGACCCGCCTTTTCGACCATCGGAAGTCGACAACAAATACATCCACGGTAATCAAATGTTGAACATCCAATCGCAGGAAAGGTATATTATTAGGGAAAAATAATGAGAAAACAAACAAAGAATAGGAGAAACAGATCGCAGCAGAATCGACAACATATAATATAACAAAGATTATAAAACCATCATTCCAAAATACAGAGTACATCAGAGTTAAAAATAAACCTTTTTCTTTTCATACGTTAACCCATTTTATAAACTTTGAATATGGTTTTGGAAACCAAACAAAGTAAAGTTAAAAACTTCATAATTCCTTAAAAACACATAAGTGAAAACAATTTCAAGTAAAGGATTTTGATGCCGTAACAAAACCATAAGTTCACATGCCAACTTTCTTTAGTCTATAACATTATATGTGTGATTACAAACACATATATATAGGACATAACATCATAATGTAAGAAAAGGTCTTAACTTGAAAAACTTTGCTAACCTTAACTTCACTTTTCCAAGTTTTAAACAACCATTACATTCAAACAAGTATATATCAGAACAAAACAATATCATAAACCCAACCATCGTGAAATACACGAATTGGATCTTATGATCATACTAAAGGCTCGATGGTGTTGGAGCATTGCCTTATACTTAACACCCGTCCGGAGGTGTACGAACTCGTTGTACGGTTACAGAAATCTATTTGGTGTGTCTCCAATTGGCAGTGTTATTGAATATGCTTATACCGTTGATATACGTATATGGAAATGTTTTCCAATATAGAAAGATTTGAAATGGTTTTGTGAATATATCTTTTTAAAGATAATTTGAAGTAAATATCTAGAGATTTATTTAAATTAACAAAAGATTAATTAAATGGGCCTAGTGATTGCTTTTGGTGATAGATATTATTATTTGATTTTATAGTTAAATAACCGACTATCAAATATTTGGCCTCTTTATCATTGTTGATCCGGAGAGACCAGGGTCAGATTTATCCAAGGACCACTTCGGACCAACGTATATGCATTCAAATGTATAGGTTTAGGAGACACTGATATTAGGGATTTTCGTAATGAAGGACAGCTTGTTGATTATTTGGGGATAAACTCCCAATATACATATAGTGGCAGTGGTCTCTTCATTATGAAATATCCAATGCAAGGACTAATCGCTACTAATCCTAGGGGTAATTTTGGATAGGATGTGATAGGAGAAGTGCCTTCAATTTATCCTGTTCCTAGACAACTTGTATGGACGGCTATCCGATGTTGCATTTTAGAATTACATTGATTGATCTCTGTAAACGTATTATCTGCTTGGTGGCGGAGAAGGCAACTTCTCTTAGCTTAACACCCTTTTCTGAGACGTACGAGCTCAGGAGTTATACGTTTATAGAAATCAGTTGTATGATGATGGAATGGCAATGTGGCATTCAAAAAGGAAAGATGATGTGCTATGTGAAAGGCAATCGTGACCTTTGGGCTCACACCCGGAAATGACCGAAACAGGGTATATGCAGCAAGGTTAGGTGGTTTGCAACCATTAGGATATGATCATCCCCTTCGAGATATATTTATTCCCACTATGATGTTCGGGTTTTAAATTATTGTGGATGTATGCTATGAGGGCCCTCGAATATGTCAATAATGTAACATCCCATATCAAGAGGCCCAAAACTAAGCGCTACAGATTCTGCGGTCATCTATAGTATTAGCTTTCGGCGACTAAATACGGCTATGTTAATGGTATCTATAATATCAGAAGCACCTGAATATGAAACAAAACACAGATTTCAAAAAAAATTTTTACTTCATTACATTTCAAAACCAAATGTTTTACATTCCCAAGACATAATCCTAAATACGTTCCCAGGCACAGATAAAATATACTTATTAAAAATATGCCAAGAGCGATATATGAAGATACCCCCTTAGATGATCAGAGTCATAGAGTCATAATAGATTTAGTACTAAACACAGTGGAAATACATCAAAACATAAAACAAGAAGTGCAACTCCAAAATAGCTATCCATTTACCTCCTGCATGCCTCCGGTAGCCTTATTCGTCATCCTACTAAACCTAAAAAGGACCTTAACCCCATAGCCTACTCAAATTAATTTTGAGCACCTGAGAGTTTAAGGGGAAAACATAAACTTCGAGTCAGACATAAAGCCTGGTATGAATAATACTATACACCCCGGAATATATATGTTAAGTGAGACCACGTCGCTTAGCGGAACGGGTTTCCCCTCACTAACATTCTTTTAAAACGTATCTTTGCAAAACCTTTCATAAAACCACATACTGTGCTTCTGCATCCATAATGGTTAAATACTGTAAAACAATCATTATGTAAACATACATAAATATCAGGTAATAATGAACTATCTGTTCAACCACACAAGTTTTGTTTGGATAACTTTTAACCTTAGGCTGACTCGGGCCTACCAGACAATATAATCAAAATTAACTTAACACCTGTTAGATATTATTCTTCTAGTTTATCTATCCTTAACTATTTGTTAAACGTTTCACTTCTGGACGGTTTGTCCTTAACTATCTGTTAATTACTTCACTTCTGAACGGTCTGTCCCTACTTAATCATCTTTCAGGTCTTCCTGATCCTAATGGTTTTTCAGGCTCACCAATAACCTATCTGTATACAACATATATTCCTTTCGGGGTGTAATCATAAATTTAGTCTACTTGTGACCAAGCCCTACACACTGGAACTTTGGACAACAATTAGCTGGGGCTAATAGCTAATGTATAGGGCACAACCCCATACTTGTCCCATCTGGTATTCTGATACCTGAGTCATTTTTCACTTAAGGATCCCCTTCCATAATTTTCCTTGAAAACGTTTTCAAAATGATTTAAAACCTTTAAATCAAATTTAAACAAGGATAAGTATATAATCTTTATACTTTACTCAAAATCATATCATCATCTCATATATATTCTTTACTCAACTTTAGTTGATGGAAACATTTAACCATTTGAAAGAACCACTTTCTACACTTTTGAAACCATCTCTTTCAAAATCAAACATCAAACCTTTTGAAAACAATAAAACTTGGACATTCTTCTTTAAAATCACTTTAAAACATTGCCTTATAAAAACTTTGGAAAACCTTCCATCTCAAACCTTTCAAACCCATTCAAAATAAACCTTTCGAAATCATAGAATTAAAACCTTTCGAAATCATTGAATTCAAACCTTTCGAAATCATTCACTTAAACCGTTCGAAGTCATTCAACTAAAACCTTTCGAAATCATTCACTTAAACCTTTTGAAGTCATTCAACTAAGACCTTTCAAAATCATCAAACCTTTTAAAACATAAATCTTTCCAAGACTTACTGGGTTCAATCTAAAACAAGTGAAAAACCTTCTTTTAAAACCTTTCGACTCCATTGGAAGTAACCTTTCGACTAAGACAAAAGCTCTGCTTCGAAAGCTTGGTTATACTTCACTTAGAAAACAAGGGTAAATCACCTAAGTTAAAAGCTTCCTTTCAGAAGCATTAGGAGAAGCGGCCGGTTGTAAAAAAAGTAAACCTTTCGTCAATGTCGAAAGGTTCAAAACAAAACATTTACAAAGCGGCAGTAACCCTTCGGCTGTGTCGAAAGGTTTCAAAACAAAATAGTGATAAAACAACAGTAACTTTTCGACTGTATCGAAAGGTTTAAAACCTTTCCTTTAAACATTTGACCTGGTTGAAAGCAACCAAGTCAAAAGCTCTTATTTGAAAGCAAAGCATGTGAAAGCTTTTAGTTTATAAAACGAACATACCCCAACCTCTTTGGTCATCAACCTTTCGACTAAGAACCCTTCGACCTTGTCCAATTCATTACATACCAAGTAACTTGATACCATATGTTTGGTTTGATCTTGTCGAAAGCTATGAACCTCTCGACCTTGTCGAAAGGTCTGGGTCGGTAGGTTTATTGTCGTAAAGGCTGAAACATGCTAAAAGTATGATTTCTTTGTTTTTAACTTAAAAAGATAAATTTTCAACTAACTTGCCTTTGTTTGTCAAATTCTCATTGGTTAATAAATAATTTTCAAAAATGTACTACCACTATTTTCAGAGTTAAATAATAATTTTATTTTATAAAATGCCCCTTCTCCTTAATTTAGTATATAAAACATTTAAGTCATGTACCTTAAATAATTTTATATATTCATCAAAACACTTAGGAAAAATCTAGAAAAATCCTAGAAAATCTATTTTAATATGTTTTCCAACATATAAAAATTTCAAACCTAAATAATAACTATTTTAGCCGTAAATAATTTATAACCCAATAAACAATTTCCTTCACTAGAAAATTAATATAAAATCCACAATAATTAAGAAAATTACGAAAATTGAAACCCTCCTCTAAAATATCATTTTTGAACTATATTCAAATTTTGAAGGCATTTAGATGTCATCTAATAGGGTTTTCATATCAAACATATTATAAAAACAAGTATGAATGTACATAATTCACCAACAAACATATATACAACTTTAATCATCAAAACATGGCATATACTTGCAAAAATAGTTCGGATCTGGTCTCAAAACCGAAAACTAAAAGAAAATGGGATGTAATTATTATTCACCTTAGCTTTGAGATATATGATGTGAGATTTGATGTTGATTTAGTTGATTACTTCCCTTGTCTTGAATCCTAGCTTTAATCTTCCTCTTGAGAATGAATATGGTGGTCGTCCATACTATTTTTAGTTTGATAAAAATGAGCATGAACATGAGTTCTATTTCCTAAGGGTTTAGGGTATAAGCTCCACCTATTTCCCATATTGCCCTTCTCATATCCTAACACATAACTTAGGTCATTTCATTTTAGTTTGTACACTAACATGGCACGGCTACCCTTAGCTAATCAATTATCAACTTATTAATCTCCACATTATTTTATTTAATTTTAGCTAATTAAATATCCTAAATAATGTTATATAAAAATATGGGGTGTTACAGACTCCCCACCTTAAAGAATTTCATCCTCGAAATTACGATAAGGTACACAATCAAAACAGTCAAAGGTAAAACATACCATCTAAAAAATCTGGATAAGCATCTCTAATATTGCTCTCAGTCTCCCAAGTACAGTCTCTAGCATTGTCACTCCACTGGACCTTTACTAATTTGACTGTCTTATTTCTTAACTTCTTCTCATCTCTGGCCACAATCTTAATCGGCTTTCTAACTATAGTTAAGTCCAGCTCTACTGCTAAATCCTCTAATTCTATAGGTGCTATAGTAGTCTCTGGGTCCCTAACACATTTCCTAAGATGAGAAACATGGAAAACATCATGGACTCTAGTCAAACTACTCGGTAACTCTACTCTATAAGCGAGTTTCCCGATCCTCTCAACAACATGGAAAGGTCCAACGAATCTAGGTGCTAACTTTCCTGACTTTCGAAACCTATGCACACCCTTCATCGGTGAAACCTTAAGGAGCACATAGTTCCTAATAGAAAATTCCAAGTCCTTCCTTCTTCTATCAGCATAACTTTTCTGCCTGGACTGAGCTTCCTTCATCCTAACTCATATCAACTCAATCTTCTCCGCAGCTTCCTTCACTAAATCCGGACCAAGAACTAACCTATCCCCGGTCTCTAACCAACATACGGGAGATTTGCATGGCCTTCCATACAAAGCTTCAAATGGTGCCATCTCAATACTCGTATGATAACCATTGTTAACTCAACTAAATGAAGATGGTCCTCCCATGATCCCCTAAAATCCAATATACAAGCTCTTAACAAATCCTCTGAGACTTTGTTAACTCTTTCCGTTTGCCCATAAGTCTGTAGATGGTAAGCGGTACTCATGTTTGAGCTTGGTTCCAAATGCTTCCTGTAGACTCTTCCAGAACTCACTAGTAAATAAAGAATCTCTATCACTGACAATACTACTAGGAATCTCGTGCAATCTAACTACATTCTTCATAAATAACTTCGCCAAAATAGGTGTCGTCCTAGTTGACTTTACCGGAATGAAATGGGCACTCTTGGTCAATCTATCTACTATGACCCATATGCTTTCATTCCCTCTACTAGACCTTGGCAACCCATCTATGAAATCCATAGAGATAGAATCCTACTTTCATAACGGAACTTCCAAAGGTTGAAGCAATCCACTTGGCTTCTGGTGTTCAGCCTTTGCTTGTTGGAAATTCAAGCACTGCTTAACACATACACCAATTCTCGTTTCATACCTTCCTAGAAGAAACTTCTCTTTATATCTTGATACATCTTCGTTCCTCCTGGATGGATAATGAACTTCGAATGATGGCATTCATCCAAAACTTCCTTCTTCATGTCTCCGACATTCGGAACACACAACCTTCCTTTCTTTCTCAACCATTCATTTTGGTCAAGACTGAAATCCTTTAAGTCATCGCCCTCTGTTCCTTCCTTTAACCTTCTGATCCGTTCGGCCAAAATTGGATCCTTCTTCTATTTAGAAGCTACCTTCTCAATCATTACCAGTCGAACTTCTAAGCAAGACAATACAACACTTCCTGTACTAGAACTTGCCTCGAATCTAAACTACACTCTACAAGCTGATAATGCTTCTAAATCTTTCCACTCGGTAATCATAGCCAATACTGTATTCTGATGTTTCCTGCTAACTGCATCCGCTACCTTATTTCCTTTCCCGGGTGTGTATTCAATTCCAAAATCATAAGCAGTAATAAACTCCAACAATCTTTGATGTCTCATGTTCAACTCCTTCTGAGAGAACAAGTATTTCAACGATTTATGATCTGTATAAAGCTCAAATCGCTCTCCCAACAGATAATGCCTTCACACCTTCAAAGCAAATATAACAGCAGCTAATTCTAAATCTTGCGTAGGATATCTCACTTCATGTGGTCTGAGCTTTCTAGAAGCATAAGCAATCACTTTACCTCTTTGCATCAACACAGCTCCAAATCCAGTTCCACACGCATCTGTATAAACGACCAAATCTTGATTCCCCTCCAGAACCACTAACACCAGTGCATGGGTCAATAAGTGTATCAAGCTCTAGAATGCTTCCTCACACTTCTTAGTCCATACAAACTTCACATCTTTTCGCGTAAGCTTAGTCATCGGTGCAACTATCCATGAAAAATCCTTTATAAACCTTCGATAATATCCAACCAATCCAAGAAAACTCTTTATCTTGGTCACCGTCTTGGGTCTCTTCCAATTATTCACTGCCTCAATCTTAGTCGAATCTACAGATAACCCGTTCTCTAAGACTACATGACCAAGGAACTTCACTTCCTTCTTCCAAAAATGACACTTCGAAAACTTAGCCTTCAACTGATGTTCCCACAATGTCTCAAGCAAAACTCTAAGATTAACTTCATGCTCCTTCTTATCCTTGGAGTATATCAAAATATCATCTATGAAGACCAACACAAATCTAAGTGCTCTCAGAAAATTCGATTCATCAAATCTCCAAAGAATGTTGGCGCATTAGTTAGTCCGAACGGCATAACTAACCATTCGTATGATCCATATCTTGTCCTAAACGCCGTTAAAGGAATACTATCCTTTGCTACTCTAAGCTGATGAAATCTCGTCGCTAAATCCAGCTGAGAGAATACCTTGGCTCCACTTAATTAATCAAACAAATCATCAATTCTTGGCAACGGATATCGGTTCTTTATCGTCTTCTCATTCAACTTACGATAAGCGATACATAGCCTTAACAATCCATCCGGTTTCTTAGCAAATACCACGGCAGCTCCCCATGGCGAACTACTCGGTCGAATAAAACTCTTGCCTTCCAAATCCACCAATTGCACCTTCAACTATCTCATCTCAGTGGGTGTCATCCTGCTAGGCGACCTACTCACCGGCTCTGCTCCAGGCACCAAATCAATCTGAAACTCTATGGCCCGTTTCGATGGCAATCCAACTACCGGCTCAAACACATCAGCAAATTCTCTAAAAAGACTCGATGCAACTCATCCTCTAGTTCCATGATACCCAATAAAGCATTCACCTCACAACTAGGGTTCTCTACGTTATAAACTATTTGATCGCTACAATCCGGGTGACTAAGTGATATCTTCCTATATCCTAGCATCATATTTACTTAACCAATCCATCCCAAGGATATCTTGAATCCCACAAAGTCAAACACATGCAAACAGCAATCAAAAGTATGACCTAGTAAATCAAATTCTAAATGGTCACACCTCATCCCAAGTGTTGCATACCCTCCTATTGGATTTGCAACCCTTAAGGAAGTAAATAAATATGAGGGTTCTAGGTTAAGCTTATCTACCAAACATCGAGAAATAAAAGAATGAGATGCTCCAGTATTAAACAGAACGCTAACAGACATACCGTGAATCTGTAGCGAGCCTTCCAAAACAACCTTCCTTTTTTCCTACACTACTGGCCTTGGAATTGCGGGCTCCAGTGAATACATATGTCCCTTTCCATCTCTAGCAGGCTTCGGGCATTTGTTTTTATAATGGACGATCTGGTCACAATTAAAACATTTGACATTCTTCTTTCCAACAGCTTCTTTTCCCTTTCTTTTTCCATTCCCGGTACGACACTCATTAGCATAGTGACCCTTCTTATCACATTTCTAACAAACCACTTCAGCCTTTATTTTCTTCTGTGCTCCTCCCTTCTTAGCATTCTTATTCTGGAAAAACCTTCTTTTCTAGCCCTGTCCCACCTGGGCCTCCTTCATCTTCTTCCTCAAACATGCTAACGCCTTTTCCTACCTTAACGTCATTTTCACCACTACATCACTGGGATCTCTCAAGTGCGACAAAGTAGCACTTACCAACTCTTGCCTCAAGCCCCTTATAAACTTCTCGTTCCTCCTAATCACGGTGTCTACCAAAGCATACCCGTACCGGGACAACTACTCAAACTTCCTTGCATACTCCAAGACGGACATCTCTCCTTGTTCCAGCTCTACAAACTTCCTTACCAACGCCGACTGCGCCATTACAGACATAAACCTATCTAAAAACCTTCTCTTAAACTCCTCATAAGTTAAGGTTTCCTCATCAACTCCGGCAACCATAGTATTCCACCAGAATAGAGAAGCTCCCTACAGTTTCCTCGAAGCCAATCTCCTCTTTTGCTCATCATTCAATCCTAGGTCAGCAAAAATCCTCTCATAATGCAACAGTCAGTTTTCAACCTCAATTGCATCTTCAGTTCCAATGAACGGCTTCCCTCCAAGCCTTATGTAATCTCTACTCAATTTAGCATACTGGTTGACCATCGAAACTTCCTGAACTACTCCTCCAGCAGCATTACCTCCGACAACTCCAACTGCAATTCCAACCAGCATCATGTTTACAAAGAACTGATACATTGCTCCCATATCCATATGGGGAACACCAGCACCAACAGTTTCATCTTAAGCCTGATCGGAACCTCTCCTAGCATTTGGTCGGTCATTTCCATTAGTGGTGGTGCTATCTCCTCCGAGATTAACTCTGCCCCTTCTTCCTTCCATATCTGCATTCAAACCTCGTGAGATACAGATGAATAGCCTAACTAAGATAGGAGTCTAGAGATATGGCGTATGCTTATATATAACAAATAAAAGTACGTTACTATAGCGTTACCCCATACCCTGATCTTAACTCTAATTACTAAGGATTATGTTTTCAAAAATCATTTTTAGTTAAAGTATTTCATAAACCATGCCTTGATACCAAGCTATAACATTCCCTATCTAGAGGCCCAAAACTAAGCACAACAAATGCTTCCGGCGACTAAATACGACTATGTTAATGGGATCTATAATATCAGAAGCACCTGAATATGAAACAAAACACAGATTTCAAAAAAAAAATTACTTCATTACATTTCAAAACCAAATGTTTCACATTCCCAAGACATAATCTCAAATATGTTCCCAAGCACAAATAAAATATACTTATTACAAATACGCCAAGAGCGATATATGAAGATATCCCCTTGGATGATCAGAGTCATGGAGTCGTAATAGATTTAATACCAAACATAGTGGAAATACATCAAAACATAAAACAAGAAGTGCAACTCCTAAATAGCTATCTGTTTACCTCCTGCATGCCTCTGGTAGCCTTATTCGTCATCCTACTAAACCTAAAAAGGACCTTAACCCCATACCCTACTCAAATTAGTTTTGAGCACCTGAGAGTTTAAGGAGAAAACATAAACTTCAAGTTAGACATAAATCCTGGTATGAATAATACTATACACCCCGGAATATATATGTTAAGTGAGACCATGTCGCTTAGCGGAACGGGTTTCCCCTCACTAACATTCTTTTAAAACATATCTTTACAAAACCTTTCATAAAACCACATATTGTGCTCCTGCATCCACAATGGTTAAATACTGTAAAACAATCATTATGTAAACATACATAAATATCAAGTAATAATGAACTATCTGTTCAACCACACAAGTTTTATTTGGATAACTTTTAACTTTAGGTTGACTCGGGCCTACCAGACAATATAATCAAAATTAACTTAACACCTGTTAGATATTCTTCTTCTAGTTTATCTATCCTTAACTATTTGTTAAACATTTCACTTCTGAATGGTCTGTCCTTAACTATCTGTTAAATACTTCACTTCTGAACGGTCTGTCCCTACTTAATCATCTTCCAGGTCTTCCTAATCCTAATGGTTTTTCGGGCTCACCAATAACCTATCTATATACAACATATATTCCTTTCAGTGTGTAATCATAATTTTAGTCTACCTATGACCAAGCCCTACACACTAGAATTTTGGACAACAATTAGCTAGGGCTGATAGTTAATGTATAGGGTGCGACCCCATACTAGTCCCATATGGTATTCTAATATCTGAGTCATTTTTCACTTAAGGATCCCCTCCCATAATTTTCCTTGAAAACATTTTCAAAATGATTTAAAACATTTAAATCAAATTTAAACAAGGAGAAGTATATAATCTTTATACTTTAATCAAAATCATATCATCATCTCATATATATTCTTTACTCAACTTTAGTTGATGAAAACATTTAACCATTTGAAAGAACCTCTTTCTACACTTTTGAAATCATCTCTTTCAAAATCAAACATCAAACCTTTCAAAATCAAACCTTTCGAAAACAATAAAACTTAGACATCCTTCTTTAAAATCACTTTAAAACATTGCCTTAGAATAACTTTGGAAAACCTTCCATCTCAAACCTTTCAAATCCATTCAAAATGAACCTTTCGAAATCATAGAATTAAAACCTTTCAAAATCATTGAATTCAAACCTTTCAGAATCATTCACTTAAACCTTTCGAAGTCATTTAACTAAAACAATTTGAAATCATTCACTTAAACCTTTCAAAGTTATTCAACTAAGACCTTTCAAAATCATTCACTTAAACCTTTCGAAGTCATTCAACTAAGACCTTTCGAAGTCATCAAACCTTTTAAAACATAAACCTTTCGAAGACTTACTGGGTTAAATATAAAACAAGTGAAAAACCTTCTTTTAAAACCTTTCGACTCCATTGGAAGCAACCTTTCGACTAAGTCGAAAGCTCTGCTTCGAAAGCTTGGTTATACTTCACTTAGAAAACAAAGGTAAATCACCTAAGTCGAAAGCTTCCTTTCGAAAGCATTAGGAGAAGCGGCGGGTTTTAAAACAAGTAAACCTTTCGTCTTTGTCGAAAGGTTCAAAACAAAACATTTATAATGCGGTAGTAACCCTTCGACTGTGTCGAAAGGTTTCAAAACAAAATAGTGATAAAACAACAGTAACCTTTCGACTGTGTCGAAAGGTTTAAAACCTTTCCTTTAAACATTTGACCTGGTTGAAAGCAACCAATTTGAAAGCTCTTATTCGAAAGCAAAGCAGGTGAAAGCTTTTAGTTTATAAAACAAACATACCCCAACCTCTTTGGTCATCAACCTTTCGACTAGGAACCCTTCGACCTTGTCTAATTCATTACATACCAAGTAACTTGATACCATATGTATTAGTTTGACCTTGTCGAAAGCTATGAACCTCTCGACCTTGTCGAAAGGTCTGGGTTGGAAGGTTTATTGTCGTAAAGGCTGAAACATGCTAAAAGTATGATTTCTTTGTTTTTAACTTAAAAAGATAACTTTTCAACTAACTTGCCTTTGTTTGTCAAATTATCATTGGTTAATAAATACTTTTCAGAAATGTACTACCACTATTTTCAGAATTAAATAATAATTTTATTTTATAAAATGCCCATTCTCCTTAATTTAGTATATAAAACATTTAAGTCCCGTACCTTAAATAATTTTATATATTCATCAAAACATTTAGGAAAAATCTAAAAAAATCCTAGAAAATCTATTTTAATATGTTTTCCAACATATAAAAATTTCAAACCTAAATAATAACTATTTTAGCCGTAAATAATTTATAACCCAATAAACAATTTCCTTCACTAGAAAATTAATATAAATCCACTATAATTAAGAAAATTACGAAAATTGAAACCCTCCTATAAAATATCATTTTTGAACTATATTCAAATTTTCAAGGCATTTAGATGTCATCTAATAGGGTTTTCATATCAAACATATTATAAAAATAAATATGGACATACATAATTCACCAATAAACATATAGATAACTTTAATCATCAAAACATGGCATATACTTGCAAAAATATTTTGGATCTAGTCTCGAAACCAAAAACTAAAAAAATGGGATGTAGTTATTATTCACCTTAGCTTTGAGATATATGATGTGAGATTTGATGTTGATTTATTTGATTACTTCCTTTTCTTGAATCCTAGCTTTAATCTTCCTCTTGAGAATGAAAATGGTGGCCGGCCTTAGTATTTTTAGTTTGATAAAAATGAGAATGAACGTGAGTTCTATTTCCCAAGGGTTTAGGGTGTAAGCTCTACCTATTTCCTATATTGCCATTCTCATATCCTAAAACATTAACTTAGGTTATTTCATTTTAGTTTGTACACTAACATGGCACGGCTACCCTTAGCTAATCAATTATCAACTTATTATCCACATTATTTTATTTTATTTTATCTAATTAAATATCCTAAATAATGTTATATAAAAATATGGGGTGTTACAGGTAACGATCGGGGTGATGACATATTCGGTACTATATAGGAAGAGATAGGTCGGTCTTGTGTTGGTGTAGAACCATCAGTTGGGCCTCGGTACATTCCTATAGAGATGTATTGCCAGAAGGTTGTCCCTTCACCTGGTCATATGTATGGAAATCCATTATCCACTACGTGCCTGCCATTTTGTTTGTAGAACCCACGCTTATGACTAGTATGCTGGAATTTAATAATATAACAATTTCAGCTATGATTGATATTATTTGTATACTAGACACTAGTATAATATAACAGGATTTGATATGAAATGTTTTGGTTATCGTAAAGTAAAAACATGTCTGTGTTTATGTGTGGGTGTGGTCTTACGAGATACCTTTCTTTTGAAAAGGAAAGTTTTTATAACTTTAAAATAAATTCAATTGAGATGTGTTTCCTTACATTGGTTTACTAGACTAATCCATGCATTCTTCCCTTTCAATACTCGGGTCAGACCGAGTATATTTACATATATAGATTTGGATGCTTTGGAGCTTCAACAGATGAGTTGGAGGTCTTCTGGTCGTATACACGTATATGTTTATTTTCCGCTGCTTTGTTGTTTAAATTATCAGCAATGGTAAGGACAGGTTATTATAACTGTCAGGATTGATGACTAGTGATTGATTGTTATACTCTAAGGGATGTATGTATTTACAGTTTCTGTTTTGTAAAGATCATTGATATTATAATATAAGTTTTTCCGCTGCGATTATGAGATTCTGTAATTATTTTAGTTTCTTTCTCTCTTCTTCTTCTCTTCTCTTCTTCTCTCTTTTTTTCTTTCTCATGATTATCCGTCCTTCCGTTCGGTTTGGGTTGGACATGTGTGGTTTATTGTCAGCTCTAAATGGGGTCGGATTTGCGGGTCATCACATTTGGTACCAGGGCTTAGGATTCCGCGATACACCTAGGCTTTGATGGCTATTCATTATAGAAAGGGTTAGTAATGCCCTAGATTGAGTTTGAGTGTATTCTATATATGTGTATATATATATATATATGAGAGCGTATTTGTCAGTGATAATAAAAATGTTTTACATTGTATTAATTTACCTGTTGAAGTGGCTTATAAATTCTAGTCGATATATGGGACGCCATGTTATCGATAGGGGTTTCTAAACGCTTGAACAAGGCAAACCGACACAGTATTGTTTTAAAACTGGGTAAATGAAATAATTTTACCTAAATTATATTTTATATATAAAGGAATGATTTTTTAGAAATTATCATAAGTTATATATGGTGTGTTTAATTGTTAATGAATGATAATATTTAATTATTATTGTAACGACCCGACATTTTGGACCATTCGCATCCATTATAAGTGTATAGGTAGACACTCATGCCGGAATTGAATTTCTCAAAATACCGCGTTGTTAATTTAAATTGGAAAAACTGAACATATACAGTAAATAAATAATCACAGATCACAGACACAGAGTAATAAGTGCAGCGGAAATAAAAGAGATAGTAGTTCATGAAGCTACTATATAAATGTATAAGTACATCAGAGTTTACAACAGAAGAGTAATACGATACATCAGAGTTAAACCAGATACAACAGAAGAGTAATACGATACATCAGATACAAATCAGAATACATCACTGGAATCATCGAATACTAAAAGCAGAATAGATGGCTGGATCTTCAAGCAAAGCTCCAACTTCAAAGGCGAGTCTCGAATACTGGTACACTCAGTCTGACCCGAGCGTAAAGCAAAACACAAGACACTCGAGTCAGGATTAACATTCTTATATTAATAAATCCAACTCAAGTGAAATAGCAATTGAAATACAAGCAACTCAAAGGATGTTTGGAATAACCATCCTTTAAGGATCCGTTAAACTATCTACTATGTAGTAGTGTACGATAAGTAGATAATGTCTATCAGTAATATAAAGATATCAAAATAGTGTTAAGTCATGGCCCATTCCACCCTTAACACATTTTTATTCCCAAAAGCATATACAAGACCGTAGTTTCCCCAAAACCGGAAGTCACCAGAGGGCAATCCATATACTAAAGGTACAAATCAAAATCGTAGTGGTCGCGCATAAATGGAATACAAGTATGACAAGGCACATGAGGCAATACCCAAGGTAGTGATACTACCGTTTGCCTGATCCGGACTGGTGAGAACGCAACGCCGCAGCGCCCGCAACACCGTGAAACAACACTCCCAAAATCAAGGGTGCACCAATCGACAACAAGTAATAAGTAGTTCGAAGAAGTGTGTCCACTTGAGGTAGCTAATCCTCCATTGGCCCGGCACAGCTCCTATTTTAGTCATTTCCAATTTGACACAAGTGTCAAGGCTATCCATCATCGTTCTCTTTCTTCAGTCAACACGTACATCAATCCAACCACTTCATTCTGGATCATCACTCCGCGTATAGTTATTAAAGTGGTTTCGGTTCAGATAGAGAGTATATCCATTACCGATCCCGGTCTCTTTAATAACTTTCGTAATTATTACACCGATTGGTTGTTTATATATTTCAAAAACCAAATCAATTTCAATTTCAATTTCAATTCGTAAACCAGCATTTCATTTGTCTTTCTAAACCAATTTCCAATATTTACGTTTCAAAACTTCCAAGTTACCATTTCAAAATCTCATAATTCAATTTCCATCTTTATTCAAACAATTCAAATATCAATTCAAGTTCGTATATAAGTTTCATTTCGAAATCATTTAAATTAACTTAATTTTAACACTCAAATCAATTTGAATTCATTTATCGATTTCATTCAATATTCGTTAAGTAAACTTATCATTCAAAACAATTCTATTTAATTTCCAATTCATTAAATCAATTTCTTAAGTTCAACTTCATTGTATCAAAACTTACAAATTGAATTAAATTAAATTCGTCAAATCAAATTCTTTAAATTTCAAGTCTTACATTATTTTCAATAAATCACATTTTATTCCTTGTTAAAGAAATTCAATTTCACTTATTTACTTACTTAAATAATTTTCCAAAACTTAAATAATAAAGAAACTCAATTTCAATTATTTACGAAGTAAAATTCACTTATTCAAAAGTTTAATTTTACTTATTAAAGAATTCAATTCAATTTAATCATTAAATAATCCAATCTTATTTAATTATTAAATAATTCAAAACTTAATTATTAAATAATTTCAAAGTTTAATAATTTCAAACTTAGTTATAATTTCAAACTTAATTATTAAATCATTTCAAACTTTAATAATTTCAAACTTAATTATAATTTCAAACTTAATTATTAAATCATTTCAACTTTAATAATTTTAAACTTAATTCAATCATTTCTCAAATTAAACAACATTCTTTCATCAATTACATTGTTAATATTTTGTTTCATATTTTTAAATATTAACATTTTTCTTTCATTTAAAATTCAAATTTCAACTTCATTTCAAAACCATATTATTTATTCAAATAAAATCTTCGTTTATTTTTAAATCAAATTATTGACCAATCGGGTTTTTATTTAATTCTCTATCCTAGGTCAAAGTTCAATTTGGGTATCTATCATTTCAACCCGATTCCAATTCAATTCAAAATCAACACATACAAAGGGAACTTGCAGTGTGATAATTGGGATGGTGTCAAAGTAAATAAACAAGCAATAACAACCATCAATAACAATCCAATAATCAATTCAAATAATCCTGAAATAACCGTATTAATTCGCATTGTTATTTGTACGAATTAATATAATTATTTCTAGAATCTACACTATCATTTCATGTAGATTAAAGATTATTACATTACGGTTTTCACTTGTCATCTATTACAATTTCATCTATCATCAATTTAACAACATACATTCAGTGGTTCAAGATGTAATTAAACAAATCTTGCGTGTCAATAAATTTTGACAGTTAAATGGGTCATATTATACAAATGTCATTTAATCAAATTTAACATTTAACTATCCTATATCAATTTCAATTGCATACTATTTATCATTTTAATATTAACAATTTAACGTCCAATATAAACATCAACAATCAATCAATTATCAGCCAAACTGTATTATCATCTCATAAATAATTAACAGATAATTGTGTCAGATGTCATAGGTGAACAGATACAGGTAATAGCATATATGACAATGTAATTAACTAACAGCAGCATATTTCAATTCGTCATTTCAATTGAAATCAAATTTAATAAATAAAAGAACGTTAATCGTGAGTGAGTGCTCACCTTTCGAGGCTAGATAGATTGGACAAAGAATTGATCGCTATGCTGGATCCCGATCTAGACACTGACAAATCCAAACAAAGATTTTCAAAGCGAAGCAAGATTGGCACGAGTACGATGGACAACTGATAAATAAAGATCGATGAAAATAGATCAGAAACTGCTTGACGTAGACCGAAATGAAATACGTATATATTATTCTATTATATTACTTTCTTAACCAATATTAGTTTTGAAACGCATAAAATTTACATATACATACATACGTTTCAAATAAAGGCAAATAACAGAAACTGCAGAACTATGTTTTAAAATCAATATTAACATTTTTTTTCTTATAATTTTTTTTTCTTATTTAAATCAACATTTAAGTCAACATTCCACATTATTATTGTTAAGACCAATATCGACCCTCCTAGATTTTTCTGAACCACTACACACACTATACTTGATATAAATTTACATTTTGCAAAATATTTATAAAAAGAGAGAAGGGCCGAGAGCAGAGCTCAACTCAATTTAACAATTTAAATTCCAGTATTTTCTTAAATATTAAAACAGGCTTCAGGCATTTCTTACATGTTAACACTGACATTACAACTTCCTTTATCATCTCAAAAATATCAAATTTCACCCCATAAAATCACTAGTATAAACTTATATTTTTAAAACAACGGATCTTAGATCTTATAAAACTGTATTTGTATAATAATTCATCTCTGGACCTACACACAAACCAACTTAAAATATATTATACTATATATTCTACCCAAAATTTTATAACTCTACAACTGTATTTAAACAACAGAAGGAAATCTAAACTCATGCAAACAACTTATAAACCGATAGACTTAGGTATTTTCGTGTAAACTAATATATGAGTGGATATATACTACTTTTTTAAGCAGATCAAAAACAAATCTATATAACTCAAATACTTGGAATATTAACAACTGTAGTATAAACAAATATACTTGTATATGCAGACACAATATGCCTTACCTACTAAAAGGGAAGCGCTGGCCTTACAAAAAATAAAATTTGTGAAAGCTGAAATTTGTCATATACTTAAAACAACAGTAAGCATTTATGTAAAACCATACCTATCTCTAGATCTAACAACGTAAAGGGAAATATTCATACTCTTTTAGAACTTAGGTATAAACGAATAAAATAATACTTTAAATACATAGTATAAAAATAAATTTATTATGAAACAAACATACCCCAATTATACACACGCTGACACGCACGGCGAAGATCAGGGAGGGAGGAGACGTGTACCAGTCAGGGCTTCAACAACTGGAGTGAGAAGCGGGTAGGTCGAGGTGACGGAGGCAGATTTGCCGAGCATGCTGCGGTAGGTGGAGCGAAGGACAGGCGAGGATGGTTTCTGCGGAGGTGAAGCGGCCATAGGTGTGGAGGAATTTGATGGGGCCAGTCGTGGAAGGGAAGAGGCGGAGGCCAAGGGGAGAAGATCGGGGAAGAAGTTGGCTCGGGTTGGATTCTCTGGTGGCGGAGGTTGCGTGAGTCTAGTGAAAGAGAGGTAGGAATGGTTGAAGTGAAGATAGAAAGGATATAAAGTCTTTGAGCAAAATATAAATATAACGATTGAAATTTAGAATTATAAAAGTCATGGAAAGGTTGCATGCGTGAACCGATAATAATAAATGCAAATGGAAATGGATGGAAATGAAATTTGAAAAAAAAAAGTGGAATAGCAATGGTCGATCACACGAATTTAGAAATTATACATGTTAACAGCTGTTTTCATTTTATGGTGTATAAATGAAAAGTCAACAAAACCAACAGTCACAAAACCGGTACCGATATGGTCTACCGTTATGTTGTTTCCGTCACGTATCGGACTCCAAAACACAGAAACGAATATACTGTGGAGATCAGCACGACGAGACGATCAAAACGGTATAAAGATATCAGTGATTCGATTGAATTATAAAAATTCGAATTTTCTACTAGAGGAAAATGCAAGAAAAACACTGAAAAATAAGATCGACGGAGCCAAAGATGTCCGAATTTGGAAAAATGACAAACTGACATTTTGCTCAGAAGATGATTTAGAATTTTTCTATGTAAAAATATTTAGGTTTCGAAAATATTTTATTTTCATCGCTTTTTAACTGATTAAATTGAAGTAAATTTACGCGCGAAATAAACTTTCATATTTTCGGACGAAAATTTACCAGTTGCTATGTTTAACTAAACGCATTCCAAATATCAAATTTATATTTCAAAATTTTATCGTTTAAAATTTCACAAAATTTCAACTAATTACGTTATTAAAACAGTTGAAATTTACGGGTCGTTACATTCTCCCCCACTCAAAACTTTTCGTCCCCAAAAAGGAACGAGGTAGGAGAATAGAACAACCAGAAAGAAAAACAGATTTGAAATACAAAATAACAATTAATTTAAACCATATAAACTCAAATTTAAATTAATTGATATTCAATAATTGATTTAATCCATTTGATTTCACTAAAATCAATTTCAACTATTTCTAAATTCATTATCTTATTATTCATTACCCTCAATTTTCAATTCCTTAAACCATAAATTTGAATAATCTTTTATTATAATCATATTTTATTTTCAACAGATTTAATTCTTTAATTCCAAATTATTATAAATTTTATTTCACTTAATATATCTTATTACATATTTTTAAACCATATAAATTAATTTAAACCATAAAAGTTTCGATTTAAATTAATTTATATTTACTAATTGCTTTTAAATTCAAGGTATTTTCATAAGTTGATCAAATTTCAATTTATTAATTCTTTCAAAACAAATCTATTTTATTATTAACTAAGTTTACTTATTGCCTTATCTAATTCTATTAACATCGTTATAATCAAAATTTAGTGTATAACATTTATTATAAATACTCAAATTTTATTTATAAATTTATTTTATATTGTATATTATCCAATTTACATTTTAACTTATGAATAATTTAGGTAAGTTATATTGAAATGCAATTTAGTACTATACAAATAAAATTTTCAAATTCAATTATCTCAAGTTTAAATACTTATTTCAAATTTTGGTTTATTTATAATTAAAATCATCCGTCAAAATTTAAGAATTAGATTTCCGATTAACTTTAAACAATTTAGAAATATATATAATATATTTATATCAAATCAAATTAAATTTTTAAAATAATATACCTATATATATATATATCAAATTATACTGAAGAAATTCAAATCAAAATATTTTCAAAACAAAACCGTAGCATAGCTACAGAATGGTTTCTCCACTTCGAAACTCGAAAATGAATGTCGATGATGCGGCCGCCATCACCGAAATTATTTTCCAGCGACAAAGAGAAGAGCACTGATTTCATCATTTTAAAATTCTTTGAAAATGGTTTCTATTTGAGAATACCTTCAAAAATTTAAAAACCAAAGCTTGAAATTTCTGGAAATTAAATTCTCAAATTCCAAATGTTAAATTCATTTAAATTTCAAATCAGTTTATAACCCATGTTTAAAATTCATTTATAGAACAATAAGTGATAATCAATTATTATCATTTCAATAACCAATTTAATTAACTTATTAAATTTCAGAAAATTTTACTTATATATATCTATAATATATTCATACAAATTTATCCCATTTTCCAAATTTAAAAATAATATTGTGTCAGTTTGCTCTGTTCAAGTGTTTTGGAAATCCTATCGATAGCGTTGATCAGACGAATCAATCAAAAATCCAAATCAACATCAACAACTCAAACAACACAATGTATATATATATATATATTTCATTTTAAATATTAGTTTACAAATACATTTCTTTGCTCGACGATACAGGAATGAATTTTCAAAATAAGGATAGGGATTCAAATTTTTGTTGACTCAAATCAAAGAGAATTTTGATTCGAAAATAAGTTCGAAAAAAAAGATAAGATAATTCAATTACCACAATCGGGAGATGGATGAGTTTATTTAATTCACGGGCAACCATAACCGGGTCGTCCGTAACTTCAAGAATAAGATCGATGCTAAATTCCGAGGTAAATCAACACTCGATCTCAAGAGATGGAATTCAGGTATAGCAGGTAATAGATAGCATCGTAAACCGAGGATACAGAAATCTCCGGTAAATCGATGCCTATTGTAAATAAGTTTACTCCTTTACGAATCATTCTAAGATTGGCGAGACCGCCGATCTATTATAGATAACATTCAGAATGGAGTTATGGGGTGCTCCATGATTGAAAGAAGACGAATAGTGAGGGACACGAATGAAATTTGGAACCGTAGGGAACGTTCCAAAATTCAAAGAAATCAAGTCGAAAGGAAGAGATTGAAACTCAAATGAGAGTGATTCTGTAAATACATTTACCCTATATGTTGAGTTTTGCCTAGAGCTACCAAAGCTTTGATACCAACTGTAACGACCCGACATTTTGGACCATTCGCATCCATTATAAGTGTATAGGTAGACACTCATGCCGGAATTGAATTGCTCAAAATACCGCGTTGTTAATTTAAATTGGCAAAACTGAACATATACAGTAAATAAATAATCACAGATCACAGACACGGAGTAATAAGTGCAGTGGAAATAAAAGAGATAGTAGTTCATGAAGCTACTATATAAATGTATAAGTACATCAGAGTTTACAACAGAAGAGTAATACGATACATCAGAGTTAAACCAAATATAACGGAAGAGTAATACGATACATCAGATACAAATCAGAATACATCACTGGAATCATCGAATACTGAAAGCAGAATAGATGGCTGGATCTTCAAGCAAAGCTCCAACTTCAAAGGCGAGTCTCGAATACTGGTACACTCAGTCTGACCCGAGCGTAAAGCAAAACACAAGACACTCGAGTCAGGATTAACATTCTTATATTAATAAATCCAACTCAAGTGAAATAGCAATTGAAATACAAGTAACTCAAAGGATGTTTGGAATAACCATCCTTTAAGGATCCGTTAAACTATCTACTATGTAGTAGTGTACGATAAGTAGATAATGTCTATCAGTAATATAAAGATATCAAAATAGTGTTAAGTCATGGCCCATTCCACCCTTAACACATTTTTATTCCCAAAAGCATATACAAGACCGTAGTTTCCCCAAAACCGGAAGTCACCAGAGGGCAATCCATATACTAAAGGTACAAATCAAAATCGTAGTGGTCGCGCATAAATGGAATACAAGTATGACAAGGAACATGAGGCAATACCCAAGGTAGTGATACTACCGTTTGCCTGATCCGGACTGGTGAGAACGCAACGCCGCAGCGCCCGCAACACCGTGAAACAACACTCCCAAAATCAAGGGTGCACCAATCGACAACATGTAATAAGTAGTTCGAAGAAGTGTGTCCACTTGAGGCAGCTAATCCTCCATTGGCCCAGCATAGCTCCTGTTTTAGTCATTTCCAATTTGACACAAGTGTCAAGGCTATCCATCATCGTTCTCTTTCTTCAGTCAACACGTACATCAATCCAACCACTTCATTCTGGATCATCACTCCGCGTATAGTTATTAAAGTGGTTTCGGTTCAGATAGAGAGTATATCCATTACCGATCCCGGTCTCTTTAATAACTTTCGTAATTATTACACCGATTGGTTGTTTATATATTTCAAAAACCAAATCAATTTCAATTTCAATTCGTAAACCAGCATTTCATTTGTCTTTCTAAACCAATTTCCAATATTTACGTTTCAAAACTTCCAAGTTACCATTTCAAAATCTCATAATTCAATTTCCATCTTTATTCAAACAATTCAAATATCAATTCAAGTTTGTATATAAGTTTCATTTTGAAATCATTTAAATTAACTTAATTTTAACACTCAAATCAATTTGAATTCATTTATCGATTTCATTCAATATTCGTTAAGTAAACTTATCATTCAAAACAATTCTATTTAATTTCCAATTCATTAAATCAATTTCTTAAGTTCAACTTCATTGTATCAAAACTTACAAATTGAATTAAATTAAATTCGTCAAATCAAATTCTTTAAATTTCAAGTCTTACATTAATTTCAATAAATCACATTTTATTCCTTGTTAAAGAAATTCAATTTCACTTATTTACTTACTTAAATAATTTTCCAAAACTTAAATAATAAAGAAACTCAATTTCAATTATTTACGAAGTAAAATTCACTTATTCAAAAGTTTAATTTTACTTATTAAAGAATTCAATTCAATTTAATCATTAAATAATCCAATCTTATTTAATTATTAAATAATTCAAAACTTAATTATTAAATAATTTCAAAGTTTAATAATTTAAAACTTAGTTATAATTTCAAACTTAATTATTAAATCATTTCAAACTTTAATAATTTCAAACTTAATTATAATTTCAAACTTAATTATTAAATCATTTCAACTTTAATAATTTCAAACTTAATTCAATCATTTCTCAAATTAAACAACATTCTTTCATCAATTACATTGTTAATATTTTGTTTCAGATTTTTAAATATTAACATTTTTCTTTCATTTAAAATTCAAATTTCAACTTCATTTCAAAACCATATTATTTATTCAAATAAAATCTTCGTTTATTTTTAAATCAAATTATTGACCAATCGGGTTTTTATTTAATTCTATATCCTAGGTCAAAGTTCAATTTGGGTATCTATCATTTCAACCCGATTCCAATTCAATTCAAAATCAAAACATACAAAGGGAACTTGCAGTGTGATAACTGGGATGGTGTCAAAGTAAATAAACAAGCAATAACAACAATCAATAACAATCCAATAATCAATTCAAATAATCCCGAAATAACCGTATTAATTCGCATTGTTATTTGTACGAATTAATATAATTATTTCTAGAATCTACACTATCATTTCATGTAGATTAAAGATTATTACATTACGGTTTTCACTTGTCATCTATTACAATTTCATCTATCATCAATTTAACAACATACATTCAGTGGTTCAAGATGTAATTAAACAAATCCTGCGTGTCAATAAATTTTGACAGTTAAATGGGTCATATTATACAAATGTCATTTAATCAAATTTAACATTTAACTATCCTATATCAATTTCAATTGCATACTATTTATCATTTTAATATTAACAATTTAACGTCCAATATAAACATCAACAATCAATCAATTATCAGCCAAACTGTATTATCATCTCATAAATAATTAACAGATAATTATGTCAGATGTCATAGGTGAACAGATACAGGTAATAGCATATATGACAATGTAATTAACTAACAGCAGCATATTTCAATTCGTCATTTCAATTGAAATCAAATTTAATAAATAAAAGAACGTTAATCGTGAGTGAGTGCTCACCTTTCGAGGCTAGATAGATTGGACAAAGAATTGATCGCTATGCTGGATCCCGATCTAGACACTGACAAATCCAAACAAAGATTTTCAAAGCGAAGCAAGATTGGCACGAGTACGATGGACAACTGATAAATAAAGATCGATGAAAATAGATCAGAAACTGCTTGACGTAGACCGAAATGAAATACGTATATATTATTCTATTATATTACTTTCTTAACCAATTTTAGTTTTGAAATGCATAAAATTTGCATATACATACATACATTTCAAATAAAGGCAAATAACAGAAACTGTAGAACTATGTTTTAAAATCAATATTAACATTTTTTTTCTTATAATTTTTTTTTCTTATTTAAATCAACATTTAAGTCAACATTCCACATTATTATTGTTAAGACCAATATCGACCCTCCTAGATTTTTCTGAACCACTACACACACTATACTTGATATAAATTTACATTTTGCAAAACTAATATTGGTTGTTTTGATAAAAGTTAGTATTATAAATATAAACAAAGATAAATAATAAAAAAATGTTTTATATAACCAAAGTGAAATAAGTCAAATTATATATAAGTATAAATTTATAGAAAAGGGAACTTAAAAGAAATAAATAACACTAAACTCACTTTAATCGCTGGGAAATAATTCGGGTGATGACTGCAACATCATTAGTATTTATTTTTGAGTCTCTAAGTGATAAATTTTTACCTTAATAATTTTCTGTTGGAGTTTTGTTTTGATAAAACAAGTTTTGATTTTAAAATTCCAAGTATGATTTGACAAATATAGGAAATGAAAATAAGTTTTTGAACTTATAATTTGAAAATAGTATAAATAAGAAATAATTTTACAACTTATGAATTCGAATAGGAAAGTAAAACCAAATTTTAAAATGGTTGAACATTTTGGTTAAGTAAACAAAATTGAAATTTGAATTTGAGATATGAAATAAAAGAATTAACTTGAGTAAAGTTAAATAAATTGAGTTAGTGAAATGAAGTAAATGAAATGAAGTTTATCTTAAGAAAGTTAAATTAAAGTAAATTGAATTTGAAATGAATTAGATAAAATAATGAAATGATTATACACTTAAGTCGTAAAGTGATTATATAGCCCTGAATTATAAATATAATATGTGAATAAACTTAAGTCAAATAAAATTTCATGAAATTTTAAGTAAACAAGTTTGTATAACATATGGATTTGAGAAATATTAAGCAAAAACAAATTTTAAATTTGTTGAATGTGAATGTTAAGAAAAAGGACATATGAATTTAATTAATAAAATGAAATCTAACTTAAGTTAAATGAGATGACTTTTAAAATGAAATTAACTCAAGTTAAGTAAAGTGGGATGAAATGAGTTAAATAAATTTGAATTTGAATTCTGAAATAAAAATGAACTTAACTTATAAGATGCAATTTAATTTGAGTTGTGAAATAAACTGAATGTGGTTTAGAATGTTTGTAGAAAAATTGAATATGAACTTAAGTTGTGAAGTAATAATAAAACATAAGAAGTGTTATAGAAAATGTTAATAAACTTAAGTAATATTTTATGGAAATAATTCATATGGTATGAAATGTTGTTAAACATAAATTGAATTTAAAGTGAATGTTAATGAGTGAATATTAATGAATTGAATGAAAATAAAATTAATATGAATAATTGAATTTGATTTACACTGAATACGAATCGAATGAATGTAAAAGGAATTGAATGTAAATAAAAGAATCAAGAATAAGAATGGGATATAACAAGAAATCAATTGAAATAAATACGTAAGTTGTACGTATATTATTTTACTTGCATAACTGTTTGATCCAGATTCGAATATACGATTTTGAGGTGATTTACACCGATCCGAGTTAGGATTTTTCACTCGACTTCTTGACGGCGAACCCTGGATATGGATTTTTGATTGATTCTGATATTCTCGGTCATAGTATATGGCTATGCAAGGAGAATGTTGGTTTTTCTAATCAAGGAACCGAATCTAAATCCGTGCTAGAGTGGTCGTGTGAACGATACTAGTTCGGAAGTGAGATTGTGTGATTAAGCGAGCGATCAGGTTTGGTTTTGCATACGGATGATATATGTACATCGTATGGGTTTAATAAATTAAATGTTGACATTATGAATTGCAAATTTATATGACTATGAATTAATTGGATGAATATTATTGTTCGATGGTTTCTCTTGTTGCATTTGCTACATTTGAATATAGTTGTTGTATTAGTATATGTCATATATTGATATTAATTTTTCTATACTTGTTCCTATTGGTTGTTGAGTGTTTGATAGGTGCAAATGGTGTATGCTTCGCATTTGGAGCTCGCTTTTACATTATATTCGTTGTATATGCCCTTTAATATAATAAAAGGTACATATCTCGGATCACATATCGTACTTTTATATTTTTTTCCCTACGGGATGCCTCATCCTCGAAGATGAGATGTATATTTGTAATTTTATATATATTGTGATTTACTACGATTGAACCGCGTAAAGGAGATGCTGGTGAAATTTTTTGTAAATTTAAGGCGTTAGAAAATTTTTAAGAATTTTGGAAGAAAATTTTGATAACTAAAAGTTTGATTTTGAGTTATAAGTTGGGATGAATGAATGCATCGTATTAGGTTGTTTTGGAAAGTTAATTATGAATTTGAAGACTTAGAAAAAGTTTTTATAAGAAGTTTAACTAATTTATTTTGAAAAGTTAAAAGGTTTAAAAGAATTTGTAATCTATTCCAACTAATTGTTTTTGAAAAGTTAATGGGTTTTGTGGGATTTTTCTTACTTGGTAATTTCGGAGACGAAATTCTTTTAAGGAGGGAAGTATGTAACGACCTAGAATTTCAGTCATTCGAATTTAGAATATTTAATTGATTTTAAATATTTAAAAGTTAATTTTATAAGTTAAATAACTTATATTTCAAGTATGGTGATTTATTTGATAATTAAATTGTTAAATTTAATATTTGAAATTGTTTAAATAATTGAATCTTGAATTTGAAATGAATGAAAATGATTTCTAAAGTTGATTTAAAATCAATTTGAATTAGAATAAAGATATTAAACTTTTAAATTTGATTTAAACGTGATTAAACAGAAATTGGAAATTACATGATTTAATTAACGTGTAAAAATAGTCTTTTTGGGCACTATCTCAGATTTCAATGAAACTAGTTTCATTGGGTCCATAATAGTGATTTATTATATGCCGTCGAATTTCGTGTCGATTGGACGTATCATTTGGTCGTACGAGCTCGAAACTCGTAGAAATTTATTAAAGGAATTTAAATTAAAATAACTCGATTTGAAAAGCTATCTTCTGTATATGATGGAATTGGGTCGCGAGACTGGTTCCATTGGGTTCAAAATAGGGGTATAACATACAAAATGCCAAGCGGCACGCTTCGTTTGGAGTTCGAAATTTTAACGGATGAATGGTACTTTGGAAAATTTTCTATAAATAACCCTTAACTTTCCTCCATTTGCAAACCCTAACCCTAAATCTATTTCAGCCACCATTAAAAACATTTCCATCCAACGATCGGAGCCTCTAGAAGCTGAATTAGCCTTCGACTTCAACTACGGAAATGCTGAGCACATCGATATAAAGCTATCCTACGGTTGGATCGACAAACATCGACCGAGGTGACCGGAAAATGCTCCCATTCGAGCTGCAGGCGTGGTTTTCCATGCGCATATGCGCACGCATACGAGGCTGCAGGCGGCGGCGCAGAAGGGTGGTGCAGTGAGAGGCGAGGCGGCAACGGCGGTGGTCACGGCGTGGTGGTGGCGCGGCAATTCATCGTTTAAGGAAAAAAAATTTGAAATGCGCGGACCTGGGAAGCGAGCGCGCGTGAGGAGGGAGATGAGTTAGGGTAAAATTTTAATTTTTTTAAAGTTTAGTTAATTATAATTAATTATATCGTATGTTCAATTATTTATAACTTGTTCGTAGGAGGTCCGTCTCGAGTGCGACAAGTTGTGTTGCGTTCGTATCAACGAGCACTACACTATGAAGTTGGATTGGACGGATTCAGAGCTAGTTAGAATTTTGAGTTAAATCGAATGATCATTTAATTTTAATTCAAACCGAAGTGCTTTGGCATTTTTGGTGAGTAAACTCACCTCTCTGGCCTGCTTGTATTTTTATATAACTGGGAATAATTTTATTTATGATGTTTGTTGCTTGTTTGGATGATATACTATATATATTAGTTGGTTTGGATATATTCCACCTCTTGGAATGGATGAGACCCTATTACGTTCCCGTGTAAGAGCGGATGACCCTTTGTATACGAATCCTACCTTAAAGCAATTGATTTATATTTTTATGATTATACGTTGTCTATGATGCAAGGGGACATGTTGGAGAGATCCAACAGGGTTCCTCACCATTGTTGATTTACTTTTCATATATATGTTGGTCTGGATGTCATGTTGATGTCTTTGATGTGATTTGACTTATTTAGTGCTTTGGTAGCACTGGGCCTTATTTTTTGATATTTTGAAATACTAAAAATGATGATTTTGATTTGAAAAGGATTTCGAAGTAATTTTGGAAGTATAAATATGTTTTAATAATTTTAAATTACTAAAAGGATTGAATTTATTTTAAATAAATAAAAGTTATGATTTTTGATGTTATAAAAACATAGTTTTATGAAATATTCTTAAGTAAAGTTTTTTGAATAAGTTTATATAAAATATTTATAAAGGTGATATTTTTATAAATAAAGAAGTTGATTTATAGTTGAAATTTATAAATATTTAGTAAATGGATCTGAAGTTTGTTTAGTAAATGGATTTTATGGATAAATTTGATTTATAAAGAAATGGATTTTGATAGTAAAATTAGTTTTTATAAAAGAATGGATTTATAAATGGAATTTTGAAAATAAAGGAATTTTATAAAATAGAGGTTTTATAAAAATCAAAAGGAGATTTATAAAAGTAGTTTTATAAGCATGGAATTTTATTTAAAGGAATGTTTGAAAGTGATATTTTGATGAAGTTAAATGTTTTAAAAGTAATTTATCTTTTGGAAATAAAGGTTTTGGAAAATATTAAATCCAAATGGAATTTAATGGTTTGAAAAATGTTTTAAAATGTGATAAGTAACGGAAACATAGATTTCAACATTTATCACTGTAATGGATGTTTTCGGGGAAGTAAGGAAGACATGAACTATAACATTGTTATTATAGTAAATGATTTTCGGAAGGAAATGTTTATATAGTATATGGGATTTATCTATATATAATTTAATCGAATCCCTATACTAATGTTTTGGGTTGTCGTAACAATGTTTTACGCAACATTCGTTTTGACCCAAATAAATTATATTTTGACCTTCCATCGTGAAATACACGAATCGGTTCTTATGATCATACTAAAGGCTCGGTGGTGTAGGAGCATTGCTTCCTATACTTAACACCCGTCCGAAGGCGTATGAACTCTAGAGTTGTACGGTTATAGAAATCTATTTGGTGTGTCTCGAATTGGTAGTGTTATTAAATATGCTTATACCATTGATATAGGTATGTGGAAATGTTTTCTAATATAGAAAGATTTGAAATGGTTTTGTGAATATATCTTTTTAAAGATCATTTGAAGTAAATATTTGAGATTTATTTAAATTAATAAAAGATTAATTAAATAGGCCTAGTGATTACTTTTGGTACTGGATATTATTGTTTGTTTTGATAGTTAAATAACCGACTATCAAATATTTGGCCTCTTTATCGTTGTTATTCCGGAGAGACCGGGGTCGGATTTATCCAAGAACCACTTCGGACCAACGTATATGCATTCGAATGTGCAGGTTTGGGAGACACTGATATTTGGGATTTTTGTATTGAAGGACTGCTTGTTGATCATTTGGGGATAAACTCCCAATATACATAAAGTGGCAGTGGTCTCTTCTTTATGAAATATTCAATGCAAAGACTAATCGCTAGTAATCCTAGGGGTAATTCCCGACAGGATGTGGTAGGAGAAGTGCCTTTGGTTTATCATGTTCCTAGACAACTTGCATGGATGGATGTACGATGTTGCATTTTAGAATTACATTGATCGATTTCTATAAACGTATTATCTGCTTGGTGAGGGAGAAGGCAACTTCTCTTAGCTTAACACCCTTTTCTGAGACATACAAGCTCATAAGTTATACATTTATAGAAATTAGTAATGTGATGATGGAATGGCAATGTGACATTCAAAGAGGAAAGATAATGTGCTATGTGAAAGGTAATAGTGACCTATAGCCTCACACCCGAAAATGACCGAAACAGGGTAGATGTAGCAAGGATATATGGTTCGCAACCATTAGGATATGATCATCCCCTTTAGATATATTTATTTCCACTATGACGTTTGGGTTTTAAATTGTTGTGGATGTATGCTATGAAGGCCCTCGGATAGGTTGGTAATGACCGAGGTGATGACATATTCGATACTATCTAGGAAGAGGGAGGCCGGTCTTGTATTGGTAGAGGACCATCAGTTGGGCCTCGATACATTCCTCTAGAGATGTACTGCCGAAAAGTAGTCCCTTCACCTGGTCATTTGTATGGAAATCCATTATCCACTACGTGCCTTCCATTTTGTTTGTAGAACACGTGTTTGTGGCTAGTATGCTAGAATTTAATAATGTAACAATTTCGGCTATGATTGATATTATTTGTATACTGGACACTAGTATAATATAACGGGATTTGATATGAAATGTTTTGGTTATCGTAAGGTAAAAACCCATCCGCGTTTATCTGTGGGCGTGATCTTATGAGATACCATTCTTTTGATAAAGGAAATTTTTTATAACTTTAAAATAAATTCAGTTGAGATGTGTTTTCTCACGATGGTTTACCAGACTGATCCAGACGTTCTTCCCTTTCAATGCTCGGACAGAGTATATTTACAGATATAGATTGGATGCTTTGGAGCTTTAGCAGATGAGCTGGAGGTCTTTTGGTCGTATTCACGTATATGTTTATTTTTCCACTGCTTTGTTGTTTAAATTATCAGCAATTGCAAGGACATGTTATTATAACTGTCCAGGCTGATGACTAGTGATTGATTGTTGTACTCTGATGGATATATGTATATTACAATTTCTGTTTGTAAAGATCATTGATATTATAATATATGTTTTTCCGCTGCGATTGTGAGATTCTGTAATTGTTTTAGTTTCTTTCTCTTTTCTTCTTCTCTCTTTCTTTCTTTTTCATGATTATCTGTCTTTCCGTTCGGTTTGGGTTGGACATGTGTGGTTTATTGTCAGCTCTAAATGGGGTCGCATTTGTGGGTTATCGCACATGGCTCGACCATGGTTGTAGGGATGGGGTTTGGATACATTTTGGAAGATAGAAGGTATAGTAAGGGGAGAGGAGTGTTTACATAAGGTTTTTAAGTTTTTAAGATGGAAAAGAATTGATTTTCAAATATTGAACTAAGGAAGCCATTATATATTTCATGGAGCTTAATGAAAAAGGGAAAAAAATGAAAACATGAATGGAAAATGGTTAGGATTTTAGTTTTATACAAATGGAAATTACCAAATTACTAACTTAGTCTTAAGTACTTAACCTCCACACAATGCATGCCACATCAACAACCATGTCCCTGTAACAACCCGCATATTTTACGATTCGTATATTTAAATATTTTATTTAAATATAGCATCGTTAGTCGGATTAAGGTTTGAAAAAGTTACTATTCGTCAAAGAACAGTCGAAATAGTGAAAAGTCTTTGTGGATCGAGTTTCGGAGGTGTCTATCTGAGAAAAAATGTCTTACAGGGATTCAGACGTCTGAAATGAAGCATTCAGACGTCTGAAGTGAAACATTCAGACGTCTGAAATGAAGCATTCAGACGTCTGAAATTGTTTGAGTCAAACCAGAAAGGAAATAGGCCAAAATTGCCATTTTTAGACGTCTGAAATGGACAATTCAGACGTCTGAATATTGTTCTAAGACAACTTCTATTTTTCCAGCTTCAGACGTCTGAATCGTTCATTTCAGACGTCTGAATGCTGTTAGAGAACTCATATTTTTCCAGATTCACACGTTTGGTTTGGAAATTTCAGACGTCTGAATCAGGAATGAAGTTGAGAATCAACAATTTGAACTTGAGACCACTTCCATTGAGTTCAAAATGGTGTTTGCGACTTTTTTGAGTATAAGCATCGATATGTTTGGAGTTGAGTGAATTTTGCTATTTTCTAAGTGGGCTTTGGGTTTGGGTTTCAGCCCACTAACCCATCTTAACACCCTAGCTCAGTCCACCTCTCCTCTTCACTTCATTCTTATTTTCCTAACATTCAAGCTTCAGTAAAAATGGGGAGAGAAATGGGAAATTAAAATTCAAAACCCTAGTTTCTTTTGCATATACAAATTCTTGCTCCAAATTCAAAGAGAAGCTAAGGTAAACATCATCTTCTTCTTCTCCATCTCAATTCCTCTTCGATTTCTGAAATTTCCTAAAACCCTAACTTAGGAAATATTTATTCTTGAGCTTAGATTGAAGCTCCTTGGGTTATAATTGAAGAGTGATTGTTCTTGCCTTGCTCTATAGCTTCTCTCTTGAGTTTTTGGGTTAAAAGGTGAGTTTTTGAACTCACATCTACGTCTATATCTTTGATAGTGTTAGGTAGCAATTCCTAACATATATTCCTTGTCCATTTGCTTTTGAATTGAATTGGTTTAATGAATATTCCAATTTTTGGCGTTTGAAGTCAAAATCTATGAAAAATCCTTATGGATGTTTGGACATGTTGGTCGGAGCGTATTGGTGAGTCTTTAGGGTAGGGTGGTCGTTTGGCGTAAACCCCTAGCCATCGTCACTCATCCGATTGCTTCCGATATGATTTGGCCATCATTGGCCTAGGAAAAGTATTGCCTGAGCTCCAGTTTCAGACGTCTGAAATATACAATTCAGACGTCTGAATCTGCTTGTCTAAGCCCAGATTTGCCTATTTTGCTTGGTTTCCAATTTTTATCGATTCGTGTCGATTCCAATTAGTTGTTATCGCATTCTTGACTTTGATGATTCCTTTTTGATTCGTACACGGGTTTTTATAAAGTGATCTTTTTAAATTGTATTAAAAGCTCGTTTCTCCAATTTATAATTTCTATATAAAACACATAATTTTGCACTCCGAGCGAAGAGGGAGGAGAATTAAATGATTAGATAAAACGCATGCTATGAACACGTGCGTTCATCTTTTCAGTTAATTCCTAATCTATTCGTTTGATCGTTTTGACCTTTGGGTCTGGTTTACCGATGAGATGAGGTGAACTTTGTACTGCTTTGAGTGTGAAATTGACTAACGGTTAGTAAACCGTTTAGTGCGAATGTGTGGTATGGGACTCACGTTAACATTTTTCGGGTTCCTTTCTGAGAGTTGTGACACAATCCGCCAGTTAGTGGTGTCCAGTACTGGGCCTTCGGACCTTCGCCACTACGGTTTGTTGCCTTCGGGGTTTGTTGCCTTCGGGGTTTGTTGCCTTCGGGCGTTGCCTTTGGGGTTTGTTGCCTTCGGGCTTGAGCCTTCGGGGTTTGTTGCCTTCGGGTGTATGGATCCTTGTTATACAGTACTGAGCTCGAGCATCTTTTGTTTCTTTGACTATTATATTTCCCTAGTGTATCGCCCTTCGGTGTAGGTTCTTTGAACCACACGATATATAGCGATTACCTTGTGGAAACTTGTGTTACCTTTATTGGTATTTGTTATTTGTCTTTTGGCTTGTTTTGGGATATGATATCCTTGGTTTAATTGAGTTGCCTATGATATGAGGCATGTTATGATTCATCTTCTGTTAGATGATGGTTATCTCTTTGGAGATATTTGTGGTGCTTTATGACCTTGTTTGTCATTATCATTTAGTTTATCTAACTGATTTGTTTAGCTAGACTGACCCGTGTAGTTTATACTCGGGTCAGACCGAGATGTTTCAAGTTAGGTACATTGGACTTAGCCTATTTTGCTTCCGCATGGACTATTCCGCTAGTTCCTTTTTGTTATAGCTTTTTGTGTAGTCCTTCTTGGCTGTAACTCTGATATGTATTCTTTTGACTCGACTATATATTGTGGTTTGCTTACCACTTGACATGTATCATTTTGTATACTCTGTAATGTATCTGTATATGTGTGAATGTATGTGATGATCTACTGTTCTGTGATGTGTATTACATTTGAGTTGTTATATTTTATTCTGATAGATCCCTCAGCCACCTATGGCTTTTTATTAAGTATTTATTGGATATGTCGATTCACTTGAGATAGAAAAAGGAAATGTATGGCAATTGTCGACGTATTCAATAGATAATTAAGGCAAGGTTATAGATGGTCGCTCCTATCTAGCTCTATTCTCCGTATTAGCAGACGGTGTTACCTTGTAATACTCTTTGCTAATGTGGGTCTCGGAGTGGGGCGTTACAGCCACCTTCTCTTTCTTATGTTCCAACATGCATTTAATGCCTTATGTACTAATGTTTCGTAATGATGTGACATTTGCTTTTTAGGGATGTGACATTTACTTTTCCATTTTCATTTTTATTTTAAATTATGAAAATCAAAAGTCACATCTTACATTAATTTATTTAATCAAATGTATATTACATATATTACCATATGTAATACAAATTTATTTATATAAGTATGTGAATATTTATACTAAAAGGTTCACAACGTTTCCGACAACTTTTAAACGACGTAAAGTCGAAAATTCGAAAAACGATTTCTGGTCACATTTTCGATTTTTCCTCGAACTAAATATCTTTGTAAACAAATTTTGAAAACTGTTTCATCATCATTATTTATTATTTAAAAGAGTTTTACTTTAATTATAAAATCATCATTTAAATATTAAAAAAATAAAATCTCTATATTTGGTTTTAAAAAGTTTATATTTTAAAACCAATTATGTAAATATTTAAAATTAATTAAACTCAAATTTAAAATGATAAAATTATATGGTGTTATAGGATCAGAGGCCATGATTCCTATTGAATTGGAAGTTCAATCTCATTGAAAGATCCAATATGATCTCAAAACGAACGAGGAGCTCCTACTCGAGTCCCTTGATATGATCGACGACAAGCGCGATGAAGATAATTTAAGAGTCGCTGCTCATCGAAAGCGAGTAGCCCGACATTACAACACAAAGGTCAGGAATCGGACCTTTGAGATCGGTGATCTTGTTCTTAAATGAATCTTCCCTGGTCCAATGAACGTGGTCCCGACTTAGGAAGGTCCATATGCTATTGAACATAAGCTTGGAGATGGAACATTCAAGCTAGCGACAATTAATGAAATTTCACTTATGAGGACATGGAATAGCGAGCATTAACGATGCTATTTCACTTAAAACTATCTCTGTACATACTTTTTTATTTCAATGTAACAAGGCATAATCTTCCATCATTGTGGATATAAAATAAATTGGCTTTGGGGATCAACAAATTTGCATTCTCATTATCTAAATCTTGTGCTATGAACAACATCTAGATTTATATTCTTATAATATATAAAATACAGGAGTCCGGAGAAAGGCACCAATCGAACTTTACGGTTCATGACTGGACCCGAGGAACATAAATGTTCCAAGCATCCGAAGTAGAGGTTGAATAACTCCTTTGACCCACAACTTGGAATTGGAGTATAAACACATAGGGGATCGAACGAGAAAGTTCACCCAGAGAACCATTGCCCGGACTTTGGCAAATCCAACTATCTACGTCCTAACAAAGCTCTTGCTCGTAATATGGCAGAGCACGAACTCCACGCCCAGAAAATGGTGAGGCCAAAGATCCATGCCCAGAGATAGGAGGGATCTTCGCAAAGTGTCTAAGAGATGGACACTTTAACCACTGTTTCAAGTGATCAACCCTGATCCACGTGCGGAGTTAGGCAAGATCGAATGAAAAAAATCCATGAAATGAATGTTCTAATCACCGTTCTAGGTGATCAACCCTAGCCAACACCCAAAGTTAGGCGAGATTGGGTGAAAACACCTGCAAAATGGATGTTTGAATTGCTGCTATAAGCAACCAATTCCGGTCAGGGCTCAGAAATAGGTTTGGCCAAACAAGGATGCCTGGAGGTAGATATCCAGACCATTATTCTCCAAGAATGAAAATAATATAATTTTTGACATTACCATTGGTCGGATAGAACTCGATTAAATGGAATAAGCTATTGATTTGGCTAACTAATGATAGAGAGATGATTCACATGCATGTGAGAAAAATAATAAACACATTTCTTAATATTTAAACAGATTAACACAAGGCTTGAGAGAATACAATTCCATTTTTTATTAACATGTTGCTAAACAAAACTCAAAGGATGTACTCGCAAAACTTCAGCCTATTTACATAGTTATTCGAACAAAACTAAACACAATAAAACAAGGAAGATGCGACCAAGTTTTCTTCTTCCTCTCCATCTCTTTCTTCCCTTCCCCAGAGGAGTGCATGCCAGACTTGCCATGCTTCCTTCTGTTTCTCTCCATGCCCTTATAGCCCTTTTAAACATCGTTCCTCGAGGAACCAGGAGGCACATTTTGAACACTTTATAGGTAAGGATGGTAATGGGAGCAAAGAAAGACTGACTGGGCAACGAGAAAGACAAAGGAGGAGGTATATCAACATATTTCTCTTTCTTGCTCTCCTTGGCCTACAAGACTTGAGTTTGGAGCATCTCTTCTATGGTGGGACCCAAGGAAGGATTGCCCCAATTATGGCTATGTCCTCCTCTTTCTTAGACCCGTGATCATCACCCCCGGTTTCTCCATTCAAAGCATGGATCATTTCAGCACTGGGACTAGGGGTGGTGCTCATATTAAAGGCTGGAATCTGCATTGGGGCAGACATGATGACCGACTCAAAGTAGCATGTGTGCCCAATGCTGGTTCTCTTCGGGAAGAGGGATGATGGAAGGCTGGCCTAAAATCTGAGAAATATAAAAGCAAAGATTAGCGACGTTGACCGGTGTCATATGAGCCATCTCAAATATGAGCGAAGTTAATGATATACCTCCAGGAGATATGGATTCATTGTAAGCAGGAGTACCCACTTGAGCTTCCCTCCAAAATGGGAGACAGAATAGGCAGCTTTGGGAGTGGAGACTCATCAGGATTATACTGGGCATCAGATGAAGGTGTCGAAGCAGTTGAAATGCCGGAGGCCGTCCCATCAACAAGAAATATAATGGAACTAGAAAGTGGTTGTGGTTTCTGAAACTATTGGCTCTGTAGCCAAATGAGCAGTGATACCTGCCATTGAATCATGAAGAGTGAAACCAGAAGTCCCCGGTCCTGTTGAACCTTAGCAAACAATTCAGGGTATAGGATGCGCTCACCGCGCTTGAGCGCTTCTAAATCTTTAGCATCCAAAAGGTCAAGTTTTAGTTCCTTCCGTTGACCTTAACTCCTTCAGAATGCCCTATCTCATACCCTATTATCTCTTCCCAGGCCATGGCCAAGGCCTGGAGGTACCCATCGTCCAACCACTTCAAGTTGCCAAACTTGACAACATTTGCATTATACCATACAAGAATGGGCTCGAGTTCAGCTTTAACTCGACTCTTCGCAGCTTTGACCAGCTCGTTAATGCCCTTCGCTTGGGCTTTTGCATTGTCTTTCGCTTAACGAGCACCTAAAAACTCCTTGCAATAGCCCTGGGCTTGGACAAGGATCATCTTTCTCTATCTTTTTACTTTCCAGCAATTTTTCAGCACCTTTACTTCTTTATTAAGCCGCTCATTCTCTATCGACAAAGTATGGCTCTTATAATGAGCAGCCTCGAATTGCTTTTTTATATTTTTGTGCTCTAACTCTACGGACTTGATCAGATCCTCCACTTGCTTTTTGGCCTCATCCAATGACGCATTAAGCTTTCCAACCTCCTTATCAAGGGTGGAGATGATGCGTTTGTCCTATTCTTGTTCTAGTTTCACTCCATCAAGATCCACTTTACTCTTGTAAGAACCTTTGGAAATAGCCTCGGTTATTCTTCTCTACTAAAATTATTGATCATACATGTCATCCACAAAAGCTACGACGTCGGATTGGACCCTCAGGATATCCTTTAGACGAGGAACAAAAACGACATTATCAAAGAAAATTTTCTAAAAGCACGCTTCATCTCCTCTATGTGAGGATTAAAAGCAGTTTCTACTTCAGCAGTTGTTGTAAGGGTTTCGATTGGCCACTTCCCAAACCCCTGATGGTGGGAATCAGAGGACACTAGACTGGATGACTGCTGAGTGCATCGTGGCGCGTGATAGGATGTCGTCATGTGTATTAGTGAAGGAACTGAAATAGGGGCGATTGGAATCTCAATGGACGGGACAGAATCGGGTATCGTTGAATGCTTATCCATGCTTTGTGGTAGGGGTGAATGGAACCTACGCTGAGGAGACCACTCGTGAGACCCATGTCCCTAGTCCTAATCTCTACCATCTCGACCTGAGTGCCTTCCTAAATCAAAATCATAAGATGAGCCGTGAGAATGGCCAATCATCCCAGGTTTTCTTTACTTATACCCTTGGCTTTGGATGTTATCGTACGTATTCCTATGCTCCATCGATATGTAAATGAAATGCAGACAAGTTAACACCAACTGATGAAAACGTAGTACAGACATAATAAGGGTTTAGTGTCGTGTAAGTGTGGATGTGTCCTAGTGTCCCCCATGGGCCTAACATGGGTTATTTTCCTGGCATAAGTAGCGGGCACATCGTTTGGTAGACGAATAGGAGAACTAATGTCCCTAATGTTGATATTGCCGAGGCTAAAGGAGCTGAACTCTTCTGGAATACTTCCAAAGGATTCGGAGATACCCCTAGAGGGTGGAATGGGGGTCACTCCTATTGTGGTAGCTGGTGGAGATTACATGGGCATCTAAGATAAAACAATTTTTATTTCTGATTGTCGAGCTATAAGAAATGCACAATCATCGCCACCTCCATCACTAGATGGCTCATGGTCATTATCGACATTACTATAGTCCTCGCCGTTACTTCCTCATTCCTCGGTGTTTTCACTACTAACTCCTTCACTATCTTTGGCCCTTTGACTTGCTTCAGGATCAATAACAAGGCTCCAAACTGGGGGCACCTCATGACCTTCATTAGCATATGTGGTAGCATTGTGTTCTTACGAGGAGGAGGAGGAGTCGTCATCCATAACTTCCAGAATATGGCCGACACTATAACCTTCTTCTAACAAGTTGTAAGCACGTAGATTCTTATCCATGAGAAGTGTTCTCATTTACCTCTCTTAGAGTAGGACTCGATGGAGATTAGCGAGAGTACTTGCTAAGTCTACACCGTCAGGTCTTCTCGAATTGTCTACAAAGACAAGGAATGATGAACTAAAGCTGTAAAATCCACATCATAAAAGAAGGATAATAATAAGTGTAACACCCCTAATTTTGTTTAACATTATTTAAGAGATTTCATTAGATAAATTAAATAGAATAATATAATGTATGGGGATAAAGAGAATGAGATTTGATAACTAAGTGTATCAAGCCTTAATTGACCAATTAGTAAGATTGATTTAAATATAGAATAGAGGGGAATTAATGAGAGGGGCAAAGTGGGAATAGTTCTTTATTTCGTTCCTAAAAACCTTTTTTTCCTTATTCATTCTCATTTTCATCCTATAAACTTCAAAACAAACATAAGAGGTCGGCCATCACCAAAAAAGGGAAACCTAAAGCATTTAAAGGAAAAAAGATTAGGAAAATTAATCAACAACAAATCTCAAGCTCTCTTATCCAATCTAAGATAAATAATAGTATCCATCTTATTTATTTATGCTTGTTTTGAGATCTATGGTTGATTTCTGAATTGTTGTGATAATATGTCATGCTTGGATAGTTTACATCATTGTTTTTTTGAATGATAATTTACTGGAATTATTATGGAATTGTTCTCATGGGTTTTATAGGTAAAAATCTAAATTTTGATCTCCATTTGACTTGAAATTTGAATATATTGTGTAAAATCTTATCTTGGAGATGGATTTTTAATTTTATAATTTTTCAAGTTTATATGAATATTTTATGAATTTCCTAAGATGGAAAAGGAGTTTATTTCGTGTTTTAATTATTAAAAATAATTAAATAAATATTTTGGCCTCAAAATTTTTATATGTAAAAGAAAATGGGAATTCTGATTTTTGGGAATTTTTCCCAAACAGTTATGATTTTCTATGAATTATTCATTATAGAAAGGCTATTAATTAATATTAATTAATAATGTTAATTACAAGGGTTTGCTAATTATTTTGAGAAGGTAAAACATAATTTTCCATTAGATTCTGAAAAGAATATAAAAAGTAATTTATTAACCAATCATATTTTGACAAGAGGCAGAAGTTGGTTAAAAGATTCATCTTTAAAAATAAATAAATCGGTTTTATATTTATTTACAGAAATGCCATGGTGCTAAACCTAGAGGTGTTATACCCCTGCTTCTTACCCTCGAAATGTATGAAAGTCGATACCTTGAATAACTATCCGATATTTATATGAGATATCGAATTTATAAATTCGACATCCATTTGGGATGATGCATGCAATAACTACTTTCTACATATGTGATGTATCAGCTCTTATAGAGATTCGGCATCAAGTAATTTAGGGGTTTGGTATCTCTGGTTTGTAAAGACTTGATATCATATGGTTTCGAGACTAGGCACTATTCTTTTAAAAAGTTTAGCACCTCTTTTGTTTGTGGGTTCAACACTTTCAAGATTTTAAAGAACCGACACCAACGAGTTTTAAAGGCATGGTACCCCAAATGTAACGATCAACAAATTTATCAATTTGATAAATTTTATTTATTTCTAAAGTATTCAAATATAAGATTTTTTAACATAGATTATTATGTCTTGAATAATAAATAATGATGGTAATCTTATTTTGAATAAGTATTTACTAAAATATATACTTTGGAAAAATATCGATAAAATGACGAAAACCGTTTTATCGATAAACAGCTCTATAATTATCAGAAGTCGCGCATGCAGCTGGATACATACACTTATTTATCCGTTTAAACAAGAATATAAAATAAAATTATTTATTTTATTTTTTAGGAAATAAAATGTATTTATGACATCATCGATAATGACATCATATTTAATAATTAACTTATGAATTCAAATTGAGATTTAATAATTTAACAATTATTATAATTATTCAAATAATTGTTTTTAAATGATAATAATTCATTTTAATTACTTATATAGTGATAATAAATTGTTTATAATAGTTTTATAAAATATAGACTTGATTAGAAAATATAAGAAAATTCGTATCGCTTTATCGATATAATAGCACTTTTTGTAAACAATTATTTAATATGGATTTTATGGTTTTATAATTCAAATGAGATCATTCTAATTAATTAATAACGATGAGAAATTAGTTTTTAAATTTTTCTTTCAAATATATGTATGTTAACTAAGAAGTAAAAATATGATCGGGAATGGGAATGGGAATCGAAATTCGTAACGGTTTAACGTATAGAAGTTGTAAACTAATCAATACAACAATGTGATATCACTACACCAAATACTGAGATTTGCAACTAACCATCCGCGCATTTGGCAACGGTTAATAACCGTTGCCATTTAGCAACGGTTAATAACCGTCTTGGTTCAGTTAGCAACGGGTTTTTCTTGTTGCTAATTGGGAACGGTTATTAACCGTAGCTTCTTTGGAGACAAATGATGGCGGTGAATTTCATCCTTTCGCGCCATAATTTTTGGCGCGCTTCGTTCCAATTAGCAACGGTTTTCAACCGTGGCTAATTAGCAACGGTTATTAACCGTCCCAATCTTTTAGCCGGCCCAGTGGCAAGCCCACCAAGCCCCTGGGATGGGGCAACCAACTGAGCCGGGCAACACCCAAAATCTGTTTTACTTCACAGTTACAGCTCAATAGCAATCTCCTTGTTGGCGATCTGCTCGAACCCAAAAAAACTAGGGTTTCAAAAATCAACGCTTTCTAAATAATCATCGCTGCATACTCGGCTATTCCATCAGCCATCGTCGGCTCAAGCTTGCCTCCTACGCGATATTTTCTACTGCTGATTTGAAGTCCTGCTATAGTCTCTATACTGCCACTGCTAATTAAGTATGCGAATTTCTTGTTTTGAGTTGTCTAATTTTCTAAAATTGAGTCGCCCTTTTACTGCTTTAGATTTCATTAACCTTGAAAACGCCTGAAGCTAATAACTTATTAGTATTTAGTTATAAACAAGTAGTTTTCTGTAAATAATCGTTTAGGAATTGAAATTTGAAAGCTGAAGCTAAAAAACTAATAATTATTTAGGAACTGATACTTACATTGATGTACTATTTTTCCTACAGTGTGTGTATGTCTACCCGCAAACATTTAGTTCATTTTTTCTGCAACTTGAAAAGATCCCCTTCTGCCTTTTTTTACTATTTCCACTGAACCATGTGTAAACCAGACCATCAACTGCACAACCAAAATGGTCGTGAAGGTCATTTCTACTTACCATGTCTTCATATGTCACTCCTCAGAATTGAAGTGAACTCAAAATATATCAACTGCAGATGTTATACCGTTAAAAAAAAGGGTCTACCATATATAGGTCGAAAATTAGAAAAATAGGGTGAACACGGAACCAATAAAGCTAGCCGCTTTTTTCCTACCTCTATCTCGACTCATATAATGGTTTCTCATATCATAGACAACTTAGAATAATAGCCATACATGTAATAGGTTCACCATATGTAATGATTTCTCATGATTTATACTGTGCTTAAATTATGTTTAACCTTGCTTGCGCACAACACAAAAATTCAAGCTTCACATATAATAAACTTCAACTAGTCAAATTAATAGCACCACATTGATTTGTCAGAATTGAATAAATGACTAAGCTAAAAATTACATTATTAAAAAATCCACATGCAGATGATTGGAAATCGCTTATTGTACAGTAGAAATCACAAAATCGTAAACAAATTGAAAATTTACTACAACATACCATACCTGCAAATCGATCGAGCAATCAAAAGCTTGCTATAAGTTTAGACGAGTTGCTTACCGTCATTACGCTTGCATTTTATGGAAGAATAAAGCTGAAATTTTGGGGGAGGCACTAAAATGACCTACTTCCTCCAGTTCTGAAATTTTGGTTGATTAAAGAAAAAAATGACAAATATCTACTACTCTTCAATAGTTTGCCAAAGTAGAGATGCACCTTCTAATCTGAACCATCAGAATACATATTTGATGTTTTAAGTGTACAGTGTTAGAGAACCAAGAAACAATTGGTTATGCAAGGGATGATCTTTTTACATTTATATATGATTTGTTTTACAAATTTTAATGTACTGTACTGTACTGCATGCTAGTTAGACATAGTTGCTTATAGTGACTGCTAGGGTATAAGTTGATGCAATGAATTTTGTTTTACTAAATATGAGACCATATTTAGTAAGTGGATAAAATTGTTGTTAATGGCGCAAACCAAGTATCATGAGAGGGGTAATGCATAGACATTACTCTGGTGCTACAAAATGGCGCCGTTGTAATGGCAAATTTTTTGGAAACAGTTTGATGCTAATGTTAAATTTCAAGTGAAATCAAAAGAATATTCATCTGTTTAGTTAATATCAGAGTTGAACTTGGTGGAAAGCCATAAGATATTGTTACCCATGATTTATTATTAGCTCTTGTTATTTTCTTTCAGTATGTCTTTTAGTATAGACAAACAATGGATGAATCAATCTAATCGAAGAAATACAGAATATGTGGAAGGTGTGAGAAATTTCGTTAAATTTGTTGCTGAAAACGGTGGCAATAAGGAAAAGTATTCGTGCCCTTGCACGCGGTGCAAAAATGAAGATACATTCAAATTAAATGACATTCATTTTCATTTGCTTAGATATGGTATTGTTCAATCATATACCGTGTGGTGTTTTCACGGGGAAAGAATACCGAAGAAGCCAAAACAACAACCGGTTAGTCATGCCACAAATACTGATGACTCCGAACATATTAGGATGGAGGATTTGATCAATGATGCAGATAAATTCCATCATTTTCAACCTACAAGTCAGTTTCATGATAATGCTAATATTGGTGATCAGTTTACGGATAAATCATTTTTTGATAGTGCAACTGCAACAGAGCCATTGTATCCTTCTTGTCCAAAAGAGATTACAAAGTTGTATGCCATTGTGAAACTGAATAGCTTGAAGACCCAATACGGCTTTTCAGACAATGGTGTGACTGCAGTACTCGAATTCATAAAGGAGTTACTCCCCGAAGGTAACACGCTACCTTCAAAGTACCCCGACGTGAAGAAGATCATTAAGCAAGTTGGGATGAATTACATAACTTATGATGCATGCATTAATGACTGCATCTTGTACTGGAAAGATAATGCGAACAAAGTTTCATGTACAAATTGCAACGCACCAAGATACAAGACATCATTCGACGAAGAGAGAAAAGCTACCACAGTACCTCAAAAGACCTTAAGACATTTTCCTTTAATTTCTAGATTGAGAAGACTGTATACTGTACCATGGATAGCAGAAGCGATGACCTGGCATGGTCGTGCCAAGTCCGGTACAACCGTAATGCGTCATCCGCGTGATACTTCTCAATGGAAAACTACATATTCTTTTGATTCTTCGTTTGCTGCTGAACCATGAAATATCACGCTTGGAATAGCAACAGATGGTTTCTGTCCGAATGCTTCTTTAACTAACCCTTACAGCTGTTGGCCAGTAATTGTAGTACCATATAACCTTCCTCCGTCTTTGTGCATGAAAAGAGAGTTCTCAATGTTAACACTGTTGATTTCTGGGCCAAAACAACCGGGGAAGGATATTGATGTTTATTTAGAACCTTTGATAGACGAGTTAAAGCAGTTATGGGAAGGAGTCGTTACATTTGATTCATTTATGAAATCTGAGTTCACAATGAGAGCTAGTGTGTTGTGGGCAATCCATGATCATCCCGCTCTTGGGACTTTATCGGGATGTACAACTCACGGCTACTTTGCATGTCCTCTTTGTGGAGAAGAAACTACATCTGTTTATCTCCCTGAAAGTAAGAAGATTTGTTACATGGGACATCGTAGATTTCGTCCGTCCGGACACAAGTTTCGATACGATAAGACAAATTTCAACAACGAGCAAGAACTTAAGCGTCCTCCAAAACCACTGACTGGTTATCAAGTTGAAAAAAAGGTAGCGAATATAAAAATGAAAGTTGGTAAAAACATACCGGAAATTGGTCGAAAACGGAAAAAGACAATCGATGAAGAAGTTCCTGCATGGTATAGGAGGTCGAAGTTCTTTGATTTGCCATATTGGAAAACAAATTTGACCCGACATAATATTGATGTTATGCATACGGAGATGAATGTCACGAAACATTTGATCAACACAATTATGAACCATAAAGACATGTCAAAAGATGGGATCAATGCATGGAAGGATTTGAAAATCATGGGTATAAAACAAAAGTTGTGGGTGATAGAAGATCCTGAAACAAGTAAAGTAACCATACCAAATGCGACTTTCACTTTGAGCAAAGAAGAAAAGATACGGTTTTGCACCGTTTTGAAAATTTTGAAAGTGCCGAGCAAATTCTCTTCGAACTTCCATAACAATGTGAGCATCAACCCTCCTGAACTAAAAAATATGAAGTCACATGATTACCACGTCATAATGCAACATTTACTTCCGGTATTGCTTCAGCATTGTTTTCCGCAACATAAGGATCTACGGAATGCTATTCACCGGATTAGTCTCTTTTATAACATTTTGTGCTCAAAGGTGATCAACAGGGAACATCTTCTAAAAGCAAAGGCTAGTTTGGTAGAAGCAATGTGTGTTATTGAAAAACATTTTCCGCCTGCATTTTTTGATATCAGTATTCACCTTATGGTTCATTTAGCCGATGAAGCATTGATTTCTGGTCCTGTTAGATATAGGTGGATGTACCCATTTGAATGGTAAATTACTAATTTTAGTTATGTACATAATTATTTGATTTAAATAGCTATTGATGTCTACATTTTACAATTATTCATCTTCATAGGTTGATGAAAACATATAAAGGATTTGTGCGCAACAAAAGATATATTGAAGGGTGTATTGCAGAAGGATATATTGTACAAGAAGCTAGTCTTTACTGCATGGAGTATATGCCAAAAGGAGGTGCTGGCACTCATAAACATACCCGTGAAGCGTTTTTAGACGAGGATGATGAGTTTGCTGATGAAATAGCACTAGATAATGGTAAAGATATAACGTTAACTCAAGTGCAATTTCAACAAGTGCGTAAATGGGTCCTTGATAAATACGACGGATTGGATGAATGGAAGAAGTAAATTCATGAATTTGTTCTGAATTCTTATTATTGTAAATCAATTCATATATATAGTATTTATTGTGTGTTTTTCGTAGGAGGTATAACTCCTATGTTCAAAGCACCAAATCTCAAACTCGAGGCGGGGGTACATCTGGGGAAGCTATTAAAAATTTCACTTTTTGGTTACGTGAGGAGGTATATGTATTAAATATTTAACGTATTTTCAAGTTGACCATACACCTCCTTGACAATGTTTTTTTACTTATTGTGTTTGTTGTAGTTGTTGAAGACCGTCGATGTTGACTCAACTCTTTGGCGGTTAGTTAACGGGCCGAAGTTTGATGCCCGTAGTTATATGAAGTACCAAGTGAATGGGTTTTTATTTTCTCCGAAGAGTTATGAAGAGCGAAAGCTAACACAGGATAGTGGTGTATGCATGAGAGCAATTACACAATTTAGAGCGAGTGGGAAGGATAAAAATTTTAAGGAAGCAGAAACAACTTATTACGGAGTCATTCAACAGGTAATTGAGTTGGATTACATTGACTTCAAACAAACAGTTTTTTATTGTGATTGGGTAAAGGTCAAAGATAAGATCAATGGTTGTAAAATAGATTCTGTTTCAAGCTTGATCACGGTTAACTTGGGAAAATTGAAGAATAAAGATAGCGTGAATGATGAGCCATTTATTCTTGCATCGGAAGCGAGTCAAGTGTTCTACTCAAAAGATTTAAAAAATAACGGATGGTTTGTGGTTTTGCATACACCAAAACGGTTGACCATAAATGTGGATGACACTGAGTTTCCCACCGGTTATCAATCAGCTTTTGAAGACAATGAAAAATTAGAAGATCTTATCAAATGCATATGTTAACTTTGTATTTCAGAGCAGTTATTGTACCTTAACAAAATATTTATTTAAAATGGTGTAAAATGTAAAATATAGCATGAATGATAGTAATAGATGCATTATATTTTTTATTAGTGTCATTATAATATCCTGATGGATCCATAAGGATGGATATATTGCAAGAGTTCATTTTGTGTTTGTAGTTGTAGGTACTTACATATGATCACATACATACACACATGTACACATACATACATATGATCAGCTTGACTATTCTTTCTTTCTTTGTGTTTGTAGGTAGACAGGCAGTTCAAGATATTGTATTTGCACCCTTTAGTTCAACAGTGCTAAGGTAATATATTTTTGTATTTGCATCCTTTATTTCAGTCAGTATTTTTAGATATTGTTTTGAATCCGCTTAAGTTTAAAATTCTGGTGATGCAGGAAGACTTTATCACTGCCGCATTAAAGTGAATGTTCCCCTTCCCGCCCATCCCTATGATCCCCGATTGATGTTAGCCACATTATTGCATGGACTTCCCTCCATAACAAGATCAAATGCATTATATGACTTAATAAAATTGCTCCAAGCGATTACTGGTAAGCTGCTGTACATCTGATATAGTAAACAACGTGCCCTTCTGATTTGTCTGATCCCATCAGTTTCTCATCACATTACGATTATTGTCAGTCGGACTGACAACAATCGTAATGTGGTGAGAAGTTGGTGGGATCAGACAAATCAATAAGGGGACGTTGGTTCATATATCAGATGTACAGCAGCTTAACTGTGATCGCTTGGAGCAAATTTTATTAAGACATATAGGGCATTTGATCTTGTTATGGAGGGGGCTCCATGCAATAAGGTGGCCAACATAAATCGGGCATCACAGGGATGGGCTGGAAGGGGAAGAACTGTACGTCATAATGTTGTTGGGATTATTTTAGGATTTGAGACTTTGCAGGACATAATGTCACAAGATGCCACACCACCGTCAAATGATACAACTTCCCAATCATCCACTTTAAAACGAGAGAAAATTGATATAGACAACTACGGTTCTCCAGTCGGAAAAAATGGTTCAAAGGTCGCTACGAAGATTGGTAAACTAGTAAGAAATCATGTGCTAATCTCATATCCAAGTTGGAAAAAAGTTCCGCCAAATTACAAGGAAGACGTGTGGAATCAATTGGAGGTAATAATGAGCTCCGTTCATTTATAATGCTTTCAATACAGATATAAAAAATGGTTTACATGCATTTTTTGTTATGCAGAAATATTATGAGCTCGATCCTCTATCAAAGGACCTTATTATGAAAAAAATGTCCGAGGCTTTTAGGAGACACAAGAATGATTTGCGCAAGAATCATTATGACCATTTCATCACTGACGAAGAAAGAATGAGAAATTGTCCACCGAAAATTGCTCAAGATGATTGGGATGAGTTCATAAGAAACGAATCAAAACCCGAGGCGAAAGAAAAAAGGAAGCGAGGCAAACAAAATAGATCAATGCTCGAATATGGTCATCATTTGGGACGTAAGAGTCACGCTATGATTACTCAAGAAATGGTATGTGTCATTGAATTGGTGCATCACATTGCATATACCGTTAGTTCCAAATATAATTTTAGGTCATTGTATGCAGGTCGATTCAAGTAGTCCGGGAACAGAAGTATCACGTCTTCAAGTATGGGAGAAAACGCATAAGAAAAAAGATGGCAGCACGTCAGATGCGACATCTTCCTACTTTGTAAGTTAAACAAATAACAACGCCTCTAAATTAAATTTTCATTATTAATATATATGTATTTACTTTTTAGGACAAAATTGAAAAAGAAAAGGAAACGACGAGTGGTGGTGATGAAGCCGTCTTTATATCAGTGTTTGGTAAAGATGTAAAGGGCAGGAGCCGAAGTATTGGGACCAATATAGCTCCTAGCCAAGTTAAGAGTGCTGCCATTCCATGCAAACGGCTCAAACAGGCCCAAGGAATATATGAGCAGCGACTGCAAAATGTGGAGCAAAAATTGATGAAGCTGGACAATATGGATGATAAACTGGAGCGTCTTCTCAGCATAGCCCAAGATAATCGTCAAGTAGGCAGTGAAATCGCATCTTCTCAGTTTGCCACTCCGAACAATCAGTTAATTGACCAAAGATGTGAAATCTTGAACTTCGAGGACGAAGTAATTGCAACAGGTACTATTTTATTAAAATTTGAAGAAAATAATATGTTGCAAAGTCAGTGAATTCTTAACTTCGTGAACGGGAGAGTGTGCTGCATTTTCTTGCACGTATAAGCAAATTTATAACTTGCTGCCACATGTTTAATACAAAGTGAACCGTCACAATTTTGCTGAGTTATATCTCAACACATTTTTACATTTTTCATTTAACATAGCTGAACAATAGTGAGGCTGTTAGTCAAGAAATAATGGCTGATATTGTTTAAACTTCTGCACCCTTTTAAATTGAGTTGCTAGCTGTTGTAGAGTAAAGACAGGTGAGTTTGAAACTCACGCATTTAATATATATGTTGCCTGGTTGCCAAAAAAATTCTCTGTAATTCACTTCTGGCATTAAACCCAAGTCATTATTAGGCAAATTTGGGTCTAGTTCATATGCTATGAAACTTGGGCCATCGCTGCATGTTTGTGAAATGGTTTTGGGTAGCATGAGTTTGTTTTTTGTTAGTTCTGTAAATGTGATTCCATATATTCACTCCAAAAATGCTTATATAACAGGTACTATATGTCGAGATTCCACAGCATTAGTAATTCATGGAAAAGCAGTACCACCCACATATGAAAAAGTGTTGTTGGACAAATTTTATTGCCGGATGAGCTAACCGCCAAAATATGTCGATAATTTACCGAGACCTTTGGGGATGTTGGAGTCGGAGGTTATGTGAGCCATCAAAAGGGTTTGATACGATATCTTTAGTCGGAGGTATTGATATTTCTGACTTGTTCTTTGCATATATTGCTGATTTTCTTTTGTTTGCCTGTACACAATCGTACACACAGTCATGCATACATAAATACAAGCATGCAAGCACCTTTCACAATTTACATTCAAGACTTATCACATGCAAAATAGATATATCAAGTTTTAAGAATTTATAAGGGTGGTTTGCTCACCTGGATAGTTTGACAGAGAGGAAAGAGAACCTGAAAAAGATTTCAAAATCTGGAAATTGAGGCTTGATCAAATTTTCTTTATCCAAACCGTTGTTTGCTTTGAATTGCTTTGTACTTGTAGTCTTGGCTTTAGTTAGATGTATATATATATGCCTTGTACTTGTAGTCTTGGCTCTAGTTAGATGTGCAGTTTGATTTATTACTGCCTGGTCTGTCGTAGATGTATACTTGTAGTTTCTTTTACTGGTCTGCCTTTGATCTTGTTTACAGTCTGGCATAGTATCCATACGCATTTGGTCCAACCATTTTGTTCTTGTATACCATGTGATGGTTAGTTTGCATCAGTTATTTATGCATTTCAGTATAGTTGCATTCTTGTGCTTTGTCTCTGCATTCACTTCAGATATACTGACTTTTGTTTTCATCCCCTGGTTGCTTGGTACATTTCTGTAGCTCCACTGATGGTCTATATTGTGTTGAACTTCAAGTCTGCACTGCAAATCATTTTGCCTCGAGTTTGTACTATCTGGTTGAGGTTCTGATCATATGTAGAATCAGGTAGATGCTTTTTGTTTTTGAAGTGGAATATTCTTTCCAGATTTATGAAGTTGAACTGCCTCTGAATTTAATCTTCGAGTTGCACATGAACCAGGTTGAACATTGAAGTCTGAAAACTGGAATGCTTTGCCCTGTAATGAACCATGTAGACTTCACTGCTTGCAAAACAATGTAGTGTAATTAATGAAATCTTTGTACTGTAGTGTAATAAACAATGCAGTGTAATAAGTATGATATTCCGGCACGGTAGCATTCTGTTTGCAAAACAATGAGTGTAATTATAAGTTTGATAATAATTTTATATGTATGGTATATGTGCGATATGTTTATAGTGCTTGTGTACCAATATTTTGATATATATTGATATTCTGGTATATATACTGAGATATACGCAGTAGTGAGTTACAGATGTGATTTTGTAGGAGCAGGAGCAAACACTATGTGAAACGGTTGTTAACCGTTGCTTTATGTTTGACTTTGGGTATAAAGCAATGGTTTTAAACCGTTTTTTACTGGACATAAAGCAACGGTTTATACCCGTTGCTTATTGTCCATAAAGCAACGGTTTATACCCGTTGCATTTTTCCCAATTTGCAACGGTTAATACCCGTTGCCTTTGATCCAATTTGCAACGGTTTATACCCGTTGCCTTTTCCAAAATTTGCAACGGTTTATACCCGTTGCCTTTTGGACATAAAGCAACGGTTTTCTCTCGTCGCTAAATTCAACCACTCCTGTAATGAAGACGGTTTTTACCCGTTGCTTTTAGACATAACAACGGTTTATACCCGTTGTTAATATCTTATAATGGTGTAGTGTATATATATACATACATGAACACATATAAAATTCATACACGTATACATTTAATTACGTTGAGGAATTAGTCAAATCAAGCAAAGAAAATATCCTAACACATATGTATATATACAAGCTCCTTATGTGTAAACAAGAGATAAAAACAAAGCACCACAGCACATAACAAGCCAAGCACATGGAAGGGGTTATAGGCTAAGCACATGGAGGGTGATGTAGGGCAGAAATCACGGCCAAAATGTGATGGAGAGGATGTGAGATATTTTGGCTAAGTTGCTTAAGAACTAAGGCTTGAAAAATCTATAAATACCCACTTACATTCACACATTCATTCACACAATTCTCTTCTTCTTTCCCCTTCTTAAAGATCTAAGAGCTCTTCTTTAATGGCTTCTATGCCTTGAAAAATATTTGCAAAGTTATGGCAAAATAAAGTAAAATACACACACACACACACACACACACATATACACACACACACCATGTCAGTCCACCACCAAAACCAAGTCAAACACCTTCCCTCCACCTTCCAAACTCATAGCCACCACCTCCATCACCAAAAGCTGAGCACTCCACCTCCTTTCAAGCTAGGTCGAGCTATCCCAAGGTCCCGGGCTTGACTCCATAAACTTGGTTCGATCGTACCGAAGCTATAGTCTGTTTCTCTAAGTTTGATATCCAATAAAGGTGAGAATATATATATATAGGATGATGTGATATATTGCAATGGATGTTTACTATGCTTTGATCATCAAGTTTGGTTGTTTTAATATAGTTGTTTAATCTGTAAACAAGTCACATAAATACACGTCGGTATTTCACAAGGAAACCATTTTTCGAATCAAGTTATAAAAGTGATATGGAATAATTAAACCCCTTTGAAATGATTTTAAATGGTTTATAAACATTAAAACCTGATTTAATGAAGTTTTGACAAGTTATGAAAATAGAGTCAAAAATAGGTGCGTCGCGTAACGGCAGTTCACGATTTCGCACCGTAAAAGTTTAAATCTATTTATAGAATGGATTCGAAGTCGGAACTCTTTGTAACAAGAATTTTTTGAACTCTTATAATCATAGTTTTCAAACAAAATGAAAAGATCGAGGTTTCGTTTAGTAGATTTTGAAATACGAGCAGATCAATTTTTCAAAATAGTCGCGGTTTAACAATTCAGAAACCAAAGCGATAAATTCTGTAAAAATGATATTTTTATTTCTTTAAAAATATGGGATCAATTCTATAAATCTTTTAAAATGTTTCAAAAGATATTTGAGTTATAAAAATGGATTTCTAAATGATAGAAAAGTTGTTTTGATCAAATAAGCTTAAAAGCACTATTCGTAGCACTTTTTGCAGCACTTTTAATAACTTTTGAAATATAGCTTTAAACTTAAGTATTCTTTCCCAATTCTTTTATAAATGTTTTCACATAAATAATTAAGTATTTTAAAGATGATTTGGAAGTTTTAAAATTACTTTTAAAGGAATTTAAATTAATGGTTAAAAGAAAAGCCGTTTTGAATAAATGATTTAATCTTGGCTCTAAAAGCCGATGAGTAGACTAGATTTTTCTATTCGTGAGATCCGGATGTAAGATGCTTAAACTAAGGGGATGTTCAGGAGCAACCAGTGCCCTGACTCACCTGGCCTCTTTCTTGGATGAGGAATAGATAAGGTCGAAATGTCGGAAACGAGGCAAGTATAAAAGATTTAGTTTTTCCAAATTTAACACAACTTAGATTATATAGGAATAATCTTCTTATACTTAGTATTAAATTCCAAGGAGGGAACCCGTACTATCCATTTGAATTTAAAAGGTGATTTCACCATTATTCGATGAATAGTAATGGTTGAATATGGAAATTGATGTTGAGTAAAATTAGTATAATTTCTATGAATCTTTTTTACTCGAACACTAACTAATTTAGATCTACCATCTTAGATAACATGGCTCAACCTATTTAAAAGTTATGATTTGGAAATAAGAAATCTTTGTAAAGATTAAAATAAATGATTCGAAAATATTTTCCTAAGTAAATGATGAAATGATTTGGAATTATTCCAAGATTTAAAAAGGTTTTAAGTAATCAAAGGATTTGATAAGAAAGGTTTAATGATTCCGTTATACCGGAAAGAAAGGTTTTAAAGATATATATATCTTTAGAAGATATTTCTGATAAAGAGAAAGTAATAAATCAAATGATAAGCACCTATTTACTTAACATCTTTTCATCGATGATTGGTTCGAAGGAACCGGGGTCGGATTTGGGTAATTCTAATCCGTAAACCACTTAGAACCAATTTACAAGTTCGAAAGTGAAGACATGTTAAAGACAATAAAGTTGAAAGCGGGATATTTATAACAAAAGGACTGTATATTGATAATTTTGGAGTACCTCCCGAGATAAATAAATAGTAGTGGTCCCTTCGTTCTGGGATCTTCGTATGCAAGGACTACTCGCTACTAATCCTAGGGGTAATGCCCGATAGGATGTGGTAGGAGAGTGCCTTCGGTTCGTCCTGTTACTAAATAACTCGTATGGATGAATGTCTGACATTGCATTTCTAAGAACACAGTATATTGATCTCTACAAACGTACATCTGTTTGGTGGTGTAGGAGGTAACCCCTCTTATGCTTAATACCCTTTTCTAAGACTTACGAGCTTAGAGGTTGTACTTTTATTGAAATCAATAGTGTATTGTTGGAAATGGCAATGTGGCATTTTAAATGAAAATGTTCTAAGAAAGGTAAACGTTACCTCAAGCCTCACACCCGGGAATTGTGAAACAGGGTTGCTTTAGGGCTAAGTGGATCGCAACTATTAGGGTATGATATCACCTTTATAGATTTATTTATTTCTACTCATCATAATGTCGGGTGTAAATTTTGTGGTGTATGCTATGAGACGTCTCGAATAGGTCGGGAAAGACCGGGGAGATATCATATTCGGTTCTATCTGCCACAAGATGGGTCTGCGGGTAGGCCGATCTTAATTCGCAGAGATTTCGAATATATCGATCCTTGGTACATTCCTCTAAAAATGTACTGTATGGGAGGTAGACCCTTACCTCACTATTCATTGGAAATCCATTCTTCAATAAGCACCTTCGGACTTATTTGTAACCCTATTGTGCCTCAAATTTAACCAACGTAATAATTTCGGCTATTTGAATATGTTTATTTGAAAGGTTTTAAAAGAATTTCATTAAAAATAATATCACTGGATAGAAATGATTTGGTTATCACAAGGTAAAAACTCGTTTCGTGTTTATGTGCGGCGTGGTCCTATGAGATACCTTTTGTTTTCAAATATTCGTATTTTGAGTTTCTCACACCAGTCTCATGATTGAACCGAATTTTATTTCTTTCCTTTAGTTTTTGGGTGCCCTATTTTTCTAAGCAGCTTAGTAGTCAGGTTTAGTTTAGAGCATTTTGAAAGAGCTTGGAGCATGGAGCTAGAAGATTCTTGTGAAGATTGTTATCCATTTCCACCACATTAACGTACAATTGTATTTCGTATTTGTAAGGACGGATATTTATAAATGTCCATGTAGATTTCAAGTTAAACTCTCATATATGTGTGTAAATTTTCCACTGTAAAAGATTTTGTGATTAATAATATTTGTTATTTCATTTGTGTGAGATTCTATTTTCTACTTTGTTTCTATCTTTATTTTCTTTTCCCAGTAACAATCCGCCTTTTCGTTCAAATTAGGTTGGACATACGTGGTTTATTGTCAACTTAAAATGTACGGAATGGCAGGTCGTTACACCAAGTTTTTAAGGGTTCGACAACCCATGTTTGCGGCATAGTAGTCCTATGTTTATAAACTCGGTATCTTTGTTTTATAGGCTCGAAAGCCTTATGATATGCTAACTAAGAGGTTATGTTTTAAAGGTACGATAGCAAATGTATTATAGAAGATGATAACCATATATCTTTAGCATTATGGCCATATGTTTTAGAGACTCAATATAGTGGCTTGGCACCCTATTTTAGTGGCATAGATGTCGCATGTTTATAAATTGAATATCTTTATTTAGTGGCTCGATAATCCATATGTTTTAGAAGCTCGCCAACCTCATTTTTATACTGAATGATTAAAAGCAGCTAATTAAATATGATTGCATTTTGGCATAGGATTTTGGCTTAGTATTGGGCAATGTTTTCCTTGTTTCAAAGAATTATTTTAAGTGGTTGATCATTTATAAAGATAAATGTTTTCAAGGAAATAAAATGGTGTTTTAGCCTAAGTTTTATATGAATTTTCCAAAGGAAATTATTACTTAAGAATTAAGATTAAGTAATTTTGTAGTGCCAATGACTATTTGTTAAACATAAGTTGATGAATGATGTTATATGTTCTTGTTATCATTTGATCAATTAAATTTGCATATTTATAACTGACATACTCCCATTTTCATGACCCAACATTGCATCTTGGGATTTGGGAACAGAATTATCGGTTAGGTTTTTCAATAGTAAGTATGGTCGGACTAAACTCTTGGGTGAGTAGAATTGCATCCAGAAGATCAGATGGATCAATTATGTTAGGATGCCCTAACTAATCAAAGGATATGACTTATGAATTTAAAACCAGATAAGATTGTAGGTGGGACTGGTGTAGGGTCACCCCCTATGCTTCAACCGTTAGCCCGCGGTTAGTAAAGGTCCATGATTCCAGTGCGTAAGGCTTATCGGCGGTGAGACGGAAGGATGTTTACGCATAGAAAGGAACTCATAGCTCTATATGCTCATAAGAATATTTAAGTTGTTTAACTCCTAACTGTGTTTGGAGAAACCATATATGGATATTTTGGAATATATGGTTAAAATTTGGCCCAACTCAGCCCGATAGGTTATTGGATGGCTTGCAAAACCATTAGGTTCATAGTGATCCTAGAAAAACTATGATTTGAGATAGATAGTCTAATTTTAGAAAGGGTAAACCTTAGGTGTGCATAACCCTAGGATGACAGACTAGTCAGACTTACCCATGTTGCATGCATGCATATAATCATGTTACATTTCGTTCTAACCATTATGGTTGCAGGTACATGATTTAGGATTGACACATTTGGATAAGATACTAGTTAGGGGAAATACATTCTGCTCAGTGGCATGGTCTCTTACTAGATATCTATTTTTGTTTCGAGATGATATATTATTATTCACACCAGACTTTCTGTTTGATCTGAAGTTTTTGTTTTCCTCATAAACTCTCGGGTACTCATTTGAGCAGTTCGTGAGTAGAGATTTTCAGTTTAGACGAATAAGCTTTCGGAGACGTGCATGGGGCAAGCTAACTAATATTAGGAGTTTATTTCCACTGCGTTGTTTAAAGTTTATGTTTTGTTTGAATGGATGTAATGATAGGATTTATAACTGTCAAGTATTTAGACTCCGATCACCCAACGGGGCATCTTCATATGTTGCTATTAGAATATAATTGTTATTATTATTATTATTATATTCTCTTTGAACGTGGAATCGACGAGATTATGTAATGGGATGTAATGAATATGAAAGTTATTAATAAAATGAGTTTTGAAAATTTACATATTCATATACTCCTGATGTTATATATATAATTAACTGATCTCATTTTGTCATAGGAAATTAATACTATGGATGGTTGCAGCATCCGCGCTTAGTTTCGGACCTCAAAATTGGGTATGTTACAACTTGGTATCAGACCGTAGGTTTATGTAAAACTTAAAAGATTATGAAAACATAATCCTAATAAATCAGAGAATAAGATTGGGTATGGGATAATGCTATAGTAATGTACTTGTTATTTGCTATATATAAGAAGTTATCCTATCTCTATTCTCCCCTCTCTTAGACCATTCTTCTATATCTTACAAAGACTTGAATGCAGATTACAAAAAAGTGAGATATGGAAGTAGGAAATGGAAGAGTTAATCTAGGTAGAGGAAGCACCACAACTAATGGAAATGTTCGGCCTAATACAAGAAGGAATACGGGTCGACAAGCAAATGATAATCCAAATGAAAATGCTAATTTGAGTGGTGGAACCCCACAAGTAGATATGGGGACTATGTACCAGTTCTTCGTGAATAAGATGTAAGCTGGAGCTGCAGCTAGTTTGGTTGGAGGAAATATTGGCAATGCGGGAGGTGCTAATCCTAAGGTACATGCCCACAACAATTACGCTAAGTTGAGCCATGATTATACCAGTCTTGGATAAAAGCCTTTTCTAGGAATGGAAAGTGTTGTTGAAGTGGAGAATTGGTTGTTTGTTGTGAAAGGATTTTTGCTGACTTAGGCTTGAATGATGAGCATAAGAGGAGGTTGGCATCTAATAGTTGCAAGGAGCTGCTTCGTATTAGTGGAACGGTGTGACTGTAGGAATATCATAGGAGAACTTGACTTGGGTTGAATTTAGAAGGAGATTTCAGGAAAGGTTTTTATCTGAAATAGCCAAGTCAACTTTGCTCAGGAAGTTCATGGATTTTGAGCGGGGAGAGATGTCTGTACTGGAGTATGCGACTAAGTTTGATGGGTTGTCTAGATATTAATATGCTACTATTAATACTTTGATCAAAAGGAATGATAAGTTTATTCGTGGATTGAAGCTCGAGATTGACAAGGCATCAATGCTGCATCTCAAATATCCAGGTCATGTGGTGGTGGAGATGGTGTTAAGGAAAGAGGAAATGCTCTCGACCTTTGGAAATGACAAGCCTATGGAGACTAAAGGTTTTCAAGGCAAGAAAATGAAGTTCTTTAATAAGAAGGGAGCTCAGAAGGGCAGATCTGCCAAGAAAGGGAAGGCTAATATTGTATGTTATTAGTGTGATAAGAGAGGGCACTTCGCTAATGAGTGTCGATCTGGTGATGGAAAGAATGTTGTGGGAAAGAAATGTGTAAAGTGTTATAACTGCAACCAGATGGGGCATTTCAAGAATGAATGTTCAAAACCGGCTAAGGATGATAAATGGAAAAAAAATTCTTAGGAGCCATTAGCTTTTGGACCGACTATATAAGAGAAAGAAAAGTCTGTGATGGGAAATACATTTTTAATTCATGGCATACCTGTTAAAGCACTATCTGATATTGGCACATCACATTCTTTTATCCCGTAATGTTTGATTGATAAGTTAAATCTAGAACCATCCTACCTTATTACTTCCTTAAGGGTTGCAAATCAAATAGGATGTTATGCAACCCTTGGGATGAAATGCGACCATTTAGAATCTGAGCTATTAGGCCATGCATTTGCCTGCAATTTACATGTGTTTGATTTTGTGGGTTTTGGGATTATTCTAGGTATGGATTGGTTAAGCAGATATGATGCTAGGATATTTTACCAGGATAGAAAGATATCATTAAGACACCCTAATAGCCATGATCAAATTATATACTTGGTAGAAAATTCGAGTTTTGATGTATGTGCTTTATTGGGTGCAATGGAAGTGGAAGATGAGGTGAATCGGGTTTTTGTTGTAAGGGAGTATGCAGATGTCTTTGAGCTAGTTACAAGGCTACCACCGAAATGATTTATTGAGTTTTGAATAGATCTTGTACCTGGAGCTGAAACCGTAAGTAGACTACTTAGCAGAATGACACCTACTAAGATGAAAAGGTTAAGGTGCAACTGGTGGACTTAGAAGGAAAGAATTTTATTAGACTAAGCAGTTCGTCTTGGGGAGCAACTGCGGTGTTCGTGAAGAAATCGGATGGGTCATTGAGGATGTGTATTAACTATCGTAAGTTGAATGAGAAGACGATAAAGTATCGGTATCCTTTGCCGAGAATAGATGTTTTGTTTGATCAGTTGAGTGGAGCCAAAGCAATTTCCTAATTGGATTTAGCAATAGGTTTCCATCAATTGAGAGTGGTGGAAGATATTATTCCATTAATAGTGTTTCATACAAGGTATGGTTCAAATAAATGGTTAGTCATAGCCTTTGGACTGGCCAATATGCCCGCTTACTTTGTGAATTTGATGAACCGGATCTTCTGAGAGCATTTAGACAGATTCGCGTTAGTGTTTATAGATGACATAATGATATATTCTAAGAATGAACGAGATCATAAGATTCATCTTAGGATAGTGCTAGAAATGTTGAGGCAGCATCAACTAAAGATGAAGTTTTCAAAATGTCATTTTCGGAAGAAAGAAGTGAAGTTCCTTTGTCATGTTGTTTCAGAAAAAGGTTTGTCCATAGATCCACCCAAGATTGAAGTTGTTAATATTTGGAAAAGACCCGAGACTGTGATCGAGATAAGAAGTTTTTTGGGGTTAGCTAGCTATTATTGAAGATTCATCAAAGATTTCTCTCATATAGTGGCACCTATAACTAAACTAACAAGTAAGGACGTAAAGTTTATTTGGATCGATAAATGTGAAGAGGCATTCTAAACGCTAAAACATTTATTGACCAATGCACCCATGTTAGTTGTTCCATATGGGAATAAAAATTTAGTGGGGTATACGGATGCTTGTGGGATAGGGTTAGGAGCTGTGTTAATGAAAAATGGTAAAGTGATTGCCTTTGCTTTTCGACAGCGTCAACCACATGAGGTTAGACATCCAGCTCATGATTTAGAGTTAGTGATGATGATATTTGCATTAAAAGTGTGGAGACACTATCTTTTAGAAGAATGATTCAAGTTATTTATGGATCATAAGTCCTTGAAATATTTATTCTCTCCAAAGGAGTTGAATATGAGACAACAAAGATGGCTAGAGTTTTTGGCTGCTTATGATTTCGGTATTGAGTATACACCAGGGAAAGGTAATAAAGTTGCATATGCACTTACCAGAAAATATCAGAGTGTGGTGTTAGCTATGTCAGCAGAATGGAAAGATTTAGAGGCATTGACTACTTGTGGTGTGTAGTTAAGGTCGACGACTAGTTCTAGTACGAATACTACATTGTTATCATGTTTGGAAGTTCGACCAGTAATGGTCGAAAGAATTGCTTCTAAATAGAGAGATGATCCATTACTAGCTGAATGGATAAAAAGACTTGAAGAGGGAACTAAGATTGATGATTTAAAAGATTTTAGTCTTGACCAGAATGGATGGTTGAGGAAGAAGGGACGATTGTGTGTTTCAGATGCTTGTGTACTAAGGAAGGAAATTCTTAGGGAGTGTCATCTATCGAAGTTTACTATTCATCCTGGAGGAACTAACGTGTATCAAGACATGAAGAGGAGTTTCTTCTGGGAATGAATGAAAAGTGATGTAGGCTTATGTGTGAAATAATGTTTAAATGTCAACAAGTAAAAGCCGAGCATCAGAAGTCAAGTGGGTTGCTTCAACCGTTAGAAGTGACACTTTAGAAATGAGATTCTAAAATCCATGGATTTTTTCGATGGGTTGCCAAGGTCGAATAGGGGAAATTAAAGTATTTGGGTCGTGGTAGATAGGCTGACCATGAGTGCAGACTTTATCCCCGTCAAGTCAAGGATAGCACCTACTTTGGCGAAGTTGTTTATGAAGAATATTGCAAGACTGCATGGGATTCCTAGTAGTATAGTCATTGACAGAGATACTTTATTCACTAGTGAATTCTGGAAGAGTCAACAAGAAGTGTTAGGTATCAAGCTGAAGATGAGTACCACTTACCATCCACAGACGGATGGGAAAACAGAAAGAGTTCACAAATTTCTTAAAGATTTGTTAAGGGCTTGTGTACTAGACTTTGGAGGGTCATGGGAGGACCATTTGAACTTATTCGAGTTTTCCTATAATAGTAGTTATCGGACTAGTATAGGAATGGTGCCTTTCGAATCTCTTTATGGAAGGTCGTGTAAATCACCAGCATATTGGTTAGAGACGAGAGACGGAAATTCGAGCAAGGATGAAGGAAGCTCGGTCTAGGTAGAAAAAGTTACACGGATAAGAGGCGTAAGGATTTAGAGTTCTCGGTTGGAGACCATGTTTTTATTAAAGTATCATCGATGAAGGGTGTGATACGGTTTGGTTGGTCGGGAAAATTAGCACCGAGATAAGTTGGTCTTTTCCTATCAGAGAAAGGATCGGGAAATCCACTTATTAGTAGAGTTAACAAATAGTTTGGCAGGAGTCCATAATGTTTTTCATGTTTCACATCTTAGAAAGTGTGTGCATGATCCAGAGATTACTATTGCACCAATTGTATTAGAAGATTTAGTAGTGGAACTGGATATGACTTTTGTTAGACAACCAATTCATGTTGTAGCAAGAGATGAGAAAAGGTTAAGGAACAACACAGCCAAGTTAGTGAAAATCTTGTGGAGTGAAAATGAGAAAGACTGTACTTGGTAGACCGAGGACAAGATTAGAGATACTTATCTCGAGTTGTTTTGATGGTATTTTTATATTTGTCATATAGACTTTTTGCTAGTTAAATAGGCTAGTATTTTTGTTGTGTGTTGTCACACATGTTTGCATGATTGATATGCTTGTTATTTTCCTTATCGTAATTTTGAGGATGAAATTCTTTAAGAAGAGAGCCTGTAACTAACCTAATTTTGTTTAACGTTATTCAGAAGATATAAATAGATAACCTAAATAGAATAATGTGATGTGTAGGGATAAAGAGAATGAGATTTGATAATTAATTAGGTCGGGCCTTAATAAACCACTTAATAAGATTGATTTAAACATAGAATATAGGGGAATTAATGAGAGGGGCAAAGTGAGAATAGTTCTTTATTTCATTCATAAAACCCTTTCCTCCCTAATTCATTCTCATTTTCATTTTATAAACTCCAAAACAAACATAAGAGGCTTCCCATCACCAAGAAGAGGAAATCAAAAGAATTCAAAAGAAAAGGCTTAAGGAAATTAATAAACATTAAATCTCAATCTCTCTTATCCAATCTAAGATGAATAATAGTATCCATTTCATTTATTTATGTTTATTTTCATATCTATGTTTGATTTTTGAATTGTTGTGATAATATGTCATCCTTGGATGGTTTATATCGTTGTTTGATTAAGTGATGGTTTATTGGAATTATTCTTATGGGTTTTATAGGTAAAACCTATTTTTTTATCTTCATTTGACTCGAAATTTGAATATTTGTGTAAAACATTATTTTGAAGATGGGTTATTAATTTCATAATTTTTCATGTTTATATGAATATTTTATGAATTTCCTAAAATGGAAAAGGAGTTTATTTCGGGTTTTAAGTATTAAAAATAATTAAATAAATATTTCGGCCTCAAAATTTAGATATGTAAAAGAAAATGGTAATTCTGATTTTTAGTGATTTTTGGGGATTTTTCCCCAATAGTTATGATTTTCTATGAATTATTCATGATAGAAAGGCTATTAATTATTATTAATTAATGATGTTAATTACAAGGGTTTGCTAATTATTTTGGGTAGGTAAAACATAATCTTCTAGTAAATTGCTAAAAAGAATATGAGAAGTAATTCATTAACCAATTATATTTTGACAAGAGGCAAGAGTTAGTGAAAATATTTTTCTTTAAAAAGAAATGTAATGGCCCGATTTTCCGTACCCTTTGAATCGACAATAAACCACACATGTCCAACACAAATTGCATGAAAAGACGGATCATTAAGGGTAGAAAGAAAATAAAGACAGAACAAAATCTCACATGAATGGAATAACATATAATATTGAACAAATATCTTTACAGCGGAAAACATTTAAATACATATATCAGAGCCTAACCTAAATTCATCTTGGACAGTTATAAACATCTATCCTTACAATTGCTGAAAAACATCAACTAAAACAAACTAAGTACAGCGGATAATAAAATATGTCCATACGTAGATGAATATCTCCAGCTCTCCTCTGGAAACTCCAACCATCTTTGATTAACCTGAAACTACTCGGATCTGACCCGAGTATTGAAAAAACCCGGATCAGGCTTGATAAATTAACCAGCGTGAGAAAACTCAATAATAAATGACAGTGTCATATATCAGCCTTTAAATAAAATCCTTTGAAAACAAGAGTATCTCATAAGACCATGCCCACACATAAACACGGACGGGTTTTTATCTTATGATAACTAAAACACTTTTATATATCAAAACATTTGATATTATTTCTAATGAAATTCCTTTGAAAACATTTGCAAATAAACTTATTAATCTTATTCGAAATGGTTACCCATATAGCATTTCGAGGCTATTCATTACGCTAATACAAACAAAACCGTAGGTTCTTATTGGAGAATGGATTTCCATACTGTAACGACCCTGAAATTCCGATCCAATTTAAAAATTTTAGAACCGTTATTTTAATTAAAAATGTGAAACTTACATACGATTTCAATCAGCGTCCAAACTTTGTTTCTAAATTGCGCCTAGATGATTGTAGATATGGGTAAAGTTTCGTCGGAAAATACCGCAGTAAACTTCGTGCGCGTTTTACTGCACATCAGTTCATTTTAAAGCGTGAAAATTTCATCTTCCGAACCTAAATATTTTTACATAGAAAAATTCTAAATCATTTTCCGACGAAGGCGTCGTTTTTCGTTTTTCAAAATTCGGACATCTTTAGCTCCGTCGATCTTATTCTTCGGTGTTTTACTGCATTCTCCGTAATGGAAGTTTCAAATATTCTCAAACGATTTCCGTTACCGTTCAAACTTCACATTTGGAATATGCCTAGATAGACATAGGTGTGCGCCAAATTTCGTCGAAAAATATTGTAGTAAATTTCGCTCATCAAATTTACATAGTAGTTTTAATTTTATGTGAAAATTTTCTATTGTCCGAACTTTAATATTTTTCGCAATGTTGCATAAGAAAAATATTCTGATCATAACGGCGTTTTTCGTTTCGTCAAATTTCGCTTTTAATTGCTAGTAAAAATGTTCACCCGTGCAAATGGGTTAATAAGATTCGCCACTTCGCAAACAATGTCAAACCATCAATATCTTCATACCGTTGGGTCCGCCTCGTCGCGCTGATCAAAACGGTATATTTGTTTGTGTCAATCGGAGTTTGGAGTTGTAAATTATAATTGTCGACGGAGCACACACCGGTCCGTTACGCAGCGCAAACCGGTACCCAACATTTCAATAGTTAAAATTGAGAGAGCCTTTCAGCTGACCTTGGGAAACCAAATAGCCACCTTTTTGAAAACCATCATTGTTTTACTGTGCACTGAACCTCTGCCTGCTGCAACATTAAATGCTACGTGACAACTGCTGCTGCCTCCTCTGCCTTCTGCAATTCTATTCTCTCCCTCCCTATTCTTTATTTTATACTCCACAGCACGCAGAGCCAACAGTTCATTCCTTCATTTCATTTTTCTCCACTCTCACGTCTACAGGTACCCACTCTTCCATTCATCTTTATTCCTCTTCCCTTCATTTCTTTCTCCCTTTGCTATTTCCTTCTCTGTTAGAATTTTTGCAAAAGAAAGAAAATATGCCACCCCACAACCCCTACAGCCCATCCGTGCCACCCTCCACGCCTCCCGCCTGACTTCGCCACCCACGTCCCTCCGCCACCAGACCCCACAACCCCAGCAACCCACAGCCCCTGGCTCCGCCTGCTGCCACCACCCAGACCACCTGGCTCCGCCTGCTGCCACCACCCAGACCCCCTGGCTCCGCCTGCTGCCACAACCCACAGCCCCTGGCTCCGCCTGCTGCCACCGCCCAGACCCCCTGGCTCCGCGCCACCCAGACCCAGACGCGCCACCCAGCCCTCCGCGCCACCCTCCGTGCCACCCAGTCCGCCACTTGACCTCGCCCAGACCGCCTGCAGCCCTCCGCGTCACCCAGTCCGCACCCACGCGCCTCTGCCCAGTCCGCTTTCCGCCTTCCAACCACCTGCCTCCGCTCCCACGGACCCACCACCAGCCTGACCCCAGCCGAGACCCCTCTGCCCCGTTCGCCACCACCAGCCGAACCACCAACAGCCCACTGCCGAACCCACTACCCAGCTGGCCACCCGCGTAGTTCGTCAAACGTTGGTCCTCGTCTTGTCCGGAGATAGTGTTGCGTATAGTGTTGTTTATATTTGTCTAGTTATTAATATACAACGTTGTCTTGTTATTTCAGCTGCTGATCCGGAATCTCAAGCCTAGGCTTCGTCTATTTTGTCGTCATACCCTGCTTCTTTGATTGTTTGTTGTTCGTTAGTGTTGTGCTTGTTCGTGCCTCTTATCTATCGTCTGCGTGCTTCGTTGTCAAACTTCTTACCACGCAAGGTGAATATTTTATATTCACGACTCAATCTATTATGCGATGATAATCAAGTGATAATTGTTGTTAATATTAATCTGGATATTAAATTGTTGATTTTTAGAATTTGGTTGAAATAAAATTGTTAACTTCTAAAAATTTGACGCCATGTATTGTTTAAATTGATTAAACATGTTGAACTGAAATATGATGTTAATTAGAGTAAATAATAGTGACATTAAAATTGATAAGTACGACTGATGTAGAAATTTGATAACGGACACCAAGTAAAATCATAATGTAATAATCTTTAATCCGTAGGATTCTAGGAATAATTATATTAATTTGCATAAATAACGAATGTAAGTTAATATGGTTATTTCGGGATTATTTGAATAAATTGTTAATTTGTTATATATGGTTGCTATTGCTTGTTTATTTACTTTGACACCATCCCAGTTATCACACTGCAAGTTCCCTTTGTTATGATTTGTTTTATATTGAATGATATCGGGTTGAAATGATAAATACCCACTTAAATAACTTGGCCTAGGATAGACAATTAAAAATAAGAAACCCGATTGGTCAACGAAATTATTTTGAAATTGAAATCTATTTGAAATTAAGAAATGAACTTATTAAATTGTTTGGAAATCAAGTAACGACTTAATGGATTTAATTGAAATAAATAAATGGATTTAATTGAAATAAATTAATGGATTTATTTGAAATAAATTAATGGATTTAACTAAAATAAATTAATGGATTTATTGGAATAAATTAATGGATTAAATTGAAATGGATTAATAAATCTATTTAATTGAAGAAAAATGAATTGGAGAATTTGATTGAAATAAGATTTAAAACAAGTGAGTTTTAGAATTTAATAATTTAATTTATTAGATTGGTAGATTCAGATTTAAACTAAGTTTTAAATTAAATAGATTTAACTTGTTATAAATAATAATTTAGATTTAGGAAATTTTGACTTAAAATGGAATACGAAACTAACTAAAGTTTTATGGATTAAATTTAGCGACAATTTAAAGGTAAATGATTTTAAATCTAATGAAATCGATTTAATCAAATTTATGATTATATTTAATGTAACGATGAATGTAAACATGAATTGAGATAAATAGAATTTGATCTAACGATTCGAACTTAATTGACCGGTAAATTTGGATAAATTGATTTTGAACTAAATTTAATAAGAGAGTTATTAAATTGAACTTGAATACTTAACTATATTGTTAATTAAATATTGAACTACAGATTTCATTTGGAAATATGATTTTAAATATCCGAAATAAATTGAATCGTGAAATGTCAAATTTTGGAAGTCAAATTTGCACCTTGACTTCCGGACTTTGATTTGTTTTAAACTTTAACTTAAATAACCATTGGGTAATAAATACGTAGTTATTAAAGAGTCCGGGATCGGATATGGACATACTCTCTGTCGATACCAAAAACCACTTTAATAACTATTACACGCGAAGTGTTGATCCAGAATGAAGTGGATGGTTTGGTGATCGCGTTGATTGAAGAAAGGGAACGATATTGGACGACCCCTGACATGACTAAAACAGGAGCCGCGCCGGGCCATTGAGGTTCGCTACCTCTAGCGGACGCACTTCTTCGATACCATATCTATTACTTTTGTGATTCGATTTGGGTGCACCCTTTGATTGGGAGTGTTGTTTCGCGGTGTTGAGATAGTAGCTGCTATGCTCAACATCAGTCTGGATCACGCAACTACTAGTATCCTAGTTGGTATCGCCTCATGTACCTTGTCATACTGATTATCCTATTCGCGACCACTACGTTTTGATTTGGACCTTAGTATATGGATTGCCCTCTGGTGACTTCCGGTTTTGGGGAAACTACGGTCTTGTATATGCTCTTGGGAATAAAACGTGTTAAGGATGGAATGGGCCATGACTTAACACTATTTTAATATCGTACTTTACTGATTAGGCATTACCTATCTATCGTATTCTACTGTATATATAGATAGTTTATTGGATCCTTAGAGATGTTATTTCACCCATCTTTAAGTTATGAACTATTACCTTGCACTTGATTTAATTGTATAAGATTTTGAGTCCTGACTCGAGTGTTTCTTTTGCATATGCTCGGGTCAGTCTGAAGCTATCCAGTTGCGGATCAAGGTTGGTTGAAGATGCTGAAGGCTTAGCATTTATCTTTATCAGTCTATTTATATTCCTGTATTGATGTCCTAGTCTGTTGGACATTTTTGGTACTAGTCACTTGATGTTGAGACATTGTTGTATATTATATAGTGGCTTCATGAACTGCTATTATGACGATGTATTTTCCGCTGCATTATTCTGTGACTGTTCTGTGATGTTGTATTGATTCTCATTTACATTTATGTATTTATAATCCCATAATGATTCGTGTTTTGTATTATTTAAGTTGACATGTGTGGATTATTGTCAATTTAAATGGTCCAAATATACGGGTTGTTACACATACAAATGACCAAGTGAAGGATCTACCTTCCGAAATGGGTACACCTCTAGATGGATGTCCCGAGGCACAGAACATCTGCCCTCTACCAACACAAGACCGGCCTACCTCTTTAACTAGATAGTACCGAATATGTCATCCCCCGGTCGTTGCCGACCTTTAACAGAGCGCTCGTTTTCCATACACCACATTAATTTACATCCCGAACGTCATAGCGGGAAGAAATATATCTAGAAGGGAATGATCATACCCTAATTGGGAATGACCCACTTAGCCTTGCCGCATCTAATCCTGTTTCGGTCATTTCCGGTTTGATGAGGCTTAAGGTTACGATTACCTATTCACAAAACACATATCACATCTTTGAATGCCACATTGCCATTTCCGTTAACTACTAATTGCTTTCCACAAAGATACAACCCTTGAGCTCGTACGTCTCAAGGAGGGTGTTAAGCTAAGAGAAGTTGTCTTCTCCGCCACCAACTGATGTACTTTGGTAAAAACCAATGTACGTAATCTTTAGAAATGCAATGTCAGACAAACGTCCATACAAGTTGTCCGGGAACAGGACAAACCGAAGGCACTCTCCTACTACCACTAGTAGCGAGTATTCCTTGCAATCCGAAAAATCTCCATCACGAGGAGACCACTGCTATAAATAACTCTATAAAGGGGGCCAACCATAGCATGTTCAACTAGCAGTTTCCACATTATGAAGATCCACGGTCTTCAATAATCATCATCTTCAACATGTCTTCACATTCGAATGTATACATTGGTTCGAAGTGGTTTTCGGATAGGAATCACCCAAATCCGACCATGGTTCCTTCGAAATCCAATTATCGATAAAAAGTGAATATGAGTATACAGGATTTATTAAGTCTCTTTCACTTTAATTCTTTTCGGATGATTTCGAAATCTCTTTCTTTTGACTTAGAGTAATTCTAAGAAATTCATTCTTTTACTTTGGATAATATCTCAAATTTCCTCACTTAACTCTCGATCCAAATTCCTTAACTTTTAGGCGGGTCAAAAACAATGTTATTTAAGACATCGTTTACGATAAACCCTAAAATAAATCTTAGTAAACATTTTTGAGTAAATAGGATCATAGAAATCATTCTAATTTTCTCAACATCAATTTCCGTATTCAACAAGTGCTATGGGCGGAATAACGGTGAAATCACCTTTTAAATTCCACGAATAGGACGAGTTCCCTCTTCGGATTTCAATACCAAGTATATGAAGATTATCTCAATGCAATCCAAGTCGAAATTTTTTCATTTGGAAGATTGTGCTTAAATTTTGGATAATACTAATCTCCTTTTATTTTGGAAAGCTTAATAGAATCTTTTTATTTAAGAGCGTCCGGGCTTTCCTTTCGATCTGTTCCACTCCTCACCTAAGAAAAGAAAACATAGGCCAGGTAAGTTCAGGGAACTGGTTGCTCCATCCCTAACCTTAGTTAAACACCTTGTTTTATCTTCCCAGATCTCACAGGCGGGACAAATGTACTAGTCGTTTTCGCATACTCAGTTATCAACTTAATTTTGGATTTGATTATAAAGATTTCAAATTATCTTTCAAAACGCTTAATTTTCCTTTTAAAAAACATTCCCAATTGATTCTAGGAAAAATCATTATATTTAAACTCATATTCCAAAAGTTATACAATTCGCAGCATAAAAGTGCTACGGAAAGCGCTATATAAGCTTATTTGATTAAATCAACTTTTAAACATTCAATAATTCATATTTTCCAATCCAAATCTCTTTTAAACCATTTAAATAGATTTATCAAATTTATTCCATATTTTTCCATAATTGAAAACATTTATTTAAACAGATTTCCTATTATGGTCACTTAACTACACTAGCGCGATTTTTCTAGAAAATTGATTTGGACTTAATTCAAAATCTACTCAACGAAACTTTGATTTTCTTTCTTTGTTTAGAAGATATGGATATAATGGTCTGGAATTTTCTTATCTCGAAGAATTCCAAGCTATATTCCACTCTACACATTCATTTGAACTTTTCGGCGCGAAATCGCGAACTACCGTTGTGCGACGCACCTTGTTTGACTTATTTTTCAATATTTGAAATAATTTATTCAAATTGGATTTTATCACTTATAAAATCATTATAAATCAATATTTTCACTTTTTAAAGTATTTAAAATATATTTTCACTATTACTATATTATAATATTATTATACTCACATTATTTTAATATTAAATTTTTAATTCCAATTTTTAATTCAATTTCAATTCTAACTTCAAATTAAACACATTTAAAACTTAGATTTCAAATCCAATTTCAATTTAAACTTCAATTCAATCTCAAACTAAACTCCAATTTTTCAAAATCGATTTCAATTTCAATATTCATCTTAATTTCAATTTCAAATTAACTATCCTTTTCAAATCCGATTCACTTCAAATTTCAAATTCTCTTTTCTTTTTACTTTAATTTCACTTCTAATTGAAAAGAGACCTATTTTTCCAAAATATCTCATATCACAAAAATTGGTCTTATTAACCAAAGAGATCACTTAATTAATAGAAATTTGATGTCCAAATTATCATCACAACTATACAAACAATCATATAACATTAACATATTCAATACGGTAAATGTCATAACATTACTATGGATTACCTAACATATTCAAACAATCAATCAAACATCCATATAATCAAATGGTGATTATCTAACATAACATTTAAACTTGATAATTAATATAATTCAAAAAGCGGTGAGAATTTCTCACTTAATTAACTATGGTTAATTTCTAATCATTTCTCTTATCATTTATTAAACCAAGTTATCATCCATATCACAAACATATAATCAACCATAATATCAACCAAGTTATCATCCAATAAATCATCCAACATATACTAAACTTTTCATGTAATTAATTTGAAATATTTTTAGAAATTAGTAACTTTAAAATGTGAGTACTCACCTTTAACCAAATTGATTAACTTCCTACCAACATTCATTTTCCAACACTTCACTACATCTTCTTAACTATACCAAACCATCACATAAACAACTTTGCCTCACTTTCTAGTGCTCGGCCATCACCTCCTTCTCTTTTTCTCGCTCCGGAGCTTCACGAACTTGCTCCTCTTCCTTGATAAGTTCGGTCATGCCTTATTCCACTCCTTCCTCCATCATTTCTTGACTTCTTAGATGCTAAATCATGTTTTAATGGTATTCTAAGGTCTTTGAAAAAGTTTGGCTGTGTTTGGAGTTGATTTGATATGGTTTGAAAAAGTTAGTAAGGAAATGGAAGAAGAAGAGGAAGCCATTAAAGAGAGCTTCAAGGAGGAAGAAGAAGAAAGAGAAAGTGAAGAAGAAGGAAGGAATGAAATGTGAAAAAGTGGAAAGTATGGATGCTTATTTATATTTGAGCTTTGGATGGCAAATGACTATAATACCCTTCTCTACTTTTTTGACTTTTAATTTACATTTTTAACCCTTGATTTGAACTTTGCTTAATGGAGAAGAAATAGTATTAAAGGTGAAATGATGTTAGGATTTGATTTATGTACTTATGAAATGATTTTGCCTCTTTTTCCTAAACTTTAAAATGTTAAAATAACATTTGCTCTTTTTCCATGTAAGATAAGTCTTATGCATTAATGAGAAAAGATGGTTTAGTAATGATGTTGTTTAGTATTTTAACTTTAATTATAAATTGTCAAATCATGTCTTTTCTTACTTTTTTATTTATTTAAACTTTTCAAAAGTAAACTCTTTTTGTCTTTTAGTACTAAATGTAAAGTGTTTAAATAGTTTGTAAACTTGTATTTATATGTTAGAAAATGTATCAAGTTGCAACAACTTGTCGACAAATTGTTTCGGTTAAAAACGGTGTTTTTGTTGACAAATTTACAGTCATAATTTTACGTTTTTGTTAAGCTATATATTGATGTAAACCAAACTTTAAAATGAACTTTTTACTTCTTTAAATAAATTAAAACATGTCTCTTTATATTTTAAAATCATATTTAAATAATATCAAAATCTCTATTTTCTACGGTGTATGTAAAACTGACAAAATGCGATAAATTTTGGTTACTTTTGTAAAACGATTATTAACATACTTTTAAATCTTTTAATATACTTTTATTATCTTTATTAGATGTTTTAAATAAGATTTAACTTTTCAAGTAAATACTTAAATCTATTTATTTAAGCCTTTATTTATTATTAACAAAACTTAACTTTTGTCGATTTGTTCTAAAGTCCAAATTTATACTCTTTAATTTTATTAACTATAAGAATAGATAATCATTTATTATATAACATATTTATTTAAGAATTTAAATTCCTTTTAATTTTAAAATGAACGAAATCTCTCATTTCTGAAGTAGCGAAATTACGGGTCGTTACAAGAAATAAATCGGTTTTATATTTATTTATAGAAATGCCATAGTGCTAAACCTAGAGGTTAGATACCCATGCCCCTTACCCTCGACATCTATGAAAGTCAATACCTAGAATAATTATCTGATAGTTATATGAGGTATCGAATTTATAAATTCGACATCTATTTGGGATGATGCATGTGATATCTACTTTGTAGCTATGTGATGTATCAGCTCTTACAGAGATTCGGCACCAAGTAATTTAGAGGTTCGGTATCTCTGGTTTGTAAAGAATCGACATCATATGGTTTCGAGACTCGGCACCATTCTTTTAAAATGTTCGCCGCCTCTTTTGTTTATTGATTTGACGGCCTCAAGATTTAAAGGAATGACACCAAAAAGTTTTAGGAGTACGGTATCCAAATTTTTATGGGTTTGATAATCCTAATAGTTTTACTCATAACCTCTTTTCTCTTATATTTTCAATACCGATGTTTGCGACATAGTAGTTGTATGCTTATAAACTCAATATCTTTGTTTTATAGGCTCGAAAGCCTTATGATATGCAAACCAGAAAGCTATGTTTTAAAGGTACGATAGCATATGTATTATAGAAACTCAATAACCTTATATCTTCAGCATTATGGCCATATGTTTTAGAGACTCGATATAGAGGCTCGACACCCTATTTTAGCGACATAAATGCTGCATGTTTATAAATTGAATAGTTATGTTTAGTGGCTTAATGAGCCATATGTTTTAGAGGCTCGACAACCTCAATTTGATACCGAATGATTAAAAGAAGCTAATTAAAGATGATTGTATATTGGCATAGGATTTTGGCTAAGTATTAGGCTATGTTTTCCTTATTTTAAAGAATGATTTTAAGTGGTTAATCATTTATAAAGGTAAACTATTTCAAGGAAATAAAATGGTGTTTTAGCCCAAGTTTTATAAGAATTTACCAAAGGAAGTTATTACTTAAGATTAAGTAATTTTGTGATGCCAATGACTATTGATTGAACCTAAGTTGATGAGTGATATATGTTGTAGTTATCATTTGATCAGTTAAATTAGCATATTTGTAATTGTCATACTCACATTTTTATGACCCAACATTGAATCTTGCGATTTAAGAATAGAATTATCAGTTAGGTTGTTCCAGTAGTAAGTATGGTTAGATTAAACTACTAAGTGAGTAGAATTGCATCCAAGAGATCAGATAGATCAATTGTGTTAGGATGCCCTAACTGATCAAAATATATGACTTATGAATTTAAAATCAAATAAGGTTGTAGGTGGGACTGGTGGTGGGTCACGCTCTATGCTTCAGCCGTTAGCCCCCGGTTGGTAAAGGTACGCGATTCTAGTGCGTAAGGCTTGTTAGTAGTAAGATGAAAGGATGTTTACACATATAAAGGAATACGTAGCTCTATATGCTCACTAGAATATTAAGTTGTTTTACACCTAACTAGATTTGGAGACTCCTGACCGTATTTGGAGATTTTGGAATTTCTGGTTAAAATTTGGCCTGAGTCAGCTCGATAGGTTATTGGTTGGCCTACAAAACCATTAAGTTCATTGTGACCCTAGGAAAACTATGATTTGAGACAGACGGTCTAATTTTGGGAAGGGTAAACCTTAGGTGTACGTAACCCTAGAATGGCAGACTAGTCAGACTTACCCATGTTGCATGCATGCATATGATCAGGTTATATTTTTTTCTGACCATTGTGGTTATAGGTGCATGATTTGAGATTGATATATTTGGATAAGATACTAGTGATGGAAAAACTCGTTTCGCTAGCGGAGTAGTCTCACTAGATCTCCGTTTTGGTTCGAGATAATATATTATTATTCACACCAGACTTTTGTTTGACTCGAAGTTTTTGTTTCCCCCCTAAACTGTCGGGTACTTATTTGAGTAGGTCGAAAGTAAGGATTTTCAAGTTAGATGAATAAGCTTTTGGAGACATGCAAGAGGCAACCTAGTTAATATCAAGAGTTTGTTTCCGCTATGTTGTTTAAAACTTATGTTTTGTTTGTATGGATGTAATGACATGATTTATAACTGTCAAGTAGTTAGACTTTTATCACCCAAGGGGACATCTTCATATGCTGCTCTTGAAATATAATTGTAATTATTATTATTTTCTCTCTGAACGTGGAATCGATAGGATTATGTAATGGGATGTAATGAATATGAAAGTTATTAATGAAATGAGTTTTGAAATTTTCATATTAGTATGCTCTTGATGTTATAGATACAATTAACTAATCTCATTTTGTCATCGAAGATTAATACTATGGATGACTGCAGCATCCATAGCGCTTAGTTTTAGGCCTCAAAATGGGGGATGTTACAATAAGACTTACGTCCGGATAGCCACCTTTGAGCAAAGATAAGTGGGCAGCAAACAAAGAAAAATTTGTCCTTAAGATAGCTTAGTTTGTTCTACTGGCCCATCACTATGTGATAAACCCTGGAAGGTTTTAGGTAGGTAAGTGAAGGAGATCCTTTTCGATGTTTAAAGTTATACAAATAGTGAATCTCCCAAGTGCTGGGCCCATAGTTCATATCGCGGATGAAGATAATATACATGCTATTCAGGAAGCGTAGCTATTTGGATGTAGTTGGGTCAGAGCTAGTTTCATGAATTGTAGAATTGTATGAATGAAGTGGTTGAATGGTGGAACACAACCAGCTATGCACATATAACTATTAAATGATGTGTATCCTACTGGCGGGAGGTGCCTTCATTGATGATGTAACGGAACCAACACATCCTCATAAAGGACTCTTCATCGACCTTTAAGGCAGGGGAATCCTAGAGATCATCCGAAATAATGGCATTGCCCATATCAACGTTAGGGGCAGCCCCAATTGCAGGCCCCTCAACTGGCATAAAAGGGAATTTTTCCAGAGGCTGTACTACTTGGTGACCAGTTGACTGAAGAGTATGCCTTATTGCAAGTAACATAGTAGAACTAGTTTCTATGTCGGATTCAGCGCATGTTGATGTGAAGGACCTACGGCTATAGTGGAGAGATGTAAGGAGCGTCTACGATCCATAACTATCAAAGCTTCACACGTAAGTGATATCAGGCATATTAAAAGTTGTATTCTTCATGCTGGAAAAGTAAGCCATGTATAATCGATGTACTAAACTCGATAAATACGAATGTGTGTCGACCGATCAAATCTTGCACACCGACGGGGGCAATAGTAGTGTGCAAGTTACAATTGTGTAGTGCATGCAACTGGAATTATGATGTGTGTGCATACAACGTTGTGCAATTCAAATCAACCATTTGATTCAAAGATCAGACAACTTGTTCAAGTGCTAATTTATATCCAAAGTGACCGTCATCGATGACCGTCCTAATAGACTATGCATCGTCGACCATGGCATGACCAGATTACTTTATGAAATTCCATTTGCGATATTCTGAGAATATTTAAGAATTTTTCACTTAAAATTCAGGTTGGTAGAAAAACCCCAAGCCTGCCCAAGAAAAACTTAAAGTCGAAGTTGGAGCCCCAAGGAGTTGGACCCGAGTCATGCTTCGAGAAAATGGGGCCAAAACTCAAGATTTATCATGTCGTGTGATGAGTGTTATCATGCACTCAAGTTTTGAGTGAAAAATCCAAAGTGCAGGATCGGTGCTGATCCATAGGAGAAAAGGGACGGTCCTTCTTCATAATTCGTGCATGGTCGAGGATCCAACAGGTGGTGAACACCTCAAAGAAGCACCACCACTTACCTGAAGTGAATCGAGGCGATTGGGTTCAAAAAAATTAAGATTTGGACCTTGAATTATTCTAATGGTTCGGTGCTCGAAACTCATGAGCGTGAAGCTAATGATTGTGGCAACGATGATGACTGAAGGAGGTGGTGGCCTAGAAATTTCGGGTCGATAGCATAGGGACTGGTAATGATGAGCTCGAAGGGTAGTCTCGAAATAAAGAAGTGAAGACAAGTAAAAATGAACAAGTGAAGGATCGATGCATATAAACAAGTCGACCCATAAACTTAGGCACATGAATCGCCTATTTCTCAGACACCATGGATCGGTACCGGTCCATGGCCTATGGATCGATACCGAACCATTGAATTTTCTAGAAAAATATAAATAATAATTAAATAAGTAAATAAAAATGGTATATATATATATATGCAAATATATAGATATGTGTGTGTACGTGTGTACGCATACATGATAATAGGCAGCTGGAATTTTAAAAATCAAAGTTCTACCTGACTAATTTGAAAAAGGAAACTGTTAGAAATTTTTTGAAGTTAGAATGGAAAACTCGAAGAACGTGTTTCAGTTCTTATACACCTCGAGAGTCGCAATTTCGAAATCACTCGAAGATGATACAATGATTGACAAAATATGTTATACTTCGTGAAAGCGATTCAAAGGAAAGGTAGTGCCTATTAGAAGCAAAGCGTGAAATCAATAGTGCAGAACCTTTAGTTTGTTTCGTTTCAAAGCATGTCCTGTTAAAAAAAGATATACTTTGCAGGGTAAATGTTATCCAGCCTTGTGATCAAGCCATATTTGGATGAGTCAGAACGGTCAAACAACATAATTTGCAAGCAAGAATCCAGAGCAATAATTACCACGCTCAGATGTCAAGCAAAATCAAGGGGTGAAGTCATAAGCTAATCAATTATCCCAAGTTTATCCCACACTACACCCACAACAAACACCAAGCTCAAAGATCCAAATTTCACGTCAAGATATGTTTCGGTACCGAACTATGATCGAGTTCCAAGTTCCAATCCCTGATGTTTGCCCCATCTCTTCACACAATTAATGTCACACCAAGAGGAGAAATTACAAGTTAGTTCATTCCATGTAGGATGGTTCACCTAGTATTCTCAACCCAAAGGATCGATGGACAAGTCAACTACTCTTGCCCAACCTCCGAACCAAGGAATTCATTCAAATTCAAGCCCATAGCAATGCAATCAAGATGTCGAGGACAAGGATATGGGTCAATTGAACGTTCACGAAGGAGCAAGGAAGGACTAGAAAACAAACTTATGGATCGATACCGATCCATAGAGCATGGTTTGGTACCGATCTCTGAATGTTGATGAGTTGGCCATGAGAACAACTTTATAAAAACTCAACAGAAACTTCAACAATGTTTAAGTGGACGTAGGCCTCTGATTAGCAAAACAAATATGTATGTATCTATCCATTGGCTATTGGTATAAACAGTACACGAAAGTATCCATTGGCAAAACAAATTACAAGCTTTACATAAATACACAAATACACACAACACATATATCTGTGTGTGTGTGTGTATGTATGTATGTGTGTGTGTGTATGTATATATATATTTATGTGTGCGTGTGTAGTTAGATTACAAACTTTACATTAATTTCAAATTTTAAAACTTAGTCTGCAGTCATTATATAAATACGTATGCGTGTGTGTTATTTCAACTCTGAGTTCATAAAATAGACTTGTGTACAACTATAAATTTAATTTTAAACCCTTCCTTGATTGAAACTAGATTAGTAATTGTTAATTTAAGATTTTAAAATATTTAGAAAAGTCAAACTTAATTTTAATATATATATACATATATACCTTATATACATATATGAATCAAAACTATGGACAACAAAGGCATACATAAAAGGACAAATGGGTTCATCGCAGTGTAAATTCCATCAACTATATATGGTCACATTAGCCATCTACATTATTTGTATATTGTACTTACATATTTTATATTGGACTAAATTTAGATATACTCACTATGTATGATAAGTATAAATTTGATCATATATGGCATTTAGTAAATCAATCAATTTAATTAATGAGAGAGAAATGAAACCTTCTCTCACTCTTAATAAAGCAAAATCTTCCCTCAATTAATCGAATAAGTTAAAGAGAGAGAATCAAAAGGTTTTATTATCTAAATTAACTTTAATAAGTAACTGCTGCACACAAATACACACAAGAGTATATTTGATATGCTATATAAATCTCATATTGATTAAAATTTAAATAAGATCAAGATTCCTTTTTCAATTAAAATAAATAAAATAAGATTTTATTCAAAACTATATTAGATTGGACCTATTAAACTCTTTAGACTTCATAGGCCCAATAGATCCAAAATAGGATATATATATATATATATCTGTGTGTGTGTGTGTGTGTGTGTGTGTTTTTAATCTACTTATATTACCCGCTTTTGATCGGCCTTGTTCCTTCAAAGTCAACTCTGGACGCTTGCACTTGAGCACCACCATCATTAGCATTAGGAGCACCTCTTTGTCATTTCGGCATGTTCCTCATCATTGTATTGAACATAGTATACAAATTGGGTAGCAGCTACTCATGAGTCCGCTCCTTCCTCTGGTCCAAACATAGAAGTCCATGCAACATTCCTTATTCGCTGGCTCATTCTTATAAAGGAAAGCAATATAAGTGGTGCTTGTGTATGCAATGTGACTTACTGCTACTATATAGCTTTGAATGCCAAAATATATAACAAGCACACTCTATCGTATATCTCTCGATCCATTCTAATATGGTAACTTCTCCTCGATCTCTGTATCAACTTAGATCATATCTTAACCTTCAGCTCCATACCAAATGTGACAGCTACTCTACACCTTCAACACCTAGCAATCTAAAGAGTTGTAACGGTATCCGACCGATGTAGAGCGGTAGTCAAGGGTAAAGTAGTAATAAACCAAAAGCAAAAACTATTCTATATCTCACAACACAAAGGATAAAATATAATAATCAACATAAACATAAAACAAGCGAGAATGAAATATAACTATATGAACCACAGAATCAGAGCATAGTAGGTTCGTCATAGTTATACAAAAAATGAAATAAAGTTTGTACATCAATTAATAAAATCAAATGGAAACTATCTCTGAATAATAGCATAGTATCGATAAAGTTCCATGGTGTAGTAAATCGAAAATACAGCGGATAAGTTCCAAAAGTGTATATACATAGAAAGAGTAGCCTCATGCTTGTCCTTCACACAACTCCATGTGCTATCTAATACCTGATATCTAGTCTTCTCATTTAAAAGTACTCAAGATGATAAGAAGTAAAACATAAAACCTTGAGTCAAACAACAATATGGTATGAGTTATCTATAATCTCAAAATACTATAAAAGTCAATATAGTAAATGAGAACATAAGGTATGAGGAATCATACTTTCCATGTCCCTGCATCCAAAAAGTTAGCGCATAACCCATACACATGCTAAGCTATCGTCATTTGTGTACCGATGCTCAAAGTACAACACATGGTGTTAGGTACCTAACTCAACAGCACCTACATCTCATGACATCAATCTCAGAAACTCAATAATCATAATGAATATAGAAAACATAGCAACCGTCAACCAAATATAGCATCACACTTAAATGCTACTGGATAACTCATCCGACCCACTCAAAGGTTCAACGACTACTTATTGTCGTAGGTACTCAATGCTCAAACTCATGCCCACTCAAACGGCTAGGGATTTGGACTGCTCAGATGTCTAACTCATGTATACACTTAGACCAACCCAGGGTACACTCAGACTACCTTGTCTTGTATTAGAGTTATCTAATAACCTTTGACATATGTACCAATAGTAGAACCACCTCTTACCTACTCTACAAGTGATCATTTAGCACTCACGTTCTCGGTAACTCTCTTTTTGCCATAATTACTTCTCTCAAAAAGCACTCGATCGTTCAGAACATCAATTTGTTAAAGTCTCCTTACTTATTTAATTGCCTTCTAACTCATCGTAGTTAACTCATCTTAACTCTAAAACATTTATGCATCAACCCCAAAGTCACGTTATGGTTGCTTTAGAGCGGCTTTGTGTGTCTCACGTGTTTACATCACATAGTCTCCACCACCTCAATTGATCGATAATGGTCCCATATCTTATAGACCACTCATCCATTTCATACGCGATCGATTATGCTGGATCCCCTCGTTGCTAAGAACACACCCACAAAATACGATAAATCGGTATTGATCCATATTTTTCAGCACTTATCCAATTTGGCCAACTGTAACTCCTCCACTTTAAGTCCAAGCTTTCCATGTGCTTCCCCTAAAGTCATACCCATGCTTATCTCCACTTAGCTCGAAGATTCCTCAATAATTCTAACACATAGCAGAATCGATCATTTTTTGCTTCTATATCATGAACCATAACTCTAAGCTTCATGTGATCAATCAGGTAGTGTAATGACCGAGAATTTCGAACACTTCGTATTTAAATATTTTAATATTGAATTTAATGTGTTTAAAAAGATTTTATAACCTTGTTAATCCCCTTTTAAATAATAACTAATGGTAAGAAATTTGCTTTCAAAATTTATTTACAAAAATAAATAGATCGAATAAATATCGTTAATGTGACCGAAAACCGTTTTATCATTATATGGTCTCGAAACTCATGAAATTATCATCCCAGGGCACTGTCTCATATTTTGAGAAAACAAGTGCCATCGGGAGCGAATTGGAGCAGAATAATAAGGTGATGTATACGTATGAGTTTCGTAGCGATCTAACATCCCGTGTGATCGTGCGAGCTAAATGTATGTCAATTTAATTTGAGAATTAAAGATAATATATATTATATTATGTATATACCCCACCCCAATCATTCTTTAAGAAAAATATCTACTCCTCTTTTCTTATTTCCTATAAATAAAACAAAGTAGCCATCACCTTGTTCGAATTATTCCCAGAGCTAGAGGCATCGTTAGAGATTGGGGTTGGATCCATTGGGATCGCGGTGAGGAGGGCTTCGTATTAGTATGTGTGATATTGGGTGCATGCATCGATTGGGGATTTTATGTTTTATGTTGGCAGCCAAGGCTCGGGTTTGGTGGTGCTAGAGGAGGCGAGGGTCAAATCAGAGATTGCCATTGTGTTGCTCATGTCGAGGAGCACCATTCCCCGAAGTTGCAGCACCTCCGATCATCCATGGTAAGTCACGACTTTTCACGGTGCGCGAGTGGTGCTACAGGTCGCGACGAACTTGAGGGGGTCAAGCGCCACAAGTTTGGGTCAATTTCGAAGCACTTGCGATGCGGAGTTCAATGGAAGTGACGGTGCGGTGAATCGTTGAGCAAGGAGCAAGAAAGGAGGAGAGAGAAAGGTGTGGTGATGGGTTTCTTTATGTGCTGGAGTATCAATTATGCACGACCGTGTACTTAGAATTGGGGAAGATGGATTAGGCGAGATAATGAAGGCAAGTAGTAGTTAATTAGTAAATTAATTTAATTAATCTCAATTCTTATAAAATCAATAACTTTTGCGTACAAGGTCCAATTGAGATGTCATCTTCACCATTGCACTCATAGTGAGATTGTCTACATCTTGGTTAGGCTTGGGCTTGGGTAAGTTAACTCAAAATTTAACTTGTATAAATATTGTTTATATTTGTTATTGTAATATACATTCTCTTATAACTTTTTAAAATATGCGACTTTTGCAAGACTTGTTATTTACATGTTTGATAGTGTATTGTAAATGGTTGAAGTGAAATAGTTGCTATAAACGCACTTTGAAATCCATTGTATTTGACATATGTTAAATTGGTTAAATTTTGAATATATTATGAAAATATATATTTGGTTGTTCCTTACACATGTTTGGGTGTGTGTGACATAAAATAATTGGTTTGGGAAGTTATAGAAATTGGGAATGGAAATTATGAAAATTGGAAGCAAAAAGGTCGTGATGGATGTACTTTGAAAATGCCTTGTGTTCGACGATTTTCGAAGTTAAATTTGCAAGATTCCTAGTGCTTCTTTGCAAAAAAATTAAAATACTATAAGTATGTTTATTATTGGAATAGTTGAAGCATCTGATATTCTTCTTCCCGATCTCTTCCTTCACCTTTCCAGTACAACACTCATTAGCAAAATGCCCCTTCTTATCGCACTTGAATCAAAAAACCACAGACTTTCCTTTCTTCGCGACTCCACCTTTCTGAGCACCCTTCTTATGAAAGAACTTCCTTTTCTGACTTTGCCCTACCTGGACCTCCTTTGCCTTATTCTTCTCCAGAGAAGCAAGCATCTCCTCATGTCTTAAAGCCATTTCCACCAAAACATAACAAGGATCTCTAATATGAGGTAATGTCGCCCTTGCTAACTCAGGCTTCAACCCCCTTATGAACTTCTCATTTCTCTTCATCACAGTATCCACAGTGACATGTCCAAACCTAGCAATCTCAAACCTTCTAGCATACTCCAACACATACATCTCTCTCTGCTCTAACTCAGCAAACTTTCTGAGCAAACCAGATTGCGCTATCACAGACATGAACCTCTCCTCGAACCTCCTCTTAAACTCAGCCTACGTCATCGTCTCTTCATCCACTCTAGCCGTCTACTATTCCACCAGAATAAAGCTGCTCCTTGAAGCTATCTCGAAGCTAGCCTTCTCTTCTACTCATCATTGAGCCCCAAGTTTGCAAAGATTCGCTCATAATGCAGCAACTAGTTCTCCACCTCAATAGCATCCTCAGTTCCAATAAATGGCTTTCCTCCAAGCCTAACATAGTCCCTACTCAAGATAGCATAATTATTGACCACCGGACCTTCCTGAACTCCTACTCTAGCATTTCCTCCAACCGCTCCAGCAGAAATTCCAGCTTGCATTATATTCACGAAAAACTGATACATGGCTCCCATATCCACTTGCGGTACACCAGCACCAACATTCCCAGCTTGTGCCTGACCTTGGTTCCTTGTAGTATTCGGTCTAGCATTTTCATTTGTTGTGGTGCTTCCCCCAAGATTTAGTCTTCCACTTCTAGCATCCATATTTGTATTCAAGCCTAGTGAGATACAAAAGTATAGCCTAAGAGAGATAGGAGAATAGAGATATAGCGTATGCTTATACATAGCAAATACAAGTACGTTACTATAGCATTATCCCAAACCCCGATCTTATCTCTAATCCCTTAGGATTATGTTTTCAAAAATCATTTTAGTTTAAAGTTTTTCATAAACCTATGTTCTGATACCAAGTTGTAACATCCCCTATCTGGTGGCCTGAAGCTAAGACCAGTGACCAAATACGGTAATGTTAATGGTATCCATAATATCAGAAGCTATTGATATGGAAAAAAACATCACAGATTAAAACATTTTTCTTATTACATTTCAAAACAACTTTTCATATCCAAGTTACATAATCCCAAATGTTTCCCAGGTTCAGAGCAAATATAATTATTACAAAATACGCCAAGAGCGACATGTGAAGATGCCCCCTTGGTTGACCAGAGTACTATATAGCCATAACTGACTTAATACAACACAGCAGAATCAAACAAAAATAAAACAGCAACTCCTAAATAGTTAACCATCAGCCACATGCTCGTCTCCGGAAGCTTTATTCGCCAACCTACTAAAACCTGAAAATCCTCAACCCTCAGCCTACTCAAATTAATTTTGAGCACCCGAGAGTTTAAGGGAAAAACATAAACTTCGAGCCTAGCATAAAGCCTGGTCTGAATAATACTATACATTTTGGTTATTTGATATTAAGTGAGGCCACGCCGCTTAGCGGAACAGATTTCCCATCACTAATATCCCTTTAAAATATATCTTTTGCAAATCATAATCCTGCAACCAAAACTGGTTAAAACCGTAAAGAGATATCATATAAAATTACATGTCAGGTAACAAATGAACTATCTGTTCGAGCACTATAATTTTGTTTGGCTAACTACTAACCTTTGGCCGACTCGGGCCTACCAGACAATATAAACAAACGATCTAACACCTGTTAGACACTCCTCTTCTGCACGGTCTGTCCCTAACTTAACTCCTCCTAGGGACACTGATCCTAATAGTTTTACGGGCTCACAAATAACCTAACTCTGTGCAAATATATATTACCTTCTATGTGTAATCATCATTTTAGTCTTAGCTGTGAAAAAGCCCTACACACAGGAATTTTGGACTTAATTAGCCAGGGCTAATAGCTTATGTATAGGGTGCGACCCTATACCAGTCCCATCTGGTATAAAAATATCTGAGTTATTTACTTAGGTAATCTTCCCTTAAATTTTCCTTGAAAACCTTTTCTTCTAAAATGATTTAAACCTTTAAATCAAGCTTAAAACAAGGAAAATATATACTCTATGCTTTACTCAAATCATCTTACCATGTTATATATATACTTTACTCAAATCATTGTTGATGAAAACATTTAAACCTTTGAAAGTACCCCTTTCGAATCCATTGAAAGTACTCCTTTCAAAACCAAGTAAACCATTTTTATAACCTAGGCCGAAAGGCCAAAACATTCCTTTCGAAACCATTCAGACTCTTCCTTTCGAAACCATTGAAATACCTTCCTTTCGAAAGCTTTAAAACCTTAGACATCCTATCATTAAAACATTTAAACATTGACTTTTGAAACCATTGGGAAACATTTCCTTTTAAACTATTCGAAACTATTGGGAACCACTCCTCCGAAACCATTAAAACATCAACCTTTCGAAAGCTTTTGGGTTCAATTTATAACATGTGGAAACACCTTTCGAAACCATTGATAAACCATCTCTTTCGAAACCTTTAGGTTTTGCCCTCAACAGAGCTAAAGGGTCATAAAACCATTAAGTCGAAAGCTCTCTTTCAAAAGCAATTCCTAAGTAAAGAAGTGGTGGTGTTGAAACCAACCCTTCTGAAAGCATTCGAGAAGGGGCTTAGTTTTAAAAGCAATGTATTCCCTTCGAAACCTTTGTTTCGAAAGATAAGAAAAGCATCAGCTGGGGGTTTCGATCTCTTCGAAAGCATTTACTTAAAACAAAAGGCGCAACCCATTCGAAACCATTCCTTCAAACCATTAGACCCAGTCGAAAGCCAACCAAGTCGAAAGCAAACACTTCGAAAGCAAAGCAGATGCGTTTTCAATTAAAAGCAAGGCAACATTTCGACCCCTTCGGAACCCTTAGCTTCGACCCAGTGCCTTTCACCTTAGTCCAATTCGCTACGTACCAATTACTTGATACCAGGCGCATTGGTTTCGATGGCAATGAAGGTGGAAGTACTTGGTCGGAACCCCTGGTGTCGAAAGTAGCGAAACATACCAAAAGCATGTAAAAACTGTTTTTTTTTTACTTTAAAAAGAATTTATTTTCAATTAACCTGACTTGTTTGTCAAAATATTACTAGTTGCTAATTTTCTTTTCTAAAAGTGCTGCCTATATTTCAGAAATAAACAATTTAATTAATTTACAAAATATCCCTTCTCCTTTTATAAATATATAAAACATTTAAGTCCCATACCTTAAATAATTTTATATATCTATTAAAACACTTAGGAAAATTCTACAAAAATTCCAAAAAATCATTTTTAATATGTTTTCCAACATATATTAATTTCAGACCCAAAACACAAATAATTTAGCCGTAAATTAGTTTATACCCAAATAATCATTTTCTTCACTAGAATATTAATATAAAATCCACATTAATTCAGAAAATTATGAAAATTGAAAGTCATCTCTAAAATATCATTTTTGATTTAAATCTAAGTTCACAAGGCATTTGGATGTCATTTAATAAGGTTTTCACATTAAAACATATTATAAAATCTATATGAATAAGCATACATCATCAACAAGCATATATAAACATTTAATCCTTCAAAAACATGGCTAAACATTGCAAAATACTTCAGATTTATCTTAAAACTAAAAAAAATAGAAAAATAAAATGTAGTCATTATTCACCTTAGCTTTGAGATTATGGAGTTTGATATTTGAATGGATTAAGTTGATTAATCTTCTTTCCTTTGCTTTCTTTATCTTCTTCTTGCTTAATGGTGGTTGGCCTCTATACTTTGATTTTTGATTTAGTAATGAATGTGTAAATGAATTCTTAAGGGTTTAGGGTATAAGAATGCTCTTTTCCCAACTTTGCCCTTACCTATTACCCTTGTCTATTTTAATTCATGTTAGCTCAATTTAATTTATTCATTAACATGGCACGGCTACCCCTTATTAATCACAAATTTCAATCCCCTAATCAACACACTATTTTATTTAATTTAGCTAATTAAATATCCTAAATAACGTTACTAAAAATTAGGTTCATTATAGAGCATCTCCATACTTTCCTGCCTATGTTCCAACCAATCCTCCCTCCTCCCATACCTCTACTCCCGTACCTATACCACCATCGATTCCCCCCTCTCTTCCACCTAATCATGTTCTTTCTCTTGTCCTCTATCAACTTCCACATCCATCCCTTCTTCTGTTTTACCTTTCAATTCCTCCTCCCTTGTCCTTTCTTCGTCTTCCTCGCCACCTCTCTTAGCTACCCCTCCTCCTCTTGAGCAAGCTTGGACTTCCCTTTTCAAAAACTTGCCCCACAATGCAAGGAAGTACACACTTGTTCAATTGGACCTCTCATTCAATGGTGATGTAATGATTCCACCTTCTTTTGTCATCTCTGCTAGTTCAGCGGTTTGGGGTGAGTATGTTGTGGGGTTTTCCTAGACAAGCCCCTGTCTTATTCTGCTATTATTGAGCACTTGAAGAAAGTTTGGAAGTTGTGTGGCAATATCAAGGTGAGATCAGATGGCAACATATTTATTTTTCTACTTTCTGATGAGGAAGATAGAAATAAAATTATAAGAAGTGATCCGATAGGGATGAAAAATAAGTTATTTATTTTAAAACGATGGGATCCAACTATCAGTAATGTGTGTGTATCGATTAGAGTAGTGCCTATATGGGTTCACCTTCATAACATCCCTATATTTGCTTGGTCTCCTCTAGGAATTAATTGGTTAGCTAATCGATTAGGTAATTTAGTGCATATGGATGAAATTACTGAAAAATTAGAAAGAATCAAATATGTCAAATGTTTGATAGAGATATCCCACATCAAGAACTTGTTGAGTCTTTTATAGTTCAATTACCCAATGGTTCTCCTCAAGGAGTATATGTTGATTACTTATGGAAACCAGATATATGTGTTAAATGCAAAGTTTTTGGTCACTATACTCTTAATTGTCAGAATGATGAAAGAAAAGATGAAGCAAATGTTAATGGAAGAGTTATAGAGGAAAAAACAATAGAGAGTGTTAATGTTGTGAATGTAATTAATAAAGCTAGAATGCAATTTAGAGTTGAAAATAAAAAGGTTTTGAAAAAGGTTGAATTTAAAAAGAAAAGTGTCACTGGAACCTCGTCAACTCATGTTGATGAGTAAGTGCAGCTATTACCAAGAAAAATATGGTTTTCCCTGACAAAACAAAGAAAACTCATCTCTCAAATCCAGTTGCCATAAATATAAAATGAAGAGGAGACTCCACAAATGAAAAATAAATTTGTTGTTTTAGATCCTATTGATGAAACAAGTGTTTATGATGAAAATAGTGAGTTAGTGAATGTTAATGTGTTGGAGGATGAAAATGTTGAAGCTAATGAAGAAACTGAAATAGGAAAAGATGAAATGAATCAAAACAATGGTGAAAATGTTAGTGCTGCTTCTCAGGTTGATTTGCATGCACAAATGAACCTGATACTGAAACTCAATCAAAAGATGCACATCCTGGCAAATCTACCCAACCTGACCATGGCTCAACCAATTCAATGCTATCAAACCAACCTATTACAAACCAAAACTTCATTGCTTCCTCAAAGATACCTCAAATAGGCATGATGCACCAAAACATCAATATCTCCATTCCCATGAACACAACCACTACTTTATTCTCCTTTGAAACATTGTCAACTCCTCAAACTATAAACACATATTACTCCTCTCAACCTGATCATATTTCACATAAACCATGTCCACTTCATATCCTTCCTCTGAAAACACACCAACTAGAAACTGTTTCAAATAGGAACTGAATCCATTTTCATATCCACTCCCATTCCACCTGACCAAGATAATGATGATCATGTCCTAATAAGCTATCTTTCCTCTCAAAATGAAATACATATTACCTCTCCTCTCCCTATACCAAATGAAAAAACTGCTAAAAAATTCCAAGAAAAATCCCGACTCAAAGAAGAAGAAAAATCACTATCAAAGCAACCCCATCCAAAATGAAACATTGTATTCCATGATAGACTCTGATGAAGACTCGGATAACCCTACCATTGTATTCCCTGATAATACACCAATCACCTCTCAAAGAGGTACGAGAAAATTGAAGAACAAAACTTAAAAAGTTTAATAAATGATACACAAAATTGGTGCATGGAATATTATTGGTGCTCACATGGTTTCCAAACTTGAGCAAACTAAAACTCTCATTCATGATCACAAAATCTCCTTTCTCTCTATCTCTGAAACAAAGCTTCGCCCTTCTCAATCCTTAAAAGCTGTTAAAGTCATTAACCCTACCTGGCAATGTATCACAAATCACTCCCATGCTCCTTATGGGAGACTTCTTGTAATTTATGACCCATCCATTTTTACTTTACAACCAATTCTTGTTGACAGGCAATTCATTCCCATGTTCCATATCTTCCTACCTCCTCTTCTTTATATTTCACTTTCACTTATGTAGATAACTCTCCCTCTCAAAGCCAAAATCTCCATGACTACATCCCCCACTTGAAAGAAAACTCCCACCTATGGTTAATTTTTAGTGACTTTAACTACTCCTTTCTATCTTCACACAAATCTGGTGGCAACCACCTCTCTATCAGGGACCTCCCCCCCCCCCCCTCAATGACCCATTCAAAATGCAGCATTAATGAAATCCCCTCTTCTAGTTCTCCACTTACTTGGAACAATAAAAGTTATCTTAGTCAAAGAAACCTAACCAAAATTGATCATGCTTTCATCAATCACAAAACTCTATCTCTTTGGCCATCAATTTAAATCTACATGCCAATGCCTCTACTTTCAGATCATTGTCCTTTGATCCTATCTTTTGGAGATGCTATTATAAACAAACATGTGAATTTCAAATTTTTTTGATGAATGGATATATAATCAAAATTTCTTACAGGTTGTTACAGATGCATGGAACATAAACACCTATGGTAACCCTATGCTGAAGCTTCAGAGAAAATTGATGAACACCAAGAATGCATTGAAAATATGGTCTAAAAGCATATATGGAGATGGTAAGAAACTCTCAACCGACATACAATCTAAACTTGAGAAGGTACAGATCCAGATAATGAACTCCAACAATGACCCTTTCCTCTCACAGCTTGGAAATGAATTGATCAGCCAGCTTGAAGCTGCTTTAACATCTGAAGCTAGCATGGCAAGGCAAAAATATAAAGAAAAAATGGATTATGAATGGTGATAGAAATACTAAATTCTACCATGCCTCCTTGAAAATAAAATAGTCCAAATCTTTCATACGTCATATAAATGACAAACAAGAATTTCCTCATTCAACTGCTGATGGTGTTGACTCTGGCTTTCTAAATTAATTTCATCCCTTCTTAATAGCTCTAAATCCTCTCCAGACTTCTCCTTCCTCGATAATCTTGCTCTTCCTTCTCTTACCAATAACATGCAAAACTTCCTCACATCTCCTGTAACTGATGAAGAGATAAAGAACTCCTTCTTTATGATGAGAAAATCAGCTTCTGGTGGATCTGATGGATTCGATGAAATTTTCTACATCACTTGTTGGCCTTTAATCTCATCCGATGTACTTAAAGTAGTTCATAACTTCTTTAACAAAAGCAAAATGCTCGGCTCTATAAACTCTACAAACCTTGCATTGATTCCAGAGGTAGAAAACCCTTCATGTGTAAATCAATTCAGACCTATAGCCTGCTGTAACACTATATATAAAAGCATTTCCAGAATTCTAGCTTCAAGGCTCAAAGAAGTCCTCCCCACTATGATTTCTTCCAACCAGGCAGGTTTTCTCCCTAAGAGAGGTATCCTTGACAATGTACTCCTTACACATGAACTACTCAATGGATACTCTTCCCCAAATATATCACCAAGAGCTATGCTTAAAATTGATATCAAAAAGGCATTTGATCAGTCTTTGGTCTGCTCTTCTGCATATACTCGCAATAATGAATTTTCTTGCTAAATTCTGCAATTGGATATTTCAATGCATCTCAACAGTAAGATATTCTCTTATATTAAATGCTCATAAAGTTGGCTTCTTTAAAGGAAGGAATGGTCTAAGGCATGGTTACCCTATTTCAGCTTACCTTTTTATAATAATAATGGAAACTCTCACTATTGCTTTTCAGAATCAAGTTGCTTTAAAAAACTTTACTCTACATCCCAAGTGTCAATCTCCTATGATTACCTCTCTAGCCTTTGCAGATGACTTGATAATATTCACCAAACCTTCCCCTCTGTCTCTACAATTTTGGCTATACTTGATTCCTTCTACAAATCCTCTGGTCTGATGATTAGCCATAATAAATCTCACATATTATAAGTAGGCCTGCCTCCTCATGAAATCTCTCAATGCCTCAGCATAACAAGCATGTTACCTCTTGATTCTGATATGTCTTACTTAGGCATACCATTAGCTACTAAAAGTATTTCCATCTCTTAATGTATCCCTCTATATGAGAAAATAACATGTGTTTTTGGCAAATGGCACAGTAGGTTCCTATCACAAGCGGGTATATTGGTTATCATCAACTCTGTAATCTTTTCAATAATAGTATACTGGTGTAGAACTTTCCTCCTCCCCACTAAACTGCTAGCCATGATCAGATCTGCTATGATCAGATTTCTATGGACAGGAACAACTCATAACAGGAAATTAACCCCCATTGCCTTTAGCAAACTGGAATTGCCGAAAAGAAATGGTGGATTAGGAATAAAGAATTTAAAGAAATGGAATGTTGCTACCTTATCGAAGCATTTTGACAACCTTATCAACAGAAGGGACTCCTTATAGGTTGCTTGGTGTTACAATCATAACCTTAAAAATGGAGACATTTGGCTGTTGAAACCTAGGTAAGCAAACAGCTGGGTTTGGAAATTAATGTTAAAAGTTAGAGATGATCTTCTTCCTCATGCAATTCTTTCACTAAGTCAAATGAGCCAAGCAAAATTCTGGAGGGTGTCATGGCTAGCTAAGGGTCTAATTTTATGCAACTCTATATCTCATGTTGAATCTTAGTTGTCAGGAATCCCTATGAATGCAGAAGCAATTACTTACATAAGAAATGGCTTAGTTGTCTTGCCACCCTCTAGTAGCCATGAAATCGATCGAACATGGGACATATATAAACTCAAACCTTATGTACATGTTCCTACTGATGTATACAACAGGACAGAAACACCAAAGGAGCACTCCACAACCATTATATATTCAGCTTTAGCAGCTCCTTTTAACTAACCTAGGTTTTCTTGGAATAAGAGAATATGGAATCGGCACACAAATGAAAAGCTAAATTTCATATTGTGGAAAATTTTCAAAAATGCACTACATACGAAGTCCAACTTAAGGAAAAAAGGATTTAATGTGAATTCATTATGTGTTTTTTGCCAGTCGGATGTAGAGGACATTCATCACCTATTTTTTAAATGTCCATACTCTCAATTTATATGGTTGAAAATTAAAACAAAGGGTGGTTTTGTTCAGCCTGTATGGGATAGTACGATTGAATGGCTGAACATATACAATGCAACAAAATAGAAGTTCTCAGCTGCATATGAGCTATTGTTGATTTTAAAGGTTACTACTACTGAATTATGAAGAGAGAGAAATAAAATCCTATTTAATAGCAAGAGAAGAAAGAGAATGGAATTATTTTATTGCATCTGCCAAGAAATTCATCAAGCTATGGCTATGTCCCCTTATCCATTTGAACCTTCTTTGGTTTAAAACTGGGCCTAATTTGTTTTACTATTCTGCGCTTTTCCCCCTCTTTTTTCTATTTTGCATTTTATTTCTCTCCTAGTTTTCCCTGTCTATTCCAATTTATAATTGCAAGTCTTTTCTTATTGTTATAAACATATGGTAGGGGCCATTCAACTCCGCTGGCTTTGCCAAAAGATAAAATAAAATAAGTGTTTTTAAGTAATGTTTAATATAACTATTCTAAGCCATGGTGTAAGTATTTTAAAGTAATTTTTAAAGTATTTTTAAATATATATATAGTTTTTTATAAAATTATTTAATATTATGTTCAAATAAGTAGAAGTTTAGGTAATATAGTATCGTTTTACATTGTTTTTATTATTAAACATTTTATCTTATAAATAAATTAGTAAACCTATATATATATCATTTTATAAAGGTTTTTTTAGTAAATATATAATTTGGAAAAACAAATTAAATCTTTTATAAAGAAATAATGATGGATTTGTAACACATTCGTTAAAATAAATAGTTTTGTAAAGTCAAGTAAAAGTAGATTAACTTGTTAAATTTGTGTAATACTATAATTAAGATTATAACTAAAAATATAATTAAGATTATAATTAGGAATATAATTAGGTAATTAATAATGAATATTTTAAAGATAATCATAGGTGAATAGCTTTGGATTGTTGCGACAATGTTTAAGTAACGTTTGCCTTAAACCCTTATATAAGCAATTAGATCTTTAAAAGGGAGATTTAAAAATAATGTTTAAGGGTAAGGTTTTTTGGGTTTGTAGTAAACAATGCTTTGGTAACATTTTTTTAAACCCCTAAATTATATTTTAAAATGGAAAAATATTATAAATATAATTAGATCTTTAATAATTGAATTTTAAAGATAATAACAAGTACAGATTCTTTTGAAATAAAGATATAAAACTTATACGTTTAATTTATAAAAGGGAAGGGGTTTATAGTAACAATGTTTTAGTAACATTTGATTTTAACCTTTTTGATTATATTTTAAAGTAAGTAAATCTTGTTAATGGTATGTGAATATACTTATAATCTTGTTAAAGGTAGTAATATTATATTGTGGAAAATTTTCAAAAATGCACTACATACGAAGTCCAACTTAAGGAAAAAAGGATTTAATGTGAATTCATTATGTGTTTTTTGCCAGTCGGATGTAGAGGACATTCATCACCTATTTTTTAAATGTCCATACTCTCAATTTATATGGTTGAAAATTAAAACAAAGGGTGGTTTTGTTCAGCCTGTATGGGATAGTACGATTGAATGGCTGAACATATACAATGCAACAAAATAGAAGTTCTCAGCTGCATATGAGCTATTGTTGATTTTAAAGGTTACTACTACTGAATTATGAAGAGAGAGAAATAAAATCCTATTTAATAGCAAGAGAAGAAAGAGAATGGAATTATTTTATTGCATCTGCCAAGAAATTCATCAAGCTATGGCTATGTCCCCTTATCCATTTGAACCTTCTTTGGTTTAAAACTGGGCCTAATTTGTTTTACTATTCTGCGCTTTTCCCCCTCTTTTTTCTATTTTGCATTTTATTTCTCTCCTAGTTTTCCCTGTCTATTCCAATTTATAATTGCAAGTCTTTTCTTATTGTTATAAACATATGGTAGGGGCCATTCAACTCCGCTGGCTTTGCCAAAAGATAAAATAAAATAAGTGTTTTTAAGTAATGTTTAATATAACTATTCTAAGCCATGGTGTAAGTATTTTAAAGTAATTTTTAAAGTATTTTTAAATATATATATAGTTTTTTATAAAATTATTTAATATTATGTTCAAATAAGTAGAAGTTTAGGTAATATAGTATCGTTTTACATTGTTTTTATTATTAAACATTTTATCTTATAAATAAATTAGTAAACCTATATATATATCATTTTATAAAGGTTTTTTTAGTAAATATATAATTTGGAAAAACAAATTAAATCTTTTATAAAGAAATAATGATGGATTTGTAACACATTCGTTAAAATAAATAGTTTTGTAAAGTCAAGTAAAAGTAGATTAACTTGTTAAATTTGTGTAATACTATAATTAAGATTATAACTAAAAATATAATTAAGATTATAATTAGGAATATAATTAGGTAATTAATAATGAATATTTTAAAGATAATCATAGGTGAATAGCTTTGGATTGTTGCGACAATGTTTAAGTAACGTTTGCCTTAAACCCTTATATAAGCAATTAGATCTTTAAAAGGGAGATTTAAAAATAATGTTTAAGGGTAAGGTTTTTTGGGTTTGTAGTAAACAATGCTTTGGTAACATTTTTTTAAACCCCTAAATTATATTTTAAAATGGAAAAATATTATAAATATAATTAGATCTTTAATAATTGAATTTTAAAGATAATAACAAGTACAGATTCTTTTGAAATAAAGATATAAAACTTATACGTTTAATTTATAAAAGGGAAGGGGTTTATAGTAACAATGTTTTAGTAACATTTGATTTTAACCTTTTTGATTATATTTTAAAGTAAGTAAATCTTGTTAATGGTATGTGAATATACTTATACCGTTGAGATAAGTATATGAATACCTTTAAAGTATTAAAAAGAGAATAGTAAATACGTGAAAAGAGCATGTATGAACAGTAGAATACGTAAATAGTAAAATACGTGAAAAGAGTATACGTTAATAGTAAATAGTACATACGTGAATAGTAGAATACAAGTATATCTCTTTTATAAAGGGAAATTAAAGCTATGTGCAAGTTTAATAAGAACTATTAATTAATAAAGGAATATTAATTGATAAAAGGAAGTTTTATTAGATAAAAGGAATTTAATAATAAAAGAAGTTTTAACTAATGAAAGATTAATTAACCAAAAAGGGGATTAAAAGTTGTTTATGTGACTTCATTGTGCTTTGTGTGTTAATCGTGCTATGCGTGTTGCTTGTTTAGGGAAAGTATTTAGTCATGTACTTAGCATGAAAGCCGACAAAGCATACTTGTTTCTATCTTTAAGTGTTAAGAATGATGATTTGAGTAGGATGTAGAAGCAATAGTACTTTAACCTATTGGGCTTTTTTCTTAAATGAGGGATAGAGGAAGTTGAGAAGTTCAGAAACATTATAAGTATACAAGACTTAGTTTCTATATGCGATCGTTTTCATTGTTGTTGAATGTGACCAAAGTCGTCGACTCAGTCTTGGAGAGTCCGAAATTGGTAAGTGTTTTACTTATCGAAAACTACTTCAAGACTGAGATACATGTTCTATCTCTTGGAAATGGATTTTTTCGAGATGCTGGACTCCATGTATGGTTCCAAGATCTATTCGAGATGTTTGAATTCTTTTGGGGACTGGTGATTTGTTTGAGTTATGATGGCTCGTGTATTGAGATGCTAAACGTACTTCACCATCGGTACATGACTAAAACCAAAGTAGGTTGCATGATCTCGGGTTTAGCTAACCCATAGGGGAATATCAACTCCATATCTAGAGTATGCTTATGTTGTGCATGTGGAGTTGTTGATACTTTGTTTACATTGTTCATGAAAGTGTTCGGATGTTGGGCCAGTTGTGTTTACCTTACGGTATATTTTATCTAGAGATTATGATGCTCGAGAGATATTTTATGATCCTTGTCATAGGAGATCAATCGACAGTTTACAGGGGAGGTCTCCGTAGAAAATCCATTATGCGAATGCGCCATTGCTGTTTTAATTGTATTTCAATATTTTTGTATCGTGAGATGCAAGTGGCATAGTGATTTTTTGATTTATATTATCCACCCTAGACATTATCTATTATATCTCAATAGCACCTATTAGATTATTTGGCTCTTTTGAGGGGATAGCCGTTACGATGGTCTCAAAAGGTGTTGTTATATGTTGGACACATATTTCTTGAGTTTCTCACACCAGACTTGGGTCTGACATGTAGTTTTTGCTTTCCCTAAATTTCTCGTGTGCTCTTTTCGAGCAGTTTGAGAAAGGCGGGTTTTCGTTGATGTTCATTGGGCTCTTGGAGAAGAGTTGGATGCCTACCTACCATAGTATTCTTATTTCTACTGCATTACTTTATGTATATATACCAGTTATTATAAGGACAGGTTGTTATAACTGTCCAGGCCGATGATAGTGCTCTGAATAGTAACTCTGAAATACTATGTATATTAGAGTGGCTTTGTGTGTTATCTTTTGATATTATATGTTATAATTTTACTATGAGATTCTGATGTGCCGAGACAATGGTCTACTTCTTCACATCCACCGCGCAATGCATGCAGTTATTGATAGACATAAAAATCATGGTATGCATTTTCGTGTACTAGCTAAAGCATTACGTATGTCTGGTGGAGATCATATTCACTCTGGTACAGTAGTAGGAATGGGAACGTGAGATGACTTTAGGTTTTTTTGTACTCCTCCTTCTTGTTCCTTTTCTTTTCTTCTTTTTTCTTTACCATAATGTTCTATCTTTTCGCCATTTGGGTGCTCGGCACATGAATGCCATGGATGTATTAATATTGATATTCGAGGATCGAAAAGGTTGTCATTACATATGGTATCAAAGTTGAAGGTTAAGCGAGAACCTTAGCTTTGGTGGGGTATAACTCATTAAGAGATAGGGTATGGATTGCCCTAGCATGAGTTAAGTGTATTATACAATGAGAGTGTATTTGTACTTGTTATAAATGAATGCCTTAAAGGTAATACCAACAACGATAATTAAGGACTTATATAGGTAACTTATATAAGTATAAGTTTATAGTGTAGTTTAATTAATGGAGGGATTAATGATATTCATTCGTTACCCCTTAATAATTAGTTTAGCCATGATCGACCAGTTTATGAGCATCGCTATCCTTTATAGAATGATTTGACATACTCGACCAGTTTATGAGCATTATTACCATTTGTAGAATTATTAACTTAATATTGCTCAGTCGGTTTATGAGCTTTGTTGGCGTTTTTTGATCGATTAGTTATGCTCGGCTAAGACCATTAACTATTGTTTGTTGGTTTAAAATTAGTTTACTATTTTACAACATGGGTTGGGTAGATAGTAATTTATGGAAACAATGAAACGATCATCTTGTGAATTAAGTTTCATAGTTTAATGAAAACGCATTCGATGAAGACGTTGGATTAAAAAGTTAATTTTAATAAAAGATATTTAGTATAATCTAAAAGAAAGATAAGATATTTTAAGAATAAATATTTGTGAAAAGATTTTATATAAGAAAGTAAATTTATATACAAATGGTTTATAAATAAAAGGATTTAAACCGAGAAATTAAGGACTTAAATCCCGGTGTTGAAATTATTTTTCAAGCTTTTTGAGAGAATAATAACAGTATTATTTAGAAGTATTTATGAATAGAAATATTTTAGAAAAGATTTTAAAGGAGATAGAAAATACCAAACTTACTTCTGTCACTAGAAAATAATACCGGTTATGATTGCAGCATCATCAGCACTCATTTTCGAGTTTCAAAGTGGGGGATGCTACTATAGAAGTTTTGCTACAGAGTTGTTTTGGTAACACGGATTTTGATATAATCCCGAAAGTATGATTTGATATATAAAAATATATGTATATATGATTATTTCCAATGATTTGAAGTGAAACCTAGTGTTTAGTTCTAGAGATTTCTTTAAAGAATTTGATATAAAATATAGAGTAGTTTAATAAAGGTTTTGAATTAAGATTTCTATATGGAAAAGATTTGTTTGCATACTATGTGGGAAGGCCTAAGTGGTAGTGGCATAGCCTGGAATAAATGTTGGAACTTTTCATGTTTCCCCTTTTCAGGTAAAGTGTGTTTAATAAATAAGAACTTTGTTAAGTTATTTTACGGACGTATATTTCCTATGCATTAGGGTAGTTTGGTTTATGCATCCTATTATGATATGTTGTTTGGTAGATTTCATTTATAGTAATAAAATGGGTTTTTTCAACGATTTTGGACAGTTGAAACCTTCCAAATTGATATAGAAATTGGAAGCTAAGTGTTTTTGTGAAAATATAAAAGGTTGACGTTTTTATAGCTCTTAATTTGAGAAGATAGTAAGTTAAAACAACTTTAAATTCTATAGAACATACTTGTTAAATAGAATAAATATGAATGTGCTGTATATACTCTTAAGATGTAGTGGAGTATTATACGAGTAATGAACTTAAGTCTAGAAATGTTTTAAAATTGAAACTGTATTTTAATGAAATGTTTTATAAGTGAAGATAAGTCTTTATAAAATGTTTATAAACTTAAGTAAAGTTTTATGAATTGCTTCACGGACGATTTTAATATTAAATGAGAAATATTATTTAAAAATAAATGTGAATTAAAAAGAAATCGGTGTAGTTAAGAAACCAATGGAATAAAATACGTAAGTTGTACATAAACAATTTTATTCGCATGATAGTTCTAGATCTAGGAATCGAGTATATGATTTCGAGGTGATTTATATTGGTCTGAACAAGGATTTTTCACTCGATTCTTAATGGCAAACACTTGATACAGATTCTTGATATGATCCCTTAGTTTTATATCATGGTATATGGCTATATAGGAGAACGGAAGTCTCTAATCTAGGAACCTAATCGAAGTCCGCACTAGAGAGGTCAAGTGATATATACTAGTTTGGAAATGAAATCTAAGTGGTCGAGCAAGTAATCAGAATTAATATTACGTATGAATGATCTATGTTCATCATACGGGCTTTGGTATAATTGAATACTGTATCATTTGGCTTATGGAAAGTTTGGGAAAGGACTCTTCGAATTTTGTGAGGTAGTATGGACAATCGACTAAGTAATAACCCGAGGTTGTTGAGCGAAAAGTATGCTTGGTAGATTGTTTATCATCCTTGTACAATAAGAGGATTTTTGAACTCGGGCAAACCGTAAGCTATGTATGCTAATAATTGTAATATTGTTAAGTGTCGATGTGTGATTGTTTTCTTTTGTTTCTCGTGTTGGAATTTCGAGGATGAAATATTCTAAGTGGGGATGAATGTAACGACCCAAAATTTTGGACACTTCTTATTTAAATATCTAAATTATTTAAATATTTTAATATTTAATTTGATATGATCTAAACTGATTTATAACCATGTTAATCCCCTTTTAAATAATAACTAATGATAAGAAATTTGTTTTCAAAATTTATTTACAAAAATAAATAGTTTGAATAAATATCGATAATATGACCGAAAATCGTTTTATCGATAAACGGTCTCGAAACGCATGAATTATCATCCCGGGGCACTATCTTGGATTTTGACGAAACTAGTGCCATCGGGACCGAAATAATGAAGTGGTGTACACCGACGAGTTTCGTAGCGATCCGACATCCATGTGATCGTGCGAGCTCGAAACGTACATCTATTTAATTTGAGAATTAAATATAATATATATTATATTATAAATACCCCACCCCTACCATTCTTTTAGAAACATATCTCCTCCACTCTTTTTTATTTCCTGTAAAAAAACAAAGTAGCTGCTACCTTGTTCGAATTATTCCCGGAGCTAGAGGCATTGTTAGAGCTTGGTGTTGAATCCGTTGGGATCGTGGTGAGGAGGGCTTCGTATTGGTGTGTGCGATGTTGGGTGCGGCGTCGATTGGGGATGGTCGATAGTTTTTGTTGACGGCTAGGGCTCGGGTTTGGCCGTGCAGGAGGAGGCTAGGGACAAATTGGAGATTGCCATTGTGTAGTTCATGTCGAGGAGCACCATTCCCCTAAGTTGCAGCATCTTCGATTATTCATGGCAAGTCGCGACTTTTCACCGTGCGCGAATGGTGTTATAGGTGATGATGAACATGAGGGAATCGAGCATCGCAAGTTTGGGTCGGTTGCAGAGCACTTGCGAAGTAGAGTTCGATGGAAGTGATGGTGCGGTGGATCGTTGAGCCAGGAGGGAGAAAAGAGGAGAGAGGAAGGTGCGATGATGGGTTACTTTGTATGTAGGAGTATCAATTGTGCATGGTCGTGTATTTAGAATTGGGGAAGATGGATTAGGCGAGATAATGAAGGTAATTAGTAGTTAATTAGAAGATTTAATGATTTAATTAATCTCAATTCTTATAAAATCAATAACTTTTGCATACGAGGTCCAATCAAGATGACGTCTTCGTCATTGCACTCGTAGTGAGATTGTCTACGTCTTGGTTAGGCTTAGGCTTGGATAAGTTAACTCACCATTTAATATGTATATGTTGTGTATAAATTTGTTGATGTGTTAAATATAAATTAAATAGATAACAATGCAAGTTATTACATTGGACCCCTCCTTGCTTTTGAAAGCATGTGACAACATTATATGTAGTATACATTCTCTTATGATCTTCTAAAATATGTGATGTGACTGAGACTTGTTTACATATTTGATAGCGTATTGTGAATGGTAGGAGTGGAATAGTCGCTATAAATACACTTTAAAATCCCTTGTGTTTGACATATGTTAAATTGGTTAAATTGTGAAAATATATATTTGATTGTTCCTTACACACATTTGGGTGTGTTTAACATAAAAGAATTAGTTTGAGAAGTTATAGAAATTGGGAATGGAAATTGTGAAAATTGGAAGCGAAGAGGTCGCGATGGATGCACTATGAAAATGCATCGTGTTAGGCGATTTTCAATGTTAACTTCCTAAGGCTTCTTTGAAATTTTTAATAAATACTATAAGCGTGTTTATTATTTAAAAAATATCAAGGTTTAAATATATTTTTAATAATTATTTATGAATTTTAAAAGTAAAGGGTTTTAAATTATAAAATATGCTTTTTATGGTTTTTAAATAAATTATAAAATAAGTATTTTTAAGTAATATTTAATATAAATGTTTAAAACCATAGTATAAGTATTTAATGAATTTTTAAATATATATAAATTTTTTAGAAAATTAGTTAAATATTTTATTAAAATAAATAGAAGCTTATGTAATACAATACCATTTTAAATTGTTTTATTATTAAATATTTTATCTTATAAATAAATTAGTATACCTGTATATATAAATTTAAAAAGGTTTTTAGTAAATATATAAGTTGGAAAAAAAAATAAATCTTTTATAAAGAAATAACGGTGGATTTGGATTATAACACTTTAGTTAAAATAAATGGTTTTGTAAAGTCAAGAAAAGTAGATTAACTTGTTAAATTAGTGTAAGATTTAAGATTGTAATTAGAAATATAATTAAGATTATAATTAGGAATATAATTAGGTAAATATTTTAAAGATAACTATAAGTGAATGGTTTTGGGTTGTTGTGATAGTGTTTAAGTGACACTTATCTTAAACACTTATAAAAGCAATTAGATCTTTAAAAGATAGTTTTAAAAACAATGTTTAAAGGCGAAATGTTTTAGGTTTGTAGTAAACAATGTTTTAGTAACATTTACTTTTAAACCCTTGAATTATATCTTAAAATGGAAAAATATTATAAATATAATTAGATCTTTAATAATGGAATTTTAAAGATAATAACAAGTATGGAATCTTTTGAAATAAAGATAGAAAATATGACAACCCGCTTTTTCGACCCTTAAAAGTCGACACTAATACATCCACGGTATTCATGTGCCGAGCATCCGAGTGCCGCAAAGACAGATTGTTGGGGTGAAAGAAAAGAAAAGACAGAACTGAATCTCACATCATGATGAGTAATATATAATATCCAAATGATCTTTACAAAAGAAAATTTTAATATTCATACAACAATCAGAGTCTAACCTATCATCAGTCTGGACAATTATAATAGCCTGTCCTTACAAAGCTGATTAATACATAATAAGAGATGCAGTGAAAATAAATACGTTAAGTCTTGGAGGCATCCAACTCGTCTCCTGAAGCTCTAAAGCATCCGAAGCTAACTCTGGACAAAAACTTAGGTCTGACCCGAGTATTATAAAAAAAACAACACGCAGATCAGTCTAGTAAACCAGCGTTGGAAACTCAAATCAAATGGATTGTTATATCTTATAAAACCTTTCAAAAATAAAGGTATCTCGTAAGACCACACCACACATAAATACAGATGGGTTTTTACCTTACGATAACCAAACCATTTCAAATAGAAAATCCAGTGATATTATAATAATGTCCAGGGTTTAAAATAAATATATAACATAGTTGAAATGCTTGCATATCACATTCTAGTATATTTTGTATATAACTAAGTCCGTAAAGCATGTAGTGGAAAATGTATTCCATATAATGACAAGGCACTGGGGTAGTCACAATACACCTCTATAAAATGTACCGAGGGCCTTGGCGGGACCCCCCACCAACACAGAACTGGCCTACCCCTTACTGTATAGTACCGAATATGCCATCACCTCGGTTGCTTTGCAACCTTTTCTCGTGAACTCGCATGCACATGCCAATCCATAAACAGTGATCTAAAAGGGTGATGTTCATACCCTAATGGGTGCGACCTACATAGCTCTGACGCATCTCCCTTGTTTTAGTCATTATCGAGTTGTGAGGCTTGTGAGGCCATAGTTACTTTTTCCTCATAGCAAATCCCTCTTGGAATGCTGATACTGCACTCAAGGCAACGATGCAATGTCAGCATTCATCCATACAAGTTGTTCAGAATATGAACAGACCGAAGGCACTACTTCTACTACATTCTTGAGATTAGTAGCAAGTAGTCCGTGCACTTTAAAGAACTTCGTCTTTGATTCCATCATCTTTAAGATATCTTTCATTCGAATGCTTACGCCAGTTCAAAGTGGTTTTCGGATAACTCATGCTTATCTGATCCCGGTCTCTCCAAACCAACAATCGATAGTTTCCGGTTGACTCATTTCTGGTTCTTTCAGAAGTAAGTGGACTATATAAAAGTCCCAAGGAGTTCTCTTATATATCCCTTAAAGCGAGATAGGTTTCACCGTAATGAGTTCTCCCAAAGGAATCTCAAACTGTACGAAATAATGAAGCTTTCCTATACTTCCTAAATCAAAATAGGCCAAGTTATCAATAGTGGATAAACCACTATCTAGTGTATTTATATAGTTTGCATATGGAAAATCGGATATCATATACTTATCACCACTTTTCGATTTCAACCCCATACCATCCCTCGATTAACAATAAAGTCGGATATGTTAGAGAACTACCCTTGCCTCGACGTACATTCTTAAACTCTCACAGATAGAAAACGGGCTTCCATACCTCGAAATTTAGTGTCGAGTATAAGATGAAGTACCTTCCACATACTTAATTAATCATGACCGATTCATCGAAATTAAACTTCTTATACTTATCACATTTCTGACATTTTGATTTCTCTATCCCTCACCCAAATTCGAAGTCAGGTAAGTTGGAGCACTAGTTGCTCCGAGCTTGCCTTAGTTAAAATACTATGATTCTAGATCTCACAGAAAGAGGAAAATTTACCCATCGGCTTTTAGTGCTAAATATAAGATGACTTACTTTTAATAAACGTACCAACATTTTAGTACCACTTTATCATATTTGTTTTATGTTACTTAATGGTATCGATAAAGAAATCCCTTGCGTAAAACAAAGCCTTTTTGAAACAATCGGAAAAATCAACTCTGTAAACTTATTTCTAGTCTTCAATTTCAAACTATTACTTTTCGTCGGTTAGAAATGAAACCGTTCAAGTTAGGGTATCATTACCTATCAAACCTTGACTCGACAACACTTCTAACTTTAAAAATAGGAATAAGTTTCCATACCTCGAAGTATAGAAAATAGGATCTAAGAGTTCCAATATATACTTGTTCTTAAAAACATTTTCCAAATCACTTATTTTAGACAAAAGTATGATTAAAAGGGCAACATCTTTTCAAGAAATAAACAACTTGTCTAATAATAACAAAGCATTATAAATTAATTTCCATTCAAATTTTGCGAAACCATTTACTATAACAAAAATGTTATAGACCATAATCTCATTATTTTTCTCGGAAACATTTATTATAACAATAGTGTTGAAATCCATTCTTCCTTTCTCTTTTAAAATTACTTTTAAAACAAGTTTTTGAAACTTGTATTTAAAACATCCCCTTAAAGATGGTCGCTTAACAAAACTTGACTTTTAAAACAAAGAAGTAAAATTTAAACCTCCTGTGTAAATAACTAAATAAATTCTTTAAAATATATTTAAACCTTCAAATTCTTTTTAAATACTTATAAACACATTTGGAAAGACTTTTCAAAATATCTAAAATAGACAACTCTTTTTACTTAAAAAAATTCATCGATTTCCAAACTGTTATTGCTATATGGACCAAAACTTTTTAAAACTTGTTTCGTAAATCAAAATAACTTTGAACCTTTCTACATTTCTAAACCGCTATAATACCTTTATAAAAAGATTTAAAACAGGAGTCAAGTTTGGAAAAACCATTACAAAATATTTTTAGAAAACCAAGTTTTAAACCACTTAAAAGAAAACATGGGATTCCAATATCTCAGAAAACAAGGCATCAAACAAATCTACCGTCATCAACATCCACTTCAGTAAATCACATATAACAAGTAATAATGTAAAGCAAAATCAATATTGGTGAGGGGTCCCATTGGATCCCTCCATAAATATTTTCGAAGTGTATTCGTTGCGGCTTTTCCGCTACGAATCACTTCTATATTCTTCATAGTCCCCTACAAATTACAATCATATGCCTCTGCTAAACGAGCAGGAATATATCACCAAACCAATCACCTATACTATTACATTCATGCTTATATAAATAATAACATGTCAATAAATTATTACAACATTTACACAATAATAAACCTAGTTTTTAAAATGAGTGTTCTCACTTCCAAATGAAATGGATTGCCAGCACAAGCCAACCACCAAAGAAATCAACCTCCAAATTACCAATACGCAAACATAGAACTACCAAAACGCAATACGACCACCTAGCGCACGCACACACAAGTGGCCTTGGAGGCTCTAATGGTGCACGGCAAGAGGCCAAAGGACCAAATGGGCTCGGCCTAGGGTGGAGGCACAGAGCTGAGGGGAGGTGGGATTGGTGGTGAAAGTTGATTGTTTTGAGGATGAAAATGTTTTGAAATAGAAATGGAGGCTTATGGAAGAACAATGGACAAGTTTTTTTGAAGTAGTTTTTACTTTGCTTTTGAAAATAAAGAAGGTGTAGAAGAGAAAGCAATGAGAATGAAAGTATACAATGAAAAATGAGAAGGAGATGGTTACTTTTATAGACAAACACAAATGGCAAAAGACCAAACTACCCTTCCCTAAAAATAAGCTAATACCCTCTCTAAAATTCTGACAACACACCACTCATACATCATAACATGTATTTAGCCATCACTTCCTCTTTTTTCCAATGTACTTTTAGTACGCTACACTTAGAATAAGAAGGATATGTCTTATCCTTATTTTATTGTTCTAATTAAATACCTTTTAAAATTCTTAAATCATACTTACTTTTACCAATCCTCTTTACATATATTTGACAAGTTTTTAAATGAGAAAATGTGTGGATAATGCAACAATGTTGCGACAACTTTCGTTCGATAAAAAGTCAAAAATCCGAATACGATTTTCGATCACATTTTCAACTTTTCATTGAATTATCTATTTTGTAAACAAAATTCAAAAATGGATTTCTTCTCACTAGTTATTAATTAAAAGAAGGTTATTTGATCATTAAAAACTATTTTAATTTTAAAATTTATCAAATATTCAGAAATCAAAGTGGTAAAATTCTAGGTCGTTATAAAAAAGTTATATGTTTAATTTATAAAAGAGAAGGGGTTTATAGTAACATTTGTTTTTAACCTTTTTGATTATATTTTGAAGTAAGTAAATCTTGTTAATGATTTGTGAATATGCTTATAACATTGAGATAAGTAAATGAATACTTTTGAAGTATTGAAAATAGAATACGTAAATAGTAAATACGTGAAAAGATTATACGTGAATAGTAAAATATGTAAATAGTAGAATACATGAAAAGAGTACATGGGAATAATAAATAGTAAATACGTGAATAGTAGAATACTTGAATAGTAGAATACAAGTATATATCTTTTATAAAGGGAAATTAAATCTATATACAAATTTAATAAGAAGTATTAATTAGTGAATGAATGAATACTAATTAATAAAAGAAAGTTTTATTAGATAAAAGGAGTTTTACTAATAAAAGAAGTTTTAATTAATGAAAGATCAGTTAACCAAAAGGGGGTTTAAAAGTCATATATGTGACTTGATCGTGCTTTATGTGTGTTAATCGTGTTTTGTGCATTACTTGTTTATGGAAAGTATTTAGTCGTGTACTTAGCACGAACGCCGAGAAAGTAGACTTGTTTCTGTGTTTGAGAGTTAAGAACGATGATTGAGCAGGATGTAAAAGCAATAGTGCTCTAACCTACCGGGCTTCACTGTTAACCGAGGGATAGCGGAAGTTGAGAAGTTCAGAAACATGATAAGTACATGAGACTTAGTATGCATATGCAATCATTCTCATTCTTATTGAATATTACCAAGGTTGTTGACTCGGTCTTGGAGAGCCGAGATTAGTAAGTGTTTTACTTATCAAAAATCACTATAAGACTAAGATACGTGTTCTATCTCTTGGAAGTGGATTTGTTCGAGATGTTGGAATCCATGGGTGGTTTCGAGCTATTGGAATTCATTTGGGGATTTGTGATCTATGTGAGTGATGGTGGCTCGTGTGTTAAGATGCTTAACGTGACTTCACCATCGGTACATGACTAAAGATAGAGTAGGCTGCATGATCCCGGGTTTAGCTAACCCATGGAAGTATATCGACTCCATTTCTAGAGTATGATTTCGATATGTTGCGCATAGGGAGTAGTTGATACTTGGTTCACATTATTTACAAAAATGTTTGGATGTTGGGCCAGTTGTGTTTACATTATGGTATATTTTATCTAGAGACATACGATGCTCGAAAGGTATTTTCTAATCCTTGTTATAGGAGATCGATCGACAGTTTGCTGGGGAGTTTTTCATGGTAAATCCATTATGTGAATGTGCCTTAGTGGTTTTGATTGTACGCCAATATTGTCGTGTCATGAGATGCAAGCGGCACAACTATTTTCAGATTTATATTCTCCACCATATACATTATTTATTATATCGCAATATGTACTTATTAGGTGGTTTGGCACTTTTGAGGGGGTAAATTTTCGACTGTCTCAAAAGGTGCTGTTATATGATATACACATATTCTTGAGTTTCTCACACCAGACTTAGGTTGACACATGGTTTTTGTTTTTCCTAAATTCCTCATGTGCTCTTTCGAGCAGTCTGAAAAGGAAGGTTTTCGTTGATGTTCATTGGGCTCTTGGAGAGGAGATGGATGCCTATCTATCGTAGTGTTATCCCGCCTTTTGGTTAGGCCGAAATATCACGGATTTAGCTAAAGTGGATGGATTGGAAATCGATTGCACTAGAAACTATGGACAATAGTTGAATGGATTCAGATGGACGATGCTCAAAAAATGGCTAAGTACCCAATCCAGGTGTAATCAGTATGAAGCGACAAGGAAGGCCCTATGAGGCCACATTTTAAATTTCAAGTCAGTCGGAGTTCGTATGCTCGAGTTATGGACAAATGAAGGATTTATATGGATCGATTTAGAACGATCCATAAAACAGCATAAATCGACGAAGATCGATCAATATCTCAAGATCCACAAGACCAATTCGCTTGACACTTTTATAGCATCAATAAAATGAGGAGTGGAGCCTACAAAAACGATTGTAGGTCAAAACATTGAAGTTCAAGGATGGCCGATCATTTTTGCCGATCCTTAACAACGATCGGTACGACTCAATGAATGGTCCAAGTTCAACCAAGGTTGATCCATATCTCACAATCTACAACTTAGATTGACTTCATATTTTAGGGACAAGTTCAAGAGGAATGTGGGACCCCCCTAATACGATCGCCCAAAAATTGGAGACAAAAATAACGATCGGCTAAACTTTGGCCGATCGTTCTAGGATATTGAGTCAGGTCTACCGATCGTTATGGTGGGCCTCTATGGACCTAGAGAGCCTTCTACCGAAACCTTAGCAAAATATCTCATCATCTCTCCCTATAAATACAGGCCTTATGGTTCATTTTGGGAGGGGACGGCTGGTTACAGGAGACTTGTAACACCCCAAATTTTTGATAACATTATTTAGGAGATTTAGTTAGATAAAATAAATAAAATAATGTGTTCATAAGGGGATTGAGATTTGATTTAATTAATGTAGTCGTGCCTTTTTAACTAATAAATTAAATGAAGGGTTTAAAAATGAATTAGATGAGGGGTATTATAGGAAAGAGGCCATTCCTATATTATCTTCCTTAGGCTGTGTATTTCAAAACACACATTCATTCTCATTTTCAAAAATTAAAAGCTTGGCCGGCCACCATTAACGAAGGAAGAAGAAAAGGAAACAAAAGAGAAGCTTAAGGAAAGAAAATTCAAATCAAACTCATTCAACTCTCAAGCTCCTTAATTATTAAAGCAAAGGTGAATAATGTTTACATCTCTAAATATTTTTTGTTTCGGTTTTAAGGTTAATTCCGAATGATTTTGCAAATGTTTGCCATGTTTTCGTATATATAACATGGAAAAAATAGCATAGAGTAAAGCTAAAGATATATTTTCCTTGTATATATATGATTTGACGGATTAAATCATTTTGAAAAGGTTTCAAGGAAAATTTAAAGAGCAGTTAGCTCAGATATTTTGAAGAACAGTTAGCTCAGTTACTTTGTAGAGCAGTTAGCTCAGATATTTGAAGGGTAGTTAACCCAAAAGAAAATTCGGGAAGTCAGCTCATTTTAAATTCGGGCAGTCGGTCCATTTTGAGGGCAGTCAACCCAGAGGACAGCCAGCCCAGAGGGTAGTTAGTCCAGAAAGAGCAGTCAGCTCTGGTATGAACAAATAGTTCATTTATTAAGATAACGAATCTTGCTAAATTTTTAAGGACAGTTAGTCCACCCTTTTTACCTGTTTTGGGCTAGCATAAAAGATATTGTTATAATTAATTTTAGGACAGACTGTCCAGAAAAGAGTAGATAGCTCAGAATTTAGAACATATAGTTCAGATTTTAGATAGATAGTCTATTTTATTTCCTATTTTAGCATAATGGATATTCCTATATTATTATTATAATCAGTTGATTAACCAGTTTGGTTGTAGGAAAGGATTTGCAAAATATATGTTTTGAAAAGAGATGTTAGTGAGAGGAAACCCATTCCGCTAAGCGGCGTGGTCTCATTAGTTATCAATAAACTAAGATGTAACATATATTATTCATACCAGGCTTTAAGTCCGACTCGAACTTTTTGTTTCTCCTTAAACTCTCGGGTGCTTAAAATTTGATTTGAGTAGGTTGAGGGTTTAGGTTTTCAGGTTTTAGTAGATTTTGGCGAATAAAGCATCCGAAGACGAGCAAGTGGCTGACGGATAACTAATTTAGGGATTATGTTTTAAAATTGTTTCCGTTGTGTATTAAGACAGTTATGTCAATATTGCTTTGATCATCCAAGGGTGCATCTTCATATGTCGCTCTTGGTGTATTATTATAAATTATATTTGATCAATGCCTGGGATTATGTTTGGGATTTTTGTAACTTGGATATGATTTATTTGAAATATAATCACCGAAATTATTGTTTGTGGAAATCTGTGATTTTGTTCATATTCAAGTGCTTCTGGTATTATGGATACCATTAACACTGCCGTATTTCGTCACCAGAAGTTAATACTTTAGATGACTGCAGCATCCATAATGCTTAGCTTTTGGCCTCCAAATACGGAATATTACAAGACTTCATTGTAATCAAGTGCTATCTTTATTTCACCATTGTAATCGAATTCATAAGTGATTAATAAAGGCAAAACTTCAAAGTGGACATAGGCATACAACGCCAAACCACTATAAATCTTTGTGTTTCTGATTATAGTTAATGCTCAGTTGTTTGTTGACTTATCTTCTCGTTTTAATTTTTTTTTTCTTCATTTATTTCTCTACTAAATCTATTCTTGGGTGTTTGTAACCAATTTTGGCACAAACATGTAGTATTTTTTATTTCTACTGCGTTACTTTATGTATATATATCAGCAATTGTAAGAACATGCTGTTATAACTGTCCAAGTCGATGATAGTACTCTGATTAGTAACTCTGAAATACTATGTACATTAGAGTGGCTCTGTGTATTATCTTTTGATATTATGTATTATCATTCCGCTGTGAGCTTCTGATGTTTTTGTCCTCCTCTTTCTTGTTCCTTTTCTTTTATTCATTTTTCTTTACCTTAACGTTCAGTCTTTCCGGCATTTGGGTGTTCGGCATGTGAATACCATGGATGTATTGGCGTTGACATTAGGAGATCGAAAAGTGGTTGTTATAGGTAATATCTTATATCGATCTTGCCTTATTAATTGTTGTAATTAGATCCACCAGTACCGAATGGTCGATCGGTACTGAATGATTGATCGATACCAAAAAATTATTGATTGATTTTGGTGAACATTGTCATTTGTTTGGCAACTTCTCTTTTGATTATTCTCCGATCTGAATGCCTCAATGTTTCTACATAACGATTGATACACCATATACTATTCCAAGAAAACAAACACACCGAAAGTACTAAGCAAACATCATATCATCATAACATAATAAAAATAGTCATCATATCATCGAAATGAAGTCAAAACACAAAATTGCACATCCATAAGAACACATATGCAAGTTTTAGGTCTAAATCCATTTCAAATCTTTTAAATTCATTTTGAAAACGCGGTTGAGGTTTAGATCTAGTAAAAACAAGTTTTAACTTTAAAATCATTTCAAAAACATTATTTAATCCTACATTAACTGTGGCAACTGCCCTACACCGCTGACATCCAATATACATATATAAGTGCACTGCTACGGTGCTCGACCGATGTAGGACGATTGTCAAGGGTAAAAGAAAACCAATCACAGAACCTGTCGTATATCTCATAGCGCATCAAATAAAATATAATAGCCAGCTTAGATATAAAATATGAGAGATAGTAATAACTAATTGATCAAATATCAGAGTATAGATCCACAAAGTTATATAACATAACAATAGAGTTTATGCAACTGGATAAACCTAAATACTGTCTCATAACAACAAGCAAAAACTATCAAGACTCCATGGTGTTGCACAATGGAGTAAGCATAGTAGTCCATATATATAATACGAGAAAGCTTCATCCAGCTTGTCCTCTATAAAGCTATTGTGTCTCACCTAGACCTGCTGTCTAGTGTACTCATTTATGAGTACCTGAGATAATAAGAAGCAAAGCATAGTACTTCGAGTTAGACAATAATCTGGTGTGAGCGATTATACGTCTCAAAATACTATACAACTCGAAATGGTAAGGAACAAAAAGGCATAAGAGTCATACCTGACCCATCCTTGCATCCAAAGAATCAACGCATAACATCTATAATATGCTACTCTACTATATCATCATCAAAATGTCCTACGTCCTAAGTTTTGGGTGTCTAGGTATCCACATCCTAAATACCTATGTCCAGTGATCATTCTAAAGTGATAGTCGACTACGATAAAAACAAAATATAGCATCCATCAAACAATCCTCACTATTACTTAAGTGATTTGGATATATGATAACTTGTATGACCGCCCTATGCCAAAGACGAATGGAAAAGTCTATGTTCCTTGGTGCTCGAAATCCACACCACTCAGTAGGCTAGGAAAACTAAATTGCACGTCCTAGCAGTCCAAGTATATGGATCACATCCTAGATCCACGATTATACATCCTAATACCCAACGAGCATCCTCGTCTACCCCTGCTTTAGGAGCATATTGGAACACCCTGAGTATCAACAATCGCTTCGCACACGTCTTCGAATCCATCCTAGTTCGATTCATTCCATCATCATCGTAGACCTATTTCCATTTCCATAGTAGAGCATGTCCTAGCTCCACTTCCTAGGCTTGCGTCCTAGAACATGACTCGTCATATCTTCCCATAATAGAGCATGTCCTAGCCCTACTTTACAAGTTCGTGTCCTAAAACCTGTCCTTATGGGCTACTATCACGACTCTCATCCTAGATTCGTCGTCATTAGAACACTTCTAGAACTCCTCATCTGTCGTAGAACCAACATCTCAAAGTCCCGAAGCCATCACATGAGGTACTCCAATCTCGCTTATTTCTTAACCATCAGTCTTCATCGTGCTGTCATATCTATGAGGAATGCGGAATATGGATCTTAAGGCTAGGATGAACACTAGAGGGGGGTGAATAGTGTTTATAAGAAATTACTAAATCTTTTTGAGTTATTGTTGATTTGTACACAAATGTATGCAATATTCAGACACAGATATAATCACAGAATCAAACACAGATGCAGAAATAAAGTAAATGCAGTAAAGGAAAGAACACACCGAATTTTATACTGGTTCGGAGTTACCCTACATCCAGTCCCGCACAACTAAGTACGGATTTCCTTTCAAAAGCAATTCAACAATTACAACCCTCGGTTTCAAGGCTACGAGGTACACCCTCCAGAATCACAATCCTCTGGGTAGAGATACTTGATTTCCAGGCGACAAGTTCACCTAATTGATTTCCAAGGCTACAATCACACCTTTTCTCGCTTGATTGATTTCCAAGGCTACAATCACACCTTTTCTCGCTAGATAGATTACAAAGAAGCTTATAACTCTGAATAGCACTGGGATCTTGTTGAGATAGTGATAGAGAATCAAAACAGAGATTATCTAGTTAGATTCAATGTTGATTTCGGCAGAGTAATGATAGGATTTTGAATAAGAAAATGTGGAAGAAGAAGAGAAGTGAAAAACCAGAAAATCTGATATAAAATTCGTTGAAACTAACCCCTATTTATAGAAGAACAACAGTCATGTCCATTCGTGAAAGGTTATGGCGAATAGACACTTTTTTTGAAATTCAAATTTTTGAATCTAACTGTCACTATGTCGACATGGGGTACTAGGGCATGTCGACATCCCAAAGGAAATTTTGATGTTTTGTTTTTCTTTGAAAATAACCTTTATCTTATATTAAAACTATTTTAAACTTTATAAATATACTTGACTATAGATAAAATACATAGATAAATATAGAGAATAATATATATAAAATTTTACTATAATTTTATATTTAAATCTAAGTATAAAGATAGTTTAAAACGAACGAAGTTTAAAAACACAAGTTTATTAAAAACAAAAACAAAGAATATTTTAAGGCTAAAACATCTTTTTGAAAATCATTTGAAAAGATAATTTTTAAGGCTAAAACATTTTGAAAAGCTATTTTGAAAATCATTCTGAAGTAGTTTTGAAAATCATTTTGAAGTAGTTTTGCAAGCTTCTTCCTGCAGAATATCTCATCATATCAGGACTCGAGAACTTGTACAAAACCAGGATGTTCGTGGGTTTGTAAGCCACTTGTCGTAGGTTTGTAAGCTACATGTCGTGGGTTTGTAAGCCACTAAAAAGGTAGAAATGGGTTCCATCCCAAAAGAAAAATGGAGTGAAGATTTCAGTGTTATTATGAAGTTTTAACATAATTCTAGACTCAATACTTATCTTGAAATCTTGAACTCTTGATATTCTTGATACTCATGAATCTTCAATCTTGATATCTTGAATCTCTATACCGTACAGTCTTCATTCTTTGTACCTGCATGGTTAAATCCTGCATATACATATATATCTAAACTATAATGTTAGTATTTATATTTTATAATCTTATTCTAAGGTTGTTGTCATCAAAACCATCAACTCATGGACTAACAATCTCCCCCTTTTTGATGATGACAACCTTTGTTTATAAAATATTACTTCTATCCTAATAACTCCCCTAAATCTAATAACTCCCCCTTAATCTATGCCTAACTACCCTATTTTATATTTCTCCCCCTTTGTCATCAACACAAACAAACTAACTCCAAACTATATAACTCTTAGTCTAATATCCTATATGATGATAGTGTTATCATCAATACTTACTTGTAAACCTAAAACTTAGTCCTAAACTACTAACATTCCTAACCAAATACCTATATAATACTTATATATAACATATATAGGAATCATATATAAGAACACACAATATTTATTTATATATATATATATGTTTATATTTACATTTTCGTATAACGTGACAAATATACACAAAACGATGAAAAATGAAAAAGATGAAACTACTGAATATCTTTGACAATTGGAGATATATGGATCGAACAATTTGGATAATGGAAACAGAAATTTCCACGTTGTTCAACCAAGTTTCCATCCTTGTCAAAACATACTTCGCCAACGCAAATGACTTTGTCATTGTCTTCCTCATGCTCTTCTTTCATTGGTTCTTCTTCTTCTTCTTCAGTTTCCTCTTGTTCATGATCTCCTGAAGAGTCCTCGTCAATCAAGATTGGGTTAGCATGATTATCCATAAGAAATTTTTGCAAATTCCTTAGGATTTTGCCTTGCCTCTCTTGTTCTTTGGTCATTCGAAGTTGCATCACTTGGATTTCAGTCATTAACTGAAGGGTATCCTTCAGAGAATCCTCCATTTTCGTCACATGAGCGAGCGTTGTTTGTTGAAACGGACCAGAAGTAGGCGATGGGAACGAAAAAGTTGATTTTATGTTTGATTTGGAAGAGGAGGCCATTGATAAATTGATTTCAGAAGATAGAACAGAAAGAGAACAGAGAGAATGAAGAAAATTTCGAAATAGGAGAAATTTATAACCACTTATTTGAATTTTGGTGGGAAAAAATTTAAAATTTAAAAAACGTTATATGTCGACATGGGTCTAGGGGGTATGTCGACATGGTTCTTGAATTTTTGCCTATTTAATTAATTTTGAATTAATTTTGAATTAATTTTTAATTATACTTGTTATTTATATTTTATATTTCAGTTAATGAACAAATACCTAATTCTCTTCTTAATTTAGTAAATGTAGATTCATTTAAGGGTTTTGTTAAGATATCAGCAATTTGATTTTCAGAATTGATATAGTCGAGAGTAATTACTTCTCTACTTATATTATCTCTGAGAAAATGGTGTCTGATATCAATATGTTTAGTTCGAGCATGTTGAGTAGTATTTTTGGATAAATTTATTGCACTAGTATTATCACAATAAATTGGTGATTTGAGATATTTAAACCAAAATCTTTTAAAGTTTGTTGCATATATATTACTTGAGAACAAACCAAAGCAGCAGAAATATACTCTGCTTCAGTTGTTGATAGAGAAACTGTGTTTTGCTTTTTACTAAACCGGGAAATCAGAGAATGCCCTAAAAAGTGACAAGTTCCACTTGTACTTTTTCGGTCTGATTTACAACCATCATAATCAGCATCACAGTAAGATATTAAGTCAAACGAATCATTTTTAGGATAAAATAAGCCATAATCAAAGGTGTGTTTAACATGTCTTATAATACGTTTTACAGCTTTTAAGTGAGTTTCTTTAGGTTGGGATTGATACCTTGCACAGAGACAGACACTATGCATGATATCAGGTCTACTCGCAGTGATATAGAGTAGTGATCCAATCATTCCTCTATATAATTTTTGATCTACATCTTTCGAGAGATCTTCTTTACTAAGGTACTCATTGGTTGCCATGGGAGTGGGTTTTCCACTCGCAGTAGTCAAACCAAATTTACTAACTAGGTTTCTAGCATATTTTTCTTGACTAATAAAGATACCATTATCTAATTGTTTTATTTGTAATCCTAAAAAGAAGTTTAATTCACCCATATGACTCATCTCAAACTCTTTTGTCATTATTTCAGAAAATTCTTTATTCATTTCAAAATTAGTTGATCCAAAAATGATATCATCTACGTAGACTTGTACTAGTTGAATATCATTTTTATTTCTTTTAATAAAAAGAGTATTATCTACTTTACCTATTTCAAAATTTGATTGTAACAAGTAAGATCTTAATCTATCATACCAGGCTCTAGGAGCTTGCTTTAGACCATATAGAGCTTTCTTAAGTTTGTAAACATGATTTGGAAATTTATCATTTTCAAAAAGTGGTGGTTGTTTAACAAATACTTCTTCTTTTACAAAACCACTTAAAATGCACTTTTAACATCCATTTGAAATAATTTGAAATTATTATGATTTGCGAAAGCAAGTAGAATCCTAATGGCTTCTAATCTTGCTATCGGGGCAAAGGTTTCATCAAAATCTATTCCTTCTTCTTGACAATAACCTTGAGCGACTAACTGGGCTTTATTTCTAACAACCTCTCCTTGTTCATTTATTTTATTTTTATAAACCCATTTAGTTCCAATTATTGTTTTATTTCCAGGTCTAGGAACAAGTTCCTAAACATCATTTCTAGTGAATTGATTTAATTCTTCTTGCATAGCCAAAATCCATAAATCATCAGTTGATGCTTCTTCTGGATTTTTGGGTTTAATAGTTGATATAAAAGCTACATTACTCATTTGACTTAGTTGGTTTCTAGTTTTAACAACAGATTGCATATCTCCAAGTATATTTTCTATAGGGTAATCTTTTAAAAGTTTAATCCTTTTATTAGGATGATTTAATTCATTATTAGTTTCAATTGACTCTTGGTTTTGAGTGATTAAATCCTCTTCATCATTTATTTCTTCAAAAATTTTGAAATTTTCATCGAATGAAACATGCATTGTTTCTTCGATGGTATTAGTTCTTAAATTAAATACTCTGTATGCTTTACTTCTATTAGAGTACCCGATAAAGATACCTTTGTCGGATTTAGGATCAAATTTATCTAAGTTATCTTTTGTATTTAAAATAAAACATTTACTTCCAAAAATTCTAAAATAAGATACCTTAGGTTTCTTTGAGTAAATAAGTTCATAAGATGTCTTATCAGTTAAAGGTCTAATTAAAATTCTATTTAAAATATAACAGGCGGTAGCAACTGCTTCTACCCAAAAGTACTTTGGTAAATTACTATCAGAAAGCATAGTTCTCGCACACTCTTGAATCGTCCTATTTTTACGTTCTACTACTCTGTTTTGTTGTGGAGTTCTTGGAAATGAAAAATTATGAGTTATTCCCTTTTTATTGCAGAATTCTTCAAACTTTTCATTTTCAAATTTACCACCGTGATCACTACGAATGGTTATAATTTTTTGAGAAAATTGATTTTGAACCCTTTTTGAAAAATTCTTAAAATATTCAAAAGTATCACTTTTATGTTTCAAAAATATTGTCGATGTAAATCTAGAATAATCATCTACAATTACAAAAACATATTTACTGTGATTTATTGACTGAATTTGAGATGGACCAAATAGATCAATATGAAGTAATTCAAGAGGTTTTGAAGTAGAAATCACATCTTTTAATTTAAAAGAGATTTTTCTAAGTTTTCCTAGTTGACATGCATCACATAGACTATCTACTTTAAAATTCATTTTAGGGAGGCCTCTTACTAGATCATGTTTTGACAGTCTAGATAAGAGTTTGAAATTCAAATGCCCAAATCTCTTATGCCAAATCCAAGGGTCACTTGCATTTGCCAAAAGACACAAGTTATCATTTGAAATTTTCATACTAAGAATATAAATATTCTTTTTCCTAATTCCCTCAAATATTATGGTTGAATTATTATCTTCAATGTGACACTTATCTTTTTCAAATTTAATTTTATATCCTTTATCGCATAGTTGACTTATACTTAGCAGATTGTGTTTCAGATTCTTAACTAGCAAAACATTAGTAATAATAGGAGTTTCAGAGTTACCGACTTTGCCGATGCCGATCACATAACCTTTTGAATTGTCTTTAAAGTTAACCAGTCCTCCGTCTTTGTATATTATATTATTCAGCATATCTGGATTTCCAGTCATGTGTCTAGAACATCCACTATCGAGTATCCATTTGTTCTTTTTGATCTGCACAGATTGTTTGTTCTGGATTGATTCCTCAATTCCCATAAAGCATGATTCCTGCTCATCAAACAATCTTAGCAGACAACTTGTATTTGAATATTGATTATATGTAGACTCAAGAGACAATGATGATCTGAATATTTCTAAACATGTATTAACAAATTTCTTAAACATAGCCATTTTTTAAAAAAAACTTTTTCAAAAATCAGATTATGAAACTTTTGAAAACCTTGCTCTGATACCAAATGTGAGGAATGCAGAATATGGATCTTAAGGCTAGGATGAACACTAGAGGAGGGGTGAATAGTGTTTATAAGAAATTACTAAATCTTTTTGAGTTATTGTTGATTTGTACACAAATGTATGCAATATTCAGACACAGATATAATCACAGAATCAATCACAGATGCAGAAATAAAGTAAATGCAGTAAAAGAAAGAACACACCGGATTTTATACTGGTTCGGAGTTACCCTACATCCAGTCCTGCACAACTAAGTACGGATTTCCTTTCAAAAGCAATTCAACAATTACAACCCTCGGTTTCAAGGCTACGAGGTACACCCTCCAGAATCACAATCCTCTGGGTAGAGATACTTGATTTCCAGGCGACAAGTTCACCTAATTGATTTCCAAGGCTACAATCACACCTTTTCTCGCTTGATTGATTTCCAAGGCTACAATCACACCTTTTCTCGCTAGATAGATTACAAAGAAGCTTATAACTCTGAATAGCACTAGGATCTTGTTGAGATAGTGATAGAGGATTAAAACAGAGATTATCTAGTTAGATTCAATGTTGATTTCGGCAGAGTAATGATAGGATTTTGAATAAGAAAATGTGGAAGAAGAAGAGAAGTGAAAAACCAGAAAATCTGATATAAAATTCGTTGAAACTAACCCCTATTTATAGAAGAACAACAGTCATGTCCATTCGTGAAAGGTTATGGCGAATAGACACTTCTTTTGAAATTCAAATTTTTGAATCTAACTGTCACTATGTCGACATGGGGTACTAGGGCATGTCGACATCCCAAAGGAAATTTTGATGTTTTGTTTTTCTTTGAAAATAACCTTTATCTTATATTAAAACTATTTTAAACTTTATAAATATACTTGACTATAGATAAAATACATAGATAAATATAGAGAATAATATAAAATTTTACTATGATTTTATATTTAAATCTAAGTATAAAGATAGTTTAAAACGAACGAAGTTTAAAAACACAAGTTTATTAAAAACAAAAACAAAGAATATTTTAAGGCTAAAACATCTTTTTGAAAATCATTTGAAAAGATAATTTTTAAGGCTAAAATATTTTGAAAAGCAGTTTTGAAAATCATTCTGAAGTAGTTTTGAAAATCATTTTGAAGTAGTTTTGCAAGCTTCTTCCTGCAGAATATCTCATCATATCAGGACTCGAGAACTTGTACAAAACCAGGATGTTCGTGGGTTTGTAAGCCACTTGTCGTAGGTTTGTAAGCTACTTGTCGTGGGTTTGTAAGCCACTAAAAAGGTAGAAATGGGTTCCATCCCAAAAGAAAAATGAAGTGAAGATTTCAGTGCTATTATGAAGTTTTAACATAATTCTAGACTCAATACTTATCTTGAAATCTTGAACTCTTGATATTCTTGATACTCATGAGTCTTCAATCTTGATATCTTGAATCTTTATACTGTACAGTCTTCATTCTTTGTACCTGCATGGTTAAATCCTGCATATACATATATATCTAAACTATAATGTTAGTATTTATATTTTATAATCTTATTCTAAGGTTGTTGTCATCAAAACCATCAACTCATGGACTAACAATATCACCATCGACTGGTGAACGAACAAACAAACACCTCCACCGGGGCCTAGAGACACATATTTCACCCCCTCCGAAAGTTTCATCCTAACCTGAATACCTTTTTAAGATCGGTATCAACCTGAGATTTTGACCCCAATCTTTGTCCTTAGCCTTCACTCGAATTCCTTTTCTTCTTTGTGAAGTTCCCAAGCCAAAACTCAAGTCCAATTCTGCCCAGTTCAAGTATATACCGACCTGAACACTTAGCCAAAATTCTTGCCTTCAACTTTCCAAACTCCACTTCATTGCTATCTCGAAGCCAAGCCTAAAGCACCCCAACCCTTGGCCCGAAGCACGTCCCCAAGTGAACTTCACCGACCTGATTTAGCCACCGATTGAACACCCAAGGCCTCCTACAAACTTACCCCAAGTCAACCCCGAGTTTTCCACCAAATCGCCCGAAGTACGACCCGAAGCAAGATTGCACCGATCTGAAATCCCCATCACCACTTCAAGTCGATACCGCTTTTGGCATAAACCCCGAGGTGGGTTAATAAACCTAATCTGGGCTTTAGTCTAATTACCCACTAATCAACCTAAAAACCACCCAACCTTAAACGATCATCTCCTAAACTGTAGATTCAAGAATCTATTATAACCACTATACGAAAAGAGAAACCATCAAATCTGTCATTTGGAAGTGGCTTCAGATCTTAATTAAGCTCATATCAAACGTTATAGGCCTTACAGGTTTTCAGGGTCATAATCGTCCAATATTAATTTTAAGGGTCATATTCCCTAAAGTTATAACCCATTCCGACCCAATTTGTTTATATAAGTACTATTTTTACGATCAGTCGACACGTAAAAATGCAGGTCATTTCCTTTGACAAAGCACTCCAATGACACTCTTTATTTGATAAAAGCGCCATCATACAACAACCGTTATCTTTACTTTACTTCCCACCTGGTAAAAGTGTCTCTATACTACAACCATTCCATGTGTCATGCTGTCTTTCTTACACACGCACGCCATGATACGTTCCGCTAGGTGGCACACATTCAAGGAATTCTCTCCATGTAGAATCCGAGCTGGCCACAATATAGACTATTTGTCGCAATCAACAATAACAAGGAAACTTAACATTCAAGTAGGCCTGTCAACAAATGTTTTCAGATGCGGATAGTGCCATATCTGCATCCACATCCGAAATTATTTTTTGATATCAGATATCCGCATCCGCGGATACGGAAGAATATCAAATAATTATCCTATCCGCTAACGACCGATAAATCGAGAATTATAAAAAGAAAATTTTAGTTTAACGTAAATAATTTCAATTCCATTGATTATAAAAGTATTAAAAATTAACAAATATGATGATAATAAATAGTTTCGAGCAATTAAAAAGCATTAAGTGCATATAATATAAACTACTAACACAATAAAATAACAAACAAATATATTTCACTGTACTAAAATACACATAATTTGAACTATAATCTTGACAAAAACTGGACGAATAATTTTCGAATGCAGATGTTTTCGCATCCGCATCCGCATCCGTTTTTCTGGATATCAGATATTTATTCGCTTTTCAGATGCGGATGCGGTCGGATTTAGGATTTTTCGAGTACCCATTGACAGCCCTACATTCAAGGCATCAATTTAAGTCCTTCAAGACATGATCTCTTCGGTTATAAATAAAAGCTCTCATGCATTTCTACCATGATCAAATTTTTTACTCTAAAGAGACATATTTGCCAGTTTTAAGCTTTGTAATGACCACTAAAATTCTTCCGTAATCAAATATTTAAAGTAACAAGAACTTTAACCATAATGGATGTGGATGTAAATCTTTATTAAAATCGTATCGCTCTAAACATTAGGTCATTTACTTTGATTGCACTGTTTATTACTCTCATACTCATTTCTCGTTTTACATTTTAAATTAGCAAGTTACTAAAATCCACGTCATAATCGGAGTGTTTGGTTAACTTAATAATATATCCGGTGATCAAATTCATTTTTACCAAAAATAATAATAACATCTGGTGCGCAAATGATAATATCAAAAGTGATTACTTTTTGGGTTTAGCAGGACACTACACGCGCCAATCGCAAATTATACCCCTTAAACCTTCCGCAACCCAATCGCCAATAAAAACCCTAGTACCCTTCAACAACCGCAGCTCGCAGGATTATTTGAAAAATAATCCCTGATCTCTTCAACATTCCCAGCTACTGCTAGCTATTGATCTGCTGCAACCTCTTCTTTTAGTAATGGGTAGGTTTATCTTACTAATTTTTTTCTTTTTCGTATAGGAAGTAATTGTTTATTAAAAAGGGTAATGTTTGAATTTGAAATTGTATTCGGAAAGTTGATTATTTGATTTCGATACTGAATTCAAAATTCATTTAGAAGCTGGGTTTGTTTTGTACAAGTATTGTTTTCTGTAATGGGTTAGTTAAGTGGAAATGTGGAAGGAGGGATGGTTACTGTAAGGGGTTTAGTTTTTGCTACTTAATAAATTTTGTTTTCATGCAATTAAATAAGGTGATTGCTTTTGTTTTGATTAGTTGGAAGGAGTACCTATGCTATGACTATTTTTGTTTTATGTTTTATAAGTTTAATGGCTAATTGTTTTGTAATGTAACGAAGTACTATTTTATGCAGAACCAAGATTTTATTCAACATTTTCTTTAATATGGGAGGTGTTCAATATTTTCTTTAAAATGGGAAGTTTTGTATTCAGTTTTTTCTTAAATGTATCAAAAAGTTGCCTGTCACCCTGTTAACTTGTTTTTTAGCAAATAAGATTTCAACTGGACTTACAAGATTCAAACAAGGACAAAACGACTTGAAAATTGACAAATCCACTTGTTCAGATTTTTTATGGTAGTACAGAGGTTTATTTCTATTGTAGGGAAATTAGTGTTGTACTTCGTGATTTCTAGTCAGGAAAATTGTGCTTTTGATGTTTGATGATGATGAAATCAAAACCCTCGTTCATTTGTTCTGCCCATTTTTGTCTATGGGTGTTGAAATCATGAGCTTTAGTAATTTTTTATCATCAGTTTTATGACTATTTATCAAATTTGAATAAAATTTTACTCTTTTAAATTTGCTATTCCCTAGCCTATTTGTCATGAACCCCAAAAAAAAAAAGATTGTAATTTTTTATTTTGGATTTTAATTTTTGTTTTTTTCTAAAATTTGCCAAATGGATTTTAGATATATTTTTGATATAAAGATGATATGTTCAAAATTTGCTTCATAGTTTTATATTATGGTACTTTATTCAAACAAAGTACTCATTTTGATGTCTCACGGGTTCGAATCCATGACCTCTAAAACCAATGTCTAGAGCGTTATACCATTAAACAGTTGAATTAGCAGGCCCTGGCTTTCTGATTATATATTTTAATATGATTAATCATCTCTTGTCATGGATCCTTGCTTATAGATAATGGTAGAATATATATTTTGTCTTTTTCCAAGCTTCTTTGTGAATTCAACAAATATTTTCCCAGAAGCACAATTTCATATCAACATGTATTTTCTTTCTCTATAAATGGGATTAACATAAACTCTAAGTGATGTCCAAAATTATGTCGATCTGGTCCTTTGTCTACTAGGACAAGAACTTGCAATTTGTTGAAACACATCTTTCCTTGAATCCACCATCCATGATGAAAGCTAGGAATAATGGTAGAGGAGTATGCATAAATTTCATATACTACAAAAATGGGATAAATATAAATATTAGAGAACATTAAGCATGTTGTATGGTTGACTAATGATGATGGACCAGTTGAGCGCTGGCTAGAATGTCCAATAGAGCTACAAGTAATAATAATAATAATAATAATATTCAGGATAAAGATCTCTACTTTTATAGTAGCTTGCAATCAATTGGGGGTAATGCATTTTTGGAGGTGGATACACATGAAAATCCATGGATGCCATAACCTCGTATAATTTTTGTTATGTTATATATACATAGTGTGTGTGTCGATATCTATCTATATGTCTGTCTGTATGTATGTGTCTCTGTGTGTGTGCGCGTGCGCGCGCACACGTACACACACAGATATATACATACACATTTGTATATATATTTCTCTCTTTCACTACTCACACATCACTGAAACTGCTTGATAACGAAGTGAAAGATTGATACCAGACGACTTAATTCTTGCTGGAGCACTACCTGCTCTTTATCTAATGCAGGCCCGAGCTATTTGTCCTTGGGTTTGTACCGGGGTTTGCTTGGATCTTTCTTCTTAAACGATCAATGATACATAAACTTTGAAGCTAAATTGATATGTTAGAAGTAATTGTGCAGTTTGACAATGGTTCTCTTTAAATGATAGTTTTACGTTTAGATTTTACTGTCCTTTTTTCTTTTCTTCTTCTGATTGGGAATGAGTTCAGTGAAAAAAATTACCTATATCTCTTCCAATAGTTTTACTAGTACGACCACATGTGCAATGCATGGAACAAGAAGAAGACCTCTACCAAAACTTCTTGAACACAACCTCACCCTACCTATGATTCCTGAATCATAAGTGCACTCATCCTATTCTAGACACATCACATATATCATTCTTACGCTTCCTTGCTTGAAACACCATTGGTTAAAAATGATGTGGCAGAACGTTAGAAGAGAAAAGGTGGTTTGTTAGGCTTCATCCATGGTAATTTGAGTAGTCTGGCTTGTTGACCATTGAAATGTAGGGTTTTCTTTTAATTAGTAGAGAATTGTAACATTGTACACATGTATTACCAATTGTGTAATTTTATTTCCATTTAGATAAAACACTTATTAATTTTTTAACCACCAACTAGGAGAGATGTGTTATCGAATAACCTATTTTACATTTATGTTCCTAATTTTAATTTAAACAATATTATCTCAGTTTTTTGAAACCAGTGAACTGTTAAATTAAAAGAATTATGCTTCTTTTTTACTGTGGCATCACATAAGTTGAATCAGGGATCTACCCTGGTCCCTTTGTGCCTTTCAATCACGACCAGCTAATAACCCATATCCTTTTTCATTGTGATACAGATGGTGACAAAGAACAGGTTCAAAATGATGATAGTGTCTTATCCAAAGGAACAGACCGTAAGAACAAGAAGAAAACAAAATCAAAGAAACACTCCGTATCAGACATTAATTCTACAGAAGAACCTTTTGTCAATGCTGGTAAATCTTGATCCTTGGTTTAGTACCAAAGTTGAAAGTTTTTTACATCTGTGATTTGACTTGTCAATGCTAAGACTTGTTTACTAATATATTTACTCGTGTTATTGAAGACCTATTTTACATTTTTGTTCCTCGATTAACTTTTAACAAAATTCTCTTAGTTTTTGAAATTAATGAACTGTTTAGTTAAAAGAATTATGCTTCTTTTCCTATTGTGGCTCCTCATGATTGCATATGGGATCCACCTCTTTGCATTTCAATCATAACATGCTACTGTTGTTTTTCTTTCTGATACAGATGGTGACAAAGAACAGGTTCAATATGATGATAGTGTCTTATCCAAAGGAACAGATAGTAGGCACAAGAAAAAAACAAAATCAAAGAAACGCTCCACAGCAGACATAAATTCTATAGAAGAACCTTGTGTCAATGCTGGTAAACCTTGATCCTTGGTGTCCTACCTAATTAATAGTTTGTGTTTCTGTGATTTGACTTGTTTTATTTGTCAATGCTAAAACATGATTGCTAGTCCTATATTTACTTGGTTTTTTTGAATGTAAGTGGCATTATTCTCTGTCTGTTTCATTTGATTTTCGCTTTTTATTGTTAATGTAATGAATTTCCATTTTATGGAGGGATACACATACACACACATATGTGTGTGTGTGAATATGACAACTATCGTTATTATTTACTACCATAACAGATTCCTAAGGAATGCACTCATAATTAGAGTTCCGATTGTTTGCCCTTTTTCACTATCTGATATTTGCTTATGCATCTGCCAATATAATCAATAACTCTATCATGATAATTTGTAGATGCAAACAATGAAGAGGGCGTGGAGTTTGACATGAGTGAGCCAACTATGGCAGAAAAACTTGCAACTATTGATTTAGTGAACGAGAACAAGTCAAAAGGTAACGAATTAGAAGATCCATGTCTTATTGTAGCACCACCTAGTGCTGACTCGGTTCATGTAATGCTTAAGCAAGCATTACATACTGATGACCACACATTGCTTTTGGATTGTTTGTACTCAAGAGATGAAAGGGTTCGTAACTTTGTATTCTTTCGTTCATTGTCTGTTGCTATCTTATTTGTTGTAAATCTGAATATGCCAAATAATATCTATTTATGCAACACCGAGTTACATTATATTCAAATAATACTTTTGGATTATCTTTTGACACTGAAAATACATAGATAATCAGAATGCTTAGTTATTTTATTCTATTTGAAATTTGGGCCAATCATTAAAGTGAAACAGTCTGCTTGAATAAGCTTTAGGCTGCCTTTTGCAACCAAACATTCCTACAAATTTTGGATATTGGGAACCAGGTTTGCCATAAAAATACATGGGGTAGCACTTACCGCACATCACAATTCAATTCATGCCTTATGCATCTATCCTTAACTATATAGAATGCTTATTTTGTTGAATAATCAATTTCAACCTAATTCTTGATATATATTTGTAATGGGCTTACAAGAAGACCCCCATGACATTCGACTCCAATCAGAGTATACCCTAACAAAGTAACAGACCATTTGCCATTTCCCCCTTCGCCGCTAAATTCTAAAAGTGAACCTTAGCTTTAAGCTCTCTTACTCTTTTATTTTTCTTTTCAAAATAGGGAATTGTATTAATACCTAACAGGTTAGCTAAAATTAAAAAGGGGTTTCGGTAATTTTAAGCCAAATTGCCTTCTTCTTTTTTACAAATCATAGTACTCTAAATTCGAAAACGTTAAATGTTGAGATCTTCCACTTAATTTGATACACTGCAGGGTCAATTCTAACAATGTTATTTTCATTATGCTCTGTATTCTTCATGAATGGTGAATCATGCAGGTTATTTCAAAGTCAACTTCCCTTCTAAATCCTTCAGATGTTCTTAAGCTCTTAAAATCTCTTACATCTATGGTTCAGCAAAGGTGAATTATAATTGTCATAAAAAACTATATGAATGTCGTTTTACGTTGCAATTTCATATCAATTACTCCTTTTATAATATTTGAACTTTACAACACGAAATTGTTTGACGTCTCTAAAAAAGAGCATGTGTTTCCATCTTGGCTTTCTGCTTACAAATGACTGATTCTGTCTGTATGTGTCTGATTCAATATTTCTTTGATTATTTTAACAGATTATAATCTCACTGGTTAGTTAGAATAATGCTGCTGCATACCTTTCAGATTAAAACATGCAATTACAATATTTATGCTGCAGAACTAACCACCGTGATTGTCAAGCTTCATATATAAAAAACAAGCACACAAAAGTCGGCATCCCCTTTCTGTTATGTGGGGTTATTGTGCTTAAGCAATATTTATGACATACAAGAAAATGTGTACAAACGTCATTTATATTGCCCCATGATACATTTAGTATAGCTAGGCTGCTTAGTATATTTCAGTGTACATTTGATATAATTTTATTCTCTTTATAGAGGTGCAGTATTAGTTTGTGCACTACCTTGGCTCAAATGCATACTCAGACAACATGCAAGCAGTATAGCTTCACAAGAATCTTCTTTAAGAATTCTCAACTCCTTGTATCAGGTCAGATTTTCTCTGTCAAAATACTGTTTTATCTCATTTAACTGGAACTGCATCAAAACTTAAAAAATCTATTTTACATCTGCCTTTTGGTTAATAACTCAAAATGGGTCTTTGTAATTTTAGTCCGTATTTGAGTTGGAGTTTATGATTAAAGAGCCGCACATTACTGTTTATTTCTTTTATGTTCCCAGTTTTCAATTTTCCTTTATTTAAAGTTGCCATTCTCCAATTCACTGGCGGCGATCATTTGAAATAATAAAATTAACTAAAACATAGCAACAGACTAGGGAAATCTGAAAAATATACAAAAAGTGAACGAAATTGGGCAATCAAACACATAGGAAGTGCTTGCTCGGCTTGCACTTATGAATAAGTGCTTGCATGGCTTGCACATATGAACAAGTGTAAACACGGCTTGCATATATGAATAAGTGTAAGCATGGCTTGCACTTTCAAAATTAAATAAGTAGTTTGTTTCTATAGTCAAAATTTGAATCATTGATCTTTTGAATGCACTTATATACTGCCAACCACTACAAAAATGAAGTTCAAAACATCATAATTTAATGCAAGTTTGAAAATGAAGTATATTAAAGAAGTAGCATGTTTGCGCTTCAAACTTTACAACGTGCAAACATAAAAAACAAGTAACAACTGAATTGCCATTGGATAATTTGTATGTCAAGTTGATATGTATAGTAACGACGATAACAGTAGCTGTAATGGGTTAAATCGTCATTTCATTGTTTCTTCTCTCTTCTCTTATGTGATTTGGCATATTGAAGGAGTTATAAAAATACATCATCATTGATGCATTGCCACATTTGGATTTAATCAACGATCTAACTGATAACAAATATTATTGATGTATCCATAGTAATAATAAAAATAATCATTGATTATATAGATGCTATGAAGTATAAACTGGATTGATGTGCAAATGCAGTGTTAGATTAAAGGTGTCCTTGAACGTGCGCAGGCATCGGTATAATCATTTTGCATGAACATTAATTATGTTATGTCAAAGGATTAAACATTAAATAAATAAAATTATACATTAAAATACATTGTATTTCACATTAAAATAAATAACATTAAACATTAACTTATGTTTGTGCCAAAATTGGTCACAAACCCCGAATGTTGTGAAAGCACCAGTGTATGAATATAAATCAACAATATTCACACACAAATTTCAAATCTAAGCAAACAGAGTATCACAATTCAGAAATAATGAACACAAACGCGAGATTTATAGTGGTTCGGTGATCTTGCCTACGTCCACTCTGAAGTTGATGATTTTATTGATGTTCACTTGATGATTACAATTTCCTTTGATGTAGTACAACTGATTATATGATTACAATCTGAATCTAAGGAAGCAGTGATGATTCTGAGTAAATCTGACAGAGTGTGGATGCTCTTTTGCTCCTAGAATTCTCCGACCCCTTTTCTGAATGACCAGAGGCTCTATTTATAGGTGTAGGAGGCTGATATTTCGCCTAAAATGAGGGGAGACCAGTTCTGGTACGTCAGGGGGCCCACACGGCCGAAATCTGGAGGTCCGGGCCCACTTTGGGATCGATTCGACCCTTGGTTCGAATCGATCAAAAAAGAGTCCAATCGAGCTGAAATTTGGGGTGGACATTCTTCATCATGTGCTTAAGCTTCTGTGAAAATTTCATGGCATTTGGACTTGTAGATCTCAAGTTATGATCGATTCAAGGTTGCATTCTTCGTCCTATGGATTCGTTCGAATCGATATGGTTCGAATCCATAGGATCGACTCCATGCTCCTGCACGTGAAGATGGTGGCATGGCGCGCATTTCTCGCATCGAGCCGCTTTTTACTCCGGGTTGACAGGGTCGACTCCATATCCTTCGCTGCTTTGACTGGGTGGACTCGTGGCAATGGATTTGGAGACGTGGCCCTTCGAATCGATTGAAGGGATGTTCCTTCGTATCGATCAGGATATTCCATTGTCGATCGATACGAAGACTTCTCAGCTGAATGGATTCGAAGTGCCTGACCTTGAGGGATTCGAAGAGAGGATACTTGATGGATTCGAACTGGAGTACGCGAGGATTTGCTTGATGGAGTCGAAGGCGGGGAATGCTCCAATGGGTTCGAAGCTTGAGGCACGCGCGGATGGATTCGAACTAAGGGGTGCTCGATGGATTCGAAGGACTTTATCTCGATGGATACGAACAATGCAAGCACGAGGCTAACTCCTTCTGCCGATGGATACGAACGTCATGGATTCGTTTACTGATGGATTCGAGCATACCATTGTCCATGGATTCGGAGTGAAATGTTTTAGTCGATTCGAACTCGTGCTTGTGGTTGTGAACTAGATGGATACGAACTTCATGGATTCGAACAGTGGCTCTCCTATGGATTCGAACATCGCATCTTCCCTAACTTGCATCGATCATATCTCATTCATACGAACCCCGATTGACTCGAATTTTGGAACTCTGGTTCCCATGACTTTTCTTGATGTGTCCTATCAATTGTAGCCTGATCCGGACTTGGGCAAAATTCATCGATATCCACGGTGAACTTGGGATGTAGCCGTCCTACAGGATGGGCTGTCTTTGATTCCTAGTCAATTTCTTGGTGTCACGACCTTGCCAAAAGGCGGGATAACATTTGCCCCCTAAAATATGCCTTGTGGTAGGAAGGCGTGTTTTGTAATACCATAAGCTGGATGTTCATATCCTGTTGATGACCTGCAAAGAAATTGATAGTTTTATCTGACCATGAATGACGATCGTTCGCGACCGTATGTCATTTGAGGTAACATGGGACCGTTCGAGGTCGGATGCCGTTTGCGGCCAATAAAGAAATGGGACCGTTCGCGGTCGGATGTCATTCTAGACGAATTGTGACTGTTCGAAGTCGGGTGTCGTGGAAAGAGGAACGTGATCGTTCGCGATCGTGTGCCGTATGAGGCAAAAATGTGATCGTTCGCGATCGAATGTCATATTAGGTGAATTGTGATCGTTCGTGGTCGGGTGCCGTACGAGGCAAATGGTGACCGTTCGAGGTCGGGTGCCGTTCGAGGCGAATGTGACCGTTCGCGGTCGGAGGCCGTACGAGGCGATTTGTGACCGTTCGTGGTCGGGTGCCGTTCGTGGCGATTTGTGACCGTTCGTGGTCGGGTGCCGTTCGTGGCAATTTGAGTGTGCCCGGGGAGGGACTTAGTATCATCGATACCAGGTTTCACGTTTGGGTGAATTCCCGAATTGTTTGTTGCAACGGTTTATCGCCATCTCAGAGCATGCCTAGGGACCGTTCGCGATCCCGTACATGTGTAAGTGGCTTAGCCGTTATGAAATTACAAGTAGCATTTTCTCATTGAAAATAAGTCTTTAGCAGAAATGTTAAACAGAATTAAGTTCAAATGTTCAAATCAAGACAAAACAAAAGCAAAGCAAGGATGTCAAAGTGTAAATTCCCACATCGATAGGGTCAGTAGTCATTCAGCGCATGCTTATGGACCGTGCGTGATCTCGCACATGTGCAAATGATTTACCCGTGTTGGTGAGAGGTTTACGACTTGTTCATCGTTATTTTAATTAATTGATAATCATACGGTGTCCTGGCTCGGGGTCATCCCTAGCTGATGTAGATGGTGGTCGCTCTGCCTCCACCGCTGGAGCTCGCCTCCTCACATACTGAAGTAGCATACCGTTCCTGATGTGGCCTTCTACCTCATCCTTCAGGTGTCTACAGTCGTTTGTGTTATGTCCATTCAGCTCGTGGAATAAGCAATATTTGTCTGTCTTTCTTTCGTCGGTAGTTGGATCCCGCCGCATTGGTCTACGATAGGCAACTTGCTCTCGTGTGTCTCGGTAGATTCGTTCCAAACTCTCATTCAGCTCTGAATAGGTGGTAAATCGCGGCTCCCTTCGTTGCCGCTTTGACCTGTCATCATTTTCTTCAGCCTTTCGTTTTCTTTTATCCTGGTTTGAATCCTTTTCAAAGGGCTTTTTGTCTTTAAGTGCATAAACTTCTATTCCCTCCCCTTCTTCTCTTTCAGCATTAGCGTCTTCCAATCGTAAAAACTTTTCTGCCTCGTGATAGAATTCTCCTAGATCCATAGGTGGATCCTTAGTTAATGAATTTTTGAATTCCATGCCGTCAGCTACTCCGGACACAGCTGCCATCATAACCATGGATGGATCTGGCCGATACACCGATGATGCTGCCGCATTGAACCGCGTCAAGAAATTCCTCAAAGACTCCCCAGCTTTCTGCTTTAGCGTTGCCAAACTCATCACATTCTTGGGTCTTGAAATATGAACCCTGAATTGCCTCATAAATTTCTCAATCAAATCGGTCCATGTCACAATGGAGCCGCTCTCCAGCTGTCTGAACCATAAAGCTGCTATGTCTGTCAAATACAACGGGAAGCACCGGGCCATGACTTCCTGTGATGCCCCCAACACTTCCATGTGCCTTATATACCTCGTTAGATGGACCGCAGGGTCCGTCCTCCCATCATACCTTTCTACTGTTGGCAGTTTGAATTCTGGTTTGTTCCTAGCCAACCTAATCGCAGGAGAAAAGGGACTCTTGTTCACGTCTTCAAGATCTCTGTTTACTAATCCGCCCCTCATGGCTCGCCTGACCATCTCTGCCAATCTATCATTGTCTCCAAGCTGTAGTCCTTGTTCGCTACCTTCGATCTGCCCCCCGAGTCCGTGTGAGCTTTCGGGTGTCTGCCCCCCTAGCTGAGCGTTCATCCCTCTATTGCCGCCAGGTTGCTCGGATGTCCTTGTCTCTCTTCCCAGGTTCGGATCAACATGTCCTAAGTGTATGCCCCCCAGCTCCGGCGCTGCGCCGGATGGTCCTGCTCCGTTCTGGATTCTGGTTGTTCCTTGATTTTGCGCTCCAAGTTGTCCAATTTGTTGAAGCAAATTCTGGATCATCTCCTCCTGTCTCTTCATCATTGTCTCCATCTCATCCCTGGTGATGAAGATCGATGCTTGGTTTTCTCCTGAGGAAGCCTCTTGACTCCCTTCGTGCTGACTTCGCTCTGGTCTCTGCCTTTTACTAGTTTGTCTCGTCATAGCTTTTCAAATCTGAACTTTTAAACCTTCGAATTCAACTTCCAAGCGGTAGAATCCCTGAGTTCAGTTCTCAGTGAAAGCACCAAAGTGTTTGTGCCAAAATTGGTCACAAACCCCGAATGTTGTGAAAGCACCAGTGTATGAATATAAATCAACAATATTCACACACAAATCTCAAATCTAAGCAAACAGAGTATCACAATTCAGAAATAATGAACACAAACGCGAGATTTATAGTGGTTCGGCGATCTTGCCTACGTCCACTCTGAAGTTGATGATTTTATTGATGTTCACTTGATGATTACAATTTCCTCTGATGTAGTACAACTGATTATATGATTACACTCTGAATCTAAGGAAGCAGTGGTGATTCTGAGTAAATCTGGCAGAGTGTGGATGCTCTTTTGCTCCTAGAATTCTCCGACCCCTTTTTTGAATGACCAGGGGCTCTATTTATAGGTGTAGGAGGCTGATATTTCGCCTAAAATGAGGGGAGACCAGTTCTGGTACGTCAGGGGGCCCACACAGCCGAAATCTGGAGATCCGGGCCCACTTTGGGATCGATTCGACCCTTGGTTCGAATCGATCAAAAAAGAGTCCAATCGAGCTGAAATTTGGGGTGGACATTCTTCATCATGTGCTTAAGCTTCTGTGAAAATTTCATGGCATTTGGACTTGTAGATCTCAAGTTATGATCGATTCAAGGTTGCATTCTTCGTCCTATGGATTCGTTCGAATCGATATGGTTCAAATCCATAGGATCGACTCCATGCTCCTGCACGTGAAGATGGTGGCGTGGCGCGCATTTCTCGCATCGAGCCGCTTTTTACTCCGGGTTGACAGGGTCGACTCCATATCCTTCGCTGCTTTGACTGGGTGGACTCGTGGCAATGGATTCGGAGACGTGGCCCTTCGAATCGATTGAAGGGATGTTCCTTCGTATCGATCAGGATATTCCATTGTCGATCGATACGAAGACTTCTCAGCTGAATGGATTCGAAGTGCCTGACCTTGAGGGATTCGAAGAGAGGATACTTGATGGATTCGAACTGGAGTACGCGAGGATTTGCTTGATGGAGTCGAAGGCGGGGAATGCTCCAATGGGTTCGAAGCTTGAGGCACGCGCGGATGGATTCGAACTAAGGGGTGCTCGATGGATTCGGAAGGACTTTATCTCGATGGATACGAACAATGCAAGCACGAGGCTAACTCCTTCTGCCGATGGATACGAACGTCATGGATTCGTTTACTGATGGATTCGAGCATACCATTGTCCATGGATTCGGAGTGAAATGTTTTAGTCGATTCGAACTCGTGCTTGTGGTTGTGAACTAGATGGATACGAACTTCATGGATTCGAACAGTGGCTCTCCTATGGATTCGAACATCGCATCTTCCCTAACTTGCATCGATCATATCTCATTCATACGAACCCCGATTGACTCGAATTTTGGAACTCTGGTTCCCATGACTTTGCTTGATGTGTCCTATCAATTGTAGCCTGATCCGGACTTGGGCAAAATTCATCGATATCCACGGTGAACTTGGGATGTAGCCGTCCTACAGGATGGGCTGTCTTTGATTCCTAGTCAATTTCTTGGTGTCACGACCTTGCCAAAAGGCGGGATAACAACTTAGAAACAGTATAAATTGAATTTGAAATTAGAAAAAACCGTAAATGCTACTTTCAACTATTTGATTATTGAAATTGTCAAAATGCTAAAAGCAATAACACATAATAGTCGTGTAGAAAATCAAGTACATGAAATAAACTAACTTGGTCTTTGATGGAATCAAATCATGAATTGAAATTGATTTAAAACCAAAGTATTTTCAAATTTCATGTCCGAAATCTATGTTGGGTCGATTTATTTTTAAAATTCTAAAGGCAATCAATTCCAACCTAAAGTTAATTTGAAACGTGTTCTCCTATGGTTCTTGGAGGTAAATAAAGGTTTATTTTGCAATCAATATTGAATATGCAAATTGAGTTTAAAATCAGGCTGGGTATCTTTCTAGCTGTAAAACATACATCTTACATGCGTCGGACGGTCGAGGTGTGCAACTAATACTAATTCACCTTTGGTTTATTATACTGCCTCGTTTGAGCTTTCAAATCTTGGATTTTAGACCAAATCTCGGATTGACATCTAGGTTTATATCTCGGGTTGAGACCTTAAGATTTCGGATGAGATGGGTGTGTAACAATTAAAAAACACGTTTGAAATCTCGTCTCGTCTAAGTGTAAAAGGTGGATTTCAGATGAAATCTTTGACGAGATAAGGAAATTTAAAACTCTGCTCTTGCCCAATGTCGTGCCTTAAGAAGCGTCTTAGGCTCATTTTTTAATACTATAAATGTATGTGTGTAAACACACGGTATTAGATTAGTTATCATCAAAATTTAACACTTCGTTTACACCTTGATGCAGTACACTATTGATTCGGTTCATGTTTAACAATGATACTAAGCTAGCCATTTGATGACTCGAGTTCTTTTTTTTTTGAAAAAATATGCAATTAGGGTTTAGGGGTTTCAACTCAAGAAATAAATATAAAATGAGGTAAATAACACAAAAGAATTTATAGTAGTTCAGCAAATACTCTGACATACGTCCACTTAAACCTTGTTAATGATTTCTGACTTTCTTTACAATTGTGATTTTACAACTCAGTTGTTTACAACTCGGGTTAGGATCCAACAGAGTGCCGGGTAAAATTAATTAATTTAGGATGAAAGGAAAATATCCATTTTTTGTACCTCTCCTATTTATAGATTAAGTTCGACGAAATAAGTTCCGAAACCTTCTCCCCACATTCTCTACGTTCAGTAGGAGGTTCCAAAAAGAGATCGTGGTCAACTCAGCACTTGACTTCTCAACTTAATACCGAGTTGTGGCTTATGAGTCGGTACCGACTTGTAGTTTATTTTGGCTTCGCATTTGAACTTCAACTTCTTGAAGTGTGTAGGTTGAGTCAGCGTCATGACTCGGTATCGGGTTGAAGCGTCATGACTCGGTACCGACTTGAACTTAGTCATTGTAATTTTCAATTTTGTTCTTCACCATTTGACTTACCTGACTTGTCTGATGAATGACTAAATATTTTCCAATGGCAAGTAGGGTTCTGTACTGATTCTTTCGGTTTTACTTGAATCCTGGTTTTCAAACTTGCATTTCGGGAGTTCTAACTTATCTTACGATCATTCAATGATTTTGATTTGTCCAGATATGGCTTGGTTTAAAAGTAGGATATCACTTGCCACCAAAGTATAATGCTTTAAATTAAGATAACCTATCAACTTCACACTTTGATCTGAATAGGTGTTTTCATCTTTTGAACTTTTTTCACAAAGCAGTTTGTCTTCTCTAGATCGTCACATCTTTTTGAACTTACAGATTCATATCCTTTGAATGGTATAAGAGCTGAAATGTGTTGTTCGAATTCGCCATTTGAATTTTGGAAATTCCTTGGAATTCTTTTATTTATTCAGGTAGGATTTCAACATTTCATTTTGATTGCTTTTATTTTCATTGTTCATAGCCATCAATTCCATTTCTTTTTCCTTCTTTTTTATAAGTTATCTCAAGTTGGTAACGAGTCATGAGCCTCGACTTGGTATCGCTTTTGACTGTGATTCTTGGGTTCAAGTCAGCACTTATGTACTTATTTCACATTTTATTTTTCACTCACTTTTATATGCTACTAATGTTTGCGATTCGAACTTCCAACCACTGACTTTGACTTGGACTTCGACCACATTACCGTCGCCTCAAATCCATCGCCGCTGCTTATCCATCACCAACGTTAACTCTGGTTTGTCTGATTTGGCCCCCGATGCATATCAATTCTTCCTAGATCTAGTCGAATCATAGTTCGACTTTGTTTTTTGCTTTGTCACTGTCTTAGCATCACTTCAGACTTACCTACGTGGCTACACTATTTTGGAGAGTCACTGACGTCAGTTTATGGTCATCGACTACACTCAGCTATGACAGACACTTCATCGTGCTTAGACAAGCCACGACACACAAAAAACATGAACTTGATTTTGGCCTTGATGATTTGAAGTTGGCCCAAAGTTTTCTTGCACTTCTCCTATACACGACTCGGGTTTATGCCATTCCTCTCTTTGGGTCAGCTTTGAGTTCTACCATGCTATGGTTTGGGTTTTTTTTGTGTGGACATGGCTTAAAGGAAATTTGGTTAAGTTTTTATAAGTGCAAGGGAGAAAACATACAATTTCAACATTTTTCGATCGAGTGTGGATTGATGGTTGAGTTCTGATGGGACGGTTTCAAATAATGGTTGGTTGAGTTCTGGGGGGTTAGTTTCAGATAATGGTCACATCAAACGTATTGCAATCAATGAACTTTTTCGTCATCGCTTTAAGGCAAACACCTCACTCCGGTGTCCCTGCAAAGAAGAGTTTTGTGTCGTTCTGGATGATGGTTCTGCTATCGTAAATCCTATGATAATGGGTAAAAAACCGTTCCACTGTGCGACGATGCTTGTTTGCCAGCACGAGCGAACTATCTACACAGAGCATTCACATTTATCGTGCTCTGACACATGATGCATACTGCATAATTTGAATTGTATATCATTGCTGTAATGACCCGCACTTTCTGACACGAATCATGCCAAAAAAACGAGCTGTTGGGTTTTTAAAACATTACAGAGCATAATTATAGGGATATAGTTCTAAAACAATCTACATTTTCAGATCTCATAGCGGAAGGAATTAAAATATAAATACAAAAAATAGACATTTTAGAAAAACAACTTTCAAAATGCTTGACTTACATATACACTGTTTCCAAGTTACAATATAAGTTTGACAACATTATATAGAATAGAAAACTACAAGAAGAACAATAAATGATATGGGAAGATCTAACGTGAAGCTCCTTCCTCCACATACTATGTTCAATTCAACTGTTAACCTATCATCCTGTGGTGAGGGAAAATGAAAAGATGGGGTGAGTCAGACATAAAGTCCGATGAATGAGTACAAGTTTAATTTGTGATGATCAAGTGCAGTTAATTTCATATTTTAAATGACATAGGGTTTGTAACAAGTGTTTGTGAATTTCCAAGGTCCAATACCTAAGGATTCTTATCTAACACAATAAGTCGAACTACAATTCGAACCTCACACTAACGATTGGTCAATGTTCTTTGAATTATCTGAAACTACCTATCATTACTACGCTCGAGAGGAGAACCCCGAAATGCAAACTCGTATTGCAAACCATAATGTGATTCATAGTATGCACATATTGTCCATCTCTCGTTCGTAGTGCAAAATGCCTCATGTCATAGCTTCTTATCATCCTGCATCGGCATCCACCACTACCACGTCGCACTAGAAATGTGAGTATAAGAACTTCCATAAGGATTGGGCTCACTCACTTGGTATCTCCACAAGTGTTGCATGCCACCACGATGGAATACCCCTTGAGTGTTTGTGAAATACATCATTCTCGCCAACTCTCGTTCTTACTTGGGTACTCAACTATTACCCAAATCGTAATAACCTATTGCCCTTAGATAAGGGATTTACGGCTCTACATTCTCTTGTTATGGATTTACGGTCCTACCATTTCTAGTATGGTTACTTAGCTCAGAAATAGGCTCAAACAATCAATTTTCCATTTAAATAATATTTTCCAGAATTTATATTTTTTTTATTAAAAACTTGGGCCTCAGGCCAAGGTTCAATTCGTGCATTTTTCATTCGAATAGTTGACCCAGACAAACACCGGGTCGACCGTTGGGAATTCTAGGTCAACCGGTCGTACTCTAAAATTTGGGGTTTTCTACATTTTTTTAATTGTCATTTTAGTTGCTTTAATTCCGTTAATTAGAGTTCGTCCTTTGCAGCGATTATACTAAACAAGTAATTATAACGACCAGTCAATATTTTATAAATTTCATAGATTTGTACAATTTCAATTGTTTAATTTAGGGTTTACAGTTAAAAATAAAAAGGCGTGCTAACACCATATTTACCAATTTACAGTGATTTTAACACTACCTTAGATTATAGATTTCAAATTACAGCTTTGCAATATAATCATAAAATAAGTGTATATATCATAAAATAAGTGTATATATCAATATCTATATTAACCATTTACTATAATTTATTTTCTAAGATTTTAGCATATTCAATTGTAAAAGCAGTGTATACTTATAAACATCAAATTAACCTTTTATTGTAATTTCTAATCTAAGATTTTAGATAGGGTTTCACAATTTAATTAACAGAAAATTGTGTACTTGCATCAAATCGGGTTTATCAAATAATAGACTTTAAATCGAATCTAGTTTATAGATTCCAATTTAATAATCAAAGAGGTGTGCTAGCATTTAACCTCGGATTTATCCATTTACCGTTACTTCAATTTCAATTTACTAACAATTTAAATCAAATATGTTATATCAAATTCAACGGTAAATAATCACCTAATTAAATATGTTCTCACTCGCCTTAGATCCAAGCTCTAACTTTGTTCCTTGTCCTTGAACCGACATTTGTTAACTTGCCTCCTTCTAGATCTTGATTACTAATGTGCTCTTGCTTTAATTTGATCTTCTTTTCTTTTGATTTGTTTTGTTGAATTTTAGAGTTAGAGGAAAGGGAAAATTTGATGAGGGTTTCATTACAGTAAACTGTAATTTGTTAAGTTGATTTTAGAGTTTAGGTTAGGCTAGAATTTATAGGAGTTAGGAAGAATTTGGGGCGTTGATTTGGGCTAGAGATTCTTTTGCTAACATCACGTACGCTAATTAATTACTTCATTCCAAATAAAGATATTTGATTAGATCTAGGTTGTGACATTAGATACATTGAATATGGACGCCTTCTTAAACAATATGTTATATATATATATATATATATATATTTAAATCTTCATTTAAGGTTAATAATATATGTACATTCCTATAACATCAATCAGTTTATATTTACTTCCTTTTACTACACTAAATAAAATCTTCTCATTCTCCCCATTTATATCACTCTAATCAATTCACTAATTTATACATATACATATATTTTGACCATTTAAGCATGTATATATATGTATGTATGTGTGTATGTAACATCCTCCAATTGGAGGCCCAAAACTAACAGCTACGGATGCTGCAGTCATTCATAGTTATTAATCTTTAGCGACCAAATACGGTAGTACTAGATACATTGATACACGGAAACACATGAATATGCAAATTTTTAAAACTTCAAATAAATCACATTCCATTTCAAAACATTTTCAATTCATTACATGATCCCACAATCGTTAACCACATTCAAAAAAAAATTATTACAATAAATGCCAAGAGCGATATATGAAGATGCCCCATTGGATGATCAGAGTATATACAGGCAATTTAACAACTTTGCTATTACAAATAACACAGCGGAGTCAAATAAAAAAGAACTCTAGATATTTATCATGCCTCCTGCACTTCTTCAGAAGCTTTATTCGTCTAATGAGGTACCTGAAAACCTCAACTCTCAAACCACTCAAAATCAATCGAGTACCTGAGAGTTTAAGGGGAAAACATAAACTTCGAGTCAGACATAAAGCCTGATACGAATAATAATCTACCATCTCAAACCATTTAGATATCTAGTGAGATCACGCCGCTTGGCGGGACGAGTTTTTCCCTCACTAGTATCTTAAAACCTTTATAAAACCATATATTGTGCTCCTACATCCACAATGGTGAAAACAATTCAAAATAATATAATATGATTATATGCAAAGCAAATGAATCAATTCTGAATTTCCAATCCCCATCCATTTTGACAATCTGTCACAGTTATAGTTTCTAGGATTACTATTAACCTAATAGTTTTCATGGGCTGACTTATAGCCGGTAAAATGTACAGGGCTGTTATGGTAACGGTAAATTTACCATTACCATACCATTACCGATTACTCGGTTACCATTACTGATTGATATCGGTATACCAATTTAATCGGTATGGTAATGGTAAATTTATTATTTTCTACGGTAAATTATCGGTAACATTTCTTCAAAACCAGTGGTAACGATAAATTTACCAGTCGATTTAAAACACATGTATATTCATGTGATATGCGTTAATATAGATATTTAGCACCGAACAAATGACTAAATTTAGTTCAGTAACCAGGTCAAATAATGCCAAATACACTTCTTTTCTTTCTCATTTATTCCTTTTATTAAGTAACTCTATAAGTAGTATACCGAAGATGCGTTCTAGTGTAGAAACATGTCAAGTTATGGATTTTTTGGATAAATGGTAATTTACCATTACTAGTGTAACGATTACCAGATTATCGGTATACCAGTCTTGGTATACCAGCCGATCGGTAACGGTAACAGTATTTGTAACGGTAATTTTAGATTATTAGTAAAAATGGTACGGTAACGGTATTTGTCAAATGGTAACAGTAACCACTACCATAACAGTCCTAAAAATGTATAAGGACTCCCTGTCCAATTACATAGTTTTGATGAGATCACCATGAACCTGTTGGTAACTCCAATATCTTTACTCTTATCCTAGTTTTCATGGGTTGACTAGGAACCTATTGGTGACTTCAATATACTCTCTTCTTATCCTAGTTTTCATGGGCTAACTAGAAACCTATTGACATCTGTCAATATCTTAATCCGGATATAATTTTCATGAGCTAACTACAAACCTACTGGCCCCTACCACTATCAAAATCATAGTTTTCATGGCCTTATTATGAACCTGTCTTTCTGACATCTTCCTTAATACATAGTTTTCATGGGCTTACTATGAACCTATTGGCCCCTGCCAATATCTTTTTCTAGACACAATTTTCATGGACTTACTGAGAACCTATTGGCCCCTGCCAATATCTTTTTCTATACACAATTTTCATGGGCTTAATGAGAACCTATTGGCCTCTACTAATATCTTTTCCTTTAATATTTTAGCACCCTGTATTCTGGTCTTTCTGACTTTCTGGATGCAATTCTACTCATTCAGGAATTAACTTAATATATATTCACTATTGGGTCAACCTAGCTGGTTATTCTGTCATTCCCTAAAATTCAGTCATGGGTCCATTACAGTGTGAATATATACATATATGAAGAAACATACACAATAACTTGGTTAATCCCTTTAACCTTTTAATCAAAGAAAACTTATTCAAAATCTCCTTTTCAAAACACTATATTTATTTATGTCATGGTTTTCTTTCAAAAATGAGATTGGGTTATTTGCTTTGAAAACTAAGGTTGTGGAAACCTTCAAAATCTTGCTTTTGAATTCACTAGATAACCTCCTTTGAAAGCATATAAATCTCTTTTTAAAATATTAGGCCCCTACCTTTCGAAATACTTTAAAACATCTCTTTCGAAACCTTTTGAATGTAATAAAGTATTACTTGATAACACTTAGAAGCATAGCTTCGAAACCATTGAAAGTATCTCTTTCGAAACCATTGGAAGTATCCCCTCCGAAATCATTGAAAGTCCCCCTTTCGAAACCATTGAGTTTATACTTAAAAATATCATTTGGGTCAAAATGAATATAAACAAAAGCATCTCTTTCGAAACCATCCTTTATCATATAAAAATATTGGGGAAAACTTGAGTGGCGTCGGCACTATCCCTTTCGAAAGCTTCAACCCAATTAAACAAAAAACTGAAGGATAGCGTCGAAACCCCCTTTCGAAGTCATTGCCTTCGAAACCCTTGGACCTTTTCGAAAGCATTTAGGAAGAGGCTTAAAACAATTTTAAAACAAGTACCACCTTTCGAAAGCTTTAACGACTTCAATACACTCGAAAGGTTAAAGAACGGCGGCAATCTTTAGAAAGCATTATTTTATAAGTAAAGAAATCCATTCGAAAGTTTATTTTTTAAAACATAAGTTGATGGCAGCCCCTTTGAAAACATTTGGAAAACCTCTTTCGAAAACATATGCTTTGACTCCTTCGAAGACTTAAATAAAAAAGGCAGACGCTTCTCTTTTTAAAACAAACAAAAGGTATCGACCCATCGGAAGCCATGCTTTTGACACCAAGCCTTCCGCCTTTCTCTAATCCACTATGTATCATCTAAGTGATACCTTGTGTATTGGTTTCGGCTTAGTGGGTTTCGACTCGATTGAAGGCGGAAGCTCTGATTCGAAATGTACTTCTAAAGAAGACGGAACCAACTTTTTTTAAGGAAAACCTGATTTAATACTAATTAAAGCAAACACTTTCTAACTAACCTGCCACGTGTAAACTTCTGATTGATTGCCTTAACTTTTCAAATTCTTTGCTAAAATAAATGTCGCTAATTCCAGATCTAAACCATGGTTAAGTTAGCAAATAAGCCATTCCATTAAGCAAAACCAATATTGCAAAGAAGTCTCTCTTCTAAAATAATTTAATTTGCATAGCAAATCACTTAGGAAAAATTCCTAAAAATTCACTTTAATCATGTTATTTAACATATCAAAATTCCAGGCCCAAATTTTCAATATATTTTTTGAAATAAATTTATAAACCCATTTAACTATATTTTTCTTTGAAAATTCATAGTAATCTTTGCATAGCTTGGAAAATTATCCAAATTAAAACCCAACTTCAAAATCATGTTTTACCCAACATAAAAATTTTCCATGGCATTTAAACATCAACAACCGGTTTTTGCCCTTAAACCGCATATAATCTTAATTAAACATTCTTGTTTAAATCAAATAAATTGTGATTCAAGCATATCATCATTCAAATCATCATAAAACGAATTTACCATTAAATCCGAAAACATATGATTATAAAACAAAATAGAGATGGAATGATTATTATTCATCTTGATTAAGATAAGGAGATTGGATTGAGATTAATTTCCCCTAAGCTTGAATCCCTGGCTTTACTTTGATTTCTCTTCTCTTTGATTATGGTCGGCTCCTCTTCTTACGTTTTTGTTTTACGTTTTCAAAATGACGTGAATGAGAAATGAAATGGTAGGAACGAGAATATATATGGGTAAGGGTTGTGTGCGACAAATTCCCATTATACCCTTATGTAAATTAATTAACTTATAACCCATTCTAAAGCCCATTTAATTTTTTTATTGAGCACGGCCTTAATTATATTTATTCAAATCTCAACCCCTTTATGTCTTAACTTTTACATTATTCTATTTAATTTATCTAATTAAATCTTCTGAATAATATTATCAAAAATTAGGGGTGTTACAGTGTATGTATACATCTTGACAATGATTAATAAATTTATTTTTCTTTTTCGATACTTAACTAGTATCTAACTTTCCGTATCCAGGTTATAACATTTTCCTTTTTAATGTAATAGTCACATTCTCTTAATTAGTGCTACTAATTATAATTTAAGTCAGCCAATTAAATATTACAATATAAATTAATATCCTTAATTGTCATTCTATACATATATACATATATACACATTATTAACTTTTGTAGGGAACCATGTATTTTTATTTAAACGTGTAAATGTGTATTAATTAAAGGACTTATCCTTTACAATTAAAAAAGTAGCATAATCTTTCTTTCTTTTTAAATAAAGATTTGTTTTCCTATTTTTTATCTTTATTTCTACAAAATTGCATGTATTCTTATTCTTAAACGTATCGTTGCATCTCCTTTTTTAACCTATGCCACCTATGTTTAGCAATAAATCCATTTATTAATTAGTGTCTTTATCTATACATTTCTATTGAGATAGTCTTTTACTTTCATATATATTTATCTTTTAAACATACAATTTTAAACTTATCATTTTCTTTTTAAAATATGCAGCTTTTATTAACTTTCTTCCTTTTTATATATTTTGTTACGCTGTCCTTTTTTTAGACCAACCCATTGTTATTTTTATTTTTCCAACATACATGAAAGTAGATGTATACTTTTTTCTTTTTAAAGTAATTTGTTACTCTCCTTTTTAATACATGCAACATGTATTAATTGCAGCAATACATTCCATAAAAGGGTAATTAATGCCCTCTTTCTTTACGCTAAATATCTTTATTTTATTTATTAATGTTTATTGACAAAATTGTTCTCTTTTTAAATATGTTGATATATTCTTTTTTTTCGTTTCTTTAGTGTATCCAGCCTATTAACTACAACAGTGGTTAATGCTTTCCCCTAGAAGCATTTTTACATTAAGTGCGAATAAATATTTTTCTATTATTTTCTTTTTAAATGCAGCCTCTTCGCGATGCAAGGGAAAACTTGCTATCGTGCGGGAGCCTCGTGCACTGGGTTTTACTTTTTTTTTCTTTTTAAATGCGCACTCTCCTTATACCATCTTTTTTTCTTCATTGGGGGCAACTTGTACATATTCAACTTATTTCTTAACAAATAAATTTTCTTTATTCTTTATTTAATCTCTGAACTTACTTTCAAAATAGACGCAAAACACAAAATGCATGCTACAGCAACATTTCGTACCTTCTTCATACGATATCCGTTTTTTAACAACCTACATATGAATTTGGGCTAGAAAAATCTACCCGATCCAGTGGAAAAGTCAGATTTTCCAAATTCATTGATTTATAAAAATTTGTTATTTTGTCATTTAGTGTGAGGGAAAGACTGCGTACATTATCGACCTCTTAGAGCTCGCTATCGTGCGGGAGCCTTGTGCATTGGGTTCCATTTGTCATTTAATGTAAAATTATATTTTACCCTTATTAATATTTTAATTTATTATTAAAATTTCTGACGTGTTACAATTGGCCCATTTCCCAGTCAATATATAAGATCGGTTGGTCAATACATGTTGACATCCATTGAGTCTTATACATCGGTCGCATAGTATTATTTTAACACGAAGACTAGAGTTAATTTCTATCCGACCTTTCTAATCTGTGGATTTTTTCAATGGTTATGGATCACAGACGCTCCTCGCGTCTCTCTACGACAGGTGCAGGCCAGTCTATAGTGGAGTTTGTTCCACCCACAACAGACTTGACCTCTACTTTGACATCTTCAGCACTGTCTATTTTATCAACTTTCCGACATCAATCACCTCATTGTCCGACAAGGTAGTCTTTAGAGATAGTTCCTCGCAACAACAGATGAAGGTTTCGTGGGAGTTGACCTCGATATTAATTTGTAAGGCACCTTAATTATTGATAACCCTCAAGATTCTCCAGCATCAAAATTGGATCAGGCGGGAGTTAGACGAATTTGCGAAAGGCATGAAATCCCTTTTAAGGATGTTTTGGTCTTAGAGCCCTTTCAACGGGCCCACGACCCGCCTGAGGGCTACACTACTTGCAATCGATATATTCCAGATGCGTCTCTCTTTTCAATCGCTTCATTCGACTCATTCTCCAATTTATGAAGCTTGCTCTTGTCCAGTTTCATCCAAATAGCCATGCCTCATTGAATAACATGTACATGATCTGTCTTCATCATTTAGGCAGAGCGCCCACATTGAGGAGATTCACTATCTATACAGCTTCAAAAAGCGGAAAGAAAGTCCTCTTACTTATTTGGAACCGTCGAAGGGCTGCCGCGTCATCATCAGTCTTTGCAACAAACTCAGTTATTTCAAAGATGAGTACTTTGTACGCTACCAACCTGGATTTGCCCAGAGATGACTGTTAGGACGTAAGTTAATCTCGTCCGAATCACTAACTCCGTTATTTCATAATTTTACAAATATTCCAAGGAGGCCTGGTAGTGCAGCTCTGACACATACTCTTCAAGATTTGCATGCCATGTCGAAGGACAAAAGGTGAAATTCTTCTGACAGATGAAAGTATGTGGCAACTTCATCTCTTGAATAATAATCGTAGTCTTGGCCTCATGCCCATTGTTCGTGGAGGCGCTCAACCCGCTCAAGAGGCTGAGGTCGAGCTTTACGCTGAAGAGGACCAAGAAATTCCTCATGTTCAAGATCCTATGATTTGCCAAGAAGAGAATGTGGAGGGTTATGGTGATGACAACATTATAGAAGAAGACGATAATGATGGTGGTGGTGATGATGATGAGGACAGAAGTGACGACGAGAATGCGAACCTCGTTCATGAGTCCGCTGTAGAAACGGGTGATGATGATCAAGTACCACATATTCTCCATCACCCGAAGCTAAAGATCATTTCACCCTGTCCAGTTCCACAGCCACATCAGGCTTCGATCGAGAAGGAAACACCGACTCTTCCAACGGGTGACATGCATAGTTCACCTGGGAGCATATCGGATAAAATTTTCTGTGCTCTTGACAATATCAGTCTTGGTAATATAGATTTTCCCATCCGTTTGACTGTAAATGTGCCTTCGACTGCTGCGGGGGAGTTACCCTATTATTAAACTTCATGAGCATGATCCGTGTGGGGCATTAGGATATATTGACATTGCACGACACTTTAAGGTCACCGTGTTTACATTTGCATGTGTTGTTTCAGAATTTTCAAACCTTAATTCGACCGTGTTTTCTTTTCAAGTATAATAGGATGCCTTCATCTCTTCGATGACCTCCAAGGTTACTCTGTTGGTTATCGTAAGAATGATTCTTCGTTCCGGCACCGTGAGTCGTCCTACGAATTTGACTTGGCAAGGTGCCATAGAAAATATCAGGAGAAACCAAGAAAGAGAGTACAAACGTCGCAATGATTGTGATAAAGGATCGAGTATGACATCTCCTTCGCAACATAGAGCTTGCTCTCCTTTGCCAGTGAATATGGATCCATACTCCTCAAAACCCGATCCTATTCCTTTGTCCAAAGCACCAATTGCACCCATTTCAGCGTCACTTGCCACGCAGCCAATAACGTCTACCTAGAAATCTAAACAGCACACTCAACCGTTTGGGTATGACTTCTGATATCCCTATACAAAGACCCAACAAAGGACAGGCCTCTACTCATGTTACAACGGCAGTGACAATGTGCTTCTAATCACTAAATTTTCGAGTTATAGAGAGCCTTCCCTAAATTATGTTTCGTTGGAATCAAATTTTCTTACCATTTGAAGGATATTCCTCATGACGTAGCCACTAAGGTCAGCTTGTGTGAATGATGTATACGATCAGTGCTACATATGGAAGAGACTCGCGAAAGCTCTTTCTGATGTTAACATGGAAAAGGCAATAACTCTCCAAGGAAAGAAGCTATTGGAGCAAGATAACAAACATATCATTGCCAATCTTGATAAGGAAGTAGACGAGCTTAAAAAATCTCATACAATCATGGAGAAGAAGTTAGAAGAAAGAAAATACTTCGAAGTGAAGCAAGATTTTGAATCTCGGTAATCTCGGCCGAGATCTCGTTTTCAACCTTGAGCGATTCGAAACAGCAAAATTCGGACTAATCTCGGTTGACTTGAATCTCGGCCGAGATATTCAAATCTCGATCAAAATCTCGACCGAGATCTATTTGCGAGATCTCGGCCGAATGATATTTTTTTTTAAATTTTGATATTTTTTAATGGGCTTGGCCCAAAGTCCATAAAATTATTTCCTTTACTTAATATAATATATTCTTCTATCCTCTACATTCATTTCAGTTGCGAATGCATTTCGTTGCAGTTTAATTCATAGTATCATGTTAAGCTACTTAATATATTTCATTTCATATGTAGAAATTAATAGTGTTTCCATCCTTTTTTTAGTTTAAGCTACATTTCATATGGTTAAATTAGTCACTTTTGTAATTAAAATATAACTAGTGGAATGCTTGATTTAATTTTGTTGACTAATGACTACCAAGATCTTTTACATGTTTGGAGCTTGGAGTTTTAATCATATGTTTATTTGTAAATGTAAGATAGTTCTATATTTGTTTCTACTATGAAATATATACAATGTAAGAAAACCATTAGTAATGTTATTGACAATTATTTGTTTATAGTGTAGAGAAGTCAAGTAACTATTTGAACAAATGAAAGTGCGGTGCCTATATAACGTTATGTTTCATGTTTGCTTCATCTTGTTGCGATATTGTATGTTAAATTCATAAGTTCTCATTATTTATTTACATTATATAGTATGGATGTTTTTTCAAGCTACTCACGATGGAAGTGTTATTACTACAAATTAAATCAATTAAATTATTATTTTAGTTAGTATTTATACATTTAGTTGTATGTAATTTAATATTAAAATACCAAATATTCCAAGATAGCTCCGAGATAAACTTTAGGACCGAGCAGTAAATCCAAGATGGATGCCCGATATACATTTATCTCGTCCGAGATCTCGCCCGATACGAGATTGAGTCCCTATAATCTTTGAGACGAAACGTGACCGAGATTTAAAACCTTGAAGTGAAGTCTCAGCTGCAACAGACTCAACTTGAGGTTGCACATCATATGAGTCGTAATCTTGCTTTGGAAAATGGGATTATTCGAAAGACGACCTATGAGCAAGCTTTAATAATCAAAAATACAGATGCCGCAATGGATCCCGAAAAGAAGGAAAAATATGACATTCTTATCCAAGCTCAGGAGTACATATAGCAACTGCTTGATGCTTGGCCGGCATAAACAGACGTAGAAATTCATGCGAAAATGCCGAGGACGGAATCAAGTCTAAAATAGAGCATACTTTTGTTCGTTTCTATGCGAACGTCATTAAGTTGAGATGGCTTGATGAGGGATACCCCCAGAGCACTAGTCGTGGCCGGAGAAGAGATGGTTAAGCTAGAAAGAGAACATTCAGATGAGGTTGGGGTCGAGGTTGATGAAGATAAGTTGAAAAATGATCTTTTAGACGATAAAGATTTAGACGCACTGGCTGTAGGAAAAATTATGTTGGAAGCTAAGACTACTGCTCTGTTGATGTGCCTGCAAGGATCCTTTTCAGATCTAGCTTTAAAGATTTGGATGAAGGTTTTATTCCTGCTTCTAAGAGATTCCTAGAAGAGATTCCCATCGTAACGACGGTTACTTTCAGTACTGTCACTTCTTCCACATCAGGACCTCTCACTTCTAAGTCTATCATTCCTCCTCCCTTTTGAAGATATATCAATAACTTTTACCGTGTTGGAAAAGGTTTAGATGACATCCGTCGATGTTTCTAATCTTTTCACTTTTTCAAGTTTCAGGTCCGTCTGCTCTTGTCCCTCTTGCCCTCTTACCAGAAGGAAATTTGCCTTCGGCTACTCAAGCTTCAATGACGGACTCCGTCATCGTGTCTGTCCCACCTCTGAATTCAACTACTTCAGCTGGGTTCGATTTGGGTCCTGATGATGAAAAGATTCATGTATTGGAAGAAGAGGCTTGGACGATCCTCATGCGATGCAAGATGACAAAGACATAGCTATTATAGGGGTCTCCAAGCATAAATTTGAGCCATCAATGCTAGTGGAGAAGACCTTAGAGCAACTTCAACAGTTAAAGCGATTAATATTCAGGAACTGAATATCAAATCCTTAATATTTAGAGTTTTGACCAACAGTTAGATGCCTATTTAATAGGCACCTGAGTATAGACGTATATTAAATAGCCATTCGATGTTCTATGTTGGAAGCTGAGACTACTGCTTTGTTGATATGCCTGCAAGGATCCTTTTCAGATCTAGCTTTAAAGATTTGGATGAAGGTTTTATTCTTACTTCTAAGAGATTCCTAGAAGAGATTCCTAGCGTAACGATGGCTACTTTCAGTGCTGTCACTTCTTCCACATCAGGACCTCTCACTTCTAAGTCTATCATTCCTCCTCCCTTTTGAAGATATTTCACTAACTTTTAACATGTTGGAAAAGGTTTAGATGGCATCCATCGATGTTTCCAATCTTTTCACTTTTTCAAGTTTCAGGTCCGTCTGCTCTTCCCTCTTGCCCTCTTACTAGAAGGAAATTTACCTTCGGGCACTCAAACTTCAATGACGGACTCTGTCATCGTGTTTCTCCCGCCTCTGAATTCAACTACTTCAACTGGGTTCGATCCGGGTACCGATGATGAAAAGATTCATGTGTTGGAAAAAAAGGCTTGGACGATCCTCATGCGATGCAAGGCGACAAAGACACATAGTTATTATAGGGGTCTCCAAGCATAAATCTGAGCCATCAATGCAAGTGGATAAGACCTTAAAGAAACTTCAATAGTTAAAGCGATTAATATTAAGGAACTGAATATCAAATCCTTAATATTCAGAGTTTTGACCAGCAGTCAGACGCCTATTTAATAGGCACCTGAGTATAGACGCATATTAAATAGCAATTCGATGTTCTATTTTGGAAGCTGAGACTACTTCTCTATTGATGTGCCTGCAAGGATCCTTTTCAGATCTAGCTTTAAAGATTTGGATGAAGGTTTTATTCCTGTTTCTAAGAGATTCCTAGAAGAGATTCCCATCGAAACGACGGCTACTTTCAGTACTGTCACTTCTTCCACATCAGGACTTCTCACTTCTAAGTCTATCATTCCTTCTTTTGGAGGTATATCACTAACTTTTACCGTGTTCGAGAAGGCTTGGATGACACCCGTCTATGTTTATAATCTCTTCACTTTTTCAAGTTTTAGGTCCGTCTGCTCTCGTCCCTCTTGCCCTCTTTCCAGATGGAAATTTTCCTTCGGGCACTCAAGCTTCGATGACAGAATCTGTCATCGTGGTTGTCCCGCCTATGATTTCAACTACTTCAACTGGGTTCGCTCCGAGTTCCCATGATGAAAAGATTCATGCGTTGGAAGAAGAGGTTGGACGATCCTCATGCGATGCAAGGCAACAAAGACATAGCTATTATAAGGGTCTCCAAGCATAAATATGAGCCATCAATGGTAGTGGAAAAGACCTTAGAGCAACTTCAACAGCTAAAGCGATTAATATTCAGTCAGGAACTGAATATCAAACCCTTAATATTCAGGGTTTTGACCAAAAGTCAGACGCCTATTTAATAGGCACTTGAGTATAGACACGTATTAAATAGGCATCCGATGTTCAAGCGTTTATTTAATAAGCGTTTGAACATCAGACGCTTATTTAATTTGTCTGGGCCTTAGGCGTCTATTCAATAGGTGTCGTCTGAGACCAATTCAGGATCTTGAATTGTCCATGAATATTGTATGTAATATTACGTATAATAGCTTCTGTTGGGCATTGTGATTTTTGTTTTGCTTAATAATAAAGCTAAATGATATGCTGTTGGAGTTGTTGTTACAAGCCAAGAAGGTTGGGAAAATTAAAAAGGAAAAGACTTACTCTCCCTCTCTCAGTTTCCTTGCCCAACTAACACTTGTCATTCCAGTTTCTCTCCTGCAACGACGATGAGCGTTTAAGTTGTGGTTCCCGAATCTTCGGTGAGCGAATATGATTGGGATAAGGATCCTAAGGGTTACCTAATACCTATCTTGCAAGAGACTAAATTTTGGCACCAATAGTTGGACAAACATTCAATCAGATTATAAGTAGAGATTAATGAAAAAATAAATGCAAAATGCGGTAAATCACACAAGAGAATTTATAGTGGTTTGGAAAATACTCTATCTTATGTCCACTTAGCCTTGTTAATGATTTCTGACTTTCTTTACAAATCGGTTGCTTACCGCTCGGGTAAGGATCCAATAGTGTCGGGGTAAAATTAGTTAATTCAGAAAAAAGATCCATCTCTCCCTCTATTTATAGACGAAGATCAGCGAAATAAGCTCCGAGACCTTCTCTCAACGTATCCATGTTCGGCTGGAGGCTCCAAAAAGAGATTGTGGCCAACTCAGTACTCGACTTTTCAACTCAGTACCGAGTGGAGGCTTACGAGTGGAGGCTTGTAGTTTAATTTGGCTTCACACTATGATTTGCATTTGAACTTCAACTTCTTGAAGTGTGTAGGTTGAGTCAGCATCATGACTCGGTACCGAGTTGGAGGTCACAACTCGGTACCGACTTGAGACTTGGTTGGTGTAATTTTCAATTCTATTCTTCATCACTTGACTTATCTGATTTGTCTGATTAATGACTTAGTATTTTCCAGTGGCAAGCAGAGTTCTGAGCTGATCCTTTGGGCTTTACTTGAATTCTGATTTTCAAACCTGCGCTTGGGGACTTCTGGCCTATCTCATGACAATTCAATGGTTTTACTTGTTCAGATATGGCTTGGTTCAAAAGCAGGATGACAACATCATCTTGTTTAGCTAACATATATATAATTTAGTTTTTTAATATAGATTTTATGTGTGCTTGCGTCCGTGCCCGTTTGTTGAATTTTGAGCACCATCAATGATTCAAACTCAACAATAAATTATTGATGAGAATCGATAATGCAGCCAACACTACAGATAAAAGTCGATGTAATCAATTCATTGGAATGAGTTGTCATTTTACATAAAAGGTACTAAATATATGCTTCGTAGATAACAGAAAAAACGATCAACCATGCAGTTAACTAACAATGCAAATTCTTAGAAATGTTATTTTTTTAATCTACATGTTTTTTTATTTACCTTTAAAAAAAGAAGAGAAAATATTTACACCTAACTTAATCACTATGTTTTAGCACACAAGTATATCAGTGCCTCGTGTAACAAAATAATTGCAGTTGCATCATTAATGTATGAAATTTAAATCCTTGATCACTTCAGTCATGTTGCACCGTCAAATGTTATATTGGTTTATAACTTTCTTATTGCTTAAAAGATTAACATCACTTTGCAGCTTATTAAATCAAGAATTTCAACATTTCAACCGGCGCTTCAGCTGTCTACTTCTTTGGACATCTTATCTGCCAGGGTGAGATTTTATCTCCTTCATCATCCAACTTAGCACGGCTTCGACCATTTTGTATTTGCATATATTCAATTGTCGTTTATTGTAAAAAAATTAGATCCCTGACAACGAGGTGGATGACGAGGACACCGTTCAAACCATAGTATACGAAGTAAAGGACAGCGATGAAGAAGACAATGAGGACGACGAGGATGCAATGGAAACTGATGAAGATGACAAAGACTTGGGGGACGTTGTCGACTATAATATTGACCTTGATGGAAATGAGATCATGGGTTACTAATTGGTGGATGAATTCTGATGGAATTTACTACTGAATCTTTAATTTTGCTCAATCAAATATTATGTATTACATTTTATTGTCTCTTTTGAATTTCTTGGTAAATACCGGCATGTATCAGTTAAACTACATGTTAGCTTGTATCAGGTTTTTTCAGTCTCTTGAATTTTGTTCATCTATCCTCTTATTACTACTACTACTAGTTAGAGCACAAAGGTTGATGGATAACATAGGGTTTTCTGTTAGAAATCTGCTATTAGAAACTGCAATCGTTTCATTTACTTTTAACGTTATGCATTTTCTAATCTTAATGTGACCCTATTAATTAGGTCATAAATAGAACGTTTCATTTACCTTTAACGTTATGCAGTTTCTAATCTTAATGTGACCTGGTTAATTAAGTCATAAATAGACCGTTCTATAATTAAAACATTAGGTTTGTGATTAATCTTAAGCGTTGAATTGGTATATGATGGACGTACCAGATTTAGAGTTAAATGTTATATAAAGGATTGGGTCCTCTCTCTCCCAGCCAATAGATGTATTCTTCTCCATCAAGAAACACATAAAGAAATAGGGTTAGAGAGAGAAACCGAATTCTTAGAAGAAGAGTAATTATTAGAAGTCAGAAGAAGAAGATGACAGCCATTACATCTTCCACTGTTAATCAAGGTACGTCATCTTAAACAAAAAATCATATTAAGTTTTGTTTGTGAAATATTCGGTATTGGTGATCCTTGGGCTATTACTTGAATTGTTCATCATTAATCATGAAAGATCGAACAGAAATAATTTCTGACATTTGGTATCGGAGCCACCAATCAATAATTGAATATTTCCTATGATTGCAATTGATCTATTCTATGCTTTACTCATGGTGTTTAATCAAGTATGTGTTATAAGTCATTTATACACATGAGATTTATGATTGTTAATCACCAAAGTGGTCAAAATCAGAATAATCATTTAGTGCACAAGTGACATAATGATTATTGATAGAAATTGCCAGTTATAATAATACCAATTAAAAACTAGCGTCACTAATGATAGAACCTGAGAACTTACCCAAAGGAAAGTCTTGTTCTATAACTAGTTGACATGATGAGGTTTAATAGATCTCTTGATTAAATAAATATTGATCATCCAAAGATGTCAGTTCTATTTAATTGAATATATTTATTACTTACTTATGTTTTGGTATTTAATTATGTTAAGTATAAGATAGTATCTACCCAAAGGAGTGCTATATTATACTATTATGTACATATCTGAATCGCGTTAGCTATGAGCTTATAGTTATTTCAATTTTTTTTAATTTAATCTGCAGTAGTTCCCATGAATACACATGCTTCATCTGTTACATTGTTCACCGGTGTTAATTTTTTTGAATGAAGAGAAAAGTCAATTTCCATTTAGGTGTTCAAGATCTTGACTTGGCACTCCTTGAGGATAAACCTGTTGCTCTTACAACGGCTAGTACTGAGACAGAAAAATCACACCATAAAGCATGGGAACGCAGTAACAGATTGAGCCTTATGTTTATTAAGATTACTGTTGCTAACAACATCAAGTCAACAATTCCGCAAACAGAAAGTGCTAAGGAATATATGCAGTTTGTGGAAGAGCGTTTTCGTTCAGCTGATATATCACTCGCTGGTACTCTTATGGCAGAACTCACGACCATGAAGTTTGATGGGTCGCGAACTATGCAAGAGCACATTATAGAGATGACTAATCTTGCAGCAAGGTTAAACTCCCTTGGACTTACAGTAGAAGATTCTTTTCTTGTCCAGTTTATCCTAAACTCGCTACCTTCTGAATATGGACCTTTTCAAATTAACTATAACACTATAAAGGATAAGTGGAATGTTAATGAATTGGCCAGTAGACTTGTTCAGGAAGAAGGACATTTGAAAAATCAAGTGAATCACTTAGTAAGTTCTGTGAGTAATAAAGCTGGTAAAGAAAAGAATGGAAAATCAAGTCATTTTAAGAAGAAAAAGGCACCTGCTAAGAATGGACCGGATAAGGAAAAGAAGGAACTAAAGGATGTTCGATGTCATTTCTGTAAAAGGAAAGGACATTATCAAAATGACTGTCCGAAAAAGATAGCTTGGTTCGAAAAGAAAGGTAATCATCTATCTTTTGTATGTTTTGAATCAAATTTAGTTGAAGTTCCTATTAATACATGGTGGCTTAATACTGGTGCTACAACTCATGTCTCCAATAATATGCAGGGATTTCTTATGATCCGAACCATAAATCCAAATGAAGATCGTTTTCTCTTTATGGGAAACGGGATGAAATCCACAATAGAAGGCATTGGGACTTATCGTCTAATTCTAGAAAGTGGATATGTATTAGACTTATATAGTACCCTTTATGTACCTTCATTATCTAGAAACCTTATTTCCGTAAGTAAGTTGGATATTTCTGATTTTAGATGTACGTTTGGTCTGGTTGTTTTGATTTATATAAGAATACTGATAATGTTGGTTCTAGTATTCTAATTGATGGTTTATATAAATTGAAACTGAATGACACTTATGCGAATTCCTTGCTGAATGTAATAAATAATGTTGGATGCAAACGTAGCATGTTGAATGAAAATTATGCTTTCTTATGGCATAAAAGACTAGGTCACATATCCAAAGAAAGAATGATGAGATTAGTAAGTAATGAAATTTTGTCAAATTTGAACTTTAGTGATCTAGAATTATGTGTGGATTGTATTAAAGGTAAACAAACCAAACATAATAAGAAAGGAGCCACTAGAAGCAGCCAGCTTCTTGAAATAATACACATTGATATTTGCGGACCTATGGACACTCCAGCCTTTAATGGAGAAAAGTATTTCATCACTTTTATTGACGATTTTTCCCGCTATGGTTATGTCTATTTACTTCATAAAAAATCTCAATCTGTGAATGTCCTTGAGACGTTTGTAAAGGAAGTTGAGAGGCAATTAGATAAAAAGGTGAAAATCATAAGGTCTGATAGATGTGGTGAATATTATGGCAAATATAATGAGTCAAGCCAGTGTCCAGGTCCATTTGCAAAATTCCTCGAAAGTCATGGCATATGTGCGCAATACACAATGCCAGGTACACCACAGCAAAATGGTGTAGCAGAAAGGCGCAATAGGATGTTAATAGATATGATTAGGAGTATGATGTCAGATTCTACACTACCTAAGAATTTATGGTCGTATGCTCTCAAAACCGCTAATTATTTGTTGAATAGGGTTCCTAGTAAAGCTGTTCAAAAGACTCATTTTGAATTATGGACTAACAGGAAACCTAGCTAAAGACACCTGCATGTTTGGGGTTGTCCAGCGGAAGCGAGAATTTATAATCCACATGAAAAGAAATTAGATTCTCGAATGATTAGTGGGTATTTTTTTGGTTACCCTGAAAAATCTAAAGGATATGTGTTTTACTGTCCTAATCATAGTCCAAGAATTGTAGAAACTGGTAATGCAAGATTCATTGAGATTGGTGAAGTCAGTGGGAGTACTAGAAGAGAAATAGTGGAAATAAAGGAAACAAGGGTAAATGTTACATTGCCTAGAATAGTTCCTCCATCTACTATTACTCCAAATGTTGTTCCAGCTGTTGGAGAACAGCATGATGATGAACAACATATAAATGAAGAAGTACTTCCTGAAGGAAATGACTTACATAATGCTGATATGCATGAACCACAACAAGTAGCATTAATAAGATCTCAAAGATATCGTAGGTCAGCTATTTCTAATGATTATATGGTTTATATGCAAGAATCATATTATGATATAGGAATTAATAAGGACCCAGTTTCATTTTCACATGCCGTAGAAAGTAAAGAGTCAAAGGAATGGATTAATGCCATGAAAGAAGAACTAAAATCAATGCAACAGAATGAAGTTTGGGATCTCGTTGAGTTACCACATGGCTGTAAAAGAGTCGGATGCAAATGGGTTTTTAAACCAAACACGAATCTAGTGGTAATATCGAACGGTATAAAGCTAGACTTGTTGTTAAGGGTTACACTCAGAAAGATGGTGTTGATTACAAGGTGACATTTTCTCCTGTTTCAAAAAAGGACTCACTAAGAATAATAATGGCATTAGTAGCACATTATGATTTGGAATTGCATCAAATGGATGTGAAAACAACCTTTCTGAATGGAGATTTTGATGAGGATGTTTATTTGGATCAACCTGAGGGTTTTTCTATAAAAGGTAAAGAACAATTGGTGTGTAAACTTAAGAAGTCAATATATGGGCTTAAACAAGCATCACGGCAATGGTATATTAAGTTCAATACCATTATTACATCTTTTGGTTTTAAGGAAAATACGGTTGATCATTGTTTATACCAAAAGATCAGTGGGAGCAAGTTTATTTATCTAGTCCTTTATGTTGATGACATCTTGCTTGCTGCAAATAATTTAAGCATATTGCATGAGACTAAGGAATTTCTCACAACGAACTTTGAAATGAAAGATATGGGAGAGGCATCATATGTGATTGGAATAGAAATATTTCGTGATCGATCACAAGGAATATTAGGATTGTCTCAGAAAGGATATATCAAAAGGATTCTAAAGAGATTTGGAATGAGTAAGTGTTCGCCTGGGAAAGTTCCTGTACATAAAGGTGATAAATTCAATCTCATGCAATGTCCTAAGAATGATGTTGAACGAAAGGAAATGGAATCAATTCCATATGCATCTATAGTTGGTAGCCTAATGTATGCTCAAACCTGTACTAGACCGGATATCAGTTTTGCGGTCGGTATGTTAGGGAGGTATCAAAGTAATCCAGGAAGGGAACATTGGCAAGCTGCAAAGAAAGTGTTGAGGTACTTACAAGGCACGAAAGATTACATGCTCATGTATAGTAGATCCAATGAATTGGAGGTGATTGGATATAGCGATTCAGATTTTGCTGGATGCATCGATACTAGAAAATCGACTTTTGGTTACCTGTTTATGTTTGCTCAAGGAGCCATATCATGGAAAAGTGTGAAACAAACTATCGTTGCTTCATCTACTATGGAGGAAGAATTTGTGGCATGTTATGAAGCCACAATTCATGCATTATGGTTGCGGAACTTTATTTCAAGACTTGCGGTTGTCGACACCATTAGCAAGCCGCTGAAAATTTATTGTGATAACTCTACAGCAGTGTTTTTCTCAAAAAATGACAAGTACTCTAAAGGTTCCAAACATATGGAACTGAAGTATCTTGTTGTGAAAGATGAGGTTCAGAAACAAAGAGTGTCAATCATGCACATCAGGACAGAACTTATGATTGCAGACCCTTTGATGAAAGGGTTACAGCCAAGACAATTTAAGGAACATGTTCAAAGAATGGGTCTTGGTTGTATTAATAATAATTGATGTGTGACATTCTGAGCTCCTTTGTGTGTTTCTGATATACAATTATGTGTCTCTTGTTTTAATGTGGTAGTATGTACTTTATGTAATTTTAAACAAGAAAGAGTCTTATAAAGATATTATGTTTAATCATTATGATATAAGACATTATGTGGACCATTATGCTGTTTTATATAAATTATGAGTATAAAATGATGGATTGCTGGTATTATAGTATATGGAAGGGAATGCATTGAATTAATAATGCACAACCGCCATAACTCTCAGCAATTTAGCATAGTATGATGTTCAACACTTGATATTATGAATAATCGGGTCAAGTGGGAGAATGTTAGAAATCTGCTATTAGAAACTGCAATCGTTTCATTTACTTTTAACGTTATGCAGTTTCTAATCTTAATGTGACCCTATTAATTAGGTCATAAATAGAACGTTTCATTTACCTTTAACGTTATGTAGTTTCTAATCTTAATGTGACCCGATTAATTAAGTCATAAATAGACCGTTCTATAATTAGAACATTAGGTCTGTGATTAATCTTAAGCGTTGAATTGGTATATGATGGACGTACCAGATTTAGAGTTAAATGTTATATAAAGGATTGGGTCCTCTCTCTCCCAGCCAACAGATGTATTCTTCTCCATCAAGAAACACATAAAGAAATAGGGTTAGAGAGAGAAACCGAATTCTGAGAAGAAGAGTAATTATTAGAAGTCAGAAGAAGAAGATGACAGCCGTTACATCTTCCGTTGTTAACCAAGGTACGTCATCTTAAACAAAAAATCATATTAAGTTTTGTTTGTGAAATATTCGGTATTGGTGATCCTTGGGATATTACTTGAATTGTTCATCATTAATCATGAAAGATCGAACAGTAAAGAATTTCTGACATTTTCTGTTAAAGGTACTGGAAGTTAAAAATTGGCATTCGATCTTCCACTATATGAAGAGGTGAAAACTGCACATGAGGTGAACGTTTGGTTTTGAACCTTAAAATATGTAGAAATAAAAAGCGATCGTTTAATAAATAACAACCAAGCAAAAATTAATTGTTTCTTTCATCAAAAAGAAAATTCATTGAACCGAGCAAAATCGGTTTGGTTTGCTTGGTTTAATTCGTATGTATTATCTCGTTAATGTAATATGAAGTTAAAGTAGCTCATTGAGTTCATAAATATATTTGTGTAAATATGTAATAATTGTATTTTCTATGAAAACAAATTCATCATCTTTTAGAATCGTTAACATGGAGAAAAAATAATACCTTCAAGATGATAATATAAATATTGCTATTTGTATTGGTAGGCGCGTTCTTTAAAATAATTTAAACTTTATATTTGGTTTACTTGATTGACTTTGATTTCAAAATATTGAAAACTAAAATCGATCAAAAATCAAGTGATTATGGGAATAACTTTAATCAATTAACTAATTAAATTTACTTGAACTAATTCAGTTTGGTTGGTTTAAACCAATAGATACTCATCATAACCACAAACTCAACATTTGGTCTGAGGAATAAGTTTTTTTTTGAACTTTTTGTTCCGTTTATTGTTTGTTTATGATATTCTCAGAAGTATTAAATGACGGTATTTCTCTTTTAGTGGGTGCTGTATATTTTTGAAGTCAGAACTAATAAACATGTTGCTCTTGCCAAGTAAATGGGAAGTAAAATTTATTTTTAAAAGATAAAACGACACTTCAGATATGCAGATCTATCATATCATATTTGCTGATGCAAGTAACTTACTAACTTTTAACTGCAGCAAAGTAAGTAAAGTGTTTTAAAAAAAATCCAGACAAATTTTCATGGGAGACTGGTTTTTCAAATTATTGGCATAAATATGCTAGTTTACAAACTATTTGCAAATATAGGCTGGTTTTGGCTAGCTCAGCAATGAGCTGGTCAGTATTTAAAAAAATATACAGAGCGCATTTGTGAAATACGCCCCTTCAAATTGCACTGGCGCATCTGTCAAATGCGCCAGTGTGATTTTTTTTCCAAGGATCGGACAGCAAGTAGTAGCTTTGTTCATTTGTCTCAAAACAAATTCGAGCTAGAAAACCCAATTTTCTAACATTCTTTCATTCATCTCAAAATTCATCAAAATCTCCTCAAAATTTTAAAACATACAATGATCATTCTAAAGGACGACTAAATCTTTTTTGGTTATTGTTTTTGAGAAATTTGGATGAATGTGCACAATATTCTTGGGATAGTACTATATTTGCAACATTATATAATGAGTTAACAAATTTTGAACTCAGGAAATCCAAATCTATAGCTGGTTGTCTCTCGCTTTTACAGGTATAATATGAATATGTATATTTGTTATATAATCATATGTATTATTTAATTCTAGTGTATTCAAATTTTTGATTGATTTTACAGCTTTAGTCATGGACACATCTTCCCGTTGGTTTTCTAAATGTGTCTTCATCCATACAGATCGACAGGACATTGCCTTATAGTGGAAGGTAGTTAATTTCCAACTACATTTACATGTGTGTATTTTTGTACTAATAAAAACCTAATTGTTTAATTATATAATTATTTATATATGTGGTTTAGTTCAAGTAGTCGGGTTGAGTCTCCAAAGCAGGTGACCACTTACTATCGCGACCAGCTCGACATGTTAACGGATGAAGCTGTTATATGGAATCCATACACACATGATGTACTAGTCGATCTCCCACAGATATGTCTAGGTGAGATACATAGTTGTCTTTGTAAGACATCTATCATATGCATGCGAGATGTAGAGATGTATAATCCTGATCGAGTGATGCGACAGTTTGGTCTTCATCAACGCATTATTGATCCATGCGAACCAAAGCCAAATTTGAAGTTTGCTATCATTCAGTGGAACGATATACATAACTGTATTGTACGCCAACAGTTTCCTACCATTCCTATTTCGAGATACATGACTTGGTATTGGTCGATTACTCGAAGATTCATTGTTGTAGATCGGACTTCTCATGAACGTGCATACAACGCTCGTACATCGCTTGAGCGAGATGTGGCAAATCTTCATATTATCATGATATTTTTAGTTCGTTGGCTTGAATTGTTCCTTCACTTGAATTATGTTTCTAATTTTGAATAAATAATTACAACTTGTTGGTCGATGTACTAGAGACGGTAGGAAGAGAGTTGGACAATATCGGACATGGTAGAGCACCCGAACGAGAAGTCCAACCACGGTGTCTTGATTTCAAGAAACTTATTGATACACTTCTTTTCAAAAATCGATTAGCACGACCAACCCTTTCCGAACAAGCTATGCAGACTAGAAAGCGAAGAACTAAAAGAATGCAGGATACACACCAATCGCAAGCCGCTGAATCTTCTCAACCACCACCTACTCAGGACGATCCAACTCAACTATGAATATTACTATTTTTAGTTTAATATTAGTTTGCTTTTGTAATCGAACTAGAATTTCTACTTTAATGCGAATGTAATCGAATTCTAACTATGTTATGGTTGAAATTGTTTAATGGTAATTTTATTTGTCAGCTTTTATATGGGTAAATGTTTGCTATTATTTAAGATTGGAATATTGTGTGGTATAAATAGGATTGTTTGACGATGAAGGATGCTGACACTTGCTCTTCAGATTTGGACAAAAAATTACACTAACGCATTTGGCAGATGCGCCAGTGTAAGTTTAAAGGGGCGCATTTCACTGAAGCACCCCGTGTTATTTTTTTTTAAATTACTGGCTAGCTCATCGCTGAGCTGGCCAAAACTGGCAAATAGTTTGTAAACTAGTCTATTTATACTAATAGTTTGAAAAACCAACATTTTTTGAAAATTTGTAGAAATATACATATATATATTAAATGGCGTGGAAGAAAAGAAGAAGTTGGAAGATCCTAATTATTCCAATAAATAGAAGAAGTGAAAGATACAAGATAGTTTTTTATATTTTCAGAAGGTAGATGACAGAAAAATAAAAATAATTAATTAAATAATCACTAAAACCATTTTTCAAAATTTAAACTACACGTTGAATCGTTTTAAAATCAAACACTGCCTAATCAACTCTCTTACTTGAAATCAGCCACGTTGATAATTTTTGTTTGCAGTTTGAACTAATAGAGTGTCGTAACTTTTCTAATCTTGTGGAAATGGCTTCATAATTATGTTGGTGGAAGTATCCTTCAATTAGACATGATTCATTTCTTCTAACAAATTAATTTTGTTATCTATTTAACATTTCTCTTGGTTGCTTTTTGATCATGTAAGATTCTTTTATATACTCGAAAAAGGTACTTTTACTTTTTTCGTCAATTATACCCTAAATCATCATCTTTATCATTTATTTCGTACATAAGAACGGTGCTTGAGCGGAGCAAAACATGGTAAAATTGTACGCAAGCTTATCCCATTATACTAGATATTGTTTTCGAAACTTGGTGACATAAACAAAAAAATGTAGCATGCATGAGTAGTTTCAAAAGTTTGAAATAGAATTCGTTTGGATGATCTTTATAACAAATCCTTATTTTGTTTATTTATTTATCATCGTATTTACTATTTTATTACATTGATCATAAGGTGAGCGATGATGTGGTCGAATAGGAAATTATATACTAACTAGTTAAGTGAGTGTAGTAAGGCACCTGGAAGCATTAGTTCGTTAATGATTAGAGTTAAATGATAGAGTAATAGCTAAAAGAGAATAGGAAAACACAGTTAAGGATAAATATTTGTTTTTTTAGCCAAAAACTATGCCTCTTTTTTCCTCTTCCCAAGGATAAACTTCACCGCGTTATTCATCAAGCATCCAACAAAATTTAAATCTAAGGCCCATTGACTGATAGGGAAAATGATTAAGGAAAAACGGTCAGTGGAAATTACGTCGAATGCTGTTACGTTGGCATTTTAATGCAAAACGATTGAATTTTCAAAATTACACCGGTTGGGCAGACATGATAGATACGTCGACATATCTAAAGTAAGTCGGACGTAATTCTTGTTATACGACTAGTCGAGAGTTGTCAGGAAAAACATATCAAAACTCATATCTTTCTCTCTTCTATAATTCTAACAAGTAAAAATGACTTCATCATCTTCAGTCTTGTCCACCAAAAAAACCATTCAAGAATGTTTGGAACTCGAAACATCCAAATTCATGGATATTTTCTTTCTGTTGCACTCGCTTTTTCGATTCGTAAAGAAAATCGAGTTCATGTCTGGTGTCCAAAAATATTTGCTTGACAACTACGCCACTGAGTACACTTTATTGTCCTTATTTTCAAATGGGATAACCATCTCAGGCTTTGCAATCATTATCAAAATTTGATGATGGTGAAGAGGGCTATCTAGGACGCTCATAGGAAAGTCATCACATGCGATGATGATTTTTGGCTCGAACAAAAGCACATGACATTCTATTTCTAAAGGTTCTCAGAATTCATTCTCTAACCGGTTGGGCGCGATGGTTTCTACTGGAGCAGCAGGGTACATCCGGTTAATGGAGCGTATTCATTCCACGATCAGATTTATTTCACCATCCCTCCATTTTTGTTCTACAATGAAGTTGTGCACCTCTTTAGGCCAACGAGGAGTGATGCAGCTCAGGACAGAAGTAAAGGTCTAAGTCGCACACGACTTAAGGATTTAAGTCGCATACGACTTAACGAAGAAGTTATAGGTCGTCCACGACCTAAAGAGTCACGAGAGGAGGAGGTGCAACTTAACTGGAAACCAGGGGAAGAAGTTATCTCGAGTTTGCGACCTAAGGACCAAGTGTTAGGTCGAGAGCGACCTAACGAAAGCTTAAGTCGTTTGGAAAAGTTGAGTCGTGTACGACCTAAGATAATGGGAGCTAACAAGGAAATTCGCGAAGAAGTGCTAAGTCGTGACCGACTTAATGGAAAACCAAGAGTTAACTTGTTTTTAGGTCGTATACGACCTAACGAGCTAAGGGGTAGGTCGCTGGAACGACCTAGCAAGATACAACTGGGAAATAAGTCGCCTGTACGACCTAACAGGGTGCTATGACCTAACAAGTCACGACCTATGATAGGTCGCAGGAAACAGGAACGACTTAAGATAGGTCGCTGGGGGATCTGGAGAGATAAGTCGTGAGGTCTTAAGTCGCGAGGACTTAGGTCACACAGTTTTATGAAGCGCTCTTTTAAGTCGCTGATGAAGCCTGATGCCGTTGATTCTTATGCCGCCTTAATCTCTGCCGTTGATTCGTTAAGTCGCATGAAACTGGTTATCTCTTAAGTCGTTACATGTTTAGGTCGTTACCGACCTAAGATAAGTCGCTGAAGCAATGCCGCATGCCTTTAAGTCACTCGCTGATGATAAGTCAATTCAAGTGTTAAGTCGTGAAGTTTAGGTCGTTTCCGACCTATGGGTTGTAAAAGCGCTATGTTGTATTTGCTTATGTTGTGTTGTTTTTAAGTCGCGACTGTTTTAGGTCGTCTATGATAGGTCGGCGGGTTTTTAAGTCGTAATGTTTTAGGTCGGCTCCGACCTAAGAGTTGTACCGTTTTAGTTTTTGAGTCGTGTGGGGTTGTAGCCTATAAATAGGCAAGTTGTCATTTGTAATAGTTAGTTGATTTGAAATAAAACTCTTGTTTTGTTAGCTTTGTGCTTTCACCCAATTGGTAGTCGAGTGTAATCTCCTATCTCCTCTTTCGGTTAATCGAGTGCGCTCGATTCAACGACTGCAGAAGCCGATTCACGGAATCTAGTGCGCTAGATCAACGTGTGAAGAATCGCAGATCTTTGAACCCGGTATCGTGCGCGATCAACGAGTTCGGGATAGCTAGAATTCGGCATCTTCGGATCAACGAATTCGGGCATTTCAGTATTCATCAATCCACCGATTGCAACTTTCATCGATCGACATTGTTTTGTGTAATCCGCTGCGTCAGTTTTGGTATCAGAGCTTGTTTTAGCCAATCATAGCTAAATCGAGTCTTGGAGCCGATTTGTTTGAAGTTTGAAGTTGTTGTTCATCGTGTTCATCGCAAATTGCAACAAAGGGGGGGTTTTCGATCCATTTCACTTTGGATCTAAGTTCGAATTGTGTTTGAATTTTAAGTGGGCAAGTTAGAGCTTCGGTCGAGCTAAGGGAAGCAAGGAAGGCCATGTACATCACTTTGAAAGTCAAAACCAAGAATTGGAGAGTTTGTAAAGTTTCAAATCATGCCGCCGAGAAGAGCTAATCGTCACCAAAACGTTGAAGCTTTGTATCGAAGAGAAGAAGCTAATGAGATGGAGCAAAGAATCAATGAGAACTTTAGTGAAAAGCTTAACGAAGGAATTGGTCGGTTAGAGAAAATGATTTTAGAGATGAATTAGAATCGGAGAAGGGTTTCACCTGAATCTAACCATGGGGGAAGTAGAGTCTCGCCACAGTCCAATCGAGACAGAAGTGTTGATGATGATCAAAGGCGTGGGAGGAACGTGAATGATCGTGAACGGAGGAATGTAGATAGAAGGGATGATGGTGGTAGACGTGATGGTAGTAGAGATGTGGGTGGACGAGATAGACAACGATATACATCTGATTTTGAAGAGGAGTATGATGGTGGAAGTGTTTGAGGACAAGGACGAGGACAAGGAAGAAATCACTCTGAGTATGATCACAAGTGGGAGTCGGGGATGAAGACTGAAATTCCTGAATTCAAAGGTGGTATGCAAGCGGAGGAGTTTCTAGATTGGGTGGCTAATGTTGAAGAAATTTTTGATTTCAAAGAAGTTCCAGAACATCGTAGAGTGAAGTTGGTTGCTACAAGGTTGAGGGGTAGAGCTTTGGCATGGTGGTAGCAAACCAAACTTACACGTGAACGGATGGGAAAGTCAAAGGTTGAATCTTGGGAGAAGATGAAGAAATTGATGAAAGCAACGTTCTTACCTTACAATTATCAATCTTTGATGTATCAACGTTTGCAGAATTTGAGGCAGGGCACAAAGAATGTTAATGATTACGTGGATGAATTCTATCAGCTTATTGCGAGGAATGATATTATGGAAACGGAAGAGCAGCTGACATCTAGATTCATTGGGGGATTGCAAATGCAGATTCAGGATATGGTTAACATGTTTGATCCCAGATCTGTAGCGGAAGCACATCAGAAAGCGTTGGCTTGGGAGAAACAGGGACGACGAGGAGGTGGTGTGTTTACAAATTCCAATAATCAAGTGAAGGGTGTTAGTGGAAGTTCTAATGTTTCAAAAGTTGTTGCAAAACCAGTTGTGAATGAGGTTGGGAAGGCGAAAGTCAATAATGGTTTCAAGTGTTATAATTGCCAAGAAATGGGCCATAAAAGTAGTGAATGTCCAAAGCCAAAGAAGAGAGCTATGATAGCGGAGGTTGAGGATGAGGATGAAGAAGCTGAATGTTCCAATTCACCACCTGATGAGGAGGAAGAAGAAGTGTCGGGAGACGAAGGTTATAATCTAATGATGAAGAGGTCCTGTTTAACACCAAAGCAAGAGGAGGATTGTAGTTGGTTAAGGAGCAATATTTTTCAGTCAACATGTACCATTCTGGGGAAGGTTTGCAAATTTGTTATTGATGCTGGAAGCTGTGATAATATAATTTCTTCAGAAGCTGTGAGGAAGTTGGCATTGAAGACTGAGAAACATCCGAAACCGTACAAGCTAGCTTGGTTGAGGAAAGGCGGGGAGGTGAAAGTTGGACGAAGGGCTTGTGTGAAGTTTTCAATTGGAAAGAAATACAAAGATGAAATCTGGTGCGATGTGGTAGATATGGATGTCTGTCATTTGTTGCTGGGGAGACCGTGGCAGTATGATAGAGCGGTGCAACATGATGGGCGTACCAACAGTTACAGTTTCATGTTTGAAGGCACAAAGATTACTCTAGTTCCAAAGAAGCGACAACAGGAGGAAAACAAGTTGGAGGAGATTGAAGAGCTTAAAACTTTGTTATCTTTGAAGGAGTTTGTGAAGGAAGTAGAGGAGGAGCCTGAAGTGTTTTTGTTGATTGGGCGAGAGAGCAGTAAAGAGATTGAAATTCCGGAAGAAGCGAAGCCAGTTTTGAAAGAATTTGACGATGTATTTCCAGAGGAGTTACCAACGGAGTTACCACCGTTGAGGGATATACAACATCAGATAGATCTTGTTCCAGGTGTTGTGTTGCCACACAGACCACATTATCGAATGAGTCCAAAGGAACATGAAGAATTGAGGAGGCAAGTGGAAGAATTGCTTGAACAGGGGCGTGTGCAGGAGAGTTTAAGTCCTTGTGCTGTACCAGCTTTATTGGTACCCAAAAGGGATGGAACGTGGAGGATGTGCACAGATAGTAGAGCATTGAATAAGATCACAGTCAGATACAGATTTCCGATGCCGAGGCTTGATGATTTATTGGATCAAATTAGTGGGTCCGTAATCTTTTCTAAGATTGACTTGAAGAGCGGTTATCATCAGATTCGCATTAGACCAGGGGATGAATGGAAGACAGCGTTCAAGATGAGGGAAGGATTGTATGAATGACTGGTAATGCCGTTTGGTCTATCGAATGCACCAAGTACGTTCATGAGGGTGATGAACCAAATTTTCAGGCCATACATTGGGAAATTTGTGGTGGTTTACTTTGATGATATTCTGATCTACAGTGCTAGTACAAAAGAGCATGTTCAGCATTTGAAGAAAGTGTTAATTATTCTTCGTGAAGAACAATTCTATGCTGCTACAAAGAAGTGTGTTTTTATGGCGAGGAGTGTTTTATTTCTGGGGTATGTTGTGTCGGAAGAAGGAATACAGGTTGACCAAAGTAAAATCGAAGCTATCAGAGATTGGCCGCAACCCAAGACAATAACGGAAGTTCGTAGTTTTCACGGGTTGGCTTCTTTTTATCGAAGGTTCATTCCACACTTTAGTAGTGTGATGGCGCCTGTGACTGATTGTATGAAGGGTAAACAGTTTGCATGGACGGAGGAAGCCGGGGTTGCTTTTGATCGAATCAAAGGACTCTTGATGTCTGCACCAATTCTAATATTACCAGATTTTCAGCTAGTGTTTGAACTACACAATGATGCATCCAAGGTTGGGATTGGAGGAGTGTTGAGTCAGAGGGGACGTCCGATTGCATACTTTAGCGAGAAGTTATCAGGAGCAAAGATGAGATACGGTACATATGATGTGGAATTTTATGATGTTGTGCAATCTATTAAACACTGGAGACACTATCTATTTCAAAAAGAGTTTGTTCTTTACACTGATCATGAGGCATTGAAGCATTTACAAGGGCAAGACAAAATTTCAACGAGACATGCATCATGGATTGCATATCTGCAACAGTTTACTTTTGTTGTTAAACACAAGTCAGGAGTGACGAATCGTGTAGCTGATGCTTTGAGCCGAAGGAATCACTTGTTAACTACGATGAAAGTTGAAGTAACAGGATTTGATGTGTTACCAGAATTATTTGACGAAGATCCTTACTTTGCAAAGTTTGTTGATAAAGTCAAGAATGGGGAGACGGATGAGTTTTTGATGGTAGATGGTTTTCTGTTCAAAGGAAATCGATTGTGCATACCTGATTGTAGTTTGAGAATGAAGATTGTAAAAGAGCTACATGAAGAAGGACATGTTGGGAGAGACCGTACATTACAGTTGATTTCACAGTCTTACTTTTGGCCATCAATGAGGAAAGAGGTGGAGAGGTTTGTGGAGCGATGTCATATCTGTCAGGTTTCGAAAGGAACTGCGACTAATGCTGGTTTATATATGTCGTTACCTGTACCAACTAAACCATGGGTTGATGTGAGTATGGACTTTGTGTTGGGGTTGCCGAGAACGCAGCGTGGTAATGATTCCATTTATGTGGTGGTTGACCGATTTTCGAAAATGGTACATTTTATTGCTTGTAAGAAGACGGCGGATGTTGTTCATGTTGCTCAGTTGTTTTTCAAAGAGATATATCGACTTCACGGATTGCCAAAGTCGATTGTGTCGGATAGGGATACTCGTTTTCTAAGTCATTTTTGGCTACGTTTGTGGAAGATGGTGGGAACGAAGTTGAACTTTAGCAGCGCTTATCATCCGCAAACGGATGGACAGACCGAGGTTGTGAACAGATCATTGGGAAATTTATTACGATGTCTGGTGCAAGACAATCTGAAGAGTTGGGATGTGAAGTTATGTCAAGCAGAGTTTGCTCATAATCATGCTGTGAACCGTAGTACGGGTTTCAGTCCGTTTCAGATTGTATATTCTAGTTTGCCAAAGGGTCCGTTGGAGTTAACGATCATACCACAACCAAAGAAGACAGTCAAGCGAGCTGCTGACTTTGTTGAAGGATTGACAGAATGTCATAAAATCGTTCAGGAATGATTGGAGAAAGCAAATGAAAAGTACAAACGATCTGCAGATTTGAAACGAAGAAGTGTTGAGTTTAATGAAGGAGATATGGTATATGCTGTGTTAACGAAAGATCGTTTTCCAGTGGGCGCTTATAACAAATTGAAAGCCAGAAAAATTGGTCCTGTAGAAATTGTGAAACAGATTAATGAAAATGCTTATAAATTGAAGCTGCCGGAGGATGTGTACACTTCTGATGTGTTCAATGTTAAACATCTCGTACCATATCATGGGGATGAACGAGCTGATGTGGAAGAATTTACAAATTCGAGGTCGAATTTTTCTCAACCTGGGGAGGATGATGCAGCTCAGGACAGAAGTAAAGGTCTAAGTCGCACACGACTTAAGGATTTAAGTCGCATACGACTTAACGAAGAAGTTATAGGTCGTCCACGACCTAAAGAGCCACGAGAGGAGGAGCTGCGACTTAACTGGAAACCAGGGGAAGAAGTTATCTCGAGTTTGCGATCTAAGGACCAAGTGTTAGGTCGAGAGCGACCTAACGAAAGCTTAAGTCGTTTGGAAAAGTTGAGTCGTGTACGACCTAAGATAATGGGAGCTAACAAGGAAATTCGTGAAGAAGTGCTAAGTCGTGACCGACTTAATGGAAAACCAAGAGTTAACTTGTTTTTAGGTCGTATACGACCTAACGAGCTAAGGGGTAGGTCGCTGGAACGACCTAGCAAGATACAACTGGGAAATAAGTCGCCTGTACGACCTAACAGGGTGCTACGACCTAACAAGTCACGACCTATGATAGGTCGCAGGAAACAGGAACGACTTAAGATAGGTTGCTGGGGGATCTGGAGAGATAAGTCGCGAGGTCTTAAGTCGCGAGGACTTAGGTCGCGCAGTTTTATGAAGCGCTCTTTTAAGTCGCTGATGAAGCCTGATGCCGTTGATTCTTATGCCGCCTTAATCTCTGCCGTTGATTCGTTAAGTCGCATGAAACTGGTTATCTCTTAAGTCGTTACATGTTTAGGTCGTTACCGACCTAAGATAAGTCGCTGAAGCAATGCCGCATGCCTTTAAGTCGCTCGCTGATGATAAGTCAATTCAAGTGTTAAGTCGTGAAGTTTAGGTCGTTTTCGACCTATGGGTTGTAAAAGCGCTATGTTGTATTTGCTTATGTTGTGTTGTTTTTAAGTCGCGACTGTTTTAGGTCGTCTATGATAGGTCGGCGGGTTTTTAAGTCGTAATGTTTTAGGTCGGCTTCGACCTAAGAGTTGTACCGTTTTAGTTTTTGAGTCGTGTGGGGTTGTAGCCTATAAATAGGCAAGTTGTGTCATTTGTAATAGTTACCTGATTTGAAATAAAACTCTTGTTTTGTTAGCTTTGTGCTTTCACCCAATTGGTAGTCGAGTGTAATCTCCTATCTCCTCTTTCGGTTAATCGAGTGCGCTTGATTCAATGACTGCAGAAGCCGATTCATGGAATCTAGTGCGCTAGATCAACGTGTGAAGAATCGCAGATCTTTGAACCCGGTATTGTGCGCGATCAACGAGTTCGGGATAGCTAGAATTCGGCATCTTCGGATCAACGAATTCGGGCATTTCAGTATTCATCAATCCACCGATTGCAACTTTCATCGATCGACATTGTTTTGTGTAATCCACTGCGTCAAGGAGTGATGAGAGTACATCACAGATAATGACAAAACTAAATAGTACTAATCCGCATTAGTTTGACGACGTATATTTCACTCTAGGTGATATGTGTCATACCTCCTACCCCGTTCTATTGTACCCGACTGGCTTAAACGAAAGGCCAAGCGCCATGGTGCTGCCGGACCTTCGACTACAACTGATATTGTTCAACATCCAACTGTGGGAGGAAGCTATGAAACAACTTTGTGATATGGATATCAGTTCAACCTCCGACCGTGGAAGGAAGCTATGAAACGACTTCGTGATATGGATTTCAGTTCAACCTCCGACTGTGGAAGGAAGCTATGAAATAACTTCGTGATATGGCCAGTTATCTAAACATGATATGGCTACTGTTAGTATCGATTTTTCAAAGCCAGAAAAATTAGACTTGGTTACATCGATGCTGGAAATCGACGGTCCAAAGATGTAACGACCTAAAAATTTGACCACTTTAATTGGGGATATTTAATTTATTTTAAATATCCAAATATGGATTATTTTTAACAAATAATCAAGTTTTGTGAAATGAATGATAATAATGACCTATTTTGGAGAAATATGGATTATTTTTGCAAAAAATCCGGACCCACTGGAATTCGGGTTGTTACATGTAACGACCAGGTATTCCTAACCATTCGCATCCGCACATGTCGGATTTGAATTGCTCAAAAATTTCAGATTGTTAATTTATATTTGGCAAAACTTAGCATATACAGTAAATAAATCAATCACAGAATCACAGACATGAAGTAATATAACAACAAGCAGCGGAATAGATAAATAGTAGTTCATGAAGTACTATATGAACGACAGAGTTTGAAATAAAATACAACAAAATATCCCAAATATGGTGAAGTCTCGGATACAAACAGATGACATCTCTGAAAAAATCAACTGGAAAAGCTGAAAGTTGAATAGGTACAGATGGATCTCCAAGTGAAGCTCCAACTCCAAAGGTGAGTCTCAAATGCTGTGACACTCAGTCTGACCCGAGCGTAAAGTAAAACACAAAACACTCGAGTCAGGATTAACATTCTTATATTAATAAATTTAACTCAAGTGAAATGTCAACTGAAACACAAGTAACTTAAAGGATTTTTTGGGATTTCCATCCTCTAAGGATTCGTGGAACTATCTACTATGTAGTAATATACGCTATTATAATATGTCTAAAGTAAAGTAAACTATTAAAATAGCGTTAAGGCGTTACCCATATCCCCCTTAACACATTTTTATAATGTTGTAGTCTATACAGATACTGTAAACTCCACTCGCAAGTGGGCTACCAGGGAGCACTCCATAGGTACGACACAAAACAAACTCGTAGAAGGCACGATAGGGCATGCGACACGTCACTCGAGGCAATGCCAGGGTAGATATACCGTTTGCTGATCCAGACTGGTGGTAACGCATAGCAGCTACTATCGCCCACCTCGTGACACACTCCTAAATCAAAGGGTGCACCCAATCAAATCACAAAAGCAATAGAATGGTATCGAAGAAATGTGCCCGATCGGAGAAATGACCTCACATGGCCCGGCGTGGCTCCTGTTTTAGCCGCATCAAGCTGACTCACGGGAGTCAGGGCTACGTAAATACCATATAGAATCGTCACCAAATAATCCTACTTCATTCTGGAATCTCCACCACGTACACAGTTGTTAAAGTGGTTTTCGGTATTAGCAGAGAGTATGACAATATCCGATCCCGGTCTCTTTAACAACCAAATGCTTATTTCACACCGTGGTCATTTCAAATTCAAATAGTTCATACTTCATATCAAAATATCATATTCATTTCAAAAACCATATCAGCTCGATACCATTATTCACTTTAAATAATATTCATTTCCAAAATCATAACACTTTAAAAATTATAACACTTTCGAAATTATAACACTTTCGAAATCATAGCACTCTAGAAATCATAGCACTTTGGAAATCACAACATTTTAGAAATCATAACAGTTTAGATATTGAAATAGTATATATAATAAATGGTTATAAATTAAAATAGTTTATATATTAAAATAATTTATATATTAAAATAGTTTATATATTTAAAATAATTTATATAATAAAATAGTTTCCTCCAATTTCGCAAATCGATTCAAATCATCTTAGATTCTACCATTCAATTTAACTCTGTTCCAGTTTAACCATCTCAAATTTAAAGTTCAAAGGTTCAAGTTTATATATTCAAACATTTACCATATAAATTTCATTTATATTTCAACATTTATCTTTATTTTATTTCAAATTGGAAAATATTCACTTAACCATTTATATAACAATTTATTGAAATCCCAATTTATACATTTAAATCAATATCCAATATTCAATCTCAATTTTTATTTAAAGTTGAGAATATTCATTTAATCACCCTTTTTATCAAATCAAGTTATAAATCAAGTTATAATCATACCTTTTTAAAATCTCAAAACTAATAAGTTTAATCAGTTCTTTCTTAAATTCAGTTATTAACCAATTTAAATTCCAAGTCAACATAAATTTATCTTCCCAACCTTTATTATTAAAGCTATAAATCTATTTTAAAATATTAATATAAATTTTAAAATAAATTTATTAAAACATATTATATACTAATTAAATTAAATATTATTAAATTAAATATTATTATTAATTGTAAGTTGTATTAAATCTTATTTTATATATTTTAAAATAATAAAACTAAAAGAAAATCTTAAAATTTATATTTTTCAAAACTAACTTATAAATTAAAATTTCCAGAACATATTAATTTAAAATATAAATTTATACATATATAGAAATTACATTTATATATATTTCATAATATAAAAATCAAAATTTATTAAAACTATATATTTTCTTTCAAAACTTTGGGAATCATTTTTAAAATATAGACCAACGGTGTCCGTATATAATGTTCTATCCTATGGTCAAGTGATACAAATATTTATCATATCAATCCGCAATTTAAATATCTACGGGTGTATATCATTTCAACCCGCAATCACAAATTTAAAATCAATGAAAATCGCTTGGGTTTATCATTTCAACCCATAACGATTTTCTCATATTCTACAAAATCGTTCGGGTATGTATCATTTCAGCCCATAGGGAATTCTAAACTAACAGGGAACTTGCAGAGTGAGAACAGTTATGATAATAATATAACATATCAACAACATGCATATATCATCAGTGGTAAATAAAATAAAATATAAACAACAGGATATGATGTCATATCTCACATGTGAACAATTACAGATAATAACATATCATATATATCAATTATAAAATTAACATTTCAATTTAGCAGCATATTTCAATTGTCGTTTCAAATGAAATCAAATTTAATAAATATAAGAATGTTAATCATGAGTGATTGCTCACCTTTCGAGGGTAGAGAACACGAAATGAGAAGCAACTGATACAGATACGCACACGAATATGTGCACGACATGGGACACGACAAGCAAGCAAGGTGGATATGGATTCGACGAAGAAGGCTGATAATAAGGAACCAATGAAACAAATCAGAATCAGCTTGATAAAGACGGAAAATGAAATTTTTTCTAAAATCGATATTAAATTCAAACACGTATATTTATTATATATATATATATATATTCTTCTAAGAATCAATATTTCAATGAACATGTGCGGACAATATCCAAATATATACATGGTACTTAAACTATATGTAGGCTAGTAATCACGATAATATATACTTAAATATACATATAAAAACTAGCATATAAACTTACACACTTATTATATTATTATTATTATTATTATTATTCAATAAGCTTAGTTTATAATAAAATACATATGTAAACTCATTAAGATCCTATATATACTCTTATGCGAACCTATGTCTGTGAACAACAGTGTAACAACCCGCATTTATACGATAATATATTTAAATATTTTATTTAAATATGACATCGTCTATTCGTATTTAAAATCCTAAATATGAATTTTTGTCGTGGTCGAATCCGTTGTTCTAATGGATTCAAATCGTGTTTTAAATATCACCAAAGTGTTTAATCATCATGGTTTGCTATTTTTAAATTCAATGGGCTTAATATTGTTGTTTGGCCCATTAAAATTATCTCCCTTGACCGTGGTTTTCTTCAGGCTGATGCCTTGGCCTCTCCCTATTATTCATTTTGTCATTTCACGTTCAAAATAAACGAACGAAATAAAATAGTCAGAGAGGAGAAGGCGACTAGGGTTTCGCGGCTCCCCCTCCTCTTGAAGCCAACGCTCCTCCTCCTCCTGGTGCGTGCTCAAGTCGTGAGGTGCCCTCAACGGCAGGCTAGGGTTCACAGCGACGCTGGCGGAGCTCAAGGCTAGGGTTTGGAGCAATCGAGAGCGTGAGTCGTTCGTGTATTCGTCGTTGTAAGGTGAGTACTTCTCGTACTCACACTTCTAAATCCTATTTCAGTATTTCGTGCATCACTTATTTATAGTGAGTCTGATTTCTTATTTAATTGATGAATTTGGGGGGGGGGGATTTCAGTTTGCTGCCTTTATCGAATATATGATTTTGGGGTATTTATTCATGATTAGTGGCGATTTTGAGCCGCTACTACATTTTTTTGGGTTCCACAGTTTGGGTTGTGAATTTCTGGTGACTTCGGTCACTAGATGTTTTTGCTTTGGTCTCGCTGCAGTGTTGTTATATGTTGCAAACTTGCATTTCAGTGTGCTTCAAATCTAGTTCATGTATATACATACATACATGTGTGTATATATGTGTATTCCCGTGCATTTGATTGATTGATTGTAGTCTTCTTCACTTGATATTTGTTATGCAATTGTAATTGCACTTGGTTACTTCTGATATGTTCATTTCAAGTTTTCATACTGAAGTCTTGGTCATTTCTATTCTGAGTTCTCTGGCATGTTCCTTGATAACTTTCTGGAGCTTGCTTGTATTCATTCCAGTCTGGTCTCTGTCTTGTAGCATCCAGTTTGCCTTTGTTGGTTTGATAGTGCACTTTTATTTGAGCTACAGTTGCATAGCTTGAACTTGGATCTAGTTTGTATTGAGTTGTAGCTGATCATCTTGAACTTGTTGCATTCCATTTTCATGTGTACATCTCTCTGACCTTTACATGCAGTCTGATTTTTTTTTGCTTTAAGTCCATTTCGGGGTGACATATATGCTCCTGTGTTCATGTGCTCTGGTCACTTGAGACTTTGCACTTTGGTGCTCCAGTTGAGTTGAAACCATAGTATTCAAGTGTACATGCTGCATCCTTGACATCTTTACTGTTGGGTGAACTGATTTTCTTCGAACTTCATATGCACATTTTTGAGTTTCTCTTGCAGTCTGTTTGACATACTTCAAGTAGTCTTCATATATACTTGTTTATGTCTTCACTGCATGGCTTTTAATTTAAGTTGCATTGCTTATATCTGTACCATTGACTGTTGTACTGATATCACTTCTTGGTACACCTCTTTATAGTCCTCATTACACCGCATAGTCCTCGTGAAAATTATTCTTTTGTCTGCCTTGACTTCATGTAGCTCCTCAGGTGGCTGTACACTGGTATTCGATAGCTTTGGGTCTGTTGATTCACTGGCCTTTGTATTTAATCTGGACATTTTACTTGTGCACATTTGTCTCACAGATCCCCTCGAGTCTGTGGCATTACTGGCACTATCCAATATCACGGTTGCATACTGTATATGTAGTGCCATTGACAGTTGAGTCTTCATTTGATAGTTATATTTCCTCGAATATCAGGTTGTCTTCACCTTGAAATCTATAGTCTGACTTTATGGAGTTGATTATCCATTGTTGTCTTGTTTGCATATCTGTGCCATTGCTTTGTTTAATTCTTTCTCACTGTGACTCTGGTTTGCTTTGTAACTGATTCATTACTCGTTGCCATTCACTTAATATCAGTTGCATTCCCTTGAATCATTTCATGTTGGAACCATTGTACGGGTGACATTGTGGTGACTGCAGTTTAGTCGCAGTCTGCCCTTGTCTTTGCACCTGTTTGCCACTGTAGTTTCATCGCGGTGGTTGCTTTGTATTCGCTTTGTATATTTTGACCAGATCTTGCTATCCAGTGTCTTACATGCAATTTTGGTCCTTGTTGTTTTGCATTGCATTAAGGGGATCTGTTTTCAAATCCACTTGTGTTGAACCCGATTTCGGGGCTTGACCTGGTGATCATTTGTGACTTCCATTGAGCTTTTGTGTATCTCCTGCGATAGTGGCGAGGCAGTACACGCGTGCGTGTACTGCAGCCCTATCAGATTTGACAGTATTAAATTGATATCTCGATTTGCTGAATTGTTTCGTTGGTTAAATTCTATATTTCGAAGTTGTATTTTGATTTTCGAATCCTCTGATTTGCTGTTTAACACTGATATGTGTTACATTTATCGTTATCCAATTCTCTTATTGAAGAGTTGGATATACGAGATTTCTGTTACTGTCGTCTATTTGTTATTTGATTATTATTGCTTCTGTGCATTAATAACTGAGTTTGAATTAGACTGACCCGTGTATTATTTTCTTTTAAATTTAATACACGGGTCAGACCGAGTATTTACAGGTTGTAGATTTTTAGCTTTGGGTTGCTGCTAGAGCTATGAAGACTTTTTTATATCATTTGAAGTGGTCTTCGTCCTGTTGTGGTAGGCAGTGTGTCTATTTTAAGATGATAATGTATTCATGTATATTAGTCGATAATGTACTTGTATATATAACTTCTTGAGTTGACAGTTGTAGTTGTATCATTTGTATTGTGTCAAATGTATTGTAACTGATATCAGTTATTATATATATGAGACTTTTCGTTCCATCTGTATTCCGCATTTATGTTATCTGTGTTATTTTTATATCTATTGTCCTGAACTAGTATAGCCACTGTGTAGTAGCTTTGAGTTTGTATCGGTATGTCGGATTTCCTCTAAAGATGAAATGCAATGTTTTATTATCTGACATATCGGTGCTCGCACAAAGCACTTACATAGATGGTCGCTCCTCAACAGCCTTATTCTCCGTGCTAGTTGACAACACTACACCGTAGTGTTCTTGGCTAGCGTGGGTATAGAGGTGGGGCCTCACAGCTTGGTATCAGAGCCTGGGGTTTAGGACAATTATAAAACATAACTTAGATGGAGCATGTGTTACAACTATTTGTCGATGTTTATCTCTAATATTTACATATGATTATTTTTGACTGTTAGGTATGAATTCCTAACGCTTATTCTTGTGTTTTCGGCTTTGAATTGATTTAGCCGATGTTGATTTTGTTCGAATCTCAGCAATTTCGAACTTGTTCTTTTGTGTTTTCCTCATCTGGATTTCCCTTCGACTTCGGTCACTTTGTTTTTGAGAAATTGCTAATTTCTTGATTTTCAAGACTCTGATTTTGTTTGCCGTTGGTTTCTTTGATAATGATGATTGATTCATTTTGTACTCGACTGCGGCTATTAATTGTTGACTTCGACATTGACTTGATTCTTACTTTTGTTGAAGTCATTTATGCATTTCTGCTCGTTTTGCTTTGTTTTTCCAGTTGATAATCGATTCTTCTTTTCTAATTAGTTGTTATCACCTTTGTCGATTTTGATAACTTCTATTTCTGGAATTTTTGGTATTCCTACTTTGATGAATTTGGAATCGAATTCTTTGGATTTTATTCACGTCTTCGAATGTGAAATTTTAGTGAATTGACTTGGTTTCCAAATTTAATCGACTCTTGATTATTTCCCCGATTTGTTGCTATCATTTATTAGCAACTTTGATGACATTTTCTTCGGGATTTTTGTGAACATACTTTCTGATGGATTCAGTATCGATTTCTTTGGATTCCATTCACATCTTCGTATGTGAATTCTTGTGATTGATTGTTTCTACAATCATTTTTGTGATTTGTCACTTTAAAAAAATATATAAAGGTTTTCTATACTAGTAGTAAATATTAAAATCCTTTTCTCCAAACGATTTCAAAACTATTTTACTATAAAGCTCTTTTTCTTAAACCGTTTTCCAATCTATTAGTATATGCAAGCCTTTATTTCACTCATATGAGAAATTGAATTAAACGGCCTAGTAAAACAAGTGGTATGAAACGCTTGCGTTTACTTCGTCGGTTAGCTCTTGGACTTGTTCGATTGAACTCTTTTTGTGACAATTTCCTAGTGCAGATCTACAATCTGTTCGTAAATATTTGAGTTAAGCAAGTGGTTATGGGACATGAAGCTAAACTCTTATATTTACTAGCTTAGTGTAATCGACACTTCTTTATGATCCATGACGATCATTTTTATGATTTAGACTAGCAATGTGCGATGTCTCTCGTCCGTGTGTTCGGACTTGCCTTTCTCGTCCGTGTGTTCGGACTTGCCTTTCTCGTCCGTGTGTTCGGACTTGCCTTTCTCGTCCGTGTGTTCGGACTTGCCTTTCTCGTCCGTGTGTTCGGACTTGCCTTTCTCGTCCGTGTGTTCGGACTTGCCTTTCCCATCCGTGTGTTCGGAAAATTAAATAAATAGCTTCCCATCCGTGTGTTCGGAAAATTAAATGGATAGCTTCCCATCCGTGTGTTCGGAAAATTAAATAAATAGCTTCCCATCCGTGTGTTCGGAAAATTAAATGAATAGCTTCCCATCCGTGTGTTCGGAAAATTAAATGGATAGCTTCCATGAGATAGGTTCTCGTCCGTGTGCTCGGACTTCCCCCTCTTTTTGTGATTTCTGGATTTCTTGTGATGATTTCTAGAATTTGTGCTTCACCAATTTTCGTGATTTCTATTGACAAGTTTTGTCAATTTTTGTGTATTGGTGAATTCATGTGTTATTGACTTGTTATGAATACAAGTTTAGGGTATGATATCCCTTTCTATCTTTGAGAAGATTCTTGTGACATTTTATTTTTGATGAATGAAAATTCATTTGGCATTATATTTTGATGCTAGTTATTTTGATGAGATTTTGATGTGTTAACTTCAGTACCCGTCAATTTTGAAATGGATTTACAAGCGGTTCTCCCGCAATACTGATATTGCTAATTTAATCACGTGTTTTCAAAATTCTTTATTTTTAAAAGTTGTTTCAAAAATATAAATTAAAATTGTTATCAAAATTTTTACAGCTTACATTTTCAAAAGAACGAGGAAGTGATTTAAACGTTTCAGAAAAATCGAGGACTATGACCCCTTTCTTTTACTGATTCGCTTAATTCCGGACTTGTCCGTTTGAGAATGTGAAATGTTATTTTTAAAACACACAATTCTTCACTTTCAAGAAAACGATAAAGAGATTTAAACGATTTAGCAAAAGTAAGGAGTATGGAACCATACTTTTACTACTTCGGTTAATTCCGGACTCGTTAATTGAATATTTATGACTTCTGATTATCGTTTTTGATAATCAGATGTTTGTGTTTCTGATTATCGTTTTTGATAATCGGATATTTCTGATTTCTGATTATCGTTTTTGATAATCGGATATTTGTGTTTCTGATTATCGTTTTTGATAATCAGATATTTGTGAAATTTGATTATCGTTTGAGATAATTAAATATTTTTCGATTTGATTAATCGAATATTTGTGTTTCTGATTATCGTTTTTGATAATCAGATATTTGTGAAGTTTGATTATCGTTTGAGATAATTAAATATTTTTCGATTTGATTAATCGAATGTTTGTGTTTCTGATTATCGTTTTTGATAATCAGATATTTGTGAAATTTGATTATCGTTTGAGATAATTAAATATATTTTTTTTCGATTTGATTAATCGAATATTTGTGTTTCTGATTATCATTTTTGATAATCAGATATTTGTGAAATTTGATTATCGTTTGAGATAATTAAATATTTTTCGATTTGATTAATCGAATGTTTGTGTTTCTGATTATCGTTTTTGATAATCAGATATTTGTGAAATTTGATTATCGTTTGAGATAATTAAATATTTTTCGATTTGATTAATCGAATATTTGTGTTTCTGATTATCGTTTTTGATAATCAGATATTTGTGAAATTTGATTATCATTTTTGATAGTTAAACCTATTTGCGATTTGAAAATTCGATTATCATTTTTGATGATTGAATATTTGCGATTTTGAGATTTGAGCTTCGTCTTTTTCTTTGGCGATTCAGGTGAGTAATTTGATTTACTCGCATTCAATTCGTGCAGTACGTGAATTCTGCTCTATTTCCTTTTTCTTTTAAATGCTGGAACTCGATTGATCCTTGCTTTTGATAGTCGTCTGATTTTGATTCCTTGATCCCCACGATTGTTGATTCTTTTGATTTGAATCAGTCGAACCTCTTGACTTCATATCTAATACTTCCCCTGCTGACATTTGCTTTGCTTATGCAATCGACTTTGCCATGCTCTTTTGGTTGTTACCTTTTGTCCATTCATTCCTTATGATTGCGAGGACGCAATTTCTTTAAGGAGGGAAGTCTGTAACAACCCGCATTTATACGATAATATATTTAAATATTTTATTTAAATATGACATCGTCTATTCGTATTTAAAATCCTAAATATGAATTTTTGTCGTGGTCGAATCCGTTGTTCTAATGGATTCAAATCGTGTTTTAAATATCACCAAAGTGTTTAATCATCATGGTTTGCTATTTTTAAATTCAATGGGCTTAATATTGTTGTTTGGCCCATTAAAATTATCTCCCTTGACCGTGGTTTTCTTCAGGCTGATGCCTTGGCCTCTCCCTATTATTCATTTTGTCATTTCACGTTCAAAATAAACGAACGAAATAAAATAGTCAGAGAGGAGAAGGCGACTAGGGTTTCGCGGCTCCCCCTCCTCTTGAAGCCAACGCTCCTCCTCCTCCTGGTGCGTGCTCAAGTCGTGAGGTGCCCTCAACGGCAGGCTAGGGTTCGCAGCGACGCTGGCGGAGCTCAAGGCTAGGGTTTGGAGCAATCGAGAGCGTGAGTCGTTCGTGTATTCGTCGTTGTAAGGTGAGTACTTCTCGTACTCACACTTCTAAATCCTATTTCAGTATTTCGTGCATCACTTATTTATAGTGAGTCTGATTTCTTATTTAATTGATGAATTTGGGGGGGGGATTTCAGTTTGCTGCCTTTATCGAATATATGATTTTGGGGTATTTATTCATGATTAGTGGCGATTTTGAGCCGCTACTACATTTTTTTGGGTTCCACAGTTTGGGTTGTGAATTTCTGGTGACTTCGGTCACTAGATGTTTTTGCTTTGGTCTCGTTGCAGTGTTGTTATATGTTGCAAACTTGCATTTCAGTGTGCTTCAAATCTAGTTCATGTATATACATACATACATGTGTGTATATATGTGTATTCCCGTGCATTTGATTGATTGATTGTAGTCTTCTTCACTTGATATTTGTTATGCAATTGTAATTGCACTTGGTTACTTCTGATATGTTCATTTCAAGTTTTCATACTGAAGTCTTGGTCATTTCTATTCTGAGTTCTCTGGCATGTTCCTTGATAACTTTCTGGAGCTTGCTTGTATTCATTCCAGTCTGGTCTCTGTCTTGTAGCATCCAGTTTGCCTTTGTTGGTTTGATAGTGCACTTTTATTTGAGCTACAGTTGCATAGCTTGAACTTGGATCTAGTTTGTATTGAGTTGTAGCTGATCATCTTGAACTTGTTGCATTCCATTTTCATGTGTACATCTCTCTGACCTTTACATGCAGTCTGATTTTTTTTTGCTTTAAGTCCATTTCGGGGTGACATATATGCTCCTGTGTTCATGTGCTCTGGTCACTTGAGACTTTGCACTTTGGTGCTCCAGTTGAGTTGAAACCATAGTATTCAAGTGTACATGCTGCATCCTTGACATCTTTACTGTTGGGTGAACTGATTTTCTTCGAACTTCATATGCACATTTTTGAGTTTCTCTTGCAGTCTGTTTGACATACTTCAAGTAGTCTTCATATATACTTGTTTATGTCTTCACTGCATGGCTTTTAATTTAAGTTGCATTGCTTATATCTGTACCATTGACTGTTGTACTGATATCACTTCTTGGTACACCTCTTTATAGTCCTCATTACACCGCATAGTCCTCGTGAAAATTATTCTTTTGTCTGCCTTGACTTCATGTAGCTCCTCAGGTGGCTGTACACTGGTATTCGATAGCTTTGGGTCTGTTGATTCACTGGCCTTTGTATTTAATCTGGACATTTTACTTGTGCACATTTGTCTCACAGATCCCCTCGAGTCTGTGGCATTACTGGCACTATCCAATATCACGGTTGCATACTGTATATGTAGTGCCATTGACAGTTGAGTCTTCATTTGATAGTTATATTTCCTCGAATATCAGGTTGTCTTCACCTTGAAATCTATAGTCTGACTTTATGGAGTTGATTATCCATTGTTGTCTTGTTTGCATATCTGTGCCATTGCTTTGTTTAATTCTTTCTCACTGTGACTCTGGTTTGCTTTGTAACTGATTCATTACTCGTTGCCATTCACTTAATATCAGTTGCATTCCCTTGAATCATTTCATGTTGGAACCATTGTACGGGTGACATTGTGGTGACTGCAGTTTAGTCGCAGTCTGCCCTTGTCTTTGCACCTGTTTGCCACTGTAGTTTCATCGCGGTGGTTGCTTTGTATTCGCTTTGTATATTTTGACCAGATCTTGCTATCCAGTGTCTTACATGCAATTTTGGTCCTTGTTGTTTTGCATTGCATTAAGGGGATCTGTTTTCAAATCCACTTGTGTTGAACCCGATTTCGGGGCTTGACCTGGTGATCATTTGTGACTTCCATTGAGCTTTTGTGTATCTCCTGCGATAGTGGCGAGGCAGTACACGCGTGCGTGTACTGCAGCCCTATCAGATTTGACAGTATTAAATTGATATCTCGATTTGCTGAATTGTTTCGTTGGTTAAATTCTATATTTCGAAGTTGTATTTTGATTTTCGAATCCTCTGATTTGCTGTTTAACACTGATATGTGTTACATTTATCGTTATCCAATTCTCTTATTGAAGAGTTGGATATACGAGATTTCTGTTACTGTCGTCTATTTGTTATTTGATTATTATTGCTTCTGTGCATTAATAACTGAGTTTGAATTAGACTGACCCGTGTATTATTTTCTTTTAAATTTAATACACGGGTCAGACCGAGTATTTACAGGTTGTAGATTTTTAGCTTTGGGTTGCTGCTAGAGCTATGAAGACTTTTTTATATCATTTGAAGTGGTCTTCGTCCTGTTGTGGTAGGCAGTGTGTCTATTTTAAGATGATAATGTATTCATGTATATTAGTCGATAATGTACTTGTATATATAACTTCTTGAGTTGACAGTTGTAGTTGTATCATTTGTATTGTGTCAAATGTATTGTAACTGATATCAGTTATTATATATATGAGACTTTTCGTTCCATCTGTATTCCGCATTTATGTTATCTGTGTTATTTTTATATCTATTGTCCTGAACTAGTATAGCCACTGTGTAGTAGCTTTGAGTTTGTATCGGTATGTCGGATTTCCTCTAAAGATGAAATGCAATGTTTTATTATCTGACATATCGGTGCTCGCACAAAGCACTTACATAGATGGTCGCTCCTCAACAGCCTTATTCTCCGTGCTAGTTGACAACACTACACCGTAGTGTTCTTGGCTAGCGTGGGTATAGAGGTGGGGCCTCACAGCTTGGTATCAGAGCCTGGGGTTTAGGACAATTATAAAACATAACTTAGATGGAGCATGTGTTACAACTATTTGTCGATGTTTATCTCTAATATTTACATATGATTATTTTTGACTGTTAGGTATGAATTCCTAACGCTTATTCTTGTGTTTTCGGCTTTGAATTGATTTAGCCGATGTTGATTTTGTTCGAATCTCAGCAATTTCGAACTTGTTCTTTTGTGTTTTCCTCATCTGGATTTCCCTTCGACTTCGGTCACTTTGTTTTTGAGAAATTGCTAATTTCTTGATTTTCAAGACTCTGATTTTGTTTGCCGTTGGTTTCTTTGATAATGATGATTGATTCATTTTGTACTCGACTGCGGCTATTAATTGTTGACTTCGACATTGACTTGATTCTTACTTTTGTTGAAGTCATTTATGCATTTCTGCTCGTTTTGCTTTGTTTTTCCAGTTGATAATCGATTCTTCTTTTCTAATTAGTTGTTATCACCTTTGTCGATTTTGATAACTTCTATTTCTGGAATTTTTGGTATTCCTACTTTGATGAATTTGGAATCGAATTCTTTGGATTTTATTCACGTCTTCGAATGTGAAATTTTAGTGAATTGACTTGGTTTCCAAATTTAATCGACTCTTGATTATTTCCCCGATTTGTTGCTATCATTTATTAGCAACTTTGATGACATTTTCTTCGGGATTTTTGTGAACATACTTTCTGATGGATTCAGTATCGATTTCTTTGGATTCCATTCACATCTTCGTATGTGAATTCTTGTGATTGATTGTTTCTACAATCATTTTTGTGATTTGTCACTTTAAAAAAATATATAAAGGTTTTCTATACTAGTAGTAAATATTAAAATCCTTTTCTCCAAACGATTTCAAAACTATTTTACTATAAAGCTCTTTTTCTTAAACCGTTTTCCAATCTATTAGTATATGCAAGCCTTTATTTCACTCGTATGAGAAATTGAATTAAACGGCCTAGTAAAACAAGTGGTATGAAACGCTTGCGTTTACTTCGTCGGTTAGCTCTTGGACTTGTTCGATTGAACTCTTTTTGTGACAATTTCCTAGTGCAGATCTACAATCTGTTCGTAAATATTTGAGTTAAGCAAGTGGTTATGGGACATGAAGCTAAACTCTTATATTTACTAGCTTAGTGTAATCGACACTTCTTTATGATCCATGATGATCATTTTTATGATTTAGACTAGCAATGTGCGATGTCTCTCGTCCGTGTGTTCGGACTTGCCTTTCTCGTCCGTGTGTTCGGACTTGCCTTTCTCGTCCGTGTGTTCGGACTTGCCTTTCTCGTCCGTGTGTTCGGACTTGCCTTTCTCGTCCGTGTGTTCGGACTTGCCTTTCTCGTCCGTGTGTTCGGACTTGCCTTTCCCATCCGTGTGTTCGGAAAATTAAATAAATAGCTTCCCATCCGTGTGTTCGGAAAATTAAATGGATAGCTTCCCATCCGTGTGTTCGGAAAATTAAATAAATAGCTTCCCATCCGTGTGTTCGGAAAATTAAATGAATAGCTTCCCATCCGTGTGTTCGGAAAATTAAATGGATAGCTTCCATGAGATAGGTTCTCGTCCGTGTGCTCGGACTTCCCCCTCTTTTTGTGATTTCTGGATTTCTTGTGATGATTTCTAGAATTTGTGCTTCACCAATTTTCGTGATTTCTATTGACAAGTTTTGTCAATTTTTGTGTATTGGTGAATTCATGTGTTATTGACTTGTTATGAATACAAGTTTAGGGTATGATATCCCTTTCTATCTTTGAGAAGATTCTTGTGACATTTTATTTTTGATGAATGAAAATTCATTTGGCATTATATTTTGATGCCAGTTATTTTGATGAGATTTTGATGTGTTAACTTCAGTACCCGTCAATTTTGAAATGGATTTACAAGCGGTTCTCCCGCAATACTGATATTGCTAATTTAATCACGTGTTTTCAAAATTCTTTATTTTTAAAAGTTGTTTCAAAAATATAAATTAAAATTGTTATCAAAATTTTTACAGCTTACATTTTCAAAAGAACGAGGAAGTGATTTAAACGTTTCAGAAAAATCGAGGACTATGACCCCTTTCTTTTACTGATTCGCTTAATTCCGGACTTGTCCGTTTGAGAATGTGAAATGTTATTTTTAAAACACACAATTCTTCACTTTCAAGAAAACGATAAAGAGATTTAAACGATTTAGCAAAAGTAAGGAGTATGGAACCATACTTTTACTACTTCGGTTAATTCCGGACTCGTTAATTGAATATTTATGACTTCTGATTATCGTTTTTGATAATCAGATGTTTGTGTTTCTGATTATCGTTTTTGATAATCGGATATTTCTGATTTCTGATTATCGTTTTTGATAATCGGATATTTGTGTTTCTGATTATCGTTTTTGATAATCAGATATTTGTGAAATTTGATTATCGTTTGAGATAATTAAATATTTTTCGATTTGATTAATCGAATATTTGTGTTTCTGATTATCGTTTTTGATAATCAGATATTTGTGAAGTTTGATTATCGTTTGAGATAATTAAATATTTTTCGATTTGATTAATCGAATGTTTGTGTTTCTGATTATCGTTTTTGATAATCAGATATTTGTGAAATTTGATTATCGTTTGAGATAATTAAATATATTTTTTTTTCGATTTGATTAATCGAATATTTGTGTTTCTGATTATCGTTTTTGATAATCAGATATTTGTGAAATTTGATTATCGTTTGAGATAATTAAATATTTTTCGATTTGATTAATCGAATGTTTGTGTTTCTGATTATCGTTTTTGATAATCAGATATTTGTGAAATTTGATTATCGTTTGAGATAATTAAATATTTTTCGATTTGATTAATCGAATATTTGTGTTTCTGATTATCGTTTTTGATAATAAGATATTTGTGAAATTTGATTATCATTTTTGATAGTTAAACCTATTTGCGATTTGAAAATTCGATTATCATTTTTGATGATTGAATATTTGCGATTTTGAGATTTGAGCTTCGTCTTTTTCTTTGGCGATTCAGGTGAGTAATTTGATTTACTCGCATTCAATTCGTGCAGTACGTGAATTCTGCTCTATTTCCTTTTTCTTTTAAATGCTGGAACTCGATTGTTCCTTGCTTTTGATAGTCGTCTGATTTTGATTCCTTGATCCCCACGATTGTTGATTCTTTTGATTTGAATCAGTCGAACCTCTTGACTTCATATCTAATACTTCCCCTGCTGACATTTGCTTTGCTTATGCAATCGACTTTGCCATGCTCTTTTGGTTGTTACCTTTTGTCCATTCATTCCTTATGATTGCGAGGACGCAATTTCTTTAAGGAGGGAAGTCTGTAACAACCCGCATTTATACGATAATATATTTAAATATTTTATTTAAATATGACATCGTCTATTCGTATTTAAAATCCTAAATATGAATTTTTGTTGTGGTCGAATCCGTTGTTCTAATGGATTCAAATCGTGTTTTAAATATCACCAAAGTGTTTAATCATCATGGTTTGCTATTTTTAAATTCAATGGGCTTAATATTGTTGTTTGGCCCATTAAAATTATCTCCCTTGACCGTGGTTTTCTTCAGGCTGATGCCTTGGCCTCTCCCTATTATTCATTTTGTCATTTCACGTTCAAAATAAACGAACGAAATAAAATAGTCAGAGAGGAGAAGGCGACTAGGGTTTCGCGGCTCCCCCTCCTCTTGAAGCCAACGCTCCTCCTCCTCCTGGTGCGTGCTCAAGTCGTGAGGTGCCCTCAACGGCAGGCTAGGGTTCGCAGCGACGCTGGCGGAGCTCAAGGCTAGGGTTTGGAGCAATCGAGAGCGTGAGTCGTTCGTGTATTCGTCGTTGTAAGGTGAGTACTTCTCGTACTCACACTTCTAAATCCTATTTCAGTATTTCGTGCATCACTTATTTATAGTGAGTCTGATTTCTTATTTAATTGATGAATTTGGGGGGGGGATTTCAGTTTGCTGCCTTTATCGAATATATGATTTTGGGGTATTTATTCATGATTAGTGGCGATTTTGAGCCGCTACTACATTTTTTTGGGTTCCACAGTTTGGGTTGTGAATTTCTGGTGACTTCGGTCACTAGATGTTTTTGCTTTGGTCTCGTTGCAGTGTTGTTATATGTTGCAAACTTGCATTTCAGTGTGCTTCAAATCTAGTTCATGTATATACATACATACATGTGTGTATATATGTGTATTCCCGTGCATTTGATTGATTGATTGTAGTCTTCTTCACTTGATATTTGTTATGCAATTGTAATTGCACTTGGTTACTTCTGATATGTTCATTTCAAGTTTTCATACTGAAGTCTTGGTCATTTCTATTCTGAGTTCTCTGGCATGTTCCTTGATAACTTTCTGGAGCTTGCTTGTATTCATTCCAGTCTGGTCTCTGTCTTGTAGCATCCAGTTTGCCTTTGTTGGTTTGATAGTGCACTTTTATTTGAGCTACAGTTGCATAGCTTGAACTTGGATCTAGTTTGTATTGAGTTGTAGCTGATCATCTTGAACTTGTTGCATTCCATTTTCATGTGTACATCTCTCTGACCTTTACATGCAGTCTGATTTTTTTTTGCTTTAAGTCCATTTCGGGGTGACATATATGCTCCTGTGTTCATGTGCTCTGGTCACTTGAGACTTTGCACTTTGGTGCTCCAGTTGAGTTGAAACCATAGTATTCAAGTGTACATGCTGCATCCTTGACATCTTTACTGTTGGGTGAACTGATTTTCTTCGAACTTCATATGCACATTTTTGAGTTTCTCTTGCAGTCTGTTTGACATACTTCAAGTAGTCTTCATATATACTTGTTTATGTCTTCACTGCATGGCTTTTAATTTAAGTTGCATTGCTTATATCTGTACCATTGACTGTTGTACTGATATCACTTCTTGGTACACCTCTTTATAGTCCTCATTACACCGCATAGTCCTCGTGAAAATTATTCTTTTGTCTGCCTTGACTTCATGTAGCTCCTCAGGTGGCTGTACACTGGTATTCGATAGCTTTGGGTCTGTTGATTCACTGGCCTTTGTATTTAATCTGGACATTTTACTTGTGCACATTTGTCTCACAGATCCCCTCGAGTCTGTGGCATTACTGGCACTATCCAATATCACGGTTGCATACTGTATATGTAGTGCCATTGACAGTTGAGTCTTCATTTGATAGTTATATTTCCTCGAATATCAGGTTGTCTTCACCTTGAAATCTATAGTCTGACTTTATGGATTTGATTATCCATTGTTGTCTTGTTTGCATATCTGTGCCATTGCTTTGTTTAATTCTTTCTCACTGTGACTCTGGTTTGCTTTGTAACTGATTCATTACTCGTTGCCATTCACTTAATATCAGTTGCATTCCCTTGAATCATTTCATGTTGGAACCATTGTACGGGTGACATTGTGGTGACTGCAGTTTAGTCGCAGTCTGCCCTTGTCTTTGCACCTGTTTGCCACTGTAGTTTCATCGCGGTGGTTGCTTTGTATTCGCTTTGTATATTTTGACCAGATCTTGCTATCCAGTGTCTTACATGCAATTTTGGTCCTTGTTGTTTTGCATTGCATTAAGGGGATCTGTTTTCAAATCCACTTGTGTTGAACCCGATTTCGGGGCTTGACCTGGTGATCATTTGTGACTTCCATTGAGCTTTTGTGTATCTCCTGCGATAGTGGCGAGGCAGTACACGCGTGCGTGTACTGCAGCCCTATCAGATTTGACAGTATTAAATTGATATCTCGATTTGCTGAATTGTTTCGTTGGTTAAATTCTATATTTCGAAGTTGTATTTTGATTTTCGAATCCTCTGATTTGCTGTTTAACACTGATATGTGTTACATTTATCGTTATCCAATTCTCTTATTGAAGAGTTGGATATACGAGATTTCTGTTACTGTCGTCTATTTGTTATTTGATTATTATTGCTTCTGTGCATTAATAACTGAGTTTGAATTAGACTGACCCGTGTATTATTTTCTTTTAAATTTAATACACGGGTCAGACCGAGTATTTACAGGTTGTAGATTTTTAGCTTTGGGTTGCTGCTAGAGCTATGAAGACTTTTTTATATCATTTGAAGTGGTCTTCGTCCTGTTGTGGTAGGCAGTGTGTCTATTTTAAGATGATAATGTATTCATGTATATTAGTCGATAATGTACTTGTATATATAACTTCTTGAGTTGACAGTTGTAGTTGTATCATTTGTATTGTGTCAAATGTATTGTAACTGATATCAGTTATTATATATATGAGACTTTTCGTTCCATCTGTATTCCGCATTTATGTTATCTGTGTTATTTTTATATCTATTGTCCTGAACTAGTATAGCCACTGTGTAGTAGCTTTGAGTTTGTATCGGTATGTCGGATTTCCTCTAAAGATGAAATGCAATGTTTTATTATCTGACATATCGGTGCTCGCACAAAGCACTTACATAGATGGTCGCTCCTTAACAGCCTTATTCTCCGTGCTAGTTGACAACACTACACCGTAGTGTTCTTGGCTAGCGTGGGTATAGAGGTGGGGCGTCACAAACAGCTTATATATATAACATATATAAATTTTTATATGTATATATACATAATCAACATATTGTATTTCCTATATATAAACATATATATACATATCAGATGTATATCTAACATAGCATATACCATGTGACCAATTATATATAATTGTACGTTCAAAACACTAGCAGTATATGCAACAAATAGAATGCTAACATAAGTATATACAAATTTTAGATATACCAGCATACCAAACCGAAGATATAATATATATATAAGCTACTAAAATCGTATACAAACTATATATATAAACAAATATAGGTGAGCTTCTTCAAACAGACATATGTAGACTACTTTATAAATATGCAGATAAAGGAAGAGATAGCCTCATATTAAAATATACAAGTACCCATAGATAGTAAAGCTATCCACCTTACTGTGTATATAAAAATCTATATATTATTACCTGTTATATATATAAAATTGGGAAGAAAATTCTTATATATAAAATGATATACACACAGCACCAAAATGAAGTAAGGAGGCAGGCTATCAGGGTGTGGACGAAGTTGTGGTGGTGGGCTAAAGGTGCACGTGCTGGCTGAAGGTGGGAAGAGGCACGGCAGTAGAGCACGGCAGCGGTAAAGGGTACGACGCAGGGTGTGGTGGCAGGCCGTTATGGTGGTGTTGCTCGGAGGTGGTTTTGGCATCTAGCCAAGGCAGGGGTGTTCGGCCGCAAGTAGGGGTTGCAAGGCCGTGCCTCGGAGGTGGGTCGGTGGCTGCCTATGCGCGATGTGGAGGAGAGAGGGACTGTGGGAGAGAGAGAGCTTGTCGGTTCGCGGATCTCAGGAGAGAGAGAGGGAGGAGGCGGACGGCGACGAGGTCGAAGGCTTGGCGGTTGCGTTCAACGATGGGCGATCAAAAAGGAGGAAGGAACGAGCAAAGCAAAATGAAATATATCACATTTTTTCTCTATATATATATATTTCACAATGAAAGAAAAGAGAACGAGGAAAGGAAAATGAATCAGACTAGAGATAAAACGAAATAGTGGATAACCAAACGTCAATAATTAAATTATAGGAATATTAAGAAGTTAGTGGCTATACAGTTTATGATGGAAAATGAATGGACCCAAGAACCCAAAAAGGCACAAAACGGTTACCGATAAGGTTACCGTTTCGCAGATTCCACAGCATATCGGGCTCTGAAACACACAAATGACTATACTACGGAGATCAGCATGACGAGACGAACAAAACAGTATACAGAAATTAGTAGTACGATCATTCTATCAAAAGTCGATATTCGGTACCGAAAATGCTGCTAAAACGCCGAAAATAAGATATACGGAGCAATAGCAGTCCAAATTTGGCGAAATAAAATATGATGTCTCACTCAGAATATGATTTTACAAATTTATTATATAAAATTGTTCAGGTTTGAGATTTGTTGGTATAAAATCATTATTCACCTTAGATATGATAAGGAGTTTGAGATTTGTTGTTGATTAATCCTTCCAAGCTTTGATCTTTAGCTTTAGATTATAGTCTTCCTCTTTGATAATGGCCGACTCCTTAAGATTTTGCATTTATTTGTTTTTTTGAGAAAATGAATGTGAATAGATAAGGATGAGAAGTGTATAGCCGTGTAAAATAAAATGGCTATTTACTAATATGCCTATATGTAAACTAATTAACCTTTAAACTAATTTAAAGCCCGTCTATTTAATTATTAAGCACGACCCTTTCTATAATTTATTCAAATCCCAATCCCCTTATCATCATTATTCTATTTCATTTATCTAATTAAATTTCCCAAATAATGTTATAAAAAATTAGGGATGTTACAAGTGACCACAATGGTACTAAACCAAGTTACCATTTAATTTAAATTGACTTCTCAAGTCACATAACCGGTATTTACATAAGTAGGTATATATGTAAATAAAATCAATTAGCAACCACTAGCTAATCCATTACTTATCCAATATTAATTAATTCACATATTAATTAACCATCACATGAATAAATATTCAAATTAATATAATAGTAGAACGGGGATTTATTATGCTAAACAGATGTCATCAATAATCTCTCAATTTAATTATAGTGGAACGATGTTTTATTCTGCTACATTGATGTCCAAAATAATCTACTCAATTAAATTTAACAGATCAGCATTTTATTTGGCCAAATAGATGTCACCAGTAAGGTACAATTGATTTAACAACGTTATTATTTAACATAATGTAATTAAATTTGGTCCTTATTATTTTATCGATATTTTAAACATCACCATATCTGTAAACAAGTTAGGCTAAAATGTTGTACTCGACTATGTGAGTCCAACGTAAAAATCCACGGATAAAATGGAGATAAGCAAGTTATCACATGTTAAACTAACACACATTTATATATAAATTAAACACTTAATTATATGATCCTCATCCGCAAACAAGACCCGGCCCATTACCTCGACACATTCGACCCAACCGAAATACTTCTTCCCTAAAATTTGAACTCCCACCTGATACTCCTCGTGCACGTGCACGCTTTGACACGACGTTTCCAACCTCCGATCGACCAACCAACACAACCAACATGCTTCTCTTCGCAAGCTCCACCGCCCCCAACCTAACATGCGAAGGTCGAACCACCCATTCAAAATCCGACTTGCTGCATCAAACTCCTCGGGTATGAAAAATCACGAGCCTCAAACCCTGATCGGACCTCACCAAATCATGGCCGCAGCTATGCCTCTTCCTAAAAAACACCCTGCACTCGACGCCACGGCTTCTCGTCGCTTGAAACTCTCAAAATCACCAACCCTACTTTAACCCATCCTCTACCTAACAGCCGCTCCTCCCTCATGACAAACGCACCCATCCAAAAATCATGTGAAATTGAAGATCTTGTCACAATAAACTCAAGGCAATTTATTTCACGATTTATAGTTGGATAAATGATTTGATTTTTGATTTTTCAAGTTACTGTCATTATTGGCTTTTACCGTCTAAATGAAGAACAAGGCAAAAGAAAACAAAATGGAAGAGCAAAAAAATGAAAATGACTCGTGTTGGTTTTTTTATTCAATTTATAAACAAATCAAATACACCCCTTTACATACAAGATTTCTCAAGTTAAACAACATTTCCAAGTCAATCAATATTCCCTATCCAATATCACATCTTAAGATCTGACCAACCTTTTGAAATTTGATTTGATTTTTAATTTAGAAATAGTTTTGAAAAGAAATACTTGCGGTATCCCACTATATAGTATTCCATCCGCGTATAGACCACGAATGATAGAATTAAAAATACAATTGCTCACGATAATGTAACGCGATTACCAAACAAATATAAAATACACTGGTTATTACATTTTGTAAAATCATAAAATAAGATCATTTGCTGAAAATCGTCAAACGATGATTTAAATATTTTTTCAAATTAAAAATATAGAAAAATCCTATAAATTCGTTAAAAAATTAGATATAAAAAAGTCAAGTCATTTTTATTAAAATTTGAATTTCTTACTATTTATTAAATTTGAATCAAATTTGAATATTTAAACAAATTTAAATTCCCATTTGAAATGTTAAAAATTTTGATTCAATACATAATATGTTATTTTATATTGCGAAAATATTCTCACGGTTTCAATTCTTTGTAATTAGTATCACATAACATGTCATTTAAGGGTTTTTTATTTAATATACATACAATTATTATTTAATTAATATATCACAATATAACAAGTATATAATAGAAAACAAATATCTTTTTTACGAACAAGATTGATCATAGAGTAAGAAATATTTAACAAATTACATAATTGTCACTAGGACATGCCTATAACTCTCTCAAGTCTGGCTCACCGCTTACGTATATAACCTAAGTTTCTCAATCATTGAGATATTAGTGCCCCATTACCTGTTAGGCCGAACAACAACCCGCTAGATTATCATTGTCAACAAGGAGCCCAAAACTTCTCAAGCAGCCCCAGCCCGCCTTATCATCAGACGACCGGGTCTCAACACGAGGGCCTCGCATCCGCTTACCTCTCTAAGCCTCTCGACTCTCCCCACCCATCTATCCCTTGGTTGTCCGAACCGTCCCACCCGTTTAACTTTATCTCGATTCAACATGCATATGACAAAAACATCTGATTGTTTCTGCACAAAGAAGCAACGACCCCGTACTATTTCCATGACAAGCTCAACCTAAAACGATTTGTATCTGATAAAAGAATCATTGTACAACAACCACCCTCTATCCTCCACAGTCTATATAGCAATGACATTGTTCATCAACAACATTTTGCCCCCATGCCACCTTTTGACATACGCACGTCTTAATATTGATCAACAACTGGCTCTCATTTGAGTCGTTCTCTCCATCTCGCATATAGCTGGTTCACATCAAAACCATACAACATCATCAACGACTATGAGGATTCCATGTTCTGGCACTTCAACTTAAGCTCTTCAAGAAGGATTTTAATAGCTATAAGTATAGTTTAACATGCACATGTACAAGGATTGAATTTTCATTTTTTGGCATACGATATTGTTTCTGTAACAAATCTCTTGTAACCAAATATGTATAGTAATAAAGATAGTTACAAAAGTGGACATAAGTCTTTATCAAGATCGAACCACCATAAATCTTGTGTCATTTACATTTCTTGCTCTATCAATTCATAACTTCACATTTTACATTTCGTAAGCATGATGTTAGCAAATTACCTTGGTTAGCATCTACTAATAATCATACTTTCTACGTTGGCTAGAAATTTAGTCAATAGTAGGATTACTAAGTAAAGAATTTGATTAGGTATTAAGTGTCGTATTTATTTATTAAAGTTCTTTGAAAAATCATAGGACCGGCTAATAAAATGAAACACAAAGTGGCACGATTTAGTTCACATTTGGAGCACTCCTCATTAAAGCAAAATAATATAATTACAAATTCAATCTTTCGAATTATTTGAGCATTGTTAAAAGGACTTCAGTTTTGAATACTAGATGTAGAAATGTTCTGTCAACCCCATGGGAGAAAAAAAATTGTACGATACTAGCCCAAAAACACACTCAAGTTCCACTAGTCCAGCCAAACTCTGCTTGTATATCCAAAAAAAGGAGTCCCTTCCCAATGCCCAATTATTTCCCGATTATTTTACACGTCTAATTCTATTTAAACTCAGAAAAATGTTGAGTCCCCCTCCAAAAAAACACACACCTACTGTTTTACTGAGTTTCTCTCCATTGTTTCTAGTTTTGCCCCTGCCTTTTTCACATACCCAAATATATTTCTCTCAATAAAAAAATCTGCTATAATGAGAATTTAATTTGCAGTATTAAAAACGTTATATCTTTAAGTAAATGTATCGAATTTGAATTTCGTTTTCACCATTAAATCGCAATTTTTATTATCTTTCGATTAAGATCCATATGTGATATTTTGGCGATCTTTTTTATTTTTACAATGACAAATATTTGCCGTGTTTTCCTGGAAAATATTTGCCGGTTTTGCTTGACAAATATTTTTCAACCCTGTAAATTAAAAGAAATTTCAAGCACAAACACATTCAAATTATCAAACATGTACACATTCAAATTACATTGTGATCAAATTACATTGTTTACATTACCATTGTTCTCAAACACATTCAAGCACAAACACAAACATTAATATCAAATACCATTGTTTTTTCTTAAAACCAAAAAACAAAGTAAATTAATTCCATTATGCATATTGAGTTCGTTCATCCCAAGCTTGCCTGCGGTCACTATATACATATTCCTAATTGCTTACATCCGAATGGCAAGTTGTGAACCATCTTACGTAATTTGGTGGAACCGGATGTTTCGCTTCCAACTTGACCATTGAAAGAACAAATAAATTAGTGTGCTTACAAGAAATAAATTAGTGGAAAAACAAGTCAACTTTGTTACTTACTTGCACAAAATGATTATCATTAACAAATGCTAGTGCTATTTCGGAATGTTGAATTGGAGGTGGTTCCCTTCCTTTGATCGGTAATATAGTTAACATTAACTTTTCACTTATGCTAAATACAACAATATTATACTTTGTCGCAACAACATAACCCATTTCTGGCATTATCATCCACTTGTCCCGATATTTGCCAGGCAAATCCGGCAAATATTTGCCGCCCTTGTAAATTTAAAAAAAATTCAAGTACAAACACATTCAAATTATCAAACACATACACATTCAAATTACATTTTTTACATTGCCATTGTTCTCAGACACATTCAAGCACAAACACAACTATTAATATCAAATACCATTGTCTTTTCTTAAAACCAAAAAACAAAGTAGATTAATTTCATTGTGCATATTGAGTTCATTCATCCCAAGTATGCCTGCGGTCACTATATACATATTCCCAATTGCTTGCATCTGAATGGCGAGTTATGAACCATTTACATAAATTGGTGGAATCGGATGTTTCGCTTCCAACTTTACCTACAATTGAAAGAACAAATAAATTAGTGCACTTACAAGAAATAAATTAGTGGAAAAAAACAAGTCAACTTTCCTTCTTACTTGCTCAAAATGATTATCATAAACAAATGCAAGTGCTATTTCAAAACGTTGAATTGGAGGTGGAACCCTTCCTTTGATCGGTAATATAGTTAACATTAACCTTTCACTTATGCTAAATACAACAATATTATATACTTTGTCGCAACAACATAACCCATTTCCAGCATTATCATCCACTTGTCCCGATATTTGCCAGGCAAATCTAGCAAATATTTGCCATCCCTGTAAATAAAAAAAAATTCAAGCACAAACACATTCAAATTATCGTACACATACACATTCAAATTACATTGTTTACATTGCCATTATTCTCAAACACATTCAAGCACAAACACAAACACAAACACAAACATTAATATGAAATACCATTGTTTTTTCCTAAAACCAAAAGACAAAGTAAATTAATTCCATTGTGCATATTGAGTTCATTCATCCAAAGCTTGCCTACGATCATTATATACATGTTCCTAATTGCTTGCATCTGAATGGCGAGTTGTGAACCATTTTACATAAATAGGTGGAACCGGATGTTTCGCTTCCAACTTGACCTACAATTGAAAGAGTAAATAAATTAGTGTACTTACAAGAAATAAATTATGGAAAAAACAAGTCAACTTTTCTACTTACTTGCACAAAATGATTATCATTAACAAATGTTGGTGCTATTTCGAAACGTTGAGCTAGAGGTGGGACCCTTCCTTTGATCGGTAATATAGTTAACATTAACCTTTTACTTATGCTAAATACAACAATATTATATTTTGTCGCAACAACATAACCCATTTCCGGCACTATCATTCACTTGTCCCGAGGAGCAAATCCATCTTCTTCATGCTGTAGTAGCTTAAGTAATTCATTTCATCTGTCATGTTCTATGAAAACTTGTTCGTAAAGTTCTTGATTTTCATACAACTCTTCGTATAAGTCCCGACAAATTTGAGGCCAACATGACTCACCCATTCCAAGTAATGCGACAACACAATGAAATCCATAATTACCGTTCGAAAGAACATCAACAGTATCAGTTACATATGGTTTGATCTCTAATGGGGTTTGATTTATATACATCCTCATATCATGACTACAATTTTCCAACTATAAAAAATATATTAATAAAGCAGTAATGTAATAAAATATATTTAACAATATTTTTTTTAATTTTTATGGTGGCAAATATTTTTCGGGAAAATTCAAGTAAGATTTGCATGGTAAATTCAAGTGAAACTGAAATAGAGAACTTTTGGCTATTGTGGACATGCATGAGAACTGTAAATAAAAAAAGTTCCCCTTACGTATATGGATTTTCGAATTTGAAGCTTTTCCTTCTTTGCATTGTTAACACTATGTTGACTAGAAAGGTTATGCGACGAAAGACTTTCTACTAGCTCAAACGAAGAAGGCATTCTTTTTGTTGACGTATGAGTCGATTTCTTACTTTCCCTTCCTTTATTTTTCACCTTACTCATTAGTGAACTGAGAATCAAAGTTTAAGAATGCACAACTTCCATCAGTTTTTTAAAATTTTGTAGTTGAAGTGGTGTATCCATTTATTTACATCATTCAACAAAATTTCCATTTTTTCCACCAATCCTACTTCTTCCTTTCCACTTCGTTCAACTAGATGTAGTCTAGTCCAATGATTATCAATCAACTCAAGTGGTATGGGCGTTAATGGAGTAAGACGAGCTAATTCATGGGCACATGGAAGTCCATGCGTCTTTCGAATAACACAACCATAAAGAAATTCATCATCTCCAATGGATTTCATGCGAAGTAATTCCGAATGTAGTAAGTTAAGAGCCACGGTACTTACTACACCTCGTAGATTTTTGAATTCCCATACGTGAAAAATATGTTTCACTTTACTTAAGCTTTGTTCGAACAAAGCTTTTAATTCAGTGAAGGATAACTCCAACAATGAATACATTTTACTCCAATCTTGCTCAAAATTGCATTGACAAGTGGCTAAGTGTTTTTTAATTTTGAATGAGCTGATTCGACCCTGCACGTAACAAAAAAATTAGTATTAACAAAAGAGACAAACAATTAGTAATGTACTCATACATATTAAAATAGAAGTAAAAAAAGAAAATACCTATTTATTGTATAGTTCCCAAATTGCATATACTCATCGATCCATAATTGAATAAATCTATCCTTATATGGATCTAACCATTGCTCATGTACATATTTCAATGAAAAAATGTATTTGCCATACCTTTCATACAACAAATGCAAATTTTCATTATACACGTTACTATTTGCAAGCAAACAAGTTGATTCCAATCATCTAAAAAGGACTTCTTATCCTCTATATCCATTTCATTCATATCCTCTTCTTTTCCATAAAAGTGATAATGTTATTTTTGATATGTCACTTGCACAACATATGAGCGGAATTTGGAAAAACTATCCTAATAGCATTAACCAACGCTGAAGCACCCCACACCCCTTAATATATCCAAAAAGGGCACACCAAAGGATGTGATGCGTTATAGGTATAGCTAAAGCTTCACAGAGTATAAGATTCACAAGACAAAAGTAAAAGCAACGGAAACATTTAAATAATAACTTATCATTCAAAATTAAATTTCATCTCAAAATAAGTCATAAAAACATAACATGTCTCAAAAACTCAAAATATCTCATGTCTCATGAAAAACACACCTCAGTCTCACATAATCAAAGCTCAAAAATAACAATAATAGTAATCATAACAATAATCTCTCTCACATGTGCCAAATCCATCATAAGCCAAATGAAAAAGATGAAAAGCAGAAGAATATATCTAAAATGAGAAAACTCCGGGAATGGGTCTCCAAGCAACCTGTATCAACTCTACTGGCCTATTGGGGGAAAAAGGGAAATAAAGGAGTGGGTCAGATAATAAGTCTGGTGAGTGAAAGTAATTGCTAGCATTTCTAAGCAAGATAAGGATAATAGACTAAGCAATAGTTCTAGCTTGAAAGGAAAATACAGAAAAGATAAAACTGGGATAAAATACCATTTTAGATTCTGTTTGACCGTTTGCTTTGATTGTTTGATTGTTTGCACTTTTCTTAAACTGCTATGATTAGGTTAAAACCCTAATCCTATCTCAACTGCTAACTTGATTATGCTAAAATCCTAATTCTATCCTTTGATCGGCCTATTTTATCTCTGTTGTGCCACTGTGAACCAATCCTGTTGGTCATAGCAAAAGGCCACCTCTTTAGCGTGTAGGACGCAATAGTGAATTATTTACCCTAATCGATGTTGCATGCTCGGTCATTGTCGGTACACACTAACTTTCGCCCCATATTTGACCCTTTATTTACCCTAATCAGCATAAGCGTGCCCAGCCTCACCTAACTGTTGTGAGACCGTCAGTCCTGGACCGAAAAGGGAATGCTGTCCAGCCTCACCTAACTGTTGTGAGACCATCAGTCTTAGACCTGAAAGGGAATGCTGCCGGTACTGGTCCTTACAAACAATCTTCTATTTTTGCGCCCCTTGCTCAAATCCGCAGATTTGAGCCTTTATCTATTGGCCACTTATTTACCCTAATTAGCATAAGCGTGTCCCAACCTCACCTACGTCCTAGATCTCAAAAGGAATGCAACCGGTACGGGCCCTACTTCTATATTTGCTTATTAACTTAATCTAAGTTTTAAAGTAAGCCTCTTTTGTTATTTATGCTATATTTGCTTATTAACTTAATCCAAGATCTAAGTTTTAAAATAAGTCTCTCTTATTATTTCTTTTTAGTTATAACCACTTGTTATAATCATGCTTGCAAATATCTTAAATTTGCCTATTTCGGTCTATCTCTATTTTATTATAGTTTTTCTCATTTTTCATCTGATTTATGTAAATTTAGTGTTTTTCTATTTTAATCCATATTAGCGAATTATTCTTTTTTTAATATTATATTCGCTTAAAAAGGGAATAATCTCGATAAAAAGAACCTAACATTTACAGGCTAAATTTTAACTTAAAACAGATGTAAATAACTGCAAATAACTGTAAATAATTGTAAATGATTGAATAAAATAGCTGAACAAAATAGACTACAAAGAACTTCTGAAATTTACTTAAAAATAGACTGTAAATAAACTTACATAAAAACTATCTTAAAAGTGTAGAAAAACTACAACTATTGAAAACCCTATGGTTTAGGGTCTTATTTATAGTGTGGCTTAAGGATCTCAAGCCGTCGGATTTGAAGATTAAATTTGGTGCAACCACGTCACGGGCTCACTAAGAACTGTCGGATGCAGCTATGAATGCGCAAGATTGCTCAAAAATCGAATTATGGCGTGTTCGCTCGTACCTGGATGAATCTTCGTCCATTAACATAGGCGGGTCGACCCGACCAATGCAAGGTTCGACCCCTATAGGGTCGTTTTATTTTATTTTTTATTTTTTCATTTTGGTTTATTAAATTTTGATTTCTTGTTTCTCTCACAACTTCTTCATACTGACTCGAATTTTGACAAGTTATATATGGAAATTAATCGGAAAATCGCCATGGATCCAATGGTGCAACTTTCATAGCTCGATTATGACAATTTCACAAACTTATTTTATTATCTATTTAATTCGTTAATTAATTATTATAGCTTAAATTTTGGGTTGTTACGTTCTCCCCTTCTTAAAGAATTTCGTCCCCGAATTCTCCAAGGACAGAAAAATGAAATAAATATTTTCATCCAAATTCTACAACAACATATCCAACCATTATCCATTACATCCATTTTCCTTAAGCTTTCTAATGCAATTTATGATATATGCAATAGTGTAGTGTCAATGTCCCTGACTAATGAAAAAGATTAGGTGATCTACTGATTCAGTCAACCTCCTTTTTATGCAATCATGTCTGTGCCATGTATCCAAATGAATGCAAGTTTCCTAATGATAACCAATGGTTCTATATGCGTGCTACAATCATCATCCAAATGCAAAAATAATATGATAATCACCCATTCATAGCAACCATGAAATAAAAATGCAAGTGCACACACATCCATATGCATATGCTTTAGTGACCTAGTTAGGCCGATCCCTAAGAGATAATAATGCCTAGTGTGTGTATATGCATCCACTAGCAACCACTTGCAACCACGAGCGTCCATCATACATAACATGTTCTAGTAATATGTTTACATTCATTCCTGCCATCCATAGGTTAAATCCTAAGATCTACCCTCCCAAAGGATACTAAAGGAAAGAACCCATTCAAAACTAAAGATGGAAATAGGAAATTCAAAACGTACCGTCGAAAAGATATGGGTAAGAGGTACGTATTTTCTCCTCGGCCTCCCACGTAGCGTCCTCAATATTATCTCCCCATTGCACATTAACCAATAGGACTTCCTTATTCCTAAGCTTCTTGATATCATGTCCAACGATCTTGATAGGAATGCGACGAACTAATGCTTCTCTCTCCACTTCAACTTCCTCAAGTTGGCTAGGTTACACTACCTCTGTTGAATCATGTAAGCACTTCCTCAAGCGCGAAACATGAAAAACATCATGAACTCCTGCGAGCCTCTCCGGTAGCTTTATTTGATACGCCATCTTCCCTACCATTTCCACATGGGGAACGGTCCTACGAATCTGGGAGCAATTTTTCCACTTGATCCAAACCTCACTACTTTCCTTAGTGGAGACACCTTAATGAAAACCAAATCTCCTACCTCAAACTTAATATCTTTTCTCCACTTATCTACATAGAATTTCTGTCTATCTTGGAACGTCTTCATTCTTCTTCTAGTCAAGTCAATCTTTTCCGAAGTCTCTCTAACCATGTCGGGACCAAGTAAGATTCCAACCAACACGAAGGCAACTTGCAAGGTCTTCCATAAAAAGCTTCAAAATGTAGCATTCCAATGCTAGCCTGAAAACTATTATTATAAGCAAATTCCACTAAAGGAAGGTGCTCCTCCCAAGTTCCTCCAAAATCAAGAATGCACATCCTCAACAAATCCTCAAGAGCTCTATTAACTCTCTCCATTTGGCCATCAGTTTGAGGATGATAGGCTGTACTCAATCTAAGTTGTGTATCTAAAGCCTCTTGCAAGCTTCTCCAAAACTCGCTAGTAAAGATAGGGTCTTTGTAACGACCCGTAATTTTAACACTTTGAAAATAAGATATTTAATTATTTTAAATATTCAAATGTAGAATTTTCAAACTTATAAAATCATGTTTTATACTATAAATAAGAATGGTAAACTTATTTTTTAATATTGAATAAAGTTTTGGATTTCCATTGTAAAATTGACAAATGTCGGATTCCAATAAAGTACGATGAATATTCGAGAAATTTGTTTAAAAGATATATAACTCCTTTTAAATATATATATAATCGATATCAAACTCATTTGATAATAATAGTAATTTAATTTAAAATGGTTTGATAAATATATAAAACTTGTTTTTATAAAAGTTGACAAATTTCGTCGCATACCGATAAATCGATGTCGTATTTTACAAATAGATTTGGATATTATTTTTATATTATTTTATAAGTCAAATTTAGATATTTTACTTATTTGAATATAATAACAAATCAATTTTGAAGTTTGGTTTACATGAATAAATAGTTTAACAAAAACGTCAAAATGTGACTGTAAAACGTTTTGTCGAAAATCAACGTTTTGTTTAAAATAAGTTGCCGCAACATTATCGCACCTTTGTTAACATGTTTTAACATATATATTACACATTTTAAAAACTAAAAAAGTTTAATTTTACTAAATAAGATTAGAAAACTTCCAGAAGTCATTAATAAAAGTAAGTAAGAATTCTTTTTTCTTTTTTCTTTCTAAAATGGGGTCCCCGCCTTCTTCCAATTTTCTTCCCGCTGACCCGTCCCATCCTTCCAGTTCTTCTCAGCCGTGTCCTTCTTCTCCCATACTTGTACCTCCAGCTGCATCTTTTCCCTTGTCAGATCCTTCCAACCCTCTTGCTCCTGCACCCATCTTTCCTTCTCCAACTTTGCTACCTCATGCTCCTGAACCCATCCTTCCTTCTACATCTTTGCTGCCTCAACCTTCTTCAATCCCACAGCATTCTTGGAACTCTCTTTTTAAAGCCAAACCCAATAACGCTGGAAAATACATCCCTCGCGAAATACAACTTGACTTCAATGGTGATGTTATAGTTCCACCTGTTGATGTTGTCCAGGCAGGAAACGATATGTGGAAGGAATATCTTGTTGGATTTTTTCTTGACACTCCTTTGCCTTATACTACAGTGCTTTACTACCTCAAAAAGGTATGGAAATTAAGTGGATCCATATCGGTTAAGTCTGATGGCTTCTTGTTTTTGTTCAAATTCTCAAATGATGAAGATAGGACCATAATTTCTGAAGCAGACCCTGTGGTGATGAGGAACAAGTTATTTATAGTGAAACCATGGGATGTAAACATAGGCAACAGTTGTAGTAGTATTAAATCTGTTCCAGTTTGGATAAAACTTTCTAACATACCTTTGTATGCGTGGTCTCCAGTGGGAATTAACTGGTTAGCTTCTTGAATTGGAAAGCTTCTTTGTTTGGATACATCAACTGAAAAAATTGAACGTATCTCATTTGCGAAATGTTTAGTTGAAGTGAATCCAAATCAAGAATTGCCTGATAAATTTTCTGTTAAATTATTAGATGGTACGGAACAAATTGTAAATGTTGTATACTTGTGGAAGCCAGAGATATGTACACTGTGCAAGGAATTTGGACATCTTTTGAGTAACTGCAAAAAGGTGGAAAATGAAAAGATTGTAGAACAAATCGATAACAATGAGCAGCAGAGAAATAATGAAGTTGGTAGGAATATTATGAAAAAGGGGTTACAGACTGTAAAACAGAGCAAAGTGAAACAGATATGGCAAAAAGTAAACAAGTATAAAGGAAAAAAAATAACTGTGAAGAAAAGGAAGAAACAGACATGATGGCAAAAAGTGTAAATGAAAAAACTCTACGTGATAGAACTGCTGTAAACTACAAGGGTAATGGTAAAGAGAAAAAACCTCAAGATGAAAACCAGGTTGGTACTATAAGCACTAGTAACATGTACAACATGCTCCAAACTGATGAGAATGAACAAGGAAAATTGGACATGCAATATCTAGAAGAAGGTGAAATACCCGATGAGTTAATTTGTAGAGAGCAATGCATAGAGACAACCAAGAATTCTACTACAACTGAAGATCAAACTAAATCTGATTCTCTAGTGCAGTCTTTAAAACATGGTGTGCAGGAAACAATAATGTATGAAGCAACCCCAAGTAGGAGTAACAAGGAATATGAAAATGAAACAGCAGAAGTAAATGCTCCCTCTGGTACTACTGCATCTGAATTTGAAATAACATGGTGCAACTCTTTTGAATCCCAAATCTCTCAATTAATTTCCACCATGCATGTTGAACTCTCTCAACCTCCTGACCTGCCCCATTATAATTTTTCCATACAGCTTCCTGGATGGCCATCTTCCAAACCCAATCAACATCAACTGTCCCTTTTGATCCTTCCATCTCCCATTCTACCTCTCATCCACCATCCCCCTCCAGCTTGCCAAGAAGGGAGATTGAAACCAGATCTCTGTCTGCCCAGAGAAGGAACACCACCTCCCAATCTCAATAGCCATTTATGTATACAAAAATAGCAACATGGAACATTAAAGGAGCCCATAGCAATTTGAAACTTGATCAAGTTAAGAGTTATATCGCCCAGTATAATATCTGTCTTATTGGTCTGCTAGAAACAAAGCTTAACCACACATTGTCCCAAAAAGCAGCATCCTACATTAACCCAACTTGGAAAATACATCATAATCTTAATAATGCAGCCTATGGAAGAATTCTTGTCATTTTTGACCCCTCAGTACTAACTCTTTCTCCCATTCTGTCTTCTAGTCAATACATTCATTTTCATGTGCATCATCCCCAAACTCGTTCATCATTCTTCTTAACTATTGTATACGCTGACAACTCTGTCAACTCAAGAAATGCCTTTCTCAAAGCTTTGCCACCCTTAAGACAATCTTCTCACCCTTGGCTTGTCTTGGGAGATTTCAACACCTGTTATAGTTTTAATGACAAATTTGGTGGCGCTCCTCTTTCTCCCAGAGATCTTGATCCCCTTAATCTAGCTGTTTTTGACTCTGAGTTAATTTTAGTGAATAAATCAGGAGCCAAGTACTCTTGGAATAATAGAAGTAGAAGTGGTGTTCGAATTTTTACTACTATTGACCATGCTTTTTGCAATTTTCAATCTCTTATTCAATGGCAAACTCTCTCTGTCTTCCTTCCTCAACCGATTCTGTCTGACCACTCCCCCCTCATATTGACACTTGGGAACCATTTAAGAAGGGAAAAGAGAAGTTTTAAATTTTTTAATGCCTGGGTTAAACATGACCACTTTCTGGCTTTAGTTTCCCAAGTTAATTCTGAATTTTCATGTTTTGGCAACCCAATGTTCAAGTTTTGCAGGAAACTAAAGTGTATCAAGCAAGCAATCAAGCAGTGGGCATCATCAACTTTTGGCAATGGTGGCCTACTGTCTTCTAAATTAAAACAACAATTGAAGATAAAGCAAGAGTACATGATGGAACATCCACTTGATATTCAAGCAGCTGATGAAGAAAGCATTTTATTTATGGAGGTTAATAAAGCGCTTAGCATGGAAGCAAACATGAAGAGGCAACAATTGCATAAAAGATGGATTGCTGAAGGTGACAAAAATACAAAGTTTTATCATGATTCTCTTAAAGTAAAACAAGCAAGAGAAAATATTTATAGTATAACTGATGAGAGAGGAACCATGTACACTACTCCTGACACAGTTGATCAAGCTTTTATTCAATATTTCTCTAATCAATTTGGAAATCCTGATGGCTTTCTACCTGATCTGGACTTAATATCAAATATTGCTCTCCCTTGCATTTCAACACAGGAAGCTTCATCTCTATTAAACCCTGTCACTAATGAGGAAATCAAGAATATCCTATTCTCCATGAACAAGCAATCATCTGGAGGCCCTGATGGGTTAAATGTTGTATTTTTCATCTCCACATGGAGTATCCTTGGTAAAGAATTTTGTCAAGCTATACACAATTTTTTTAACAAATGCAAGCCTCTTGGAGAAATCAACAGCACCAATATTGCTCTTATCCCCAAGGTATCTCCTGCTTCAAGTGTTACTTGTTATAGGCCCATTTCTTGCTGTAATGTTGTCTACAAGTGTATCTCAAAAATTCTAACTACTAGGTTGGTTTCTGTGCTCCCAACTATTGTTTCTACCAACCAGTCTGCTTTTTTACCTAATAGAGACATTATTGATAATGTTCTTCTAGCTCAGGAACTTCTCAAAGGTTATGGTAGAAGCAATGTCCCTCCTGCAGCTTCACTTAAATTAGATATTTCAAAGGCATATGATTCAATACATTGGGAATCTATTGTCAGGATAATGGCTGTTATGGGATTTCCAAAAACATTTGTCTCCTGGATATATGTCTGTATATCCACTCCATCATACTCAGTTGTTATTAATGGTAGACCTGTTGGCTGTTTTAGGGGAAGTAAAGGTATACGTCAGGGGGACCCGTTATCTTCTTACATATTTTTGATGGTTATGGAAGTGTTAACCGTTATTCTCAGAACTAGTTACAACAATAAGATCATTAGGTATCACCCAAAGTGCTCACATCTTCATATTACATCTATCATGTTTGCTGATGATGTAATGTTGTTCACTAAACCTGAGTTACCTTCATTGATTGGTATTAAGCATGCTCTGCAGGCATTCAACAGAATGACAGGCCTAACAATAAATCAGGACAAATCATCTATGCTTGTTGCTGGAGTAAGTCAAAGTCTTGCTGATGATCTTCATCAACAGTCTGGTTTCTCTTGCATGGCAAATGATATGAAGTACCTTGGCCTACCATTGATTTCTAAAAGAATAACCAACGCTGACTGTTTACCTCTATACCATAAAATAACATCTGTTATGTCTGCTTGGGATAGTAGGAACTTGACACAAAGTGGTAGGCTCGTGCCCATAAAATCTGTTGTCTTTTCTTCTATTGTTTACTGGGCTCGTACTCTCATCCTCCCAGTTAAATTATTGCATCTTGTTAGGTCTGCAATGAACAGATTCTTTTGGACAGGTAGTATTCACAACAGAAAATTAGTGCCATGTTCATTTTCAAAATTTGAGGCTCCTTTGAGATTGGGTGGGCTAGGAGTTTTTGATGTCAGGAAGTGGAACATTGCAGCTATTAGTAAACAGTTTGATGCCCTCATTAATAAAAGATGTAGTTTATGGGTTAACTGGATGTGGCATTACAACATTAAGAACAGACATTTCTGGATTTTGGTTACCCCACAACACTGTAGTTGGAATTGGAGAAGCTTACTGAAGTATAGAGAAGTCTTCCTCCCAATGATACAATACCCTGTCACTGCAAGAGCAGATGTAAGTTTTTGGCATGATCCATGGGTAAGTAATGGCCAAATCTTGTCTAAAATGTGTACTTACTCCCAGATTATTCAAACTGGAATCCATAATGAAGCTGTTGCTACTGACTATTTATATGATAGCAAAATCCAGTTACCTTACTGCAGCAATCAAGTTATTAAGCAAATTTGGTGTGATATACAGCAAAAAACCTTCAGTGATTTTCCAAATGACGCAGTGTTATGGCACATGAAGGCTCATTCTGTCAAAGAAGTATACAAATATCTTACTAATACTGTTCCCCTGCCTGCATCAAAATGCTATGAAGTTTTATGGTCAAAGGAATCTGTGCCTAAGGATAATTTAATGACGTGGAAAGTGTTAAACAGTGCTTTGCTTACCAGAAGCTTACTTCATAAGTATGGGTTAGCATGTACTACTCAGTGTTTGTTCTGTGAGCTGCATGAAGAAACTACTGAGCACTTATTTTTTGATTGTCCTGCCTTGTTTCACTTGTTGGATAAGATTGGCAGGTTAACAGGTATTAATATATCTGGTACTACATCTACCATTATATGGAGTATTATATACAAAGCAACTAGGTGGAGAACTGAGCAAGGCAGAGTGTTGGCTGTGAGCTTAAAAGCTTACATGACAGTTATATGGAGTGAGAGAAATACCATAGTTTTTGAAAATGTAAGAAGGAATGATGATGTGCTCTGGAATGAAGTCAAGGCTAGTACTTATAGACAATTGAAGAACAGTGAATGTATCTTCCCACAAGCTTTGGTTAGTGTTTGGGCTTGATATTGTTGTTTTTTCATTGTTTTTTTTCTTCTTGTTTTCCTCTTTTCTGTTTATCCCTGTAGTTCCTTATTTATTGTTTGCAATAAATCTGGTAGGGGTCCAGTTAACCCCGCTGGCTTTGCCAAAAAAAAAAGAATTAACAAAAGTAAAAAGTAAACATTAAATCACATCAAATCAAAATCCAACAAAATAATTATTTTTCTTTACTTAATATTTAAGTGACTAAGACATAAAGTAAGAAGTGAACGGATGATGTTAAGTGTTGAAAAAGTGGATGTTGCTTTACGTTGAAGTAAGGATAGTTTGGTAATTTGGTAAGAGGTTATTTTTTCTTTTTCTATAAATACCCACCTCCTTCTTCACTTTCATTCACATTTATTCTTCTTCTTTTCTCAAGTTTCTTCACCTTCTTCCTCTCTGCTTTAATGGATTCTAAGCCATAGAAAAAATTAGGAAGAAATAATATCAAAATATTTACAAAATATTCAAAAGAAATCAATGTTCATTCTCTTCAAATCAAACTCATTTTTTCTCCACATTTTACCTCTTCTTCTCTCGGCCATTACTTCTTCAAAACAGAACCAATTTTTTTTTCTTTTCAAATCATGTATTTTTCCAATGGCTACAACTTTCAAGTTGACCACTTTGTCTCATTCTAAATTTAACCATGACATAAATCCACTTCTTTCCAGTGCATTCTCTGGCCTAGTTTTTAAGCCAGAGAATGTGCCATTTTGTTTTGATCATAGCTTGATCATAACTGATCCAAATTAAGAAATTATTTTTTTCAAACCATATCAAATTCCAGTAGCTACAACTTTTATGTTGATCACTTTTTCCATTTTTGAGGTTTGCTATGCCTGAAAGTCAATTCTTTGAAGTACATTTTTGGGCTTTATATTTGTCAATCCGAGAATAGCTCTTTTTCTTTTGACCATATCTTCCTTAAAACTAATCAAAATCAAGTGATTCTTTTTTCAATTTAAGAAAAAAGAATTTTCAACAACTTTTCAGTTAACAATTTTTTCAAATTTTCAAAGCAAGATAGTCAAAAACAAGAGAGAAGATGACCTATTTTTCAGGTCTAATTTTGAGAATTCAAGGTCAAAGCTCTACCACTTCTTCTCTATACTTTCGGCCCACCTCCATCTCAAGCCTTGGCCGAGCACTTCGAAGGAAGGGAAAGTTGTTTATTAATGTTTAAGTGGAGTAGGAAGTAGTTAGTGAAGCATGGATTAGTTTGAATGTTGGTAGGAAGTTAATCGCTTTGGTTAATGGTGAGAAACTCTATTTAACATCTATATTATATATATACATATTTGATGATGTGTTATGGATGCTTCTATATGCTTTTATCATCAAGTATTAATTGGTTGATATGATTGTTAAATTGTTTTACCAAGTCACGTTAATACACGTCGATAAGCACAAAGGAAATCACTTTCCTTTTGAAAATGAAATGGTGTACATGGAATGCTTAAACCGTTTTGGAAATAGTTTTAAAATGAGTTAGAAATGTTTTATAAACATTTAAATATTTTTAAAATAAAGAATGAAAATCAAGATTTCATCTTGTATATTTTAAAATATGTCCAAAATAATTTTTTAAAAACATCGCGGTTTTGCAGTTAGAAATCCAAAAAGGGATTTCTTTATAAATGATATTTTTGAATGATTAAAAATATGAAATAAATTTGATAAATCTATTAAAATAGTTTAAAAGATATTTCAAATGGAAAATATGAATTTCAAATATTAAAAAGTTGTTTAAATCAAATAAGCTTATATAGCACTTTCCGTAGCACTTTTATGCTGCAAATTCTATAACCTTTTGAATATGAGTTTAAACTTAACGATTTTTCCTAGAATCAATTATGAATGTTTTTAAAAGGAAAATTAAGATTTTAAAAGATAATTTGGAATCTTATATCAATTCCAAAATAAAGCTAACAATTGAGTATGCGGAAATGACTAGTACATTTGTCCTGCTTGTGAGATCTGAAAATATAAAACAAGGTGTTTAACTAAGGTTAGAAATGGAGAAACCAATGCCCTGAACTTACCTGGCCTATATTTTCTCTTCTTAGGTGAGGGGTGGAATAGATCGAAAGGAAAGCCTGGATGCTCTAAAAGATCATATTTAAGTTTTTCCAAGATAAAAGAAAAGAAATAAATTCTTTGAATGTTAATTAACCACTTAACATCTTTTATTCGATGATTGGTACGAAGGAACCGAGATTGGATTTGGGTGATTCCTATCTGAAAAACCAGGATCGGATTTGGATGATTCCTATTCGAAAACCCCTTCAAACTAATTTTCGAAATAAACATATTTAAGACAAAGATCGTTGAAGACAAAGATATTCATGATGTAGGATTACTTGTTATTAGTCCCTGGATGTGAAATTTACCATATCTAAGGTGGCAGTACTACTCTATAATGAAAATCTTCTATTTTCAAGAATATGATTTGAAGTTAAGAAAAAAATCTTTGATTTAGATTTAATGAATGATTTAGGAATATTTTCCCTAAGTTAAAAGTTATAACTTGAAGATAAGATATACAAGCTCAGAAAGTTATACGTTTGTAGAAATCAGTTGTGTGAATGTGGAATGGCAATGTGTCATTCAAAGTGAAAGAAGATGTGCTATGTGAAAAGGTAATCGCTGCCTTGAGCCTCATCAACCGGAAATGACCGAAACAGGGTTAGATGCGGCAAAGCTAAATGGGTCATTCCTAATTAGGGTATGATCATCCCCTTCTAGATATATTTCTTCCCGCTATGACGTTCGGGATGTAAATTAATACGGTGTATGGAAAATGAGCGCTCGGTTAAACGTCGGTAATGACCGAGGGATGACATATTCGGTACTACCTAGTTAAAGAGGTAGGCCGGTCTTGTGTTGGTAGAGTGCAGATGTTCTGTGCCTCAGGACATCCATCTAGAGGTGTACCCATCAGAAGGTAGTCCCTTCACCTGGTCATTTGTATGGAAATCCATTCTCCAATAATAACCTACGGTTATGTTTGTAGAGCCTAGTATGCTGGAATTTAATAATGGTAACAATTTCGGCTAAGATTAATAAGTTTATTTGCAAATGTTTTCAAGGAATGTCATTAGAAATAATATCAAATGTTTTGATATATAAAAGTGTGTTTAGTTATCATAAGGTAAAAACCCGTCCGTGTTTATGTGTGGGCATGGTCTTATAGGATACTCTTTCTTTTCAAAGAATTTTATTTAAAGGTTGATATATGACACTGTCATCTATTATTGTGTTTTTCTCACGCTGGTTTATCAAGCCTGATCCGGCTATTTTCAATACTCAGGTCAGATCCGAGTAGTTTCAGGTTTAGTGAAGACGGTTGAAGTTTCCAGAGGAGAGATGGAGATATTCATCTACGTATGGACATATTCAATTAACCGTTGTGGTTTGTTCGTTTTAGTTTGATGTTGTCAGCAATTGTAAGGACAGTTGTTTATAACCGTCCAAAGCTGAATTTAGGTTAGACTCTGATATATGTATTTAAAAGTTTTCCGCTATAAAGATATTTGTTCAATATTATATATTATTCCATTCGTGTGAGATCCTGTTCTGTCTTATTTTCTTTATTACCCTTCATGTTCCGTCAAAGAGTACGAAAAAACGGGCCATGACAGTCTCTATCGCTCACCATGCCAGAGGGAACTCCATGAAGTCGGACTATCTCACGAACGTATAAGGATGGCAGATAAGGTGTTTTCCTTTTAATCTTGACTGGAATGAAGTGGACGCTCTTAGTCAAACGATCTACAATCACCTAAATACTGGTATTTCCCTTCCTAGATCAGGGTAAACCATCTATGAAGTTCATCAAAACACTATCCCACTTCCATTCGGGCACATCCGATGGTTGAAGTAATCCGCTAGGCCTCTGCTGCTCCGCCTTAACTCTTTAGCACACAAGACACTTAGCCACAAACTCTGCTACATCCTTCTTCATGCCACTCCAATAAAACTCTCTTCGTGTCCCTATACATCTTATCACCACCCCGATGAATAGTCATTCGAGAATGGTGTGCTTCTGCTAGAACTGTGCTCATCAAATCGTCATTGTGGGTGACACAAAGTCTTCCATCTCTCCTTAGCCACCCTTTATTGTCTATGGAATAACGTTGGAGATGTCTAGAGACCTCTCATCTGCTAATCCTATCCAGAATATTCACAAGCTCTGAATCATCTCGCTCGCTACCTTGAGTTAATCTAATCTACGAGGGTAGGCTTAACCTCAAGTGCTGCCAACAATCCAGGAGTACTGTCCATAGGGGGCTTAAAATCAAAGGTGGAAATAGACTCTAGGCTCTTCCACTCCACGAACATTGGACTAAGGGTTGCTCTCTTCTTACTTAATGCATCCGCAACCATGTTTCCTTTACCAGGGGTGTAGGTTATCTCAAAATCATATGATGCCAGAAAATCCATCCAACGCTGCCGCCTCAAGTTTAAATCCTTTTATGAGAATAGGTACTCTAATGATTTATGGTCAGTGAAAAGCTCGATCATCTCTCCTAGCAGATAATGTCTCCAAGACTTGAGCACGAAAATAATAGCAGCTAGCTCCAAATCATGGGTAGGGTAGTTCTTCTCATGCGTTCTTAACTGTCTACTCCCATAGCATACTACCATCCCCTCTTGCATCAGTACTGCCCCGAGGCCAGTCCTATATGCATTAGTGTATACTGTAAAAGGCTTAGCTCCATCGGGTAAAACTAAGACTGGTGCACCAGTAAGAGCCATCTTTAGCAAACGTAAAGGAATCCTCACAATTTACGTCTCACGCAAATGCCGCATTCTTCTTAGTGAGGCGAGTAAGCGGTGCTGAAATCTTAGCAAAATCTCTAATAAACTTCCCATAATAACCAGTCAAACCTAGAAAGCTTCTAACTTCGATAGCGTTCTTGGGTGCCTTCCAATCCCGTACTGCTACTATCTTAACGGGATCCATAGCTAAACCCTCTCTTGAGACTACATGCCCCAAGAAACGTACCTCCTTACGCCAAAAGTGACACTTCAAGAACTTTACTTTCAACCGATGAACATGAACTGTACGAAGAACCTCCTCAAGATGAATAGCACGCTCTTCCATAATCTTGGAAAACACTAGAATGTTGTCCACAAATACTACAACGAACTTATTTAGGATATCTCAAAAACACGGCTCATCAAATCTACAAAATAGGCTGGGGCGTTGGTCAGCCCAAACAACCAACCACTCAAAGAGTCTATCAGGTGTCCTAAATGTTGTCTTATAGATGCTATCGTTAGCGACCCTAAGCTGATGAAATCCAGTGGCTAAGTCAAGCTGAGAAAATACAGAAGAGACAACTAACTGGTCGAAAAGGTCGTCTATCCTACGAAGTGGGTAACGATTCTTCTTCGTGAGCTTATTCAACTCTCTATAGTCTATGCAAAGTCGAAGGGAACCATCCACCTTTGTAACGAAGACGACTGGCGCTCCCCACTTAGATATGCTCCGTCTGATGAAACCTTTCTCCAATAGCTCACCAATCTGCTTACTTAACTCCTTCCTCTCCTTAGGAGCCATATGTCTCACGGGCAATGCCAGTGGCTTAGCATTGTCATTCAGATAGATCCTAAAGTCGATCTCTCCCTTAAAGGGTAGTCCCCTAACCTCCTCAAAAACGTCTGGGAAATCTATAACAATTGGAACTGAATCTAACTCTACTAGTGATGAATCAAGGGAATAAAGGAAGCTACATGTCTCTAGTCTGACGACTCTTCTCTCGCAGTCTAATATCGCACCATAAGTGGACAACTAGTCCATCCCCAAAATCATCCCATATCCCAAAAATCCCAGACATAGACATCACAATCAAACTCTACGTCTAGTATAAAAATTTCAAACTCCTACAAATCATGGATAAATGTGTCGATCCTCCTATGGGGTCTGAAAAAACTATATGGTCTACAACTAGAGAAATATCTAAGCGTAAACAGTCAACTAAGAAACTAGAAATGAAAGAATGTGATGCTTCGAAGTCAAAAAGAGTCCATATAGGAAAATCCGAAAAAGAGATCAAATCTTCTACAGAGACTTTCCTACCTCGATCTGGTCCACTACTAGAATGTGCTGCATCCAAAGCCTATACTTGCGTCGTAGGTGCGCCTGCTCTCTGCCCCATCCTTTGAGGACAAGCTCTACAAAGGTGTCTAGGCTACCCACAGTTGTAACACCTCCCCTTTATTGTGTCCTTCTTACAGTCCTTTGTGAAATGCCCAACTAATCCACAACTATGACATTTCTCGCCTTTCTTGATCTGTCTCTTTTGAGGTCCTCCTCCTTTCTTCTTGTCCTTATCCTTCTTATTCTTCCACCAATGCTTCTAAGAGTTTTCTAATTTAAGAACTTCCTTAACCTCTTCTTTCTTAGCTACATCTGACATAAGAGCCATCTCCACAACTGATTCATATGTCGCTTTCATAGGTACATGTGTCAATGCCAACCCTTGGAGGGCCTGGTTCAAACCCTTAGCAAACTTGGCGGCCTTTTTATGCGGTGTATTAACAAGCTCCATTCTGAACCACGATAACTCATTAAACTGATTTATATGCTCTTTCCCTGAAAGACTCCCCTGCTTTAGGCTAATGAATTTCTCCAACTACATGCTTTCCTCAACTTGCGATAAGAGCTTCCTCTCAAACCTTTCCCGAAATCTAAACCAACCAATGTCTCTACCCTCCATTTATACAATCTTCCACCAATAAGAAGCCTCTCCCTTCAGTTGCCAAGATGCAAGATGAACTCTCTACCGGTCTTCCAATCCTAACAGCCCAAATATCTGCTACGTATTCCTCAACAAAGTTCGTGCCTCTACGAAATCCTCCATGTCAGAAAATGTCCTGCCTCCTAGATTAGCAAAGTCCTTGCATAGCTTAGAAAAATTGGCTACTGTAGGTGGATTAACGGGATCTCCACCCGCCGGTGCTGCATTGGGCGCTTGCCCTTGCACCTCTGGTGCCGTAGCTTGGTGGTATCTACGGAACCAGGCAGTGGCTTAGACACCCTCTGGAAGATTTTGGGCATCTGCCATTCTAAGCAAAGAAAAGAAAATTTAGACTCGAAAGAATCGAAAGAAGATTGAACTGGACTTTGAGGGAATTTTTATAAAAACTCTTTTATACTTGAAAACTATTTCTGTAATAAGTGTTTCTTTCTAAAAAATACTTTTAATTTAAAGATATGTTACCTTTGAAAAATACTTTACTTTTAAAACAAGTCTTTAGGAATCCTGTAACCTTGGGCTCTGATACCAAATGAAACACCCACACCTCTTAATATACCCAAAAAGGGCACACCAAAGGATGTGGTGCGTTATAGGTATAGCTAAAGCTTCATAGAGACTAAGATTCACAAGACAAATAAGTAAAACAACAAAATCATTTAAATAATAACTTATTATTCAAAATTAAACTTATCTCAAAATAAGTCATAAAAACATAACATGTCTCAAAAACTCAAAATATTTCATGTCTCATGAAACATACACCTCAGTCTCACATTATCAAAGTACAAAAGTAACAATAATAGTAAATATAATAACAATCCCTCTTATAAGTGCCAAATCCATCATAAGCCAAATGAAAAGGATGAAAAGCAGAAGAATACATCTAAAATGAGAAAACTCCGAGAATGGGTCTCCAAGCAACCTGTATCAACTCAACTCTGTTGGCTTATTGGGGGAAAGAGGAAATAGAGGAGTGGGTCAGACAATAAGTCTGGTGAGTGAAAGTAATTACTAGCATCTAAGCAAGATAAGGATATTAGACTAAGCAATAGTTCTAGCTTGAAAGGAAAATAAAGAAAAGATAAAACTGGGATAAAATACTGTTTCAGATTCTGTTTGACTGTTTGCTTTGATTGTTTGCACTTTTCTTAAACTGCTGTGATTAGGCTGAAACCCTAATTCTATCTAAACTGTTAACTTGATTAGGCTGATATCCTAATTCTACCCTTTGATCGGCTTATTCTATCTCTGTTGTGCCACTATGAACCAATCCTGTTGGTCACAACAAAAGACATCTCTTTAGCATCCTGTTGGTCACAACAAAAAGATACCACTTTAGTGCATAGGACGCGGTAGCGAATTATTTACCCTAATCGATGACGCATGCTCGGTCATTGCCGGTACACACTAACTGTTGCCCCATATTTGACCCTTTATTTACCCCGTATAAGCATGCCAAGCCTTACCTAACTGTTGTGATACCATTAGTCCTAGACTTGAAAGGGAATGCTGCCCAGCCTCACCTAATTGCTGTGAGACCATCAGTCATAGATCTGAAAGGGAATGCTGCCGGTACTGGTCCTAACAATCAATATTCTAGTTTTGCGCCCCTTGCCCAAATCCCCAGATTTGAGCCTCTATCTATTAGCCACTTATTTACCCTAATCAGCATAAGCGTGTCCCAGTCTCACCTACTATTGTGAGACCGTTAGTCTTAGATCTGAAAGGGAATGCTCCCGGTATGACCCTACTTCTATATTTGCTTATTAGCTTAATTTAAGTTTTAAAATAAGCCTCTTCTGTTATTTCCGCTATATTTGCTTATTAACTTAATCCAAGATCTAAGTTTTAAAATAAGCCTCTCCTATTATTTCTTTTTAGTTATAACCACTTGTTATAATCATGCTTGCAAATATCTTAAATTTGTCTATTTCAGTCTATCTCTATTTTATTACAGTTTTTCTCATTTTACATCTGATTTCTATAAATTTAATGTTTTTCTATTTTAATCCATATTAGCAAATTCTTCTCTTTTTAATATTCTATTCGCGTAAAAAGGGATTAAATCTCTGTAAAAAGAAACTAACATTTACAGGCTAAATTCTAGCTTAAAACAGATGTAAATAACTGTAAATAACTGAATAAAATAGATGAATAAAATAGATTGAAAAGAACTTTTGAAATTTACTTAAAAACAGCCTATAAATAAACTTACATAAAAATTATCTTAAAATTGTAGAAAATCTACAACTATTGAGAACCCTATTATTTTAAATTATTTAAAAATCTAAAATAATTACAAAGCACTCACTTGTGGTCCTTAGCTCTAATCTCGGGCCTTCATATATCCGCTATTAGGGTGTAGAATATTTTTATTAAAAAGACCTTCTTCCTAGAAAAATTTTCTACTTAGGGTTCAACATCAGGCAATGAACCCAATTGGGAGAAAATCCGAATGAAAAAAATAGCTAGGTCTAGGGTCTTATTTATAGTGTTGCTTAGAGATCTCATGCCCTTGGATTTGAAAATTAAATCTGGTGCAACCACGTCATAAGCTCACTAGGAACCGTCGGATGCAGCTACGGACGCACAAGACGCTCAAAAATTGAATTATGACGTGTTCGCTCATACCTGGATGAATCTTCGTCCATTAACATAGGCGGGTAGACCCCTATGAGGTCATTTTATTTTTCTATTTTTTTTTCGTTTTTGTTTATTAAATTCCGATTTCTTGTTTCTCTCATAACTTCTCTACACTGACTCGGATTTCGACAAGTTATGTATGAAAATTGATCAGAAAATCACTACGGACCCAATGGTGCAACTCCCGTAGCTCGATTTTGACAATTTCACAAACTTATTTTATTGTATGATTAATTTGTTAATTAATTACTATAGCTCAAATTTTGGGTTGTTACAAATGCCAACTCTCGATCGTTTACAAATACATTAGCCATTTCTACCTCACAATCAACCATGATGGATTTCAACCGTTCCAATGCCCAAATGCAATTTTTTTCACTCTCTGCTATTAAATAAGCAATGGCAATACAAAATGTGTGATCCGTATATGCAACACATACTATCTCTAGCAATGACATCTTGTACCTATTAATTTTGTATGTGCAATCCAATATAATGACTCGAGGAAAAGTTCTTAGAAAACCTTAACTCGTCGGATGTGCCCATAAAATATCTTTGATAATATCACTTCCATCTAAAGTCTTACGATGCCATTCAAAGTATCCAAACTCTTTTAACTTACCAAGCAAATATTGTATTTGAGAACGACCTGCTCGTTCTATTGAATTTTGAGCATGAATCACATTATATATCGTTTTAATGGTTGTACAATTGGAAGGATCATTTCTTTTAAGTGTATGCAAAATTTCTTTAGCTTTCACCATATTTCAATGCATTTCAACCACCAGTTTGATCTCTCCTTCACTTAACCTACCCACATACGAATGCCCCTCGTTATGCTTCAACTCAGAATGGTTATGCACACCGTTGACTACAACCAAATGTCATTAATCCAAATTACCAAGTTTGGCACCTTTAAGCTTAAATGGACAATTGCCTGTCAATCTATAATTTGTTGAATCTTTAATTTTATTCCTCTTATAAACACCACTACGCTCACGTGCAAATATTATTCTAGGTTTTTTAGTAGATGCACCGGTATCTGATTTCAAAACAGTGATTACAAAATCAAGACGTTTCCCCGCGTTACGAACCCATTCAACCAATCTTTCACGTGATTGGTATATCCGCATAAACAAATATCGTATTACCAAATTATATACCACATTTCAAAATTTTAATAAATATATCACTCACATCACATCTTGTAAACTCCTTAATGTAGTCCAATATAATTTCATTACCATTTTCATCTTCTTCATTTGATAGTGCCATTATCTGTATAAAAAAATATTAAAATTATGCAACAAGCTATTAGGGGAGTATCTACGGTGGCAAGCATTTGCCGCCCTTGTAAATTAAAAAAAATGGTCAAGCACTGTCACAAACCACACAACAAACATTGGTGGTGCCATAATATGTAAAAAATAAATAAACTATGCAACAAACAGTATAACAATCAACCACGCAGTGGCAAAGCGTGGTTATTTCAGACAACCACACATTGTTAGTGTGTGGTTGTTTGCAGGAACCCTTCGAACAACCACACACTATCAATGTGTGGTTGTCTGAAACAACCACGCTTTGCCACATTCGCGACATCTACAATTAAAGATACAAAACAAATGTGAATGCGTACAACATCTGTAACTTAGCAACCTCAGCATTAGTAGTAGTAGAATCATTGAACTACGTGATTTTGATGAAAAAATTTGACAACTTTTAGATTGAATTTGGATTTGAAATTCAATTTGATAGAGGAACGAAGTTTTTAGGTTTTGGAGGAAAGTTAGAAAGTGAATACGGTAAAAAATGAGAGGACATTTTTGTCTTTAATTTTTTTCTAATGAGGAGGGGAAACTCATCATTTTTTCGAGTTTAAATAGAATTAGCTAGAGCTGTTACGGTTGAACCATCAACCGTTTAACCGTACCAACCCTTCATGCGGTTACCATCTATAACGGTAACGGTTACGGTAACGGTTAAAGAATTCGATAACCGCGGTTAACTATACTAACCATACATAACTATTTTGTATAATATTCAACATTAAAGTATAAAAAAATTAGTAATTTAAGTTTAATTAATAACTTGTACATTAATAATACGTACCTTCATGAACTAATAATATGTGCATGCATATTGGTCATTTTATAAACAAATACGTAAATTTGCAAAAAACAATTAAAGCTATATGAATTTATCTTCAACAATGCATACGATTGAAAATACATATACAAAATACTTATAAATTGAAAGTACGAAGGTTGACCGTTCTATAAGAAATTAAGGTCGTGGTTAACGCAACCATCACACCCGTGGAGTCAGCCATTTTACATCCTTGATCTTCTTTTGGCGACTGAAGTAGGGTTTAGTTTGCATTTTGATCTTCAATTAAATCATCTTTCCGAATTAGTTGCTAATGGAGGAAGTTACAAATGCCAGTGAGAATCTAAACATAAGCGGCGACTCTCATAAAAGAAATCGGATCCAAGTCTCCAACAGCAAAAGGCCTCTTTTTTCCTATGTTAATCTTGCTAAGGTTTGTGTAGGAGTTACAGATTTGTGCTCAGCGTTGTCAAAATTTGTTTTGTTTTCCTTACTGATTTTATGTATTTTTCGTTCCATTTTCTAGAGGTATATACAACAACACAACGATGTCGACCTTTCTGCCCTTGGGATGGGTACTTTTCTGCATCTTTGACAATTTTTGCATTATATTCGTCTATTACAGTATTTGCATTTATTAGGTTCCTTATGCTAATTACAGGCTGAGTTTCAGTTTAACGACATCGTGGTTTTTTCCTCGATTAGTGCTTATACATTTCAATGTTTTAGACAACATTATTTATTTATTTATTTTTATGTTCTTAGTTCAAACTATTTTAAAATTGAGCATTTTGCTGATAGGAAAATGCAACATTCATGTGTGTGCAGTCAAAGGCTTCATTTAGGCTCGTCTAAGTTCTCATTTTTGTAATTGATGTCTACACATCCTCATCTTCAATAATAACGTCTCTTATGAAATTGTCTCTTATGAACGAGTTGCATTTTATTTTTACATAAACAACAGGGCATGCACAACATTCCATTCTTTCTGTAAAAATATTAACTTAACAATGTTAAGTAGTGTCTATGATTATTCATTTTTCGTGATCATAGATGCACATTTCATTGCCTCTTCGCAATGCGAAAGAAAGACTGCGTACATTATCGAGCTCCTCAGAGTCCGCTATCGTGCGGAGTCTCGTGAACTGAGTTCCCCCTTTTTATAGATGCACATTTCATTAATAACAATCAAAATTGGTTGGATAATACTCATTTCCTAGGTATTCTAAATATTTTAGTTGTTACGTATGTAAAAGAATGTTATAAGATTGAAAACTTGTTTCTTTAACTGCTCGTAAATATTTTTATCATGAGATAAAATATATTTTTATGTGGAAAAGCACTTCCAGAGTACTGGTGATGTTATTTTCAATCAGCTTTATATTGTATCGTTTACTGTAAAACCGTTATTTTCAATCATTTAGTTATGTTAATTATAAGTTGGAATAGATAAGAAATGCTTACAGCAAGATGATGAAATAAGAGGTCTGGGTTAATATAGTGTTCATTACATAAATGGTTTGTTAAAGTAATTAGTTTAAGCTGGAAACATGGTCGTTATGAAATTTTATTTATTAGATGGCCTGTAGAACAGACGGATTAGTCAAAAGATTTGACCATGCTTACGTCAGTAATACCATGAAAATAAGTTTAAAGATGTGACCAAGCTTAAGTTGAAAACATCATGAAAAATATATAAATGAATGAATGCAAATAATTATTATGAGTGTAAATAAGCCTGACGATGCACCGCCATGGTCGCTTATGAGAATCTTCTGCCAGTATGCAACTTGAACTCAATGCTAAACATTCATAAATGGAGTCAAAAGGAATGTGTTGAAGTGTGAATTTATTGGTGGCGTAAGTTCACAAGCACTAGCATAAGGTTTCAATAATACAACTTCCGCTCAATAATCCACTTACCTCAAAATGTATGTATGGCCAGGAGTTTGTTTTATACACGGGCTGTGTGACCCATATTTGTTTGACGAGAAGACCAACTTTTGCAGGAGAAGTATCAAGCCACTATTTAGTGTGTACATGAATACGAGGTATAGAATCTTGCTTAACGGAATAATATTGTACACATTGTATTGCTAATGAAAGTTAGCAGTTAGTTTTATAGTGATAATATTAATATATTTTCATCGTTAAGGGGTAGTTTAAGATTCTCAGTTGCATAAAAGGTGAATTATAAGATATAGATGGGCATATACATATGTGATAAGCGGGTAATAATAATTGGTAGAAAGATTTGCAGAGATCTCATATTCAGGGTCGGTCCTAGGCTATTTTGGGCCCTGGACAAAAAAGTTAATTTAAGCCCTTCAATAAGTTTGCTAATATAATTAGAAGAATTAGTAAAAGACTATGATGCATGCATAGGAATATGTACCAAGTCGGTTCTGGGGTTTATAATGCCTAGTGCGATTTTTTGGATGATGCCCTTTACTGTAGAAAATTGCTCATCGATATTAAATAAAATTCTTATTTATAAATCTTACTTTTCTCAATTTGAAAATACGATTCATGCGAAACAAAATTTATATTTACAATAGTAATATTAAATCGTACAATTTGCTAAACACATTTAACTATAAGTTGAATTAAAATATAATTTGTTTATTTAAAAACAATCATTTTCAAAATTAGGTTAGCATAAATTTGTAGCTAAATTCATTTTTTATCCAAATTATAACTTTTAAAAAATTGTAACTGTAAGCATAAATAAAAATTGTAACTTTTTTAAAAAGAAATTGCAACCTTTTTTTAAAAAAAATTGCATTTAGAAGTCCTATTAATTTGTAGCTAAATTCATTTACTTATCCAAATTGCATTTAAGATAGTTTTCAATACATTTTATCCAAAAAATTTGTTGCAATGTATGCTAGCATTGTATAATTGGATAAACAAACCCAAAACACATGGCTTAAGGACTGTTGATTTTATTTTAAGATAGAGAAATCATTATGTAGTGGCGTTAGAATGTTCTAATAGACTAAAAAATAATAATTAAATTTCCCTGCCTACTTAAAGCAAACAACAATGACAAGTCAAATGTCAAACAGTCAAGTATCAATTATTTCAATAATTGTTAACAAACAATGTTACATTGTCTCTACAATTACGAGGAATCACTTGACAATTGAAAAAAAAGGATACACCAATTTTGCTGCAAACAATTGCAATCAAAATGCTAAGTATATGGGTGAGCATTTGGTCGATTTTATCACAATAAGTTAATATATGACAAATCGAATTAAAACAAGAAAATCAAAATTGTACACCAAACCAAATTAATTTCTTATTAACTAATTTATAGTTCATATTTCAGAATTTGCATTTTTTCGAATGATTTGAATGATTAATATGCTCAAATAACATTATCAAATCATAACTAAGTCATGTTTATTTGATATATTATACTGCAAACAATTCAATATCTACTTTATAGTTATGAAAGGCGCGCCATGTCGCACGACGCGGCGTGGCATTTGCTCCTTTTTTTCTTGCGGCGCAACGCACATGAAAATGAGCGGCAAATAGCGCACGGTGCAAAATGATGCGCCTTTTCATTATATTATTGCTTTTGTTTATTTTTTATTTGTTTTTCATTTTTTATAATCCAACAACAACAAAGCCATTTTTTCCAAACAAGTTGGGGTCGGCTAGAGATGGAACCCGAAACTAAGTGACAAAAGTAATTTAAAGGCTATAATAATAACAATAACAATAGCAATAATAAAATAAAGTCAAATAAGTAAATTAATAATAATAGTAACTAAGTAAAAATAAAAATAAAGATAGAAATACATACATAATATATATAATAATAATAATAATAATAATAAATGATGATAACAGTACAAATAGTAATAATGGTGTTGATAGTAATATTGATCAAAGACCAAACGTCTTAGGCTCTTTTTTCTTAATTCTATAATCTAAAACTTATAAGACTCATAGCTCATGGTTCTGGTACGTGGATCGCTAACTTCCACGCGCTCCTATCCATTACCAGCTCTTCGCATATATTCCAACCCTTCATGTCCCTTTTAACTACTTCTTTCCATGTCAACCTTGGTCGATCTCTACCTCTCTTTGAGCAAACGACGCGGCTTATAATTCCAACGCGCATAGGTGTCTCGGGCGGTCTTCGTTGGAGATGTCCAAACCATCTTAAGCGATGTTGAATTAGCTTCTCCTCAATTGGTGCTACTTCAAGTTTTCCACGTATATCATCATTTCTAATTCGGTCTCTTCTTGTATGATCGCAACTCCATCGCAACATATGCATCTGTGCTACGTTTATCTTCTAGACGTGTTGGTTTTTAGTAGGCCAACATTCTGCATCAGACAACATCGCAGGCCTAATTGCCGTCATATAGAACTTTCCTTTAAGCTTCTGTGAGACTTTTTTGTCACAGATAATGCCAAATGCCTATCGCCCCTTCACCCATCCCGCTTGAATTCTAAAACTAACATCTTCATCAATCTCACTATTACACTGCAACGTTGATCCCAAACATCGAAAGGATTTCTTCTTAGGAACTATTTGTCCGGCCAGAATGACATCTCCATTTTCTGACCTGACATCGCTGACTCGCACTTCATATACTCTGTTTTAGTTCTACTAAGCCTAAATCCCTTGGATCCTAAAGTCTGTCTCCACAGCTCAAGTTGCCTATCAATCTGAATCCTACCATCATCAATTAGCACAACATCATCAGCAAATATCATACACTAAGGAATCTCCTCTTGTGTACCCTTCGTAACCTCATCCATCACCAGGTAAAAATGTAGGGGCTCAAAGCTGACCCTTGATGTAATCCTATGTTAATGTGAAAGTCACTGGTTACACCATCGCATGCTCTGACACTAGTCACAACATCATCGTACATATCCTTGATAAGGGTAATGTACTTTGTTGGGACTTTTTTTTCCAGAGCCCACCACATCACCTTTCACGGTACTTTGTCATAAGCTTTCTCCAAATCGATAAAACCATGTGTAAATCCTTCATTTGCTCCTTAAACCTCTCTATAAGTTGTCTTATCAAGAAAATAGCCTCCGTGGTCGATCTCCCAGGCATGAAATCAAATTGGTTTTTTGAAACGCTTGTCATTCTTCTTAATCGATGTTTGATGACTCTTTCCTAGAGCTTCATCGTATGACCCATAAGTTTAATTCCTCTGTAGTTTGTGCAACTTTGGATATCTCCTTTATTCTTAAAAATTGGAATTAAAATGCTTCTCCTCTACTCATCTGACATCTTGTTTGATTTGAAAATATTATTGAATAACTTAGTCAGCCAGGCTATCCTTGCATCCCCAATGTATCTCCACACCTCAATGGGGATGCCATCAGGTCCCAATGCCTTGCTTACTTTCATCCGTTTTAGCGTCTCATTTACCTCGGATTCTTGAATTCTACGAACAAAATGCCTACTGGTGTCATCAAAAGAATCGTCTATCTCGATCGTAGTGCTATTACCTTCTTCATTAAATAGCTTGTCGAAGTAATCTCTCCATCTATTATGGAGCATTAAAAAAAAGGTACAATACAACATCCATGACACAACGATCCAATATTCTTGAGGGATGATAATTGTAATGAATGATTAACGAGAAATATAGATGATGCATTCGATGCTAAAGATGGGCTTGTATTTGATGATGACAACGATGACTTGACTTGGGGTGTTGCTGCTGGAGCTGTAGGAGTGAAGGAAGCTAGATATCCGAGTAGAAGACCGTCTACATCGAGAGGTTTTTCAGCACCCCATTCAGCTCCTTTACATATTCAAGAAGAAGAAACAAATCTAAAAGAGATGGACGAGGAAGATGTTGAAGCTTATAAATTTGATTGTGCAGACATTGATTTGAAAAATATAATTGTTGAATCATATTCAAATTTCTAGTTTATCAGTAACATGTATAATTATATTGGATTTTGGCTTTAGAAAACTATTATGATTGAAATTCTATGTTTATAGTATTATATTGATTATTTTTATTTTTGGCAAAATGCCCAAAAAAATCTTTGTTGCACATGCTTAATAAAAACATTGAACTTTTAAATTTATATAAAAAAATTCTAAACGTGCACAGTAAATTAGAAAGGTGCACACCATTTACCGCGTCTGCGCCATGTCTGCAGAGAGGTTCTGCGCCTTGCGCCATTAATAACTATGATATACTTTGAGTATACATCTGATATTGTCTAAGCCACCGATGGAAAACACCATATTTTCATGTTAAATTTTGTACTAGAATTATTCAATTCGGTAATTAAATTATTTTAGAAACGATAGAAACTATATAAACCGAGTTATAAAAAATACTTAGGTTCAGTCGGTTAATTCGGTTCCAATCAGATAATGCACACCCCTAGAACTCAAGCAATGCAATTAATGTGATCCAAAGCTACAATACAAGATAATGAGTGAGGTTCATAATTATTTCGGAGCAATTGGCCAACATGTTGTGCATTTTCAACAGTTAAATGAGCTATCACGAATGAATTGGGAACTATTATAAGTAAATTGGCAACTGACAGTGCCAGAGTGCAATTGCTCTTATTTGGTTACCAGACCGTTAAGTTAACTATAGTGTTTAACTTCTGAAACTAAAACAAGCATTTAAATACTCACGTGGACATGTGGTTGCAAACGGTGATGAGTGGCCGATCCAACGGCCGAGATCAGACGAGACTCATCAATGTATCGAAGTTATGAACGCTGCTCGAGTTCAATATGGTGATCACCACTTTCTTAAATGATCCGGCGGCTCCAATCACTAACTTGCGTGGAAAGCCACCCAGATGGTAGAATCTGGCTTGCCCATTTTAGGGTTTTTTTCTGATTGCTTTTCTTATTAGGGGTTTTGTAGTTCTGTCAGAGCCCGTTGGACAATTAGACAATCTATTGGCACCAAAAAAATCACTTTTTTTTTGCAAATTAGACAGTTTAGGGTTTAAGGTTAGGGTTTCTTAGCGTGTGTTGCACCGCAGTCTGCGACGTCTGTTGCTCCGCCTCCGACGTGCCGCTGCTTGCAATTTTCTTTTTCTTTCTTCACGTTCGTTTTTTCATCTCTTTCTTCTCTAGCTTTCAGCGATGAAAATTCATTGTCCTTTTTTTAATGCCCGTGCGTGGGCACAGTCTGCGCTGGGCCTAAACCGGCCCTGAGATGTACTTTCTTTTGCTGCTAAAAAACCGATTAGTTTTTCTGAAGTACACAATATTAAATGCCACGTTCAAACAACAATATATTGTTCGTGACCCTCTATTATAGTTATGATTTTTTTGTTGTCTGATAATTTTTTTGTCCCATTTGACAATCTTTTGCGGTCGGTTTCTGGAATGATTTGCCATTCATTTTTCACGAAACTCATATAGCAAATTGATCAATTACGGGATAATAAGCAGTGTAAATTAAGATTAAATAATGGGTATATAGAAAACTGTGCAGCATTGCTAGTAAGTATTAAATAATTTTGATCAACTAATGTATTCTTTGTCATTAGACAACAATAATAAATTACCTTACAAACATGATTATGCAATGGTTATCCAGATTTGTCTTTCTTCCCTTTCCTTTTTTATTTTCAAAACACAAACATCTTATAATACCACAAATTGTAAAATTGTTAATTCATCAACTATAATATTCAAAGCAAAGTTCAAGAACTCGGTTTCAGTCACTTCAATTTCGAAAATTTCGGAGGTTTCGGTTTCTGTTTCGGTCCCGATATCGAATTTTTTTTATTTTTAATGAAAAAACAATAATAAACGTTGCAAATAAAATGACGTTCGGGTTTAAATAATTATCATTCAGTCCACTTATTCAGTAAACATATATGATGCTCAAATTAGGTCTATTTATCCCTAAATTAAACATAAATTAACCCTAAATAATTTACTATTCAGTCCAAGTCCATTAGTCCAACTCAACAAAATAAATTAAAATCTCAAAGCCCATTAACATTCTGTAGCCCACTCATTCAGCTAGCCCTAACTCCTAAAATCGTATCACCGCTTAAACACTTCAGTCGAAAATAAAAAAACATTCGTCGATGATGCTCGCCGATGCTCAAACCTGCTCGATCTTGCTTGAACCTGCTCGATCTTGCTCGAACTTTGTCGAAGCTGTCCAATGATGCTCGAATTTGGTCGAAATTGCTCGCTGGCGCTCGAATTTGGGAAGTTGCTCGCTGATGCTTGTTGAAGTAATTTATACTTTCAATCGCTTGCTTGTTTTTTCGGCTAGATCGATTCTCATTTCTTTTTTGGTGCTCGATTTTTTTTTCATCTAGTAACGGAACGGGATTTTGACATTATATCGTCTCGCCTCCGGCCGAAACCGAACCAAGATGGCCGAAATCTCGTGGTTTCGGTCGGAACCTAATACTATGGTTTCAACAAATTGTAAGTTCTTGTCCTAGTAGGCAAAGGACCAGATCGACTTAATTTTGGACATCACTGAGAGTTTATGTTAATCCCATTTATAGAGAAAGAAAACACATGTTGATATGAAATTGTGCTTTTGGAAAAATATTTGTTGAATTCACAAAGTAGCTTCGAAAAAGACAAAATATATATTCTACCATTATCTATAAGCAAGGATCCATGACAAGAGATGATTAATCATATTAAAATATATAATCAGAAAGTCAGGGACTACTAATTCAAATGTTTAGTGATATGACGCTCTAGACATTAGACTCGTCAACGGATGCTTTCAGATGCAGATAGTGTCATATCCGCATCCGCATCCGAAATCATTTTCGGATATCAGACATCCGTATCTGCAGATACAGACGGACATCGGATAATTATCCTATCCGCCAACGACTGACATAAATATTTTTCAATCTCATTAATTATAAAAGTGTTAAAAATTAACAAATATAATGATAATAAATAGTTTCGAGCGATTAAAAAGCATTAAGTGCATATAATATAAACTTCTAAAAAAATAAAATAATAAACAAATATTTTTCATTGCACTAAAATACACATAATTTGAACTATAATCTTGACAAAAATCGGACGGATAATTTTCGGATGTAGATGTCTTCGTATCCGCATCCGTATCCGTTTTTCTGGATATCAGATATTTATCCGTTTTTCGGATGCAGACGGATTTCAGATTTTTCGGGTACCCATTGACAGGCCTACTAGACATAGACTTTAGAGGTCTTGGATTCGAACCCGTGAGACATCAAAATGAGTACTCTGTTTGAACCACTAAATATTAATAATATACACCTACAATTGTAAGCTTTCTTTTTTACTTTGTTGATCCCTACTTCTAAATCTAAATTGAATTTTGAACCAAGTTATATATATATATATATTCAATTTTGATCTGAAACGTATGGAACTGGGAACATGTGAATGAATTTGATTTGAATTCAAAAATATTTCAATTAAAGTTCATATTTGGTTCAAACATATTAAAAAATTAATATTTTTCTACTACAAGCTAACCCAATCAGTGTTAGCTTAACTCAAATAATGTTCCAAACATAATTTATTTGTGATCCATTTAAAAATATTTGTTACATATCAGAATTTAACATTAATTTTGTATTGGTTAAAAACTTCTTTATCCGGACTAATGACCGACAATGCATAGTCTATTTGATATACATAACATGTGAAGCGACACATAGATGGGCTTGAAAATGAATTGCCTGGGCCAATATTCATCATCAAGCATTATCCATATCATCATTTTAATAAATAAAAAGTTCTTTTAATAAATATTTACTGCAGGACAAAATAAATTCCAATACAATTCACAAAACAATTTCTAAATCTAAAATAATATAAAACTATGAAGCAAAATTTGAACATATCATCTTTATATCAAAAATATATCTAAAATCCATTTGGCAAATTTTAGAAAAAAACAAAAATCCAAAATAAAAAAATTACAATTTTTTTTTTGGGTTCATGACAAATAGGCTACGGAATAACATATTTAAAAGAGTAAAATTTTATTCAAATTTGATAAATAGTCATAAAACCGATGATAAAAAATTACTAAAGCTCATGATTTCAACACCCATAGACAAAAATGGGCAGAATAAACGAACGAGGGTTTTGATTCCGTCATCATCAAACATCAAAAGCACAATATTCCTGATTAGAAATCACGAAGTACAACACTAATTTCCCCTACAATAGAAATGATTAAACCTCTGTAATTCCATAAAAAATATGAACAAGTGGATTTCTTTTTAGTATTATTTCATCGTCAATACTGATGGCGTCATTCTGCTAGAAATAGAATATGATTAGGTTTAGGATTTTTGGTAGTAAACTTGAACAAGCTTATAATATGGTTGACAAAAGATTATATTCTCTCTGCTGTTAAGAAAGGAAGTTAACTGTATACAGTGGTGTTAATCGTTTCACTCATAGTCAAAGTTGCATAAATACACTTTTAATTTTTCATTTTATATGGCATCCTACATCACATGTGGATGCATACACTCATCGTGCATGTCATACACTAGTAGTCCAGTCTAGCCAAATACATTTTCCTTTTTAATTTCGCAAGCAAACATCGATTAGGATATATGTATCGATTTGTTGCCCAAAAAAAAACCTCACTTTTGTCTAATTTATCAAGACTACTAGCAGAAAATTAGAAAAAAATGATACCCTTATTGTTTTGAAAAATAATTGTTTATACAGAACAAAATTGAATTTTAAAATTTAATACGATATCTCATATCTGAATAAAAATGTTAAATTTTCGGTTGATCGAGTAAACTTAAGGATTGATACTGTATCATTAACCTATATACATCAACACGTTACTCTAAAGCTTAAAAATGGATATGCAAATAGTTATGATTAAAGAATTTATATGACTATACCAACAACAATTTTACCCATCCCACACTACTGGAAAACATTTTTTATGAAATAGGACAAAAGTTTATTTTTGTTTTTTGTACTTTATGAAATCATTATGGTCATTAACTTATGTTCAGTAATAAAAAAAAGATGAAGGTAAAGTAACAAAAGCTAGTTAAAAGAATTGGACACGCTATAATTTAAAGCATTCTAACACATACTCAAAACATATATTTCCCGACGATATAATTGTCTAATCAAATATAGATATATATTTCAAATTACCCTAATCACTAACAATAAATTATCAATTTTTGATGGTATAATGAAAAATGCCATGTTGAATTGGCAATATGAAATATATCATGTTGAATTTGAAGTAGGATGCCTGTCAAACTAGAACAAAGTGTTAAATATTTTTGTCAATTGTAGAACGCCAACCAAAATTGAAGTATAGATGTCTATTGGATTGGGTAATAAAAATAAACAATTTAAATGGCGTTTTTCACTAAAAAGATTATGTCTCTAGATACATAAATAGCTATAGTAATAATTAAGTAGTTTGCTCTTTCTTTTTTCAGGCCTGCTAAATGGTAAATATTTTTCATGAATTATATTTTATTTTGGCTATAAATATGCTATCCACAACTGTAAAAGTCAAAGAGTGTAATGGCCTTTTTGATATAGCCAACCTAACAATTCACTCATTCCTATATCAAATAGTCAATGGAGATGTTATCATTATTATGTTATTAAGTTATGTATTAATAATTAGAACTTATAATAGGTTTGCGATAACAGAGTTTAACTGCATGTTACTCTCAGTTGGCTATGGATAGAGCTTGGTTAATGCAGTTTTAAGCAAAATTTATGTCAAAGTAACATAATCTTTATGTCAAAGCAAAATTTATGTCAAAGCAAAATTTATGGATAGAGCGTATAATCTTTATGTCAAAGTAATTTATGTCAAAGCAAAATTTATGGATAGAGCGTTATAAATATCTTTCACTCAACTAAAATACATATAATTTGAAACATAATCTTGACAAAAACCGGACATATAATTTTCGAATGCGGATGTCTTCGTATCCGCATCCGCATCTGTTTTTTCAGATATCGGATATTTATCCGCTTTTCGGATGCGCATGCGGACATATTTCAGATTTTTGGGGTATCCATTGACAGCCATATATTCGAGACATCAATTTAAGTCTTTCAAGACATGATCTCTTCAGTTATAAATAAAGCTTTCATGCATTTCTACAATGATCAAATTTTCTATTCTAAAGAGACATATTTGCCAGTTTTAAGCTTTGTAATAACCGTTAAAATTCTTTCGTAATCAAATATTTAAAGTAACAATAACTTTAACCATAATGGATGTGGATGTAAATCTTTGTTAAAATCGAATAGCTCTAAACATAACGTCATTTACTTTGATTGCACTGTTTATTGCTCTCATGCTCATTTCTCGTTTTACATTTTAAATTAGCAAGTAACTAAAATCCACGTCATAATCGGGGTGTTTGGTTAACTTAATAATATATCCGGTGATCAAATTCATTTTTACCAAAAATAATATTAACATCTGGTGCGCAAATGATAATACAAACAGTGATCACTTTTTGGGTTTAGCAGGACACTACACGCGCCAATCACAAATTATACGCCTTAAACCTTCCGCAACCCAATCGCCAATAAAAACCCTAGTACCCTTCAACGACCGCAGCTTGCCAGGATTATTTGAAAAATAATCCCTGATCTCTTCAACATTCTCAGCTACTGCTAGCCATTGATCTGCTGCAACCTCTTCTTTTAGTAACGGGTAGGTTTATCTTACTAATTTTTTTTTTTCGTATATGAAGTAATTGTTTATTAAAAAGGATCATGTTTGAATTTGAAATTGTATCCGGAAAGTTGATTATTTGATTTTGATACTGAATTCAAAATTCGTTTAGAAGCTGGGTTTGTTTTGTACAAATATTGTTTACTGTACTGGGTTAGTTAAGTGGAAATGTGGAAGGAGGGATGGTTACTGTGATGGGTTTAGTTTTTGCTACTTAATAAATTTGGTTTTCATGCAATTAAATAAGGTGATTGTTTTTGTTTTGATTAGTTGGAAGGAGTTTCTATGCTATGACTCCTTTTGTTTTATGTTTTATAAGTTTAATGACTAATTGTTTTGTAATGTAACGAAGTACTATTTTATACAGAATCATGATTTTATTCAACATTTACTTTAATACGGGAAGTGTTCCATGTTTTCTTTAAAATGGGAAGTTTTGTATTTAGTTTTTTCTTTAAATGTATCAAAAGTTGCCCGTTTACCTGTTTTTTAGCAGAGAAGATTTCAACTGGACTTACAAGATTCAAACGAGGACAAAACGACTTGAAAATTGGCACACTTTTAGTTGGCAAACACTTTTAGATGGAACAAAGAAATAGCTCGGAGAAGTTTCATCCTAAAATATGCTAAGGAGAGAAGTCGGTACCGACATGGTCATGTCGGTGGTGACTTATCCTGGTTTCGTATTTCTCACTCAAATTTCACACGAATCATTGTCTACCTATTCTAAGAATTCTCAAGAAATTTGAGCTCAAAATGCATTAAGGGGAGAAATCAACCCCGACCTCTCATGTCAACCCCGGCCTTTCATATTAACTCCGTATATGCCGCGACTTCTTGGAACGCCTCCATATGGAATTAAAAGAGTACTGTAAAAATTACAAGTCATTTCGAGCATTCCGAGCTAAGGAAAAAAACCACCACCGACCTTTTAGGCAAAAAGGCTGATATCGGACTGTTTTGGAGAGAGATATATACCGACTTGTTTTGAATGATCAACCATCGATGGAAATTGCATGGAATACCTTAAAATAAAGTAGCATGAAGGATGCAAGAAGAATCAGAGTAATTCGAACTATGGTGAGAAGTCGACCCCGACATGATCATGTCGGCGCCGACATCTGGTGTTAGCTCGAGAGATTCTGCAACTTTGCACACTATTTCGGACTGATATTTGGATTCTGCCCCAGGTGGATTTTTGGTCCAACACAACTGTTTCCTCTATAAATACAAGCCTACCTGCAACCAAAATTGAGGAATTCTCTAACTGCAGAGACCATTCTACTTCTTCACCTCTAACCCATCATCCATTAAAGTCACATAGGAAATAACTATCTGTTGTACTAGGACTTAGATCAGCAATGCTAGTGCCTCTCAAACTATCTAAAAACATTAACTGTAAATCCGAAATCCACTATATTGTGGTCAGATCTAAGAAAACTAGTTGTAATCCAGTGAGAGAACAACTAATAAAAAGATTGAAGTGGACGTAGAGAGATTATGCCGAACCACTATAAAAATTTCTGTGTTCTTATCTATTTTTTGCCTTTTCTGTTTATTTAATCTTAAATGGTGTTTTTATCTTGATTTTGGGTGTGGATCCATTTTTTGAGTTACCACACCCTCCCACCTACAATTATTTGTCAAAACGTACCATCCTCTATTGAATTTCCTAGATTCACCACTAAAGGAAGGAACCTCAGCGACAACACTAACTTTAGTTGTAGCCTTACATCATAAGTATCTCCGTCTGCAAATTAAAAAGCACAAATATGATCAAACGTCATATATTTTAAAAATTGTCTACATTCTGCAACATTGTAGTAAGTCCTAAATTATACATGTACTTCCATAAGCAAAGCTCTTCTCAATAGTGCTTCTAATCATCGGAAGCCCTTTTTTGCTATGAATTTTTGATAGGTTATGAACAACATTTTTTTTCCTGTTGTGTAAATCAATAAGAGTGACATGTTAAAAGTAAAAATCCCTTATGTTAAACACAAAAATAGGATGATATATGGTAAATTATAGTATGATTCACGAACACAACACAATCATAGATAACTGTCACGTGACTCCTATTACCATCAGTAGGTTACTGTTGTTGCTTAAGTCTTGCATTGTGATGACATTCTACTTTGACATAAATTTTGCTTAAAACTGCATTAACCAAGCTCTATCCATAGGCAACTAAGAGTAACATGCAGTTAAACTCTGTTATTGCGAACCTCTTATAAGTTCTAATTATTAATTCATAACTTAATAACATTATAATGATAACATCTCCATTGACTATTTGATATAGGGATGAGTGAATTATTAGGTTGGCCATATCAAAAAGGCCATCACACTTTTTGACTTTTACAGTTGTGGATAGCATATTTATAGCCAAAATAAAATATAATTCATGAAAAATATTTACCATTTAGCAGGCCTGAAAAAAGAAAGAGCAAACTACTTAATTATTGCTATAGCTATTTATGTATCTAGAGACAATCTTTTTAGTGAAAAGCGCCATTTAAATTGTTTATTTTTATTACCCAATCCAATAGACATCTATACTTCAATTTTGGTTGGCGTTCTACAATTGACAAAAATATTTAACACTTTTTTCTAGTTTGACAGGCATCCTACTGCAAATTCAACATATATTTCATATTGCCAATTCAACATGACATTTTTCATTATACCATCAAAAATTGATAATTTATCGTTAGTGATTAGGGTAATTTGAAATATATATCTATATTTGATTAGACAATTTTATCGTCGGAAAATATATGTTTTGAGTATGTGTTAGAATGCTTTAAATTATAGCGTGTCCAATTCTTTTCACTAGCTTTTGTTACTTTACTGTCATCTTTTTTTTATTACTGAACATAAGTTAACGACCATAACGATTTCATAAAATACAAAAAATAAAAATAAACTTTTGTCCTATTTCATAAAATATGTTTTCCAGGTAGTGTGGGATGGGTAAAATTGTTGTTGGTATAGTCATATAAATTCTTTAATCATAACTATTTGCATACCCATTTTTAAGCTTTAGATTAACGTGTTGATGTATATAGGTTAATGATACAGTAGCAATCCTTAAGTTTACTCGATCAACCGAAAATTTAACATTTTATTCAGATATGAGATATCGTATTACACTTTAAAATTCAATTTTGTTTAGTATAAACAATTATTTTTCAAAACAATAAGGGTATCATTTTTTTCTAATTTTCTACTAGTAGTCTTGATAAATTAGACAAAAGTGAGGTTATTTTTTTTTGGGCAACAAATCGATACATATATCCTAATCGATGTTTGCTTGCGAAATTAAAAAGGAAAACGTATTTGGCTAGACTGGACTACTAGTGTATGACATGCACGGTGAGTGTATGCATCCACATGTGATGTAGGATGCCATATAAAATGAAAAATTAAAAGTGTATTTATGCAACTTTGACTATGAGTGAAACGATTAACACCACTGTATACAGTTAACTTCCTTTCTTAACAGCAGAGAGAATATAATCTTTTGTCAACCATATTATAAGCTTGTTCAAGTTTACTACCAAAAATCCTAAACCTAATCATATTCTATTTCTAACAGAATGACGCCATCAGTATTGACGATGAAATAATACTAAAAAGAAATCCACTTGTTCAGATTTTTTATGGGAGTACAAAGGTTTAATCATTTCTATTGTAGGGGAAATTAGTGTTGTACTTCGTGATTTCTAATCAGGAATATTGTGCTTTTGATGTTTGATGATGATGGAATCAAAACCCTCGTTCGTTTATTCTGCCCATTTTTGTCTATGGGTGTTGAAATCATGAGCTTTAGTAATTTTTTATCATCAGTTTTATGATATGGATAATGCTTGATGATGAATATTGGCCGAGGCAATTCATTTTCAAGCCCATCTATGTGTCGCTTCACATGTTATGTATATCAAATAGACTATGCATTGTCGGTCATAAGTCCGGATAAAGAAGTTTTTAACCATTACAATTAATGTTAAATTCTGATATGTAACAAATATTTTTAAATGGATCACAAATAAATTATGTTTGGAACATTATTTGAGTTAAGCTGACACTGATTGGGTTAGCTTGTAGTAGAAAAATATTAATTTTTTTAATATGTTTGAACCAAATATGAACTTTAATTGAAATATTTTTGAATTCAAATCAAATTCATTCACATGTTCCCAGTTCCATACGTTTCAGATCAAAATTGAATATATATATATATATATATATATAACTTGGTTCAAAATTTTAATTTAGATTTAGAAGTAGGGATCAACAAAGTAAAAAAGAAAGCTTACAATTGTAGGTGTATTATTAATATTTAGTGGTTTGATATTTTTATTTACAAGATAAAAACCGACAGTTTCCTTTTTTGATTTTTTTTGGATAGTAGGAGTGGTACTTTATTCAAACAGAGTACTCATTTTGATGCTTCACTGGTTCGAATCCAGGACCTCTAAAGCCTATGTCTAGTAGGCCTGTTAATGGGTACCCGAAAAATCTGAAATCCGTCCGCATCCGAAAAGCGGATAAATATCTGATATCCGGAAAAACGGATACAGATGCGGATACGAAGACATCCACATCCGAAAATTATCCGTCCGGTTTTTGTCAAAATTATAGTTCAAATTATGTGTATTTTAGTGCAGTGAAAAATATTTGTTTATTATTTTATTTTTTAGCAGTTTATATTATATACACTTAATGCTTTTTAATCGCTCGAAACTATTTATTATCATTATATTTGTTAATTTTTAACACTTTTATAGTTAATGAGATTGAAAAATATTTATGTCAGTCGTTAGCGGATTGGATAATTATCCGATGTCCGTCCGTATCCGCGGATGTGGATATCCGATATCCGAAAATGATTTCGGATGCGGATATGACACTATCCGCATCCGAAAGCATCCGTTGACGGGTCTAATGTCTAGAGCGTCATATCACTAAACATTTGAATTAGTAGTCCCTGACTTTCTGATTATATATTTTAATATTAATCATCTTCTGTCATGGATCCTTGCTTATAGATAATGGTAGAATATATATTTTGTCTTTTTCGAAGCTACTTTGTGAATTCAACAAATATTTTCCCAAAAGCACAATTTCATATCAACATGTGTTTTCTTTCTTTATAAATGAGATTAAGATAAACTCTCAGTGATGTCCAAAATTAAGTCGATCTGGTCCTTTGCCTACTAGGACAAGAACTTACAATTTGTTGAAACCATAGTATTAGGTTCCGGCCGAAACCACGAGATTTCGGCCATCTCGGTTCGATTTCGGCCCTAGGCGAGACGATATAATATCAAAATCACGTTCCGTTACTAGATGAAAAAATAAATCGAGCACCAAAAAAAGAAATGAGAATCGATCTAGCCGAAAAAACAAGCAAGCGATTGAAAGTATAAATTACTTCAACAAGCATCAGCGAGCAGCTTCCCAAATTCGAGCGCCAGCGAGCAATTTCGACCAAATTCGAGCATCATTGGACAACTTCGACAAAGTTCGAGCAGGTTTGAGCATCGGCAAGCATCATCGACGAATGTTTTTTTATTCTTTTTTTTTCGACTGAAGTGTTTAGGCAGTGATACGATTTTAGGAGTTAGGGCTAGCTGAATGGGTGGGCTACAGAATGTTAATGGGCTTTGAGATTTTAATTTATTTTGTTGAGTTGGACTAATGGACTTGGACTGAATAGTAAATTATTTAGGGTTAATTTATGTTTAATTTAGGGGTAAATCGACCTAATTTGAGCATCATATATGTTTACTGAATAAGTGGACTGAATGATAATTATTTAAACCCGGACGTCTGTTTATTTGCAATGTTTATTATTGGTTTTTCATTAAAAATACAAAAATTCGATATCGGGACCGAAACCAAAAAAAATTTAAGTGACCGAAACCGAGACCGAGTTCTTGAACTTTGGTTGAAACACATCTTTCCTTGAATCCACCATCCACGATGAAAGCTAGGAATAATGGTAGAGGAGTATGCGTAAATTTCATATACTACAAAAATTGGATAAATATAAATATTAGAGAACATTAAGCATGTTGTATAGTTGACTAATGATGATGGGCCAATTGAGCGCTTGCTAGAATGTCCAATAGAGCTACAAGTAATAATAATAATAATTATATTCAGGGTAAAGATCTCTACTTTTATGGTTGCAATCAATAGGGGATAATGCATTTTTGGATGTGGATACACATGAAAATCCATGGATGCCATAACATCGTAGAATTTTTGTTGTGCTATATACGTAGTGTGTGCGTGTCGATATCTATCTATATTTATGTATATATGTATGTGTCTCGGTGTGTGTGCGCATGTGTGCACACACAGATATGTACATACACACATTTGTATATATATATATCTCTCTCTACACACACATCACTGAAACTGCTTGATAACGAAGTGAAAGATTGATACCAGAGGACTTGATTCTTGCTGGAGCATTACCTGCTCTTTTATCTAATGCAGGCCCGAGCTATTTGTCCTTGGGTTTGTACCGGGGTTTGCTTGGATCTTTCTTCTTAAACGATTTATGTAGCTAAATTGATATGTTAGAAGTAATTGTGCAGTTTGACAATGGTTCTCTTTAAATGATAGTTTTTCGTTTAGATTTTACTGTCCTTTTTTCTTTTCTTCTTCTGATTGGGAATGAGTTCAGTGAATTTTTTTACCTATATCTGTTCCAATAGTTTTACTAGTACAACCACATGTGCAATGCATGGAACAAGAAGAAGACCTCTACCAAAACTTCTTGAACACAACCTCACCCTACCTATGTTTCCTGAATCATAGGTGCACTCATCCTATTCTAGACACATCCCATATATCATTCTTACGCTTCCTGGCTTGAAACACCATTGGTTAAAAATGATGTGGAATGTTAGGATAGAAAAAGTGGTTGTTAGGCTTCATCCATGGTAATTTGAGTAGTCTGGCTTGTTGACCATTGAAATGTAGGGTTTTTCTTTTAATTAGTAGAGAATTGTAACATTGTACACATGTATTACCAATTGTGTAATTTTATTTCCATTTACATAAAACACTTATTAATTTTTTAACCACCAACTAGGAGAGATGTGTTATTGAATAACCTATTTTACATTTATGTTCCTAATTTTAATTTAAACAATATTATCTCAGTTTTTTGAAACCAGTGAACTGTTAAATTAAAAGAATTATGCTTCTTTTTTACTGTGGCATCACATAAGTTGCATCAGGGATCTACCCTGGTCCATTGTGCATTTCAATCACGACCAGCTAATAACCCATATCCTTTTTCATTGTGATACAGATGGTGACAAAGAACAGGTTCAAAATGATGATAGTGTCTTATCCAAAGGAACATACCGTAAGAACAAGAAGAAAACAAAATCAAAGAAACACTCCGTATCAGACATTAATTCAACAGAAGAACCTTTTGTCAATGCTGGTAAATCTTGATCCTTGGTTTAGTACCAACGTTGATAGTTTTTTACATCTGTGATTTGACTTGTCAATGCTAAGACTTGTGTACTAATTTATTTACTTGTGTTATTGAAGACCTATTTTACATTTTTGTTTCTTGATTAACTTTTAACAAAATTCTCTTAGTTTTTGAAATTAATGAACTGTTTAGTTAAAAGAATTATGCTTCTTTTCCTATTGTGGCTCCTCATGATTGCATATGGGATCCACCTCTTTGCATTTCAATCATAACATGCTACTGTTATTTTTCTTCCTGATACAGATGGTGACAAAGAACAGGTTCAACATGATGATAGTGTCTTATCCAAAGGAACAGATAGCAGGCACAAGAAGAAAACAAAATCAAAGAAACGCTCCACAGCAGACATAAATTCTATAGAAGAACCTTGTGTCAATGCTGGTAAATCTTGATCCTTGGTGTCCTACCTAATTAATAGTTTGCGTTTCTGTGATTTGACTTGTTTCATTTGTCAATGCTATAACATGATTGCTACTCCTATATTTACTTGGTTTTTTTGAATGTAAGTGGCATTATTCTCTGTCTGTTTCATTTGATTTTCGCTTTTTATTGTTAATGTAATGAATTTCCATTTTATGGAGGGTGTGTGAATATGACAACCATCATTATTATTTACTATCATAACAGATTCCTAAGGAATGTACTCATAATTAGAGTTCCGATCGTTTGCTTTTTTCACTATAAGATATTTGCTTAGGCATCTGCCAATATAATCAATAACTCTATCATAATAATTTGTAGATGCAAACAATGAAGAGGGTGTGGAGTTTGACATGAGTGAGCCAACTATGGCAGAAAAACTTGCAACTATTGATTTAGTGAACGAGGACAAGTCAAAAAGTAACGAATTAGAAGATCCATGTCTTATTGTAGCACCCCCTAGTGCTGACTCGGTTCATGTTATGCTTAAGCAAGCATTACATGCTGATGACCACACATTGCTTTTGGATTGTTTGTACTCAAGAGATGAAAAGGTTTGTAACTTTGTATTCTTTCATTCATTGTCTGTTGCTATCTTATTTGTTGTAAATCTGAACATGCCAAATAATATCTATTTATGCAACACCGAATTACTTTATATTCAAATAATACTTTTGGATTATCTTTTGACACTGAAAATACATATATAATCAGAATGCTTAGTTATTTTCAAGGTTCGAAAACTCGGTTTCGGTTTCGCTTATTTGAAATAATGGTTTCGGACGATTTCGGAAATTTCGAAGGTTTCCGTTTTAGTTTCGGTTTCGGTCCCAGTTACCATAATGTTAGTTCGATTTGCTATAACATACCTAAAATTAAATAGAAATATAAAACATTAAAATTATACTATATATTAAAATTTATTACTTAGCCTGAATAAGAATCAAACATTATAATTAAATTACTAAAACAAAGCAGCCCAATTAATCAAAATTGAACCCTATATTTAATTTAACATGACTGGGCCGGTTATATTATATTTGGTGGCCCAACTGTATTTTATTTACCTATCCAATTATAATTCTGCCCAATATCTAACCCTAGAAACACACATCCTCCTTCCAAATCACTGTCGACTTTGCTTTTCTAAAAATCCAAACTTTCGTCTAGTCTTCAATATCGGTGTCGAGCAAAAGAAAAAAAATGCTCGACTCAATCTCAACTCAATTAGGCTTCTGATTCATTGCAATAAAATGCTAATTGCTTGATGATGCTGCTCGATTTGGGGTAGGTAATTGACTCTTTGATTTTCTTATTCAATTGGTTTTCTATTTACTTTGCTGCTTTTGATCTTCTTCCTAGCACATAGATTTACTTTGATTTTTTTTTTCTTTGCTGATTTTAAGTGGGACGAGTTTTTGCCCTAGTCTCGTCCCGCCTCCGGCCGGAACCGAACCGGGATGGTAGGTATGAGGTTCCGGCCGGAACCTCATACCTTGGTTATTTTATTCTATCTGAAATTTGGGCCAATCATTAAAGTGAAACAGCCTGCTTGAATAAGCTTTAGGTTTCCTTTTGCAACTAAACATTCGTACAAAATTTGGATATTGGGAGCCAGGTTTGTCACACATGGGGTAACACTTACCGTACATCACAATTCAATTCATGCCTTATGCATCTATCCTTAACTATATAGAATGCTTATTCTGTTGAATAATCAATTTCAACCTAATTCCTGATATATATTTGTAATGGGCTTACAAGAAGACCCCCATGACATTTGACTCCAGACAGAGTATACCCTAACAAATTAACAGACCGTTTGCCATTTCCCCCTTCGTCGCTAAAATTCTAAAAGTGAACCTTAGCTTTAAGCTCTCTCACTCTTTTATTTTTCTTTTCAAAATAGGGAATTGTATTAATACCTAACAGGTTAGCTAAACATTAAAAAGGGGTTTCGGTAATTTTAAGCCAAATTGCCTTTTTTTATATTTTTTTATATACAAATCATAGTACTCTAAATTCGAAAACGTTGAATGTTGAGATCTTCCATTTAATTTGAACACTGCGGGGTCAATTCTAACAATGTTATTACTCATTATGCTTTGTATTCTTCATGAATGGTGAATCATGCAGGTTATTTCAAAGTCAACTTCCCTTCTAAATCCTTCAGATGTTCTTAAGCTCTTAAAATCTCTTACATCTATGGTTCAGCAAAGGTGAATTATAATTGTCATAAAAAACTATATGAATGTCGTTTTATGTTGCAATTTCATATCATCAACTCCTTTTATAATATTTGAACTTTACAGCATGAAATTGTTTGATATCTCTAAAAAAGAGCATGTGTTTCCATCTTGGCTTTCTGCTTACAAATGACTGATTCTGTCTGTATGTGTCTGATTCAATATTTCTTTGATTATTTTAACAGATTATAAGCTCACTGATTAGTTAGAATAATGCTGCTGCATACCTTTCAGATTAAAACATGCAATTACAATATTTATGCCGCAGAACTAACCACCGTGATTGTCAAGCTTCATATGAAAAACAAGCACATAAAAGTCGGCATCCCCTTTCTGTTATGTGGGGTTATTGTGCTTAAGCAATATTTATGACATACAAGAAAATGTGTACAAACGTCATTTATATTGCTCCATGATACATTTAGTATAGCTAGGCTGCTTAGAATATTTCAGTGTACATTCGATATAATTTTATTTTCTCTTTATAGAGGTGCAGTATTAGTTTGTGCACTACCTTGGCTCAAAAGCATACTCAGACAACATGCAAGCAGTATAGCTTCACAAGAATCTTCTTTAAGAATTCTCAATTCCTTGTATCAGGTAAGATTTTCTCTGTCAAAATACTGTTTTATCTCATTTAACTGGAACTACATCAAAACTTACAAAATCTATTTTACATCTGCCTTTTGGTTAATAATGGTTGAACATAATACTGTACTCAAAATGGCTCTTTGTAATTTTAGTCCGTATTTGAGTTGGAGTTTATGATTAAAGAGCCGCACATTACTGTTTATCTCTTTTATGTTCCCAGTATTCAAATTTCCTTTATTTAAAGTTGCCATTCTCCAATTCACTGGTGGCGATCATTTGAAATAATAAAATTAACTAAAACATAGCGACAGACTAGGGAAATCTGAATAATATACAGAAAGTGAACGAAATTGGGCAATCAAACACATAGGAGTTGCTTGGTCGGCTTGCACTTATGAATAAGTGCTTGCACGGCTTGCACATATGAACAAGTGTAAACACGGCTTGCATATATGAATAAGTGTAAGCATGGCTTGCACTTTGAAAATTAAATAAGTAGTTTGTTTCTATAGTCAAAATTTGAATCATTGATCTTTAGAATGCACTTATATACTGCCAACCACTACAAAAATGAAGTTCAAAACATCATAATTTAATGTAAATTTGAAAATGAAGTATATCAAAGAAGTCACATGTTTGCGCTTCAAACTTTACAATGTGCAAACATAAAAACAAGTAACAACTGAATTGCCATTGGATTATTTGTATGTCAAGTTGATATGTATAGTAATGACGATAACAGTAGCTGTAATGGGTTAAATCGTCATTTCATCATATCTTCTCTCTTCTCTTATGTGATTTGGCATATAGGAGTTATAAAAATACATCATCATTAATGCATTGCCACATTTGGGGTTTAATCAACGATCTAATTGATAACAAATATTAACGATGCACCCATAGTAATAATAAAAATAATCATTGATTATATAGATGTTATGAAGTATAAACTGGATCGATGCGCAAATGCAATGTTAGATTAAAGGTGTCCTTGAACGTGCGTAGGCGTCGATATAATCTTTTTGCATGAATATTAATTATGTTATGTCAAAGGATTAAACAGTAAATAAATAAAATTATACATTAAAATACATTGTGTTTCACATTAAAATAAATAACATTAAACATTAACTTAGAAACAATATAAATTGAATTTGAAATTAGCGAAAACCGTAAATGCTATTATAACTATTTGATTATTGAAATTGTCAAAATGCTAAAAGCAATAACACATAATAGTCGTGTAGAAAATCAAGTACATGAAATAAACCAACTTGTTGATGGAATCAAATCATGAATTGAAATTGATTTAAAACCAAAGTATTTTCAAATTTAATTTCCGAAATCTGTGTTGGGTCGATTTATTTTTAAAATTCTAAAGGCAATCAATTCCAACCTGAAGTTAGTTTGAAACGTGTTCTACTATGGTTTTTGGAGGTAAATAAAGGTTTATTTTGCAATCAATATTGAATATGCAAATTGAGTTTAAAATCAGGCTGGGTATCTTTCTAGCTGTAAAACAAACATCTTGCATGCGTCGGATGGTCGAGCGTGCAACTAATACTAATTCACCTTTGGTTTATTATTCTGCCACGTTTGAGCTTTCAAATCTTGGATTTTAGACCAAATCTCGGATTGACATCTAGGTTTATATCTCGGGTTGGATCGTAAGATTTCGGATGAGATGAGTGTGTAACAATTAAAAAACACGTTTGAAATCTCGTCTCGTGCAAGTGTAAAAAGTGGATTTCAGATGAAATCTCGAACGAGATGAAAAAAATTTAAAACTCTGCTCTTGCCCAATGCCTTGCTAAGAAGCACCCTAGGCTCATTTTTTAATACTATAAATGTATATGTGTAAACACATGGTCTTAGATTAGTTATCATCAAAATTTAACACTTCGTTTGCACCTTGATGCAATACACTGTATTGATTTGGTTCATGTTTAACAATGATACTAAGCTAGACAATTAATGACCCGAGTTCTTTTTTTTTTGAAAAAAATGCAATTAGGGTTTAGGGGTTTCAACTCCATGGTTATTTGATTATGATGAGTTTAATTAATTCCATTAATTATTGGATTACATCTGTTTACGTCAAATGTTGGACAAATACCGCAATCGGATTATAGGTAGAGATTAATGAAGAAATAAATGTAAAATGAGGTAAATAACATAAGAGAATTTATAGTGGTTCAGCAAATACTCTGACATACGTCCATTTAAATCTTGTTAATGATTTCTGTCTTTCTTTATAATTGTGATTTTACAACTCGGTTGCTTACAACTCGGGTTAGGATCCAACAGAGTGTTGGGGTAAAATCAATTAATTTAGAATGAAAGAAAAATATCTTTTTTTTTGCGTCTCTCCTATTTATAGACGAAGATCGACGAAATAAGTTCCGAAACCTTCTCTCCACATTCTCTATGTTCGGTAGGAGGCTCCAGAAAGAGATCGTGGTCAAGTTAGCACTTGACTTCTCAACTCAATGCCGAGCCGAGGCTTATGAGTCGGTACCGACTTGTAGTTTACTTTGGCTTTGCACTTTCCTTTGCATTTGAACTTTAACTTCTTGAATTGTGTAGGTTGAGTCAGCGTCATGACTCGGTATCGGGTTGAGGGTCAAAACTCCGTACCGACTTGAGACTTGGTCATTGTAATTTCAATTTTGTTCTTCACCACTTTAATTACATGTCTGATGAATGACTAAGTATTTTCCAATAGCAAGTAGGGTTCTCTGTATTGATTTTTTGGGTTTTGCTTGAATCATGGTTTTCAAACTTGCGTTTCGGGAGTTCTAACTTATCTTACAATCATTCAATGGCTTTGATTTGTTCAGATATGACTTGGTTTAAAAGTAGGATATCACTTGCCTCCAAAGTATAATGCTTTAAATCGAGATAACTTATCAACTTCACACTTCAATATGAATATATGTTTTCATCCTTTGAACTTTTTCCACAAAGCAGTTTGTCTTCTCTAGATCGTTACATCATTTTGAACAGTTACAGATTTATATAATTTGAATGGTATAAGAGCTGAAATGTGTTGTTCGAATTCGCCATTTGAATTTTGGAAATTCCTTGGAATTCTTTTATTTATTCAGGTTGGATTTCAACATTTCATTTTGATTGCTTTCATTTTCATTGTTCATGGCCATCAATTCGATTTCTTTTTACTCTTTTTTTTTACAAGTTATCTCAAGTTGGTACCGAGTCACGAGCCTTGACTTCGTATCGCTTTTGACTGCGATTCTTGGGTTCAAGTCAGAACTTATGTGCTTTTTTCACCTTCTATTTTTTACTCACTTTTATATGCTACTAATGTTTACGATTCGAACTTGATACTAATGTTTACGATTCGAACTTCCAACCATCACCGACTTTAACTTGGACTTCGAACACATCATCGGCGCCTCAAATCCATCGCCATTGCTTATCCATCGCCAACTTCAACTCCGGTTTGTCTGATTTGGCCCCTGATTCATATCAGTTCTTCCTAGATCTAGTCGAATCATAGTTCGACTTCGTTTTTTGCTTTGTCACCGTCTTAGCATCACTTCGGACTTACCTACGTGGCTGCACTGTTTTGGAGGGTCACCGACGTCAGTTTATGGTCATCAACTAAACTCGGCCATGACAGACACTTCATCTTGCTTAAACAAGCCACGACACAAAAAAAACATGAACTTGATTTTGGCCTTAATGACTCGAAGTTGGCCCGAAGTTTTTCGTGCACTTCTCCTAGGCACGACTCGGGTTCATGCCTTTCCTCACTTGCTTTGGGTCAGCTTTGAGTTCTACCATGCTATGGTTTGGGTTTTTTTTGCGTGGACATGGCTTAAAGGAAATTTGGTTAAGTTTTTCTTTTTGAGTGCAAGGGAGAAGATATATAATTTCAACATTTTCTGGTCGAGTGTGGGTTGATGGTTGAGTTCTGATGGGACGGTTTCAGATAATGGTTGGTTGAGTTCTGATGGGACAGTTTCAGATAATGCTCACATCAAACGTACTGCATTCAATGAACTTTTTCATCATCGCTTTAAGTCGGACACTTCATTTTGGTGTCCCTGCAAATAAGAGTTCTGTGTCGTTCTGGATGACGGTTCTGCTATCGTAAATCCTACGATAATGGATAACGTCTGACACTGTTTCATTGTGCGACGATGCTCGTTTGCCAACACGAGCGAACTATTTACACAAAGTATTTGCATTTATCGTGCTCTGGACACATGATGCACACTGCATGGATTGAATTGTATATCATTGCTGTAACGACCCGCACTTCCCGACACGCATCATGCCAAAAAATACGAGCTGTTGGATTTTTAAAACATTACAGAGCATAATTATAGGAATATAGATTTAAGACATTCTACATTTTAAGATCTCACAGCGGAAGGAATTAAAATATAAATACAAAAATATACATTTTAGAAAAACAACTTCCAAAAATGCTTGATTTGCATATACACTGTTTTCAAGTTACAATATAAGTTTGACAACATTATATACAATAGAAAACTACTAGAAGAACAATAAATGATATGGGAAACTCTAACGTGAAGCTCTTTCCTCCACGTACTATGTTCAGTTCAACTGCTAACCTTTCATCCTGTGGTGGGGAAAAATGAAAAGAAGGGGGTGGGTTAGACATAAAGTCCGATGAATAAGTACAAGTTTAATTTGTGATGATCAAGTGCAGTTAACTTTAAAGCTATTTTAAATGACATAGGGTTTGTAACAAGTGTGTGTTAATTCCTAAGTTCTAATATATAAGGATTCTTATCTAACACGATGGGTCGAACTACAATTTGAACCTCACACTAACGATCGGTCAACGTTCTTTGAATTATATGAAACTACCTATCATTACTACGCTCGAGAGGAGAACCTTGAAATGAAAACTCGTATTGCACCATAATGCGACTCATAGTATGCACCTACTGTTCACCTTTCGTTCGTAGTGCCAAATGTCTCCTGTCATAGCTTCTTATCATCTTGCACCGGCATCCACCTGTACCACGTCGTGCCAGAACCGTGCGTACAAGAACTTCCATTAGGATTGGACTCACTCACCTGGTATCTTCGTAAGTGCTGCGTGCCACCACGATGGAATACCCCTTGAATGTCTGCAAAATACATCGTCCTAGCCAACTCTCGTTCTTATTTGGGCACTCAGCCGTTACTCAAACCGTAATAACCTATCGTCCTTTGATAGGGGATTTACGGCTCTACATTCTCTTGATAGAGGATTTACGGTTCTACTATCTCTAGTGTGTCTACTTAGCTCAGAAATAAGCTCAAACAATCAATTTTCCATTTATATAATTTTTTTCCTGAAATTATATAATTATTATTATTATAAACTTGAGCCTCGGGCCAAGGTTCAATTGTGCATTTTTCATTCGAATGGTCGACCTAGACAAACACCCGGTTGACCGCTGGGAATTCTAGGTCAACCGGCCGTACTCTAAAATTTGGGGTTTTCTGCATATTTTTAATTGTCATTTTTGTTGCTTTAATTCCGTAGAGTTCATCCTTTGCAGCTATTACACTAAACAAGTAATTATAATGACTAGTATTTCATAGATTTGTACAATTTCAATTGTTTAATTTAGGGTTTTCTGCATATTTTAAATTGTCATTTTAGTTGCTTTAATTCCGTAGAGTTCGTCCAGCGATTACACTAAACAAGTAATTATAATTTTATAAATTTCATAGATTTGTACAAGTTCGATTGTTTAATTTAGGGTTTACAGTTAAATAATAAAAAGGCATGCTAACACCAGATTTGCCAATTTACAGTGATTTCAACACTACCTAGATTATATATTTCAAATTAGAATTTTGCAATGTAATCATAAAATCGCTGTATAAATCAATATTAATCATTTGCCGTAATTTATTTCCCAAGGCTTTAGCATATTCAATTGTAAAAGCAGTGTATATTTATAAACATCAAGTTAACCTTTTATTTAATTTCTAATCTAAGATTTTAGATAGGGTTTCACAATTTAATTAATAGAAATTTGTACTTGCATCAAATCGAGTTTATCAAATTATAGATTTAAAATCTAATCTAGTTTACAGATTCTAATTTAATAATCAAAGAGGTGTGCTAGCATTTAACCTCAGATTTATCCATTTACCGTTACTCCAATTTCAATTTACTAACAACTTAAATCAAATATGATATATCAAATTCAACTGTAAATAATCACCTAATTAAATATGTTCTCACTCATCTTAGATCCAAACTCTAACTTTGTACCTTGCCTGAGAACCGACATTCGTTAGTTTGCCTCCTCCTAGATCTTGATCACTAATGTGCTCTTGCTTTAATTTGATTATCTTTTCTTTTGATTTTTATTTGATTTGTTTTGCTGAATTTTAGGGTTAGAGGAGAGGAAAAATTGATCAAGGTTTCATTACAGTAAACTGTAATATGTTATGTTGATTCTAGAGTTTATATTAGGCTAGAATTTATAGGAGTTAGAAATGAATTTGGGGCGTTGATTTGGGTTAGAGAATCTTTTGCTAACATCACGTACGTTAATTGATTACTTCATTTCCAAGTAAAGATATTTGATTAGATCTAGGCTGTTAGATTAAATACATTGAATATTGACGCCTTCTTAAACAATATGTTATATATATGTGTGTGTATTTAAATCTTCGAATACGTTACTAGAAGAGATGACAAACGGGCTTGTGTAGATTGCAAAGTCATACATGGAGAATGTGTCGTCTCACAACATCAGCTTTTGATATCCGAGTTTCGTCTTCGAATACATGTTCGACAGGATAGAGGAGCCAAAATTAGTCGGACGAAATGGTGGATGCTCAAAGGAGAAGCCTCACGGGTGTTTAAGGATAGAGTGATGTGAGAAGGGACATGAAATATGAAAGGAGAAACAAATCACATGTGGGATGCGATAGCAACGCACATTCAGAAAGTGGCTACTGAGGTGTTTGAAATAACGAAAGGAAATAAACGCGAACCTGAAGATTCGTGGTGGTGGAACAATGATGTGCAAAGGCTATCAAAGAGAAGGAATGCTATAAGTGCTTACATCATCACAGGAGCGAGGACAACATGCAAAATGACAAAGTGGTAAAGAAGAACGCAAAGAGAGCGGTGAGTGAAGCAAGATGTCAGGCGTATGAAGACCTACATCATAAGCTAACTACGAATGAGGGTGAAAAAAACGTTTATAAGATAGCTAAGCTCCGCGAGAGGAAGACAAGAGATTTCAACCAAGTTAAATGCATCAAAGATGACAATAATAGACTTTTGGTGAAGGACGATGAGGTAAAAAATAGATGGATATATTACTTCGACAAGCTATTTAGTGAAAAAGGTGATAGCACTACGATCGAGATAAATGACTCTTTTGATGACACTAGTAGACATTTTGTTCGGAGAATTCAAGAATCCGAGGTAAACGAGGCGCTAAAACGGATGAAAGCAGGCAACATTGGGGTCTGATGACATCCCCATTGAGGTTTGGGACTGGAGATGCCTTGGAGATGCAGGGAGCTTGGCTAACTAAGTTGTTCAATAATACCTCCAAATCAAACAAGATGCCAGATGAGTGGAGGAGAAGCATATTAGCTCCAATTTTTAAGAATAAAGGAGATATTCTAAAGTTGCACAAACTGCAGAGGAATTAAGCTTATGAGTCATACAATGAAGCTTTGAGAGAGAATCATTGAATATCGATTAAGAAGAATGACAAGTGTTTCAAAAAACCAATTTGGTTTCATGCCTGAAAGGTCGACCACATATGCGATTTTCTTGATAAGACAACTTATGGAGAGGTTTATGGAGCAAAAGAAGGATCTATACATGGTATATATCGATTTGGAAAAAGCTTATGATAAAGTACCGCGAAAGGTGATGTGGTGGGCTCTGGAAAAGAAGAGAGTCCCAACAAAGTACATTACCCTTATCAAGGATATGTACGACGATGTTATGACTAGTGTCAGAGCATGCGATGGTGTAACTGGTGACTTTCCCATGAACATATGATTACATCAAGGGTCAGTTTTGAACTCCTACAATTTTGTTCTAATGATGAATGAGGTTACGAAGGGTATACAAGATGAGATTCCTTGGTGCATGTTATTTGCTGATGATGTTGTGCTAATTGATGAAAGTAGGATTGAGGTTGATAGACAACTGGAGCTGTGGAGTCAGACTTTAGAATAAAAGAGATTTAGGTTTAACAGAACTAAAATAGAGTATATAAAGTGCGAGTTCAGCGGTGTCAGGTCAGAGGATGGAGATGTCACTCTGGCCGGACAAAGTTCCCAAGAAGGAATTCTTTCGATATTTAGGATCAATGTTGCAGTATAATGGTGAGATTGATGAAAATGTTAGTTTTAGAATTCGAACGGGATGGGTGAAATGACGACAAGCGTCTGGCATTCTCTGAGACAGGAATGCCCCACAGAAGCTTAAAGTAAAGTTCTACAGAACGACAATCAGGCCTGCGATGTTGTATGGTGCAGAATGTTGGCCTACTAAAAGCCAACACATCCAGAAGATAAGCGTAGCAGAGATGCGTATGCTGCAGTCATACAAGAAGAGATTGAATTAGAAATGATGATATACGTGATAAACTTGAAGTAGCACGAATTAAGGAGAAGCTAATTCAACATCGTTTAAGATGGTTTGGACATCTTCAACGGAGGCCGCCTGAGGCACCTGTGCATTGGAATTATATGCCGCGTCGAATGCTCAAAGAGAGGCAGATGTCGACCAAGGTTGACATCTGAGGAAGTAGTAAAAAAGGATTTGGAGGATTGAAGTATATCCGAAGAGCCGGTGTCAGACATGAGCGCGTGTAAGTTAACGATCCACGTACCGGAATCATGAGCTATGAGTTTTATAAGTTTTAGATTATAGAACTAGAGAACATGAGCCTAAGACGCAGCGTTTGGTTTTTGACCAATATTAATATTAGTACCATTATCACTATTAGTATTATTATTATCATTTTTCTCGTTACACACACACATATATATATATATATTTATTTTTATTTTACTTGGTTATTATTATTACTAATTTACTTATTTGACTTTATTTTATCATTGTTATTGTTATAATTATGACGTTTAAATTGACTTTGTCGTTTAGTTTCTGGTTCCATATCTAGCCGATCCAAACTTGTTTGTGAATAATGGCTTTGTTGTTGTTGTATATATTTAAATTTTCGTTTAAGGTTAATAATATATGTACATTTCTATAACATCAATCAATTTATATTTACTTCCTTTTACTACGCTAAATAAAATCTTCTCATTATCCCTATTTATGTCACTCTAATCAATTCATTAATTTATACATATATTGTTAACCATTTAAGCATATATATGTGTGTGTATGTATACATCTTGGTAATGATTAATAAATTTACTTTTCTCTTTCAATACTTAACTAGTATCTAACTTTTCATATCCAGGTTATTACATTTTCCCTTTTTAATGTAACAGTTACATTCTCTTAATTAATGCTACTAATAATAGTTTATTCCATACGTATATACATATATACACACTAGTAACTTTTGTAGGGAACCGTGTAAACGTGTAAATATGTGTATTAATTAAAGGACTTATCCCTTACAATTAAAAAGTAGCATATTCTTTTTTCCTTTTAAATAAAGATTTGTTTGTCTATTTGTTGTCATTATTTCTACAAAATTGCATGTATTCTTATTCTTCTTAAACATACCGTTGCATCTTCTTTTTTAACCTATGCTACCTGTGTTTAGCAATAAATCCCATTATTAATTAGTGTCTTTATCTATACACTTCTATTGAGATAATCTTTTACTTATATATATATATATTTATTTATCTTTCAAACATAGAATTTTAAACCCATCATTTTCTTTTTAAAATATGCAACTTTTATTAAATTCTTTCTTTTTACATATTTTGTTACGCTGTCTTTTTTTTCAGACTAACCCATTGTTATTTTTATTTTTCCAACATACATGAAAGTAGATGTATACTTTTTTCCTTTTAAAGTATTTTGTTACACTCTCCTTTTTAATACATGCAACATGTATTAATTGCAGCAATACATTCCATAAAAGGGTAATTAATTCCCTCTTTTTTCACGCTAAATATCTTCCTTTTATTTATTAATGTTTATTGACAAAATTGTACTCTTTTTAAATATGGTGATATATTCTTTTTTTTCGTTTCTTTAGTATATCCAACCTATTAACTACAACAGTGGTTAATGCTTTCCCTTGGAAGCATTTGTACATTTAGTGCGAATAAATATTTTTCCATTGTTTTCTTTTTAAATGCAGTCTCTTCGCAATTACTTTTTTTTCCTTTTTAAATGCGCGCTCATCATTATACCATCTTTTTCTTCTTTTTCTTTGGGGGTAACTTGTACATATTCAACTTATTTCTTAACAAATAAGTTTTCTTTATTCTTTCTTTAATCTTTAAACTTACTTTCGAAATAGGCGCAAAACACAAAATGCATGCTACAGTAAACATTCCGTATCTTCTTCATACGATACCCGTTTTCTAACAACTTACTTATGAATTTGGGCGAAAAAAATCTATCTGATCCAGTCGAAAAGTCAGATTCCCCAATACAGTCGAATGCACGTTGACATCCATCGGATCTTATACATCGGCCGCATAGTATTATATTAGCATGAAGACTAGAGTTAATTTCTATCCGACCTTGCTAATTTGTGGATTTTTTCAATAGTTATGGATCGCAGACGCTCCCCGCGTCTCTCTACGATGGGTGCATGTCAGTCTACAATAGAGTTTGTTCCACCCACAACAGACTCGATCTCTACTTCAACATCTTGAGCACCGTCTATTTCATCATCTTTCTAGCCTCAATCACCTCGTTGTCTGACAAGGTAGTCTCTAGAGGTAGTTCCTTGTAACAACAGATGAAGGTTTCGAGGGAGTTGACCTCGATATTAATTTGGAAGGCACCTTAATTCTTGATAACCCTCAAGATTCTCCAGCATCAAAATTAGATCAGGCGGGAGTTAGACGAATTTGCGAAAGGCATGAAATCCCTTTTAAGGATGTTTTGGTCCTAGAGCCCTTTCAATGGGCCCACGATCCCCCTGAGGGCTACGCTACTTGTAATCGATATATGTGTCTTTGCAGATGCGTCTCTCTTTTCAATCACTTCATTCGACTCGTTCTTCAATTTATGAAGCTTGCTCTAGTCCAGTTTCATCCAAATAGCTATGCCTAATTGAATAGCATGTACATGGTCCGTCTTCATCATTTGGTCAGAGTGTTCACATGGAGGAGATTCGCTATCTATACAGCTTCAAAAAGCGGAAAGAAAGTCCTTACTTATTTGGAACCGTCGAAGGGCTGCCGTGTCATCATCAGTCTTTGCAACAAACTCAGTTATTTCAAAGATGAGTACTTTGTATGCTATCCACTTGGATTTGCCCAGAGATGAGTCCTGACGTAGGTTAATCCCATTCGAATCACTAACTCTGTTATTTCATAATTTTACAGATATTCCGAGGAGGCCGGGTAGTGCAGCTCTGACACACTCTTCAAGATTTGCTAGCCATGTCGAAGAACAAAAGATGAAATTTCTTCTGACAGATGAAAGTATGTGGCAATTCCATCTCTTGGATAATAATTGTAGTCTTGGCCTCATGCCCATTGTTCGTGGAGGCGCTCAACCCCCTCAAGAGGCTGAGGTCGAGCTTTAAGCTGAAAAGGACCAACAGAGTCTTCATGTTCAAGATCCTATAATTTGCCAAGAAGGGAATGTGGAGGGTGGTGGTGATGACAACATTTCAGAAGAAGACGAAAATGATGGTGGTGGTGATGATGAGGACGGAAGTGACGATGAGAATGCGAACCTCGTTCATAAGCCCGCTGTAGAGACGGGTGATGATGATCAAGTACCACTTATTTTCGATCACCCGAAGCTAAAGATCATTTCACCCCGTCCAGTTCCACAGCCACATCAGGCTTCGATCGAGGAGGAAACACCGGCTTTTCCAACTAGTGACATGCATGGTTCGCTCGGGAGCATATCAGATAAAATCCCTTATGCTCTTGACAATACCAGCCTTGGTAATATAGATTCTCTCATCCGTTTGACTGTAAACGTGCCTTCGACTGCTGCGGGGGAGTTACCCTATTATTAAACTTCATGAGCATGGTCAGTGTGGGGCATTAGGATACGTTGACACTGCACGACGCTTTAAAATCACCACGTTTACATTGCACGTGTTGTTTCAGAATTCTCAAACCTTAACCCGACAGTGTTTTCTTTTCAAGTATAATGGGATGCCTTCATCTCTTCGATGACCTCCAAGGTTTCTGTTGGTTATTGTAGGAATGATTCTTCGTGCCGGCACCGTGAGTCATCCTATGGCAAGGCGCCATAGAAAAGATTAGGAGAAACGAGAAAAGGAGTACAAACATCGTAATGATCGTGATAAAGGGTCGAGTAGGACATCTCCTTCGCACCATAGAGCTCGCTCTCCTTTGCCAGTGAATATGGATCCGTACTCGTCAAAACCCGATCCTATTCCTTTGTCCAAAGCTCACCCACTTCAGCGTCACTTGCTACGCAGCTAATAACGTCTACCTAGAAATCTAATCAGCATACTCAATCGTTTGGGTCTGTGACTTCTGGTATCCCTAGACAAAGGCCCAACAAAGGACATGCCTCTGCTCATGTTACAACGACAGTGACAGATCTGCTTCTAATCCCCAAATTTTCGAGTTACAGAGAGCCTTCCCTAAATTATGTTTTGCTGGAATCAAATTTGTTTACCATTTGAAGGATATTCTTCATGACGTAGCCACTAAGATCAGCTTGTGTGAATGATATGTACGATCAGTGCTACATACGGTGTAGACTCGCGGAAGCTCTTTCCGATGTTAACATGGAAAAGGCAATAGCTCTCCAAGGAAAAAAGCTATTGGAGCAAGATAACAAACGTATCATTGCCAATCTAGATAAGGAAGTGGACGAGCTTAAAAAATCTTATACAATCATGGAGAAGAAGTTCGAAGAAATAAAATCTTTCAAAATGAAGTCTCAGCTGCAACAGACTCAGCTTGAGGTTGCACATCATATGAGTCGTAATTTTGCTTTCGAAAATGGGATTATCCTAAAAACCAATGAGCAAGCTTTAATAATCAAAAATATAAATGCTGCACTGGAAGCCTAAAAGAAGGAAAAAGATGATGTTCTTATCCAAGCTCAGGAATACGTAGAGCAACTGCTTGATGCTCGGCCAGCACAGAAGGACGTAGAAATTCATGCGAAAATGCGGAGGACGGAATCAAGTATAAATAGAGTATACTTTGGTTCGTTTCTATGCAAACGTCATTATGTTGAGATGGCTTGACGAGGGATACCCCAGAGCGCTAGCTGTGGCCGGAGAAGAGATGGTCAAGCTAGAAAGGGAGCATTCAGATGGGGTCACGGGTCGAGGTTGATGAAGATAAGTTGAAAGACAACCTCTTAGACAATAAAGATTTGGACGCACAAGCTATAGGCAAAATTATGTTGGAAGCCGAGGCTATTGCTTCTGTTGATGTGCCTGCAGGGTTCCTTTTCAGATCTAGCTCTAAAGATTTGGATGAAAGTTCTATTCCTGCTTCTAAGAGATTCCCATCGTAACGACGACTACTTTCAGTGCCATCACTTCTTCCACATCAGGACCTCTCACTTCTAAGTCTATCATTCCTTCTTTTGGAGGTATATCACTAACTTTTACCGTGTTCGAGAAGGCTTGGATGACACCCGTCTATGTTTCTAATCTCTTCACTTTTTCAAGTTTCAGGTCCGTCTGCTCTCGTCCCTCTTGCCCTCTTACCAGATGGAAATTTGCCTTCGGGCACTCAAGCTTCAATGATAGAATCCGTCATCGTGTTTGTCCCGCCTATGATTTCAACTACTTCAACTGGGTTCGCTCCGAGTTCCCATGATAAAAAGATTCATGCATTGAAAGAAGAGGTTGGACGATCCTCATGCGATGCAAGGCGACAAAGTAGCTATTATAAGGGTCTCCAAGCATAAATATGAGCCATCGGTGGTAGTGGAGAAGACCTTAGAGCAACTTCAACAGCTAAAGCGATTAATATTCAGTCAGGAACTGAATATCAAACCCTTAATATTCAGGGTTTTGACCAAAAGTCAGACGTCTATTTAATAGGCACTTGAGTATAGACACATGTTAAATAGGCATCCGATGTTCAAGCGTTTATTTAATAAGCGTTTGAACATCAGACGCTTATTTAATTTGTCTGGGCCTTAGGCGTCTATTCAATAGGTGCCGTCTGAGACCAATTCAGGATCTTGAATTGTCCATGAATATTGTATGTAATATTACGTATAATAGCTTCTATTGGGCATTGTTATTTTTGTTTTGCTTAATAATAAAGCTAAATGATATGCTGTTGGAGGAGTTGTTACAAGTCAAGAAGATTGGGAAAATTAAAAAGGAAAAGACTTACTCTCCCTCTCTCGGTTTCCTTGCCCAACTAACACTTGTCATTCCAGTTTCTCTCCTGCAACGACGACGAGCGTTTAAGTTGTGGTTCCCGAATCTTCGGTGAGCGAATATGATTGGGATAAGGATCCTAAGGGTTACCTATTTGGAGGAAAGAAGGGTTACCTAATACCTATCTTGCAAGAGACTAAATGCTGGCATCAAAAGTTGGACAAACATTCAATCAAATTATAAGTAGAGATTAATGAAAAAATAAATGCAAAATGCGGTAAATCGCACAAGAGAATTTATAGTGGTTTGGAAAATACTCTAGCCTATGTCCACTTAGCCTTGTTAATGATTTCTGACTTTCATTACAAATCGGTTGCTTACCGCTTGGGTAAGGATCCAATAGTGTCGGGGTAAAATTAGTTAATTCAGAAAAAAGATCCATCTCTCCCTCTATTTATAGACGAAGATCAGCGAAATAAGCTCCGAGACCTTCTCTCAACGTATCCATGTTCGGCTGGAGGCTCCAGAAAGAGATTGTGGCCAACTCAGTACTCGGCTTTTCAACTCAGTACCGAGTGGAGGCTTACGAGTGGAGGCTTGTAGTTTAATTTGGCTTCACACTATGATTTGCATTTGAACTTCAACTTCTTGAAGTGTGTAGGTTGAGTCAGCATCATGACTCGGTACCGAGTTGGAGGTCACAACTCGGTACCGACTTGAGACTTGGTCGGTGTAATTTTCAATTCTGTTCTTCATCACTTGACTTATCTGATTTGTCTGATTAATGAGTTAGTATTTTCCAGTGGCAAGCAGAGTTCTGAGCTGATCCTTTGGGCTTTACTTGAATTCTGATTTTCAAACTTGCGTTTGGGGACTTCTGGCCTATCTCATGACAATTCAATGGTTTTACTTGTTCAGATATGGCTTGGTTCAAAAGCAGGATGACAACATCATCCTGTTTAGCTAACATATATATAATTTAGTTTTTTAATATAGATTTTATGTGTGCTTGTCCGTGCCTGTTTGTTGAATTTTGAGCACCATCAATGATTCAAACTCAGCAATAAATTATTGATGAGAATCGATAATGCAGCCAACACTACAGATAAAAGTCGATGTAATCAATTCATTGGAATGAGTTGTCATTTTACATAAAAGGTACTAAATATATGCTTCGTAGATAACAGGAAAAACGATCAACCATGCAGTTAACTAACAATGCAAATTCTTAGAAATGTTTTTTTTTAATCTACATGTTTTTTTATTTACCTTTAAAAAAGAAAAGAAAATATTTACACTTAACTTAATCACTATGTTTTAGCACACAAGTATATCTGTGCCTCGTGTAACAAAATAATTGCAGTTGCATCATTAATGTTTAAAATTTAAATCCTTGATCACTTCAGTCATGTTGCACCGTAAAATGTTATACTGGTTTATACCTTTCTTACTGCTTAAAAGATTAACATCACTTTGTAGCTTATCGAATCAAGAATTTCAACATTTCAACCGGCGCTTCAGCTGTCTACTTCTTTGGACATCTTATCTGCCAGGGTGAGATTTTATCTCCTTCATCATCCAACTTAGTATGCCTTCAACCATTGTGTATTTGCATATATTCAATTATCGTTTATTGTAAAAAAATTAGATCCCTGACAACGAGGTGGATGGCGAGGACACTGTTCAAACCATAGTATACGATGTAAAGGACAGCGATGAAGAAGATGATGAGGACGACGAGGATGCAATGGAAACTGATGAAGATGATAAAGACTTGGGGGACGTTGTCGACTATAATAGTGACCTTGATGGAAATGAGATCATGGGTTTCTAATTGGTGGATGAATTCTGATGGAATTTACTACCGAAGCCTTAATTTTGCTCAATCAAATATTACGTATTACATTTTATTTTGTCTCTTTTGAATTTCTTGGTAAATATCGGCATGTATCAGTTGAACTACATGTTAGCTTGTATCAGTTTTTTTCAGTCCGTTGAATTTTGTTTGTCTACCTTCTTATTACTACTATTACTAGTAGTTAGAGCACAGAGGTTGATGGATAACATAAAGTTTTCTGTTAAAGATACTGGAAGTTAAAAATTGGCATTCGATCTTCCATCATATGAAGAGGTGAAAACTGCACATGAGGTGAGCGTTTGGTTTTGAACCTTAAAATATGTAGAAATAAAAAGCGATCATTTAATAAATAACAACCAAGTCAAAATTAGTTGTTTCTTTCATCAAAAAGCAAAATCATTGAACCGAGAAATCGGTTTGGATTGCTTGGCTTAATTCGTATGTATTCTCTCGTTAATGTAATATGAAGTTAAAGTAGCTCATCGAGTTCATAAAAATATTTATGCAAATTATTATTGCCACCTAGGACAAACTTAATGCTTTTTTGCCACCTAGGACAGTCTAGTAAATTTTTATTGTCAAGGACAAATAGTTAAAATAATTTAAATACTAACTGTCGTGCGTTTTCTTCCATTTCGTTTTTGTTCTTTTTTAATTCTCCATCGCTTCTTCCCTCCTGTTTTCAAATTTGAATTTTCTTCTTTGTTCTCGTTCATCTTTCAATTCTCGCTTTGTTTTCGTTCATCTTTATTTTGTTGCGCGATTTCCCTATCTTATCAGGATTTTCATTCTTCTTTGTTTTAGTTCGATACTGTCAATTCTTAACTTAGGTATGATTTTATTTTCTCTTCTTCTGCTTTTCTTCTATTAGAGCTTTAATTTGGTCGGTTCTAATATTGTTTTTTTTATAATTGAAATTAGTTTTGTTGCTGTATTTTATTCTCTCAAATTGTATGGAAAATTTGGACAGTAGTAGCAGGTTCGTTTTTGTTCCTTTTACTCTATATGCAGCATCGTTTTTAATTTTGTTTTAAATCGGTTGTCTTTTTTTTTGTTGAATTATGATTATGTTGGATTCGTGTTGATTTGGATTAATATTTATTGCTTTATTTAGTTCTTTTTGGATCAGCGGTAGATATCATTTTTAGTTTTTTTAAGTATCATTTTGACAATACTGAATTTTTGAATCGTTTTACTTTTTTCTTTGTGTATAGCTGATGATGTGTAGTAATTAATCGATGGGTTAAATTAGTGTTTTGTTAGTATCAAATATTTGTTGACGTACGTTTTTGTATTAGTTTTAATATAAATTTGAGCTTCAGATTTTAGGTATCAGTTTTATAGTTAGCAGGTATCGGTTTTGTTAAAACTGTTTTATTTTCTTTTTGATTTCTTACTTTTTTTCCTTTTGCAGTGGTGATAATAGCCTTCTTTGTTTGTTTGTCTTCGATGATAATACTTTCAGCATTCGGTTGTCCATTGATTGTTGTTTTTATGATTTGAAGAATGACATTTGTCGATATTGGTCTCAATTAGCTCATTCATCTATTGAAATTTTTTATGTGCTTGAGAATAAAGTTAAAGTGGTTGATACCGATTCTGATTTTCAGAGTATAGTTTGTTTTCAATTGTATAAGAAGAGTGCTTTCTTTCCTTTTACCGTTAAAATCAAGGGTTCTCAATTGGAAATTGTTGGTGGTGCTTCTACTTCAGTTTCATCTAATCTTCTTAGTTATTCATCTTTCAATGGATCTTTGAACAAGTGTTCAAATGTTGTTGTTCATAGTAAAAGCTACTTGAAGGATATGTTGAAGAGAGGTTCGAAATTATCCATTGATGATTTTATTCGTTTTTTTTGAAGGAGCCAATGATATTAGGGAAGTTTTGATGACATATCAAATTCAAAAGGGATATGAATTAGTGTTTTTGAAGAACTATTCTAAAAGAATTACTGTTATTTGCTCTTCCTCGACTAATGAGTGTCTATTTAAAGTTCATGCTTCTTGTGATTCCGGGCAACTAAATACGTTTTTAATTAGAAGTTTGAATAGTGATCATTCTTGTGGGGTTGGTCTTAGAAATTTGAATAATCCTCATCTTTCTAGTGCATTTGTTAAATCATTGATTATTGATGAGATTCGGGATTGTCCTAGTAAAAAGCCTAAAGATATAATAGATGATTTTAGAAGAGAATACAATCTTGAGCTGTCTTATTCTTTTGCTTATTATGGAAAACAACTTGCTTTGATGAAGTTGCATGGTAATGATGCTATGTCGTACAATGATTTGAGTTGGTATTTAGAAGCACTGAAGAAGTATAATCCAGGTAGTTGTGCTGATATGGAAGTTAATGCTTGTACCAATCAATTTGAAAGAATATTTGTTAGTTTTGGTGCTTGTTTACTTGGTTTCAAGCATTGTCGACCTATGATACTTTTAGATGCTACTTATTTAAGGGGACGACCATAAGTTTTGATGGGTGCTACTGCAAAAAATGACAATCGGGGTATGTTTTTATTTTAATATGCTTTGATGTATAGCATCAGAATTTTGTTATTTTTTTAGGAATCGGTTTTAGTTATCATTAACAGTTGGTAGGTATCAGTTTTTAGTTAATTGTAGCAGTTATTAGGTATCGGTTTTTAGTTATCATTAACAATTGGTAGGTATCGGTTTTTAGTTAATTGTAGTAGTTATTAAGTATCAGTTTTTAAGTTATATGTTGATTGAATTTTATTTTAATACATGTTTAAAACTGTTATATGCAGATTTTTTCCCTTTAGCTATGGGTATAGATTCTTTAGAAAATGTGGATAATTGGAAATGGTTTTTGACTCATTTAAAACAAATGTTTTCAAGAAGATCGTGATATGGTTTTATGTCGGATCAGCATCAAGGTTTCATTTTAGGGGTTCATGAAGTTTTTCCTTTAGCCTTTCATAGTTATTGCTATCTTCATATGGATCAGAATTTACTTTCGGCAGTTAAGGCGAAGAATTCTAATATGTCTATCATTGATTTGTTCAAGATGTGTTCTAAAGCTAATTTATATGAATTTGAAGAAGCACATTCTAAATTTTGTGAACTTAGTGGTGTCGCTGCTGTAAATTTTTTGAAGGATAAACCTTTTGATAAATGGGCTGATTTGTTTTTCCCGGGCAAAAGATATGGTGAATATAGTTCAAATGTTGTTGAAAGTTTTAATAGTTGGATTTTGAATGAATGGTCCTTGCCTATTACTGTATGCTTAGATGGAATTCAAATTAAGGTTATGGAACAAATGGCTAATAGGAGAGAGGACTGTCGATTATGGAATACTACTCTTTGTCCTTCTATGGAATCTCGTTTAAGTGAATTGATTGAAGAAGGATTTGGATGAGATGTATACAAGTCTTCAGAGTTTGTTTTTGAAGTGAAATCGTCAAACTCACATCACGTTGATCTTAAAGAGCGGAACTGTAGTTGCAATCAATGGAAAATTACATGATTTCCTTATGCTCATGCTATTAAGTGCATGAACAAATCAAAGTTGTCCGTTTATGATTTTGTTGAGTACTATTTTACCGTTGATGCTTATCGTTGTTCCTATGCTAATTCCATTAATCCTATTTCTAATTTTGATAAGCCGATTGTTGATGCAAGTGTTGAAGATGTTATTAAGCCACCAAAGGAGAGAAGAGGTGCTGACAGACCTTTTATAAAACGGAAAGGAGGATTTGCATATTTTCAAAATAAACAAAATAGATGTGGTGTATGCAAGCAATATGGTCACAACAAACGTAATTGTCAAGCTTCTAAGAATATATAATTTGATTGTCAAGCTTTTAAGAAGATATTCTTGGTTTTATGTCTTTTTTGACAATTTTATGTCAGTGAACATTTTTATATCATTGTATTGGTTTATCATATACTATATGTGACGGTGACTTGATATTTTTATTTGAACTTTGTTATATGGTATCATTTTTAGTTTAGTATGTTTTTTTTGTAATATACATGTTGTGTGGGAAGTAATGTGCTATTGTAACGGTCCGTAAAATTTTGATAATTAAAATTGTTGATTTAATAAATTTTTGGTAATTTAATATTGAAGGAAATAAAAATTAGTGAATTATTAATGAAGTAATACTAAAACGAAGGTAACAATGTTAATTAAAGCTAATTATTAACAATTGAAATGAAATTCCAATTAATTGAAATAATGTAAATGTTATAACTTGGTTATAAATTGAATGTAAGTAAATAAATGTAAATGTTGTATAAACTTATGAACTAGTATATAGTTAATGGTAGTTGGAAAAAAAATTAGTGTTATGAAAGTAATTGTAACAATTGTTGTGAATAATAAACCTATAAATGTGATTATTGGTCAATAGTGACAATTATTATTGTTACCAATTTATTTAGGCTATTAAATTTAAATTGGAAATCAATTGCAATTAAATGGAATCAAATATTACATTAACATAAGTTATATGTAAATTGTGAATGTAATAAAATAAATAGGAATGTTAATTATATTCATAATATAATAATTGATTTAATTAAATAGTGAAATCAAGATAAACAAATCAATTTGGGGTTTTAAATTTTAATAAATGTGAAAAATTGACAAAATTCAATATAAATGGAAATATAATAGTTAATACAAATAAAAGATGGAAATTGAGTATATTAATGTAATGAAATATAAAACAAATGTTAACTATGTTATCAGATTTTCATTGGTTGAATATAAAAGTTGGAGTCAAATTTAAAACAATTTATTTGAATTAAATTATAATTAATTGGATATAATTATGGTTGAATTTGAACACTGTAATTATTGAATTAATGAACACTGAATTGATATGTAAACTTATTTTAATTTATAATAAATGTCTTTACAATCAAAATGATGAAAATATGCTAGTTTATAAATATTGAATTTAAAAGTGATATAATTAATTTATTATTAATTTATTTAATTAACTGAAATATAGCCATTTTGGCCACTGACTCGGATTCGACAAAACCAGTTTCATCGGATCCGTAATGGTGAATTATTGTAGGATTTCAAATTTCGTAGCGATCGGACTTGTCGTTTGATCGTACGGACTCGAAACGCCTTGAAATCAATTGAAAACAAATTTAAATAAGCTAATTTTGGCATAACTTCTTCATACGATGGAATTTGGACTTGAAACCTGTTCCATTAAGTTTTAAATTATCGAAAACATCTATTTTGATATATGGGTTGACCCATTTTCGTTCCGGAGGCAGAACGGGCTTTTCGGGTTGTTCGTCGTTCAAATCCAAATCAAATATTATCCGTTCTTTCTATTTTCCGACCTACCTATAAATAGCTCGTTATAAACCCTAGCTATCCCTTATTCTCATTTGTCTGTACGTGCAATTCTTGCTGTTCTTCTTCTTCTCAAATGGCAGACAAACCAATTCCCAAATTGCAAATCCAAATCAAAAATCGAATTGAAAATCAAACTCCACAAACTATATCAAATTATATATCGATTTGAAGCTCTCGACGAGCGCATCTCAGATCTGTAATTCATTTTCCAATTTGAACCACTGTTCGTCCAGAAGTTGAAGAACTATTCTCGGCCGTTCGTTGATCGTTGATCAACTTCGTCTGATCGACAAATTGAAGGCACAGTTATGTGGAGAGTCGCGAGGGGGTCGCATCGGCATAGGTGATTCGTTATCTCAACGGTTGGATCGATGGTATAATTTCGATTAGGGTACGACTGATTGTGGCGGCCGGCAAATTTTTGGGCGTCGATCAGGCGACGTGGGGGCGTCGGAGCCATCGGAGTGGTGAGGCGTGGCTGCGACGAGCTCGCAGGCGGTGTCAGATCGGAGGCAGGTGGCCATGGACGATCGTGAAGGTGGCGGTGTGCTCGAGTTCTGCTTCGCGTGCAGCTAGGGTTTCGCGTATACATGCATGACGTGGCAGTGAGTAGACAGCTGCTTGTTTTAATCTTTTATTTTATTTATTTTTGAAATTCAATCGTTCTAATCTATGTAACTTTTACATACCAAGGTTCGAATTGCACGTGGTTTGATCCGCTGGGATCGTATTGAAATTCCGGATATTTTGACGCTGGTTTGGACGAATTCTGAGACCGTTCAAATTTTGGGCTTAAATTGGATTTAAATTCAAAGGTGAGTGCTTTAACCCACCCACAGCTTCTAAAATTTCTTATGTTTGTTAAATTAAATTTTGATGTGATTAGAAATTTATTTATGGCTGTTTGGTAATTTAAATTGACTATTCCTGTTAATTTGTTATATTTCGAATTAAATTGTCATTTCATTTATTATTGAATTTAAATTGCCAGTTAATTACCTGTATATAATAACCTGTTATTTGTTAATATGTATTGGTTGAATTAGATGACGGTTGTGATGGATGTTTGAATTTATTATTGGATGAATGGATGTTTATTTTATATCGTTATAAACTGCAAGTTAACTATGGGTTGAAATTATACATATCCGAATGATCCATAGATTAAGGAAAAATCGTTATGGGTTGAAATGATAGACTCGAGCGATTTTATGGATTTGATATTTTTGGGATTGCGAATTGAAGTGATATATATCTGTAAATATAAAATTTTTAAAATCGCGGATTGAAATGATAAATATCCGTATCACTTGACCCTAGGGTAGAGAATTATATACGGACATCGGATTGGTTAAATTTAAATGATTTTGAATCCTTAAATTTTGCATTGAGTTAAATGATATTTTTGAAATAAAATTTGGGTTATATAAATCGAATTTCATCGAATTTCGAGTTTTATATTAAAATCGAATTGTTTTGAAAGAATTGTTAAAGGAATAAAATTGAAATTTTATAGTGAATTGGAAATATAAGTGAAGTTTATCGAAATTGAGTTACTAAAATTGTTGAAGTATAACTTTGAAATATATTGAAACTGGAGTAATTAAATCGATGTTTTAACATGGATTTAAGCGATATTGAATTTAATATTTATTTAGAATTCTGAATTGGAAAATTTTGAAATAGGGTTTTGGGACACTGTAATGGTCAAAATGTGTTGGAATGAAATGAATAGTTTAATTTGATATTAATTCCAAATTCATGTTTAATATAAGCTGTTTTTAAAAATATATTATTATTTCAAAATTTCTAATTATTAAGATTTTCAAAGTATTAAACTATTTTAACCTATATTAATTATATTAAATCATTTTAACCTATTTTAAACCATTTAATTTATTTAAACTAATTAACCTGTTTTAACTTATTTTAAATCTAATTAATCTATTTTAAAGCTATTTAATCTATTTAATTATATTTAATCTATTTTAAATATACATTAACTATCTATAACTATTTAAACTATTTTCTTCTAAATTCCAAACTAAGTAAAATGGATGGGTTTATATTCAAATTCTCGTTTTTTAAAGTGAATATGGTTAATGATGTTATAATCTAAGTTGGGAATGTTATACCATATTTGGTTAAATATGATATTTGGAAATATGACCTTTGAAAGAAAATATAATTTCGAACTATGATTTCAAATGTGATATGATTTCAAAGGTGAATATGATTTCGAAAGTAAGTTATGATTTCGAAAGTAAGTAATGATTTCGAAAATGATATAATTTGAAATTGAATATGATATTTTGATATAAATTGTGAATTGACCTTTTTTGAAATGTAAAAAGAACCATCCGGTGTGTAATAAGCGATTGGCTGTTAAAAAGACCGGGATCGGTTATTGTCATACTCTCTGCCAATACCGAAAACCACTTTGAAAACTGTGTACGCGGTGAAGATTTCAGAATGAAGTAGGATGGTGGCGACGATCCTATAAGGTATATACGTGGACCTAACTCCCGTGAGTTAGCATAAGGTGGCTAAAAAATGAGCAATCGACGGGCTAAGTGAGGTCATTCCTCCGATCGGGCACATTCCATCGATACTATATTCTGACTTTGCGATTTATTTGGTGGCCACCTTCGATTTTTTTGATTTGGGAGTGTGTTCCAAGTTGGGCGGTAGTTGCGGCTATGCGTTACCAACGGTTTGGAAGTGTAATTGGTATATCTACCCTGACATTGCCTAGTTGTGCCATGTCATCTACCCTAGTGTGCCTTCTACGAGTTTGTTTTATGTCATACCTATGTGGCATCCTCTGATGGCTCCAGTTTACGGGGAGTTACGGTACTGTATAGACTATTGGCATACCTAAAAATGTGTTAAGGGGGAAAATATAAGCATTAACACTATTTTAATAGTTTATATTACTGTAGACATATTATAATAGCGTATTGTATTACATAGTAGATAGTTTAACAGATCCTTATGAGATGTGAATCCCGAACATCTCTTAAGTTAGTGCACTCACGTTAGACATTGGATAAGAGATGTCAAACCCCGTAAACATCTCCGACGCCGTTTACACTCGTATTTATTTACCGTTGATTTGACTTACATAAGATCTTTTAGTTCTGACTCGAGTGTTTTGTCTTTTCAATTCTCTCGAGTCAGCCTGAGCATTTCAGGATTTGAAGACCTTATTTCTGAAGGACGAAGACGAAGATTTGTACTACTATTATTTACTATATTTATTCCACTAAATCATATTGTTCCGCTGCATTATCATTTATTTATCTTTGATATGTGTAACTCTGATTTTGTATTGTATAAGAATAATCAAATGTTTTGTATACAACTTCATGAACTGTTATTTGATTGTTATATTTTTTCATTCCGCCGCGAGATTCTGTATTTGTTTTTATTTCTTTCTCTTTTTCTTATTTACCCCATAATAGTCCGCCCTTCTGTATGGTTTGAGTTGGCACGTGTGTCTGCTTAAGCCGTACAAAAAGGCGGGATGTTACAAGTATAATTTTTATATGTTGTTCAGTTTATTTTTTTTTGTTTGATGTTCATTATCATTTTTTGGTTTTATTTGTTTCTATTTCAGGTATGTAAAATATGTGGTATCAGTGGTTGTATGCTATTAGTATCAGTCGTAGATATCACAGATTATAGTTTTGGGTTTTCTGTGTTTTTAATCTGTTTCAGGTATAAACAACTATGGTGTCATTCTTTGCATACTATTTGTATCATTTGTACATGATGATTTCTTCCTACTTTTGAAATAATTGTAAGGATTTGTTTGTTGAATTGTGAAGTGCAAAACTTTATAAAGAAATATAACCTTAAAAGTTAATATATAAAGACTAGTATGTTATTGTGAACAGTTGTCAACTCTGTATATGATGTAGAAGTGTAAAATTGTAGTTTGGTATATTGGTGTTATCAGATTATTTCAAACAACAACTTGGTATCAGTTTTGTATATACATAGGTACCAGTTTTGCTATAATTTGTGGTGAAAATAATGTATAAAATGAGCAAAAGTGAATTTTAGTCAAACAGTTACTACGTATGGGTTTGTACTAATTTTGTACCTCTTTTGATATGCATGACAGTTAGCTAGATAATTAAATTTATAAAGCATCATATTATATCAAATAACCGCTGGGTATCATTTTTCATAAATGTAGGTATCGGTTTTAGTATATATAATGTTAAGAACAATTTATTAAATCTTGAAGCTTGAATTTTAATCAAGTACGAAGTATGAGTGCTGCATTATTTTTGATTTTTCTTTTGTTATATATTACATTACAGTAAATTTAATTTTTAGGGGTTTATGATATATGTAACAACTAATGGGTATCATTTTACATGAATATATGTATCAGTTTTGCTGTAAATAACATTTGAAATAAAGAGTTAATAAAATAATCAAGTACAAATTTCAATCATATATGTAGGTGAAAAAAATAGTAACAGTTGCTGCACAGTGCTAGTATCAGTTTCCTTTGTAAGTAAAAATATATGTACTATCATAACAGAACTTTAAGTGTGACAGAAGTTAAAACAAGGCTACTTTTTGCAATGTTTGACAGAAGTACATATTGTTTACATCAAATTGACATAAAACCAACAAGTGTTTGCATCAGCATTAAAAAAAAATCTACTATCTAGTACTTCTAACACATTATCTCAAATGTACATTACGGCAAATGAACATAACATCAGGTTTTGCAAATGAATTCAGTTCTTTTCTTTTCTTTGTTCTTCAAGGCTTGACATGTACTTGGACAGACTTCAGCAGTGCTCACCATCTATCAGTATTGCATGCACGATCTTCGCTCTTGTGGACAATATTTGCTCCTTTTCAATTTTGATTGGTATTCTGCTTTTGTTGAGCGAAATGATGAATATCATTACAAATATTCCACAGTCAAGTCCGTTTGAACCAAAATATATTGTTAGTATCAGTTTGCATCAGTTGTATTATCAAGTTTATAATTAATACAAAATATTGAATTTAAGAGATAATGGTACAAGCATATGGTATGCTTTGAATTAAAATATTTAACATTTTACTAGCACACTTAGTATTAGTTTCTGTACGATTTTTTGTGTTTGTAGTTATTATTTTAAGATTTTTTTTGTAAAATTGTTTTATTTTTGATTATGTAGGTATTAGTTTTGTTTCTGTAGGTATCATTTTTATTTCTATAGGTATCAGTTTTTTTCCTATAGGTATTAGTTTTGTTTCTGTAGGTATCTCTTTATTTCTGAACTAAATGTTTATTGAATTGAAAGATAATATTTTTCAATATTTTTTATATGAATCAAATTCAATTAAATATAAAAGGCATACAATGATGTATAGAAGTATGTATGAAATATTATAATGAGCAATTGTCAATTGATTATGACTACTAGTTTCAACTGTAGTGTTAATTTTGCTCTCAGTAGATATCATTTTAACCAAAAAAAACATACGTGTCTTCTTCTTGCTGTGCACACTTTATTTGATGTATATCATCTGGTTTCACCTCCATGTCTTGTATGTTATTCTTTTTCCAGACGTCTTTAAGCATTTCTTCTATTTCTTGTCTCTATTAAAGACAAAATGATAAAAAGTTAGGTTATATTCACGTTTTTTAACTGTATTAAGTAATTTGTTTTAAGAAACAAAAATCTCATACCAATTTGATAGCTTCTTTTAAACTGGAATTGTTTCTTTTATTGGATCTTCTAGGGTGGTTAGAATCAACATGACACCATTGCATTGTTGGGTATGTTAAAGTGACTAATGCCAGTGGTTTTCACAATGCAAAGGAAAATATATACTTTCTGCAAATTTGTCCTGTACAATTGATTCTAGCATAGGCAGGACCAGACTTTTTTTTAACACCCTTTATATCACAAACAATTCCTTTCTGTTTAATATGAAAATAAGTTATGATTTAATAAATGAAGCAATTATTATGTACTTGCATATAAAAGTTTTATTTACCGTCATTGTAGTTGTGAAAGCATAATTGTGTTCTGCTAGTCCACATTTTGAAATATACCAATCAATAATCTATATTAAATCAGGAAAGTATAAGTTTTTTTATTGGTGAAGCAATATTAAATAGTAAATAGTATCACTAATGTTAATATTGGCTGTGTATATTGATAAGTATAAAAATGACAAAGCATAAAATCAATTCAAACATCTTGTGGGTATCAAATTTTGCATTTATAAGTTATCAGTTTTGTTGTACATGGTATAGAAAATATTTTTCTAATATTAGCTATTGTGATATTTTATGATCCAGGATCTATGTATCATTTTTGCTTTTATTTTGGTATCAGTTTTGATGTAAATTAGAATGAAAATAACTTAGAAATCAAATAAGCATCAATTTCAAACATATTGATATTAACTATTGGTTTTTCTACTAATTTTGACTGATACTAATATGATTAAAGAAAAAAATAAATTTATGTACCTGTCCATCTGTCACATTTCCTTCCAATACATGTTTTAGTGCTTTTTTTGTTATGACACAACCTCCTTTATTTGTGTCTTTATCTTCTCATGCCACTACACTATTTTAACAAATAAGATTTGTGTAAGTTAGATAAACTTATTTTCATATTTAGTATTAGTATAAATATTTGTATACTTACTTCTGTGATGATGTCGTCAAAGAAAAGAAAGTTTTGACCACATTTTGTTGTTCTACATTGAGATAGATCAAACATTTGCAGTATCCAAGCCCTATCTCCGAAAGTGTTGGCTCTATCACTGCAAGTGGCTTTGGACAGTTCTCTTCTGCACTTTTGCTTTCACCAGCTTCGGCTTTTTCAGGTTTTGGCTTATTTGCAACTTTTTTGTTTCAGCTCATAGTCAAAGCTGTCACTTTGTTTTTCACTCTTGTTCTTGCTTTCAGCCTTTGAATATAAGAAGCTGTCTTTCTTTGCGTCGCTTTGATTTTTTTGCCACTTGATTTTGCCACTGTTTTTTTCCTTTTCTAGCAGCAAGTTCTACTGGTTTTTCTGCATCGTGTTGTTCAGTTTTTTCGCTTTCAAACTCTTGTATGTCGTATAGTTTGAAAGTTGGAGGAGTGAAGTCAAGCACCGAAACATTGTAGGGTACATTTTGGCTTTTGATATTGATATCCTCTTTCAGATGTTGAGTATGTTTTGTTTCTTCTTGCTGCACTTGACTTTCATTTTCCACTTCCTCTCTTTGATGCATTTCAGGTGGAGCTGGTTTTGTTTCTTCATGTTCACGATTTCTTTGTTCACATTGTGTTTCTTCATTTTCCAGTTTTTTGACCAATTCACTTTCTATTTCGATGTGCATATTTTTCTCCACTTCTGCTTTTCTTTCTGCTGATTTCTGCACATCTTGTTCAACTTTTCTTTCTTTATTTTCTTTATTTTTTTCTATTTCCATTTCTGTACAAGTTTCGGTATTCAGTTCAATTGCTATACTGTCATTTTGTACATTGAAACTTGTATTTTTCTCTTTAATTTTTTCTTCACCGTCCTTCACATCAGTTTCAAATTTCTCAGTACCGTCTTCAGCCGATGACTTTTTTTCCTCATTTTCTTTCAGTTTCAACTTAATTTCCCTCAACTCTTGTTTCAATTTCAAAACTTTTTTCTCAGCTTTTATTCTCATTTTTTTTTTCAGTTTCCAATTCTTTTATTCCTGTTTTACTTTGTCTTCCAAATCTTTGATATGCATTTGGAGATTTTAATACTTATGTCTTCCTCAAATGAACGTGCATTTTCTTCAATTTCTTCAAACTTTCTTTTTCTTCCTTGCTTTTCTTTTTGTTTGGTGGGCAATTCTTGTTCTACAGCTACTGTTTGAAGAAGACTTTCTTCATGTGGACTGAGATTAGTAATTTCTTTCATCTATATAATTAGTATCGGAAAATATGTTTTAGTTTTAAGCTATGAGTTAACTTACAATTTATAATGATAATTGAATTTTTATTATAAACAAAAGAGGTAATATACTGAGATAAAACTGATTCTAAGTGGAGACAAAATTGATACCAAGAATTTAAATTGAAACTATGTAGAAGCTAAACTGATACTTTGTTTGTTTGTATGTTATGTGGTGATGCTGGTTAGTTTATTCAATATTAGTTATTTAGTATCAGTTTCTGATACTATCAGTACGGTTTCAAGCATGTAAAAATATGGTATCAGTTTTTGCATGTTAGTATCAGTTTGTGATATTATTAGTATCAGTTTCAAGCATGTAAAAATATGGTATTAGTTTTTGCATGCTACTAGTATCATATTCAGGTATAAGAAAATATAATATTAGTTTTTTCCATGTTATTAGTATCAGTTTCAGGTATAACAGAACATGGTATCAGTTTTTTGTTATATTATTATCAGTATCAGTTTCATGTATGACAAAAAAAGTATCAGTTCATGCACACTGTAGTATCAGTTTCAGGTTATAGAAGAAAATATATACAGTTAAACTTTATTCTACATAAGAGTTAAAGTATTATTGATTAACAAAAATTAGATGGAATTTTAACTTACATCACCCTCTTTGACAGTGTCAAAAAATTCTTTGACTGCTTTGTCTTTCAGTTTTCTCAAATCCCATTTTGCAAATCGAGGTAAAGCTTCAGTATATTGTCGTCTTTGTTGAATCAATTGCAATTTCTCACATATGCAATACTATTAAGATATAAAGAACTGATTAGATAAGGTTATTAAAAATAATATACATTTCCAATTATTAATATTTTTATTAACTTATCTTACCAAATGAAACATGAAGCATCCTGACATGTTTTTTGGCTTGTGGATGAACTTTTTGACAAATTTGCTGAAATCCTTTTCTATTGTTAGAGGCCAAGAAACCGATTGCATTGTTTCTAAATCAATTAAGAATGGTAAAATTCCCCATCTTAATTTTTGTTGGTTGTTTGGAAAGAAAAATGTTAATAGTATTTCCATTACTATTAACAGTAGCAAGTCTTCTTCATACTACTTTTTTTTCTTTGCTATTCCTTGCTTTATTCTTCTTTCAACAACATTTCTTATGATGAAAGTGCAATTGCCAAAATTTCTCTTGGCAAATTCTTTGCACTGTGTTGGAATTGTTCTATTTGTCATTTTTTGGGTTGGTTTAATGTCCATTCCTTTTAATGGTAACCTAAAAAGCAAGCTTATGTCTCTTGCTGTGACTTTCATTTTTTCTTTAGTAAACAAGAACATATCATTCTCAACCGAGTAGCACTGATATAAAACATCCAAATTGTGCTGATGCTTTTTGCATTCTTTCATCATAATTTTCTCTTCGTAAAAAACTTTGAAGAAGCTGTAGAATGGAGTCCTCTTCAATATGTCTATTTGGTTTTTGGATAGAGCATTTTTTTGTTTTATCAGCTTAACCATTTTGAATACTCCTTGCAATCCACATCTATAAGCTGTTTCTTGCTTTCTGTCTACAGATTTTGATATTTTCTGCTCTTATGATATGACTTTAATGCATGTTGGATGTGGATTTACAAAATCATCATCATCCTATTGTTTGAAATAAAGGCAACAAGTTATTTGTGAAACAAAGTATGTTGAAACATAACAATAGGTTGGGTATTGGCTGCAATGAAATAACTTCAATCAAATATGTAAGGACTGTCGTTTTTACAGTTTATAGGTATCAGTTTGTTGTAAGTAGGTATCATTTTCACAAAAATCTGAGTTGAAACAATTTTGAAAATTTAAAACTAATAACTTCAAGTGTATGAATTGTAGGTATCATATTTGTTTCATAATGGTATCAATTTGTTCATGTTGGTATCGTTTCTGACTCATAATGGTATCAGTTTTTGAATAAAATGCAGGGAATTCCATGCATACCAGTAAAAAGTACAAGCTTTTGATAAACATGTTTGTGGTATAATTTTTGCAATTTATTGGTATTATTTTTGCTATAATTACATGGGAAATGTTCTACAAGATGTTACAAAATTATAAACTTTATTCTAAACAGATAGTGGGTATCGGTATTGTTAAACATTGGTTTCAGTTTTCATAAAAATGTGATTTGAAACTATTTTGGACACTACAAATAATTTAACATAAACATACACAGTATAGGTGTGAGTTATTATTTATAATGATAAAAGCTTTTAAACATAATGTAGTAACAACAATTCAAAAAAGTACAAAGTAAAAATTCGAAATAAACATACTTCTGGTATCATTTTTACATTGTATTTGTACTGTTTTTTCTAAAAATACACTGAAAATTATTTACAAAATTATAAAGTCGTCAACACTAGTTGAAATAGACAACGAGTATCATTTTTTTTGATATAGATATCAATTTTTACAAACAAGATATTTCGAATAATTTTGAAAATTCCAAATTATTGCCTTTGAACATGCAAACTGTAGGTTTCATTTTGGTTTATAAAGATGTCGGTATTTGTAAAAAAATATAATAAAAACAACTTATCAAAGCACAAGGTTAATACTTCACACAAAATGATTATTTGTTTCATTTTTTGAAGAACGTCATCTTTGTTTACAATGATTCGTAAAACAATTTATCAAATTATTAGTTTTCAACTGTACTGAAAACATACAGTAATTATCATTTCTTTTAAATTTAGTTTTCAGTTATTAAAAGTTATAGCTGATATAATTAAAAAATTAAAAAATAACAATATCAAACCAACAAATTGGAGGTATCATTTTTAGATTATATTAGTATCAGTTTTTTAACAATTTGCAGTGAAAACAATTTGCCAAACTAAAAATATAATATTAAGACAGATATAAAGTGGGTATTAATTATTTTTCTACGTATTGGTATCAGTTTGCTACAAATAAGACTTAAAATTAATTTCTAAATTACAGAGGAATCAATTCCACATAAACAGATGGTGGGTATCATTTTTATAGTCTGTTAGTATTAGTTTTATCATATATGTGTGTAAAAAAAATTTCTTCAATTAGAAAGCACCAACTTAAATTAAACATTTAAAATTAAGCAAAGAAATGGATTTTTTTTCTTGTAATATTTTAATATCAGTTTTCAAGTAAATGGTACTGACTATTATTTTTAAAGCTTCAAAGCCTTGTGTTTTACCAAACAATTTACACGTATCATTTTTGCAATATGTATCATGTCATAAAGTTATAATGTTTGTAATTTTACCGAATTGAGCCATTCTTCTTCTAACTTTTCATCTGCAACTTTTTTCCTTCTTCTTTCTGAGCTTTTTCCTGTTTAACATTTCCGATACTATTAGAATACATTTAACAATATGAAATTATTAGTATCAGTTTCTTAATTTTGTAGTATCATTTACCTGAGTTTCTGTTTGTATTTCCTTCTGAATTGTTTTTACATTTTTTTTGCAAATTTTCTTCAATTGCTTTCTCAGCAGCTATTTTTTGCTGCATGTTCTCTTCATTGTTCTGTCAAATAAATTTAATGTTACTATAATAAAACTATACTAACTTTGTTATACTTGATTTTATAGTATCAGTTACCTTCTCTGATATTTTTTTAATATTTTTGGTTGGTTTTCATTTGCTGTATTTTTTTCATGTCTTCTCTTTGTTATTTTTTCACGATTTTGCTTCTCCTCTTCTTCTACTGAAGGTTTTCTAAGTTTTAACTTGCTGCCTTTTCCTTTTATCGTCTTTGCTATCAATTCCACTAGAGGTAGGTTTTTTTCTTCCATCATTGCATTTTCCTGTTGAATATCTACGGTAGGAAGTATTTCGATGTTTCGGTTTTCAATTTGTTGCTCCATTTCCGTTGAAGCTAGGTTTTCTACTTCTCCAATCTATGATTGTTGTCTGATTTGTGTGGTTGTTCGTCGATTGTCGTTGATTGTGGTTGTGTTGGAGATGTCAATTTGTTTATGGTTTGCGGTGCCATTTTTTTCGATTAAAAATTCGTCAATGTCTGAGTGAAAGAATGGAGGAGGAAGACGAACGGAATGATTCACTTGTTTTGTTTTAAATCGTAATTAGGCTTTGGGCTTCGTCCTTACGGTAAAAACATTGTGCGCGTGTCCTTTTGATTAATTATTTACATTAATTTGTCCTTTAATTTGTTTTTCCTATGTAATAATGCTATTTTCTATGAAAACAAATTCATCGTCTTTTAGAAACGTTAACATGGAGGAAAAATAATACCTTCAAGATAATAATATAAATATTAGTATTTGTATCGATAGGCACGTTCTTTAAAATAATTTAAACTTTATATTTGGTTTAGTTGATTGACTTGATTTCAAAATATTGAAAAACAAAAATCGATCAAAAATCAAGTAATTATGGAAATAAAATCAAAATTTAATCAGTTAACTAATTAAATTGACTTGAACTAATTTAGTTTGGTCACCATAATCACAAACTTAACATTTGGTCAGAGGAATAAGTTTTTTTAGAACTTTCTGTTCCGTTTATTGTTTGTTTATGATATTCTCAGAAGTATTAAATGACGATATTTCTCTTTTAGTGGGTGCTATATATTTTTGAAGTCAAGTTAGGCCTCAGAACTAATAAACATGTTGCTCTTGCCAAGTAAATGGGAAGTAAATTTTATTTTTAAAAGATAAATAGATATGTAGATCTATCATATCATATTTGCTGATGCAAGTAAATTACTAACTTTTAACTTCAGCAATCATTAAAACCATTTTTCAAAATTTAAACTACACGTTGAATCATTTTAAAATCAAACACTGCCTAATCAACCCTCTTACTTGAAATCAACCGCGTTAACGATTGTTGTTTGCAGTTTGAACTAATAAAGTGTCGTAACTTTTCTAATCTTGTGGAAATGGCTTCATAATTATGTTGGTTGAAGTATCCTTCAATTAGGCAGGATTCATTTCTTTTAACAAATTAATTTTGTTATCTATTTCACATTTCTCTTGGTTGCATTTTGATCATGTAAGATTCTTTTATATACTGGAAAAAAGTAATTTTACTTTTGATCGTCAATTATACCCTAAATCATCATCATTATCATTTATTTCGTACATAAGAACGATGCTTGAGCGGAGCAAAACATGGTAAATTGTACACATGCTTATCCCATTATACAAGAGATTGTTTTCGAAACTTGGTGACATAAACAAGAAAATGTAACATGCATGTGTAGTTTCAGAAGTTTGAAATGGATTTCGTTTGGACGATCTTTGTAACAAATCTTTATTTTCGTATATTTATTTATCATCGTATTTATTATTTCATTACGTTGATCATATGGTGAGCGATGATGTGGTCGAATAGGAAATTATATACTAACTAGTTAAGTGAGTGTAGTAAGGCACCTGGAAGCATTAATTAGTTAATGATTAGTGTTAAATGATAGAGTAATAGCAAAAAGAGAATAGGAAAACACAGTTAAGGATAAATATTTGTTTTTTAAGCCAAAAACTATGCCTCTTTTTTCTTCTTCCCAAAGATGAACTTCACCGCGTTATCCATCAAGCATCCAACAAAATTTAAATCTAAGGCCTCGTTGACGGATAGGGAAAATGATCAAGGAAAAGTGGGCAGCGGAAATTACATTGGACGTATCTGTTATGTTGGCGTTTTAATGCAAAATGTTTGAATTTTCAAAATTGCACCGGTTGGGAAGACATGATAGATACGTCGACATATCTAAGATAAGTCGGACGTAATTCTTGTTATACGACTAGCCGAGAGCTGTCACAAAAAACATATCAAAACTCATATCTCTCTCTCTTCTATAATTTCTAACAATTAAAATTGACTTCATCATCTTCAGTCTTGTCCACCAAAAAAAAACCATTCAAAAATGGTTAGAACTCGAAACGTCCAGATTCGTGGATATTTGCTTTTTGTTGCACTCACGTTTTCGATTCATAAAGAAGATCGAGTTCATGCCACTGAGTACACTTTAATGCCCTCATTTTCAAATGGGATAACCATCTCAGACTTTGCAATCATTTTCAAAATTTGATGATGGTGGAGGGAGCTGTCTAGGACGCTCATAGGAAAGTCATCTCATGTGATGATGATTTTTGGCCCGAGCAAAAGCACAGAACATTCTGTTTCCAAAGGTTCTCAGAATTCATTCTCTAACCAGCTGGGTGTGATGGTTTCTACTGGAGCGGCAGAGGAATTTCGGTTAACGGAGCGTATCCATTCCACGATCAGATTTATTTCACCATCCCTCCATTCTTGTTATACAATGAAGTTGTGCACTTATTCAGGCCAGCCAACGAGGAGTGATAAGAGTAAATAATAGATAATGATGAGACTAAATAGCACTAATCCGCATTAGTTTGATGACGTATCTTTCACTCCAGGTGATATGTTGTAGACATCCTACTTCGTTCTATTGTACACCACTAGCTTAATCGAAAGGCCAAGCGCCGTGGTGCTGTTGGACCTTCCACCATAACTGATATTGTTCAACCTACGACCGTGGAAGGTGCAACGACCTGTATTTTTCCGATAATTAAATTATTGAATCAAATAAGATTTTTGTAATTTAATATTTTAAGAAATTAAAATTTTAAGATTTAATAATAAGAAAATAACTAGAATGAAATGTGATAGTATTAATTTAAGGTAATTGATAACTACTTTAAATGTAATTCCCATTTTTTTGAAATGATTAAAAAGTTATAATTGGTTATAGATTGTAAATTAACTGTAATAATGTGTGTATTAATTGATAATTGGATTAAAAGAGTAAGTAATTTAAATGTTGTATTAATAAATGAAATAGTATGTAATAAATTGTAACTGAATAAAATTAGTGTTGTGTAAATAATTATAACATTTATTGTAAACAATCAACTTATAAATGTGATTAAATTAAGCTAAAGGTGACAATTGTTATTTGTTACCTATTTATTTAACTTGTAGAAATCAAATTGGAAATAAACTGCAATAAATGTAATTAAATACCACGTTAATATGAATTAAGATAATAATTGGAGGATATTAATGTAATAAGATATAAACCGATGTTAACTATGTCCATAGAGTAATGGTTGATTGAATAAAAAGATTGAAATCAAATTAAATCAATTCATTGGAATTAAATTATAATTAATTGGATTTGATTACCGTCGAAATTGAACACTGTAATTAGTGTAATATTTAACACTGAATTGATATGTAAATTTGTTTTAAATTATTGTAAATGTCCAAGTAATCAATAATGATGAAAATTGTTAGTTATTAAATTTGAAATTAAAAAGTGATTTAATCAGTTTAATATTAATTTATTTAATTAACGTGAAAATAGCCATTTTGGCCACTATCTCGGATTTTGACGAAACCAGTTTCATCTGATCCATAACGATGAACTATTATAGGATTCAAGTTTCGTAGCGATCGGGCTTAGTGTTTGATCGTACGGACTCGAAACGCGTAGAAATCAATTTAATTGAATTCAAATGAAATAAGCTGATTTTAAAGCTAACTTCTATATACGATGGAATTAGGACTTGAAACCTGTTTCATTGAGTTTAAAAATATTGAAAACATCTATTTTGATATATTGGATGACCCACTTTCGTTTCGGAAGCAGAACGGGCTTTTCGAGTCGTTATTGTCGTTTCGAAACAATTAGATACGTTCATTATTTCTTATCGGGCCTTGTCCAGATAAATAGATCTTTCTAAACCCCAGCAGTTTTTTTATTTCTCATTATAGTACATACAATTCTATCTGAGTATCTCCTCCTTCTAATGGCAAAAACAAATTCCAAATACAAACCTAAAATCCAATTTCAAATTTCAAATCGAAAATCAAACTCCTCAAAACTATGTCATATTATATATCATTGGAAAGCTCTCGACCAGCGCAATCCACTACAGAAATTCATTTTTCGATTTGGTGCATTGTTTGACCAGAAATCGAGGATGAACCTCGGCCATCGAAATTAGGTTTTCGCGATCCAACGGTGGATCTTCATCCGATCGACGATCGGGAAGCGGCGTTGGGAAGAGGGTGGAGAGCAGGACTCGGATTCGGTGTTAGTCCGTCTCCAGGTCACGCAATTCGCCAGAAATGGCCGAGCATCACTGGCGGCGGCGTGGGCGAGGGGGACCACCGGAAACGTGCGCGTGGGCGGCTTTGGACATAGAGCAACGTGGAGGTGTTCGATCTGATCAATTGTCGACGAGGCGGCGCTAGAAATTCAAAGAACGGTGGCGGCTGTGAGGAGCATCGTGATCGCGTACGTGTTTCGGCGCTTACGCTAGGGTTTACGTGAGCAACGTGGACGAGGCAACGTGTAACATTTTTGATTTATTTATTTATATTTTAATTCGGGTAATGTTCTAATATGTATAACTTTTGCATACGAGGTCGGATTTGCGCGCGGTTTGTTGCACTGCGATCGTATCGAAATTCCCGACATTATGAGACTGGTTTGGACGAATTCAAAGACTATTCAATTTTGGATTTCAAATCGATTTGAAATCAAAGGTGAGTATTTTGACCCACTCACAACTACTAAATTATCTAATGTTAGTTGAATTTAATTTATGATATGATTAGAAGTTGATTGGTTGCTGTTTGATATATTTAAATTGCCATTCCAGTTAAATCTAACTTTTATTGAATTTAATCGCCGTTTACTTTAATATTGAATTTTAAAATTTCCAGTTAATACCTGTAATTGATAATCAGTAAATTGTTGTTATTTATTGGTTGATTTGGATGATGGTTGTGACGGAAGTTTGATTGTTGATGTTGGATGACTGGATGTTATATGTTTATATTGTTATAACACTGCAAGTTCCCTTAGTTTATTGTTAGAAAATCCCAGTGGGTTGAAATGATACATACCCGAATGATCTATAGATTAAGGAAAAATCGTTATGGGTTGAAATGATAAACCCAAGCGATTTTATGGATTTTGAATTTTATTCGGGGTTGCAGGTTGAAATGATATATATCCGTAAAAAAATATAAAATAATTGCGGATTGAAATGATAAATATCCGTATCACTTGACCATAGGGTAGAAAATTATATACGAACACCAGATTTGGTTAAATTAAATGATTTTAAACCCTTAAACTTTGAATTCAGTTAAATGATATTTACAAATAGAATTTGATTTATATAAACTGAATTGTTTTAAATGAATTGTTTAAAGGATTTAAATTGAAATTTTGGAATTGTTTTAAGTGAATTGCTTAAGAATTTAAAATTGAAATTCTAAAGTTGAATTTGAAGTATAAATGAAATTTATCGAAATTGAGTTATTGAAATTGTTTGAATATAACTTTGAAATCTATTTAAATTTGAAGTGGTTTAAATTGATAATTCAAATAGGGATTTGAAATCGATATTGATTAAATGGTTTAATGAGAATCTGAATTTAAAAACCAGTTTTAGTTAGTTGAATCAAAGGCTGAACATGTCCAGATGTGTTGAAATGGAAGAGATGGTTTAATTTTGACATTAATTCCAAATTAATTATTTTTATATAAACTGTTTAAAGATTTATTATTTTAAAATCCCGATTTTAATGTTTTCAAACTGTTACACTAATTTAAATCTATTTTCAACTATTTTAAAGTATTTTAAATCTTTTTAACCTATTTTAAATCTATTTAATCTATTTTAAATCTAATAAATCTATTTTAACCTATTTAATCTATTTTAAATCTATTTAATGTATTTTAATCTATTTAATCTACTTTAAATCTATTTTAAATCTATTTAATATATTTCAAATCTATTTAATCTATTTTAAATCTATTTAATCTATTTTTAAATCTATTAAAAAATATCTTAAATCCGCCTAAACTATTTTAATCTATTTTAAAACTATTTTAAAGTATTTTAAACTATTTTAACTATTTTAAACTATTAAAAACTATTTAAACTATTTTAAAACTATCTAAACTATTTCCTAAAAATAAACGGTGCAAGGTTGGACTGCTATATTTAAATCCTTGATTTAAAAGCGAGTGTGGTTAAATAATGTTATAATCTAAGTTGGGATTTAAATGATATTTTCTGGTGAAATGACATATTTGATTTAATATGATGATTTTGAAGTGAGATTTAATCAATTTTGTTGATATGATTTCGAAAGTGAATATGATTACGAAAGTGAATATGATTTCGAAAGTGATATGTTTGAATCAGATATGATATTTTGATATCAATTATGAATTGACTTTTGAAATGTAAAAGAACCATCGGATGTGAAATAAGCGTTTAGTTGTTAAAGAGACCGGGATCAGATATTGTCATACTCTCTACCAATACCGAAAACCACTTTAACAACTGCGTACGTGGTGAAGATTCCAGAATTAAGTAGGATGGTTTGGCGAACAATTATGTATGAGGTATTTACTTAGCCCTGACTCCCATGAGTCAGCTTAGATGTGACTAAAATAGGAGCCATGCCGGGCCAAGAGAGGTCATTCCTTCTATCGGGCACATTTCTTTGATACCATATTTATTACTTTGTGATTGAATTGGTGGCCACCCCTCGATTTTGATTATGGAGTGTGTTCCAAGGTGGGCAGTAGTAGCCGTTATGCGTTACCACCAGTCCGGATCCGCAAATGGTAGAATCCTACCCTGGCATTGCCTCGAGTGCCGTGTTCACATGCCTTATCGCGCCTTCTACGAGTTTGGTATGTACCATACCTATGGAGTGCCCTCTGATAGCCCTCCGGTTTATGGAGGAATTACGGTACTGTATAGACTATGAGAATATATAAAATGTGTTAAGGGGGATATAAGTAACGTCTTAACGCTATTTTAATACTTTACTTTACTGTATACATATTATAATAGCGTATTGTACTACATAGTAGATAGTTTAATGGATCCTTAGGAGATGGTAATCCTGAACATCTTTTAAGTTATTGCACTCACGTTAGACACTGGATAGGAGATGTCAAACCCCATAAACATCTCCGACGCCGTCACACTCATATTTATTTACTGTTGATTTAACTTACATAAGATCTTTTAGTTCTGACTCGAGTGTTTTGTCTTTTCAATTTGCTCGGGTCAGTCTAAGCTTTTCAGTGTATTGAAGACTGCTTTCTGGAGGACGAAGGCAAAGATTTAAACTATTACTATTTATTATATATATATATATATTTTGCATTGCATCATGTTGTTCCGCTGTATTATTTATTTATTACTGCTGTATGTACTCTGATCTGTATTGTAAAAGTATAATCAAATGTTATTTGTAAACAGCTTCATGAACTGTTTATTTGATTATCATATTTTGTCATTCCGCTGCGAGATTCTGTATTTTTTTTCTTTCTTTCCCCGTTTTTTTTCTTATTTACCCCATAACAATCCTCCCTTTTGAATGGTTTGAGTTTGACATGTGAGGTTTATTGTTGATTTAAACTGTCCAAAAAGATGGGTCGTTACAAAAGGCAACTAAGAAACAACTTCGTGAGATGGGTATCAGTTCAACCTCCGACCGTGGAAGGAAGCTATGAAATAACATCATGATATAGCCAGTTATCTAAACAAAATATGGCTACTGCTAGTTTCGTATTGTCGAAGCCAGAAAAATTAGACTTGGTTACATCGATGTTGGAAATCAACGGTCCAAAGATGTAACGATCCAAAAATTTGATCACTTTAATTGGGGATATTTAATTTATTTTAAATATCAAATATTGAGTATTTTTATCAAATAATCAAGTTTTGTGAAATGAATGATAATAGTGAACCTATTTTGGAGAAACACTCGCAAAAATATTTACTTCGGAAAAATATCGATAAAAGGAAACGAAAATAGTTATATCGATAAACAGCTCTATAATCATCAAACATCGTGCATAGAGCTAGATACATACTCTTATTTTCATAATTGAATAGGAATATGAAATAAAATTAATTATTTTATATTGAAAATAAAACGTGTTTATGACATCATCAGTAATGCCATTATATTTAATAACTGATTTATTAAATTAAATCGAGATTCAATGATTTAATAATTACTTTAATTATTTAAATAATGGTTTTAAAATATTATCATTCATTTCAATTAATTATAAAGCAATAATGAATTATTTATAATGGTTTTATATAGTTATAAAAGTAATTTGAAATTATAAGGAAAATCGATATCGGTTTATTGGTATATAACACTTTTTGTAAAAAATTGTTTAATATTTATTTATATAGTTTTATAAATAAAATATGATCATCTTAATTAGTTAAAAATAATAAGAAATTATTTTCAAATTTTGTTTAAATGTATATGTAATTTAAAATATAAGTGAAAATGGGACTGGAAATCAATTTTCCGATTTTCAACGGTTTAACGAACAAAAGTTGATTTAAATCGCCGGAACCTTGTTTTTGTGTCATGTGCATATATACAGCATACAGACACATATCCAAACATGTATATGAACATATGTATACATAAAAATATACATATACACTTATATATACATACATGTTAAAAATATCTAAGATATTTTAGTTTTCTTACTACTTAAGTATGCAAAAGTCAACATATGCATGCCTTAAAGTGATGGAAGAGATTTGCACATGGGGAAGGGAGATTTCTCGCCGTCCTAGGGTTATATAGGGAGGAGATGGATGTAATGATGATTGGTGATGGTGGATGATGTAAGGTAGAGATATTTTTTACCTCTCCACTTGCCTATAAATACCCATCCATTTTGCCTCTTCTTCATTCCTTCATAACCTCCTCAAAACAAAATCAAATAGGGAAATTCTATTTTTCAAACCATGTAAAATTCTAGTAGCTACAACTTTCCTATTTACAACTTCTTCCTATTTTGAACTTAGCTATGTCAAAAACCAACTTCTTTGCAGTGCATTTTCGGGTCCAGAATTTTATGTTCGAGAATACCTCTTGTTCTTTTGATCATATCTGCCTCAAAACGAATCGAAATAAAGTGTTTCTTTATTTTAAATTGTAGAGAATAGAATTTTCAAGAACTTTTCTCTTGAAAACTTTTCAAAATTCCTAGAGCAATATGTCCAAAATTCAATTAGAAGTCGACCCATTCTCGGGTTTGATTTTTATGAATTCGAGAACACCTCTTCTTCTTGTTTGCGCCAAAATTGGTCACAAACATCCAATTGTAGATGAAAGCACCCAATCACAGATCATAGATAGATTGTATGTAGTAGACTGAAATATGAAGAATATTCCAAAAAATTAAAAGGAAAGCAGTAGAAAGATAAGGTTTTTGGTGGTTCGGCGTTGTAGCCTACATCCACTTTGAAGTATTTGTTGTTTATTGATGATTCTCAACTGATTTATAAGAGTACAATTGATAGTATCGGAGTTACAATGGAGTTCGGCAGAGTAGCGGTGTAGAAGAGTCCCAGATCCCTTGTCTGAAGCCCTTCAACTGCTATTTATAGGTGTAGGCAGCAAATATCTCACCTAGATCTCGGAAGACTTCTTCTCTCACGTGGGTGGGCCCACGTGATCGAGTTCAGGTGATTTTGACTCGATCCGGGAGCGATATGAATTGAGTTCATATCGATCCATAAGTGGTCCTTTTGGGCTGAAATTGGTCAAGTACCTTCTTGAGGTTGTAGGCAAGCTCCTGTGAAAATTTGATGGCATTTGGACTTGTAGATCTCGAGTTATGATTGATGCAAGTTTGGATCTCCAAAAGGCTGTTGAACTTGTATCGCTTCCATTCATGTCGATCTCGTTCTTATCGATAGCACGCACACGTTGGCTAGGTGATGTGGCGCTATCTTCCAGGGTCGACCCATCTTCCATGCCGAGTGATCGAGTCTCCTTCCTTAGCAGGGTTCGTTCGTATCGAGGTGTCTCTTTTTCCTTCGTATTGATGCAAGGCGAATTCGTTCGAACCGCTCTAAGCTTATCTCATTCGTAACGCTCCCTTCAATTCCCATTCGCATCGGTTAAGAAGCGTCATCTCGTATCACTTACCAGATAACATATTCGTATCGATTGAGGGCTGATTGATACGAATATACATAAATAAGATCGATACATAATGGCTTCAATCGATGGACACGAAGCGGGGCTCAAGTGATGGATACGTAATGTAGGAGGGGGGTGGATAAGAATGAGACAGTCTTCCATGGATACGAACACGGTGGTCCTTCCTCGATGGATACGAAGTGTAACTGTTTGTTTAGACGGATACGAAGTCGATAATGCTTGGCCATGGACACGAATGGGGTTGGTGCATGATGGATACGAACGAGGCCTGCGAGTTGATGGATACGAAGTGGGTGGACGCGATGGGTTTGCTCCTTCCATGGTTGCGAACTAGCTTGATTCCGATGGATACGAAGGAGGCCGCCTTGGATGGATACGAACGAGAACGGGTATGAATAGAGGTGATTTTCTTGACCTTGATCGATCAATATCTTGAGCATACGAACTCTGATTGTCTTGAGATTTGGAATGTTGGTTCCCATAGCTTTTCCCGTCGTACCATATCCATTGTAGCTCGATCCGGACTCGAGAAAAATTTGTTAGGATCCATAGCGAACCTGTGTATAACTAATCTTCGAAACTGAGTATCTTCGGTTTTTAGTCAATTCTTTGGTATCATGGCCTTGGCAAAAGACATGATAACACTTACCCCCCAAAACCTGCCTTGCGATAGGAAGGTGTGTTTTGTAGTTTGATAAGTTGGAGTTCGTATCCTGTTAATGACCTGTAAAGAGATTGATAATCTTACCTGACCGTGAATAGTGATCGTTCGCGATCGTATGCCATTCGGGGCGGTATGTGACCGTTCGTGGTCAGGGTGCCGTTCGTGGCGAATGGTGACCATTCGCAGTCGGGTGCCATTCGAGGCGAGTGGTGACCATTCGCGGTTGGGTGCCGTTCGTGGCGAGTTGTGACGGGTGTCGTTCGAGGCGAATTGTGACCGTTCGCGGTCAGGTGCCGAGGCGAGTTGTGACCGTTCGTGGTCGGGTGCCGTTCGAGGAGAATTGTGACCGTTTGAGGTCGGGTGCCATTCGAGGTGAATTGCTTATGCCCGGGGGGCCTTAGTATCTTTAATGTAAGATTTCACGTTCAAGTGAGTTTCCGAATCATTTGTTATGGCGGTTCATCGCCATCTCAGAGCATGCCTGAGGACCGTTCGCGATCTCGTGCATGTGTAAGTGACTAAACCGTTATGGAATTATAAATACCATATTTACATTCAAACGAATCTTATAACAAAAATGTCCAACTAAATCAAGTCTAGATGTACAAAAGAGAAAACAAAAGAAAAACAGAAACTCAAAGTGCAAACACCTCTACTGTTGCGGTTCATAGTCGTCTCAGAGCTTGCTTGAGGACCGTTCGTGATCCCATACATGTGTAAGCGAATTAACCGTGTTAGTGTGCAGTTTGCCACTTATTCGTCGCTATTCAAATCAGTTGATAACAAGCTGACGCCTCGATCCGGAGCTGTCCTCATTTGATGCAGATGGTGGTCGCTCTTGCTCCACCGTCGCTGCTCGCCTCCTCACGTACTGTAATAGCATGCCATTCCAGATATGTCCTTCAATCTTATTCCTCAAGTGTTTGCAATCATTCATATCATGGCCGCTTAGATCGTGAAATAAGCAGTACTTGTTTGATTTCCTCTCATTGTTGGTCGGATCCCTTCTCATTGGCCTCTGGTAGGGAACCCGCCCCCTAGTGTCTTGGTAGATTCGTTCCAAAGTCTCATTCAGCTCTGAATAAGAGGTGAATCTTGGCTCCTTTCACGGTCGTTTTGGCTCATCACAACTATCTTCTGCTTTCCATTTCCCTTTATCCTTGCCTGAATCCTTTCCGGGCGGATCTCCGATTTTAACTGCATAAACTTCAACTCGCTCTCCTTCCTCTCTCTCAGTATTTGCATCCTCTTGTTGTAGAAACCTTTCTGCCTCATGGTAAAACTCTCCTAGATCCATGGGTGGATCCCTTATCAAAGAGTTCTTGATTCTATGCCATCAGCTATGCCAGATACAGCTGCCATCAAAATCATGGATGGATCTGGGCGATCCACCGATGCTGCTACTGCGTTAAATCGCGTCAAAAATTCCTTAGAGACTCCCCTGCTTTCTGTTTCAGCATTGTCAAACTCATCACATTCTTAGGCCTTGATATATGAACTCTGAACTGCCTCATGAACTTTTCAATCAACTCGGTCCATGTTCCAATCGAACCGCTCTCCAGTTGCCTGAACCATAGTGCTGCTATGTCCGTCAGATACAAGGGGACACACCGAGCCATGACCTCCTCCGATGCCCCCGGTACCTCCATGTGCCTCATATACCTCGTCAGATGAACCGTAGGATCCGTCCTTCCATCATACGTCTCCAGTGTTGGTAGCTTGAATTGTTGCGGATTCCTAGCCTGCCTAATTGCGGGAGCAAAGGGGCTCTTATTCACATCTTCCAGATCCCTATTCATTAATCTGCCTCTCATGGCTTGTCTGACCATCTCCGCCAATCTATCACTGTTTCCAAGCTGTAGTCCTTGTCCGTTGCCTCCGATCTGCCCCTCGAGTTCACGAGGGAATCCCAGAATCTACTCTTTTGGACGAGCATCCATTCCTCTATCAACGCCATGTTGCACAGTTCTGTCTGGTATCTTGCTTGGTATTGGATCAACATGCTCCGGGGGCATGCCCCTTAGCTCAGGGGATGCTCCTAATGGTCCCGCTCTATTCTGAATCCTGGTTGCTCAATGCTCCTGATCCCTATTTCCAGCACTTCCTACAGTTGCGTTCTCTTGATTCTACACTCAAGCTTGCCTAATCTTATGGAGTAGGTTCTGCATCATCTTCTCCTGCCTTTTCAGCATCCCTTCTTGCATATCGTCCATCATAATCTCCATCTCGTCTCTGGTAATGAAAGCTGATGTCTGATTAGCTCCTGAAGAAGCCTCTTGACTTCCGTCATGCTGACTCCTCTCTGCTCTTTGTCTCCTTGCTGATTGCTTCACCATAGCTTTCCAGATCCAAGTCCTTAAACCTTCAGATCAAAAATCCAAGCTGTAGAATCCCTGAGTGCTAGCCTTCTCAGTGAAAGCACCTAAATATTTGCGCCAAAATTGATCACAAACACCCAATTGCAGATGAAAGCACCCAATCACAGTCACATATCACAGATAGATTGTATGTAGTTGAATGAAATATAAAGAAAACTCCAAAAAAATTTAAAGGAAAGCAGTAGAAAGACAAGATTTATAGTGGTTCGGCGTTGTAGCCTACGTCCACTTTGAAGGGTTTGTTGTTTATTGATGATTCTCAACTGATTTACAAGAGTAGAATTGATAGTATTAGAGTTACAATGGAGTTCGGCAGAGTAGCGGCGTAGAAGAGTCCCAGATCCCTTTTCTGAAGCCTTTTGACTGCTATTTATAGGTGTAGGCAGCAAATATCCCGCCCAGATCTCGGAAGACTTCTTGTCTCACGTGGGTGGGCCCACGGGATCGAGTTCAGGTGATTTCGACTCGATCCGAGAGCGATACGAATTGACTTCGTATCGATCCATAAGTGGTCCTTTTGGGCTGAAATTGGTCAGGTACCCTCTTGAGGTTGTAGGCAAGCTCCTGTGAAAATTTGGTGGCATTTGGACTTGTACATCTCGAGTTATGATCGATGCAAGTTTGGATCTCCAAAGGGCTGTCGAACTCGTATCGCTTCCATTCGTGTCGATCTCGTTCGTATCGATAGCACGCACGCGTTGGCTAGGTGATGTGGCGCTATCTTCCAAGATCGACCCATCTTCCATGCCGAGTGATCGAGTCTCCTTCCTTAGCAGGCTTCGTTCGTATCGAGGTGTCTCTTTTTCCTTCGTATCGATGCAAGGCGAATTCGTTCGAACCGCTCTAAGCTTATCTCATTCGTAATGCTCCCTTCAATTACCATTCGCATCGGTTAAGAAGCATCATCTCGTATCACTTACCGGATAACATATTCGTATCGATTGAGGGCTGATCGATACGAATATACATAAATAAGATCGATACGTAATGGCTTCAATCGATGGACACGAAGCGGGGCTCGGGTGATGGATACGTAATATAGGAGGAGGGTGGATACGAATGAGACAGTCTTCCATAGATACGAACACGATGGTCCTTCCTCGATGGATATGAAGTGTAACTGTTTGTTTAGGCGGCTACGAAGTCGATAATGCTTGGCCATGGACACGAATGGGGTTGGTGCATGATGGATACGAACGAGGCCTACGAGTTGATTGATATGAAGTGGGTGGATGCGAATAGGTTTGCTCCTTCCATGGTTGCAAACTAGCTTGATTCCGATGGATACGAAGGAGGCTGCCTTGGATGGATACGAACGAGAACTAGTATGAATAGAGGTGATCTTCTTGACCTTAATCGATCAATAACTTGAGCATACGAACTCCGATTGTCTTGAGATTTGGAATGTTGGCTCCCATAGCTTTGCCAGTCGTACCATATCCATTGTAGCTCGATCCGGACTCGGGCAAATTTTTTTAGTATCCATAGCGAACCTGTGTATAACTAATCTTCGAAACTGATTATCTTCGGATTTTAGTCAATTCTTTGGTATCTTGGCCTTCCCAAAAGGCAGGATAACACTTCTCTTGGCCATAACTTCCTCAAAAATGATCCAAATATTTTTTTTATTTGAAGCCATATAAAAGAATTTCAAATAACTTTTACGTTGACCACTTTTCCAAAGTCAGAGAGTAAAATGGTCAAAAACTTGAGAGAAAATGACCCACTTTCAGGTTTAGTTTTATGAATTCGATGATGATCCGAAGTCTCTTTCCTCCATGAAACTCACGGCCACACTCCATCACCTTGCTTGTTCGAATCTCCTCCACTTCCTGGCCTAGGTCGTGACTTCTATAGGGTCCAAGGCTCGATTCCATTGTTCCATCGTAACAGAGCTATAGTAGTTTTATAGTTAGTTCGTTCGAATCTAAGGTGAGAAACTCTTACTTATATTATATTTTTTGATGATGATATGATGTTTGCAATGGATGTTTAATATGCTTTGATCATCATGTTTGGTTGTTTAATATTGTTGTTTAATACACGTCGAAATCACGTTTAATACACGTCGAAAATCACAGAGAAAATCACTTTCCTTCTATTAATGAAATGGTGTATATGGAATGTTTAAACCTCTTAAAAATGGTTTAATATGGTTAAAAGTGTTTTGCCAAAGGTTAATTAAATATTGAAAATTTAGTCAAACATAGGCACGTCGAGTAACGGTAGTTCGCGATATCGCGTCTTAAAAGTTAAATTCATTTATAGAATGGATTCAGAGTCGAAATTCCTTGTAATAAGAATTTTCCAAACCCTTATAACCATAGTTTTTAAACAAAAGAAAATGATTGAGATTTCGGTCTGTTGATTTTAAAATATGAGCAAATCAAGATTTAAATAAAATCGCGCTTTGGCGGTTTGGAGGCCAAAGTAATAAATAATTTTAAATAGTTATTTTTAATTCTTTAAAAATATGAAATAAACATTATAAATCCGCTGAAATGTTTTAAAAGTGATTTAAGTTATAAAAATGAATTTCTAAACAATACAAAGGTCGTTTCAATCAATATAGCTTTTAGAATACTATTTGTATTTAACAAATTTTGCAAACAATAATTTAACTTAATTATTCTTTCTCGAATATTTTATGAATCTTTTCAAATGAAAGTAATTTTGAAAGTTAAAAATTCTTTTAAAGGAGTTTAAATTAAATTGGTTAAAAGAAAATTGTTTTAAAACAAAATTTGGAATAGTGTTATGTAAATAAAAATAATCTCTAAAAGATAATAAAATGATTTAGAGTCGATCAAATAACTTGACCGCCTTATGGGTGACAGTGAGGTAGTCTCTAAGTTTAGATTTGGAAAACCTGTTGCCTGCCCTCCCTAGCTACCCGAACTGGCCCGACGGAGGGGATAGTACATTTGATTTACTCGAATCAAATTTTCCAAAGCATAAAAGATATAATTTTCCAAATTCAAACAACTTGGATTGCATAGAAATAATCTTCTTATACTTAGTATTAAATTCCGAGGAGGGAATCTGTACTATCCGTGTGAATTTAAAAGGTGATTTCACCGATATTCGACAGATAGTAAAGGTTGAATACAAAAATTGATGTTGAGTAGAATTAGTGTAATTTATATCGGTCCTTTTTAACTCAATAATGTTTTCCAATATGACTTATGAAAATGATTTGGAATTGATTTAATTCATATACTTAAATTAATTGGTTTGGGTTTATAGTAAACGATGTCTTAAATAACATTGTTTTTGATCCGTTTTAAAGATTATGATTTGGGAATCTTTGTTAAGATTTAAATAAATGATTTGGAAATATTTTCCTAAGTAAAGAATGAAATGATATGTAATTTGAAAATGTTTTAAATAATCAAAGGATTTGATAAGAGAGGTTTAATGATTCCGTATATACCAGAAAGAAATGTTTTAAAGATATATATCTCCAGAAGATATTTTGATAAAAAGAAATTAATCAATCAAAGAATAATTCCCTATTATCTAACATGTTTTTATCGATGATTGGTCTGATGGAACCGGGGTCGGATTTGAGCGATTCTTATCCGAAAACCACTTTGAACCAATATACGTTCGAAAGCGAAGACATGAAATGATGGTAAATGAAGGGCTGCTTGTCACTGACCCTCGGGGGAAATTTCCCATATCATATATATGTGGTAGTAGTATCTTCATTCGATCTTTGATGTAAAGGCTGCTCGCAAGTAATCCTTAGGATGATTCTTGACAGGATGTGGTAGAAGAGTTCCTCCGATTTGTTCAGTTCTCGGACAACTTGTATGGACGAATGTATGACATTGCATTTTTAATCACATTGATTGATCTCTATGAACGTACCATCTGTTTGGTGGTGGAAAAGGCAAATTCTCTTAGCTTAACACCCTTTCCTGGGATGTACGAGCTCAGGAGTTATACGTTTGTAGAAATCAGTTGTGTGATCATGGAATGGCAGTGTGGCATTCAAAGTGGAACGTGCTATGTGAAAGGTAATCGTTACCTTAGGCTTCATCACCTGGTAATGGCTTAAACAAGGTACGCCGTAAGACTATGTGGTTCGCTACCATTAGGGTATGGTCATCACCTTTCTAGACAACCCTCTATATTTCGGGTATGTGGTGTATGCTATGAGACGTCTTGGATAGGTCGGTAACGACCGGGGTGATGTCATATTTGGTTTCTATCTAGGCCATGTCTAAGTGCCAAATAGGGATAGAGCGGTCTTGCCAGATGCGGATGATTGTTTGTGTATCCTTAGTACATTCCTCCAGAGTTGTACTATACGGAAGCCAGTCCCTTTCCTGCCAATGTATGGAATCCATTCTCCGAACGAGCCTTGTAAGAGTTTTTTTTGTAGAGCCTAACATATCCTGAATTTAATAATGGTAACAATTTCGGCTAAGATTCATAAGTTTACTTACAATTTTTTTCAAAAGAATGTCATTAAAAATGATATCAAATGATTTTACATAGAAAATGTTTTAGGTTATCATAGGGTAAAAACCCGTTTTGTGTTTATATGCGGCATGGTCTTATGAGATGCCTTTTCTTTTCAAAACATCTGTATTCTGAGTTTCTCACACCAGTCCCATGATTGACCCGGAGTTTATTTTCCTTTCCCTTAAATTCTGGGTGCCCTAATTTTCCCGAGCAGCCAAGTAGTTCAGGTTTAGTTAAAAGAAATCTGGATGGAACTTGAAGCATGGAGTTAGAAGATTCTTCAATAGGCTATTACCTTATTTCCACCACGCTTGTGTACTATTGTATTCCGCATTGGCAAGGACCGATATTTATAACTGTCCATATTTAACTCTAATAAATGTATTTTAAATTTTTCGCTGTAAAGATTATATGTTGAAATAATATATACTATTCAATTCGTGTGAGATTCTGTTCTGTCTTTTTTTTCTTCTTGCCCTTAAAGAATCACATCTTCGGCACTTGAATTTGCAGCTTGTGAATACTGAGGATGTATAAATATCGATTTTCGAGGGTTAAAGAAACGGGTCATTGCATTTGGTATCAGAGCTTAGGTTGAGCGAACACCTAGGCTTTGGTATGCGTAAAGTCTCATCAGAGATAGAGTTAGAAATACCCTAGGATGAGTAACTCATTAGAGATAGGGTTAGCAACATCCTAGAATGAGTATGAGAGTATTATATATGAGCACGTATTCGTTAATGATATATATAAATGATTTTTGTTTTGAAAAAAATTGGTAATTGAAATAATTTTACCTAGCATTATATTTTGAATATAAATGAATATTTTCAAACGATATAGTTATTTGATTTAGGGATGATAATATTCAGTTATTATCATTTATTGATTGGTTGTTTAATTTACAAGTTTACACACACCCCGTGAATTTAGTTTCACAATTTGACTATATATGTTCAATAAATATTGGTTTAAGATTAAAGGAATTTATTTAAGATAAATAAATCTTATGAATATGTTTTATATAAGTTATTTTATAAACTTGATTTATAAAATGTGCCTTATAAAAGGAATTTTGAGAATTTAAATTCTGGTATTTTTGAAAGGAATTTCAAACGATTTTTGGAAAAGGAATGATAATAATATTATTTCTAAAATGGGATTTAAAAAAAAAGATAGTCTTATGATTAATTGATTCGAGTGGCTCGATAGTAACTAAAAATAAGCAAGAGATGTGTTCGGATGGTAAACACTTCTCTTTGGTATTCCCCTTCTTGTTAAGGAAATATGCGATACTATTGGTGGTACCCAGTTCCTTGGTATCATTTTTGAGTTGCTCGATCTATATAATTTTGTAAAGTTAAAATGGATAATGTAAATCATTAATTGATAAATTAATTGATCGTTGCCAATTTTTATCAAAGTGTATTATCTTAATTGATAAGCATGGGTATGCTTTGATCTTTAAAAGAAATTTTTATCAAAGTGTATTACCTTATTTCCACCACACTTGTGTACTATTGTATTCCGCATTTATAAGGACAGATATTTATAACTGTCCATATTTAACTCTAATAAATATTTTTAAAATTTTCTGCTGTAAAGATTATATGTTGAAATAATATATGCTATTCAATTCGTGTGAGATTCTATTCTGTCTTTATTTTCTTCTTACCCTTAAAGAATCGCCTCTTCGGCACTTGAATTTACGGCATATGAATACTGAGGATGTATTAGTGTCAATTTTTGAGTGTTGAATAAACGGGTCTTTACATTTGGTATCAGAGCTTAGGTTTAGCAAACACCCAGGCTTTGGTATGTGTAAAGTCTCATCAGAGATAGGGTTAGTAATACCCTAGGATGAGTAACTCATTAGAGATAGGGTTAGTAACACCCTAGAATGAGTTTGAGAGTATTATATATGAGCGTGTATTTGTTAATGATATATATAAATTAATTTTGTTTTGAAAAAAATTGGCAAATGAAATAATTTTACCTAGGATTATATTTTGAACATAAAGGAATATTTTTCAAATGATATAGTTATTTGATTTAGGAATGATAATATTCGGTTATTATCATTTATTGATTGGTTGTTTAATTCACAAGTTAAACACACCCCGTGAATTTAGTTTCACTATTTGACTATATGGTGTTCGATAAATAATAATGTTGGTTTAAGATTAAAGGAATGTTTTTAAGATAAATAAACCTTATGAATATGTTTTATATAAGTGATTTTATAAACTAGATTTGTAAAATGTGCGTTATAAAGGGATTTTTGAGAATTTAAATTCCTCTATTTTTGAAAGGAATTTCAAATGATTTTTGGAAAAGGAATGATAATAGTATTGTTTCTAAAATGGGATTTTGAAAACAAAAAATAATATTATGATTAACTGATTCGAGTGGCTCGAAAGTAACTAAAACTGGGCAAGAGATATGTTCGGTTGGTAAACGCTTCTCTTAAGTATTCCCCTTATTATTAAGGAAATATGTGATACTATTGGTGGTACCCAGTTCCTTGGTATCATTTTTGAGTTGCTCGATCTATATAATTATCTAAAGTTAAAAAGGATAATGTAAATCATTAATTGAATAATAATTGATGGTTGTTAATTTTTATCAAAGTGTTTTATCTTAATTGATAAGCATGGGTATGCTTTGATCTTTAAAAAAATGGTTAAAATTATTAATGAATGTTTTGGGTTTGTAGTAAACGATGTTTTAGCAATATTTGCTTTTAAACCCTTGAATGACTCTTTGGAAGAAATCTTATGGGTATATTTAGATCTTTAATAATGGGATTTTAAAACAAGTATTGGAATCTTTTATAAAAATGATAGAAAATGTTATATGTTTAATTTATAAAGGAGTTTATTATAACAATGTTTTGGTAAAAACTATTTCAATCTCTTTGATTATATTTTAAAGTAAGTAAAACTTAAGTAAATTGTGAATATACTTAAACAATTGAATAAGTATATGGATACTTTTAAGTATTAAAACTGGTATAAGTGGATAATTAATAAAAGGAGTATTAATTAATAAAATAATTCTTGATTAACAAAAGAAGTTTTATTAAATACAAAGGTGTTTGCATTTAATATTGTCTAAAAGAAGCAAATTGTAATATAAGAGGTATATTATAATAAAAGTTAATTTGTCTTTAACTTGAATAATTTCTTAGAAATGTTAGCAAACAGTTAAATGTAAAGAAGCATCTTTATAAAAATGTTTGAATAAAGAATGAAAGTTTTATGAAATGTTTTCATAAATTTTTTTGAAAAATTATTAAATTCATATGAAGGATGTGGATTATTTCGTTATATTATTTGATCTAAGATTCGAGTACAGAGCTTTGAAGTGTTTACATCAGTCTGAAAAAGAATTTTTCACTCGATTCTTGACGACAAACATTGATGAGTGTTTGTGGTTGGATAGTTGAAATTTCTATCATAGTTGAGAGCTATGCAAGGAAAAACTAAAGTTTTGATAGGAAAACTTGGTCAGAGTCCGCACTAAAGGATCAGGGGATCAATACTAGTTCGAGAGTAAAGTTGTGAATTCGAATAGAAGATCGAATTAGATATTATGTACGGATGATCATTGTACATCGTACGGTTGTAAGTTTAATAATAAATATTTTGGGCAAAACCTTTGGGTTTTTGTTTTGGGTAATGTCGGGGATGAAACTTTTTTAAGGGAGGAAGTATGTAACGACCTAAAACACTTTAATTGGGGATATTTAATTTATTTTAAATATTCAAATATGGATTATTTTTAACAAATAATTGAGTTTTGTGAAATGAATGATAATAATGATCCTATTTTGGAGAAATGTTCGCAAAAATATTTACTTTGGAAAAATATCGATAAAAGGAACCGAAAACAATTTTATCGATAAAAAGCGCTATTATCATCGAACGTCATGCACGGAGCTGGAACATACACTTATTTTTATAATTGAACAGAAATAAAATAAAATAAATTATTTTATTTTTGAAAATCAAATGTGTTTAGGACATCATCAGTGATGCCCTTATATTTAATAATTGATTTAATTAAATTAAATTGAGATTTAATGATTTAATAACTATTTTAATTATTTAAATAATGGCTTTAAAATGATTATAATTCATTTTAATTAGTTATAAAGTAATAACGAATGATTTATAATGGTTTTATTAAGTTATGAAAGTAATATGAAATTATAAGGAAAATCGATATCGGTTTATTGGTATAAAACACTTTTTTAAACAATTGTTTAATATTTATTTATATTGTTTTATAGATAAAATGTGATCACTTTAATTATTTAAAAATGATAAGAAATTTATTTAAAAATTTTATTTACATGTATATGTAATTTAAAATATAAGTGAAAATGTGACCGGAAATTGGTTTTCGATTTTCAACGGTTTAACGAACGAAAGTTGATTTAAATCGTTCCAACCTTGTTTTTGTGTCGTGTGCACAAATACAACATACACATACATATCCTAACCTGCACATGAATCTGTGTATACATACAAATATACATACACTTATATATACATACATGTTAAAATATCTAGATATTTTAGTTTTCTTACTACTTAAGTATGCAAAAGTCTTAAAGTGATGGAAGTGATGTGCATATAGGGGAGTGGAATTCTGGTTATCCTAGGGTGATGTAGTGTAGTGACCTGCCAATTTATCACTTTGATAAATTATATTTATTTTTAAAATTTTGCAAATAAAAGGTTGATAATACAATAATATTGTTTCAAGTGATAATAAGTAATAATAAACTTATTTTGAATAAATATTTACAAGAATATTTTCCTCAGGATTTATATCTATCAGTGGCATCGTATTTAAATATAGATTTATTTAAATTAAATCAAGTTATAATGATTTAATAATTATTTAAAATTATCCAAATAGTTATTTTAAATAAATGATAATTCATTTTGAATAACTATAAAGTGATAATAAATCAATTATAATAGTTTTATAAAGAGATATAATTGATGTGAAAATATAAGGAAAAATCGATATCGCTTTATCGGTATAATTGCGATTTTTGTAAGTAATTTTTAATATGAGTTTATATGGTTTTATAATTCAAATATGATCATTTTAATTAGTTTAAAACGATAAGAAATTTATTTTTGAATTTTTTTTACAAATACATGTATGCTAAAGTATAAGTGAAAATGTGATCGAGAATCGGTTCTACGATTAGCAATGGTTTATCGAACGAAAGTTGTTCGGAATCAATGCAACGTTGTTTATATGTCCTGTACACATATGTAACATACAAATGCATCCACTAACATGCACATGAACATATGTATACATACATATATACTTATACACTTAAAAATACATACATAATACAAAAAATCAAAAATATTTGAAGTAAGCTTCCCCCTTAAGCTTATATAAGTCAACTTATGCACACATGAGAGAATGGAAGTGATGAGCACATGGGTGGAGGCTTTTGCCGTGCATTAAGGGGGAGGAGGTGTGTTGGAGAAGCTTTGAAATGGTGATGTAAAAGGTGATGTGTGCATGTCTTCCTTTATACTCTTCTTTTCCCTATAAATACCATCCCTCTTTCTCACAAATTCCTAATACCATTTCACTTCTTCTTCCTCTTCTTTTCAAGCTTTTTAAGAGCTCTCTAATGGCTTCTTATTCATAAAAATAAAAATAAATAAAAGCTAGAGAAAAAATATACCATAAATAAAAGAAGAAAAAGATATATACTAGTTTATAATATCAATCCACTTCAAAACAAGTCCGAAACTCCTCCACTTCTCTACCAAAATCAACGACCACTACCCCACACTACCTTGGCCGTAAGCACCATCTCCACCAAGGCTAGGCCGAGCTCCACCTTAGGTCGTAGGCTTGGTTTCATTTGCTTTGGTTCGATCATAGTAGAGCTATAGCCGTTTTAAAGCTAGTTCGAGTGGAAATGAAGGTGAGAACTCCTAAAACTATTATACTATATGTTGGATGATGTTTGCAAATGGATGTTTAATATACTTTGATCATCACGTTTGGTTGTTTACATATGAATGTTGAGATTATATGCAAGTCACGAATATACACATGATAAACACAAAGGAAATCACTTTCCTTGAATTGATGAATTGGTGTATATGGAATTGTTAAATCTCTTAAAAATGGTTTAAAATGTATTTGAAATGTTTTATAAACATTTAAAAGTGTTTTGGTAAGTTTGAAAAGAAATGAAAATTTTAGTTAAAATAAGTGCGTCGCGTAACGAAAATTCACGATTTCGCACTATAAAAGTCAAACAAGTGTAAACGATGGAATATAGCTCGAAATTATACGAGATAAGAATTTTCTAAACTATCATATCCATAGTTTTCCAATAAATAAATAAAATTGAGATTCCGATAAGTAGATTTTGAAATATGAGTAAAACAAGTTTTTGAAAAATCCCGATTTTACACTTCGGAATCCAAAACAGGATTTCTTTGAAAATGATGTTTTTAAATTATTTAAAAATGTAGAATAAATCTTATAAATCTTTTAAAATTTTTTAAAAGTGATTTGAGTAATAATAGTGAATATCCAAATAATAAAAAGTCGTTTTGATCAATATAGCTTAAAAGAGCACTTTCCGCAGCACTTTTCTATAACTTTTGAAATATAGTTTTAAACTTAACAATTCTTTTCCAATTTATTTTATAAATGTTTTAAATGATTAACAAAGTATTTTAAAGATAATTTGAAGGATTTATGAAATGATTAAATGTTTTAATGATTTAGAGCCGATCAAATAACTTGACCGCCTTATGGATGTAAGAGAGATATTATCTAGGCTTGGGTTTGGAAAACCAGTTTCTTGCTCTCCCTGGCTATCCGGATTGGCCTGACGGATGAGATAGTAAATTTGATTCACTCGGATCGAAATTTCAAAAAGAATAAAAAAAATATTTTCTAGATTTAAACAATTTGGATTATAGAGATGATCTTCTTGTATTCGGTGTTAAAGCCCGAAGAGGGAACTCGTACTATCTGTGGAATTTAAAACATGATTTCACCGTTATTCCGTCCATAGTATTTGTCGAATACGGGGATTGATATTGAGTAGAATTAGATGATTCTATAAATTCTGCTCACTTAATATTTACTGGTTCTGAATTAACATCCTAGATAACATGGTTTCAACTAAATCAAAAGTATGAGTTTTGAATTAAGAAATCTTTGCTAAGATTTAAATGAAATGATTTTGGGAATATTTTCCTAAGTGTAAAATGAAATTATTTCGAATTATTCTAAGTTTAAAAGGGGGTTTAAGTAATCAAAGGTTTTGATAAGCAAGGTTTAATGATTCCGTATATACCGTAAAGAATGTTTTAAAAGTTATATATCTCTAAAAGAGATTTTTGATAAAAAGAACTTAATCAATTAAAGAATGATTCCCTATTCACAAAACCTCTTTTTATCGATGATTAGATCGAAGGAATCGGGTCGGATCTTAGGAAATTCCTATCCGAAAACCGCTTCGAACCAATGTATGCATTCGAAAGATAAAGTCCAGATAGAGAGAATAAAGAATAAAGACCAGGGATTTTCAGGGTGAAAGGACTGCTTGTTGATAATTCTAGTTAGCTCCCAAATACTAAAGTAGCAGTGGTCCCTTCATTTCTGAAACTCTTTAGGTTGCAAGGACTTTTCGCTACTAATCCTTGGGATAATTCCCAATGGGATGTTGTAGGAGAGTGCCTTTGGTTTCGTTCAGTCCTAGAATGAACTTTTATGGATGGATGTCCGACATTGCATTCTTGAGATTTTTTCGTTGACTTTTATAAACGTACATCTATTTGGTGGCGGAGAAGGCAACTTCATTTAGCTTAACACCCATCTCTGAGACATATGAGCTCGGAGGTTGTATGTTTGTGAAAGTCAATGGTGATCGATGGAATGGCAGTGTGGCATTCAAAGGAAGATGATGGGCTATGATAGAGGTAATCGATACCTCAAACCTCAAACCTGGAAATGACCGAAACATGGTAGATGTGGCAAGACTATGTGGTTCGCAACCATTAGGGTATGATCATGCCCTTCTAGATAAATTTCTACCCGCTATGACGTTCGGGTTTTAATTAATGTTGATGTATGCTAAGAGGATCCTCGGATAGGTCGGTAACGACCGGGACGATGACATATTCGGTACTATCTAGTGAGAAAGGCATGCCAGTCTTGTGTTGGTAGAGGTGCAGATGTTCTGTTGACCTTGGTACATTCCTCTAGAGATGTACTGTAGAAGGTTGTCCCTTGACCTGGTCATTTGTATGGAATCCATTCTCTAATAAGTGCCTTCCATTTTGTTTGTAGAGCTAGTATGTTGGAATTTAATAATGGTAACAATTTAGGCTAAGACTAATAAGTTTACTTGCAAATATTTTCAAAGATATGTCATTAAAAATAGTATCAAATATTTTTACGTAAGAATGTTCTGGTTATCATAAGGTAAAAACCCGTTCCGTGTTTATGTGCGGCGTGGTCTTATGAGATGCCTTTTTGTTTTCAAACACATATTTTGAGTTCTCACACCAGTCCTATGACTGACCCGGAGTTTATTTTCCTTTTCCTTAAACTCTAGGTGCCATAATTTTCCCCGGGCAGCCTAGTAGTCAGGTTTAGTTTAGAAGAAGCTAGATGGAGCTCGAAGCATGAGTTAGAAGATTTTTTTGAAGATTGTTTTCCACCATACTTTTGTAGAATTATATTCCACATTTTAAGGACAGGAATTTATAATTGTCCATGTTTAACTATGATAAATGTATTTTAATTTCCGCTGTAAAGATTATGTTGAAATAACATATGTGAGATTCTGTTCTGTCTTATTTTTCTTTCTTACCCTTGAGAATCCGCTTCTCTGGTACTTGGATTTACGGCACGTGAATACCGATGATGTATTAGTGTCGATTTTTGGGAGATGAAGAAACGGGTCATCATATGTAGGTAGAGGGTGGATGTAATGATGGTTGGTGATGGTGGATGATGTAAGGTAGAGATATTTTTTACCTCTCCACTTGCCTATAAATACCCACCCATTTTGCCTCTTCTTCATTCCGCCAAAACTTCCTCAAACCAGAATCAAATGGGGAAATTCTTTTTTCCAAACCATGTAAAATTCCAGTGGATACAACTTTCTTGTTTACAACTTCTTCCCATTTTGAACTTAGATTTGTCAAAAACCCACATCTTTGCAGTGCATTTTCGGGTCCAGAATTTTATGTTCAAGAATACCTATTGTTCTTTTGATCATATCTGCCTCAAAATGAATCAAAATAAAGTGTTTATTTTTTCAAAATGTAGAGAAAAGAATTTTCAGGAACTTTTCTTTTGACAACTTTTCAAATTTCTTGGAGCAACATGACCAAAATTCAGTAAGAAGTCAACCCATTCTCGGGTTTGATTTTTATGAATCCAACAACACCTCTTCTTCTCTTGGCCATAAGTTCTCATAACTGATCCAAATCAAGAAATTCTTTCATTGAAACCATATAGAAAAGAATATCCAACAACTTTTATGTTGACCACTTTTCCAAATTCAAAGAGTAAAATGGTCAAAAACCCAAGAGAAAATGACCTATTTTCAGTCTAGTTTTGTGAATTCAATGATGATCCGAAGTCTCTTTCTGTCATGCAGTTCACAGCCACACTCCATCACCTTGCTTGACGAGCCTCCTCCACTTCCTAGCCTAGGCCGTGACTTCCCTAGGGTCCTAGGCTCGATTCCATGAAGCTTTGTTCAGTCGTAACGGAGCTATAGTCGTTTTAATGTTAGTTTGTTTGAATCTAAGGTGAGAAACTCTTACTTATATTATATTTTTGGATGATGATATGATGTTTGCAATGGATGTTTAATATGCTTTAATCATCATGTTTGGTTGTCAATATTGTTGTTTAATTGCGTTTACAAGTCACATTTAATACACGTCGAAAATCACAAAGGAAATCACTTTCCTTTTATTAATGAAATGGTGTATATTGAATGCTTAAACCTCTAAAAATGGTTTAATATGGTTTAGAAATGTTTTATAAACATTTCAAAGTGTTTTGGCAAAGCTTAAATAAATATTAAAAATTTAATCAAAAATAGGCGCGTCGCGTAACGGCAGTTCGCGATTTCGCGTCTTGAAAGTTAAATCCATTTATAGAATGGATTCGGAATTGGAATTCCTTGCAATAAGAATTTTCCAAATCCTTATAATCATAATTTTCAAACAAAAGAAAATGATTGAGATTTTGTTTAGCATATTTTAAAATATGAGCAAACCAAGTTTTAAATAAAATCGTGCTTTGGCAGTTCGGAGGCCAAAGTAATAAATGTTTTTAAATGGATATTTTTAATTCTTTAAAAATATAATATAATTGTTATAAATATATTGAAATGTTTTAAAAGTGATTTAAGTTATAAAATTGAATTTCTAAACAATACAAAGGTCATTTTGATCAATATAACTTTTATAACACTATTTGTAGCAATTTTTCGTAGCACTTTTTAATAACTTTTGCAAATAATGATTTAGCTTAATCATTCTTTTGCGGATCTTTTGTGAATCTTTTCAAATGAATAATTAAGTATTTTTGAAAGTGATTTGAAAATTCTTTTAAAGGAGTTTAAATTAAATTGGTTAAAGGAAAATTGTTTTAAAACAAAATTTTGAACAACGTTAAGTAAATAAAAATTATCTCTAAAAGATAATAAATGGATTTAGAGTCGATCAAATAACTTGACCATCTTATGGGTGACAGAGAGGTAGTCTCTAGGAACAGGTTTGGAAAACTCTTTGCCTACCTTCCCTAGCTACCCGAACTGGCCCGACGGCGGGAATAGTACATTTGATTTACTCGGATCAAAATTTCCCAAAGTATAAAAATATAATTTTCCAAATTCAAACAACTTGGACTGCATAGAAATAATCTTATACTTAGTATTAAATTCTGAGGAGGGAATCTGTACTATCTTGTGAATTTAAAAGGTGATTTCACTGATATTCGATGGAGAGTAAAGGTTGAATACGGAAATTGATGTTGAGTAGAATCAGTATAATTTCTATCGACCCTTTTTAACTCAATAATGTTTTCCAATATGAGTTATAAAAATTATTTGAAATTGATTTAATTCCTATACTTAAAATTATTTGGTGTGGGTTTATAGTAAATGATGTCTTAAGTAACATTATTTTTGACCCGTTTTAAAGATTATTATTTGGGAATCTTTGTTAATATTTAAATAAATGATTTGGAAATAATTTCCTAAGTAAAGAATGAAATGATTTGTAATTTAAAAGGAATTTAAGTAATCAAAGGATTTGATAAAAAAGGTTTAACGATTCCGTATGTACCAGAAAGAAATGTTCTAACGATATACATCTCCAGAATATATTTTGATAAAAAGAAATTAATCGATCAAAGAATAATTCCCTATTATCTAACATCTTTTTATCGATGATTGGCTCGAAGGAATCGGGGTCAGATTTGAGTGATTCTTATCCGAAAGCCACTTTAAACCAATATACGTTCGAAAGTGAAGACATGGAATGATGGAAAATGAAGGGCTACTTGTCACTACCCTCGGGGTAAATTTCCCATATCATATATATGTAGCAGTAGTATCTTCATTCAATCTTTGATGAAAGGGCTGCTCGCTACTAATCCTAGGGATGATTCCTGACAGGATGTGGTTGGAGAGTTCCTACGGTTTGTCCTATTCCTGGATTACTTGTATGGACGAATATCCGATGTTGCATTTCTAATCACATTGATTGATCTCTATGAATGTATCATCTGTTTGGCGGTGGAGAAGGCAACTCCTCTAACCTTAACACCCTTTCCTAAAACGTATGAGGTTAGAAGTTATAAGTTTGTAGAAATCAGTTGTGTGATCATGGAATGGAAGTGTGGAATTCAAAGTGGAATGTTCTATGTGAACGGTAATCGTTACCTCATGCCTCATCACCCGGTAATGGCTTAAACATTGTACGCCGCAAGGCTATGTGGTTCGCTACCATTAGGGTATGGTCATAACCTTTCTACATAGCTCTCTATATTTTGGGTATGTGGTGTATGCCATGAGACGTCTCGAATAGGTCGACAACGACTGGGGTGATGTCATATTCGGTTTATATCCAGGCCAAGCTTGAATGCCAAATAAGGATAGATCGGTCTTGCTAGATGCAGAGGATTGTTTATGTTTCCTCGGTATATTCCTCTAGAGATGTACTGTACGGAAGGTAGTCCCTTACCTGCCATTGTATGGAATCCATTCTTCGAACCAGCCTTGTAAGAGTTTTTTTGTAGAGCCTAACATATCCGGAATTTAATAATGGTAACAATTTCGGCTAAGATTCATAAGTTTACATGCAAATGTTTCCAAAAGAATGTCACTAAAAATAATATCAAATGATTTTAAGTAGCAAATGCTTTCGGTTATCATAAGGTAAAAACCCGTTTCTTGTTTATATGCAGCGTGTTCTTGTGATATACCTTTTCTTTCAAAATATCCGTATTTTGAGTTTCTCACACCAGTCCCATGACTGATCCGGATTTTATTTCTCTTTTCCTTTAAACTCTGGGTGCCCTAATTTTCCCGGCCAGCCAAGTAGTTCAGGTTTAGTTAGAAGAAATCTAGATGGAGCTCGAAGCATGGAGTTAGAAGATTCTTTAGTAGGCTATTACCTTATTTCCACCACACTTGTGTACTATTGTATTCCGCATTTATAAGGACAGATATTTATAACTGTCCATATTTAACTCTAATAAATATTTTTAAAGTTTTCTGCTGTAAAAATTATATGTTGAAATAATATATGCTATTCAATTCGTGTGAGATTCTATTCTGTCTTTATTTTCTTCTTACCCTTAAAGAATCGCCTCTTCGGCACTTGAATTTACGGCATATGAATACTGAGGATGTATTAGTGTCAATTTTTGAGTGTTGAATAAACGGGTCTTTACATTTGGTATCAGAGCTTAGGTTTAGCAAACACCCAGGCTTTGGTATGTGTAAAGTCTCATCAGAGATAGGGTTAGTAATACCCTAGGATGAGTAACTCATTAGAGATAGGGTTAGTAACACCCTAGAATGAGTTTGAGAGTATTATATATGAGCGTGTATTTGTTAATGATATATATAAATTAATTTTGTTTTGAAAAAAATTGGCAAATGAAATAATTTTACCTAGGATTATATTTTGAACATAAAGGAATATTTTTCAAATGATATAGTTATTTGATTTAGGAATGATAATATTCAGTTATTATCATTTATTGATTGGTTGTTTAATTCACAAGTTAAACACACCCCGTGAATTTAGTTTCACTATTTGACTATATGGTGTTCGATAAATAATAATGTTGGTTTAAGATTAAAGGAATTTTTTTAAGATAAATAAACCTTATGAATATGTTTTATATAAGTGATTTTATAAACTAGATTTGTAAAATGTGTGTTATAAAGGGATTTTTGAGAATTTAAATTCCTCTATTTTTGAAAGGAATTTCAAATGATTTTTGGAAAAGGAATGATAATAGTATTGTTTCTAAAATGGGATTTTGAAAACAAAAAATAATATTATGATTAACTGATTCGAGTGGCTCGAAAGTAACTAAAACTGGGCAAGAGATATGTTCGGTTGGTAAACGCTTCTCTTAAGTATTCCCCTTATTGTTAAGGAAATATGTGATACTATTGGTGGTACCCAGTTCCTTGGTATCATTTTTGAGTTGCTCGATCTATATAATTATCTAAAGTTAAAAAGGATAATGTAAATCATTAATTGAATAATAATTGATGGTTGTTAATTTTTATCAAAGTGTTTTATCTTAATTGATAAGCATGGGTATGCTTTGATCTTTAAAAAAATGGTTAAAATTATTAATGAATGTTTTGGGTTTGTAGTAAACGATGTTTTAGCAATATTTGCTTTTAAACCCTTGAATGACTCTTTGGAAGAAATCTTATGGGTATATTTAGATCTTTAATAATGGGATTTTAAAGATAATAACAAGTATTGGAATCTTTTATGTAAAAAAGATAGAAAATGTTAGATGTTTAATTTACAATGGAGTTTATTATAACAATGTTTTGGTAATAATTGTTTCAATCTCCTTGATTATATTTTAAAGTAAAACTTAAGTAAATTGTGAATATACTTAAAACATTTGAATAAGTATATGAATACTTTTTAGTATTGAAACTGGTATATGTGGATAATTAATAAAAGGAGTATTAATTAATAAAATAAGTCTTGATTAACAAATGAAGTTTTATTAAATACAAAGGTGTTTGCATTTAATATTGGTTAAAAGAAGCAAATTATGATATAAGAGGTATATTATAATAAAAGGTAAGTTATCTTTAACTTGAATAATTTCTTAGAAATGTTAGCAAATAGTTAAATATAAAGAAGCATCTTTATAAAAATGTTTGAATAAAGAATGAAAGTTTTATGAAATGTTTTCATAAATTTTTTTGAAATATATTTAAATTCATATGAAGTATGTGGATTGTTTCGTCACATAAGTTGATCTAAGATTCGAGTACAGAGCTTTGAGGTGTTTACACCGGTCCGAAAAAGAATTTATCACTCGATTCTTGACGACGAACATTGATGAGGTTTTGTGGTTGGATACTTGAGATTTCTATCATAGTTGACAGCTATGCAAGGAAAAACTAAAGTTATGATAAGAAAGCCTGGTCAGAGTCCGCACAAAAGAATCGGGGAATCAATGCTAGTTCGGAAGTAAAGTTGTGAATTTGAATAGAAGATCGAATCAGATATTGTGTACGGATGATCAATGTACATCGTACGGGTGTAAGTTTAATAATAAATATTTTTGGCAAAACCTTTGGTTTTTATTTCGGGTAATGTCAGGGATGAAATTCTTTTAAGGGGGATTGTTTATGTATCCTCGGTACATTACTCTAGAGATGTACTGTACATAAGGTAGTCCCTTACCTGCCATTGTATGGAATCCATTCTCCAAACCATCCTTGTAAGAGTTTTGTTTGTAGAGCCTAACGTATCCGAAATTTAATAATGGTAACAATTTCGCCTAAGATTCACAAGTTTACGTGCAAATATTTTCAAAAGAATGTCATTAAAAATAATATCAAATGATTTTACGTAGCAAATGTTTTTGGTTGTCGTAAGGTAAAAACCCGTTTCGTGTTTATGTGCGGTGTGGTCTTATAAGGTACCTTTTCTTTTCAAAATATCCATATTTTGAGTTTCTCACACCAGTCCCATGACTGATCCGAAGTTTATTTTTCTTTTCCCTTAAACCCTGGGTGCCCTAATTTTCTCGGGCAGCCAAGTAGTTCAGGTTTAGTTAGAAGAAATCTGGATGGAGCTCGAAGCATGGAGTTAGAAGATTCTTCAGTAGACTATTACGTTATTTCTACCACACTTGTGTACTATTGTATTCAGCATTTGTAAGGACATATATTTATAACTGTCCATATTTAACTCTGATAAATATATTTAAAATTTCCCACTGTAAAGATTATATGTTGAAATAATATATGTTATTCAATTCGTGTGAGATTCTATTCTGTCTTTATTTTCTTCTTACTCTTAAAGAACCACCTCTCCGGCACTTGAATTTGTAGCACGTGAATACCATGGATGTATTAATGTCGATTTCGAGGGTCGAAAAAACGAGTCTTTACAAAAGATAGTTCTTGAGGTTTTCCGCCTCTTTATCTCAGAATACAGTTGTTGGTTGTACTTTTTTTTAATTTTTGGTGCCTAAATTTGTCATAGGTGTTTGAATTTGTGTTGGAAATTGTATTTGAATTTGAATTTATATTTCTATTATTGCTTATTAAATATTAAATAAGAAATTTTATTAAATTTATTTATTAATGATTAATAATTATTGCATATAGAAAGTAAAAACTCTACATTACACAATACTTCCTATCCAACCTCTATCAAATTTTAATCCATGAATGCCATAACCTATAACCTCTGACCTTTATTCTCTAGCCTTTAGCATCTAATCTGATTTGTCCACTAACACAATTAAGATCATCTCCAACCTTAATGTGGTTACATTGTAAAGTTAATTCCATATAGGTTAATCATGCTTTTTGTTTAAATTTATATCCAATGCACTTGTGAATTAAATATAGAGTATGATGTGTCAATTTTTTTACTAGACATCGTGACATGTAATGTCTAGTTGTAGACATTTCACTGCAGAATTTTAGTTAGTAACCGCCATTAATATGGTGATACGTAAACAAAGTTAAACAATTTTAGTTTTCCCATTCATTTGCATTGGAGTAAACAAGTTTACGATTTTGTTTCTTTGAAGTAAATTGTTTTAACATGATTTTCAGAATGTCAAACAAGTAGTGCCATAAATTTTTACATCACAATTTGAAGCATTGAAGATGCTTTATGTCAAGGGGTGTGATGGGTCAGACCGGACTGGACAAACTGGATAGAGGTATGTTCGTGTCCTGTCTTGTAAGAGATTCGGACGGACCCCGATCAGGAGGTTTAAGTTCGAACATTGTTTGTACGAGCCGGACAACGAATGGAAAATTTTCAAACAATTGAAAAATCAAACATTTTTCGATAGACATATTTGCATACATTTTTTCTTGTCCTAATTTATGTCCTAAATGAGAATCGTATAGGCATGAACCAGACATCTTACAGCCTTGGACCGAGCCGGACGTTGGACAATCGTACAAAATTTACAGCCTTATTTATGTCTCGCACTTTCAAATGGTTCGTATGAGCTATTAATCCACTCGATATTGTTGCCTTTTTCCATCATGAATTAATATTCATTTGTGATTTCATCTTTTAGTTTAATCATCTAAAAAATTCGCACCTTTAGTATCTCCCATCTTGATCTTCTTCAAGTTAGGTTTTTTTCTATTTGAATTTTTATTATTGCTGCATATAATTATTTTCTATATTAGTTTATTATATGGTTTCATTTTATCATAGACCGTAAGTTTTACTTGTTTGTTTGAAGGTCGAAAAATAGGCCAATTCTATTTGCACCCCAATATTCCCTCCATACCCTACTTCTAAAAAAAAATCATATTTTTATATCCATTTTACCCCTTTAGGTTAATGACAAAATTAAGCATGAATGGGCCCAAAAATAAATAAAAGCTTTAGTCGCATTCGCCAATTGCGAACATGGGTGTTAGTAACAACCTCACAAGTAGCAGGCAACGGTGGTGACAATGTCCCTGCCCATAGCAGGCGTGGATGACAACAAGACCCTACTTGTCATTAGTGAAAGTGTTTTATTTTCAAAAAATTGCACTGAGCCCAAGCGAGGGTACTAGTTGAAATCACGCCAGTAGTTGGCGTGGTGTTCTTTGATACCCACGCATGGATCTAACGTGGGTGCTATTATTGTTGGAACCGGGTCGGTCAGCTGCGGGTGAAATAGGTAGATTTCAATTTTTTCCATAATTGGATCGTAGTGAGTTTATGAAGTCTAATAGGTTTTACTAGATCCAATCTAGATTATTTAAATAATCCAATTTTATTTAATTTTCTGATTTATTTAATTAATGAATTTAATTAATCAATATTTATATAGTTAACGAGTATATCATTGTACACTCATGTGTATATGTCATGCATGTGCAACATAGCAATTGTGTATATAATTAACGTATACACATATAGATTGTTTGCGCCAATAATGGTCACAAACTCCAAATACCGTGAAAGCACCAGTGTATGAACACAGATCAACAATAAATGATCACAAATCACAGATCTAAGTAATGTAGAGGATAAAAAATGAAGAATAATAAACTTAAAACGGAAAGAGATAGACAGAGACACAAGATTTATAGTGGTTCGGCTATCTCCGGCCTACGTCCACCCCAAAAGTTAATCTTTTATTGACTTTCCTTGCTGGTTACAACTGACTACAGCAGATTATAATGATAAAATTCGAGTATAACAACATCTATGGAGTACAAAGTTGAATCGGGCGGAGTCTGGACGTTGAGAAGCCAAAAGATCCCTTTTCTGTAGGCTCTGGTGTACTATTTATAGGCGTTCCATGCAAATATCTTTCTCAAACTTCGGGAGACTCCTTCTGGCACGTGAGTGGGCCCACGCGATCGATCCCATGGAGTTTCGACTCGATCCGTGATCGATACGAACGTAATTCGTATCGATCAAGATTTTTTCCAATGGAGTCGAAACTTGGTGTGAACATTCCTTAGCTTGTACGTAAGCTCGTGTGAAAATTTCATGGCATTTGGACTTGTAGGTTGTGAGATATGATCGATACGAAATGTGGTATTCAAGTGGTATTCCGTTCGCATCGATCAACTTCGTATCGATACTGGATCGCATCGATAACATGCACGCGCTTGCTGATGACGTGGCGCTATCTTCAAGGTTCGATCCACTTTCCATGCCGCATTGAACGCTTCTTCCCTCGAATCGTGGACGTTCTTCGTTTGCATCCACACTTCGCGCTCATTCGTATCCATGGTATCGCAACGTTACGTTCACATCCATCAATCTATGCCCTTTTTCGTATCGATTCCAGGAGTATATTTCGTGTCGATCTCGTAAGTGTCGATCGATACGAAATAACCATAGGGAATGCACTATTGATCGATACGAAAAGAAGGTCATGGATACGAAACAGGAACCAACGGATGGATGCGAAACTCGATCTTACGATGGATACGAATGAGGCCTTACCTGATGGATACGAACAAGACTAGCTTCTGATGGATACGAACAAGACTAGCTTCTGATGGATACGAAAGTATCAATTTCTCCATGACCGATACAGAATCATCGGTTCGAAGCACGCCGCTTGTCCCCATCCTGATCGATACGAACATCATCGATTTGAAATGCTGCCTATCTGATCGATACGAACCATTTTTCACGTATTGTAACCCATCCATATCTCAAGCATACGAACTCCGATTGACCTGAAATTTGAAATCTAGCCTCTCCTAGCCTTGATCATCATTCCCAATCGATCCCGTCTTAATCGGAGCTCGGCCAAATTTTAACGACATCGATCGCAACCTTACTTCTGATCAACTTTCAATCTTGATATCCATCCTTTTCTAGCTAATTTGTTGATATTCCAGCCCTGACCAAAGGGTGGGATAACACAGATGTTGGGATTTGCATCTACAATGTATACATTTGCCATTTATATATGTGTTGGCTGCATCAAATATATAGTTTAATATATATATGGACACATTTGTATATAATTTTGAAATATTTTTAAAAAACCTCTATAAAATATTAAAATATCTATGTTGATTTTTCACTAAGTCAATATAATTTTACTTCAAAATTTTACAATCAAAATATCTAAATAGGACTTGGTAAAACAATTTTAAAACAAATCTAGATTTGTAGATATCAATTAAAATATTTATTATTAATTTAAGTAAATGAATTTTTTTTAAATATTGCCGCTGAATATATATATTAAATATTTAAATGTATAAGTTAATTTATGTATGTATTTTAGTGTAAAGCGAATATTAAAATTATATATATATATATATATATATATATATATAAAATATTCCCTTTTTTGGCCATAACTAAATTTTTTTTAAAATTGAAAATTATTGTATAAAACATATATGTGTGTGTATATATATTTATTTATATTAAATATAAATAATGCTTAAATAATTAGTAAATAACATTATTTTATATATTATATTATATATATTATTTGATCAAAAATATACTTTTTATTATTATTTTAAAAGCTGAATGCATTTTTAATATAGTAATTTAATTTGTATACATTTTTTTTAGCAAAGCCGACGGGGTTGAATGGTCCCCTACCATTATATTGGTCCACTCGGGAAATAAATGAACAAATTATAGAAACAAAAGAAAAAAACATAACAACATGGACAATGAGAAGGGGAGGAGCGGATCAAAACAAAAGAAGACACAAAAATAAAAAGGAGAAAAAGAAAACTAAGGACTAAACAAAACAAAGAGGGCATGCTACCCGTGACCAGTGGCATCACCAGGCTCGAATGGAATATTCGCATCACAAAGCCCTCTCCTCACTTCATATACTATCATGTCAGTCAGTTGCCTTCCAGATTTACTTTTAGTTTCATCAAACACTCTGGTGTTCCTCTCAATCCATATGAGTCGTACAAATTTTTTGAACATCATACCATACATATTTGCACGCTCATTATTCCTAGCGGTTAACTTCAGCAGAAACGCTCATTCATCCAACATGTTCATTCCTACTATCCTGAAGCCTAGACGAGATTTTACTTCATGCCATAAACTACTAGTCACCGGGCAGTCAAAGTACAGATGATCAATAGTTTCCGGTTGGTCAGAACAGTAGCTGTAATAGACAGTAATGTTTATTCCTCTACTGACAAGCTTGAAACGCGTGAGGAGAGCGTTGTTTATTACCTTCTAGAGCAAGAGATTATCAGAGGCTGCATTAACTCTTGTCCAAACTGTTGTGTGCCATTTGTAACTTGGAAGTTCATAATCACCAGTTAGAAGTTTGTAAGCAGTTTTAGTGGAGAACATAACTTTCTTCGGACCCCAAGCTAATTTATCAGTGTGATCAGATTTATAATCTAAAGCCTGAATTGTATTCCAAAGATATGTGATATTTTTGCTTGAACTGTTAGGTAAGACAACTCGACCATTAGTGGTGAACGAGTAAACCTTAGCATACTCCCCTACCCCAGATTGACATAGTTCTTGATGACTAATAAGTCTTCTAAAGGATACATCCTTGTTTGAACCACAGATCATCCCAGAAACATACCTGATTATGAGGTGTTATGACATACTGCACATGTAGAAGAACAACTTCTCGTAACTTGAATAAATTGCGCCAAGTCCAACCGATATTTTGTGTTGGTATCATATTCCATAAGCTCCTCCCCTTAGTAACATATTTATATGACCATTGTACCCATAAGCTATCTTTTTCATTAATGAGGTTGTCAAAATTTCTGGCTGAAGCAGCTTTGTTCCACTAAGACAGATTAAGAATTCCCAGCCCACTTTTGTTTATGGGCTTTTCAATTTGCTTGAATGCAATAGGAGACATATAGCGACTCTAAGTTCCACCAGTCCAAAAAAAATCGCTGCCTTTCTTATTAATTTGATAAGCTGGTGAGGTAGTACATAGGTCCTAGCCCAGTAAACTGTCATCGAGAATATAACTGATTTAATTAGAGTAAGTCTGCCAGCTTGACTCAGTTTTCTACAAGACCAACATTCAAGCCTAGCTGTAATCTTTTCATACAAAGGATAGCATGACTGGTGGTAATTCGAGAAGTTGCCTGTTAGAAATAATACGTGTGTTTCTTCTATTCTATAAATTAGGATGTGTTTTACCTAGTCTTTAGGAATGTGCCTAGAGTTAAGAAAGTAGTTCCTTTTCTTTCTTTATTTAAAAGCTTATTTGTTGTAATCAGGTTAACCAAGTTAACAACAATGTAGTATACTTTGTGTTTACCGTTATCTCCCTCTCTTTCTATATCAAAATTCTAACATGGTATCAGAGTCAAAGAAGAGAGGGTAGAAAGTACACAGTACTGTACTGAGTTTGAGAGTGAATCAAAAAATAAAGTACGCTGTCTCAGAATATTTCGATGCCTAGAAGAAAACTGGATCTCAAATCCAACGCCACTCCAAATATATCGATGTTGTCGCTGCCTTATGGAAAACGCACCACCGCTCCAAGTTTGGAGAAGCTCCCCGCCATACCTTAGTGATCGGTCAGCTTCGCCACTCCTAGATTTTGCAACTCGTCGTGAAGATTGCTGCCACTGCCTGCATTGGATATTCTTAACTCGCCTTGTTTGCTTTGGAATCGGGATTGCTGCTGATGCTCACAATAGCCTGATGTCAAAGATCTGGAAATGGTTGCCTCGTGTTGAGGCTTCGCTACCTAATGTTGTGGTTGAGTCTGGTAAGTAGAAGTTTGTGTATTGGTTCTCTTTGGTTTGGCTGTTAGCAGTGAACTGTTGCTTGCGGCAGTAAGGCAAAGAGAGATGGAGCAGTGTGTGGCTGGAGTTGTTCACTGTGGTGGGAATGAAGTGGAGTATAGGCTGAAGTGGAGATAGATGAGAAAAAAACTTGTTTGAGGTGCAGTGCAGTAAGAATGGTTGAACGGAAGTGGTATGAGATGAGCTGGTTGTTGGTAGAGGAGGATATGGATTGGTACAGGAGGGTGGATGGAATGTATGGTGATGAAGGTTGGTCGACGAAGTTTTTCTTGGTGGACTTTTGTGGGTTAAGCAGGTAGCAGATTGATGTAGGAGGGTTCGCTGCTGTGGAAGATTAAGGAGGAGTACGAAGTTGAAGGAGTGGGTGCTATTGAATGGTTCTGAAGGGAGTGTTGATGGTTTTGTAGACTGTGCATGCGAGGTATAGTAGTCAATGAAGGGATTCAGGGGTTGTTATGGTGAGCTGTTTGGTGATGGGGCAGTGCAAAGAAGGTAGGTGGCTGGTAGAAGAAGAGGAGTGTGCTGTTTGTTGAGGCAATAGAAGCTCGATTTGTTTTCGGGCTGATGTGTGTACGGGTATGGAGCAGTTTTGCGTTTTGAGTGAAGTATTTCAGGTGGTGATGAGTTGCTGTATCGGTTTGTTTGGGAGGTTGGTAGGTGATTCTGGTTAGGGGTATGAAGTCTGTGTGGTGCTGTTTTTTTTCTTGTTAATTGTAGCCAGTGGTATGAAGTATGCATGAAGACGTGCTTAGTAGTTGAGACAGCGATGAGTGAGAAAGGAGAGGAGGCAGTGATTGAAATGCGGGCAGAGGAGTAATTGATTGTTGTATTGGAGTTTGTGAGATGAAGGCGTTTGGTAAAACGTTGTGTGAATGTTGGTAGTGAAGACGACGAAGGGTAGAACGTCAGTTATTGGGTTGGACGTTTTGGAGTGCTCATGAACTGTTTGATGATATGCCTATATGAAGATAGGCATGCCTACAAGTGAAGTAGGTAGAACTGCGAGTGAAGCAGACTTGGTTTTGTGTCATCCAACAAGCAAAGGAAGAAGAGCCGCAACTCTAGCTTGTTGTTGGGGGGGGGGGGATGACAGATACAACAGTATCAAGAGACGACCCGAGTGGAGAGAGGTCGATGAGGAAACCAAGAGTAGTTATTGATGGTTAAAGTACCAATCAATGCGAAACAGGTGAGCATGTCCAACCAGGTAGAGATGGAAGTTGTGATCGAGTTCGTCTATGCAAGACGATGGAGAAATTGAGAATCGCAGTTATAAACTGAATATTAGCACATTCAGTTTAAGGGAGGGTGTTAGAAATAATACGTGTGTTTCTTCTATTCTATATAAATTAGGATGTGTTTTACCTAGTCTTTAGGAATGTGCCTAGGAATGTGCCTAGAGTTAAGAAAGTAGTTCCTTTTCTTTCTTTATTTAAAAGCTTATTTGTTGTAATCAGGTTAACCAAGTTAACAACAATGTAGTCTACTTTGTGTTTACCGTTATCTCCCTCTCTTTCTATATCAAAATTCTAACATTGCCATGGGGACTCCAAGGTAGGTAACAGTTTCAGTACTAGGTTTGAGGCCAGTGATGTTGAAGATATTTTCTTTTTGTTCCTGATTAATGCTAGCCAACATGATGCAAGATTTATCCAATTTAACCTTTAGGCCTGTAATTTGATAAAAAAAAGGTTAAGGCCTTCAAGGATAGCTATAATGGCCTGAAGAGTAGGCTTGCAGAAGATGACTAAATCATCTACAAACATTAGGGAAGTAATTTGCGGATTACTACATCTAGGGTGAAGTTGAAAGAGCTTCTTAGTGACAAGTTCTTCAAGTATACGAGTTAGAAGCTCCATAACAGTCACAAATATGTAAGCAGACATGGAATCACCTTGTCGAATGCCACACTTGCTTCCGAAGTAGCCCACATTTGATCCATTTAACTTGATAGAAAATTTCATTGTAGAGATGCATGCATATAAACAGGTGATGAAGTGTTTGGGAATGTTCATGTACCCCATAATTCGTACAATGGCATCCCAGTGTAATGTGTCGAAAGCTTTACCTATATCAATTTTCATCAGTCCTTTAGGCGAGATCGTTGCAGTGCTATAACCATGCAGTAGTTCATGAGAAACAAGTACATTATCTAGGATATTTCTCTCAGGCATGAATGCAGCTTGATTTTTTGATATGATATTAGGTAGAACTGTTTTCATGCGTGTTGCAATAACCTTTGTGATGCATTTGTAAATAGTGTTACAACATGAGATAGGTCGAAAATCATGAACACTGTCTGCATTTCTTGATTTGGGAATTAGGGCAATAAATGTATTATTGAATGTATTTAACATTTCACCCTTTTTGAAGAAATTCTTAATAGCTTTAACCACTTCACCCCCGAACAATAGTCCAGCATGAGGTGTAAAAAATGCATTAAAACCATCTAGTCTACCGCATGAGTCTTTATTAAGAGAGAACATTGCTTGCTTAATTTCATGCTCAGTAACTTCATCGCTAAGTATCATAACGTCTGCATGGTTGAGTCTAGGAAGTATCATTGGATTAATAGCATCGATGTTAAGTAATCCATCAGCAGAACTGCCAAATATATTAGTAAAGTAATTTAAGAATGCATTAGCAATGTTCTTGTGGTCCTGGTGAAGTTTACCTTCTTCATCACGAATTTGGCAAATGTTTTCATTAGTATGTTTTGCTTAGCGTGGAAATACTCAGTATTTCTATCACCATCAACTTTCCATTTATTCTTGCCTTTTGCTTTAGCATATCATTCTATTTGAGTAGGGCTTCAGTATAGAGCTTGGATACCTCTGTCTCCAGAGCCGCCAGTGAGTCATCTTGCACATTTGTTTGCATTTTCTCTTGAATTGTATTAAGTTGATTCTTTCAAATGTCGGTTTGCTTTGATCCTGCTCCAAACTTCTTCCTTGACCAATATTTCAACTTCTCCTTAGTTTCTTTGAGCTTTAACTGCAAGACAAACATTTGATTGCCATAGTCAGGTTGTGACCAAGATTGCTCAATAATGCTTTGAAATTCAGGTTCATGAACCCATGAGTTAAAAAGTTTTAAACTTGATTTTCTTTTCATGACATTAGCATCCAGTTTGAGGATTTGAGGAAAATGGTCAGACAGCAAAGGGCTAGGAAGGTGATTTAACAAGATTGGTTGAGGAGGGCATGACAATGAATCATTTGATTAGAAGAGTCAATGGGTGTTAGGTTAATGGTGTATGGGTCATAAATAATCATAATTCTACCAAAAGTTGCATGGTCATGGTTGTGTATCAACTTCCAGTTTGGCTTAATGTACTTTGCAGCTTTACACATGAGCTCCAAGCTAAGTTTAGTTTCTAGAATGGCTAGAATGCTAAGATTGTACTGATGTATAAGATCTTTGCATAGATTCAGTTTAATATGACTATGAGCTCCTCGTATATTCCATAACCCTATGTTGTGCATCATTGGGTAGACTTGGCGGCATTGAGTATCTCTTCTTTCATACCCTTTGTAAGGGGGTTGGTTCGCTCATTGTAATCAGGGATAGTAGAACTAAGAGGGAAGTCAAAAAAAAGAGATGATGTATCTAAGAGTTTTGAGCTACTCTCTTTGAGTGGAGTGCAGTTGTAATCTTTTCCTTCTTGAATAGTTGTAGTATAGATTGAAGAGGTGTGGGTGGTTTCATTTTTTTCATTGGGCAACATGTGGTGATCAACAGAGATGGGGCAAGCATGAGCAAGAGAAGGAGGGGGTTTCCAAGCTGCGGGTGGTTTGAGGTGGTCATAATGGTGGTGTGAAGTGGAAAGATTGGGGGACAAGGAATTCAAAGGTGGAACATTATCTAGATCATGTAAATTGGTAGAAGTTTGGCCAGAGGAGTCAATGTAGGAAGAGCTCAGAGTTTTGTGCATGTGCACATTGGCTGAGATATGTGCATTTTTACTTGCTTGTTTATCCTTTATTGTATCAAGACTTACTAGATGGTTGGGAGTTGAAATTTGATTTGTAGTGTCATTCATGCATATAACTTCGTGAGAAACTGGTTTGTCTTTCTCTTTTTTTTTTCATTACTATGTTTAGCTCCAACATTGATTGTTGTATAACAGTTTTTGACCCAGTTTCAATATTCATGACATTATCATCAATGTTTGTTCGAACATCACTATCATTCTCACATAGGTTATGCAACATACTAAAAGGATTCTTGGTCTGTAGGCAATCACTACTTATTTTATTATCCACAATTGCAAGATTCAGAGTAACTGGCCCATCTTCTTCATTTATTTCAGGTGGCTTTTCTTTTTGTATTACTTCCTTCTCTGGTATTTCATTATCATCCTTCCTTTTTAGAACTTGTTTTCCTTGTTGAAGAGAGGATGGTTCAACTAATGGAACACAGTTCATCATATCCTGTTTATCCATAGTAATGTCTCCAGAGTTTACAACTTCTACTCTTTGTTCTAAGCCATCTCCATGTTGTTTATTATCATTTGATATAATCATATTTTATAATGTTTTCCTGCCTCTACTAACTAATCTCTATTTTTGAACCTTTTTTGTTTTTCCTGTATCTCTTTCTATCATTTCTTCTTTTGATTTATTCACCTCTCTGTTTTCATTGCTTTCAAATTCAATTGCCTTCTTGTTCATTTTGTCACATTGTAAGGTAGTATGTCCAAAAACTTTGCATGAACAACATATGTCAGGTCTCCACAAATACTTCACCATAATTCTTTGAGTTCCACCCTCCACCAGTTGAACCAAGAAATCATCAACAAGTTCAGAGTTCAGTCTAACTTCTATACGACATTTTGCGTATTCTAACCTCTCTATTTTTTCTGTCATGGCATCTAAACATAGTAATTTCCCTAGTCTACTCGCCAGCCAGTTTATACCCAATGGAGACCAGGCAAAAAGAGGAATGTTGTGGAACTATACCCAAACAGGCACAACAGTGACCGCACCACTCACATTACTGACCGTTGGGTCATATGGCTTGACTATAAATAGCTTCTTTTTCATGATTATAGGGTCCCTTCAAAGGATTCGCTCCATGTCTTCCAAACAAGAGAGAAGAAACAAGTATATTACACCATCAGATCTCACCTTTATAGATCCTTTTAACTTCCATATCGATTTGAGCCTCTGAATAACCGCCGTGTATGATAAAGGCTTGTCTAGAAAGAATTCGACCAGATAGTGTGATATCCCGGAATTTTGGGCAATAATCAATTTAATAATCTGTATTTAAAATTAAATTGATTGATAATCTTTGTTAATAAATTTGGATTAATTTAATAATCTAATTAAAATAAATATTTAATTAGTGATTTATCTTTTAAAAGGTTAATAGAACGATTGCTATTTATAATGTATATATATAATTATATATATATTGTAAATAGATGAGTTGGTTTGAATTTAACAAATGAAATTATGTTTTCAAAATTCTAATATATTTTGGGTAATTTGGAAATCATGATTAAATTAATATTAAGCTTTTCAAAGTTATTTAATAAATAACTATATAGTTAAAATACATAAGATAAATGTTTTATTTGTTCAAAATATATTTTGACCTAAGTTTGTATATTAAAACAAGTTATAAAATGTTTGTTTTATTCTTTTTAAAATATTGATAAATAAATTTGATTTGTAGAATAAATATGAGAATTTAAAATACAATTAATAAATGAATCATGCATTCATTTAAATAACAAATAAGTTACAACCTCTTGTATAAATTTATTTAAAATGATTAAAAACATTTTTTTTTTCAAATGATTGTTATATATATTGTTTTTATTTATATAATGTTTTATTTCTTTAAAAATTAGCTATACATACAAACAAGTATTTATAAATTAATTAAGTTTAAAACATTCATTACCTTTAAATAAAAATGCTAATTAATTAAAAGGACATGTGTAAATATATTAAAGCCTAATGTAACATGTGTTAGATGTTTAAACAAGGTAATTAACAAGTGTTGAAATTCAAGCCATGTGTCAAATTTTAGTTTTAATTTTCTTTAATTTTTAATTTAAATCATAAATATAGTTATATAAACTCATGCATTCTTTCTTTCCTTTCCCTTTTTCTCATTTTTCAATTCTAAAACAAAGAACTTTCAGCTGAGAGAAACGTTTCATTTTAAACCATCTCCAAATCACAAATCTGAAAAATCAAATTCTGTAATCAATCCCTATAACATTTGTTTGCATGCAAATCAATTTTCAAAAGCTTTTTCCTCAATCAGTGAAGTAAATCCCTCAAAAATGCATAGCAAACTTCATCTCTTCAAACATGCAAAATCAAAGCCCTGATCCACTTACAAAGGCCTGCATTCAATTCTTTTTCAAAAAAATCTGGAAAGCAAGCAAATCTGCATTCCCTTCCTCAAAAATTTGGAAGTTGGTCACTACAATTTCAATCTGTAGCCTGTGCATTTCTGCAAGAACTGATGCCAGCCTCTTTTCAAAACTAAAGCAATTTTCTTTTCAAAATCTGGAACTCATCTCTGCATTCAATTTATAAAACCAAGGCATTCAGCAGCATTCAAGTTTAAGGTTGATAAAATAATAACAAAAGCATTTCAGCAAAAGCAAGTATAAAGACTTTTCCAAAACTGGTGCTCTGTCTGCATGTTTAAATCAAGTGAGTAACTTTTAAAATTTAAAATATAATTTGGTTGCATGCTAGTATGGTTGAATATAAATGTGTATTGCATGTATATATAAGTGAATGTCTGATGTGAATATTTATTTGTATGCATGTCTGTAATATTCTCTGTTCTTGTTTTCCTGTGAACTTTTATGTTAAAAATAGTTTAAATCTATATAGGAATTGTTATATTATGGTTTGCATGTATGATTGAAGTTGAATATATGTATATATTACTTTGAGTTGTATGTGCATATGAATGTGTATATATATATAAATATGTTCTCTGTTAAATGACAGTCTCAAATATTTCCAAATAAACTCCATTCTCATCATATAAACATTGCTAGGCTTTGATCAATAAAGTGAATTTGATCACATGGCTATAACATCGTTTTTAAAAATAAATTCAAGAGTTGATATTAGGAAATTATTCTAGAAAATAAGATTTTACAGTGGGAATCGAATATAAATCAAAAACCAATAATTTTAATTCTGTGATTTGATCCTATAAACAGATTCTTGTGGTGAAATAATGATTTTTGACATAATTTTTATGATTTTAAAATATGTGAATAGTGAGAATTATCGGAGTTGATTGATTTGGGTATATTGTCGAATCCTGTTGATCGATGGTGACTGGAGGGGTGTGGTTGTTCCTGGAGGTGGAAGATAGTTCAGTGATCACGAGAAAAATAACCGCGAAGGTTATTGATCATCGGAGAAGGCATGGGAAGACGATATTGGGTTTAGTCGCCAGATTTTGTCGTTGGTTTTCTCGAGACTAATGCGATGCCATGGAGAAGTTGGAGATGATCGCGAGAAGGGGGATCGTTGCTTGGGTTCAAGGCGCGGCTCTGGATGAAGGGGCTGGGGTTCCGATGGACGTGATCGTCGTCGCGGTGGAGTTTTTATCGATCGAAGTTGGTTCCAGTTCGATCGATGGGTTCGATTTCGATTCATAAACAAAATCGTTCTACTGAGTGATCGAGGGGATTGTTGAGGTTGAGGGCAACTTGTTGATGGCCGGAAAGTTGACCGGAACGTCGCCGTGGGTCGGTGCACGTGCACGTGCACGTCTGGGTAGGGCTGTTATGTTTTGGGGAAGAAGGGGGCAACTCGAAGCTGTACTCGTGATTTTGGGTTGAATTCTCGAAGTAAATATAGGTAGTGCTCGGGGTAAATTATTGGTAACAGGTTTTAACAGAACCTGTTGTCCTGTTTTTAAATTTTAAGATAAAATTTAAAACTGAGTTTAAATGAAAAGTAAAGTTTTAAATAAGTTTTAAATCTAGTTTTAATCTGGAGTTTAAGTTTAAATCTCAGTTTTCAAATAAGATAAAGTTTTTAAAATTTGAATTGGTTTAACTACTTTTAAAAGGGTTAAGTAGTTTGAATTTTAAATGAAGCTTTAAAATTGTAAATAGGTTTCTAAATCTAAAGATTAATCTGTAATCAAAGTTAATATGTATTTCAATTGTGAAATAAAAAGAAGTTTTTAAATTTAAAATGTTTTAAACCATTTGAATGTTAAAGTGTATTTTAAATTGATTTGAATTTAAAATGAATTTGGTTTTAAATTTCTTTAATTAAGTAAATATTTCTTTAACATGTGATTTAAAAGAATTTAAATGGTTTTAAAACTTTGTTAAAGTTAAATTTGTATTCCTTTTAAATCTTAAATTTAAAATGGAATTTAAAAGTAAATTTAAAAGTAAATTGTTTTAAATGCTTTATTAATGATAATTTAATCATTAATAAGAATAAGTTTTATCTTAAAGATAATTAAGATTTAATAATTTGGGATAAAATAAATTATTAAGTTAATTAAAATGGATAATTAATTTATTTAATTAATTATGATTTGGGTTAATAAATTTAGTAATTAAGGGTTTAAATTGATTAATTAAGATTTAAATTAAATTAATTAAAGGTTAATTAATTAGAAACCAAGGACCATTAATTAGATAAGATTTGATAAGTTAAGATTATTAATTAATGGTTAGGAATAAATTAATCAAGTAATTAAGGATTAATTAAGTTATTGTTAGGTACTTAGTTAATTAAGTAATTAGAGATTAATTTATTGGTAATTAAAATTAATTAATTTGTAATTAATAATGGTTAATTAAAGTTTAATTATTTAAGAAAAATAATTAAAGAATAGTTAATAGTTTAATGTAGATCATTAACTTGGGTTTAATAAGTAATTAATTAATGTGATTAATTTTGATAATTAAATAGATTAATTGATTAAGGTTAATCATTTGTGGAATTGTTTAATTAAGTATAAATACTTAATGGAAGAAATTAAGAAATTAATTACTCATTGTAATCAATTGATTTTAATTTGATTAGTTAAGTTAATTAATTAAGTTTAATTAATTTAAGATAATCAATTAATGATTTGTGAAGTATAATTACTTAAGAAAGTAATTAATGGATAAATTACTGAAGAAGTAAGGGTAGTTAATTACTTAATGGAATTAATCAAGGGATTAATTAAGAAATTAATTAAGGAATAATTAATTTATTTAAAGAAGTAATTAAGGGTAGTTAATTACTGAATATGATTAATCAAGAGAGATTAATAATTATGTTTTAATTAAAGATTAATTACTTAATGTAATTAATTTAATTAGAGTAATTAATAATAAAATGTAATTAGGGATCGTTAATTAATATAATTAATGATGTAATTAAGAATTGATTAATTAAGAAATAATTAATAAATGAAGTGATTAATTAATGTAATTAATTAAAGATTAATGTAATTAATTATAGTTAATTAATAAATGAAGTAATTAAAGGTTAATTACTATAAGTGGTTAAGAATAATTAATTTGTGAAATTAATTTAATGCTAATTACTTGAATGTAATTAAATGTAATTAATCAAGGATGATTAATTAAGATGAATAATTAGATAATGGTTGATTAATTAATTGATAATTAATTAATAGTGACTTAAGCAAGATTAATAATAATGGAAGTAATTAATTTAAATTTACTTTAAATTAATTAAAGATGAAGTAATTAATTTAATTCATTTTAAATTAATTATAGTATGATTTATAGATCATTGCTTATGTATGGATATATGATATTGTTTACCTTGAATGGTTTGAGATCTCAGATATGAGATAATTGATAATTGATACTGTATGATTTGGATGCATTGGTTGCATAGTAAAGATGATAAGAATTATCTGCTTATAATGATAATGTTGATTATCTATTATGAATCTGTGAATTATCTATCTGTGTGTTAATAGATAGTAGAATTAAATTGTTTTAACCTTTAAAACAACTTGGCCTTAAAAGATACGCTTTGGATTTCGATGAGACCGGGATCGGGTTTCCGTATACCGGAATTCCAGGTCTGGAGACCCGAATACCACATCGATCCAAATTAATGATAGATCGTGAATCTCAAGTGAAGATGAAGATTCAGAGTGCAAGGGTTATTGTTGTTAACTCTGAGGGTGATTCCAAAACGAGTGTAACGAGATAATGCCTTCGGTTTCGTTCGAACCCGGAACGAACTTGTATGGATTGAATGCTTTCAGCACATCGTCAGGCGGACGATGAGCATTCTAAGTGATATGTTCTGATTAAAGGTAATCGTAACCTCAAGCCTCATCAACCGGGAATGGCTAAAACAGGGGAGGTGCAGCAAGGCTTCGTGGGTAGCACCCACTGAGAGCAAGATAGATCCCTGTCTAGAGGTCCCTTTTCTTTTATTCGGCTTAGTGTGTGGTTGGTCGTGCCAACTACGGGATTATCTTGTTCGGAATTATCCAGTAAGGGATGGTTCCGGCTTTGTGTTGCAGGGGAGCAGGCGTACTCCTCGGTACGGTGATCTAGGCCACGTACTGTGACGGGCGGTACCCCAGTAGCCCGGCCATTTTATGGAATCCAAACTCCAATAAGTGCCGTACGTATTAGTTGTGCCCAACTATGTTGGAATGTGAGATGTAAGCATTTCAGCTATTTCTATATTTTACTTGAAAACCCTAGACCCTATTATAATAAAATCAGATTTCCTATCAAATGTTTTGGTTAGCGTAAGGTAAAAACTTACCCATGTTTATTTGTGGGGAGTCTTACGTGATACCTTTTCTTTCTAAAGGTTTTGAAGTTAAGCAAGTTTAACCTGTTACTCACACCAGACCCATGTCTGACCCAAGTGTTTATTTCTGTTTTATAAACTCTTGGGTACTCAAATTTTTACGAGTAGCCAAGGGATTCAGGTTTAGCTTTGACGAATATTCTGGAGGAGCAATGGAGCAGGAGGCTTCGGCGGTCGTAGATATAGTTTTCCGCTGTGTTGATATCTGTGATAGTGTCTTGTCTTGTATTTGAGTTGTAATGTCTAGACAGATGTTTATAACCGTCTAGTAAGTGATGTATATGCTGTGTAACTCTGTAAATTGTTATATACTATGTAATAGTTTATGTTATTAATATAATTTATTCGTTCCGCTGTGAGATCGTTGTTGTTGTTTCTTTCTTTCTTCTCTTCTTTTCTATTTTCTACCCCTTTCTTTCTTATTAATGATGCGACTTTCTGTGGAGAGAAAGTCGTGGTCGTTACAGTGGTATCAGAGCAGTAGGTTGAGTGAATACCTAGGCTCTGAAGTGGTGTCTATCTTGAGAGCGCGTAATTGTTAGTTATATAAAAATGGTTTTATATTGTGTTAATTGATCGGTTGAGTGGTATATGGATTCTGGTCAATACGAGTAGACGTTATTGATAGGGATCTCTAAACACTTGGACCAGGCCAACGGACACAATATTGTTTTAAAAAGGTAGATGAAATAATTTTACCCAGATATAATTTCTATATAAAAAAGTATCATTTTAAATGTATATGGTATTTGTAATGATTGGTTGAGATGATAATAATTTATCATCTAGGATTAGGAGTCTGAGTGTTGAGGTTGGAAGTGTATTTGTCGAGACTGTAGACCTAATACCGTCTCGAGTGAACTTTACAGTTGTGTAAGGATTTCACAATCTCTGAAGGAAACCTGTTAAGGTTCGGAGTTCATCTTAGGAGTTGGATGAGTAGAGTTGGATCTGTCGGAGAACAGAAGCGAGTGATGGTATCTCAGGTAATAGTAGCTGTGTGATGAGATGCAGTGACTATGGATGTTCCCGAAGATGTTTTCTTTGGAACAAGTTAATGAAGTGTGTCTGCTTCGGTGTTGTGGTTGAGTTCAGCATGGTGTTTCTATTTGGTTTGGGTTCGAGTTTCTCGAAGAGCTTTGGAAAAGGAAGTCTTTGGCATTTGTGGCAGCAGTGCAGCTCGGAGTATTCTGTGCATTGGCAGGAAGTTTTCTGGCTGAGCAGTTTTCTGAAGGTAGAGTTCAGAAGCAGTAGAGTGGATCCATTTCTTCAATAAATTGGATAAATAAGAGTAAGCTGTTCTGATTGGTAAAGAGAGAACAGTCTGTTGGAATTAGGATGGGTTGATCGCAAAAGTGACTTGCGATTGTCTGAGTATTCTCTTGGGTTGTCAGAATTTTTCTGGATGTCTTTAGAGAAGTCAGAAGTTTGTCCGCATCTGAAGATTGAGTTTTCTTATCGACTGGATTCCAGGAGTGATACCGGTGGTTCAGCCTAGTTGAAGGATGTTTCCTAGAGATGGAGTTTGGTGAAGCAGCTCAGTATTTCTTGGAACTTCTGAGTTTTTCTTTATGGATTTGTTGAACTATTTTTCTGGAATGAGTTGTCCAGTCTGTGCTTGTGTTCTTCATCTGCATTCTTATCTACTTCAGATCAGAGTTGTGCAGCAGAAGCAGTTTGGGAGTGTATCTGTTGTCTTTTCCGGATAGGAGAAGTAAGTTCAGTCTTCTGATGTTTGAGGAGTAGAGATTGTGTTCTTGATTTTGGATAAGTGTTGATTTATCTATGGTTTTGGAATCAGCAGTTCAGGACGATTTGGTTGTTGAGTCAGACTTGTCTATAGTCTGATATCCTATTTAGTTTTATAGATCTAGATGAGTAGGAACTCTGTAGCTTCGTAGTTTAGATTGTTTGCAGAGCGAGTATCCCGGTATATATATATACTTGGGGAAAACTCGAGGAAATTCTATCCAGAATTTTGTCTGGATAGTTAAAATTATTTGTTTGGATGATTGGTTGCTATGATTGTTAGCATATGGATGATAGTATATGCTTGTGCTTTGAAAAATTAAATCTTAAGTAGATTATTAAATTACCTTTGTTTAAATTTCGGGGACGAAATTATTTTAAGGGGGGAGGAATGTGATATCCCGGAATTTTGGGCAATAATCAATTTAATAATCTGTATTTAAAATTAAATTGATTGATAATCTTTGTTAATAAATTTGGATTAATTTAATAATCTAATTAAAATAAATATTTAATTTGTGATTTATCTTTTAAAAGGTTAATAGAACGATTGCTATTTATAATGTATATATATAATTATATATATATTGTAAATAGATGAGTTGGTTTGAATTTAACAAATGAAATTATGTTTTCAAAATTCTAATATATTTTGGGTAATTTGGAAATCATGATTAAATTAATATTAAGCTTTTCAAAGTTATTTAATAAATAACTATATAGTTAAAATACATAAGATAAATGTTTTATTTGTTCAAAATATATTTTGACCTAAGTTTGTATATTAAAACAAGTTATAAAATGTTTGTTTTATTCTTTTTAAAATATTGATAAATAAATTTGATTTGTAGAATAAATATGAGAATTTAAAATACAATTAATAAATGAATCATGCATTCATTTAAATAACAAATAAGTTACAACCTCTTGTATAAATTTATTTAAAATGATTAAAAACATTTTTTTTCAAATGATTGTTATATATATTGTTTTTATCTATATAATGTTTTATTTCTTTAAAAATTAGCTATACATACAAACAAGTATTTATAAATTAATTAAGTTTAAAACATTCATTACCTTTAAATAAAAATGCTAATTAATTAAAAGGACATGTGTAAATATATTAAAGCCTAATGTAACATGTGTTAGATGTTTAAACAAGGTAATTAACAAGTGTTGAAATTCAAGCCATGTGTCAAATTTTAGTTTTAATTTTCTTTAATTTTTAATTTAAATCATAAATATAGTTATATAAACTCATGCATTCTTTCTTTCCTTTCCCTTTTTCTCATTTTTCAATTCTAAAACAAAGAACTTTCAGCTGAGAGAAACGTTTCATTTTAAACCATCTCCAAATCACAAATCTGAAAAATCAAATTCTGTAATCAATCCCTATAACATTTGTTTGCATGCAAATCAATTTTCAAAAGCTTTTTCCTCAATCAGTGAAGTAAATCCCTCAAAAATGCATAGCAAACTTCATCTCTTCAAACATGCAAAATCAAAGCCCTGATCCACTTACAAAGGCCTGCATTCAATTCTTTTTCAAAAAAATCTGGAAAGCAAGCAAATCTGCATTCCCTTCCTCAAAAATTTGGAAGTTGGTCACTACAATTTCAATCTGTAGCCTGTGCATTTCTGCAAGAACTGATGCCAGCCTCTTTTCAAAACTAAAGCAATTTTCTTTCCAAAATCTGGAACTCATCTCTGCATTCAATTTATAAAACCAAGGCATTCAGCAGCATTCAAGTTTAAGGTTGATAAAATAATAACAAAAGCATTTCAGCAAAAGCAAGTATAAAGACTTTTCCAAAACTGGTGCTCTGTCTGCATGTTTAAATCAAGTGAGTAACTTTTAAAATTTAAAATATAATTTGGTTGCATGCTAGTATGGTTGAATATAAATGTGTATTGCATGTATATATAAGTGAATGTCTGATGTGAATATTTATTTGTATGCATGTCTGTAATATTCTCTGTTCTTGTTTTCCTGTGAACTTTTATGTTAAAAATAGTTTAAATCTATATAGGAATTGTTATATTATGGTTTGCATGTATGATTGAAGTTGAATATATGTATATATTACTTTGAGTTGTATGTGCATATGAATGTGTATATATATATAAATATGTTCTCTGTTAAATGACAGTCTCAAATATTTCCAAATAAACTCCATTCTCATCATATAAACATTGCTAGGCTTTGATCAATAAAGTGAATTTGATCACATGGCTATAACATCGTTTTTAAAAATAAATTCAAGAGTTGATATTAGGAAATTATTCTAGAAAATAAGATTTTACAGTGGGAATCGAATATAAATCAAAAACCAATAATTTTAATTCTGTGATTTGATCCTATAAACAGATTCTTGTGGTGAAATAATGATTTTTGACATAATTTTTATGATTTTAAAATATGTGAATAGTGAGAATTATCGGAGTTGATCGATTTGGGTATATTTTCGACTCCTGTTGATCGATGGTGACTGGAGGGGTGTGGTTGTTCCTGGAGGTGGAAGATAGTTCAGTGATCACGAGAAAAATAACCGCGAAGGTTATTGATCATTGGAGAAGGCATGGGAAGACGATATTGGGTTTAGTCGCCAGATTTTGTCGTTGGTTTTCTCGAGACTAATGCGATGCCATGGAGAAGTTGGAGATGATCGCGAGAAGGGGGATCGTTGCTTGGGTTCAAGGCGCGGCTCTGGATGAAGGGGCTGGGGTTCCGATGGACGTGATCGTCGTCGCGGTGGAGTTTTTATCGATCGAAGTTGGTTCCAGTTCGATCGATGGGTTCGATTTCGATTCATAAACAAAATCGTTCTACTGAGTGATCGAGGGGATTGTTGAGGTTGAGGGCAACTTGTTGATGGCCGGAAAGTTGACCGGAACGTCGCCGTGGGTTGGTGCACGTGCACGTGCACGTCTGGGTAGGGCTGTTATGTTTTGGGGAAGAAGGGGGCAACTCGAAGCTGTACTCGTGATTTTGGGTTGAATTCTCGAAGTAAATATAGGTAGTGCTCGGGGTAAATTATTGGTAACAGGTTTTAACAGAACCTGTTGTCCTGTTTTTAAATTTTAAGATAAAATTTAAAACTGAGTTTAAATGAAAAGTAAAGTTTTAAATAAGTTTTAAATCTAGTTTTAATCTGGAGTTTAAGTTTAAATCTCAGTTTTCAAATAAGATAAAGTTTTTAAAATTTGAATTGGTTTAACTACTTTTAAAAGGGTTAAGTAGTTTGAATTTTAAATGAAGCTTTAAAATTGTAAATAGGTTTCTAAATCTAAAGATTAATCTGTAATCAAAGTTAATATGTATTTCAATTGTGAAATAAAAAGAAGTTTTTAAATTTAAAATGTTTTAAACCATTTGAATGTTAAAGTGTATTTTAAATTGATTTGAATTTAAAATGAATTTGGTTTTAAATTTCTTTAATTAAGTAAATATTTCTTTAACATGTGATTTAAAAGAATTTAAATGGTTTTAAAACTTTGTTAAAGTTAAATTTGTATTCCTTTTAAATCTTAAATTTAAAATGGAATCTAAAAGTAAATTTAAAAGTAAATTGTTTTAAATGCTTTATTAATGATAATTTAATCATTAATAAGAATAAGTTTTATCTTAAAGATAATTAAGATTTAATAATTTGGGATAAAATAAATTATTAAGTTAATTAAAATGGATAATTAATTTATTTAATTAATTATGATTTGGGTTAATAAATTTAGTAATTAAGGGTTTAAATTGATTAATTAAGATTTAAATTAAATTAATTAAAGGTTAATTAATTAGAAACCAAGGACCATTAATTAGATAAGATTTGATAAGTTAAGATTATTAATTAATGGTTAGGAATAAATTAATCAAGTAATTAAGGATTAATTAAGTTATTGTTAGGTACTTAGTTAATTAAGTAATTAGAGATTAATTTATTGGTAATTAGAATTAATTAATTTGTAATTAATAATGGTTAATTAAAGTTTAATTATTTAAGAAAAATAATTAAAGAATAGTTAATAGTTTAATGTAGATCATTAACTTGGGTTTAATAAGTAATTAATTAATGTGATTAATTTTGATAATTAAATAGATTAATTGATTAAGGTTAATCATTTGTGGAATTGTTTAATTAAGTATAAATACTTAATGGAAGAAATTAAGAAATTAATTACTCATTGTAATCAATTGATTTTAATTTGATTAGTTAAGTTAATTAATTAAGTTTAATTAATTTAAGATAATCAATTAATGATTTGTGAAGTAAGTAATTAATGGATAAATTACTGAAGAAGTAATTAAGGGTAGTTAATTACTTAATGGAATTAATCAAGGGATTAATTAAGAAATTAATTAAGGAATAATTAATTTATTTAAAGAAGTAATTAAGGGTAGTTAATTACTGAATATGATTAATCAAGAGAGATTAATAATTATGTTTTAATTAAAGATTAATTACTTAATGTAATTAATTTAATTAGAGTAATTAATAATAAAATGTAATTAGGGATCGTTAATTAATATAATTAATGATGTAATTAAGAATTGATTAATTAAGAAATAATTAATAAATGAAGTGATTAATTAATGTAATTAATTAAAGATTAATGTAATTAATTATAGTTAATTAATAAATGAAGTAATTAAAGGTTAATTACTATAAGTGGTTAAGAATAATTAATTTGTGAAATTAATTTAATGCTAATTACTTGAATGTAATTAAATGTAATTAATCAAGGATGATTAATTAAGATGAATAATTAGATAATGGTTGATTAATTAATTGATAATTAATTAATAGTGACTTAAGCAAGATTAATAATAATGGAAGTAATTAATTTAAATTTACTTTAAATTAATTAAAGATGAAGTAATTAATTTAATTCATTTTAAATTAATTATAGTATGATTTATAGATCATTGCTTATGTATGGATATATGATATTGTTTACCTTGAATGGTTTGAGATCTCAGATATGAGATAATTGATAATTGATACTGTATGATTTGGATGCATTGGTTGCATAGTAAAGATGATAAGAATTATCTGCTTATAATGATAATGTTGATTATCTATTATGAATCTGTGAATTATCTATCTGTGTGTTAATAGATAGTAGAATTAAATTGTTTTAACCTTTAAAACAACTTGGCCTTAAAAGATACGCTTTGGATTTCGATGAGACCGGGATCGGGTTTCCGTATACCGGAATTCCAGGTCTGGAGACCCGAATACCACATCGATCCAAATTAACGATAGATCGTGAATCTCAAGTGAAGATGAAGATTCAGAGTGCAAGGGTTATTGTTGTTAACTCTGAGGGTGATTCCAAAACGAGTGTAACGAGATAATGCCTTCGGTTTCGTTCGAACCCGGAACGAACTTGTATGGATTGAATGCTTTCAGCACATCGTCAGGCGGACGATGAGCATTCTAAGTGATATGTTCTGATTAAAGGTAATCGTAACCTCAAGCCTCATCAACCGGGAATGGCTAAAACAGGGGAGGTGCAGCAAGGCTTCGTGGGTAGCACCCACTGAGAGCAAGATAGATCCCTGTCTAGAGGTCCCTTTTCTTTTATTCGGCTTAGTGTGTGGTTGGTCGCGCCAACTACGGGATTATCTTGTTCGGAATTATCCAGTAAGGGATGGTTCCGGCTTTGTGTTGCAGGGGAGCAGGCGTACTCCTCGGTACGGTGATCTAGGCCACGTACTGTGACGGGCGGTACCCCAGTAGCCCGGCCATTTTATGGAATCCAAACTCCAAAAAGTGCCGTACGTATTAGTTGTGCCCAACTATGTTGGAATGTGAGATGTAAGCATTTCAGCTATTTCTATATTTTACTTGAAAACCCTAGACCCTATTATAATAAAATCAGATTTCCTATCAAATGTTTTGGTTAGCGTAAGGTAAAAACTTACCCATGTTTATTTGTGGGGAGTCTTACGTGATACCTTTTCTTTCTAAAGGTTTTGAAGTTAAGCAAGTTTAACCTGTTACTCACACCAGACCCATGTCTGACCCAAGTGTTTATTTCTGTTTTATAAACTCTTGGGTACTCAAATTTTTACGAGTAGCCAAGGGATTCAGGTTTAGCTTTGACGAATATTCTGGAGGAGCAATGGAGCAGGAGGCTTTGGCGGTCGTAGATATAGTTTTCCGCTGTGTTGATATCTGTGATAGTGTCTTGTCTTGTATTTGAGTTGTAATGTCTAGACAGATGTTTATAACCGTCTAGTAAGTGATGTATATGCTGTGTAACTCTGTAAATTGTTATATACTATGTAATAGTTTATGTTATTAATATAATTTATTCGTTCCGCTGTGAGATCGTTGTTGTTGTTTCTTTCTTTCTTCTCTTCTTTTCTATTTTCTACCCCTTTCTTTCTTATTAATGATGCGACTTTCTGTGGAGATAAAGTCATGGTCGTTACAGATAGTCTTGCCATACAATAGAGTTTGCATTCACAACTTCTTCAGAGAGTAGCATGGCGTCATTGTCAAAGGAGGGAGTCATGTCAACCGGAATGTACTTCCCCACTTTTCGAGGCTTGTTTTCGAACAGGGAAGTCCATTCAGGTTGACAAGGGAGAGGAGGAGCAACATCAGAAGTAAAAGGTAAGGACGAGCAAACCGGTTGAGAGGAGGAGTTGAAGGGAGGAGGGTCTGGAGGAGTTGGAGAAGGTACTGGACGATGGGAGACAAGCTCAACGTTGACGGGTGGAGGGCTCGAAGCAAAAGAAAGGACGGGGAAGGGACGGGGGTAAGGTTTGGGGAGTGGAGACCACTGCCATAAAAAGTACGAGGTCCTTACCCCCGTCCCTTCCCCCGTCCTTTCTTTTGCTTTAAAAGTTGACTTTAAAGGTTTGGGGAGTGGAGACCACATATTATTAGTATATTTGACTTTAAAAGTTGTAAAAACAATTTAAAAATGATTAATAATTCTACAATATTCAGAAAATTGTGAAACATTTATATCAAATGAAAAATGGCTGAATAGAATAAATATAATTATATATATATGTGTGTGTGGTTTCAAACTTAGATCAAAAGATCATAATGAGGCAATGTAATCATTTAATTATTTTTTTTACAAAGCCATCGGGGTTAACTGGGCCCCTACCAGTTTTATTGCAACACAATAAAAGGGTACATAGAAAAATTGAAAGAAAAGAAAAGAACAAGGAAAATAACAAGGGAAAAACACCAAAAATCAAGCCTATCCAAGAATCAAATCATGAGGGTAAGCTCTTTTACCGTTCTTCAATTGCAAGTAAGTACCAGACTTTACTTCATACCACAACACTTCAACATTCTTTCTTTGGTTTTCAAAAACTATAGCATTCCTTTCTCTCCATATTACACTCATGTATATTTTCAAGCAAACTGCTAAAACCCTACCTCCATCATTCCTCCACCTAGTGGCTTTAAAAATAATACTCCAGTCAATGCTTGAATTAGTTGAAGATAGGTTAATTCCAGTAATATAACTAATTCTAACTAATAAGAAGTGAAGTGCTGGGCAATCAAAAAAAAGGTGCTCTGAAGTTTCATCATGCAGATCACAGAACAGACATTGTGTTGAACAAGCCAAACCATACCTATTCAAAACACTTCTTGTAAGTAAAGCTTGATTAATAACTTTCCACCACATCAGGTTATCTTTTGGAACAGAATCACTTGTCCAAATAACAGGGAACCATTTGGAAGCAGGCAATGGAGCACTAGCAGTAACATGTTTGTAAACACATTTAACAGTGTGTGGCTTCATGTCCCAAACAACAGATGGAACTTGATTATCAGATATGAAATTTTGATGTATTTCACACCACAGCTGCCTAATAAACTGATTGCTATTGTATGGCAACTGCATTTTCCCTTCATGTAAAAATTCATTTTCATTAGCATCATTGTGAATTCCAGATTGCAAAATCTGAGAAAATCACACACTTTGGATAGGATCATCCCTTTTCTAACCCATGGTTCATGCCAGAAACTAACAGCAGTATTAGCATTTACAAGATATTGAATCATAGGAAGGTAGACTTCTCTTAGCTTCAACATATTTCTCCAATTCCAACTGCAATTCTGTGGGATATCCATACACCAAAATTGTTTTCTCTTTATGTTGTAATGCCACGTCCAACTAACCCATAAACTTCCTCTCTTGTTGATGAGGTCATCGAAGTGTTTACTAAAGGCAGCAATATTCCACTTCCTGACATCAATAACTCCAAGGCCTCCTTGTCTCATGGAAGTCTCAATTTTGGAAAATGAACAAGGCATCAGCTTCCTATTGAATACTACCAGTCCAAAAAAATCTATACATGGCAGACCTAATAAGATGTAATAGTTTCACAGGAAGAATCAGAGTACGAGCCCAATAGACAAGAGAGGAAAAAACAACAGATTTAATAAGCACTAACCTACCACTCTGAGTCAAATGCCTATTAGCCCAAGCAGACATAACAGTTGTAATTTTATTGTAAAGTGGTAAACAATCAGCTTTAGTAATTCTTTTTGAAATTAAGGGGAGACCAAGATACCTCATATCAGTTTCCATACAAGAGAAGCCAATATGTTGATGTAATGCAGCAGCATGTACTTCACTGACACCAGCAACTAACATTGAAGATTTATCTTGATTAATAGATAGGCCAGTCATACAGTAGAAAGACTGCAGTGCCTCTATTAATCCACTCAAGGAGGGTAACTCAGGCTTGGTAAACAACATAACATCATCAGCAAGCATTATTGAAGTTATTTTATGATGGGAGCACTTTGGGTGAAACTTTATAAACTTTTGAGAGTATCTTGTCCTAAGTATAACAGTAAATACTTCCATCACCAACAAAAATAAGTATGAAGATATTGGATCACCCTATCGAATACCTTTACTAATTCTGAAATAACCCACAGGCCTACCATTTAAAACAACAGAGAATGAAGGTGTGGAGATGCACACATATATCCAAGACACAAAATTTTTGGGAAATCCCATCACAGCCATTATCCTGACAATAGAGGCCCAGTGTATAGAGTCATAAGCCTTGGATATATGAATTTTAAGAGCAGCTGCAGGGGGCACATTACTTCTACCATAACCTTTTAATAATTCCTGAGCAAGTAGGACATTATCAAGAATATTCCTAGAAGGAATAAAGGCAGCTTGATTGCTAGAGATAACATTTGGCAGAACACTGACAAGACGAGTTGCAAGAATTTTATAGATACATTTGTAAACTACATTACAGCATGAAATAGGCCTGAAGGAGGAGACACTAGTTGGAGGAGTAACTTTAGGGATAAGCACAATATTAGTGCAATTTACTTCCCCAAGTAACTTGCATTTGTTAAAGAAATTGTGAATAGCTTGACAGAAATCACCACCTAGCACACTCCATGTAGATATAAAGAAGGTCACATTAAAACTATCAGGGCCACTAGAAGATTGCTGATTCATGGAGAAAAGAGTAGACTTTATTTCCTCATCAGAAACAGGGCTAATAAGTGAAGCAGCTTCCTGGATAGTAATACATGGCAGAGCAAGGTTTGAAATTTGGTTAAGATCAGGAATGAAACCATTAGTGTTACCAAGCAGATTAGAGAAGAAATCAATAAACGCCTGGTCAACAGTATCTGCAGTTGAAAATAGAGTACCATGATCATCATTAATACTAAAAATATTCTCTCTAGCATGCTTAACCTTTATTGATTCATGATAGAACTTAGTGTTCTTGTCTCCTTCATCTATCCATCTTTTATGCAATTGTTGCCTCTTCATGCTAGCTTCCAAGAAGAGGGCATTGTTAGCCTCACTGAATAATTTGCCTTCTTCAGCTGCAGCATGCACATCTAGAGGATGCTCCATCATATAATCTTGTTGTTTCTTCAGTTGTTCCTTAAGTGAGGTTGACAACATGCTACCAGTACCAAAAGTGATAGTAGCCCATTGTTTGATCGCCTGTTTGATGCTTTTTAACTTCCTGCAAAACTTATACATAGGATTACCATAACAAGAAAATTGAGAGTTAACTTGTGAAACTAAAACAAGAAAGTGCTCATGCTTAACCCAAGCATTAAAAAATTTAAAACTTCTCTTTTCCCTTCTAAAATGGTGACCAAGAGTTAAAATTAAAGGAGAATGATCTGACATTATGGGCCGAGGAAGGAAGACAGGTAGGGAAGGCCAAAGGTTGAGAGCTTGAATATTACTGAAAGCATGATCAATAGTTGTGAAGGTACGAACACCACTACGACTTCTGTTGTTCCAAGAAAACTTTGCTCCTGACTTGTTAACCAAGATCAAGTCAGAATAAAAAACAGCAAGGTTGAGGGGATCAAGATCTCCAGGAATAAGAGGAATTCCCCCAAATTTGTCATTATAGTCAAAGCAGGATTTGAAATCACCCAAAACAATCCAGGGGTGAGTAGATTGTCTTAAAGGAGGCAAGGAGTTGAAAAAAGAATTCCTGGCAATAACAGAGTTGTCAGCATATACAAAAGTGATGTAGTAGGAGGATAGAGATTGATTATCATGGACATGAAAATGGATGGACTGTCTAGAGGTCAGAAGAGGAGAAAGAGTCAACACTGCAGGGTCATAGATAACAAGTATTCTACCATAAGAAGAAATATCAAGGTTATGATGGAAGGACCAATTTAGGTTAATGTATGAAGCTGCTTTAATGGATAATGAAAGATTAAGCTTTGTTTCAAGCAGACCAAAAAGACAAATATTATACTCAGAGATAATTCTCTTAACTTGATCAAGTTTCAAATTACTATGGGCTCCTCTGAGATTCCAAGAAGCAATTTTTTTATTCATTTAAAATTTATTGAGGAAGGTTGGAGTTATTTCTTCTCTTAGCAGATAGAGATCTAGTTTCAATTTTCCTACGAGGCAGAGACTGGGGGAGGATGGTTGTGAGTTTGAAAGGGAGGAGGAAGGATCAAGAGGAGAGCCTGAAAGTGGTTGAGTATTGCAAGAAGGCCAACCAGGCAACTCAATAGAAAAGTTGTAATGTGTAGGGACAAGAGGTTGTACATCAATAGATGATTTGTGCATGGAGGTAATTAATTGAGTAACTTGCAACTCAAAAGTTTTGCACCAGCTTTTGTCAAAATCTGACACAAGAGTATCAGAAAGTGCATGCACTTCAGAAGTATCAATACCAACTTCTTTGCCACTGCTTCGAATGGTAGGAACCTTTATAGGCATTATCTCCACAACAGAATTTGAAGACAGATCTTTATTTACAGGTTCATTGCCATCAACTGATGTAGTGATAGTCAAGGTAGTATCATTGTGTTGTTCTTCACAATTCACTTCATTAGTTATTTCCCCTTCCTCTTCATCATAAGTTTCCAATAAGCCTTGCTCATTCTCTACAGATAGCAGTAAGTTGAACTTGTTATGTGTGGTAACAGTACATGCTAGATCATCACAGAGTGACTTATTCACTTCAACAAGGTCAATTATATTTTCCTCATTTCCATCATGAACAATTTTTTCCTTTGCACCTGGCATCTTCAAAGCAGTGTCTTCTACTTCTTCACGTATAATTGTTTTTTTCCTTATTCTTATTGACTTTTTGCCAGACTTGCTTCACTTTGTCTTGTTTATCAATGTTTTCCCCTTCTTCATCTTGTTCTTATTCACATCACCAATTTTCTGCTGCTCATTAATTTCACAAGGGAGTTCAACATTTCCTTCACATACAACTTTCTTGCAGTAATTAACCAAATGCCCAAACTCCTTACATATAGTGCAAATTTCTGGTTTCCACAAGTAATAAACTTTCACAATCTGTTCAGAACCATCAAGCAATTTTACTGAAAAGCTTTCAGGTAATTCATTCTTTGGGTATACTTCAACCAAGCATTTGGAAAATGAGATACGTTCAAAATTTTCAGTTGATGCATCCATACAAAGAAGTTTTCCAACCCTCGAAGCTAACCAGTTAATACCCAATGGTGACCAAGCATACAATGGTATGTTAGATAGTTTAATCCAAACTGGAACTGCTTTGATGCTACTACAACTATTGCCTATATTTTCATCCCAAGGCTTCACTATAAATAGCTTGTTCCTCATCAGAACTGGGTCAGATTCAGATATTCTTTTCCTATCTTCATTATTAGAGAACTTGAACAAGAACATGAAACCATCAGATTTGACAGAAATAGATCCACTAAGTTTCCAAGCTCTTTTGAGGTAATACAAAACAGTGGAGTATGGAAAAGGGTTGTCAAGAAAAACCCACAAGATATTCTTTCCACATGGAGTTTCCTGCCTTAACAACTTCATCAGGAGGCACAATTGCATCTCCATTGTACTCAAGTTGTATGTCGCGTGGCACATATTTACCAGCATTATTCGGTTTGGCTTTGAAAAGAGAGTTCCAAGCAAATGGAGGAAGGGATTGAGTTAGAGAAGGCAATGGTGGAGAAGAGAGAATGGGAGCTGAAGACTTAGGAGAAGCTTCAGTAAAAAAAGGAACACCGACACAAGGGAGGTTTGATGGATCAGGGTCTGTCAGAGGAAGATGGGATGAAGCAGAGGGAGGTACAAGAATAGGAGATGAAGGACAAGGTTGAAGAGAAGAAGAGGGATGGGACGAGTCAGCGGGAAGAGAACTCAAAGAAGGAGGGGACCCCATTTTTGAAGGAAAAAGCTCTTTTGTGGTTGATATATTAGACATAAATGTATATCACACACACACACACAAACAAATATATTTTATAAGAGGACAACAAATGCATATGCAATCTCATTCTACAGATCATCATATGATATATTAGACATAAATGTAAAATAAAAATTATCCTTTTGAAGATCAGCCTTTGGATGCACCTTGTTTGATGAAAAATCCTATATTTCGTTTGAATCAACTTTTAAACCTTGCAACGATCTATAGAACCACAAATTGATTTATATAGAGGAAAAAGTGAGGATAACTTGATTTATATAGAGGAGGAAGAGGAGACAAATTCTCCTTCTTTTACTATTTCTCCTCTTAATTCTTAGATCTAGATCTAAAATTCAAATCAAAATATCTCCTCCTCTCCCTTGTTATAGTCGACCTAAAATAGGGCTATTTGTGTTTTTAAATAACTGAAACCCATTTAATAATTAATAATATTTAAATCGTATTTAAATGTGCATCGATAGCGTATATCTATAGGTACATATATAACTATATACACACCTAATTAATTACTAACGATATTCAGAAAATGATAATAGCACCTAATACATCAAATAAATAAATATTAATTAATTAAATTAATTTATAATAGTTATAAATTAATTAAATCATGTGGTATCTTGTAGAAGTCAATATCGTGGTTATGCGACTCGTAGGTGTAAATTCGGACAGTAATTAATATTGAACAATTCGAATATAAACGTTCACACGTTACCTTAGCTAATGGTGTGACAGTTTGACCGAATCTATCACTTATAAATCTTTGTCAGTAAGATCCAATTATACAATTTAAGTGGTACATTTTAGTCACGATTATTTACACCAATTCTCTTCATAAACACTATATCACAATATAACTTATGGAATTCAGTTTTAGTCAAAATTCCATATCATCTATATTTAACTTGACTAATCCATAAACAAAGCCCTTTGTTCAACAATAACATTTATTATTAACCATACTACTCTGGCTAGCAATTTTGACTTTTAGTTGACTATAATTGACCGTGATACTAACCTCATACAACTAAGGAGACAAATTCTCTATTGCATAGTGTTCACTTCTAATGCTTCAACCCAAACACAGCTACAGTCTCTCGATGTTCGCCATGCCATGATATAATTATAATTAAAGTGAAGTATCTACATTGAAGCTCAACAATATTCACAAGTTGACAAAACTATGTAACATCGTTACTCCAAGATTTCATGTTTTACCTAGTTGGTATTAACCAACATGAAACTATCAGATGAGTCATTCCATAGTTATCCAATAATGTACGTAACCCTTTGATGCCCCGAGTAGCCATAAGTAATACAATTCCTAATATTTGAAGAGCATTACATACTCTAGTCTCATTGGATGTATTGATAGCCTTTCTCAAAACAACTTGACCAGAAATATTTAAAATAATATGTTATTTTATATTGTGAAAATATTCTCATGATTATGATTCCTTGTAATTATTATCATATAACATGTCATTTAAGGATTTCCTATTTAATATAGTTAAATTAATTAAATTAATTTATATATCACAATATAACAAGTATATAATAGAAAATAAACACCTTTCTTGCGAATAAGATTGACTATAAAGTTAGATATATGTAACAATCTAAATAATTGGTCCTATGACATACCCCTAACTCTCTGAGTTATTTCCCAAGCTTCCATCTAGCTTGGTATAAAAAAATAAAATAAAAGTGTAAAAAGAGGAAAAATGGTAAAATGGCGGTGTGAATGGAGAAACAACGGGTGTAGGAATTTTGAAGTTTTTCTGGGGTGCAAAAGAAGAATAATGGGTTGCAATTAGCCTGGACCTTGGAAAGGAACTATGCTTGATGTTGTAGCAGGTTATTGAGACACTTGGAAAAGATGCGGGGGACTTAACATGTGATTTTATAATGTTAGGAATCATATAAAATTCTTAGTTGATTAATGTTGATACTTCTGGAGGTAAAAATTGGCATAGCTAATTGATGTGAAGAAAAGTTAAAAGAACTTTCATATTATGAACTTGATTGATATTGCTTTTGTACATAGATATCCTTGTCAACTTATTAATGTAAAGAAATGTTATAAGATCTTTTATTCTAGGAAATATGATTAATATTGCATAATTTATATGTTAGGCAACTATTTTAGATGGTGAGAAGTAAGGATCTTAATCTATTCATTTTCTTTGAATTCATTTCCGTACATGATTTTCTAATGGAATTTTCATTTAAAGGGCTTCTCAATGTAGGGTAATAAATTTCAAGGGCAACACTTCAAAATAATTACTTTTAAGGACAAATCATAAAAGAAATTATCATTTTAAGGGAAAATGATAAATTTCAGTACAAAGAAAAGGATGATCTAATGTATCATTTTCCTATAAAATGATACATATTTAATCATCCATCATTTAAAATAATTATTTCGAAGTGTTATCCTACAAATTTATTCCCTCAGGTTGAGAAACCCTTCAACCTGATTCCAATTTCGTAATTGTACTCAAACGAATCATATCAAATGACCATAAAAGGATAAAACATAATAATCACCAGGTGTGTGACTATTATTTTTCTCTAACTCATTTTTCTTCTTCCGTTGTACTATTACATTGTTATATCTATTATATAGTATAAGAGCACATTTTTACCATCATCAATGAAAGATTCAACCACCTCACCAATCACTCCAACCCAGAAACTACTAAGTCTGATGTTATAACCATCCCAGAGGCCACCACTTATCCTTATATACCATCCACAGCCTCGATGGCTCTAGGTCCAAATCATCTAACCCACTCCAAAATCTAAAACGTTTAATCATAATTAAGTTGACAAGATAAAACTATCGTCCTTTTGATAAAGTTAAGGTGTGCCCTAGGGATAATTATGTAATGTGATTATATAATTTAACTCTTAGAGTGAATCTTGTTCGGAATAAAGTTAGTTTTTGGTTTTTTTTTTCTATTGTATTTTGGATATACATAATATTTTAGATACATTAAATATATAAAATGGAAAATCCTTAAGAAACACATTAATCAATTTTAGTTATGAATGTGTTCATGACCATAAGTATTGAATCATGTAAAATAGATACTTGTCTTTAAATCAAAGATGGAGCTAGGATTTCATATTGACCCGGGCTAATAAAAATTTTTCTACGTCAAAATAAATACTAATACAATAAATAAATATAAAAATGAACATGTAAATCATTTTAACCAGCATTTATCAAAGTGCGGATAAATCGATTTAACAATTATAAAACCGTGGACATGTATATTAAACTTGACCGTTAAACAATTCCAATTAATATCAAAGGAAAAGTGATTACCGATCAATTGATTCAAAAAGTTTAGTAAATTAGGGTTTTATAATGAGAAATGAGATAAACTAAAGTTTTATTCATTGAAAAATAACATATAAGTAGCACCATGACAATTTTAACAATAAAATTTAAATGTGAGATTTTTAACAAAAACTTTGATTTTTTTCCATTTTTCTTTTGGATTGCTCTAAAAATGAATGGATACTCAATAGGTGGGATGACTAACTTGTTAAATAGTTTAATAGACTAAATTAACATTGACTTTGTTACCAGTCTTTTCTGTTGAAGTCTATGTTATAAGTCATTTCATATGTTAAAGAATATGGACCTGGGCTGTAGCCCAGGTATGCATAGGCATACATCCGTCCCTGCTTTAAATGTTTCTAATTAAGGTACCGAGAATGAGATATCGATATATTCGTAGAGACTAGTGTATATTGTCGGATCAGGTGCTTTAGCAACGGGGTAAAGGAGGAAATTTCAACAAAATTCCTTTTATTTATTTGTACTAGATCTTATTTGCGTTTACATGAATAATTTCTTAGCATAAATCATATTTAGTAAATATTAATTAATATGGAGTTTATTATTTGAATTTAATGTTATATAAATTTTTGAACAAGGTTTCTATAATACCTTATTAATAACTATAAATAGATACAAATGTACACACACGCATTTATACAATTAAGCCTAGCCAACACCTTTTTTGGCAAGCCCAATATATATAAAACTCATAGACTTAACCCTTATTCTCTTGTATAAATAAGCCCACCATACCAATGGCCCAAAAAATTCAACATTTATCTGCATTCGCGAACCTTCCTTGATCGACCTAGTCACTAACTATTTTCTCATCACATAACTCATCTCCTTACCCAAAAAAACAGCTTAATATTCCACGTTCCATTAATGGCAATAGCTTTTGAAAAAAGTTCCATTTTTCACTGCTTTAAACTTCCTCCCTTGCTGCTTTCTATTTGCATCCACATGAAACATAAGCTTTTTCTACATGCCTCTTTGTTTCTACACTCAACCGACCCCTTTTTCCTTTTGTGCTTGCGATTTGTCTAAAGTGACTCAGATATGAGAATTCCTTGACTGAACTAGTGAGTGTTACCTATTCTGTTAATTTTATGATGATTATGTATGATATTTTCACCGCAAATGATTAACAGTCATTGTTTTTGCGTAGATCAACTGCACTTTCTAAATAGGAAGCACAAAATCCCCTTTGTTGCTTATATATATATATTCATATTTTAGTAAATTCTTCCACCTTGATAGCTTGCTTACTTGTCTTTCTGTTACTAGATCCACAACACCTTTTTCATGATGATTTAGATAAGCATTGTCTTTCTGAACATGAGATGAATGCTCATGTTAATACTTTAGCAAAAAAACCTATTATGATATTATTTTTATAGTGTTAAGAGATTTGATGAAAGAAAAGGTAACGAAGAAAAATGATAAATAGGATACATGGTACTTTGCTTGAGTAACCTTAAGCACCACTCCCTCCAAGCCTCTAACAGAATGACCATCTAATTGTGAACCTTGTCTAACAAAGAAGCGAGGGGGTAGGGGATAAGTAGTAGATAATTGTATCCATTCATTACAAATATCTGCATCTAAATTGTTGATGTAATATCTATGCCTGAATTTCGATGATTTGATTTTTGTAATATCTGCTACCACAATAGACAAGAGCCTTTCTTTTCTAGGTTTGTTTGAACCAAAGATGTGATTATTTCGCTTCTTCCAAATTTCTCATATACGGGTTGAAATGGCTATGCCGGCAGGTAATCGCTTTTGCATTTGTATTTGAATTTGGATGAAATATTATTTATCTTTGATTTTAATGTAATCTATACTATATTATTGTTAGTGAGTTGAATTTCAAGTTCACACAGGCCCTCTTGAAATTTGGCAACTGAACAGTCGCATTTTTAATTTCTTTATATTCCAAACTTTAAAATGTGATAACTTTTTCTACATTGATTGGATTTAAGAATCGTTTTCACTATTAAATCTCAAATTTAATTTGCTTTCGAATGATATCCATTGTTGATAGCTAAAAATAAATTTTTTAAAATCATAATTTTATATAGCAACTTTAATTGCACAAGTATTTTGTGCCACCGCTGTGTACCGCGTTTCTGTAACAGCATTATTATGATGATCATAAACATTACATAGTAGTTTTACCTAGATTATTAAAATGTATTTATTATCTTTTAACATATTTGAAAGGAATATTTTTTTTGAATTATACAATTATGGTTGCCTTTGAATATTGTAACTACATTATGTAATAAAGTAATAATCTTGATTGTGTTTGATAATATTCAAACTTAGTGCAGTTATAATGTAACCCCATCAAAAAATGGTGATATAATTTATAGGCATTTTTTGAATTAATTTAACTACGTTAGTATTTTTTTATTGCATTTACTATTGATGATTTTGACTATATTTGATAATTTTATTCAATTTTAAAACAGTTATAAATTAATGAAATTAAGAAAACGCAATTATAATTTACCAGCAAGTTTTGGGTAAATTTAACTATATTTGAAGATTTTTAACCACATTTATGTGATGAAGTAATAAATTTGGCTACATTTCAGGAATTTATTCAATCTTAATACAATTAAAATTTAACTACATTAATAAAATGCAGTTATAATTTAATGACAATTTTGAATTATGCATGGTAGAAATTGAATATTTCAGCTATATTTATGTGATGTAGTAATAATTTTGGTTGTACACGATGATTTATTCGAGCTTACTGTAGTTAAAATTTAAATGCATTAAGCAAAAGCGGTTATTATTTTGCAGTATTTTTGGAATTAAGCAATTATTGTTTTTGAATATTTTAACTGCATTTGTGTGATGCAATACTAATTTAGCTGTAGTAATAATTTTGTTTGATGTTAACGATAGTTATTTAACCGCATTATGAAAATATAATTGAAAAATGAATTTTGATTTTTGATAGCTTGAGATGATTAAATAATGACTTCACATAATTAATGCTTGATTCAACCGTGCAGCTCAATGTTTAATACATTACTTCCAGGTTTGATGACATAATTTGGCTAAGTTTACTCAATTTTGTTTACAATTACGATGATCAATAATACAATAAACATATAAGTTGTTGTATTCGGGCTTAAGGTAGATGCACAGTTTAAGTGCTGGGTCAAAACATGTGTTGTAGTGAGAATAATGTTGATAACCACCTAAAAGAGTTTATTTTTTATTTTTTGCAGTAAATTCTAAAATCACTTGCACCACCACCATCGGAAAACTTCTAGAAAACAATTGATGAATGTATCTTTGTATAGATGATTATGTAGTCATAGTTTGATTATTAGATATAGTTAATAGGTCAGACGAGCAGTAAGAGAATTTAGTAATAATACTGCATCAATGACACTTTTGCCTTTTTTGGCTGCAGGTACAAATACCTTCAATGGTTAAAATAATTGACTGATGTAATGCATCTATCAAGGCCAAGAAAACATCACCTATTTGCGCTCAAGCCAATATCATACACGCGTTGCTAGCAGTTATTTCTGAGGCTAAAAAATGAATGGACTTCTCACAATTGTTCTCTTCTGTATGTTTTGGATATTTTCAAATATTGGTTACTGCGACCAGGTGTATGCCATGTTTTGTACCCTGCATCGACATAGATCAGATTCGGTGAACAATAGTAATTTATATTGGAACCCATGTTATTTTCTTATTGCATCATCATTTCTATTTCAACTGAATCTTCTGTTTAACTACTTTTCCCATGTACTACATCTGTTGCTTTTTTCTTTTTTCTTTTGCTCCCTTTTTTCAGCTGTTGACAAATACTTTTCCTGACTGTTTACAAATTTCATCCTATTACTATATTTCTCCCCATTGCAAAAAACTTTTGTTACTCTTATTTAATTGAATTGAACTACACTGTGTCTTTGTGTTTGCAGTTCACAGTGAGTACTTCAACTATATATATGCACATTGAAGCAGCTGTGTAATTGCAAAAGCAACAACATTGGCGTTATATGCCACAGTGAATATATCTATGCATTAGCGGATAAATTTTTAACACATTATCCTCTAAATAGTCTGTGAACTTTAACATATTCACTATAATTGTTTTGTTCGATTTTAATTGTGATTATCATAACAAAATATATCTATGTATTTTTTATCCTACCAAATTGTTATTCATGATGTAACACTATCGTTCAACAATGTTTTTTCATTACCACCGTATTAAATTTCTTATACATTTGGATATGACCTATGCAACAACAATATTTTTTCAACATCCGTGTGCGAAGCACGGGTTCGCACTAGTTATGTCTTAATGCGCGGCTAGCCACTTCGATTTTGACGTGCACCATTTCCAAATATAAGCGGAAAACTTGCATTGGAAGAACAAGCGGTCTCTGTTTTCTAGATGGTTACTACATGCAGTGCCGGCTCTAACAATTGGGTTGCCCTAGGCACGGGGCAGAAAATGGGGAAAAAAATTATGATGCCCATAGGAATTGAAGTCTCAATCTCATGAAGGTCAAGTTAATGCACAACCACCTGAGATAATGAATCTTTGCTAAATAATATACACAAACACATAGATGTTTAAAATATATTATTTATAATAAGTATAAATTTTTCCGTACTGTTGCCCTCGTCGAGGGAGGTTGCCCCAAGTGACTGCCTGCTCGGCCTGCCCTCGGAGCCGGCCCTGACTACATATTACACAATTGAGATCAACTAGTATACATTTTATTTAAAGTCTGTCTTTACTCAGCAATGTATTTGTTATAGCTTTGTAAAGACATACTACCATTTTAGAGCAATGAATTCTGTCCTATATGAATTTAGCCCATCCCACCTTATCAAATTTAGTTTTATTTCATTCTAAACTAATTTGAAAGAGTAATTCCCACTTTTATTCCAGTTCCATGCCTAGTAATCTTTATTTCTATCCTCTTATATTTTTATCGCTTGATTGTTATCTCTGACTACACCCAATAAACTAAATCTACCCACATTCCAACCACCTTCATTTAAAATGTCTTCCACTAATTCTGACTAGAGTGTCATGTCCCAACCTTTCAACCAAACTACGTCCTTAAGTTTATAGATAAAACCACGTGGAGGCAATTTTCCCGTCAACTATTCTTCTATCAAGGCATTGTATAGCATCTTTCCCGATTCTAAGAAGGCACTTCCATGTACCAGGATCATCATTTCTTGCACTCTTGTCCTAGAAGGATTGGTCCCTGATGTATTTATGGTGGATCCAATTTTCTTGTATCTCCTCTTTGTTAATGACTCTCCATATAAGCTTAATTCCCTATTGTTTTGTTTACCTCCTCAAAATCTCTTAAGCCGAGACCTCTTTCCGCTTTCTCTTTATAAATAGTGCTCCAAGGAATTCTACTTAGTTCACCTTCCATAGGAAATTCGAACTTCTCACCATTTTGTTGATGGTAGCTTTCGGTGAAGGGAACACTTGCATCTAGAATTGAATGATAGGGTTGATAATGGATTTCAGTAACTCCAATCTGCCCGCAAAACTGAGTTGGCAGCTTCCCATCCTTGGATCCTTCTTTCAATTTTCTATGTCATGTTTTCCAAATTGCAATGCTTCAAGCTAGGGCTAGATAGGGGATCCTTAAGTGCCTGATTCGTTACTTACCCTTCCCAATCCCCAAGATATTATGCACCTCCTTTTTGTTCTCACAACCTCCTCTAAGAAATACATTAGATTTATGATAGTTAGTTTTAAATTCGTTAGATTACCTATCTTGTTAAATATATCTCTAATCGCTCTTTCGCTATCTACATCATCTTTTGCATAAATGATAATGTTGTCGGCGTACATTATATGTGTGATGCAAAGCCCATTATCCATTCTATATGCTGGTTTGAAATTCGCCAACCTAACTGCTTTGTCCATGAGAATTGTGAAACATCCATCATGATAGCAAACAAAAAGACCGACAGTGGGTCTTCTTGCCTCAGCCTACATGTAACACCCCGGATTTTTGATAATATTATTTAGGAGATTTAGTTAGTTAAACTAAATAAATTATTGTGTTGATTAGGGGATTGAGATCTGATTTAATTAAGGTAGCCATGTCTTTAAAATTAATGAATTAAAAGAGAGTTTAAAATGAATTAGAGGAGGGGTATTATGGAAAAGAGGCCATCCCTATATCCCTTAACCTAGATCGTGTATCATTTTACACGTTCATTATATTTCAAAATTTTAAAAATCAAGGCCGACCACCATTAACAAGGAAAGGAGAAGAGGAAACAAAGGAAAATCTTAAAAAAAAGTAAATTCGAATCAAACCCATTCAAATCTCAAGCTCCTTAATATCTAAAGCAAAGGTGAATAATGTTTACATCTCTATATTTTTGTGGTTTCGGTTTTAAGATTAAACTCGAATGATTTTGCAAAGATTTTCCATGTTTTTGAATGATAAAATGATTATATATACACATTGATGATTTATTTATGTTCGTATAGATTGTATGACATGTTTTAAGATGAAAACCATATTAAATGACATCTGTTAGCCTTGCGAATTTTTATGGTGATCTAAAATGATATTTTAGAAATGAGTTTCAATTTCTAGATTTTTCTGAATTTTGTGGAATTATTATGAATTTTCTAAGGAAGAAAATGGTATTTTGGATTATAAAATTATTTACAGGAAAAATAATTCTTGTTTGGATCCGAAAATTTTATATGTTGAAAAGAACGTATTAATTGATTTTTTGGAGTTTTTCTAGAATTTTATAAGATGATTTAATAGTTATATACAATTATTTAAGGTATGAGACTAAAATGTTTTATATAATTATAAAGGAGAAATGAGCTTTTTCAAAAAGTGTTTAAATTTCTAAATAAGGAAAGTCGACAACATTTTTGAATATAAAAGTCTGGCAACCAATTAGATTTAGACAAATAAGGCGGGATGGGTACAAAAGAACTTTTCTAAAGTACAAATAAATAAGATTTTCACCATTTCAACTCTTTTGGCAAGAAGTTCTGCCTCTATTCCAAACCTTCCAACAAAGTCTGTAACAACTTGTAACTTTTTTTTCATAATTAAAATATTGAACTTAATAGGATTTTAGGATTTTATATTGTGTGAAATTAAAGATTTATGATTTTTTAATAAGAAAACAAATAAAATGTAATTTAATAATGTGATTTAATGTAATTGATAACTATTTTAATGTAATATCAATTAATTGAAATGATTGTAAAGTAAATTTGGTTAGAAACTATAAATAGGGGATAAATTGAATGTGGGGTTCAAATGTTGTAATTATATGTTATTAATCGGAATATGAAAATAAATTAACTAGTATGTAAATTTAGTGGCTTTCATATGTAAACAATGAGCTTGGAAATGTGTTTGCAATTGTAAGTTGTAACAATTGTTTAATTATCATTTCACTATTTAATCCGTTGAAATTAAATTGGAAATCAATTGCAATTAATCTAATTAAATATTGCAGTTAATATGAATTAAAATGACACTGTAGAATATTGATGAAAATAGAATGTAAACCAATGTTAGTTATATTCATAAAGTAAAAATTGATTGAATAATAAGATGTAAATCAGAATAAATGAATTTATTGGAATTTAAATTATAATTAATGAAATTATTTCAATTGAAATTGAACACTGTAATTAGTGCAATATTTTACAATGGATTTGACATGGAAATTTATTTTAAAAGATTATAAGTTACTAGGTAATCAAAAATGATAAAAATTGTTAACTTTTAAATTTAGATTCAAAAGGTTAATTAATCAATTTAATAATAATTTATTTAACCAACGCGAAAATAGCCATTTTGGCCACTGTCTCGGATTTCGACGAAATTGGTTTCATCAGATCCGTAACAGTGAATTATTGTAGGATTTCAAGTTTCGTAGCGATCAGACTTGTCGTTTGATCGTGCGGGCTTGAAATGCGTAGAAATCAATTTAATGAAATCAATTTAAATAAGCTGATTTTAAAAGCTAACTTCTGTATACAATGGAATTTGTATTTGAAACTTGTTCCATTGAGTTTAAAAATATCGAAAACATCTATTTCGATATATTGGATAACCCACTTTCGTTTCGGAAACAGAATGGGCTTTTCGGGTCGTTATTGTCTATGTTATTCATTCTTATCCAGATCTATCCATATAAATAGCTTTCTTTCCTAAACCCTAGCAGCTTTTCATTTCTCTATACGTACAAATTTCTATACCCTCTGTTCCTCTTCTCTAATGTTAGGAAAAAAAGGAAAAAAGAAAAAAAAACTAGTCTCAAATTACAAGTTTATCAATAATTTCAACTCCCTAAATCAGCCGCCGTTCAACATCCTAAACGATCCGACGTCCCTCATCGAACGGTGCCGCTCCAGTCACTTTCAGACATCATCACCAACTGCAAAGTTGGAGAGCTCGGCAGGATAGACTCGATCAACGACTATGATCTTCATCGGAGCACCACAATGCCGTCAATAGCCCCCTGAAGCTGTAGCAGTTAGGCTATTTTTCACTCGATTGATGTTGCTAGGGGGTCGTGGCTGGCGTTGTGAGGAAGGGCAGGGGGAGGTGCATCTCAGGTTGGAGTACGGCGGCGTCTGGGCATGCCGAGGTGGCACGGTGATTGGAAGTGTTGGGTTCATTTTTTTTCTTCCTACCTGGCAACGCGTGCGTTTGTGAAGATAGATGAGCGGCTAATCGTGATTAGACTAAGGTGATTAACGTTAATAATATAATTTATTATATTCAATTGTCTTAAATTTTGTCGATGTCTTATAAATTTGTATCTCCTTCGTGCGAGTTCGAATTGGCATGCGGTCTGTGGCGTTGGATTCGTATCTACGAGCTCTAAGTTATGAACTTAGATTCGTATTATTTGTGTCTGAATTTTTTTCAGATTCAATCAAAGGTGAATGTTTTAACCCACTCACAACTACTAAATTGTCTTATGTTAGTTAAATTGAATCTATGATGTGACTAGAAGTTGATTGATTGCTATTGATATATTTAAATGGTCATTCTAGTTAAATCTGACTTTTGTTGAATATAATTGCCATTTAATTTAATATTGAATTCTAAATTGCCAGTTAATACCTGTTAATGATAATCAGTCAAATTGTTGTCATATATTGGTTGATTTGAATGATGATTGTTATGGATGTTTAATTGTTGATATTAGATGATTGAATGTTATACTTATATGTTGTTATCACACTGCAAGTTCCCTTAGTTTATTGTTAGTAAATCACTATGGGTTGAAATGATACATACCCGAACGATCTATAGATTAGGGAAAAATCGTTATGGGTTGAAATGATAGACTCGAGCGATTTTATGGATTTTGAATTTTAACTCGAGATTGCGGGTTGAAATGATATATACCCATAAATTTTAAATTATTGCGGGTTGAATGATAGATATCCGTATCACTTGACCATAGGGTAGAAAATTATATATGGACACCGGATTGGTTAAATTAAATGATTTTAAACCCTAAATTTTTGAATTTAGTTAAATGATATTTTGGAATAAAATTTGATTTATATAAACTGAATTATTTTCGAAAATCCAAGATTTAAATGTTGAAATTGAAATTGGTTTAAATGAATTATTTAAAGAATTGAAATTTAAATTTTAAAGATGAATCTTGAGATATAAATGAAATTTATCAAAATTGAGTTATCGTAACCGTTTGAATATTTAAACTTTGAAATCTACTAAATTTGAAGTAGTTTAAATCTGGATTTGAAATCGATATAGATTTAAATGGTTTTATTGAGAATTTGAATTGAAGTTTAAATTGAGTTTCGTTGATTTAAATGCTGGTTCTGGTCCAGATTTGTTAAAATGGAAGAAACCGTTGATTTGATATTATTTCCAAATTAATTATTTTAATATAAACTGTTTAAAATATATTATTTTAAATTCAGATTTATTTATATTTTCAAAATATTTACCATATAAACCATTTCAATAATCAAAACATTTTATATTAGATTATTTTAATCTATTTAAACAATTTTAATCTATTTTAAACTATTTTAACCTTTTTAATATATTTAAACTATTTTAATCTATTTTAAACCATTTTAACCTATTTAACCTATTTAAACTATTTTAATCTATTTTAAACTATTTTAATCGATTTAAACCATTTTAATCTATTTTAATCTATTTAATCTATTTTAAAATATTTATATATACCATTTAAACTATTTTTAAAGTATTTTTTTAAACTATTTAAAACTATTTGATCGTTCAGGCTCGAAACGCGTAGAAATCAATTTAATGAAATCAATTTAAAATAAGCTGATTTTAAAAGCTAACCTCTATATACAATGGAATTTGGATTTGAAACTTGTTCCATTGAGTTTAAAAATATCGAAAATATCTATTTTGATATATTGGGTGACCCACTTTCGTTTCGGAAATGGAACAGGCTTTTCGGGTCGTTATTGTCGTTTTGAACCAATTCAGAATGTTATTCATTCTTATCCAGATCTATCCTTATAAATAGCTTTCTTTCTTAAACCCTAGTAGCTTTTCATTTCTCTATACGTACAAATTTCTATACCCTTTGTTCCTCTTCTCTAATGTCAGAAAAAAAAGGAAAAAAGAAAAATAAAACTAGTCTCAAATTACAAGTTTATCAACAATTTCAACTCCCTAAATCAGCCGCCATTCAACATCCTAAACGATCCGACATGCCTCATCGAACGGCGCCGCTCCAGTCACTTTCAGACTTCATCACCAACTGCAAAGTTAGAGAGCTCGGCAAGATAGACTCGATCAACGGCTACGATCTTCATCGGAGCACCACAATGCCGGCAATAGCCTCCTGGAGTTGCGGTTGTTTGGCCATTTTTTTCTTGATTGAGGTTGCTAGGGGGTCGTGGCCGGCGTTGTGAGGAAGGGCAGGGGAAGGCGCATCTCAGGTTGGAGTGTGGTGGCGTCTGGGCATGCCGAGGTGGCGCGGTGATCGGAAGTATTGGGTTCGTTTTTTTCTTTCTGCCTGGCAACGCGAGCGTTTGTGAAGATAGATGGAGCGGCTAATCGTGATTAGACTAAGGTGATTAACGTTAATAATATAATTTATTATATTTAATTGTCTTAAATTTATCGATGTCTTATAAATTTGTATCTTCTTCGTGTGGGGTTAGATTGGCACGCAGTCTATGGCGTTGGATTCGTATCGACGAGCTCTACGTTATGGACTTAGATTCGTATTATTTGTGTTTGAAATTTTTTCCAGATTCAATCAAAGATGAGCCTTTTAACCCACTCACAACTACTAAATTGCCTTATGTTAGTTAAATTAAATCCATGATGTGATTAGAAGTTGATTGATTGCTGTTGATATATTTAAATGATCATTCCAATTAAATCTGACTTTTATTGAATATAATTGCCATTTAATTTAATATTGAATTCTAAATTGCCAGTTAATACCTGTTAATGATTATCAGTCAAATTGTTGTCATATATTGGTTGATTTGAATGATGATTCTGATGGATGTTTAATTGTTGATATTGGATGATTGGATGTTATATTTATATGTTGTTATCACACTGAAGTTCCATTAGTTTATTGTTAGTAAACCATTATGGGTTGAAATGATACATACCCGAACGACCTATAGATTAGGGTAAAATCGTTATGGGTTGAAATGATAGACTCGAGCTATTTTATGGATTTTGAATTAACTCGGGATTGCGGGTTAAAATGGTGTATACTCGTAAATTTTAAATTATTGCGGGTTAAAATGATAGATATCCGTATCGCTTGACCAAAGGGTAGAAAATTATATACGGATACATGATTGGTTAAATTAAATGATTTTAAACCCTAAATTTTTGAATTCAGTTAAATGATATTTTGGAATAAAATTTGATTTATATAAACTAAATTATTTTTGAAAATCCAAGCTTTAAATGTTGAAATTGGAATTCGTTTAAATGAATTATTTAAAAAATTTAAATTGAAATTTTAAAGTTGAATTTTGAGATATTGATGAAATTTATAAAAATTGAGTTATTGTAACCGTTTGAATATTTAAACTTTGAAATCTACTAAATTTGAAGTAGTTTAAATTTATAGTTTAAATATGGATTTGAAACCGATATAGATTTAAATGGTTTTATTGAGAATCTGAATTGAAGTTTAAATTGTGTTTCTTTGATTTAAAAGCTAGTTATGGTCCAGATTTGTTGAAATGGAAGAAACAGTTGATTTGAATATATTATTTCCAAATTAATTATTTTAATATAAACTATTTAAAATATATTATTTTAAATTCAGATTTATTTATATTTACCATATAAACCTTTTCAATAATCAAACCATTTTATATTAGACTATTTTAATCTATTTAAACTATTTTAATCTATTTTAAACTATTTTAACCTATTTAATCTATTTTAATCAATTTTAAACTATTTTAACATATTTAATCTATTTGATTTAATCTATTTTAACTATTTTAATATATTTAAACTATTTTAAAACCATTTTCATCTATTTAATCTATTTTAAACTATTTAAACCATTTATGACTATCTAAACTATTTTCAAAATTTTAAACTGTGCAAGGCTGAATTGTTTATATTTAAATCTTGGATTTAATAGAGAATATGGTTAAATGATGTTATAATCTAAGTTGGAAATTGAAATGATATTTTCTAGTGAAATGACATATTTGAGTAAATATGATGATTTTAAAATGAGGGTTTAACCTATTTTGTGGGTATGATTTCGAAAATGAATATGATTTCGAAAGTGATATGATTTTGAGAATATGATATTTTGATATCAATTATGAATTGATTTTGGAAATGTAAAAGAACCATCCGGTATGAAATAAGTGTTTGGTTATTAAAGAGACCGGGATCAGATATTGTCATACTCTTTGCTAATACCGAAAACCACTTTAACAACTGTGCACGTGGTAGAGATTCCAGAATGAAGTAGGCTGGTTTGATGAACGATTCTGTATGAGGTAATTGCGTAGCCCTGACTTCCTCGAGTCAGCTTGATGTGACTAAAACAGGAGCCATGTCAGGCCAAGTGGGGTCACACCCCCTATCGGGCACATTTCTTCGATACCATATTTATTGCTTTGTGATTGATTTGGTGGCCACCCCTCGATTTTGATTATGGAAGTGTGTCTCGAGGTGGGCGGTAGTAGCTATGCATTACCACCAGTTCGGATCCGCAAAACGGTAGTATACTACCGTGGGCATTGCCTCATGTGCCTTTTCACATGCCTTATCGCGCCCACTACGAGTTTGCTTTGTACCGTACCAATGGAGTGCTCACTGAGTAAACCACCAGTTTGGTGGAGCTTACAATATCTGTATAGACTACGGGAATACATAAAAAATGTGTTAAGGGGGATATGGGTAACGCCTTAATGCTATTTTAATATTATACTTTAATGATAGACATATTATAATAGCGTATATTACTACATAGTGAATAGTTTAATGGATCCTTAGGAGATGGCAATCCCGAACATCTCTTAAGTTATTGCATGCACGTTAGACACTGGATAGGAGATGTAAAACCCCGTAAACATCTCTGAAGCCGTTACACTCATATTTATTTACTGTTTATTTAACTTACATAAGATCTTTTAGTTCTGACTCGAGTGTTTTGTCTTTTCATTACGCTCGGGTCAACCTGAGCATTTCAGTGTTGAAGACTACTTTTCTGGAGGACGAAGACGAAGATTTAGTATATTATTCTATCTATTATATTTATTCCACTGCATCATGTTGTTCTGCTGCATTATTAATTTATTTATTTCTGTTGTATGTGTAACTCTGATTTGTATTGTAAAAGTGTAATCAAATGTATTTGTAAAACAGCTTCATGAACTGTTTATTTGATTATTATATTTTGTCATTCCACTGTGAGATTTTGTGTTTTGTTTTTTTTTTCTTATTTACCCCATAACAATCCTTCCTTTTGAATGGTTTGGAATCGATATGTGTAGTTGATTGTCGATTTAAACTTTCCAAAAAGGCGGGTCGTTACCAAGTCGAAAGGTATCAAACCTTTCGATCAGGTCAATAATCAATGCACATGGTATTAGGCAACTGGTACGTAGTGAATTGAAAGGAGTCGAAAGGTTTAGGGTCGAAGGTTAGAGCTTTTGAAAGAGATGAAACTTTGATTTGGTTTTAAAGAAAATACGCCTGCTAGCTTTCGACAAAGAGATTTCAAAAATGTCAAATGGTTTAAAGAAAAGGTTTTGATTAGGTTGTTTCTTGTTTTAATTGAAACCTTTCGACAAGGTCGAAAGGTAAAGCTTTCAACAAGGTCGTATGAAACCTGTCGACTGATTCTGTGATGACCACAAATCCATACCCTTTGAATCGACAATGAACCATATGTGTCCAAACAAAATTGAACGGAATGATGGAAGGTCAAGGAAAGAAGAAAGAGGGTGAGAAGAAAGAAAGAAGAAGAAACAGAAAAAACACAGAATCTTACAATCGCAGCGGAACAATATATAATATATAATAACTGATCTTTATACAAAGAAACTGTAACTGTTAATATATATACCATCATCATAGTACAACAATCAACAAATCCAATTGGACAGTTATAATAACTAGTCCTCACAAGTGCTGAATATAAAGCCTACACAACACAACGGAATATAATCAAGTACATGGAATACGCTTGAGAATCCTCCAGCTCATCTCCTGAGCTCCATAGCATCCTAACCTGAATCTGTAATACTCGGTCTGTCCCGAGCATTATAATAAAATAACACCCGAGTCAGTTTGGAAAACCAGCGTGAGAAAACACACTCAATTTGAATTATTATTGTTATCAAAATCCTTTGGAAACAAAGGTATCTCGTAAGAGCACGCCACACATAAATACGATGGGTTTTTACCTTAAGATAACCAAAATATTTTATATCAAAATCATCTGATATTATAATAGTGTCTATAGAAAATAAACTATAAAATAGCTGAAATGCTTGCATCTCACATTTCAACATATTTGGTATACAACAAAAACCGTACAACATTATTGGAGAATGGATTCCATACAATGACAGGGCCACTGGGGTACCGCCCATCACAGTACACCTCTAGAAAAATGTACCGAGATCGAACCTATCGATCCCTGCCAACATAGGACTGGCCTACCTCTTGCTGGATAGTACCGAATATGTTATCACCCCGGGTGTTCCCACCCTATCGAGCGCTCTCTTTTCAATGCACAACCATATCCATAATTATAATATAGTCGAGGGTATCCAGAAAGGTGATAACATACCCTACTTGGGTGCGACCCACTTAGCCCTGCTACATCTCCCTTGTTTTAGTCATTCCTAGTTGATGAGGCTTGAGGCTACGTATTACCTTACATTTAGCATTCATATATTTGGAATGCTAACACTGCATTCCAGACGATGACGCAAATGATAACATTCATCCATACAAGTTGTTCTGAGTCTGAATAAACCGAATTTCCAAAATCACCGTCTTTACTATCTTCACAATATCACAATTCGTAACGCTCAAATCGGATCGAAGTGGTTTTAGGATTATTAAATCTGATCTCGGTCTTTTCGAAACAATCAACGAATTTGGCCAGATTTGATAGTCGGTTATTTAACAATCAAATTACACACATAAGCAGTCACTAGGCTATATTATAAATCTTCCAAAACATTTATTTCAAATATCTTTACAAAGATATATATTCAAATCTCTTTAAGTATTCCAACATTTGAAAACAATTTCAAATACTTAAATCCATAAGTGGATATTTTCAAACCATATCAAAATTTAGAAATATTTCCGAATTCAATTTATAACACTTAGAAAAATATTTCTATACCATTCATTTCACACTTAAAATATTTCCATAACCCTCTTTTCAATACTTAGAAAAATATTTATAAACATATTCTCCAAAACCATTTTAATATCAAATTTAGAAAATATTTCATAACTTATCTCATAAATCTCCAGAATTATTAATAAATTCCTTTTTACAATTTCCAACTAACAATTAGACTTATTTATAATTCCAACTAACAATTTATAACTTCTATTATGAATTCAGAGTCATTTCGAAGTTCTCATATCTAAAACATTTTGAAAATTTCTTAAGTTTCCAGAATTCCATTATACAATTTCTCTTACAAAACAACCTCCATTAAATAACTTGGTTTAACAATCTCGAGAGTGTTTATAAACACATCCCAATCACTTGCCTTTAAATTCCATAAATAAAATAATAAGTATATTTAAAGAATAATGGATTATTTCCAAAACACATTTAAGTAATCATTTAAAATATCCAAAACACTTTTAAACAAACAACGAAACCAATTTTCCAATTCCTCTATAAATAATACTAATCGATTTACCAAGCTTATTATAAAAAATTATAATTCATTTCCACTAATATCCAATATTTGAATAACCAACTTTTCGAAATATTTTCAATACTAAAACAGTTTTTAAACTACATAGTTTAATAAATAAAAATCCATTCTAAAATCAAAACTTAACTTCTCGATAAAAATCTATTTTTAAAATCCAATATAACCATTTTAGCATTTATAAATCTCTCTCGATTTATCACAAATCGACTTGCAACTCCAATTTCATATCTGTTTCCAAATTCAAAAATAGAACCCATTATTTCTTTCTAAATCAATTTCTATATCTCATTATAAGTTTTTACTGTGAATTTATATTTCCAATTTATTAAATGAAAATCATTTCACTTTATTTATAAACATCGTTAATAAATTTATAAACTCCTTCGGGTTTCACTTGTTTATAAAACATTCTCATTTATAAACTTCATTTTAAAATCTATCACTTTATAAATCCCATTTATTTTTCAAATCTGTTTCCTAGAGATTTGACCAGGCAACTGAGTGCTCGGCATTGGCCACTACTCGGCATGAAAGACTGTTCGGCATCCAGGAGGACTCGGCGAAGTGCGCGGCATCCAGTGGGACTCGGCATCCATAGCGTTCGGCATCCGTAGTGCTCGGCGTCAGTTAGTGTTCGGCAACAACCAATGCTCGGCGCTAGCGTTCGGCATCAAGTGGAACTCGGCATCAGAGAGTGACCGGCATCCAGGAGTGTTCGGCGAGGCACTTGACATCCAGGAGTGTTCGGCGAGGCACCTAACATCCAGGAGTGCTCGGCGTAGTACTCAGCAGTGTTCGGCATACGAGAGCACTCGACATCAAAAGCACTCGGCATCGAGACTACTCGGCGTAGTACTCGGCAACAAGGGTACTCGGCGCCAAGAAGTGTTCGGTATTAACTGGCACTCGGCAACAACCTATGCTCAGCATCAGCTAGTGTTCGGCATCCCATAAGTGCTCGGCACCAAGACTGCTCAGCATCAAGACTGTTCGGCATCAAGACTGATCGGCATACAAGGTCGCTCGGCATACCAGAGTACTCGGCATACAAGAGTACTCGGCATCCCATGGTGTTCGGCGTAATACTCGTCATCCAGGAGACATTCAACACAACTAATCAGCACACCGTTCGGCATAGAGGGAATGGTTCGGCGGAGATCGTTCGGCGAACCTTGATCGGCATATGGCGACCACTGTACTCGGGCTGGAACGTTCGGCAATCAGCCCACTTGGGAAGTCCAGCCCATCTTTGCCTATAAATAGAGGGGCAGGGTCACAGTGAAAGGGATCCTTTTTTGGAGAGAAAATACGGGGAGACTCTGCCATTTTCAAGACTCATCTTCTCTACTTAAACACATTCATTCAAACATTTGATTCACGAATTGTATTTGTAATCAATCATAAAGGAAATCAATAAAGTTGAGCAAAGTGGACGTAGGCAATTACGCTGAACCACTATAAACTTGGTCTTCTTACTTTCTGCATTTAAATTAGCATTGTCTTCTCTGTTTAATTTACTTTCATCACTTATATCTCTACACAATCTTTTTGAACGAGGTTAGTGACCAATTTTGGTGCTAACACTTTGGTGCTTTCACTGAGAATTGAATTCTCAGACCTCAAGGATCTGCTTTGAAGCTACTGGATTGAATAAATCCCCCAAAGAAGATCCGACTCACTTATAGGACATCCGTTGATTCTACTCAGAGTTCATACCAATAACTCTACAATGGCAAGACCACGTACCAGGTCAGCTTCTCTTAATGCGGATGCCCGAGAAACTGCTAGCGTACAACAAGCCGGACCTAGCAATCAACCGGCAATCCCGAGTGCAGGGATTGCCGCTCAAGAACAGACTCCAGTTGTCACCAGAGTGGAGTTCAACGACTTGATGAGGGAACTTAGGGAAAGCAGGAGACAACTGGGAGAACAGATGCAGGCTAATGCCAACCTGATGGCACAGCTCACTCAACAGCAGCAACAGAATGCTGGGGGCAATCCAGCTGCTTATTCCTCTTCTGACAGCTCAACTTCTTCTGATGAGCCGCCTAGGCGCAGACGCCGTAAGACTGAAACTGCAAGGGCAGATGCTGCTGTTCGAACAGCAGGAGACCGCGACCAAGCCAGAACTGGAAACTTCCGAACAACCGGAGTACAGGTGGAAGAGGGAGCTCCAGATCATCAAGATGTTAACAATGTTGAACCTCATGACGCACGATTGGCAGATCGCCAGGAAAGGAGGCATCAGCATGGACAGGCACGTAGAACTGACTCCAACCTCCCAGCTTCCATACAGACACCTGATCTGACAGCCATGATCAGGCAACTGATGAAAGAAAATCAGGGCTTATCAAATGACGATTGGGGAGTGTCAAGAAGCCATACTCCGTTCACGGATGTTGTGCTGCAAGCGTCCTACCCCAAGAAGTTTAGCATGCCAACCATTCCTGCATACGAAGGAAAGACTGACCCTAGACAACATGTAATGAGGTATGAATGGATGATGGATTCAGCCAGAGCAAATGATGCCACCAAGTGTAGGTGCTTTCCGATTACTCTATCTGGGATCGCTACTATGTGGTTCACCCGACTTCCTCCGCGATCCGTATCAAATTTCGAGGAGTTGGCAAAGAAGTTTATTGCGCAATTCCGGATACACACTACACGCCCGAAGGACGTGATGTCTTTGTCAAGTGTAATCCAAAATCCCGGAGAGTCGCTGAAGGAGCACTTACAGAGATTCCACGTTGCGGCAACTGAAGTCAGTAATCCCAACGACCATGCAATTCTAATGGCTGTAATGAGAGGTGTAGATCCGGATTCTGAATTCGGAGATTGGCTGGCAGGAAAACCTCCGACTACGCTAGAGCGTTTTTACTCCAAGGCGCACCAGTTCATAAGAAGAGAGGAAGCTAGGTGGGTACGACGAGACAAGGCACCAGGACCTGCCCAAGAGTCAATTAAGAGCAACATTGCTGTGAAGCAATCTGGAGACAATTCAGGAAAGGCCCAAGTCAACGTCCAGAATAAGCCTGTGCAGCCCAAAGAGTCTGGAGGAAGGAGTCAAGGAAAGAGGAAAGAAGCGGGAAAGTGGAAGTCGAGAATTCCAAGCTACAGCGAGTACACTCCGCTAAACGCCCCACTTGAGAACATTTACCTATCCACCTGCAATACTTTTCAGTACAGAAAACCACGTCCGAAAGAATCAACTGAAGAACAGAAACGGACTGGGAAATATTGCCGCTTCCATGAAACCTATGGACACAACACGGAAGAATGCAGACACCTACATGACGCTATCGAGAAATTGATCAGACAGAAGAAGTTGTAAGAATTTGTGAAGGATCCGCAGGAAGGAGGACAGGGAACGTCCGACCCAGGTCGTGCACCAGCTCCACGTCATCCAGAGGAACCTGCCCGAACTGTTGGGAGACTGGTTATAAATACAATTATCGGCGGACCTCATCCCGCAGATAAGAACTGGCAAGAGATGGAGCGATATGCGAGCTCCTTGAAGCATGCGGATTTCGAGTGCTGTTCAAACGTAGAGGACGGGGCCCCTGCTAAGCAGCAGCGCGTGATGACGGACGATATTGTGTTCAGAAACAGAGACGCTGATCAGATAGAGGCTCCGACCATCGATCCCATGGTCATATCTGCAACAATCGGACCAGCGTATGTAAAAAGAATCTTGATTGATTGTGGAAGTTCAGTCAACATCATCTTCAAGAAGGCATATGATCAGATGAAGCTAGAGACGAAAGACTTGAAACCATCCAAAGCTCGTATCCACGGTTTTAACGGCGCTGCGACTGATGCAGTGGGATATGTCGAGTTACCAGTTGAACTGGGACAAGGCGAGCGTCGGAGGGTACGAATTCTACCCTTTGTAGTTTTGGATGTGGACTCTCCATATAATGTTTTCTTGGGTCGGCCGGCCCTGGCTGAATTTAGGGCGGCACTAGCCCCGTGGTGCTTGACTTTGAAGTTCCCGACTGACAAAGGAGTAGGCATTGTTCACGGAGACCAAGCAGCTGGTCGTTCCTGTTATGTGGCCGAGCTCCGAGAAGCCCACCGGAGGGAAAAAGGAAAGGGTGCGGACAATCCTGTCCGCATCCTCAACGCGAATAATTGACAAGTAGTGCCCGAGCCCTGGCTCGGGCATAGCTCTCGGATCTACGGAGATATAGATCCGAGAGACGACGATGAGAAACCCAGGGAAGAGAAGGCAGCGCCGGCTGAATTAACAATTGACATTTCGGTTAGCCGTGACGACCCTTCGCGAATACTGAAGATCGGATCACAGTTAGGCCCCGCAATGACAGAAGACCTTAGCAACTTCCTCCGAGCAAACCTTGATGTTTTTGCCTGGACGCATTCTGATATGTGTGGGATTTCTCCCGCCATCACAAGTCATATGTTGAACATAGACCCGAAATACGTCCCAGTCAAGCAAAAGAGGAGAGGAATGGATCCAGAGAGATCCGCCGCTCTTGGAGAGGAGGTGGACAAACTCAAAGCAAATGGGTTCGTCCGCGACGCCCTCTACCCGGAGTGGGTCTCCAACCCCGTGCTAGTGAAAAAGGCAAATGGGAAATGGAGGACTTGCGTAGATTATTCCGACTTGAACAAAGCATGCCCTAAGGACAGTTTCCCGTTGCCTAGGATCGATCAGTTGGTCGATTCCACAGCAGGACACGAATTATTATCATTTATGGATGCGTACTCGGGATACAATCAAATCCCAATGCATATTCCGGACCAAGAACACACCAGCTTCGTTACAAATGTCGGGCTGTATTGCTATGTAGTGATGCCCTTTGGATTAAAGAATGCTGGAGCAACTTACCAACGTCTGGTGAATCGAATGTTCAAGGACCAGCTGGGCAAAACCATGGAAGTCTATGTGGATGACATGCTCGTGAAGTCACGGCAGTCAAACGACCACATTCAAGACTTAGCTGAAATGTTTAACATACTCAGGTCCTATGGAATGAAGATCAACCCGCTGAAGTGTTCTTTCGGCGTTGCATCAGGGAAGTTTTTAGGATTCATCGTCAACGCTAGGGGAATCGAAGCCAACCCAGAAAAGATCCAAGCCATTCGAGACGTACAAGCACCCAGGACTGTAAAGCAGGTACAGAGCTTGAACGGAAAAGTGGCTGCGCTAAGTCGATTTATATCCAAGGCAACTGACAAGTGCATCCCATTCTTCGACATAATAAAGAAAGGAAAGAGGAATTTTGAATGGACGTCTAGCTGCGAAGAAGCTTTCCAGAACCTGGTAAGACATCTGGAGAGCCCACCGATGCTATCTAAACCAGTTGACCATGAGATGCTGTACGTTTACTTGGCTATATCCCCTCATGCAATAAGCGCAGCTTTGGTCCGTGAGGAGGATCGAGTCCAGAAGCCGGTATATTATGTTAGCAAGCGTTTAACGGGGGCAGAGAAGAATTACCCTAAAATTGAGAAATTGGCTTATTGCTTGGTGATTGCATCACGCAAGCTACGCCCATACTTTCAAGCGCATTCGATCGGCATTTATACCGATCAACCCCTGAGGCAGGTACTTCAGCGACCATAAACTTCTGGGAGATTGCTAAAGTGGAACATCGAGTTGAGCCAATTCGATATCGCGTACTTACCACGGAGAGCTATCCGAGGGCAAGCGTTAGCAGACTTCATCGCTGAATTTACCATACCCATCAAACCGGACGATCACGACATCATTCCCCCCATACGGTGGAAGTTATACACTGACGGTGCATCAAACGACCGTTGCTCCGGCGCGGGCGTAGTTCTTATAACTCCGGAAAACCGATCAATCTGTTATGCCCTGAAGCTCGATTTTCCAGCTACGAACAACGAAGCTGAATATGAAGCATTGATCGCTGGCTTGAAGCTTATCAAAGAACTCGGAATCAAATCAATCGAAATCTTTTGTGACTCGCAGTTGGTGGTATACCAAGTACGAGGAGACTACCAAGCAAAAGGACGGAAGCTTGCTCCGTACCTCGTTCAGGTCCAGGAACTACTATCAAATCTTGAGCGTTATGACATTTCGCACATCCCGCGAGAACAAAACAAAGAAGCCGACTTGTTGGCTAAGTTCGCAAGTACCGACGATGTCCAGCAAATGGGATTGTATCCCGTGGAAGTCTTGCATGCCCCGAGTGCAGACGAGATGAAAATCGATCTTGTGTTGGAAACAGAGATCGAGAAGGACTCGTGGATAACCCCATTCAAACTGTACCTGACAACCGGGGCTCTACCAGAAAGGAGAAGTGAAAGACGACAGGTCCTTCGAAAGGCCGCGCGGTACGTCATGCAGGATGGATCCATGTTCCGGAAAGGATTCTCCGTCCCATTGTTACGATGCATCGCTCATGATGAAACGAAGCGAGTCTTGAGGGAAGTCCACGAAGGGGAATGCGGCGACCATACTGGGGGGCAAACGCTAGCAAAGAAGATCCTCCGCTATGGGTATTACTGGCCCACCGTAAACCGAGATGCCGCGGACTACGCAAGAAAATGCGACAAGTGTCAAAGATATGCAAAAATCCCGAGGGCTCCATCAACGGAACTCACACAAATGATCAGCCCTTGGCCATTCGCGATCTGGGGAATCGACATAATCGGCTCTTTGCCTCTATCCAAAGGTGGTGCGAAATACGCGATAGTTGCAGTCGACTATTTCACGAAATGGGCTGAGGCAGAACCTTTGGCCACTATCACCTCTAAGAAAGTCATTAACTTCGTTGTACGGAATATTATATGCCGCTTTGGTCTTCCACACACCATCATTACAGATAACGGAACGCAATTCGAAAGTAGAGAATTCAAAGAGTTCTATTTAAAGTACGGCATCGAGAAAAAGTTCGCTGCCGTTGCACACCCAAAAGCTAACGGACAAGTCGAGGCCGTTAACAAAATAATCAAGTCCATACTAAAGAAGCGTCTGGAGAAGGTTGGAGGCAAGTGGGTAGATGAACTCCCGACAGCATTATAGGCATATAGGACTACCCACAAGTCCGCGACCGGCCACACTCCGTTCGCCTTGGCATACGGCTCTGAAGCCGTAATACCCGTGGAACTCGAAGTTCCATCGCACCGAGTGACATACTATGACCCCAAGACGAACCAAAACCTCTTGCTGGAATCACTGGACTGCATCGACGAAAAGCGTGAAGAAGCTGAGTTAAGGGCGGCGGCGCACAGACATCGAGTCAAGCGCTACTACGATGGCAGAGTCCGCCCAAGAATCTTTGATGTGGGTGATCTCGTTCTGAAACGAGTCTTCCCAGTACCATCGCGCATGAATCCTCGCTGGGAAGGTCCATACGCCATTGAACGGAAGCTTGGAGAAGGAACCTTCAAGCTAGCGACCGTTGATGGCGCGACACTCCCCCGAGCATGGAACAGTGAACATTTGCGGCACTATTACGTTTAGCATGTTTCCCTTTCTTGTTATAAGCACTATTGTCTTGTGCATGTTTCCATTCAATAATGACTTAGTTTCCTTTTGAAGTTGTAATCGAGCAATTTAGTTGATTTTCATTAATAAAGGCTTGAAGCCACATTTTCTATGAAGTTTCTGTATCTCTTAATTGAATGATAAATTACATTATTCTGTGCGGCGTATAGACTCATACGAACGATTCCAACCTCCGAATCCCCAGAGTGCGGAGCGGAGTACTCTAAGTCCCCAGAGCGCGGACTAGAGTATAAACGATTTCCAATCTCCGAATCCCCAGAGTGCGGAGCGGAGTACTCTAAGTCCCCAGAGCGCGGACTAGAGTATAAACGATTTCCAACCTCCGAATCCCCAGAGTGCGGAGCGGAGTACTCTAAGTCCCCAGAGCGCGGACTAGAGTATAAACGATTTCCAACCTCCGAATCCCCAGAGTGCGGAGCGGAGTACTCTAAGTCCCCAGAGCGCGGACTAGAGTATAAACGATTTCCAACCTCCGAATCCCCAGAGTGCGGAGCGGAGTACTCTAAGTCCCCAGAGCGCGGACTAGAGTATAAACGATTTCCAATCTCCGAGTCCCCAGAGTGCGGAGCGGAGTACTCTAAGTCCCCAGAGCGCGGACTAGAGTATAAACGACTTCCAACCTCCGAATCCCCAGAGTGCGGAGCGGAGTACTCTAAGTCCCCAGAGCGCGGACTAGAGTATAAACGATTTCCAACCTCCGAATCCCCAGAGTGCGGAGCGGAGTACTCTAAGTCCCCAGAGCGCGGACTAGAGTATAAACGATTTCCAACCTCCGAATCCCCAGAGTGCGGAGCGGAGTACTCTAAGTCCCCAGAGCGCGGACTAGAGTATAAACGATTTCCAATCTCCGAGTCCCCAAAGTGCGGAGCGGAGTACTCTAAGTCCCCAGAGCGCGGACTAGAGTATAAACGACTTCCAGTCTCCGAATCCCCAGAGTGCGGAGCGGAGTACTCTAAGTCCCCAGAGCGCGGACTAGAGTATAAACGATTTCCAACCTCCGAATCCCCAGAGTGTGGAGCGGAGTACTCTAAGTCCCCAGAGCGCGGACTAGAGTATAAACGATTTCCAACCTCCGAATCCCCAGAGTGCGGAGCGGAGTACTCTAAGTCCCCAGAGCGCGGACTAGAGTATAAACGATTTCCAACCTCCGAATCCCCAGAGTGCGGAGCGGAGTACTCTAAGTCCCCAGAGCGCGGACTAGAGTATAAACGATTTCCAATCTCCGAATCCCCAGAGTGCGGAGCGGAGTACTCTAAGTCCCCAGAGCGCGGACTAGAGTATAAACGATTTCCAATCTCCGAGTCCCCAGAGTGCGGAGCGGAGTACTCTAAGTCCCCAGAGCGCGGACTAGAGTATAAACGATTTCCAATCTCCGAGTCCCCAGAGTGCGGAGCGGAGTACTCTAAGTCCCCAGAGCGCGGACTAGAGTATAAACGACTTCCAATCTCCGAATCCCCAGAGTGCGGAGCGGAGTACTCTAAGTCCCCAGAGCGCGGACTAGAGTATAAACGATTTCCAATCTCCGAATCCCCAGAGTGCGGAGCGGAGTACTCTAAGTCCCCAGAGCGCGGACTAGAGTATAAACGACTTCCAATCTCCGAATCCCCAGAGTGTGGAGCGGAGTACTCTAAGTCCCCAGAGCGCGGACTAGAGTATAAACGATTTCCAATCTCCGAATCCCCAGAGTGCGGAGCGGAGTACTCTAAGTCCCCAGAGCGCGGACTAGAGTATAAACGATTTCCAATCTCCGAATCCCCAGAGTGCGGAGCGGAGTACTCTAAGTCCCCAGAGCGCGGACTAGAGTATAAACGATTTCCAATCTCCGAATCCCCAGAGTGCGGAGCGGAGTACTCTAAGTCCCCAGAGCGCGGACTAGAGTATGAACAGTCCCAAGTCTCCGAGTTCCCGGAGCACAGTGTCAGCAAACTAAATAAAGACAAGAGAATCATTCAAACAAGAAGAAATTGAAATTTTATTCGATAAGTCCAAAATGGGGATACAAGATAACTCCTACGAAATTCGGGCCTATACAAACTACAAGTTATGAAAGGTAGAAACTATTACAAACTTAAGCAAAAAACTTGTTGAACAAGTGCATCGATCATTTCTTCGACTTCTTCTTCTTGTCCGCCTTCGGTGTTTCCGACGACTCCTCTCCCTCACGTTTCTTCTTGGACTTTTTGCTTGCTAGAGAGACGGAGTCAGGAGTAGGGGACGGAACATCTAATGGTTTGGACCTGCCCGGGAGAATGATTTTCAAAGGTCTATTCCGCGGGTCAGTAAGTTCCAGGACTTCAGATTCAACTTTGACTTTGACCTTTCTCTTCTCCTCGTCGGCAAGGCGATCCTTCATGCTCATCTCTGAAGTATGTTCAAAGGCGCCAGTGATTTTAACTTCGTCGCTTCCTTCGACCGGAGACGAGGTGTCAAGTTTGTCATCGTCAAGCGCCCCGATCACTTGAGCGTCTGGGCCGGGAGTTACCTCTGCGTGAGCAGCGTCACTTGTTTTCCCCGCTTCCTCCTTGGCGTCATCGCTCCTCGGAGTTAGCTCAGTGTTAGAGCAACCTGTGAGAAATATAAGAAGTGGGCATTAGAACGAATAACCACTGCTGAAAAATGACGGGATCACTTCGATTTCTAGAGAAAGAAGAATCTCCTACCAGGATCAGGCTGACTGTCGGTGGCGCGCGGGGTTTCACCCTCCAGGATAGGTGACAGCACATGAACGCCAAGCCCGGGATCTTCGGGATCATAACTGGCGTGTTGCTCGAATGGATCAAGCGTCGACCGACCAGCCGATTGAGCAGCATAAGGAGCGGCAGTGTGAGGAGTAGTAGTGCCGACCTCTGATGGGCCAGCCTCGACGTTCTTCTCTTTCGAAGGGGAAGAGCCTTTTCCATAGAGAGCCAATGCTACGGATAAATCTGATGGCTCATTCCCCCTCAGGAACTCCTTCACCAGTGCATCCTCGTCGATTCCTTCGGAGCCTGATTCGACTTTCTTGATCTTTATAAGAGTCTCCCATGCCTCAGCCAGGGATTCATGGTAGCCGTCGCCCAAGAATGTTAGGTCGCGGTGCATAAGGACGCGGGCTCCGTACTCGGCAATCAACGGGTCAAACATACTTTTGACCTCTTCCCTGCCAGCCTCTGCGGCCGCCTCAAGGCGGGAATCAAGCTCCTCCTCAGCCATTCTTTTACCCTCCTCACGGGCTTCATCCTTCATTCTCTCGACCCCGGCAAGTTCACCGTCGAGCTTTGCCTTGAGGAGCCGGGTAGCAACAATCTCATCGCAATACCGCTGTGATTCTTCCTGAGCGGCTATTTTGTCTTCTTTCTCCTTGGAGAGTTGTTCTTTCAGCTCTTTGACTTGAATAGCGAGCACGTCCCTTTCTTTTTGAACAGAGTCTTTTTCTAGGGCAAGGGCGCCGCTGCGCTGAACCGCTTCATCAAGCTCCTTTTTGTGAGCCACCTCTAAGCGAGTAACTGCCTCGGCAGTATCTTTTGCGCCTTGTTCAGCGGCTTCTAGCTTTAACTTATAAGAGGCGAGTTCTTCGTCTTGGAGTTTGATGATTTTCTTATCGCTGTCAGCCTCCAGAGTCAGACGGTCAATCTCGTGTTGACGCTCAACAGATACTTCTGATATCTTCTCCACCAAGTGCACGAATGCATCATGTTGAACATAGACGTCATTGTTGCATGCAATGGCACTTTGCTTCACGTGCCCAGGAATGTGATGGATGGCCGGGAGGAATTTCAAACCGTCAAAACAAATCTTCGGAAACTTGGCCTTAAGGTCGACCATCTTTTCCGCAACGGTTGGGTCCACGGCAGGAGCAGGAGGAGGAGGCTTAGAGAATTCCGTTCTTTTACGTGGCTCCCGAACTTGCCTCGTACTCGATGAACTGGAATGTTGTTCTCGAGCAGCATCGGACTGATAGCCCTTCTGCAGAGACTTCTCTTTATCCGGCTCAGTTGTAGGAGGAAGATCACGGGACTGAGAAGATTGATAGTGCGCTTTCTTGCGATGAGACGATTCGCGCGGACGATTGTCCCTATCCTCATAATCACCTCGGTCCCGGCGTCTGCCCGAACCGGAATCCCGTCCGGAGTGATGAAATATTGAAGACCCCTGAAGGCGATCAAGTCCGTGGGAGCGGCCCATATCACCTGCAAAGAAGGAAGATAACAACGAATTAAGGAGAATTCGCGAATTAAAAAGACTTGAAGTATGCTATGGAATGTGCGTGTGCGTGTGTGTCCTAAGTGTTCCCCCCGACGGACCCGTTCGTTTGTCTTTGCTAATCGGGGTATTATCTCTGTGAGCCGGGAGTTGAACTCCTACATCGCCTCTAGCGGGCGAGGAAAATTTGAGAGCTTCAGGATCATCGAACCCATAATTAAGTATGTCTTCGGGGATAGAGAGGTTCGAGAGACCCCTCAGAGAACTCTCCAGACGCTGTGAAGAAGCTTCTTTTTCAGGAGGGATAGGCGTAGGTTTTGAGGTGTCGCCGACTTTCTCTTTCTGAACCGTATATTTCAGCTTTTTCTTTCCCTTCGAAGGGGATGATGACGTCTCAATATCCTGAACTTCGATTGCCGGATTCCAAGCAGGACCCACGTTCTCGCCCTGAGTGTCGGGTGCATCACCCTCTCTACGCTCGCCTTCTTCGTGCGCGACGGGAGCGCGACGCGACGACGGGCCGGCAAGTTTTTTCCCTTTACCGGATGGAGGTTTGGGAATTGTAACGCCTTCTGGAAGGCTGACCCGACGATCAGGAGCTAGCAAGCCGAACCCCGACAGCGATTCATTTGAAATGATAGCTCGAATATCTCGGTCCTCGGCCGGGAGAGCTCTAATCGCGTCGACAGCATCAGAATATCCTCGGCCTTCCGGACGCGGGTTAATACCTGAAAAGATGAGATGAAGAGTTAAGAAAAACATGACTCCCATTAAGCACGAGTAACGGATTAGCAGAGAGACTTACTGCCTTCAACCCATCTCCTAGCGAAACCAGACGGGCATCGCACATAGAACCATTCCTGTTTGTACAGGGCGAACTTGCTGCAGGCCCCTGTCAAGATCTGGCACTTGTGATACGGCTCGAGGAAGATGAAGGAAGGGCTATCTTTCCGTCTCTTGAACATGTAAATGTATCGAATATCACCGGGGGTTGGAGGTCTGGAGAAGACAGCCATGAAGAGTAGGTAAGTCCCATATAGGAACGCTTGACCATTCGGGTGCAGCTGCGACGGAGCGATGTCTATATACTGCAGCACATCCCGGAGAAATAGGTTAAACGGAGGCACGCTGCCCATCCAGCACATGAACTTGTTGCAGGCCGTGTACCCGACTGGGGGCAAATGAGGACGGTCGTGTCTCGAAGGAACTAACACGTCCGTAAAGGGAATTCCGTGAATGGAACAAATCCGTCGCAGAGCGGCCTCATTGATCCTCGAGGCTTGAGAATCGACCGGATTGTCCAGTAAGATGGTTGACTCAAGAGCATCGGGCGCTAGATTATGAGCGGGAGAGATTGACGGGTTGGAAGCATCTGCGGCTCCTTGCTTCGCTGACGGCCCAGGCCTGTCAGATATGGTGGCAGAACTAGATTTTCCTGACATCCCGAATAAATAATGAACCTGGCTAAATGCTTGAGAAAGCTATACTTGAAAAACGTTGAGCATTAGAATTAGCAACACGAGTTTTCCCCCCACGTGGTGTGTGAACTAGTGCAAGCAATTGTGTACAGACAATAAGAATCTAAAGGTTTTAAAGATATAATAATTAGCCTCGAATCATCGCCTTCGAAGACCGTCATCGCTGACCGTCTCAAAAAGCTTGCCTTGGGGTCGCTCGGCAGTTACATTGTTCGTCCTAAGAAGTGTTCGGCATGTATCTTGGTTCGGTTAAGTCATTGTCAAGTGTTCGGCATTGAAATTGTTCGGCATATATATGTTTGTTCGGCATTTGAATGTTGTTCGGCTTGAATTATAGCGCGACAATTGTATTGTTCGTCCTAAGTATTGTTCGGCCTAGGTATTTATATTGTTCGGCATTTTTGATGTTCGGCGAATATAATGATTCGGCAATTATACTGATCGGCATTTTTGATGTTCGGCGAATATAATGTTCGGCAGTTATATTGTTCGGCATTTTTGATGTTCGGCGAATATAATGTTCGGCAGTTATACTGTTCGGCATTTTTGATGTTCGGCGAATATAATGTTCGGTAGTTATATTGTTCGGCGGGTATGTAGCTGTTCGGCATGACAGTTGTTCGGTAATTATGTCGTTCGGTCTAAATGCTACTCGGCGTATATGTCTGTTCGGCACAAGGGTAGCGTTCGGCTAAGGCAGCGCTTCGCCCTCGATCATAACTCCGCCCTGCTCTTTCTCCATTTACGACGAACGACAGAGACAAGATCGCCCGGCGAAGGTTGTGCCGTTCGACACCCCATCTTCCTTTATCTTCCAATCTTGTTCAGCACAAGGAAGCTAGGCCTAACTACCATGCACTGTTCGGCGACCCCGAACGTGCGAACCACTTCAAATAACCACACACCCATGTGATGAACCTAAAGTTGAAGTAATGTAATCGTGGAGGGAATGATACCTAGTTCGACGATCGAGGTTGAGGAAGGATCAACTAGACTTTACGTCTGATAGAGTGACAAGAGTTGTAAATCTCTGGGAATAATAGAAGAGAAAGCGTAAAGGGAGAATGATGGAAGGGCGCCTGGTTATATAGAGGGAGGTAGAAGTCGAAAAGGCCATGACCGGTAGAACCGGTCAAGGTCATAGCGTTCGGCGCATAACGGTTCGGCATTGAAGCATAGCTCGGCAAGGAAGCACCGTTCGAACGCGCATGTCTCGTTCGACATTTGGAACACGTCCGGCACACATAGATCCCACAAAAGTGGCGTCCCCGTTCGAGGTTAGCCAAGAGTTTAAGACGTGACGAAGACGTTGCACGATTCAAAGCGTACCACGTTCGGCCAACGCGATACACTTTGGGGGGCAAGTGTTTCCTGGAGATTTGACCAGGCAACTGAGTGCTCGGCATTGGCCACTACTCGGCATGAAAGACTGTTCGGCATCCAGGAGGACTCGGCGAAGTGCGCGGCATCCAGTGGGACTCGGCATCCATAGCGTTCGGCATCCGTAGTGCTCGGCGTCAGTTAGTGTTCGGCAACAACCAATGCTCGGCGCTAGCGTTCGGCATCAAGTGGAACTCGGCATCAGAGAGTGACCGGCATCCAGGAGTGTTCGGCGAGGCACTTGACATCCAGGAGTGTTCGGCGAGGCACTTGACATCCAGGAGTGTTCGGCGAGGCACCTAACATCCAGGAGTGCTCGGCGTAGTACTCAGCAGTGTTCGGCATACGAGAGCACTCGACATCAAAAGCACTCGGCATCGAGACTACTCGGCGTAGTACTCGGCAACAAGGGTACTCGGCGCCAAGAAGTGTTCGGTATTAACTGGCACTCGGCAACAACCTGTGCTCAGCATCAGCTAGTGTTTGGCATCCCATAAGTGCTCGGCACCAAGACTGCTCAGCATCAAGACTGTTCGGCATCAAGACTGATCGGCATACAAGGTCGCTCGGCATACCAGAGTACTCGGCATACAAGAGTACTCGGCATCCCATGGTGTTCGGCGTAATACTCGTCATCCTGGAGACATTCAACATAACTAATCAGCACACCGTTCGGCATAGAGGGAATGGTTCGGCGGAGATCGTTCGGCGAACCTTGATCGGCATATGGCGACCACTGTACTCGGGCTGGAACGTTCGGCAATCAGCCCACTTGGGAAGTCCAGCCCATCTTTGCCTATAAATAGAGGGGCAGGGTCACAGTGAAAGGGATCCTTTTTTGGAGAGAAAATACGGGGAGACTCTGCCATTTTCAAGACTCATCTTCTCTACTTAAACACATTCATTCAAACATTTGATTCACGAATTGTATTTGTAATCAATCATAAAGGAAATCAATAAAGTTGAGCAAAGTGGACGTAGGCAATTACGCTGAACCACTATAAACTTGGTCTTCTTACTTTCTGCATTTAAATTAGCATTGTCTTCTCTGTTTAATTTACTTTCATCACTTATATCTCTACACAATCTTTTTGAACGAGGTTAGTGACCAATTTTGGTGCTAACAAAATCCATTTTAAATATTGATTTCAACTCCTTATCCATGATTTCAAAAAAACCATTCAAAAATCCATTGTCAAAAATCCCTTGTATAAATTATTTTAAAATCTCTATTTAAAACATTTTACGAATTGTTAAGTATAACCCCAAAATCAAATCATCGTTTTATCCAAATCAATTTTCTATAAAATAACCCAAAATTCGATATAAATATTTCCATTTCCAGAATATCCTTTGAATTTCCTTTTTTAAAATTCAAAAATATTATTAATGGTATTTATAATACCAAAATTTAGGACAAGGCTACTATAGCATCCAATAAATCAGATCACACAACAACCATAATAGATTATGCAATCACATCATATATCGCTATATATGAAAAACAATCAATATATTTGAGGAATCCAGTTGGATCCCTCCAACCTGCTTCCCTGCAACCACATTTGTTATATAACATAAAATACCAATCTTGCTTCGAGGTGGGATATCGTGGTAATATAGGGTCATCCGCTATTATGTAGGGTGCATAGTGTCTCATTCGCTCCAATCGGAGAGAAATATATCCAACTACTGACATATACTACTATATATATATATAATAATATGACATGCAACTGATAAATTATTATCAATCCATCCAATCAACCAATTTTTAACATTTTATATCAAACCCAGTAATCCAAATGAGTGAGATTTACTCACCTTGATTTTTAGATTCGCCAAACGTTCCATTCTGAATTAAAATTAAACAAGCATTTAATTTTAATTCAAATTCTTGCTAGCTCCAATCGACTCCAATCCTGCTCCAATGCATAGTGTTCGCTGATACGAATATAACGCAACTTGTTTCATTCGATATCGGTCTCGTATGAAAAAGTTATTGAATTTAAATATAATTAACAAATCACTTAATTACAAGTTTAATTACCACTTAGCAACTAATCCTCGCCTAACCCTTCTTCCTCAAACAAATAGTATCCCGCTTCTCCTAGTTCACCATTACCGCACTTCCTTCCTTCCATTCTTCCTCGTCCATGCGTGAAACCATCCATCGACACCACTATCGAACACCTCGTCATCCGCTCTATCCTCCCCTCCATGTCAGACCAAATCCAATCTCCCCCTTTTCCATCGTGTCTAAACTCCCCTAGCAACGTCAATAGCTGGCCCCACCTCGATTTTGCTGCCTCCAATCCCCTGCCATCACGCTCGAGCGGGCACCCAGGTCGAGAAACCCACGCGTGTTTCCTTCCTTCGCGAGTTCGTCCGCCATTTTGTTTTTTTATATACGAATTGATTTCATTTCTGAAAAAGAAAAAAGAGTATACACGATTTTAAAGATGAAGGAGGAGGCGGCTTCGTATGCATTAGGTTGGCAGGGTTCAAAGTTATAGGGTGGGCAGGTCTGCTTATAGGGTGGCTGATGTAGATTTTTATTATTTTATATTCAAAATATCTCGCTTACAATATCTCAAAATCCCGAACTCCTATTGATGTGTGCCGCCTGGCGCTCCTAATATTATGCCCCTATTTCGAACGCAATGGAACAAGTCTTGAGACTTAATTTGATCGTATGGAGAAGATAGCCTTTTGAACCCAATTATAATATTAAATTTTCGATATTAATTTCAACGCGTTTTTATCCCGTTCGACCAAATGGTAACTCCAAACGCTACAAAAATTGAAATCCGATAATAATACACTATTACGAATCCAATGGAACTAGTTTCATCGAATTCCGAGATTGTGCCCCGGATCGCTATTTTTACGCGTCGATTAAATCGACGATTTCAAAAATTGGCGAAATCACTTGAAATTCTAGTTTTAAAACTTACTAGCTCAATTCTAATTCAAATAGAATTTATATCAACATTAGAAATCATTTCTATTCATATTCGATTCAAATTTCAATTATTCACCATTTCCGTATTACGATAAATCGATATATTTGAAATTTAAATTCATTTAACAATTTCAACCGAAATCTTCATATTCAAAATCAACTTATATTCCAAATCCAACATTTAAAACCATTTAAATGTTAAAAATCAAACGACGGAAAATCCGGGTCGTTACATTCCTTCCCCCTTAAGAAAATTTTGTCTCCGAAATTGCCAAGGTAGGAAAATGCTCCAAGCCCATTACTTTTCAAAAACCCACTTAGTGAAAATTCGATATTTCACTTTTCTAATCTTTTAGTTCCAACCAAAACAATTAGTTTTCCATTTCTAAACCAGAACCCTTTATTTCAATTACAATTCGAAATCAAATTTTTGTTAACAAAAAATTTCCAAAAATTTTCAAAATTTTCTCACCCTAAATTTCCAAATTTTTTTGGCAGAGTCTCACTTATAAGGAGAGCCTTTTACAATATGACATATATGATAAAAAGACATACATAGGTTCTCATGGCCGGAAATCGCAATATATATCAATATTTTTATTTTTCGCGCGCTAAATTCATAACCGTACCTTATTTTAGCTTTATTAAGTGAGCTCGCTTAATTTATATGCAATTTTGCAACCCAAATCTAGCCCAATAGCCTCCTTGTACATGTACTTAATTAAATAAGTCCCATCAGTTTCATATATATGAAATTTAATAGCATTACATTCATTTCTACTAGTTAAACACATTATTTTCATAAACCAACATGCTATATCATGGATGTATAACCAATTTTATAAACAAACACGCTATAATATGTATATCTAGCATGTACATGCAAATACAAGGTTCCAACATTTAATCATTCATTTCAATCGATTTACATGCCATTTTATTCAATTCCAAGTGATTCACAAACAATTCATTTGTATTCATTTCATACTCATATCCAATATATCCATATCCATTCCCAATTGATTCTAAATCAATTTATTCACTTTCTATTCATTCACCAAATTTTATTTACTTCCGTTTATGTCAAACGAAAAAAATTTCCATAGAAATTCGTTGATATTCATTTAATAAAATAGCCACTTAAGCTTATAACTATTTTAAATTGATTCTAATCAATTTATCAATTTCTATTCATTCACATTCAATTTATTTACGAAATCTTGTTCACTTCATTTTGTATTAACGGCGTTTCATTCCATGTCAATTTATTTATGAATCACTTCATCAAATTAATATTAAGGTGCATTATAATCTTTTATACGTCACTTATATTCATTTCCACTTCAAAATTTAATTCCATACTCAATTTCATTTACATAACTTCTCAAAACCATATTCAATTTATTTACACTTACACCAAGCTCAATTTTTACTTAAGTCGTCGCTATTTCAATCCATTTCCATTTATTTGGCAACATTCCAAAATATATTTATTTCGCTTACATTTAAGTCAAATTCCATTTATAACACAAGTCCCATTTCAATATTCAACTTACTAATTAATTTATCAAATTAGTTCTCTTTCAATTTACAATTCACAATTTGAATTCCATTCCAAAAATCACTCCATTTGGTTGGCTAGAGTTCAAATTCATTTTATAATTCAAATTTTGGATTTTCATTTCTTTACCAAAGTATCAAACCACTTCCATTTTGGTTTTACCATTCCACTTTTCCCATTTATAAGTTACATAACTTATTTTTCACATTTTCATCAATTCTATACTTGAGTTGATTCCATACAAAATTTATAACTTATAGTTATATAATTATTTTACAACTCAAATCTATATACAATACAATTCGATATCCTTTAAATTCCAATTCGATTTTTATTAACTTAGCTTAAGTTAAATTTCAATCCATACAATCCATTTTAACTTAGTTAAGTTAAAATTCAAATTTCCCGCTTTCCTTTCATGTTTATACGTTTTTCAATTTATGAACCCCAAAACTTAGTATATGATGCTTCCATACATCATTTAGATAAAATTCCAGAATTTAAACACTCGGATTTATTTCAAATCATTTTGAAATCATAAATGTATATAGATATATCTCTGTATACCAAATCACACTTTTTAATTAAACCAAACTTGGTTTTTATCCAAAACAAATTCCCTTCGGAATTTTCAAACAACACTTGTTCCCAAACAAAAATATCCATATCAAATTATTACGGTAGCAATCCGTCACTTAGAAACTCGAAAATGAAGACTGATGATGCGGCAGTCATCACCAGAATTATTTTCCAGCGAATAAAGTGAGTTCGGTACTTTATCACTTTCAAAATCCATTTAAAAACAATTTCCATTCAGAAATATTCCAAATAATATTACTATTATTTTTTTCAAAACACTTGGAAAACATTTCCGAAATTTCCGGGATTTAAATTTCCAAATTCTGGTTTGAATCAAATTTTAGTTTTAACTCATTTGTATAATTCGTACTTATACCTTTTAATTTGGTTATATACGACCATTCCAATTTATAATCTTGTTTTGATTATAATAATAATAACAACCAAACACATCAATATACTATAATAATTTCAAAAAATTATTTCTTTCATATCGAAATGTAGTTTGGGTAAAATTATTTCATTTACCCGCTTCAAAACAATACTATGTCGGTTTACCTGGTTCAAGTGTTTAGAAATCCCAATTGATATCGTGGCGTCCCACATATCGACCAGAATTCATAAGCCACTCAACAGATAAATTAACACAATATAAAATAATTTATATTCACTAACAAATACGCGCTCATATCTATAATACACTCAGACTCATTCTAGGGTACTACTGATCCTTTCTCTAATGAGTAATTCCCACCAAAGCCAAGTTTCTCGCTTAACTTTGCACTTTGATACCAAGTGTAAACGACCCGCAAATCCGTACCCTTTGAATCAATAATAAACCACACGTGTCCAAGCCAAATTGAACGGAATGACAGAAGGTCAAGGAAAGAAGAGAGAGGGTGAGAAGAAAGAAAGAAGAAGAAACAAAAACAACAAAACAGAATCTCACAATCGCAGTGGAACAATATATAATATATAATAATTGATCTTTATACAAAAAAACTGTAACTGTTAATATACATACCATCATCAGAGTACAACAATCAACAAATCAAACTGGATAATTATAATAACTAGTCCTCACAAGTGCTGAATATACAGCCTACACAACACAGCGGAATATAATCAAGTATGTGGAATATGCCTAAGAATCCTCCAGCTCGTCTCCTGAGCTCCATAGCATCTTAACCTGAATCCGTAATACTCGGCCTGACCCGAGCATTATAATAAAATAACACCCGAGTCAGTCTGGAAAACCAGCGTGAGGAAACACACTCAGTTTGAATTATTACTATTACCAAAATCCTTTGGAAACAAAAGTATCTCGTAAGACCACGCCACACATAAATACGATGGGTTTTTACCTTACGATAACCAAAACATTTTTTATCAAAATCATCTAATATTATAATAGTGTCTATAGAAAATAAACTATAAAATAGCTGAAATGCTTGCATCTCACATTTCAACATATTTGGTATACAACTAAAACCGTACAGCGCTTATTGAAGAATGGATTCCACATAATGACTGGGCATAGAAAATGGTAGCTCTCTATTGTTACGTTACAATATTGGAAGGTTGAACTAAGATAGGGGAAGAAAATAAATAATGTGTGTACATCCAGAAATTTAAAAGCAATAGTGGCATGTGAAGTTTCAACTGAAAGCGGGTCTAAGCATAAAATGTTAAACGTATATAATTCTTTGTAATGATGATCAAATACCTTATCTAGGAATCCTTTGAATGGGGAATATTTTTTTTTGGAACAACGGATTTGTAAAACACATTATTTATAGAGATGTCTGTAAAGTCATAAAGTTAATTAAGTTGTTGGAAATGTATATTGGTAAGGTGACATAAAACTAGACCATCATTGTAGATCGAAACCAAGCCATTTTGAACAAAGCTATAAAATTATTCATTTATTACTCAGTTAAAAAAATAATATCACAGTTTTACAGTGAATATGATTGAATAAAAACTGTATATCATAGAATATATATCACATAAAATCAGTCGATAAAAGATTGACTATGTTTAAAGTGAAAATGCATTTCAAAATGAAAGTCAAGCAAAATATTTGTACAGGTGGCGCACATGGGCTAATGATATCTTATATTTGATGAATATAATGAACTAATAACAGTGTTATCATCACTGAAGCATACATTGTATGTATGCATTTTCTATGTGCACACATGCAACATTTTATAATCCAACAGTGGAAAATGAGGCTCTGGCGTCGGACGTGTTCCATTTTAATACCGTTAATTTATATGTTAATCAGTAAATTTAATTATTTATAGAGTTCAAAAAATAATAACTTGTGCAAATGTGGTATGTTGGATACCCGGTTTTTTGGGTTGCGATCGTATCAAAGTGCTCTACAGTATGAAGCTGGTTTGAAATGAATTCTAGCAATTCAAAATTTTGCAATTTATTTATTTGAATTTAAAATTTTACAATTTTATTTAGGTAAATTTTTGTAAAACCTATTTCAAAATTTTTGTGGGGTAGATTTGAAGTAAGAATAAGCCTTAGAGGTAGTATTATTTTTTGGCAGTATTGTAGTGTGTAGGAAACTTTGTAGGAGCAAAAATAGGGAACCTTCTCACTTTGATTGGATCATGAGACAATCAACTTATAAAAAGAACGAACATTCAGTAAGAATTGATACAAACGAAAGTGAGAAAATTTTTTTGTGTATAATGATGATACAGACAAAACCTAGGAGTATTTTGTTTATGTATTGACAAAGCTAGTGCGGTAGACAGATTTGTTTATATAATGATGACGATGACTAATTATGTTGGTACAGTCTTAAGCATTTAATATAACTATCAAACACGTTGAAAACACGTTGTCACGGCTATAAACAACACCATTTGGTGAATCCAATTATCGTATCAAATTCTAGTACGAATGGAACTTTTGGTTAGCAAACATAAACAGGAATATCATAATTATATTTACATCCCCATCTGCAGTAATTAAAATATCTGTAGTCAACCACCCAAAAAAGTGAGTGAAAAACTAAGAAAAATATATAGCATGCAAATTCAATGTACTTTGATAATATAATAGTGTGTACAACTTGTTTCGGGTGAAAAGACATGACAAATGAGCAATGCAGTACTATAAAAATCAACAAACCTCTTATCATTGCAAAATACATATATGATATCAAAAAAAGATGAGAAAATATTTAATTAAATAGAAGGCAATATCTTATTAATAATACAACCTAATGCATTGCTACAGCTGATCCAATCTGATGCCTTGGTAGTCATGCTGGCCAACCAGATTCAGTCGCATACAGCTCATCCCTATAGTCTTTTAGTCCAGCTCTATAGAGTTATCTCTGTCAATGTTAGCAGCTCACTCAGATGCACTTTCATTCAGCTCAGATCCTTCATTTCATCCCTAAAGCTTAACATACTCTAGTTCACGTTCTCAAGCAAGAAACAACCATGTAGCTTCCCATTCAGCACAGATGATTCTTCATCTTAGCCCTGTAGATTTAGTTTCTGCATATACACAGCCATGATAAGCTTAGGTAATCCATTTTAGGGTCCGATCTTTGTTAGGAAATAATCAGAAAATAGGCACTCCTTTCAATCTCGACAGTTGTAGCATTAGGACATCATTTCATTAAGCATTCAGTAAGCACATTGATAATATTAGCAGCTATAAAAAGGATCATTTCAGTTAAATTAATACTTACTTGAAACACATGGGAGTGATAATTTTCTGAACTGAATCACCTCTTTTTCAATCAAAAATCCATACGAAATGAGTGAACAATGGGTTAAAGAAAACTCCCTATTCATGTATTGTTCTGGTCGAGTGCAATTAAAAAATTGAAATTTGAAAATTAGTTCCTAGGTATATGAAAAACCGAGCTACTATAACCAGATGAGGTGCATAAAATACACAGTGCATGAAAAAAGCACTGTCACATGCCATTCATTAAATGCTGAAACAAATTGCATTAAGATAAAGCCATGACATCATATCTCATTTTATGCTATGTCTATTAGCTAGCTAGTGCACATGTATTTCTTGATTCTAACACTGTAGTAAATATGAGAAGGAAAATGATTGAAGGTGAACTTCGAAATACCAAAGTTACTTTCACATAGGAGTTTACTCTTATTTTGGTTGAAGTTTCATACCTAAAAATCAACTAAACTGTTCCAAGTTGTTGAAAGATTGTGTACATGAAGTTGGTTCAAATTTGCAGTTGTAACAACTACTGTCCTTACAACTAATCGTTGCTTACTTACCATTTCAAATAATTTTGCATTACTGCATTAATGGCATAACGTTGAGTTATATGAAACATACATTGTTAAGTCTTTGACATATGTCACTCAGAGTTTACAGAGCTTAATGAGTTTTCTGATAAACGTCTAAATTTGTTTAAATGGAACTAAACAGGAATGTGACTTCAACTGAATGGAAACTATTGCACTCTCTTGCCAAAGACCAAAATGGAATGCTTCAAAAGGCAACCATAAAGTCTGTTTATGAAAGGAACTTGTTTTACAATTTGGCAAATGCACAGGCACAGGAAAAGGTTTCATTGAGAGGCATATAATTCGAAGACAGTTTATGTTCCTATCACTTGGAAAACTGAAAAAGAAAAGGAAAAATGTATGAATGGTAGTAATTATTTTTACAAAATTAGTTCCGTGTACACTATGATTAAAATTCTATTTACTCAACAAATACTGACAGCTATTTCTTGCTAGTTTATCTTATTAAATATTAAACCCAATTTATATATGGGTTAAATTAATAATTTAAAATGAAAAGTCTTGAACATTGAGAGTTAAGAGTCATTTCTGTTTATGAAAGGTCGTTAACTGAACCGTTGTTTATGTTAAATAAAATTGTTATGTAAAGATTTTTTTTATTTCAAAGAAAATAAGTGTCTAAATTAAGGACAGGGCTATTGGGAAAGGTTGGCTATAATACAATAAACTTGTGTACCAACATTTAAACTCAAATACCCATCAAAGTCACTACCATTGCTAGAGCAACACAAAATGAAGCATGCAAATGTACTGATAACTTCTCTTAGGAGCAGACAGTTGGCATACAACATTTGAAAGAAAAAAGGTTGTAGTAAGAGGACATGAACACCTGAAATCGTCCTCCCTGTACAACTGGATCTGAACTAACTTTCGAAAACAACTAATAATATAGAAAATAAATTTTAGGGAATACGAATCTTGTACATATAAATGGAAATTTTAAGAACACAAAATGAGCGAAATAATAACAGTATATGACATGTATCATTAAAATAATGGTAAAGTGACCTTACTATGTTTATAGGATCACGGCGAAGATAACATTGCATATTGGAAAGGATGTCTTTCTTGGAAACTTACTTGGAGATGAAAGAACTAAAACAACATCACGAATTTCATATTAGATAGATTCATAAGTAGTATACCAATATCGATAGAGGAAAACTTCCGCAATGAATATTGACAACCACCAAAATCAGAATTTTTTCCAAATCCTTAACGCAAACCATAAAATAATATCGAAATGGTAAACCTGGATTGCATGGACAAATTATATTTTGGTATGTGAAACAATCCACATGGCCCAAGTGAATGCAAAGATATGAGGATTGATTTTCTTTTTATTTGTTTTTTCAACGGCAATTTGATTGAATAGCTGAAATTTGTAAATAATTTTTGCAAACATTATGCAAAAAGTTTCTAGTTTTAGAATAAAACATTTCATCATTGAAATTTTTTTACACCTTACATAGGAACTACAAAATTGGGGCTTACTGTTGAATTATACTACTTCTATAGCTGCAGAGAAATCATCCACATGTATTTTCTATAGAACTGTAGCAATGGTAATTGTTTAAGACAAAGCTGCAGAGTTATTAGCAAAGCCAATTCATGGTTTAAAAAAAAGAATTAACAATATAATGGAACTTTAGTGGAAGTGGTCAAAAACTTGATGCACTTAGTACTAAAATAAGCAAAAGAAATTAAAATCATTGCACAAAAAACCTGAGCTAAGGTTGGCATAATGACTGAACTGCATAACACTGTTGATTCTCTCTAATATCCGGTTATAGCTATCATTAATTTCTGGGAAGCAATGAGTTTGAGGAGTTCCAACTACAAATAAAAGCAAAGTTATCAAGCAACTTCGCATATTTCAACAGACAGTAAGTAATGACATGGTTATTTGCTTATACCGTGATAGAAGCTTGCATGATTTGATTAATGTTCACTGCTACAGCGTCAATGCCTCCTTTCTCCTTGACATCATCACCGCTGTCGTCATCAGATCTAGGCACCGCACTTGATTCATCTACATCCGTTGCCGCAACCACATCTACTGCGGCTTCAAGCTATCATATCAAAAAAATCATGCAGAAAATTATTCAAACCTCTTACAGTGATGAGCTGTTAGCACCTGCCATCCTTTGTCCATCCTCTAAGACAATGCCATGTGATGAAACTATAAAACATGTGCACCAAATGGTGCATGGTAGAGTTAGTTAGCGTTAACAGTAGATATCATATTAAAAAGAAAACTCTAAAATACACAACTTGGCAATTGACTTGCAGAAGAAAAGAATAAGAGCCAAGTTCACCTGTCCTTGACATGTTCATAGAAACTAAGTTAATATGTTCATAGAAATTTGTAAATAATTTTTGCAAACATTATGCAAAAAGTTTCTAGTTTTAGAATAAAACATTTCATCATTGAAATTTTTTTACACCTTACATAGGAACTACAAAATTGGGGCTTACTGTTGAATTATACTACTTCTATAGCTGCAGAGAAACCATCCACATGTATTTTCTATAGAACTGTAGCAATGGTAATTGTTTAAGACAAAGCTGCAGAGTTATTAGCAAAGCCAATTCATGGTTTAAAAAAAAGAATTAACAATATAATGGAACTTTAGTGGAAGAGGTCAAAAACTTGATGCACTTAGTACTAAAATAAGCAAAAGAAATTAAAATCATTGCACAAAAAACCCGAGCTAAGGTTGGCATAATGACTGAACTGCATAACACTGTTGATTCTCTCTAATATCCGGTTATAGCTATCATTAATTTCTGGGAAGCAATGAGTTTGAGGAGTTCCAACTACAAATAAAAGCAAAGTTATCAAGCAACTTCGCATATTTCAACAGACGGTAAGTAATGACATGGTTATTTGCTTATACCGTGATAGAAGCTTGCATGATTTGATTAATGTTCACTGCTACAGCGTCAATGCCTCCTTTCTCCTTGACATCATCACCGCTGTCGTCATCAGATCTAGGCACCGCACTTGATTCATCTACATCCGTTGCCGCAACCACATCTACTGCGGCTTCAAGCTATCATATCAAAAAAATCATGCAGAAAAATATTCAAACCTCTTACAGTGATGAGCTGTTAGCACCTGCCATCCTTTGTCCATCCTCTAAGACAATGCCATGTGATGACACTATAAAACATGTGCACCAAATGGTGCATGGTAGAGTTAGTTAGCGTTAACAGTAGATATCATATTAAAAAGAAAACTCTAAAATACACAACTTGGCAATTGACTTGCAGAAGAAAAGAATAAGAGCCAAGTTCACCTGTCCTTGACATGTTCATAGAAACTAAGTTAATATGATTTCCATGTTCCTACCTGCAAAAGACATCCAACTGCATTTAAAAAAAGTTTATTACCCTTTCATATATTACAACCTTACTGCATAAAATAATCGAGAGGCAGTGCTCCTTTAGGAAGTTATCAAACATAGATTCCAAACAACGTAGTACGGAGAAAAAAATTTAAACTGTACAAATTGAACTTTCATATATAGATCGTTTGTAAGTAGCTTCAACTCTATATAATCTATTTATAGCAAGTTATGAAATTTGTGGACATTAAAAATCAGTTCCCCTTTTAAGCAAACCCGAACGCAAAGCAATAAATCTCAAAATCAAACACAGTAAAATCTAGCAACTAAACAGAATTGCAGTTTGAGAAAAACTGTAAACCGCACAAATTGAACTTTCATATATAAATCTTTTTTAAGTAGCTTCGATTCTATAAAGTAATATTTATAGCAAGTTATGAAATTTGTAGACAATAAAAATCGGTTTCCCTTTTAAGCAAACCCAAAATCAGAGCAATAAATCTGAAAATCAAACACAATAAAAGCTAACAACCAAACACAGTAGCATTTTACCTTGCTCGCAACTTGTTATCTCGTTGATTTACACCTCAAACCCTAAATTTCAAAATCAGACCGATAAATCACAATAGGTACAACTCTAATTTCAGTACGAAACCTCACCGACTTGGAGGAATAAGAGAGCACAGTCCAGCCATCAAAGCTCTCAACTGTTCGTCGATCCATTTATTCTCCTTCCATTATCCTTTTCCCCCGTTGTCGACCGAACTCTAGCATCCAATTGAATCATTCTAACCCCCAAACAAATTCTAGGCGAGTCCAAGCCTAACTTTAAGGCATCCCTTGCACATGCGACCTTTTAACTTGCTTCGAATCACATATAGGTGGGTTTGTATGAAGAATTAGAAGTGGGATTGGCAACGATGAAGTGGATATGGGGCTTTGGAAAGGATTCATGTCGGTGGTTGTGATGTATGAGATCGGTATTGATGTGGATGGATCGGTATTGATAGGATTGGCCATGGCATGCTAGAGGGATTGGTGTGGTTGGAACTGAAGGATCATTTGTGGAATAGAGGGAGAAACGGTTGAGTAGAGTGGTGATCGGAACGTGTGTAAGAGAAATGACACCTATGCCCCTTCCTTCCACACGTTCTGATCACCACTACAGTCAACTTCTTCTCCCTCAACCGCCTCACACGAAATTCCCTTTCTTACCTTCGTTTTTTTAGTATATACACGTTTCGAAACAGTTTCTACCCTCACGCTCTCACCCAATTCACAATCCTCCCCCGATCTATTTCTTCTACCTTTCGCCTTCCGATTAAAAGAAATTACATCCAAAATTGAAGCAGCGGTCGGTTTGAAGTTCACTCAGATCTAAAATCCAAGTATCATTTATTTTCCAAGCACTTGCTCGACATCGATTAATTGCAGGCAGAGGGTTTGTGAAAGATTTTCTACGATACTTTTTTTATCTAATTTTAGTTTATGAACATTTTTGATTCATTCAATCCCCACTTTGCTTATGAAAAGGTCATTATTCCAATTCTGTAGGATGTTCATCTCATAACAGTTGGTGTTGTTGCACATGCTTTGGTCAACTCTGCCATTAGCTTAGTCTTCAAATCGTGGTTGATGCACTCAGCTCGGCAGTTTTCTGGAAGAAGCATCCTGTTTATTCTTATTCTTAAAAAGTATAGGTTGGTATGAAGTTGGTCAAAATTTAACTTTGGCTGAAGGGCATGATGGTGGTGGCATATATGTTGGGTATTGACAGAATTAGAGCTAGATAAAGCATGAATATGAAGCAAATATCTTTCAGGTCCCTCAAAAGGCATGGTATGCATCCATTTGATTATGGTTCCTTTACTTATTTCAGTCGACTGATAGTTCAATTATGTTATTTCAGTTATATTATCTACAAAAAGTTGAGATTTTAAAACATGTTTCTACTTTTACTCTCATTATTTTCATCTTTGATTTTTCTTACTTTATGATACATAGGATTATAAATGACAGATTTCAACAGTTATTTTGATTCGATTATAACTAACCTTTTTTGGGTTCCAAAAAAATCCTTAAGCAATCAAGATCAAAGTGAAGCACTTAGGTATGTGATTTCCCGTACATCTCTTTGGAAAAATATCAAGTATTGGATTTAGTAATTAAAAAATCAACAATCCAACCGTTCTTAAGACAAATATTGGTTTCTTAGTTAATTCTTAAATCTCACATATCGGGGTGATTTCTTAAATAGAATAGTAATTGCACCACATCAAATATTTATATAATGTTTCGTGCAACTATTTTATTGCTGATGTGTAGAAAAATGGGTGTTTGATTGCATATAAACTTGCTTAATTTTATGATGATAATTGATACTTACCAAATATATATATATATATCTTTGATAAGAACTGATACAACTTTAAGCTATTCTAAATATAATAGTAATGCGTTTTACATTTTTGCAGTTTGAAGCTTCCTTTCTATAGTTCGAAGTTCTTATAAAAGGTTTTTGAGCATTGGTAGAAAGATTGTTGTATGTTTTCAAAATTTTGTGCTTCAAACATACTTTGTTTGCATTTGAAGTTTCTTCTGCTACCACGGGTAATTTTAAATTTCTACATGTACAGAATTTGAACATTGCTGCTTTAAATATTAACCACTGAACTCTGCTCTACCTTTATCTTCTACAAAGCAACTGATATTGATGTTGGCAGGCTTTTGGGCATCTCTTGCAGCTATTCCACCATGCCGGGGGAATCAAGATCCAAATTATAGTAAAATCTCTGATAATTTGTCAAACGACTATTAAAATAGATATCTACATAGTATTTATTACAGTTCAATACATTATTAACACAAAAGGTAAACCACCTTAATGTTGCTGCCTCTATGAGCTAATTTTTTTGGACAGTTGACTACCCTAACATTTTAAGACATTTGACCTCCTTAGAATAATGTGGGTATTTGAGGGCACTACTAAACTATGTTTGTAACCTTTAAATTCATATTAGTTTGATTGTACGAAAATGCACTGAACATTGGGACAAACGGTGTACTGTTATTTCCATAATAACTGATTTGTTACAAATGTATTTATGAGAACTGGATATTGATTATCTAAATTATACTAATTGTCAAGTGAGAGCTCCAAGAAAACTCTTGAAGAAATGGTGAGCTGAATCTATTCTTTTTCATCAATTTAAACGCCATTACGAATGTTGGATGTTTGGTACTGCTATTACATGTTCTTCTCCATTATTACCGCACTGCCATTTCTTTTACTCTACGCACCTGAATAGATTTGGAAGCATTACCATCAAAAAATTTACAACTGATGAAAAAAGAGAAAGAGCATACAAGCAATTGGAATATCTCAAATTAGTCAAAGGTAAACAATTTAGTTACTAAGGTTTTTTTGGATTGAATCTCAAAGCAGTTCTTATTTCTTACCAAAAAATCACATCTGAACTTAGAAAATTAAATGTTTATGAGAAAAAAACTTAATGGTGATCAGTCATCTCCACTCTCTCTCTCAAGCATCAGGTCATTATAATTGTTTAAATTTTTGTGCCCATTTGTATCTTTCTTCCCAAACTATTAGCTTCAAATAATCTGCCCTTCCGTGTTTAATTTAAATTTACATTATCAAATACATAAGTTCAGCAAAAATTTCATGAGTTTTCCTATACTCTATATATGTCTGTTACATGTAAATTATATATGTCTGTTTTTAATATATTATGTATTTTGTTGAGTTCTCACTAACAATTTTAATATGGACAATGACGTTTTTTTAATGGATTGAATGACATGTTTTTTTAATATACACTTGGACTTGACTACTAATTAGAATGTCAGAAAGTTCTAATTCACTTCAATTTCTAGATTTACAAATTTGTTTCACTAAATATTTGAATTTGAATAGAATCATTACTACATGTTCCTATATGAGGCATGATTAGAACTTAGGTTTATATGTAGCAAATTGATATGGAAGTTAGTGTTAAGAAATTTCATTATTATAGAACCTGAAGTGAAAGCTTTCGGTTTCTTATTCCTCTGTTGCGTTGTTTTGCATGACCATAGTAATGCTGAGGTCTATAATTTGATGAATGAATGATACAATTCAATTGTAGGTTGTTGCACTTACCATCATATTCATGTAGTTAAGGAAATCGTACTTCACCGTACTCTGAGGTTCTTACTGGTTATATGTTTTCCTCCTATATCTTTAGGTTTCTGGCTTTTTGCGGAAGTATCTAATCTATAATATACTGGGTAAACCAATGTTACCTATGAAATGCAGGTTACCATTTATAATATGTGTTTTTTACTTTACAAAAAATAAGTTAGCAAGTTTGGTATGAAGGACATGGAATTGCTCAAAGAGCACGTGGTGTCTATCAACATGGCATTAGTATGTTTTATTTAGTAATGTACGTCTTTGAACTTATTCCATGAAACTGTTAAGTTAGAGAATCTTATATTCATGCATTTAAAATGGTCATCAATAATTTTCCTTCTCAATTTCATACAACAAAGTGAAGTATTTTTCTCACTAAGTGATTATAATTTTGGTCAATTCGTACATTCGTTGTTGATTACTTTTACCTTATTTCATATAACTAACACTGATTTGATTTAACTCATCGTTTTCTCTTCGTTGTGTTCTATCGATAACAATTTGGATGCTACCTCCACTGTTCAGATCTACAGCTGTTTAGGTAAGACTTTTATGTTCTCCCTATTTTAAGGCTGACTTCGTTAATTCTGTTTCTATCTCTATTCCTTATGTATTACTGTTTGTTCAAAAGATGTTTTTTACTCTGCATGTTTGTTCTTCTGATTTATGGCAGATTACCTTGATTCCGTTGTTTGTCTTAGTGGGTTATGTATGAATGTTTTTGAAGAAAAGTCCTTATAACATCGTTTATAAGCTTTGTTTTTGTATTGTCTAGATTTGATATCTCCTTACGTCATTTATAAGCGTTATTTAATCATGTTGCAAATAGTTAACTGCTATAAAATGAATAAAATAGTATTCATTAGCTACTCCATACAAATTTGATAGACTAGATTCATACACAAATAATATTTTTGATACCTATGTTATGTGAGTTGGTAATGGTGGTGCGTCTGATGCAAATATAGCCTTCATTTTTCAGATTTACAACTTTATTATTTTGCATAATCTTTACAGGCTTACTGTGTTATATCTGAATGGACGAATAGATAACATCTATGACATGTTTGGATGACATATTTAAACTTGGTTCATTTTTTTAAAGTGGGCAATGTCAAGTTTGACTGCAATGGTTCACCTATGACTTCCACCATTTCGTAATACACTACTTTGTCTATACCAATTTTTTTGATTTCATTGGCTAATCGATTTATACTCATCAAAACTTAAATCTTGCATGCCATGGTTTAAGCTTATCTTCTTTGTTTTGAGCTGCCTTTAGTGTATGCAGCTAACCCAATCGATTGAATTTTTCTCCTAATTTATATCTGCAAGATGATTCTATAAAATAAGATCCTTATGACTTGACATCCAACAGGTGTCTTAAACCGTCCTGTCAAAAAAATATAAGCTACAATAGTGTGATTTTATAAGTTTGTTATAGTTATTTTCTGTTTGAATTCAAATAAAAAAAATGATAACCATCAGTACTGATAGAGTACAAACCTGTATGCACGATATAGGCAAATGATTTGAGTCGAATTCGAAAGAAACCGGAAATATTTGGCTCGACGTGAAAGTAATCCAACATCTGGATGGTATCTATGCTCTGTTACACTACCGCATGGTGCATTTATGGTACGTGCATGTTCTATTACTGCCTGATTATAAAGCAGGTTGACAATCTAATAGCTATTGTAGATAGTATAATCATGACTGACAATGTTGCTAACAAACGCTTTCTTGCTTGATAATATTGTTATTTGCAGTCTTTTCCCCTCATTTTGTTTAAAACTGGAAAAACATGACAATTTAGTACTGACTATCAATTAACTAGGTAACTTTTTTTTGGATGATTGTTAATCATTCATGAACATTTGATGCATTTTCAATGTTTCCAAAGCTATATAATATTCGATAACTGTACTGCACTTAATCAATATGACAACTGTTTTAACCAAAGTGTACTTGGTATTTGGGTTTAACATTGTATTATTCAATTAATCAACATAAAATTCATTATACCAGCTAAAACTATTGCAGGTTGAACAGAATGGACTAAATACGAAGCTTTCCTTATATGAAAGATATATACCAAGAATAATTAATGATACCATCTGTCAATAGTGCATTCCTGGAAACGTTTACAACCACGAAAAGCTGAGTAAACTTTGGTTATCTGCTGTTTTGAACTATCGTTTTGGATTTCAATATATGCATCATATGAAGCTGATGGAGACTACTTTTTAGATTTCAATGTATGCAATAAAAGTTTACTTAATTTTGTAATATTACCTTTAATCTTCTGTTGTTTCAGGTTTCTTCACTCCTGCAACCAAAAACAACTAAGATTGATAAAGGCTACTACTCATTTAAGTTTTATTGAATGACTAAAAAGTAGGACTTTGCGCATGATATTCAGGCAAAAAATTTGTATACCAGACAAAATATTATAAATACATTTTTACTTCGTCCATGCACGCTGATTATCGTTACGAGTATCATACATATGTATTTGCTACCTATGAATATTGGGTCAACTGAGTTACATAATGTACTTTGAACCTTTTGTTCTTCATTTGTTTATTGCTAATGCAAGCTTTACACATCAAAATTTCCAAAAAAAATTGACCGTGGATTATGCTGGTTTCTGCCACAAAATATATTCTCAATATCCAAAAATCCAATTTCAAAGTTGATCAGTTATATATCTCAAATCTAATATTACAATTCATAGGCGGATCTATGTACGTGTAGGAGTTAGCTTTATGCATACGAGTTGAGCTTAGGTTTATCAATAGATACTTTCAGATGATAATGTTATATTCGCATTTGAAATCTTTTTCAAATTATGCACATACCCATTGACTACAAGAAGCATAATTAGAAGATCTTGGTTGAGCATTTTTTTTCAATCACATTAAATATAAAAATGTGAAAATTAACTAAATTTGACAATAATAAATAGTTTTGAGTAGTTAATATGCATATTATATAAAAATCGATTTAAAAATAATAATAAATACATATCTTTTTTTATGTTAAAATACACATGTACAAACTATAATCTTGACAATAACCAGCGATAATTTTCGAACGTGGATGTCTTTGTACTCGCATTTGTACTTTCCTTTCATCATTCCCCCAACATATGTTCTATACGACAACTGACAACATATGCATACTTCACAACAGCATACATTCGCACCGTAATATTTTTCTTCCCCATCAAACATTTCCACCAGCTCTCTTCACACCCTACCAATTTAACAACAACTTGACTTACTCATCGAGCGCTCTCTTTTCCATGCACAACCATATCCATAATTATTATATATCTGAGGGTATCTAGAAAGGTGATAATATAACCTACTTGAGTGCGACCCACTTAGCCCTGCTGCATCTCCCCTGTTTTAGTTATTCCCGGTTGATGAGGCTTGAGGCTACGTATTACCTTAGATTTAGCATTCATATACTTGGAATGCCAACACTGCCTTCCAGACCACGATGCAAATGATAACATTCATCCATACAAGTTGTTCTGGGTTTGAACAAACCGAATTTCCAAAATCACTATCTTTACTATCTTCACAATATCACAATTCGTAACGCTCAAATCGGATCGAAGTGGTTTTCAGATAATTAAATCCGATCCCGGTCTCTTCGAAACGATCAACAAATTTGGCCAGATTTGATAGTCGGTTATTTAACAATGAAATTACACACATAAGCAGTCACTAGGCCATATTATAAATCTTCCAAAACATTTATTTCAAATATCTTTACATAGTTATATATTCAAATCTCTTCCAGTATTCCAACATTTGAAAACAATTTCAAATACTTAAATCCATAACGAGTTATTTTCAAACCATATCAACACTTAGAAATATTTCCGAATTCAATTTATAACACTTAGATAAATATTTCTATACCATTCATTTCACACTTAAAATATTTCCAAAACCCTCTTTTCAATACTTAGGAAAATATTTATAAACATATTCTCCAAACCCATTTTAATATCAAATTTAGGAAATATTTCATAACTTATCTCATAAATCTTCAGAATTATTAATAAATTCCTTTTTACAATTTCCAACTAACAATTAGACTTATTTATAATTCCATCTAACAATTTATAACTTCTTTTATGAATTCAGATTCATTTCCGAAGTTCCCGTATCTAAAACATTTTGGAAATTTCTTAAGTTTCCAGAATTTCATTATACAATTTCTCTTAAAATACCACCTCCGTTAAATAACTTGGTTTACAAATCTCGAGAGTGTTTATAAACACATCCCAATCACTTGCCTTTAAATTCCATAAATAAAAATATTAAGTATTTTTAAAGAATAATAGATTATTTCCAAAACACATTTAAGTAATCATTTAAAATATCCAAAACACTTTTAAACAAACAACGATACCAGTTTTCCAATTCCTCTATAAATAATACTAATTGATTTACCAAGCTTATTATAAAAAATTATAACTCATTTCAACTAATATCAAATATTTCAATAACAAACTTTTCGAAATATTTTCAATACTAAAACAGTTTTTAAACTACATAGTTTAATAAATAAAAATCCCTTCTACAATCAAAACTTAACTTCCCGATAAAAATCTATTTTTAAAATCCAATATAACCATTTTAGCTTTTATAAATCTCTCTCGATTTATTACAAATCTACTTGCAACTCCAATTTCATAACTGTTTTCAAATTCAAAAATAGAACCCACTATTTCTTTCTAAACCGATTTTTATATCTCATTATAAATTCTTTCTATGAATTTATATTTCCAATTTATCAAATGAAAATCATTTCACTTTATTTATAAACATCGTTTATAAATTTATAAACTCATTCAAGTTTCACTTGTTTATAAAACATTCTCATTTATATACTTCATTTTAAAATATATCACTTTATAAATCCCATTTATTTTTCAAATCCAATTTAAATATTGATCTCAACTCCTTATCCATGATTTCAAAAATATCATTCAAAAATCCATTGTTAAAAATCCCTTATATAAATTATTTTAAAATCTCTATGTAATTAATTTTACGAATAGTTAAGTACAAACCCAAAATCAAATCATCGTTTTATCCAAATCAATTTTCGTTAAAATAACCCAAAATTCGATATAAATATTTCCATTTCCAAAATATCCTTTGAATTTTCTTTTTTAAAATTCAAAAAAAATTATTAATGGTATTTTTGACACCAAAATTTAGGCCAGGACTACTATAGCATCCAATAAATCAAATCACACAACAACCATAATAGATTATTCAATTACATCATATATCGCTATATATGAAAAACAATCAATATATTTGAGAAATCCAGTTGGATCCCTCCAACCTGCTTCCCTGCAACCACAGATGTTATATAACATAAAATATCAATCCCGCTTCGAGGCTGGATATCGCGATAATATAGGGTCATCCGCTATTATGCGGGGCGCATAGTGTCTTATCCGCTCCAATCGGTGGGAAATATATCTAGCTACTAACATATACTACTATATATACAAGTACGAAGGCACGTCCGTTGGACGTGTGCATAGAAAATGGTAGCTCTCTATTGTTACGTTACAATATTGGAAGGTTGAACTAAGATAGGGGAAGAAAATAAATAATGTGTGTACATCCAGAAATTTAAAAGCAATAGTGGCATGTGAAGTTTCAACTGAAAGTGGGTCTAAGCATAAAATGTTAAACGTATATAATTCTTTGTAATGATGATCAAATACCTTATCTAGGAATCCTTTGAATGGGGAATTTTTTTTTTTGGAACAACGGATCTGTAAAACACATTATTTATAGAGATGTCTGTAAAGTCATAAAGTTAATTAAGTTGTTGGAAATGTATATTGGTAAGGTGACATAAAACTAGACCATCATTGTAGATCGAAACCAAGCCATTTTGAACAAAGCTATAAAATTATTCATTTATTACTCAGTTAAAAAAATAATATCACAGTTTTACAGTGAATATGATTGAATAAAAACTGTATATCATAGAATATATATCACATAAAATCAGTCGATAAAAGATTGACTATGTTTAAAGTGAAAATGCATTTCAAAATGAAAGTCAAGCAAAATATTTGTACAGGTGGCGCACATGGGCTAATGATATCTTATATTTGATGAATATAATGAACTAATAACAGTGTTATCATCATTGAAGCATACATTGTATGTATGCATTTTCTATGTGCACACATGCAACATTTTATAATCCAACAGTGGAAAATGAGGCTCTGGCGTCGGACGTGTTCCATTTTAATACCGTTAATTTATATGTTAATCAGTAAATTTAATTATTTATAGAGTTCAAAAAATAATAACTTGTGAAAATGTGGTATGTTGGATACCCGGTTTTTTGGGTTGCGATCGTATCAAAGTGCTCTACAGTATGAAGCTGGTTTGAAATGAATTCTAGCAATTCAAAATTTTGCAATTTATTTATTTGAATTTAAAATTTTACAATTTTATTTAGGTAAATTTTTGTAAAACCTATTTCAAAATTTTTGTGGGGTAGATTTGAAGTAAGAATAAGCCTTAGAGGTAGTATTATTTTTTGGCAGTATTGTAGTGTGTAGGAAACTTTGTAGGAGCAAAAATAGGGAACCTTCTCACTTTGATTGGATCATGAGACAATCAACTTATAAAAAGAACGAACATTCAGTAAGAATTGATACAAACGAAAGTGAGAAAAATTTTTTGTGTATAATGATGATGCAGACAAAACCTAGGAGTATTTTGTTTATGTATTGACAAAGCTAGTGCGGTAGACAGATTTGTTTATATAATGATGACGATGACTAATTATGTTGGTACAGTCTTAAGCATTTAATATAACTATCAAACACGTTGTCACGGCTATAAACAACACCATTTGGTGAATCCAATTATCGTATCAAATTCTAGTACGAATGGAACTTTTGGTTAGCAAACATAAACAGGAATATCATAATTATATTTACATCCCCATCTGCAGTAATTAAAATATCTGTAGTCAACCACCCAAAAAAGAGAGTGAAAAACTAAGAAAAATATATAGCATGCAAATTCAATGTACTTTGATAATATAATAGTGTGTACAACTTGTTTCGGGTGAAAAGACATGACAAATGAGCAATGCAGTACTATAAAAATCAACAAACCTCTTATCATTGCAAAATACATATATGATATCAAAAAAAGATGAGAAAATATTTAATTAAATAGAAGGCAATATCTTATTAATAATACAACCTAATGCATTGCTACAGCTGATCCAATCTGATGCCTTGGTAGTCATGCTGGCCAACCAGATTCAGTCGCATACAGCTCATCCCTATAGTCTTTTAGTCCAGCTCTATAGAGTTATCTCTGTCAATGTTAGCAGCTCACTCAGATGCACTTTCATTCAGCTCAGATCCTTCATTTCATCCCTAAAGCTTAACATACTCTAGTGCACGTTCTCAAGCAAGAAACAACCATGTAGCTTCCCATTCAGCACAGATGATTCTTCATCTTAGCCCTGTAGATTTAGTTTCTGCATATACACAGCCATGATAAGCTTAGGTAATCCATTTTAGGGTCCGATCTTTGTTAGGAAATAATCAGAAAATAGGCACTCCTTTCAATCTCGACAGTTGTAGCATTAGGACATCATTTCATTAAGCATTCAGTAAGCACATTGATAATATTAGCAGCTATAAAAAGGATCATTTCAGTTAAATTAATACTTACTTGAAACACATGGGAGTGATAATTTTCTGAACTGAATCACCTCTTTTTCAATCAAAAATCCATACGAAATGAGTGAACAATGGGTTAAAGAAAACTCCCTGTTCATGTATTGTTCTGGTCGAGTGCAATTAAAAAATTGAAATTTGAAAATTAGTTCCTAGGTATATGAAAAACCGAGCTACTATAACCAGATGAGGTACATAAAATACACAGTGCATGAAAAAAGCACTGTCACATGCCATTCATTAAATGCTGAAACAAATTGCATTAAGATAAAGCCATGACATCATATCTCATTTTATGCTATGTCTATTAGCTAGCTAGTGCACATGTATTTCTTGATTCTAACACTGTAGTAAATATGAGAAGGAAAATGATTGAAGGTGAACTTCGAAATACTAAAGTTACTTTCACATAGGAGTTTACTCTTATTTTGGTTGAAGTTTCATACCTAAAAATCAACTAAACTGTTCCAAGTTGTTGAAAGATTGTGTACATGAAGTTGGTTCAAATTTGCAGTTGTAACAACTACTGTCCTTACAACTAATCGTTGCTTACTTACCATTTCAAATAATTTTGCATTACTGCATTAATGGCATAACGTTGAGTTATATGAAACATACATTGTTAAGTCTTTGACATATGTCACTCAGAGTTTACAGAGCTTAATGAGTTTTCTGATAAACGTCTAAATTTGTTTAAATGGAACTAAACAGGAATGCGACTTCAACTGAATGGAAACTATTGCACTCTCTTGCCAAAGACCAAAATGGAATGCTTCAAAAGGCAACCATAAAGTCTGTTTATGAAAGGAACTTGTTTTACAATTTGGCAAATGCACAGGCACAAGAAAAGGTTTCATTGAGAGGCATATAATTCGAAGACAGTTTATGTTCCTATAACTTGGAAAACTGAAAAAGAAAAGGAAAAATGTATGAATGGTAGTAATTATTTTTACAAAATTAGTTCCGTGTACACTATGATTAAAATTCTATTTACTCAACAAATACTGACAGCTATTTCTTGCTAGTTTATCTTATTAAATATTAAACCCAATTTATATATGGGTTAAATTAATAATTTAAAATGAAAAGTCTTGAACATTGAGAGTTAAGAGTCATTTCTGTTTATGAAAGGTCGTTAACTGAACCGTTGTTTATGTTAAATAAAATTGTTATGTAAAGATTTTTTTTATTTCAAAGAAAATAAGTGTCTAAATTAAGGACAGGGCTATTGGGAAAGGTTGGCTATAATACAATAAACTTGTGTACCAACATTTAAACTCAAATACCCATCAAAGTCACTACCATTGCTAGAGCAACACAAAATGAAGCATGCAAATGTACTGATAACTTCTCTTAGGAGCAGACAGTTGGCATACAACATTTGAAAGAAAAAAGGTTGTAGTAAGAGGACATGAACACCTGAAATCGTCCTCCCTGTACAACTGGATCTGAACTAACTTTCGAAAACAACTAATAATATAGAAAATAAATTTTAGGGAATACGAATCTTGTATATATAAATGGAAATTTTAAGAACACAAAATGAGCGAAATAATAACAGTATATGACATGTATCATTAAAATAATGGTAAAGTGACCTTACTATGTTTATAGGATCACGGCGAAGATAACATTGCATATTGGAAAGGATGTCTTTCTTGGAAACTTACTTGGAGATGAAAGAACTAAAACAACATCACGAATTTCATATTAGATAGATTCATAAGTAGTATACCAATATCGATAGAGGAAAACTTCCGCAATGAATATTGACAACCACCAAAATCAGAATTTTTTCCAAATCCTTAACGCAAACCATAAAATAATATCGAAATGGTAAACCTGGATTGCATGGACAAATTATATTTTGGTATGTGAAACAATCCACATGGCCCAAGTGAATGCAAAGATATGAGGATTGATTTTCTTTTTATTTGTTTTTTCAACGGCAATTTGATTGAATAGCTGAAATTTGTAAATAATTTTTGCAAACATTATGCAAAAAGTTTCTAGTTTTAGAATAAAACATTTCATCATTGAAATTTTTTTACACCTTACATAGGAACTACAAAATTAGGGCTTACTGTTGAATTATACTACTTCTATAGCTGCAGAGAAATCATCCACATGTATTTTCTATAGAACTGTAGCAATGGTAATTGTTTAAGACAAAGCTGCAGAGTTATTAGCAAAGCCAATTCATGGTTTAAAAAAAAGAATTAACAATATAATGGAACTTTAGTGGAAGAGGTCAAAAACTTGATGCACTTAGTACTAAAATAAGCAAAAGAAATTAAAATCATTGCACAAAAAACCTGAGCTAAGGTTGGCATAATGACTGAACTGCATAACACTGTTGATTCTCTCTAATATCCGGTTATAGCTATCATTAATTTCTGGGAAGCAATGAGTTTGAGGAGTTCCAACTACAAATAAAAGCAAAGTTATCAAGCAACTTCGCATATTTCAACAGACAGTAAGTAATGACATGGTTATTTGCTTATACCGTGATAGAAGCTTGCATGATTTGATTAATGTTCACTGCTACAGCGTCAATGCCTCCTTTCTCCTTGACATCATCACCGCTGTCGTCATCAGATCTAGGCACCGCACTTGATTCATCTACATCCGTTGCCGCAACCACATCTACTGCGGCTTCAAGCTATCATATCAAAAAAATCATGCAGAAAATTATTCAAACCTCTTACAGTGATGAGCTGTTAGCACCTGCCATCCTTTGTCCATCCTCTAAGACAATGCCATGTGATGAAACTATAAAACATGTGCACCAAATGGTGCATGGTAGAGTTAGTTAGCGTTAACAGTAGATATCATATTAAAAAGAAAACTCTAAAATACACAACTTGGCAATTGACTTGCAGAAGAAAAGAATAAGAGCCAAGTTCACCTGTCCTTGACATGTTCATAGAAACTAAGTTAATATGTTCATAGAAATTTGTAAATAATTTTTGCAAACATTATGCAAAAAGTTTCTAGTTTTAGAATAAAACATTTCATCATTGAAATTTTTTTACACCTTACATAGGAACTACAAAATTGGGGCTTACTGTTGAATTATACTACTTCTATAGCTGCAGAGAAACCATCCACATGTATTTTCTATAGAACTGTAGCAATGGTAATTGTTTAAGACAAAGCTGCAGAGTTATTAGCAAAGCCAATTCATGGTTTAAAAAAAAGAATTAACAATATAATGGAACTTTAGTGGAAGAGGTCAAAAACTTGATGCACTTAGTACTAAAATAAGCAAAAGAAATTAAAATCATTGCACAAAAAACCTGAGCTAAGGTTGGCATAATGACTGAACTGCATAACACTGTTGATTCTCTCTAATATCCGGTTATAGCTATCATTAATTTCTGGGAAGCAATGAGTTTGAGGAGTTCCAACTACAAATAAAAGCAAAGTTATCAAGCAACTTCGCATATTTCAACAGACGGTAAGTAATGACATGGTTATTTGCTTATACCGTGATAGAAGCTTGCATGATTTGATTAATGTTCACTGCTACAGCGTCAATGCCTCCTTTCTCCTTGACATCATCACCGCTGTCGTCATCAGATCTAGGCACCGCACTTGATTCATCTACATCCGTTGCCGCAACCACATCTACTGCGGCTTCAAGCTATCATATCAAAAAAATCATGCAGAAAAATATTCAAACCTCTTACAGTGATGAGCTGTTAGCACCTGCCATCCTTTGTCCATCCTCTAAGACAATGCCATGTGATGACACTATAAAACATGTGCACCAAATGGTGCATGGTAGAGTTAGTTAGCGTTAACAGTAGATATCATATTAAAAAGAAAACTCTAAAATACACAACTTGGCAATTGACTTGCAGAAGAAAAGAATAAGAGCCAAGTTCACCTGTCCTTGACATGTTCATAGAAACTAAGTTAATATGATTTCCATGTTCCTACCTGCAAAAGACATCCAACTGCATTTAAAAAAAGTTTATTACCCTTTCATATATTACAACCTTACTGCATAAAATAATCGAGAGGCAGTGCTCCTTTAGGAAGTTATCAAACATAGATTCCAAACAACGTAGTATGGAGAAAAAAATTTAAACTGTACAAATTGAACTTTCATATATAGATCGTTTGTAAGTAGCTTCAACTCTATATAATCTATTTATAGCAAGTTATGAAATTTGTGGACATTAAAAATCAGTTCCCCTTTTAAGCAAACCCGAACGCAAAGCAATAAATCTCAAAATCAAACACAGTAAAATCTAGCAACTAAACAGAATTGCAGTTTGAGAAAAACTGTAAACTGCACAAATTGAACTTTCATATATAAATCTTTTTTAAGTAGCTTCGATTCTATAAAGTAATATTTATAGCAAGTTATGAAATTTGTAGACAATAAAAATCGGTTTCCCTTTTAAGCAAACCCAAAATCAGAGCAATAAATCTGAAAATCAAACACAATAAAAGCTAACAACCAAACACAGTAGCATTTTACCTTGCTCGCAACTTGTTATCTCGTTGATTTACACCTCAAACCCTAAATTTCAAAATCAGACCGATAAATCACAATAGGTACAACTCTAATTTCAGTACGAAACCTCACAGACTTGGAGGAATAAGAGAGCACAGTCCAGCCATCAAAGCTCTCAACTGTTCGTCGATCCATTTATTCTCCTTCCATTATCCTTTTCCCCCGTTGTCGACCGAACTCTAGCATCCAATTGAATCATTCTAACCCCCAAACAAATTCTAGGCGAGTCCAAGCCTAACTTTAAGGCATTCCTTGCACATGCGACCTTTTAACTTGCTTCGAATCACATATAGGTGGGTTTGTATGAAGAATTAGAAGTGGGATTGGCAACGATGAAGTGGATATGGGGCTTTGGAAAGGATTCATGTCGGTGGTTGTGATGTATGAGATCGGTATTGATGTGGATGGATCGGTATTGATAGGATTGGCCATGGCATGCTAGAGGGATTGGTGTGGTTGGAACTGAAGGATCATTTGTGGAATAGAGGGAGAAACGGTTGAGTAGAGTGGTGATCGGAACGTGTGTAAGAGAAATGACACCTATGCCCCTTCCTTTTTTTTTCTATTTAATTCTTTTGTACATACATGTAAGGGTCGGTTGGGAAGATCAAAAAAGCTTCACCAAATTGAAGTATTTGTATTATTAGTAGAGATAATAATATGACATCCAACTGATAAATTATTATCAATCCATCCAATCAACCAATTTTTAACATATTATATTAAAACCAGTAATCCAAATAAGTGAGATTTACTCACCTTGATTTTTAGATTCGCCAAACGTTCCGTTCTGAATTAAAATTAAACAAGCGTTTAATTTTAGTCCAAATACCTGCTAGCTCCAATCGACTCCAATCTAGCTCCAACGCATAGTATTCGCTGATACGAATACAACGCAACTTGTTTCATTCGATATCGGTCTCGTATGAAAAAGTTATACGGTTAATAAGTTATTTAATTTAAATATAATTAACAAATCACTTAATTACAAATTTAATTACCACTTAACAACTAATCTTCGCCTAACCCTTCTTCCTCAAGCACACAGTATCCCGCTTCTCCTAGTTCACCATTGCCGCGCTTCCTTCCTTCCATTCTTCCTCGTCCATGCACGAAACCATCCATCGAAAGCACCATCGAACACCTTGTCATCCGCTCTATCCTCCCATCCCTGTCAGACTAAGTCCGATCTCCCCCATTTCCATCGCGTCCAAACTCCCCCTGGCCACGTCAGTAGCATGCCGCGCCTCGATTTTTCCACCTCCATTCCCCTGCCATTGCGCTCGAGTGGGCACCTATGCCGAGAAACCCACGCGTGTTTCCTTCCATCGCGACTTCGTCCGCCATTTTGTATTTTTTATACATGAATTGATTTCATTTCTGAAGAAGAAAATGGGTATACACGATTTTAAAGATGTAACAACCCGTAATTTTCGATAATTAAAAACATGTTAATTTAATAAGGTTTTGTGGTTTAATGTTGGTAGAAAAAAAAATTGAGATTTAATAATAAGAATATATTTGGAATAAAATGAAATAGTATTAAATTAAGGTAATTGATAACTGCTTTAAATGTAATTCCAATTAATGGAAAGGGTTAAAGAGTTACAATTGAGATAGATTTTAAATAAATTATAGTAATGTATGTATTAATGGGAATTGGATTAAAAGAGCAATTGATAAATTAAATGTGGACTAATTAATGAAATAATGTAAAATAAAATTGTAATTGAATAAAATTTGTATTATAGTAGTAATTATAACACTTGCTGTGGATAATAAACTTATAAAATGCGACTAAAGGTAAATGCTTACAATTATTATATGTTACCTATTTATTTAAATTAAATTGGAAATTAATTGCAATTAATTCACTTAATTAGTGCAATTAATGTAGATTAAATTGATAATGGTTGAATATTAATTCAATAAGATGTAACCAATGTAAATTTTATTCATAATATGACTATTGATTTAAATAAATAGAATGGAAACCAAGTTTGATCAATTTATTGGAATTTATATTATAATAAATGGATTTATTGCAATTAAATGTAATTAAATACCACATTAGTGAAAACTGAGACAATAATGGTAAAGTATTAGTGTAATAAGATAAACAAATGTTAATTACAACCATGAGATGCTAATTGATTGAATAATAAGATGGAAAGGCTAATAAATGGAATTATTGGAATTAAATTTTATTAATTGGATTTAATGTCAATTGAAAATTTAACATTGTAATTAGTAAATAATTAACATTGAATTGACATGAAAATTTGTTTTACATTATTGTAAATGTGCAAGTAATCGAAAATGATAAAAATTTGTTAGTTATAAATTTTGAAATTAAAAAGTGGATTAATTAATTTAATATTAATTAATTTAATTAACGTGAAAATAGCCATTTTGGCCACTGTCTCATATTTCGATGAAACTAGTTTCATCGGATCCGTAACGGTGAATTATTGTAGGATTTCAAGTTTCGTAACGATCGGACTTGCCGTTTGATCGTACGAGCTCGAAACGCCTAGAAATCAATTTGAAATAAGCTGATTTTAAAGCAACTTCTTCATATGATGGAATTAGGACCTGAAACCTGTTCCATTGAGTTTAAAAATATTGAAAACATCTATTTTGATATATGAGATGATCGTTTCGGGAACGAAACGGACTTTTCGGGTCATTTATCGTTCAACTTTCAAATCAATCTAGTCCATTCATTCTTATTTCTAATCTGCCTATATATAGCCTCTTATAAACCCTAACCATTTCTTATTTCATTTGTCTGTACGTACAATTCTATATGCTTCTCTATTTCCAATGGCAGACAAACCAAATACCAAATTCCCAATTCAATTTCAAATCAAATTTCAATTCCAAAAATCAAACCCCTCCAAACTATATCGAATTATATATCGATTCGAAGTTCTCGATGAGCGCAAGTCAAATCTATGATTTTTTTTTCAATTTGGATCATGGTTTGGCCACGATTTGCCAAAACAGTCTCGGCCGTTCATGCGTGGTCGTTGGATTGGACGGTGGATCGTCATTCCGGCGACTATCGGAGGGTGCCATATTGGAGAGGGTGTCGAGGCATGATAATCTGTATGGTTCATTGGGTTTGATGGTGCCAGGATTCACCACGAACGGCAATTGATGTCGGTGGCAGCGGCGTCGCTAGGCACGACCGAAGGGGTAGTCATTGTTAGGGGATGGGCGGCTCGTGATGAGGTTCCCAGCGGCGAAGTCCGATGGAGGTGGTAGGGCTTGACGGCGGCGACGAAGGGCAAAAGGCGGTGGCCGAGTATTACTGAGTCGTGCGCGTTTTTTCTCTAGCCTAGGGTTTGAACGGGGAGGGGGGTTGATGACGTGGCCAGGTTGTGGCATGTCTTTTATTATTTTTATTTTTATTTAAATTTAATTTCAAAATCGTTCTAACGTACATATCTTTTACATACGAGGCCAATTCACAGGCGGTTGTTCCGCTGGGATCGTATCGAAATTCCGGACATTTTGACGCTGGTTTGGACGAATTCTGATATTGTTCAAATATTTTGGGTCTTATTTTGGATTTGAAATCGATTTAATATCAAAGGTGAGTGTTTTAACCCACTCACAACTACTAGATTATCTTATGTTAGTTAAATTCAATTTATGATGTGATTAGAAATTTATTGATATATTTTTGGTAGGTTTAAATTGTCATTTTAGTTAAATTTGACTTTTATTGCATTTAATTATCGTTTAATTAAATATTGAATTTTAAATTGTCAATTTAATACCTGTATTGTTTATCAGTTATCTATTAATGTTTATTGATTTATTTGGATGATGATTGTGATGTATGTTTGATTTTTGATATTGGATGGCTGGATGTTGTACTTTAGATTGTTATAATATTGCAAGTTCCCTATGGGTTGAAATGATACATACCCGAATGATCTATAAATTAGGAAAAAATCGTTATAGGTTGAAATGATAGACTCAAGCGATTTTATGGATTTTATTTAATTCGGGATTGCGGTTTGAAATGATATATAACCGTAGAATTTTAAATTGCGGATTGAACTGATAAATATCCGTATCACTTGACCCTAGGGTAGAGAATTATATATGCACACCGGATTGGTTAAATTAAATGATTTTTGAATCTTTAAATTTTGAGTTCAGTTAACTGGTATTTCGAAATAGAAATTGATTTAAATAAACTGAATTATTTTCGATAATCCAAGTGTCAAATGTTGAAATTTGAATTGGTTTAATGAATTGCTAAAAGGATTTAAATTTGAATTTCAAAGTTTAAGAATTTATTTGAATTGAGTTACTGAAATGTTTGGATATAAATTTGAAATCTATTTTAAATTAATCTAAACTATTTTTATCAATTTAAAACTATTTTTAATTTATTTAATCTATTATAACCTATTTAATCCAATTTAATCTATTTTACCTATTTTAAACTAATTAAATTTATTTAATATATTTTAAATCTATTTAATATAATTTAAATACATTTAATCTATTTTAAATTTATTTAATCTATTTAAAAATCTACTTAATATAATTTAAATCAATTTAATCTATTTAAACATTTTAAAACTAATAGAATATATTTAATCTATTTTAAATCTATTTAAATCAATTTAAATATAATTAAATCAAATTTAAATCTATTTAAAAACTATTTTTACTATTTAAACTATTTTAACCTATATAAATTATTTTTAAACTATTAAAACTACTTAAGACTATCTAAACTATTTTCTAAAATTTCAGACTATATAAAGTTGAAGTATTTATATTTAAATCCTTGATGATGATACACCCTAAGTTGGGATTTGAAATTGAAACCCTTTTTGTGAAATGACATATGTGAGTAAATACGACGACTTTGGAAAGGAGGATTTAATTAACCTATCTTACCGACAATTTTGAAAGTGAATATGATTTCGAAAGTGATATGATTTTGAGAATATGATATTTTGATAAATTGTGAATTGACTTTTGAAAATGTAAAAGAACCATCCGGTGTGAAATAAGCGTTTGGTTGTTAAAGAGATCAGGATTGGATATTGTCATACTCTCTGCCACTACCGAAAACCACTTTAACAACTGTGTATGTGGTGGAGATTCCAGAAATGAAGTAGGATGGTTTGGCGAATGATTCTGTTTGAGGTATTTACGTGACCCTGACTCCCGTGAGTCAGCTTGATGTGGCTAAAACAGGAGCTATACCGGGCCAAGTGAGGTCATTCCTCCGATTAGGCACATTCCTTCGATACTATATTCTGACTTTGTGATTGATTTGGTGGCTACCCTTGATTTTGATTTGGGAGTGTGTTCCGAGGTGGGCGGTAGTAGCTGCTAGGCGTTGCCACCAGTCCGTGAGTGCAATTGGTATATCTACCCTGGAATTGCCTCGAGTGTCGTGTTCACATGCCCAATCGCGCCTTCTACGAGTTTGTTTTGTACCATACCTATGGAGTTCCCTCTATGTAAACCTCCAGTTTACGGAGGAGCGTACAGTACTATATAGACTTTGGGAATATATAAAATGTGTTAAGGGGGATATGGGTAACGCCTTAACGCTATTTTAATACTTTACTTTATTGTAGACACTATTATAATAGCGTATTATACTACATAGTAAATAGTTTAATGGATCCGTAGGAGATGTAAATCCCGAACATCTCTTAAGTTATTGCACTCACGTTAGACACTGGATAGGAGATTTCAAACCCTGTAACATCACTGATGCCGTTCCACTCATATTTATTTACCGTTGATTTAACTTACATAAGGTCTTTTAGTTCTGACTCGAGTGTTCTGTCTTCTCAATTCGCTCGGATCAGCCTGAGCATTTCAGGGTTGAAGACCTTATTTCTGAAGGACGAAGATGAAGATTTGTACTATTAATATTTATGATATGTATTCCACTGCATCATGTTGTTCCGCTGCATTTATTTATTTATTCCTGATTTATGTATCTCTGATTTTGTGTTGTAAAGAATAATCAAATGTATTTATAAATAGCTTCATGAACTGTTATTTGATTATTATATTTGGTCATTCCGCTGCAAGATTCTGTATTTGTTTTATTTCTTTCTCTTTTCTTATTTACCCCAATAACAATCTGCCCCTTTGTATGGTTTGATTCCGGCTTGTGTGTCTGCTTAAAACGTCCAAAAAGGCAGGTCATTACAGTTGGTATCATAGCTTTGGTTTAGCGATAACCTTAGCTTTGTGGGGTCTGACTCATATAGAATAGGGTAGTAATACCCTAGAATGAGTCGTTGAGTGTATATATACGAGAGAGCGTATTGTTAGTGTTATAAAGGTTTTTGTATTGTGTTCATTTGTTCCGTTTTGTATTTATAAATTCTGGTCGGTATGTAGGACGCTATGGCATCGATAGGGATTTCTAAACACTTAATAGGGTAGACCGACACAATACTTGTTTTGAAACATAGGTAAATGATATAATTTTGCCTATTATATATTTTTGTATATAAAATAATAAATTTTACAAATGATATAGTTGGATGTAATATGTTGTTTGTTAGGTAGGAAATTTTATAAACATTGATTGTAAAATGAGATTTACAAGTAAAGTAAATGTAAATTGGAAGGTTAGAACTAAAGTTCTGGGATTTTGAAATTTCTTTCAAAGATTTTGGAATATAATATTAGTATTATTTAGAAGTATTTTCTGGTATAAATATTTCAAGATGATTTGAAAGAAATGTTTTAAAAGAAAATTTTGGAAGGAAATAAATTCTGTACTCCCCTCTCTGTCGTTGGAAAATAATTTCGGTGATAAGTGCATGCATCATCGACGTTCATTTTCGAGTTTCAAAGTGGGAAGACTGTTGTCGTAATTTTACTGCAAATTTGTTTCGATAAATTAATCTTGAGTTTAAATTCCAGATATGATTTGATATATATAAAAGATATGATTGTATATATTATTTTAAAATAATTGAAATGAACCTGGTTGTTTAGTTCTTAAGTTTCTGTAAATTAGAAATTGAAATTAATTATAATGAATGGAATTTCGATTATATTAATAATTGAAAACTTCTAAGATGAAAATAAGAAATTTGATGTTAAAATGATTAATGAAATAGATAAGAAACTGAAATTTTGAAAACCATAAATAAAAAGGAAATGAAAATAAGAAAATGTAACCATTGAACATTCTTTTAATAAATATAATAACTTGTGTAACTTTCTATTGCATTCTAAAAGAAATATATATATAACTTACCAAAGTATTTAAAAGTTGATATGTTAAAAAGAATATGTAATAGAATATTATACAAGTAAAAATTGGAAAAAAATGAAAGTGTTCAATGGAATTACTTCTATAAATAAGAAATTTAATGTTATAAATTGTTATAAACTGAAGTTAATAGTTTGAAATGCTACTAATTAAATGTAATTAAAGTGAATAATGTAAGAAAAACGATTATAAACTTAAGTTAACATCTAAACTATTTATAATCGAATTTAATAGTAAGGGTGAATGTTGTAAGTAAATAATTATAAACTGAATTAATATTGAAGCCATTTAGAATTAAAATGAGTATTATATAAATTGAATGATTATAACTTCAGAGAACATTGGAAATGATTTAGAAATGGAGTTAATATTCAATAATATTTTATATGGAAGAATGAATGTGAAAAATAAATAATCTATAAGTGGTAAATTGAATTGTAAAGAAACTTACCCAATAATTGAGAAGAAAAAAAACTTACTTAAGCAATGAGTGTGAAGTAATGAAATGAAAGAAATGACATTGTATGAATAAAGGAGAAATGAACTCTTGTAAGTAATAACGAATGTAAATTAATGAAAATAAACATTATACGAATGATAAAAGAAAAGTAAATGAAAAAAAGAAAAAGAAAATCAAACTAAACTATAAATGTGAAGTAAACTGAAACAAACTGTATACAGTACTTCAATAATGAACTTATTTAGGATCCAAATAATTAAAATGGATATAACTTATGTAAGTAAAGAATGTAAATTAATGGAATAGGCCTTACTTGAATGAATGAAAAAAATTAAAATTTTGTAAGTAATGAACGTGAATTAAAGAAAATCATTGTATGAAGAAAAAAAAATACAATTAATGCTGTGAAAAAGATAAATAGAGAAATTTTAAATTGTGTTGAATTCTTGGTTTGTTGGACTTATGGATTGGTTGGGAAATGATACTTCTATTTTGTATAGAGATGTATAAATAATATATTTAGTCTTATCTACGACTGTTGAGTGTATGATTTACTTAGTAGTTTATTTATCATTTTTATATGATTAGAAGTTCTAAACCCGAACAAACCATTTGTTTTGCTTGTTATGGATGAATGATTGTTCTCTTTGTTGAAAATGATGTTGTATTGCTGTTTTTCAAATGATTATTGTTATGTGGTGATGTTTGTTTTGTTGTTAGTTGAAAACAACTTAAATATTTCTCTTTTATATAATTATTAACTATTTTGGATTATATAAGTGAAATACAGGTTATGGAAGCAATTACTGCTGTGTTTGGTTTCATAAAATAAATGTTATTTGCCCGACAAATAGGTACATTCTCGGATTACGGTTTTCTAGCGAAATTATATTGTTTTCCCGTGGTTTGGGATATATTATTTTGAAAAATATGAAAATATTGTTATTATTGATATTATTATTTCTCCCAAACCTCTACGTACAAAGAAGACTCTGCCGAAATTTTCTGTGAATTTTGGACTTAGAAAATTTTATGAAATGTTTTCCAAATTTTTGTTAACTTGAATACAAAGGATTTAATTGCTATAAATTGATATATTTTATTTAAATTATTTAATTTTGTAAATTTATTTGTTATAAATTTAATATTTTGAATAAGATATATTGATTACTTAATTCCTTCTTTTCCCTTCTTCTCCCTTTTCGAGGATGAAAAGTTTTGAGTGGTGGAGCGTGTAACGACCCGTAATTTTCGATAAATTAAAAACATTTTAATTTAATAAGGTTTTGTGATTTAATGTTGGTAGAAGAAAAATTTGAGATTTAATAATAAGAATATATTTGGAATAAAATGAAATAGTATTAAATTAAGGTAATTGATAACTGCTTTAAATGTAATTTCAATTAATGGAAAGGATTAAAGAGTTACAATTGAAATAGATTTTAAATAAATTATAGTAATGTATGTATTAATGGGAATTGAGTTAAAAGAGCAATTAATAAATTAAATGTCGACTAATTAATGAAATAATGTGAAATAAAATTGTAATTGAATAAAATTTCTATTGCAGTAGTAATTATAACACTTGCTGTGGATAATAAACTTATAAAATGCGACTAAAGGTAAATGCTTACAATTATTATATGTTACCTATTTATTTAAATTAAATTGAAAATCAATTGCAATTAATTCACTTAATTAGTGCAATTAATGTAGATTAAATTGATAATGGTAGAATATTAATTCAATAAGATGTAACCAATGTAAATTTTATTCATAATATGACTATTGATTTAAATAAATAGAATGGAAACCAAGTTTGATCAATTTATTGGAATTTATATTATAATAAATGGATTTATTGCAATTAAATGTAATTAAATACCACATTAGTGAAAACTGAGACGATAATGGTAAAGTATTAGTGTAATAAGATAAACAAATGTTAATTACAACCATGAGATGCTAATTGAGTGAATAATAAGATGGAAAGGCTAATAAATGGAATTATTGGAATTAAATTTTATTAATTGGATTTAATGTCAATTGAAAATTTAACACTGTAGTTATTAAATAATTAACATTGAATTGACATGAAAATTTGTTTTAAATTATTGTAAATGTCCAAGTAATCAAAAATGATAAAAATTTGTTAGTTATAAAATTTGAAAATAAAAAGTGGATTAATTAATTTAATATTAATTTATTTAATTAACGTGAAAATAGCCATTTTGGCCATTGTCTCGGATTTCGACGAAACTAGTTTCATCGGATCCGTAACGGTGAATTATTGTAGGATTTCAAGTTTCATAATGATTGGACTTGTCGTTTGATCGTACAAGCTCAAAACGCCTAGAAATCAATTAAATTAAAACCAATTTGAAATAAGCTGATTTTAAAGCAACTTCTTCATACGATGGAATTAGGACCTGAAACCTGTTCCATTGAGTTTAAAAATATTGAAAACATCTATTTTGATATATGAGATGACCCATTTTCGTTTCGGGAACAAAACGGGCTTTTCGGTTCATTTATCGTTCAACTTTCAAATCAATCTAGTCCATTCATTCTTATTTCTGATCTCCCTATATATAGCCTGTTATAAACCCTAACCATTTCTTATTTCATTTGTCTATACGTACAATTTTATCTGCTTCTCCCTTTCCAATGGCAGACAAGCCAAAAACCAAATTCCCAATTCAATTTCAAATCAAATTTCAATTCCAAAAATCAAACCCCTCCAAACTATATCGAATTATATATCGATTCGATGCTTTCGACGAGCGCAAGTCAAATCTGTGATTTTTTTTCGATTTTTATCATGGTTTGGTCAGGATTGGCCAAAACAGTCTCGGCCGTTCATACGTGGTCGTTGGATTGGACAGTGGATCGTCATTCCGGCAACGATCGGAGGGTGCCATATTGGAGAGGGTGTCGAGGCATGATGATCTGTACGGTTCATTGGGTTTGATGGTACTAGGATTTGCCACGAACGGCAATTGACGTCGGTGGCAGCGGCGTTGCTAGGCACGACCGAAGGGGGAGTCATTGTCAGGGGATGGGCGGCTCGTGATGAGGTTCCCAGCGGCGAAGTCCGATGGAGGTGGTAGGGCCTGACGGCGGCAGCGAAGGGTAAAAGGCGGTGGCGGCGTGTTACTGAGTCGTGCGCATTTTTGCTCTAGCCTAGGGTTTGAATTGGGGGGGGGGTGATGACGTGGCCAGTTTGTGGCATGTCTTTTTTTTTTAATTTTTTATTTAAATTTAATTTCGAAATCGTTCTAACGTACATAACTTTTACATACGAGGTCCAATTCACACGCGGTTTGTTCCGCTGGGATCATATCATAATTCCGTACATTTTGACATTTGTTTGGATAAATTCTGAGACTATTCAAATTTTGGGTCTTATTTTGGATTTCAAATCGATTTAAAATCAAAATTGAGTGTTTTAACCCACTCACAACTACTAGATTATATTATGTTAGTTAAATTCAATTTATGATGTGATTAGAAATTTATTGATTGATTTTTGGTAGGTTTAAATTGTCATTTTAGTTAATTTTGACTTTTATTGCATTTAATTATCGTTTAATTAAATATTGAATTTTAAATTGTCAATTTAATACTTGTATTGTTTATCAGTTATCTATTAATGTTTATTGATTTATTTGGATGATGGTTGTGATGTATGTTTGATTTTTGATATTGGATGGTTGGATGTTGTACTTTAGATTGTTATAATATTGCAAGTTCCCTATGGGTTGAAATGATACATACCCGAATGATCTATAAATTAGGAAAAAATCGTTATAGGTTGAAATGATAGACTCGAGCGATTTTATGGATTTTATTTAATTCGGGATTGCGGTTTGAAATGATATATAACCGTAGAATTTTAAATTGCGGATTGAAATGATAAATATCCGTATCACTTGACCCTAAGGTAGAGAATTATATACGGACACCGGATTGGTTAAATTAAATGATTTTTGAATCTTTAAATTTTGAGTTTAGTTAACTGGTATTTCGAAATAGAAATTGATTTATATAAAATGAATTATTTTCGATAATCAAAGTGTCAAATGTTGAAATTGGAATTGGTTTAATGAATTGCTAAAAGGATTTAAATTTGAATTTCAAAGTTGAATGAATTTATTTGAATTGAGTTACTAAAATGTTTAGATATAACTTTGAAATCAATTTTAAATTAATCTAAACTATTTTTATCAATTTAAAACTATTTTTAATATATTTAATCTATTATACCTATTTAATCCAATTTAATTTATTTTACCTATTTTAAACTAATTAAATTTATTTAATCTATTTTAAATCTATTTAATATAATTTAAATACATTTAATCTATTTAAAAATCTACTTAATATAATTTAAATCAATTTAATCTATTTAAACATTTTAAAACTAATAGAATCTATTTAATCTATTTAAATCAATTTAAATCTAATTAAATCAAATTTAAATCTATTTAAAAACTATTTTAACCTATATAAATTATTTTTAAACTATTAAAACTATTTAAGACTATCTAAACTATTTTCTAAAATTTCAGACTATATAAAGTTGAAGTATTTATATTTAAATCCTTGATGATGATACACCCTAAGTTGGGATTTGAAATTGAAACCCTTTTTGTGAAACGACATATGTGAGTAAATATGACGACTTTGGAAAGGAGGATTTAATTAACCTATCTCACCAACAATTTTGAAAGTGAATATGGTTTCGAAAGTGATATAGTTTTGAGAATATGATATTTTGATAAATTGTGAATTGACTTTTGAAAATGTGAAAGAACCATTTGGTGTGAAATAAGCGTTTGGTTGTTAAAGAGACCGGGATCGGATATTGTCATACTCTCTGCCAATACTGAAAACCACTTTAACAATTGTGTATGTGGTGGAGATTCCAGAAATGAAGTATGATGGTTTGGCGAACGATTCTGTATGAGGTATTTACGTGACCTCGACTCCCGTGAGTCATCTTGATGTGGCTAAAATAGGAGCTATACCGGGACAAGTGAGGTCATTCCTCCAATCGGGCACATTCCTTCGATACTATATTCTGACCTTGTGATTGATTTGGTGGCCACCCTTGATTTTGATTTGGGAGTGTGTTCCGAGGTGGGCGGTAGTAGCTGCTAGGCGTTACCACCAGTCCGGGAGTGCAATTGGTATATCTACCCTGGCATTGCCTCGAGTTCCGTGTTCACATGCCCTATCGCGCCTTCTACGAGTTTGTTTTATACCATAACTATGGAGTGCCCTCTGTGTAAACCTCCAGTTTACGGAGGAGCGTACGGTACTGTATAGACTTTGGGAATATATAAAATGTGTTAAGGGGGATATGGGTAACGCCTTAATGCTATTTTAATACTTTACTTTATTGTAGACACTATTATAATAGCGTATCGTACTACATAGTAGATAGTTTAACGGATCCTTAGGATATGTAAACCCCGAACTTCTCTTAAGTTATTGCACTCACGTTAGACACTGGATAGGAGATGTCAAACCCCGTAAACAACTCTGATGCCGTTCCACTCATATTTATTTACGTTCATTTAACTTACATAAGATCTTTTAGTTCTGACCCGAGTGTTTTGTCTTCTCAATTCGCTCAAGTCAGCCTGAGCATTTCAAGGTTGAAGACCTTATTTCTGGAGGACGAAGATGAAGATTTGTACTATTATTATTTATGATATGTATTCCACTGCATCATGTTGTTCTGCTGCATTTATTTATTTATTCCTGGTTTATGTAACTCTGATTTTGTGTTGTAAAGAATAATCAAATGTATTTATAAACAGCTTTATGAATTGTTATTTGATTATTATATTTGGTCATTCCACTTCTAGATTCTGTATTAGTTTTATTTCTTTCTCTTTTCTTATTTACCCCAATAACAATCTGCCCCTTTGTATGGTTTGAGTTCGGCATATGTGTCTGCTTAAAACGTCCAAAAAGGTAGGTCGTTACAAAAGATAAATGAGGAGGTGGCTTCGTACGAACTAGGTTGGCTGGGTTCAGAGTTATAGGGTGGGCTAGGTCTGCTTATAGGGTGGCTAATGTGGATTTTTATTATTTTATATTCAAGATATCTCGCTTAGCATATCTCGAAATCCCGAACTCCTATTGAGGCGTGCTGCCTGGCGTTCGTAATGTTATACCCCTATTCCGAATGCAATGGAACAAGTTTTGAGACCTAATTTGATCGTATGGAGAAGATAGCTTTTTGCACCCAATTATAATATTAAATTTTCGATATTACATTCAACGCGTTTCTATCCCTTTCGACCAAACTGTAACTCCAAATGTTATGAAAATTGAAATCCATTAATAATACACCATTACGGATCTAATGGAACTGGTTTCGTCGAATTCCGAGACTGTGCCCCTAATCGCTATTTTTACGCGTCGATTAAATCGACGATTTCAAAAATTGGCGAAATCACTTGAAATTCCAGTTTTAAAACTTATTAACTCAATTCTAATTCAAATAGAATTTATATCAACATTAGAAATCATTTCGATTCATATCCAATTCAAGTTTCAATCATTTGCCATTTCCGTATTACGATAAATCGCTATATTTGAAATTTAAATTCATTCAACAATTTCAACCAAAATCTTCATATTCAAAATCAACTTATATTCCAAATCCAACATTTAAAACCATTTAAATGTTCAAAATCAAACGATTGAAATTCTGGGTCGTTACAAAGTCGACAAGATCATAGTTGCCGCTTCCTACCTTTCGATTCAGTTGCTTTCAAAGGGAATCTTTTGTTTTCTAAAATATGCCGCCTCTCCATTACTTTCATAGGGTTGGTTCCAACATCAACACTTCATTGTTTTCGAATGGTTTCGAAGGGTTTTGTTAAAGGTTTCGAAGCAGTTGCTTTCGACTCCAATGTTTTTCTAATCCTTTTGTTATACTTAAAGGCATAATCCAAACGTTTTAAATCAAAACGTTTTAAAGGTTTCAAAGTAGTCAACTTCGAATGGTTTCAAAAAGTTTCCACCTATTTTAAGTTTCAATGACTTCGAAAGGTTTTAAGTTTCAATGACATCAGAGGGGTGGTCCCCCAGACCTTCCGACAAGGTCAGAAAGAAACCTTCCGACAAGGTCGAAAGGTGTGGTTTTGTAACGATACGACTTTTCGACGCTCGAAAGTCGACATTAATACGTCCACTGTATCAAATGTCGTGCAATCGAATGCCGGAAAACCGAACCATTAGGGTTAAAAAGAAGAGGTAGAAGAAGACAGAAGAAAAGAAAGAACGGAAAAACAGAAACAATATCAGAATCTCACATTCGCAGTGGAACAATATATAATAGATAAATGAATAATCTTTAAATCAAAAAACTATATCATTTTATACATTACATCATCATTAGAGTTTACAACAACAATACAACACTGGACAGTTATATAAACTTGTCCTCATACAGAATACACAACGGAATAAATAGTATCATATACAAGTGATACGTCTCGTCATCCAGCTCGCCATTGAGCTCCACAACATCTCCTGAATCCAGAATGACCTGATAACCTGACTCTAGACTGCCCGTGTGGAAATTGGTGGGCACCCAAAATTTAGGAAAGGAAACAATAAACTCCAGGTCAGTCATGGTGACTGGTGTGAGAACTCAAAACAGTTATTTGCACAAAGGAATACAAAGGAAAAGAATCCGCAATGTTTTTGGAAAATGAAACTACCATAAGGTCCCCCGCCACACACACAATGCAAACGCAGAATTGGAGGAGATTTCTCCTTATGATAGTCAAACATGCTTACTACGCAAAATCATTCGATATTATTATCATTAGTGCATAGTGCAGAAAACATTTCGAAAGTACAATATTAATCTTAGCCAACATACAACCATTATTGTATGCCTACTATAGCTACTATGTTCAATAGCAGCTTACCGCCACATTCCATAGCAGGTTTGTAACGAACCAAGATTTTATATAAATTTAAATTGATAATTAATTCAATTTTTGAATAAAATTTGTGAAATTAATTGATTAAAGTAATGCAAGTTTCCCCGAACTCAAATATATTCTGTATAAATCATTTAAAATTTAAAAATATTATTTACATATGTGAATGTGTGCATATATATATATATATATGGGCATATATAAGTAAATTTGAAATAATATATATATATATTTGATTTGGATTTAAAGTGTAAATAAATGGTTTAAAAATGAAAATATATAAGATAGATAAAGTATAAAATAAATACATTGGATAAAATCCAATAACAAATTAAAAATCTAGAAATTCACCTATATTATAAAATGAATAAATTATATAGTTTTATTCAATATAAAGTAAATATATATCTTAGTAAATCAATACAAAATAATACCAAGTAATAAAACAAACAAAAATAATAAAAGAAAAATAAAGTAAAAATAGAAGTTTATTTATATTATAGAGAAATAAGACAAGACAAAAGGAATATATGTACACTTGAAAATGAAAACAAAAATATATATGTACAAACTAAAGTGGATAAGTATGAACAAACATATACATTCAAAAAGAAATACAAAATATCTTCAAGTATGAAACAGGACAATAAAGAAAAGAAGATATAAACATATATATGAACACTTGTCAAAGAATGAAACAAGTAGAAAGGAAAATATAAAGCAAAAGAAAACAGCAAGAAAATATATATGATAGGACTCATGTATACTGCAAAGTGATGAGGCCAAAGCAAAACAAATATATAACTATAAGCTTGCAAAGGAAGTATATTCAAGTATGTACTCATGAAAATAAAGTCAACCAAAACAATATTTGTACAGCCGAAGAAAGGAAAATAAGTATGTTTGTACATGTTAATTAATGCAAGCCACCTCAAGTATTATCCATCAGCCTCCACAAAATCTGCCTAGGCCAGATAAAGAAAAGTAAAGAGAGAAAAATCTCTGACCCTATGGTACAAAACAATATAATCACTTGTACAAAATAATACATTGCCCTGTACAAATAGGTATATTGTAAACTTCTTCTTTTATACATCAACTTTCTCACTTCAGTTCGTTTATTCAAAGCCAAGTAAAACTGAAGTTGACATCATCTTTAAACCAAAACAAAATTTCAATTTAAACAATCATACAACTCAAACCAGAGAAGTGAATCAAAGAATCAAGAAAAGACTCCAGCTTGCAAATTTCAAAGCTGTTCAACATTATCAAAGCTCTGTTTATTCTTCTTTCTTCTGGAATTAATGTGAGTAACTTCATATTTTAAAATAACCTAAGTTTTAATCTAGTTGCATGATGAATATCAGAGATTTTGTTTGTGTGAAAATATATGCATTGCACTGTATTCTGGTGAGATGAAGCCTGCATACTGTTATCTGGATATACCTCTGTTTATAGATTTCTAAACTCTGGGTTAATTCAAAAATCATTACTGCCCAATCTATTGATTGTTAGGACAAAGCATCTAAACAAAATATGTTTGGTTGATTTTAAAGTAAATTTTAAAATTTGAATTCAAGTTAAACAAAGTTGATCTGCTCTGAAAAACCTTAAGAACAGTTAAAGTTTAATATAAGTGACATTTTCGAATATCTTGAATTATCAATTCAAGTTTATAAACTGAACCCCTAAGCAAAATACTGATTTTTAAAGCTTGAATCAAAAATTTTAGATAGGGATTGGAAGCGCAGTTCTGGGTTGATCGAAAAATGGGTTTTTGACGATCTCTGATGATCCATGGGTTGGTGGTGGATGGGATCTTGGACGGAGGTGCAAGAGTGAAGGGTGGTTGTAGGAAAAATATTCGTATGATGGTTCGATGAGCGTGGTGAAGGCGGTGAGGAATTTTTGCTCGAAAACCTAGTTTGGAGTGGTCGAGGTAATTGGTCTCGATCGTCGACGTCGAGTGATCCAGTTGCACGCAACGATGGGGAAAGGTTTAGGGGTCACTAAGGCAACTATGGACGAAGCTGCTTGGGTTCTGGTGGCGTCAGGCGGCGGGGCGAGGCGAATTAGTGGGTAGAGTCGATTCCAGTGTGGGTTCCAGGCAAGAGTTGATCGGCTAAATTTCGAATTGGTTGCCGACTCGTGGTGTTGGGTAGTCGGGTAGGTAGAGTTGGCTGCCGATGACTTGTCGACAGTCGTAGGACTGACCGGAGGTGGCCAGAGAATTGTGCAACGTGCACGTGTACGTTTCATTTTCTGGTCATTCCAGTTTTGGGAAGAAGAAGTTAGTCTCGAAGGAGGTCTCGTGATTTTGGAGTTTTGGCTCGGGTATGAAATCGTGTGTTTTCAAGCGTATACCGGGTAAACACTTAACTAAATTTTTAAGTTGAAAAAAAAGGCTCACGGGTTGGTTTTGGAGGAAACTCGAAGTAGAGGCCATGTTGACTCGGGGAAGTACTCAAGTACGTCTCGGGTTGGATATAAAACAGTTCAGTTTTGAAACAAAACATAGATTTTTAGAAAACTATTTAACCCAAGTTTTAAATAAATAGTTTTGACTTAAGTTTTGATTAATAAAGATTTAATGATGATTTATTTATGATTTGGATAAATGAAGTAAGTAATTAAAGGGTTAAAATCATTAATGAAGAATTATTAATTAAATATTAATTTATGATTAAAATTGGTTAATCAAGTGATTAATTAATAATTGATTAAGGATAATTAATGGTAATTAATTAAGGATAATTAATGGTAATTAATTAAGGGTTAATTAATGAGATTAATTAAGGAAGATTAATTTAAAGGATAATTAAATAATTAAAGGTTAATTATTTAATGATTAAAGGTTGATTGATTTATTAATTAAGGTTGATTAATTTATAACTAAAGGTTAATTAATAAATGATTAATGGATAATCAATTAAAATGGTTGGTAATAAATTAATGTTAATTAAACCAGGATTAGTGACAAATCTGATTTAATTTAATCAGATAAATAAATTGACCATACCTATAAATGTTGGACCTGACTAGATGATTAAATTGTTGATATTCCCTGATATATGATGCTTTGTGATACACCTGATTTATGTTGTGATCTGTGATAAATTATCTGTGATGTAATTTATTATCTGTGATATTTATATATCTGTGGTCTGTGCATGAACGATAAGCGTTATAGTTTATATCGCTTATCAACTATATCCTGTATTTTGATCTGTGATGATTCATTGTGTTGCACTATTGTGTTAAACCCCTGGACTACACTTTTACACACACAAATATGGATTCCACGAGGAAATTGGTTAAGTCACAGATGATTTAAATTTGATGTTTTTGAAATTGAAATTTTAATTTCAATTGATTTTGAGATTGGAAATTTGGGTTTAAAGTGAAAAGCTTTTGAAATGGAATTTCAAAGATAAGTCTTATTTTTGAATAACTTACTTAAGTTTTGAAATTTAAATAATTTGAGTTAAATTTGAATTCAATATTTGGAATTGAATTCAATGATTGGAATTTTGATTAAAGATATTATAAATGTGTTTTTTATGAATTTAAACCACTTTTAAAATATTGGTTTGAGAATTTGAATTTAACCCAAGAACCTTAACTTGTATAAAGAATCAGATTTTCCGAAATGGAAATTGTTTGTTTTCAAAAGAATAAAAGCTTTCAAATAAGAAAAGAAATTCCAGTTTAATTAAAGGAATTTCAAGTTTGAATTGAAAAATGGTTTTCTAAGTTATGAATGAATTCTTTTTGAAAGCTATGAATTGAATCTGTTTATTTTTAACAGATTTAAAATGGTGATTTGTTTAAACCATTTGAAATGAAATTGTTTTGAAAGCTATAAGCTAAATCTTGGTTTAAAGATTTAACGAATTAATCAAATTGAAATGGAAATTAATTTGGAAAAATCTATAAATGAATCTTTTGTTTAAAAGATTAGAGTGTGGAAATGGTTTAAACCGTTGAAGGTTGTTAAAATGAATCTTTTTTGTAAAAAGTTTAGAAATGGTAATTTGTTAAACCATTTGAAAAGAAAGTTGGGTTTAAGTTGTGACTTAACTGAAATCCCAATATCCATTTGTTTTTAAATATTACGCTCACTATTCGGTTTAGCCGGGAGAGGACCTTTGTGTCACATAACCCATTCCGAATAATGATACGTCGTATATGGATGGCATTTGAAGACCAATGGTGAAGACCGGGTATTTGCCAGAATGATAGGATGACCTATCGATTGTCTCTGCACTGAGTCGCGCCGGTATAGAGATCTCCTAAGTGATGGGAAATCCGATCGGGATTGTGAATACCCAGATTGCAAGGGCTTCTTCGGAAGTGCCTTCGGTTCTGTTCGAACCCGGAACAAACTTGTATGGTTACATGTCTGACATTACACTTTGAGATATAAAGCAGATTTCTTTCAAATACATTTCTGTTGGTGGCGGAGAATTTATTCTCTTAGCTTAACACCCTTCTCTGAGACGTACGAGCTCAGAGGTTATGTAGTTGAAGGTTATCAGCAATATACTCCCAATTTGGTAATGTGACATGATGAGTGTTGCTGTGTGATGATCATTGTTTGATCATTTGTGATATGATCATTTGTTTGATCATTTATCTTTGTGATCATTTCTTTGATCATCTGTTGACCCAAAGCATGGCTTTGTGCCAAAGCGTAGCTTTGTGGACGAGACCTCTTCGGACCTCACAACCCGAAAATGGTCGAAACAGGAATATGCGGCAAGGTTATGAGGGTCGTGCCCTTTAGGGTATGTCATTTCCTTCTGGAAAAGGGTGGTATCAGGTATGGAGCCCTGGTATTTAACCTATGTGGATACTCCGATCTCATTTATTGTGTGATTGTGTGTTTATCGAGGCGCCTCAGATAAAGGTCCCAAAGGACCGGGGGTGGCATATTCGTGAGTTACCTGTTATAGGGGTAACCCGGCCTTGTGTTGGCAGAGAGCAGTTGTCTCTCGGGACGTCCAACCAGAGGCGATCCCATTCGGCAGTAGGAAAGGAAGTTCCTTAGCCTGACCATTTGTTGGAAATCCAAAGAAACAATACGAACCTTTACGATTGCAATTGTATAACCTGCTATGGAATGTGGCGGTAACCTGCTATTGAACATAGTAGCTATAGTAGGCATAACGCGGAATGCCTATGCTGGCTAAGATTAATATTATACTTTTGAAATGTTTTCTGCACTATGCACTAGTAATAATATGGAAAAGAAATTCTCTCGTATCAAGCATCTTTGACTATCATAAGGAGAAATCTCCTCCGATTCTGCGTTTGCATTGTGTGTGTGTGTGCGGGAGGCCTTATGGTAGTTTCATTTTCCAAAAGCATTGCGAAATTCAATCTTACTTTGATTTAAAGATAAACTGTGTTTTTGTTGCTCACACCAGTCCCATGACTGATCCGGAGTTTATTGTTCCTTTCCTAAACTCTGGGTGCTCATAATTTTCTACACGAGCAGTCTAGAGTTGGGGTTTTTCAGATATTCAGGTTTAGTAGATTATCTGGAGCTAGTCAATCCTTGGACGACTGACTTTGCTTTCCGCTAGCTATGGATTGGAGCATTCTATTGGAGATATTCTATCCACTGCTGGTGTTATCTATTTTCTTTTCCGCTGCTATTTCTTGTATCATATCTCTGATGTATATTGATATTCATTGTATCACTCTGTTGTACCAGATATTGTATCAGATATTGTATATCAATGTATTATTCTATTTCTTCCGCTATGTTATTTACTTAACTATGTTATAAGCTCCGGCGACTCGGATTTGAACGGTCGAATCTATGGCATTCGAGTACGATGTAAAGTATGGATGTCGATTTTCGAGCGGGCAAAATTCGCTTCGTTACAAGGTTATACAACTAAAACCGTACAAGGTTCGTATTGTTTCTTTGGATTTCCAACAAATGGTCAGGCAAAAGAACTTCCTTACACCGAAATGGAAACGCCTCTGGAAAGACGCCCCGAGAACCTAACAGGATCTCTGCAAACATAAGGCCGACACTACCTCACGCTGTACAGCTGTAACTAGGTAGCTAACACACAAGCTATGCCATCCCCCGGTCGTTACCGACCTTTATCCGAGGATCCTCAACCACAAAGTATAATAAATTTGCAGCATCAACATAGGTAAAATATCTGGGCTCCATACCATGATATCACCTCTTATCCAGAAGGAAATGACATACCCTAGGGGCGCGACCCCTAAACACCTTGCCGCAACATTCCTGTTTCGACCATTACCGGTTTGTGAGGCTCGACGAAGTCTCGTCCACAAAACTACGCTTTTTTACAAAGCCACGCTTTTTCACAAAGCCACGCTTTGATCAACAATTGATCAACAACACTTCATATGCCACATTACCAAATTGGGAATGTATCACTAGTAACCATCAACTATATAACCTCTGAGCTCGTACGTCTCAAAGAAGGGTGTTAAGCTAAGAGAATAAATTCTCCACCACCAACAGAAATATATTTGATAGAAACCAGCTTTACATCTCAAAGTGTAATGTCAGACATACAACCATACAAGTCTGTTCCGGGTTCGAACAGAACCGAAGGCACTTCCAAAGAAGCCCTTGCAATCCGGGTATTCACAATCTCGATCGGACTTCCCATCACAAGAAGAGTGATATAAATCTCTATACCAGAGCAACTCGGTGCAGAGACATTCGACAGGTTGTCCTTTCATTTTCGAAAATACCCGGTCTTCACCACCGGTCTTCAATACGATCCATATCGTCGTATCACTAATTAGGAATGGGTTATATGACACAAAGTTCTTTTCCCGGCTAACCCGAATAGTGAGCACAATATTTAAAACATATGGATATAGGGATTTCAATTAAGTCACAACTTATTACCCAAATCCTTTCCTTTAAATGGTTTAAACAATTTACCATTTTAAATCTTTAAACAAAAAGATTTACTTCACAAAGTTCACCCAATTTCACAAAGATTCATTCACAGATTTCCAAATCAATTTCCATTTCAATTGGGTTAACCCATTAAATCTTTAAATCAAGATTTAACTTATAGCTTTCAAAACTATTCACAATTCAAGTCTTTTATAATATAAAAGATACACATTTTTAAAATCTTCTTTGATTTCAAAATAAAGCTTAATCATCTTCACAAAGGTTAATTCATAGTTTTTCTAAACTATTCACAATTTCATTTCAACTTGAAATGTTTCGATACAAATTGGAAATCTTTTCACTTTATGAAAGCTATTATTATCTGAAAACGGATAGTTTTCGTTTTGGGAAAAACTGGTTACAATTACACAGGTTAAAGCCATCCAAGTATAAAACTTGAATTTAAATTTAAATTTCCAAAACCATATTTTAAATGGTTAAAAACCCATATAAATACCTTTTATACTTATAAAATCTTTTAAACCAAAATTCCCAAATGATTGAATTCAATTTCAAAATGTTGAATTCAAATTTAAATCAAATGTTTTAAATTCCAATTTTATTAAGTTATTTAAAATAACTTTTATTTTGAAACTCATTTTCGAAAACTTTCAATTCCAATTCCAAAACTATTTTGGATTCAAAAATTCAATTTTTCAAAATTGATAAAAATCTGTTACTTAACCGATTTCCACGTGAAATCCACATTTGTGTGTCTATTGTGTAGTCCACGGTTTAACACAATAGTGCAACAACATTCAACCATCACAGATCAAATATAACAATATAATTTGATAAGCGGCATAAACTATAACGCTTATCTTTCATTCATGAATCACAGATATATCTATCACAGATAAACAATTTACAGATCACAACACACATCAGGATATATCACAAAACATCACATATCAAAGATGTTAAACAATTCAACATCCAATATAATCCGAACATCCATAAGTAGGATTACTTTAATTATCTGATCAGATAAATTTCCAAAGTTATTTCCTTTTTTTAAAAATAAATTTCTTTATCTCTTCAAATCTATTTAAAACCAATTTTTAAATAAATCCTTTAACTTATAAATAATATTACCCGAAATCCATTTATTAAGGCTTTTTCCCAGAATTTGGAATGTAATTCAATATAGTCCAAAAATAGACTTTATCTTTTTAAAACTCCCTTTTTAAATTTATCCAATTCTCAAAAATAAGTTTTTCAATAAATTTTCAACTTGAATTTCGAAAATCCAATTTTTTATTTATTTTCGGTATCGAACGATACCAAAAATATATCCGGCTAAATTATAGCCTTCAACAACATTCAATTCACAAATATAATCACACGGAGATTATAAATAAATCAACAAACAATATTGAAACAAATTCAAATGTTTGAGGAATCCAGTTGGATCCCTCCAACCTGTTTCCCTGCATCCACAGATGTTAGCACAATACCAATTCCACTTCGAGGTGGAATATCGCGGTATATGGGATTTATCAAATACTATCCGCTATTATGCGGCACAATAGGGTCTCATCCGCTATATAATGCGGGAAATTAACTCCAAATACATATATAATACCAATTCCACTTCAATGTGAAATTATCGCGGTAAATGTTTTTAATAAATAACATCCGCTTAATATACGGCGTATAGGGTCTATTTAACACAATAGATAACAATTTATCAACCAATCATCACAATCAACACTATCAACAATTTTAAATCTAACTATTTAAAATTTAAATCGAAACAAAATATTCGATTGAGTGAGAAGTTCTCACCTTGCTTTTAAAATGTCGAGCGTTCAAATTTTTTTTACATTAAATCGAACACGTTCGATTTAACGCAAAATTTTCACCTGCTCGAAATGATCCTGCGTCTGCACCACAGCGAGCTGCTCGTCGCTGCGATTCCGGCGCCGCCAGTTTCGTCGAATTTCGACCTCGTATGAACAAGTTACACTATTTTAAACATTATACGAATTTAAAATATAAATAATTTACAATTTCTTTTTATTTATTTAACTTTTTTAATCTGGGCCGCTCGTTTGATGAGATGAGATCACAACTGCACGCATTTTCTTCCCCAACATCGCGTTCATTCCCAGGCAAGAAAATCGAACCCACGGCCGCCCCTAACCCTAATTATCGCGACCTCCATCCCTCATTTATACGACGATCAACGCGTGCCACATGAAGCGCCACATCCTACTCCTCCACCGCCCCTGACGGCGACGAACTCGGTGGCCCTTTGCTTGAGAAAAACGCACGCGAAAGTCGAACGAATGGTAGCAAATTGTCGTCGATCCATAGCTCAAGAATTCATCATCACCGTATGGATTGGAAGCACTCGCGATTCTCTACAAGTTTCTAGTTGGAAGATTTTCAAAACAATCGAGGGATTGAGAGAGATTAAGGGGAAACGAATCGACAATATCGGCCATTAATCTGAAAGTGGCGGCCTGCCCTATCCTCCTTAGGGTTTAGTGAAAAAGTGAATGATGTTGTCCTTTTATAGAAAATTGCCAAATCACTATTCATCGAAAATTTTCCGATTCGAAATCGAACGTGCCGGCCGGCGTTTCTAAGGTTTAACCCTCGTTTCGAACACAATGGAACATGTTTCGGGAGCTAATTCGGTCATATGTGCGAGTTACGGAAATAAACGATAAATTTAAAATTAAACCGATTAAACCGATTTCGATGCATTTTAACTTGCCCCGGACAAACCTTAAATCCGATTGACACGAAACTTGAAACCATACAATAATTTCACATTACGGATCCAATGAAACTAGTTTCGTTGAAATCCGAGACTGTTTGAAAAATGGTCATTTTTAGTCGTCAATTAAATATTAAAATATTCAATTTTCACAATTTAACTTTTAATTCAATTTTAAAAGTTCACAAACATCATTATAACTCCAATATGATTTAATATAACTTTATAAATCATTTTTTATACACATTAAACCAAATTTCCAATTATTTCTATAATTTTAAATATAAAATTAATAATTTAATTGTCCAATTAAATCACCATATTCGAATTAAAATTCATTCGACTTACAAATCTCACTCGTTAATATTTAAAATTAATTAAATATACGAATTTCAAATGACGGAAATTCTGGGTCGTTACAGGTTTTTCAATGTTTTTCGAAGGCAAAGGCTAAAGGGTTTTAAAGGTGGATGTCATATGTTTTAAAGCTTATAAAGGAAAGGCTTTAGTAATGGTTTTGAAGAAGTTTCCTTCATTTTTTCGAAAGGTTGTTTAAATGTCTTAAACAAAGGATTCGAATAATTCGATTAGGTAGATAGCCTAAGTGTTTTAAGTTATAAAGGACTTTAACTTATTTTAAAAGGATAGATAATCCTTATTGAACATCATCAAAATTATTTTGAGTAAAGTATATATAACATGGCAAAATAGCTTAGAGTAAAGCTAAAGATATATTTTCCTTGTATATATATGATTTGACGGACTAAATCATTTTGAAAAGGTTTTCAAGGAAAATTTAAAGGGAAGTTAACCCAATGAAAATCCGAGCAGTCAACTCATTTAAATTCGGACAGTCAGTCCATTTTGAGGGCAGTCATCCTAGGGGACAGTTAGTCCAGATAAGGGCAGTTAGCCCAGATATGAACAATTAGTTCATTTGTTAGCATAACCGATCTTGCTACTTTTTAAGGACAGTTAGTCCACTCTTTTTACCTGTTTTGGGCAGATAGCCCATTATCTAGCATAAAAGATATTGCCATTTTGGTATAATCAGAATTTAGGACAGATAGTCCAGTAAAGAGCAGATAGCTCATATTATAGACATATAGTCTATTTTATTTCTTGTTTTAGCAAAATGGATATTGCTATATTATTATAATCAGTTGATTAACCAGTTTGGTTGAAGGAAAGGATTTGCAAAATATATGTTTTGAATGGAGATATTAGTGGGGGAAACTCATTCCGCTAAGCGGCATGGTCCCACTATATATCAGTAAATAGAGATGTAATAGAAATTATTCATACCAGGCTTTATATCTGACTCAAAGTTTTTGTTTCCCCTTAAACTCTCGGGTGCTCAAAAATGATTTGAGTAGGCTGAGGGTTTAGGTTTTTAGGTTTTAGCAGATTTTGGCGAATAAAGCTTCCGAAGACGAGCAGGTTGATGACAGATAGCTAAATTAGGAATTCTGTTTTTTTATTTCCGCTGTGTATTAAGACAATTATGTCTATATTGCTTTGATCATCCAAGGAGGCATTTTCATATGTTGCTCTTGGCGTATTGTTGTAATTATATTTGATCATTGCCTGGGAATACGTATGGGGATTTTTTTAAACTTGGATATGATATTATTTGAAATGTAATCACTAAAATTATTGGTTTTTGGAAACCTGTGATTCTGTTCATATTCAAGTGCTTCTGATATTATGGATACCATTAACATTACCGTATTTCGTCACTAGAAGTTAATACTGTGGATGACTGCAGCATCCATATCGCTTAGCTTTTGGCCTCCAGATACGGGATGTTACAACTTGGTATCAGAGCCTAAGTTTATGAAAAATTTAATTAAAAATGGATTTTGAAAACAAAAAATCCAAAAGAATTAGAGTAAGATTGGGGTTGGGATAACGCTATAATAACGCACTTGTATTTGTTATATATATAAGTATGCGCTTTATCTCCATTCATCTATCTTTGATTATGTTATCTTTCTGTATCTCATGAGGTTTGAATACAGATATGGATGGTAGAAGAAGCAGAGTTAACCTAGCAGGACGAAGCACCGAAAGGAATGTCGGACCCAATGCTGGGAGAAACCAAGGTCAGGCAGAGAATGTTGGTGCTGAGGTCCCGCAAGTTGGAATGGAAGCCATGTATCAGTTTTTTAGGAATATGATGCAGGCAGGAGTTGCAGCCGGAGTGTTAGCCGGAAATGCTGCAGGAACAGGGGATCCGAAAGTTCCGGTGGTTAATCATTTCGCGAAGATGAGTGGTGATTATGTGAAGCTAGAAGGGAAGCCGTTTATGGGAACGGAGGATGCCATTGAAGTTGAGAACTGGTTGTTGCACTGCGAAAGGATTTTTGCAGATCTGGGGCTCAATGATGAGCAGAAGAGGAGGTTGGCTTCCAGGTAGCTTCAGGGAGCCGCATTATTGTAACGACCCAAAAATTTTCAATAATTAAAATGGTTAATTTAATAAACTTTGTGATGCAGCGCGAAATCAAAATCAACGAATTACCTTAGGTCGCGCGCGTGATAACCCTAGGTCGCTCCTCGTTTTAGATCGCGGACGATCTACTTTAGGTCGTGAACGACCTATCCTAGTCGCGACCGACCTTCGTTGCTTCCCCATAAAGTTGCGAACGACCATCGACGCTCCACCATGCCGCTCCTCTCTAGGTCGTCGTCGTGCTACCTTCATCGCGAGCAAGCCCTAAATCGCGAACAAGTCAAGGTCGCTACTCCTCTTATTGGCAGTTTCCCTTATATCGCAAATCACTTCCTAGGTCGTGAAGTTTAAGTCGCGAGCGGCACTAGGTCGCTGCGTTGCTTCCTTGAGTCGTTCATCCAAGGTCGTTGATTTGTTTAAATCGCTGAAGCTTAATGTCGCCTGGAAGACTTGAGTCGCTGAGTTTCTTAGGTTGTTACTTTCTTAAGTTGTATGTCGTTATGATGTTGTATTTGTCATGTTGTAAATATGATAAGTCGCTTGTAGTTTTAAGTCATTTACATTGTGTTGTATGTTAGGTCGCGTGTGTATGTTAGGTCGTAATGGCCTTGTAATGTGTTGAGATGTAATGTGTTTGTTTGTTTTTAGGTCGCAAGTGTTAGGCCGTTCACGACCTAAGTACTGTCACGTGTTGAGTAGTGTTGAGTTGTAAGCCTATAAATAGGCAGGTGGTGTCATTTGTAATGGTTGATTGATTTTGAATAAACTTTTGTTTGAGAGCTTTGTGCCTCTTCTTAAATTGGTAGTTGAGTGTAATCTCCTATCTCCACTTTCGGCATTCGAGTGCGCTCGGATCAACGACTGCTGAAGCCGATTCACAGAATCTAGTGCGCTAGATCAACGTACGAAGAATCGTAGATCTTTAAACACGGTACCGTGCACGATCAACGTGTTTGAGATAGCTAGAATCCGGCATCTTTGGATCAACGGATTTGGGCCTTTGGTATTCTTCAATCCACCGATTCCTACTTTCACCGTTACATCCATTTTGTTATCCGCTGCTGCATCATTTGGTATCGGAGCTAGACTTAGCCAATCATAGCTAAGCCGAGTCTTGGAGCCAATTCTTATAGAAGAGTTTGAGGAGTTAGTGAAGCCGATCTACATCAAGCAAAGCCGAGCTAAGAGAAGTGTTTGAGCCGTGCATAGTTGTTCATTTATAAATCAAGGCCGAGAGTTGAAGTTTGACAATGCCACCGAGAAGAGCTAATCGCCATCAGAATGTTGAAGCGTTGTATAGAAGAGAAGAAACCGAGCAAATGGAACAACGCATCAATGAAAAGTTTGATGAAGGCATTGGGAAGTTAGAGAAACTGATGAATGACATGAATCAAGGACAAAGGAGGAGATCGCCAGTCTCGAACCATGGAGGAAACAGAGTTTCACCATCGGTTACGGAAGCGAGGAGGGTGTCGCCACAATCATTCCAAGAAAGAAGAGAATTTTCAGTTTCATTGAGAAGAGAACATCATGAGTATAGAGTTGAAGAGAGAAGAACTCCACGAGAGTTTGAACATGAACCATACCGTGATGATGAAAGACAAAGTAGAAGGGATATGCGGGATCATAGAAATGTTGATGGTCGAGATCGATACCGTAGTACACGTGATTATGATGAAGAGAGTGATAGAAGTAATATTCATTATCGAGATCGAGACCAAGTACGAAATGCATATCGGGATGTTGAAGATGATCGTCGATGGGAATCGAGGATGAAAACTGAAATTCCAGAATTCAAAGGTGGAATGGTAGCGGAGGAATTTTTGGATTGGGTTTCAAATGTTGAGGAAATTTTTGACTTCAAAGAAGTTCCTGAGGATCGAAGAGTGAAGTTGGTTGCTATGAGATTAAGAGGGAGAGCTATGGCGTGGTGGCAGTAGACTAAACTCACACGGGAGAGAATGGGGAAGTCAAAGATTGTTACATGGGATAAGATGAGAAAGTTGATGAAAGCTACATTATTGCCGCACAATTATCAATCTCTTATGTATCAACGTTTGCAGAACCTAAGACAAGGGGCAAAATCAGTGAATGAGTATGCAGATGATTTTTACCAAATAATTGCAAGGAATGATATTATGGAGACGGAGGAACAGCTAACAGCAAGGTATGTTGGAGGATTGCGAATGCAGATTCAAGACATGGTGAATATGTTTGATCCCAGATCTGTTGCTGAAGCACATCAGAAAGCGTTGGCATGGGAAAAGCAAGGAAGACGAGGAGGTGGTGGGTTTACGAATTCCAGCAACCAGAACAAGGATGTTAGTAGCAGTGTGGATGTTTCCAAAGTCGTCAGTAAGTCAATTGTGAATGAAGCCAGCAAAACAAAGGTCAATAGTAATCTCAAATGTTTTAATTGTCAAGAGTTGGGTCATAAAAGCAATGAATGTCCAAGGCCAAAGAAGCGAGCAATGATTGCGGAGATTGAGAATGAAGATGCAGAGGTAGAGTGTGTCAATTCAATTCCAGTTGAAGAAGAAGAATTATTGTCTGGAGATGAGGGTTGTAGTTTGTTAATGAGGAGATCTTGTTTAACACCAAAGCAAGAGGATGATTCTAGCTGGTTGAGAAGCAACATTTTTCAGTCAACATGCACTATTCTGGGGAAAGTTTGTAAATTTGTGATCGATGCAGGAAGCTATGATAATATCATTTCTTCAGAAGCTGTAAAGAAGTTGTCATTGAAAACAGAGAAACATCCAAATCCCTACAAATTAGCTTGGTTGAGGAAAGGAGGGGAAGTGAAGGTTAATCGAAGAGCTTGTGTTAATTTTTCCATTGGGAAGAAATACAAAGACAAAATTTGGTGTGATGTGGTTGATATGGATGTTTGCCATTTGTTGTTGGGGAGACCATGGCAATACGATAGAGCTGTGCAGCATGATGGTCACACCAACAGCTATAGTTTTATGTTCGAGGATACACGAATCATTTTGGTTCCTAAAAGGCGTCAATAGAGTGAAAACAAATTGGAGGAAATCGAGGAGCTAAAGACTTTGTTATCTTTAAAGGAATTTGTTGATGTGGAAGATGAAGTCGATTGTTTTCAATCACCAAAGTTTGATAAAGATGAAGTTGATAATTTTCAACCAACGAAATCTGATGAACATGAGGTTGAAAATTCACAATCAGCAAAGTTGGATGAGGGTGAAGAAAGTAAGTCAGGAGATGAAGAAGGTAATTTGTTAATGAAGGAGGTGGATTCGACTAGTCTACAATCTACAAGAGAGTTTGTTAAAGAAGTGGAGGATAGTGCAGAAGTATTCCCGTTGAATGAAAATGAAACCAGTGAAAGTGTTGAAATTATCGAAAAAGTTAAACCAGTGGTGAATGAATGTGAAGATGTAGCTCCTACAGAGTTGTCCAAGGAATTACTACCACTGAGGGACGTACAACATCCCGTTGATCAAGTGTCAAGTGCTATTGTACCGCATATGCCACGCAATCATATGTGTCCGATAGAGCAGGCAGAGTTGAGAAGATTGGTTGATGGGTTTCTGTTCGAAGGAAGGCAATTGTATACTCCTGATCGTAGTTGGCAAATAAAAGTTATCAAAGATGTACGTGTAGAAAGACACGTGGGCCGTGATCGTGCCATGCAGTTGATTGCAACGACTTGTTTTGGGCCGTCAATAAGGAAGGAGGTTGAAAGGTTTGTTCAGAGGAGCCATAATTATCAAATTTCAAAAGAAACCGCGACGAAGTCAGGATTATGTATGTCATTACCAATATATACTAGATTATGGGTGGAGGTAAGTATGGACTCTGTATTGGGTTTGATGAAGACGCAATGTGGCAGCGAATCTATCTACATGATGGTTAAACGATTTCTTGTTGGTACTTACAACAAGCTGGATGCTTGAGGAATGAGTCATTTGGAAATTATGAAGGAAATTTGTGAGCATGATTGTAAATTGAGTTTGCCGGATCATCTTCCTATTACCAATGTTGACAATATCGAATACTTGGTTCCATTTCACGAGGATAAGATTGTCAAAGAAGAAGAAAATGTAAATTCGAGGACGAATATTTCCCAACCAGGGGAGGATGATGCAGCGCGAAGTCAAAATCAATGAATTACCTTAGGTCGTGCGCGTGATAACCCTAGGTCGCTCCTCATTTTAGATCGCGGACGATCTACTTTAGGTCGTGAATGACCTATCCTAGGTCGCGACCGACCTTCGTTGCTTCCCCATAAAGTCGCGAACGACCTTCGACGCTCCACCATGCCGCTCCTCTCTAGGTCGTCGCCGTGCTACCTTCATCGCGAGCAAGCCCTAGGTCGCGAGCAAGCCCTAAATCGCGAACAAGTCAAGGTCGCTACTCCTCTTGTTGGCAGTTTCCCTTATATCGCAAATCACTTCCTAGGTCGCGAAGTTTAAGTCGCGAGCGGCCCTAGGTCACTGTGTTGCTTCCTTGAGTCGTTCATCCAAGGTCGCTGATTTGTTTAAATCGCTGAAGTTTAATGCCGCCTGGAAGACTTGAGTCGCTGAGTTTCTTAGGTCGTTACTTTCTTAAGTCGTATGTAGTTATGATGTTGTATTTGTCATGTTGTAAATATGATAAGTCGCTTGTAGTTTTAAGTCATTTACATTGTGTTGTATGTTAGGTCGCGTGTGTATGTTAGGTCGTAATGGCCTTGTAATGTGTTGAGATGCAATGTGTTTGTTTGTTTTTAGGTCGCAAGTGTTAGGTCGTTCACGACCTAAGTGTTGTCACGTGTTGAGTAGTGTTGAGTTGTAAGCCTATAAATAGGCGGGTGGTGTCATTTGTAATGGTTGATTGATTTTGAATAAACTTTTGTTTGAGAGCTTTGTGCCTCTTCTTAAATTGGTAGTTGAGTGTAATCTCCTATCTCCACTTTCGGCATTCGAGTGCGCTCAGATCAACGACTGCTGAAGCTGATTCATAGAATCTAGTGCGCTAGATCAACGTACGAAGAATCGTAGATCTTTAAACACGGTATCGTGCGCGATCAACGTGTTTGAGATAGCTAGAATCCGGCATCTTTGGATCAACGGATTTGGGCCTTTGGTATTCTTCAATCCACCGATTCCTACTTTCACCGTTACATCCATTTTGTTATCCGCTGCTGCATCATTTTGTTATTTAACATTTGAAGAAATAGAAATTTGTGATTTATTAATGAGATAATAACTAGAATAAAATGAACAAGGTTAATTTAAGTTAATTATTAACAAGTTAATGAAATTCAAATTTGATTGAAATAATGTAAATGTTATACTTGACTATAAATTGAATATAAGAAAACAAACGTGAACATTGAATTAATTAATGAATTAATATAATAAATGGTAATTTGAATAAAATCAATGTTCTGTAAGTAATTTTAATATTTGTTTGAAAGTAATAAACTCAAGTAATAAAAAGGTAAAGGTGACAAATGGTTATCTATTACCAATTTAATAAGTCAATTGTAAATAAACATAAATAAATGTTACATTAATGTGGAATAAGACAATAACTGTAGTGTGAATGTAATAAAGGGTATAGAAATGTAAAATTTATTTACATGACAACCATTGATGTAATAAAGGGAATGCAACCAAGATAAAATAATTAATTAGGATTTTAATTATAATAAATGTGTAAATTTACCAAGATATCCTATAAAATTGAAATATAGTAGTTGATACAAATAAAGATGGAAATTGGAGTATATTGATGTAATGAAATGTAAAACATATGTCAACTATGTTATTAGATTTATAATTGGTTGAATTTACAGGTTGAAATCAAAGTTAAGCAATTTATTGGAATTAAATTTTATTAATTGGATTTAATGACAGTGAAATTTAAAACACTATAATTGGTAAATTAATCAACTTTGAATTGATATCTAAATTGTTTAAAGTATTGTAATTGTTTAAGAAATCAAAAATGATAGAAGTTGTAATTTTTTTAATTTAAACTGAAAAAGTGACTTCATTAATTTAATATTAATTTATTTAATTAACGTGAAAATATCCATTTTGGCCGCTGACTCGGATTTCGACGAAACCAGTTTCATCGGATCCATAATGGCAAATTATTGTGGGATTTCAAGTTTCGTAGCGATCAGACCTGTCGTTTGATCGTACGGGCTCGAAACGCATAGAAATCAATTACATTGAAATCAATTTGAAATAAATTGATTTTACCATAACTTCTTCATACGATAGAATTAGGACTTGAAACCTCTTCCATTGAATTTGAAATCATCAAAAATATCTATTTTGATATATGGGATTACCCATTTTCGTTCCGAAGACAGAACGGGCTTTTCAGGCCATTTCTCGTTCAACGTTATAATCAAATCTTATCCGTTCTTTCTATTTTCTGACCTATCTATAAATATCCTGTTATAAACCCTAGGGTTCCTCAACTCAGTTTGTCTGTACGTACAATTTCATCTATTCCTCTCTTTCCAATGGCAGACAAACCCTAATTTCCAAATTGCAATCCAAATCAAATTGAAAATTCAAACTCCTCAAACTATATCAAATTATATATCGATTTGAAGCTCTTGAAGAGTGCAAGTCAATTATGTGATTCGTTTCTCAATCTGGGTTGTTGTGTGGCCGGAATTGGCTAGTTTATTTTCGGCCGTTCATTGCTCGACGATGAACTTCGTCTGATCGGCGAATCGATGACATGGTTATGTGGAGAGTCGAATGCGTAGTGCATCGGTGCAGCTCGCTAGGTGGTTAGACGGTTGGATGCACCGCAAAAATTCGATTAGGGCTGAACTTACGGCGGCGGCTAGGCTTTGGGAGCCTCGATCGGCGCGTCGCGGTTGACCTAGGTGGTAGGGGGAGAGTGCGGCTGGCCTAGGGGGGGTCGTGAGGCAAGTTGGTGGCGCGGCGTCAAGAATTTAAGGCGGCGGTTGGAAGCTTAGTTCGTATTCGCATAGTTTAGGGTTTCGAATGGTAAATGGGGAAGAAGCATCGTGACGTGGCGTGTCTGGTATGGTCTATGTTTTATTTATTTATTTTATTTTATTTCAATTTTCAACACGTTCTAATCGCTATTACTTTTGCATACGAGGTCCGTTTCACGCCCGGTTTTCTCCGTTAGGATCGTATTGAAATTCCAGACATTTTGACGTAGGTTTGGACGAATTCTGAGACCATTCAACTTTTGGGCTTAAATTGAATTTAAATTCGATTTAAATTCAAAGGTGAGTGTTTTAACCCACTCATAACTCTTATGTTAGTTAAATTAATTTTTGATGTGATTAGAAATTTATTTATGGTTGTTTGGTTAATTTTAAATCATCATCTCAGTTAATTTGAATTTATTTGAATTAAATCATTATTTAATTTATTATTGAATACAAATTTCCAATTTAATACCTGTTATCGATTATCAGTTCTATATCGATATTTATTGATTGTTTTGGATGATGATTGTGATGGATGTTGGTTGACTGGATGTTTTATATTATATCGTTATAAAATGCAAGTTCGTTATGGATTTTTATTCGGGATTGCAGTTTGAAATGATATATAACCGTAAATTATTAAATTGCGGATTGAAATGATAAATATCCGTATCACTTGACCCTTGGATAGAGAATTATATACGGACACTGGATTGGTTAAATTAAATGATTTTAAATCCTTAAAATTTTGAATTTAATAAAATGATATTTTGAAATGAAATTTGATTTATATAAATTGAAGTATTTTTGGAAAAATCAAGTTTTATGATGAAATGTGAATTGGTTTAAAAAGGAATTGCTTTAAGAAAATTAAATCGGAAGTTTAAAGTTAAACTTTTACGTATAAATGAAATTCTATCGAAATTGAGTTATTAAATTTGTTTGAAAATAACTTTGAAATATGTTGAAGTTGGAGTAATCCGTATTGATATTTTGAACATGGATTTAAACGATATGAAATTCGATAGTTTATTGAAATTTGGTTTGTCGATTTGGAAATTTGAAATGGTCCAAATATATTGAAATGAAATGAGTAGTTTAAACTGATATTAATTTCAAACTCATATTTTAAATAAACTGTTTAAAAATATATTATTTTAAATTTTCTAATTATTAAGATTTTCAAATTTATTTAACTATTCAACTAATATTAACTATATCAATTATTTTGACTATTTTAAACCAATTTAATTTATTTTAAACTAATTAAACCATTATAATTTATTTTAAATCTAATTAATCTATTCTAAATCTATTTAACTATCTTAAATCAATTTAAAGGTACTCTACCTAGAATTAAAACTATTTTGGAGTATTTTAACTATTTATAATTATTTAAACCATTTCTAAATTTCCAAACCAAGTAAAGTGAAAGTGTTTAAATTCAATTCATTGTTTTTAAAAAGAAAATAAGGCCAAATGATGTTATAACCTAAGTTGGAATTTTGAATGTTATAATAAATTGAAATGATGATTTTGAAGCAAGGACTTAACTTGTTTTGGCAATATGATTTTGGGAAGAAATTATGATTTTTGGAAACGATATGACTTCGAAAGTATTATGGTTTTGGGAATACGATAATTGGGAATAAATTGTGAATATGAATTTTGAAAGGAAATAAAATTTCGAAACTATGATTTCGAATGTGATATGATTTCAAAGGTGAATACGATTTCGAAAGTAAGTAATGATTTCAAAAGTGATATGATTTGAATCGAATATGATATTTTAATATCAATTATGAAATGATTTTGGAAATGTAAAAGAACCATCTGGTGTGTAATAAGCGATTGGTTGTTAAAGAGACCGGGATCGGATGTTGTCATACTCTCTACCAATACTGAAAACCACTTTGACAACTGTGTACGCGGTGGAGATTCCAGAATGAAGTAGGATGGTGGCGACGATCCTATGAGGTATATACGTGGACCCGACTCCCGTGAATTGGCATAAGGTGGCTGAAACAGGAGCAATTGACGGGCCAAGTGAGGTCATTCCTCCTATCGGGCACACTCCATCGATCTATATTCTGACTTTGTGAATTATTTGGTGGCCACCCTTCGATTTTTACTCGGGAGTGGGTTTCGAGTTGGGCGTTAGTTGCGGCTATGCATTACCAACAGTCCGGAAGTGTAAATTGTATATCTACCCTGGCATTGCCTAGTTGTGCCGTGTCACCTACCCTAGCGCGCCTTCTACGAGTTTGTTTTATGTCGTACCTATGTGGTATCCTCTGGCGGCTCCAGTTTACGAGGAGTTACGGTACTGTATAGACTATTGGCATACCTATAAAATGTGTCAAGGGGGATATGGGTAACGCCTTAACGCTATTTTAATAGTTTATCTTACTGTAGACATATTATAATAGCGTATTGTACTACATAGTAGATAGTTTAACGGATCCTTAGGAGATGTGAATCTCGAACATCTTTTGAGTTACTACACTCACATTAGACACTGGATAGGAGTTGTCAAACCCTGTAAACATCTCCGATGTCGTTTACACTCATATTTATTTACCATCAATTTGACTTACATAAGATCTTTTAGTTCTGACTCGAGTGTTTTGTCTTTTCAATTCGCTCGGGTCAGCCTGAGCATTTTAGGATTTGAAGACCTTATTTCTGGAGGACGAAGATGAAGATTTGTACTACTATTATTTACCATATTTATTCCACTACATTCATACTATTCCACTGCATTATTGTTTATCTCTGATATGTGTAACTCTGATTCTGTATTGTATAAGTATAATCGAATGTTTTATAAACAACTTCATGAACTGTTATTTGATTATTATATTTTGTCATTCCGCTGCGAGATTCTCTTTTGTTTTTTTATTTCTTTCTCTTTTTCTTATTCACCCCAATAACAATCTGCCCTTCTGTATGGTTTGAGTTGGCATGCGTGTCTGCTTAAAGCGTATAAAAAGGCGGGATGTTACAATTGTTTTGGTGGAATAGTGTAACTGCGAAAGTTGATGAGGAGACAGTAACCTGGGAGGATTTCAAGAGGAGATTCCAGGAGAGGTTTGTGTCTGTAATGGCACAATCAGCTTTGATTAGGCAGTTTGCTGAGATGGTGCAGGTTGAGATGTCTGTTGTTGAGTATGCTATGAAGTTTGAATAGTTGGCCCGGTGTGGGTATGTTATTGTAGATACAGCGTTGAAGCGGAATAAGAAGTTCATCAGTGGATTGAAGCCGAAATTGGCTAGTGCTATTTTGTCCCATCTTAGAGATCCTTTTGGTATTGTTGTGGAGATGGCTTTGAGGCAGGAAGAGTCCTTGAGTCTCTGGAGAAGAGCAAGGCAAAAGGTGTCCAGGTTGGGCAGGGCCAGAAGAAAAAGTTCTTTCCCAAGAAAGGTGCTCAGAAGGGTGGAGCACCCAAGAAAGTGAAGTCTGAGGTTGTCTGTTATAAATGCGGCAAGAAAGAACACTTTGCTAATTAGTGTCGTTCAGGGAAGACAAAGGATGTGGCTAAGGGGAAGAATGTTAGGTGTTTCAACTAAGACCAAATAGGCCATTACAAGAACCAGTTCAAGGGGCCCATTAGAGATGGTAAAGGCAAGGTGTATGCATTGGAGCCTGTCGCTTCCAAGCCAACAGCCTAGGAGAAGGCGGAGGTAGTTTTTGGAGGAACGCTTTAGATTCATGGTATGTTTGTTAGCGTTTTATTTGATACTGGTGCATCGAATTCTTTTATATCTATATGTTTATAGATAAGCTTAACCTTGATCCCATATATTTAGTTACTTCCTTATGGGTTTCGAATCCAATAAGAGGGTATGCAACTCTAGGGTTGAGGTATGACTAGTTTAAGTTTGAACTGTTAGGCCATACTTTTGAGTTCAGTTTGCATGTGTTTGATTTTGTGGGATTTGGGATTATCCTTGGGATGGATTGGTTAAGTGAGTACGATGCTAAGGTATTTTGCCAGGGTAGGAAAATATCTCTTAGACACCCGGATAGTAGTGATCGGATTGTTTTCACCATAGGAGGTTCTAGCGGTGCAGTGTTTGCTTTGTTAGGTGCTTTGGATTCAGATGATGAGTCGAGATGTATTTGAGCCTATAGTTGGATTGCCGTCGAAACAAGCCATTGAGTTTCGGATAGATTTGGTTTCGGGAGTAGAACTAGTGAGTAGGCCACCAAGCAGGATGACCCCTTCAAAGATGAGGGAGTTGAATGTGCAGTTGATGGATTTAGAGGGCAAGAGTTTTATCAGGCCAAGCAGTTCACCGTGGGGTGCAGCTGCAGTGTTTGCTAAGAGCCAGATGGATCGTTGAGGTTATGTATTGATTACGTAAGTTGAATGAGAGGACGATAAAGAATCGATATCCATTGCCCAGGATTGACGATTTGTTCGACCAGCTAAGTGGAGCAAGGGTATTTTCTAAATTGGATTTGGCAATGGGTTTCCATCAGCTTAGGGTAGCAGAGGATAGTATACCTTTGACAGCATTCAGGACTAGATATGGGTCGTATGAATGGTTAGTCATGCCATTCGGACCGACGAATGCTCCAGCTTTCTTTGTAGATTTGATGAACTGGGTTTTCCGAGAGCACTTGGATAGGTTCATGCTGGTTTTCATAGATATCTTAATTTACTTTAAGGATTAACGAGAGCATGAAGTTCATCTTAGAGCGGTGCTTGAGACGCTGAGGCAGCATCAACTGAAAGCGAAGTTTTCAAAGTGTCACTTCTGGAAGAAGGAGGTGAAATTTCTTGGTCATATGGTCTTAGAGGAAGGGTTATCAGTGTATCTGACTAAGATCGAGGCAGTGAATAGTTGGAAGAGATCTAAGACGATAACCGAGATTAAGAGCTTCCTTGGGTTGAATGGTTATTATCGGAGGTTCATTAAGGATTTCTCGCGAAAAGCAGCACAAATGACCAGGCTGACGAGGAAGGATGTGAACTTTTTGTGGAGCGATAAGTGTGAGGAAGCATTCCAGAATTTGAAACACTTATTGACCCATGCACCTGTGTTGGTTGTTCTAGAAGGGAATCAAGATTTGGTAGTCTATATCGATGTGTGTGGAACAGGATTAGGGGCTGTGCTAATGCAGAGAGGTAAAGTGATTGCCTATGCTTCTAGACAGCTTAGACCGCATGAGGTCAGATATTCGACGCATGATTTAGAATTGGTTGAGGTGATTTTTTGCTTTGAAGGTGTGGAGACATTACCTTTTGGGAGTGGTTTGAGCTGTTTACAGATCATAAGTCGTTGAAGTATTTGTTCTCTCAGAAGGAGCTGAACATGAGGCAGCGGAGGTGGTTAGAGTTCTTAGCCGCTTATGATTTTGGGATTGAGTACACACCGGGGAAAGGCAACATGGTTGTAGATGCATTTAGTAGGAAGCATCAGATTGCAGTGTTAGCAATGATGGCTGAATGGAAAGATTTAGAAGCATTGGCAGATTGCAGAGTGCAGTGGAGATTCGAGGCTGGGTCTAGTGGTAATACAGTTGTATTGTCTTGTTTGGAAGTTCGACCGGTGTTGATCGAATAGATTGCTTCTAAGTAGATAGAGGATCTAGTGTTAGTTGAGCGGATTAGGAAGCTAAAGGAAGGAACCAAGAGTGACTTGAAATATTTCAGTCTTGACCAGAATGTGTGGTTGAGAAAGAAAGGAATATTATGTGTTCCGACTGTAGGAAACATAAAGAAGGAAGTCTTAGAGGAATTCCATTGTTCGAAGTTCACTATACATCCAAAGGTACCAAGATGTATCAGGATATGAAGAGGAGTTTCTTCTGGGAAGGAATGAAGCGGGATATTGGTTTATGGGTAAGGCAGTGCTTGAATTGCGAGCAGCAAAGGCTAAACACTAAAAGCCAAGTGGTTTGCTTCAGCCGTTAGATATTCCAGTATGGAAGTGGGATTCTATTTATATGGACTTCATAGACGGGTTGCCAAGGTCAAACAGCGGTAATGAAAGTATATGGTTATAGTGGAAAGATTAACCAAGAGTGCCCATTTCATTCCAGTTAGGTCAACCAGGACGGCACCTATTTTAGCAAGGTTGTTCATGAAGAATGTGATTAGGCTGCATGGAGTTCCTAGCAGTATAGTTAGTGATAGAGATTCCTTGTGCACTAGCGAGTTTTGGAAGAGTCTGCAGGAAGTTTTGGGAACCAAGCTTAAGATGAGTACCGCTTACCATCCGCAGACAGATGGGCAAACGGAAAGAGTTAACAAGACCTTGGAAGATTTGTTAAGAGCTTGTGTTCTGGATTTCGGGGGATCATGGGAGGACCATCTGCATCTAGACGAGTTTTTGTATAACAACAGTTATCAGACTGGTATTGGGATGGCACTATTTGAATCTTTGTATGGAAGGCCTTGCAAATCTCCCGTTTGTTGGTTGGAGACCAAGGACAGGTTGATTCTTGGTCCAGATCTGATTACAGAGGCTGCAAAAAAGATTGAGGTCATTCGGGCTAGAATGAAGGAGACTCGGTCTAGGTAAAAGAGCTACGCAGATAAGAGATGGAAGGATTTGGAGTTCTCAGTTGGGGACCAAGTTATTTGGGAAGTCGGGGAAGTTATCTCCTAGGTTCATTGGACCTTTTCCTATTCTTGAGAGGATCGGGAAACTCGCTTATAGACTTGAGTTACCGAACAGTTTGGCTGGTGTCCACGATGTTTTTCATATTTCTCATCTCAGAAAGTGTGTTAGAGACCCAGATATTGCTATTGCACCGATAGTTCTAGATGATTTAGTGGTAGAACAGGACTTGACCATAGTAAGGACGCCATTTCGCATGGTTGCGAGAGATGAGAAGAGGCTTAGAACCGAGACAGTTAGATTAGTCAAAGTCTAGTGGAGTGACGATGACAAAGACTGTACTTAGGAGGTTGAGAGCAGGATTAGGGATACTTATCCTGACCTATTTGATGGTATATTTTACCTTCTTGTTTGTTTTGTGTGTGCCTTATCGTAATTTCGAGGATGAAATTCTTTAAGGAGGGAGTCTGTAACATCCCAGATTTTTGATAACATTATTTAGGAGATTTAGTTAGTTAAACTAAATAAAATAATGTATTGATTTGGGGATTGAAATTTGATTTAATTAAGGTAGACATGCCTTTTAAATTAATGAATTGAAAGAGAGTTTAAATGAATTAGAGGAGGGGTATTGTGGGAAAGAGGCCATTCCTATATCCCCTAACCCAGGCCGTGTATCATTTTACATGTTCATTCTATTTCAAAATTTTAAAAGTCAAGGCCGGCCATAATTTTTAATTTCACATTTCAATTTAAGACAATTTCAATTTAAAACAAATCCAAATTTCAAATTTTAATTTAAATCAACTTTAGTTTAAAATGATATCAAATCTTAAATTCAAATTCCTATTCAACACAGACTTTAATTTGAGATGATTTTAAATTTTAAATTCAAATTTCAAAATTTAAACCTTTTAAATAATTCAACTTCGATAAATTTAAACTAAATTTCTATTTCAAACTTTTAAATTTAAAATTAATAAATTCAAACTAAATTTCAAATTCAACTTTAAGATTTAAAATTAATATTCAAATCTTTAAAACAATCTCATTTAAACAAATTCAAATTTGAAATTTTAAAACCATTTCATTTAACCAAATTCAGTGTTCATTATTTAATTTTCTACCCTAGGGCCAAGTGATCATTTTATTTTAAATTTCAATTACATGGGTATATATCATTTCAACCCATATTTAAATGCTATATGTATATATCATTTCAACCTATTTCTTAGTTCGGGTATTCAATGCTCAAATGACCCACCTGATAATTTATACAATTATAATAATATACAGGGTGTTAACAGAAATATACCACAATCAATAATATAATCCATTAGTAACTATAGGCATACATATGCAATCAATATCCACATCGACCAATTAAACATATATCACAACAAAATTAATTATCACATATTGAGGTGTTCACTAGCAAGGGTATTCAATTTCAATGTCAATTTAAATTTTCAAAAGCAAATGAATAAAATTTATCACATCATGACTTGGTTTAACTTGCAATAGAAATTTTAATATTTCGTGAGTTTTAACACTCACCTTTTTATGAATATGAAAATCACATGAAATGGACATTCATCAACAAGGCACAAACGTGTTTTTCCAAAAGTCAGAAAAACTAGTTCCATGTCGTTAGAAATTTCATCATGAGTCCAATGAAAGAAACCGCGCATGAATCAGAGTTTGTATGCAAAAGTTATGACAATTAGAAGATATGAAATAATTTAATAATTAATAAAATAGAATACATATACAATAGCATATACTACGCACATCCTTCCTCTTTAGATCAAACTCCTCCTACAGGTCACGTATCCAACCATGATTGTCGCTTTCATCACGAATGCCGCCGCCACAAAGGCCATCGGACCCAGATCCGACCTCACCATCACGTCCATGCCCCATCCAGCATCACCTCAACCCCCATGCCGAGACCTCCAGGCCGCCGCGACCTCCATACTACTCTGACATCTGACACCATTATCTGTTATTTATATTGATGACATATGCATGTTATGTTATTATCATATCTGTTATCACTCTGCAAGTTCCCTGTTAGTATAGAATTCACTGTGGGTTGAAATGATACATACCCATATGATCTATAGAATAGGAGAAAATCGTTATGGGTTGAAATGATAAACCCAAGCGATTTTCATTGAATTGAATTTGGGATTGCGGGTTGAAATGATATATACCCGTATATATTTAAATTGCGGATTGAAATGATAAATATCCGTATCACTTGACCATAGGATAGAAAATTATATACAGACGCCGTTGGTCTATATATAAATAATTTGAAATGATTACTATAGTTTTGAAAGGAAATATATGGTTTTATATAAATATTGATTTTAGGTATTATATAAATGTTATTTTATATATAGTTAAATTCTTGATTTTAAGCTATGCATAAATTTGTTTTAATATAAAATAAGCTTAATAATAAAGTTTGATTTTATTAAAATATAATATGGTTAAGTATTTATTTAAATTATATTTTAATATAGAGTTTATAATGATTTAATAAATTAAGGTTGAGAAGATAGATTTGAAATTGATTTGAAATTGTATTTAATTAAGAAATATATTTAATTAGAAATCGATTTGGAACTGATTGAATTTGAGATTTTAAAGGATATAATTTTATAACTTGATTTTGGTTAAGGTGATTTAAATGAATATTTCAAGTTTAAATAAGTTGAAGGAAGTATTTAGTTTATTTGAAATTTGGGGTTTTATTTAAATAATATTGGATTTATTAAGTGAATATTTCAAAACTAAATAATAATAAAGTTAAATTAAGAGATATATGAAATTATCAAATTTAGTTTTGAGATTGTGAAATATTTAAAGCTTTGGAATATATCGAAATTTAAATGGTTTATTTGTGGTTTAAATCTATATTTGAAATCGATATAATAATTTATTAAGAACCTAATTGAATTGAAATTGATGATTTGAGATTTGACTAAATTTGAAATTTTGGGATTGGTGTTGATTTGGAATTGATTTGTGAAATTTGAGGAAGCTATTTTATTATATAAAGTATTTTTAAATTATATTTAAAACTATTTATATATGTTACTTTATAAATTTATTTCATATAAACTATTTTAATATAAATTATTTTTAATATAAACTATTTTAAATTATAACTATTTTTATATAAACTATTTTAAATTATAAACTATTTTATTATATATATTATTATTTATATTTAAACGGTTAAGTGGGAAGTGTTATGATTCCAAAGCATTATGATTTCTAAATTTTGATTTCCAAAGAATTATGATTTCCAAAGTGTTTGATTTAGAAAGTGTTATAACTTTGAAGTACTAAGATTTGTAAATGGATATATTTGAGATGGATATATCTAAAATGGAAATGATATCGTATTTGGTTTTGAAATGGAAGTGATATCCTATTGATATGGTTTTGAAATGGCAATGATATTTTGGTTTTGAAATATAAACTATTTTGAAAGTTATTAAATGACCAATCGGTGTAATAATTACGTAGTTATTGAAGAGTCCGGGATCAGTTAAGGACATACTCTCTGTCTAAACCGAAAACCACTTTAATAACTATTATACGCGGAGTGTGATCCAGAATGAAGTGGTTGGAATGATGACGTTGCTGGATTTGAAGAAAGAGAACGATAAAGGATAGCCTTGACACCTGTGTCAAATTTGAAATGACTTAAACAGGAGCCGTGCCGGGCCAGTGAGGTTATCTACATCTAGCGGACACACTTCTTCGTAAACTACTCATTACTTGTTTTGATTGGTGCGCACCCTTGAATTGGGAGTGTTGTTTCGCGGTGTTGCGATCGTCGCGGCGATGCGTTCTCACCAGTCCGGATCAGGCAAACGATAGTTTCACTACCTTGGGTATTGCCTTATGTGCCTTGTCATACTCGTATCCCTATGCGCGACCACTACGATTTGTTTCGTGTTATACCTATGGAGTACTCCCTGCTAGCCCACCAGTTTACGGTGGAGTTTATAGTGCTGTATAGACTATGACGCTTATATAAAATGTGCTAAGGGGGATAATGATAACGCCTTAATGCTATTTTGATACTTTATATTACTGATAGGCATTATCTACTTAGTGTACACTACTATATATAAATAGTTTAACAGAGTTACTTGTATTTTCTGTTGTTATTTCAGTTGAGTTGGATTTATTGATATAAGAATGTTAATCCTGACTCGAGTGTTTTGTGTTTTGCTTTACGCTCGGGTCAAACTGAGTGTACCAGTATTCGAGGCTCACCTTTGGAGTTGGAGCTTCGCTTGGAGATCCACCTATCTATCCAGCTTTCAGATATTCAGTTGATTCCAGTGATGTATTCTGATCTTGTATTTGACTATTGTATTCGAGACTTCTGTTGTATCTTGTTTAACTCTGTTATATATATAGTAGCTTCATGAACTACTATTCTTTTATTTCCGCTGCACTATTGTTATATTACTCTGTGTTTGTGATTTTGTGATTATTTATTTACTGTATATGCTGAGTTTTGCCAAATTTAAATTAACAATCTGATATTTTGAGCAATTCAAATCCGACATGTATGGATGCGGATGGTTGAAAATTTCAGGTCGTTACACTCCGGCTCGCACTTTGGGAATCGAAGTTAGTTAGAGGATTGTCGTGTATCAATACCTTTTGGCTTTTGTGTGGTAGCTTGCCCTCGAGCTTGGGGTTTCACTTAATGAGTGACCGGTCGTGTCACAGTCACTCCCTATTTCAATAAGTCCCACCGTGGGATGGAACTTAGCCCTTCATGCATTGTGATGGTCGCATGATGCATTTCAAGAATCACTACTCTGGCTCGAAGAGATTGCATTTTATTACTGAAATAAGAAAGTATGGCAGAGTCAGTTGCCTTATTACAAGTTCAAATTTCAAAATGCATAAACAAATTGCAAATGAAAAGCAGACTAAATGAATAAACAAAGCCTGTTATGTGTAGTAGCGACGGAGACTCTCGCTGTTCCAAGCTATCGGTAAAGTGAGACCATCAACAGTTGATAATTTGAATGTGTCGTCTCCAAGTCTCTGTTCAATGACATACGGTCCTTCCCATGTTGGTTTCATATGCGAAGGGACCAGATAGATTCTCTTGAGTACAAGATCGCCAAGTTCAAATGTTCGAGGTCGGACCTTAGCATTGTATAATCTGGCGACTCGGCTTCGGTGCGCGGCTACCCTCAAATCAGCCTCTTTATGCTTCTCATCTAATAAATCCAAAGATTCGGCGAGTAATATGGTATTCGTCTTTAGGTCATAATATGTCACACGATGAGAAGGTACTTCCAATTCAACTGGAATAACAACTTCAGAGCCGTAGGAAAGTGAAAATGGAGTGTGGCCAGTCGAGGACTTGTAGGTGGTTCGATATGCCCATAGGGCCATGGGAAGTTCATCGACCCATCTGCCTCCGACCTTTTCCAACCGCTTCTTCAAAATGGACTTGATAACTTTATTAACAGCTTCGACCTGACCATTTGCTTGAGGGTGAGCAACCCCCGAGAACTTTTTCTGAATATGGAAATGTTGATAGAAGTTCTTGAACTCAACACTATCGAACTGGGTCCCGTTGTTAGTGATAATCGTATGTGGGAGGCCAAAACGACAGATGATGTTGCAGACAACAAAGTTGATTTCTTTCTTTGTCATGATGGTAGCAAGGGCCTCAGCTTCCGCCTATTTGGTAAAGTAGTCAACTGCAACGATGGCGTACTTTGCACCACCTTTAGCAAGAGGTAAAGATCTAATTATATCGATGCCCCACGTGGCAAACGGCCAAGGACTGACCATCTGAGTGATTTCGATAGGCAGGGCTCTTGGAATTCGGGCATTCTTTTGACATCTATGCATTTCTTGGCATAATCCGATGCACCTTGATTCACCGTCGGCCAATAGTACCCATATCAGAGTATTTTCTTAGCAAGGGCTCCAGTGTGATCGCTGCATTCTCCTTCGTGCACATCATGTAACACTCATTTGATCTCGTCATGGGCGATATACCGAAGTAAAGGAATAGAGTATCCTCTTCTGTACACGACTCTATTTTGGATAATGAATCGTGAAGCTTTCCGGAGAACTTGTCTTTTATCACTTCTACATTCGGGCAAAGCTCCGTGTTTGAGATAGTTTCTAAATGGGGTCATCCATGACTCCTTTTCGGGCGTTGCCTCATGCACCCAGTCCGTCTCCATTTGATCAATACTCAGAGAGGTAAGTGTCTCAACAGGGATGAGTCCCATTTGCTGTGCTTCACCAGTGCTGGCTAGTTTTGCCAAAGAATTGGCCTTCTGATTGTGCTCCCGGGGTATACAGAGGATCGCGTAATAGTCGAACTGATTCAGCACTTCCTCGACCCAAGCAAGATAAGCAGCTAGCCTTCGGTCTCTAGCTTGGTATTCTCCCCGAACCTGGCATACGACCAATTGCGAGTCGCGGTAGATCTCCAAAGCAATAATTCTCAAGTCTCTAGCTAGTCTGAGTCCGGCGAGTAAAGCTTCATATTTGGCCTCATTATTAGTTGCACGGAAATCAAACTTCAGAGCATAGCATATGGATCGACCTTCTAAGGTTTCAAGTACAACTCCAACGCCTGAGCAGCGGTCATTTGATGCACCGTCGGTATAAAGCTTCCATACGTATTTTGGAGATTCACTAGTTTCGGGCAAGTCCTCCGGAATGGTGAATTTAGCAATTAAGTCCGCTAGTACTTTTCCTTGGATGGCTCGTCTCGGTGTATAAGCAATATCAAACCAACTCAACTCAATGTTCCACTTGGGGAACCTACCAGACGTCTCAGGCCGCATAAGAACCTATCATAACGACTGGTCGGTGTAGACTATGATCGGATGGGCCTGGAAATATAGATGGAGCTTTCTAGAGGCAATGATGAGGCAGTAAACGAGTTTTTCTAACTTTGGGTAATTCATTTCCGCCTCAGTCAATCGTTTGCTGACATAATAGACTGGTCGTTGGACCCGATCCTCCTCGCGAACCAATACGCCACTGATGGCGTTTGCCGAAACTGCCAGATAGATGTACAGTCTTTCATGATCAACCGGCTTTGACAGAATTGGTGGCATCGCCAGGTGTTGAATCAGTGCTCGTAATGCGCCTTCACACTCCTCAGTCCATTCGAAGTTCTGTTTTCCTTTCTTGATTAGATAGAAGAAGGGAATGCATTTATCTGTGGATTTGGAAATGAATCTGCTCAAAGCTACCACCTTCCCATTGAGGCTTTGTACTTGTTTTATAGTTCTGGGAGTCTCAAGATTCCGAATCGCCCAGATCTTTTCAGGATTGGCTTCAATGCCTCGAGCGTTGACAATGAATCCAAGGAACTTTCCGGATGCAACTTTGAAGTGACACTTCAATGGGTTGAGCTTCATTCGATACTCTCGAAGGATGTTGAACATTGTTTCCAGGTCTTTGACATGGTTGATGGAGAGTCGCGACTTTACAAGCATATCGTCCATGTACACCTCCATAGTTTTCCCGATCTGGTTAGCAGACATTCGGTTGACAAGTCTTTGATAGGTCGTCCCAGCATTCTTAAGTCCGAACGACATCATTTTATAGCAATAGAATCCCAGATCGATGACAAAGCTAGTATGTTCCTAATCAGTTAGGAGCATATGGATCTGATTATAGCTGGAATATGCATCCATAAAAGACAAGAGCTTGTGCCCGGCCATTGAATCTGCAAGCTGATCATTCTAGAAAGTGGAAAGCTGTCTTTAGGGCATGCTTTATTTAGGTCTGAGTAGTCCACACAAGTTCTCCATTTCTCGTTTAGTTTCCTGACAAGCACTGGGTTGGATACCCATTCTGGATATAATGCATCTCGAATAAACCCATTCGTCTTGAGTTTATCCACCTATTCTTTTAGGGCGGCAGATCTCTCTGGATCCATACCGCGCCTTTTCTGTTTGACCGGGACATGTCGTGGGTCAATATTCAATGCGTGGCTTGCGATCTCCGATGAGATCCCACACATGTCTGAGTGTGTCCAAGCAAACAGGTCGAGGTTTTCCCGGAGAAATTCGACCAATTTCTCTCTCATCTGTTGGCTTAGTTGAGATCCGACCTTTATCATTTTGGAGTCATCATCATCGATCAGAACATCGATCGTCAACTCTACCGAGGAAGCCTGACTGTCTTTGACTTCCTCTTCATTATTATCATCCCTTGGATCAAGATCTTTTAGGAATTGGTTGTGGCGCCCTGGCCTAGGCCCAGATGTTAGCTGTTAATTATCAGTAAAACGGACGCAGAGAGATTCCTCTATGTCCTTGCCCTTCTCCTTCCACTGCACCTCCCACAACTCAGCAACATAACAGGCGCGTGCAGCTGCCTGATCTCCATGAACAACTCCAACCCCGTTATCCGTAGGGAACTTAATAGTTAAGCACCATGGGGCAATGGCTCCCCTGAATTCAGCTAGGGCCGGTCGGCCCAAGAAAGCATTATACAGAGAATTAATATCCAACATAATAAATTGTTGCATCCAGACTCTCCGGTGATCTCCTATTCCCAACTCCACGGGTAATTCCACCATCCTAGTGGGTATCATTGCACTTCCATTAAAGCCATGTATGCGAGACTGGCACAGTTTTAAGTCCTTCGCTTCCATTTTCATCTGGTCATAAGCTCGTTGGAAAAGAATATTTATGGAGCTTCCACTATCTACCAAGATCCTCTTCATCCAAGCAGAACCTTCTTGAGCTGATATGACTAGTGGATCAATGGTAGGGGCTTCGACTTTATCAGCATCGCAGTCTCGAAAAACAATGTCGTCTGTCATCGTGTTTTGTTGTTTCGTCGGAGCCCCATCATCAAGATTACTGCAACATTCGAAATCCGCATGCCTAATCGAATTGGCATACGACTCCATTTCCCTCCAGCTCTGATCCACTGGATGAGGACCACCACTAACCGTGTTAATAACCAACCTCCCACCAGTACGCGCGGGTTCCTCTGGTCTAGCCTGATTCTAAACTTGATTCTGGTTTAATGGACCCACACCTCCAGCCTGCTGTGCCCGAACAAATTGTTCCAACTTCCTTTCTCATATTAACTTCTCAATAATGTCCTCTAAATGACGACACTCATTGGTATTGTGACCATAGCAATCATGGAATCTGTAGAATTTCCCAAATTGAATTTTCTTTTGGGATGACTACTACGAAGCAGGCTTCTTATATTGGCCAGTATTACAGGTCTGCAGATAAACATTCTCCAGGGATGTATTCAATGGGGTATACTGGTCAAACATCGGAATTCTGCGTCGTGGTCCGCAATTTTGATCTTGCTTCTTACCCTGACCCCCATCGCCTTTTTGCTAATTCTGCTTATTCTGTATATTCAACTGCACTTTACCGGAACTCTCACCGGTTTGTTTCACGGCAGCGTTACTTTGGATGCCTTCGACACTGGGACCCACATCATTCTACTTCCTAGATCGTCTGGCATCTTCCCTTCTCAAGAACTGGGCTGCCTTAGCATAGAAACGATCTAACGATGCGGGTGGCTTCCCAGCCAACCAATTGCCAAATTCGGAATCAGGGTCGATTCCCCTAGTCAATGCCATCAAGATTGAATTGTCATTTGGATTGCAGACCTCGGCACAGGCAGCGTGAAACCTTTCCAAATAATGTCTGGGTGTCTCTCCTAGATCTTAAGTGAAGCTAGATAAGGTTAACATCCTTCGGCCTCATGACGTGCATAGAAAATTATTCAACGAACTTGGTTGCCAATTGATCAAAGCATGAAATGGATCGAGGTGGTAAACGAGTAAACCACATGGTTGCAATGCCCACTAGGGAAATAGGAAAGCTTCTACATTTATCCGCATCGTCAGCTCGAGCGGCGTTCATGAGCCATTCATACTTTAGGATGTGCTGATTAGGATCTGAGCTCCCTTCATAAACAGGCAAAGTTGGCATCCTGAATCAGCGAGGTGGTTCAGCATAGAGGATGTCACCAGTGAACGGAGTATGACTTCGGGAGATTCCCTAATCGTCATTGGTGAGGCCTTGACTTTCACGGATCATCTAACGGATCATGGTTGGAATGTTTGGCATTTGGATATTCTGAGCCAAAGTGTGGTCGGGTTCCACAATGCGAGGACGGTCTGGGTGCGGTCGACGGTCCATGCCTCGCCTCCTTGGTTCCAGATCTTCGGGAACATAGGGTTCAGGAGTACGATTGTATTGACGAAGGTTTCGATATGTTCGATTCCAATTGTCAGCATCCAAGTCTATGGCGGCGGCAATAGCATGACCATCAACAGTGTGATAAGGAATTACCCCTCCTCGGGAGGAGGATCCAGCCTGGTGACTTGTGGATGGACCATCTCCTGCTTGTCCAAGATTCAGAGTACGCTGATGCCCGGGAGCTTGTGCATAGCTTCCATCCAGTCGTAGGAGTGTGAATCTATGATTGTAATCAGAGGAAGTTGAGCTTTCAGTGGATGAGTAGGAAGCTTGATCCCTTCTGGGTCTCCTTCGTCTTTCTTGATTCAGTCGGTTGGTTAACGCCGTGTTGGCACGGATCTGCTGGGTAAGCTGTTGGTGGCTTTAGGTCAGTTCTTGCATCAACATCTGGAACTCCTCCCTGGTGACAGGGCCTTGTGGATCTGAAGGTCCAACTGAATTCTGACCTGTAGCGGGCAACTGTGTTGGGTTCTGTCTATCTCCTCCTTCCTGATCTGCTGCGGTTGAGGCAGTCCCAGTGGTAACCATGGTGAAAGATGTAGCTCCTTCCTAGAATTAATGCAATCTGAATAGGATAGAAGAACTACTGGATGTGAGATCTGGATCTTCTCCTTAGATTCTTGCAATCCAACGACGGTAGTAGATCCAAAGAGTAGGAGAAAAGCTGGGTTTTCTTAGTGAAGCACCAAAGTGTTTGTACCAAAATTGGGCACAACACTCTTCAGACGTATTTGAAGAGATTAAAGTGAAGAATATAAATGAAAAATGAGGTTATTCTAACAAACGGTCTAAAAACAGACAAACAAAAGTATAAGAACACAGAGATTTAGAGTGGTTCAACGTTGTAGCCTACGTCCACTATAGAAAGTTTGATGTTTTATTGATGATTCTCACTAGTTACAACTGATTACAACAGTACACTCAAGATACAATGGAGATTTCAGCAGAGTATTGGCATAGAAGAGTCAAAAGTCCCTTTTTTGAAGGCCTAGGACTGCTATTTATAGGTGTAGGTTGAAAACATCTAGCTCAAACCTCGGAAGACTCCTTCTCTCCCGTGGGCGGGCCCACCAGATCGATCCGAGGTAGATTGGGAACGATCCATGATCGATATGCACGAATTTCGTATCGATCCAAATTAAGTTTTTTTTGGACCGAGATCGATCATGAGCATTCTTGAGATGGTATGCAAGCTCCTATGAAAATTTGGTAGCATTTGGACTTGTAGATTTTGAGTTATGATCGATCCAAGTTTGCGTTTACAAAACACTGCAGAGTTCATATCGATATAATTCGTATCGATGGCTTCGTATCGCTTCTGGTTCGTATCGATCATGTGACGTGGCACTATATTTTAGGATCGATCCACTTTTCATGTCGAGTGACCGAGTCTTCCTCTTGAACGTGTTCTTGTTTGTATCGACCAAATCTATTCTTTTCATGTCGATGGTTTCGTATCGATAGTTGAGATTACTTCATATCGATCATTCCCACTCCTATCCGTATCGATATAAACTCAAGCCCTTCGTATCGATTTAAGGCCGATTTCATATCGATGCTTTTTAAGTGTTGTTTCATATCGTTTGTTGGTGGCATGCTTCGTATCGATCGTTGCCCGATCGATACGAATTGTGTAAATGGTGATCGATGCGAGCTATGCATTAGTGGAAGCGATACGAATTGTCACTAGGTGATGGATATGAAGTGGTGCCTCTTCCATGGATACAAAATAGCGCTCTCTTGATGGATACGAACTAGATGTGTTTCACTTGAGACTTGATGGATACAAATTTGCATAGATACGAATAGTGTTGATTTTCTTGACCTTGATCGATCAGTATCTTGTGCATACGAACTCCGATTGACTTGAAATTTAGAATGTTGGCTTCTGTAGCTTTGCTTGTCATACCATACCAATTGTAGCTCAATCCAGACTTGGTAAAAATTCACCAGTATCCATAGTAGACCTGTGTATAACCCATCTTCGGGACGAACTATCTTTGGTTTCCAGTTAATTTCTTGGTAACACGGCCTTGCCAAAAGGTAGGATACAATGCATTTGATTAATAAGAATAATTAAATAAGGCAATGTATATTCAAATTAAAATTTGATTTTATTTAAAACTACTAGATTGGATCTGGTGTTAGACATTAGGCTTCATAGGCCCATTATGATCCAAATAGATATTTTTTTTGAAATTCACCCATTAAATGGTGGTCCTGATCTTCTGGACGGGTCAAAGGGTGGTTTATTGATTCATGTGTTGCCTTGGGGCGACCCTGTATGCGGCCGGTTGTACAAAAATTATCGTCCACCTCACGATTCGGGGGCCCAGACGATCTCGTTGTGCGACCGGCCCAATTAGAAAAATGATCGGCTGCTCCTTGGGTGTGCAGAAATTACCGTGCACCCCATGATTCGGGGGCCTAGATGGTCCCGTCATGCGACCGACCCAATTGGAGAAATGATCGGCTGCCCTAAGTAACCGCCTTTTAATGTCTAACACTAGATCCATTTGGAAACGATTCCGGTGTTAAACATGTAACTTTTTTTGATTTCAAATAACGTTGGACACCTAGATGGTTACTTAACAGTTACTTAAATAGATAATTTTTTTGAAATTCACTATCCTAGTTCCATAATTTCCAAGTGTGTGATTTGCCAAAGGGTAAAGACGGAGCATGAGAGGCCTAGTGGATTATTACATCTGTTGGATATTCCATATTGGAAGTAAGAAAGTATCTTTATGGGCTTTATTGATAAGCTACCTTGGAGTAGATGGGGGAATGAGACTATTTGAGTCATAGTCGATAGGCTGACCAAATGCGCTCATTTTATTCCAATCAAGAGTTCAAGGACAAATGCATCTTTGACAACCTTATATGTAAGGGAGATAGTTTTGTTTCATGGAGTTCCTTCTAGCATTATCAGTAATCAAGATCTGCTTTTCACTAGTGAGTTTTGGAGGAATCTTCACGAGGCTTTGGGCATTGAATAAAATTTGAGTACCACTTATTATCCACAAACGGGTGGATGGACAAAGAGGGTGAATAAAGTATTGGAGGACTTGCTTCGGATGCGCGTTTTAAATTTTGGAGGTTCATGAGAGGATCACTTGCCATTAGTAGAGTTTGCTTATAATAAAAGCTATCACGCAAGTATTAAAATGACACCTTTTGAGGCGTTATATGGAAGGCCTTGTAGAGCACCATCTTGTTGATGAGACGCTAAAGATAGAATCATTCTTGGACCAGATATGATAAGTGCGACATCAAATAAAGTAGATTTGATTTGTAGAAGGATGAAGACTACGCAATAGGAAAAAATCATATGCTGACAGGAGTGGAACGGAATTGGAGTTCACGATGGGCGATATGGTCTTTCTAAAGGCCTTACCACTTAGACACATTATGAGGTTTATCAAATAAGGAAAGTTAGCACTAAGGTTTGTAGGGCCTTTTTTGATCATGAAGAGAGTATGGAAGTCAGCTTATAGAGTGGAGCTTCAAGAAAAGTTGATGGGAGTTCACAATGTCTTCTAGGTGTCACACTTGCTAAAGTGTCTACATGATTCAACTACTGCCGTCGAGCCGAAACTGTTGGAAGAAATTGAAGTAGAGAGAGTCACTTATTCGCAGTGCACCTACCTGCATTATTGAGCATGGAACAAGGTGACTCCACAATAAAGTAATTAAACTAGTTAGAGTCTATTGGAAAGACGACCCAGTGATGAGTATGTCAGAGCCTGTAGAGTAGATCCGAGCTACCCATCTAGAACTCTTTTATGATACATTTCCATTTTAGTTAGTATAATTATTAGTTCACATAGTATTTAGCTTAGAATATTCCATAGTTAGGAATGCTTGGATGCTAGGCATTGTTGTGAACGTGTCGCCAGGAGATGTTTTGAATGATGGTTGCTAATAGATGAATTTTATTAGTTAGCATTGCACATATGGGCTAACATATTCAGATTACCTACAACACACATCACCTTACTCATTTATTTTATCATTTATATGCATAGTGATGTTGCATATGTGTTGAATGGTTGCACATCTATATAGAATTGCAAGTATATAGGGCATTGCATACGTTTTAGATACATGGCAAAAGAATTTGCATTTGGAGGTCAACTAGCTCGGAAGACCACCTAGTTCTACATTACCTATATGTTTATGTTCATTCCATACTTAGAGGTACATATTGCATTAGAAATTGGATTTAAGGCCAATGGTTGCAGGTGGTCGATGGTTGTAGGTATTGGTTGTATGTGCGAATTACATTTTTCCATCCTTAGAGATTTCGGGAACGAAAACCTTTTAAGGAGAAGAACGTAACATCCCAGAAATCCTAATACATAAATCAAAGTAATAATAGGGGTATAATTTTACATTAAAGGGTAAAAATATGCATTTTTATGAATTGGATTTAGGCTATGAGACCTATTCCATTATGCTCGAAACGTTGTTCACAGTTATCAAACATATATAACTTGTTAAATTTGATAAAATGGGTCGAAATAGTGGAAAATATGACTAGTGTGTAACAACCTGTAAAATCAACCATAAATGAATTAAGTGAATTTAATTAAATAAGGTAGGATCGAAAATGAAAATTTTGTAAAAGTTGGAATTTGACCATGAAAGTTATTCTGTTATGTTCATGGTGAATTTATGATCTGTTTTCATATATAATATGTTGAAAATGGAGCTCAAGCGAAGAAGTTATGAGCATTTGAAGCTTTTAGATTTAAATTAATTTAGTTTGAATTCAAATTCAAATGAGTATTTAAATTTTGAATTTGAATTTCAAAAATTAACTACAGGTTTACTTGGGGGTTAAGTAACCATTAAGTTAAACAATTAACATTAAAAGTTAATTAGGTAATAAAATAATCATGCAGCAGAAACAAATCAGCGCACCCCAAATAAGTGAAGAGGTTGACACCTCTGACCCTAAGCAGTCGACCCCTAGCGGTCAACTGGTCAATGGGGGTGGTCGACCCTAATTCAAGTGGCGGCTAGGGTTTTTCAGCGTTTAAACGCTCTAGATTTATCCATTTTCACCTAACTCCATCCTACGATTTTGGTGTGTTTCAAATCCTATAAATAGGACCCTATCCTCTCCACTTTTTATTCACAAATATTTGGGAACACCCCAAAGCTCTGCCATTTTCTCTCTTCATTTAAATTCAGAAATTCTATTAGGGATTCAGGTAAGGATTCTAATCCTTTTCTAATTATTCTTTTGTTTATTATCTTCTCCTCCAACCTCTCTAAATCTAACAAAATTATCGATACCCCTATCCTTCGCTTTGTATATATATCAAAAGAATGAGATCTGGAAAAGAGTTGCTTTAGTTCAAATCCATACAAGAAAAGCTAGTGATAATTAGTGAGTGGAAACCCTAGTATTTCTTGTTCAGTATTTGATTAGTATAAGTATATGGATTTGAATATGCTTTAGGGATTTTGGGATCACGAAAACAAAATAGATGAAATCTCCCAAAATTCATTTTTATTTCAAAATGTCAATTCTAGATGTAGGTTTTCAATTATTTATGTTAATTTATGGAATTTGTATTGTTTTGCAATTTTTGATAATTTCATAGTCTATTCCACTTCTCCTCCGTCTTTGGTTTAAATTGTGAGTTTTCAATAATGAAATAAGTGTATAGAGCACGAATCCTATTCGTAGTTTACACCACTTATTCCACACAAAATTCCTTCGTTTATTTCTTTGTAAAAGAGGAGTAGAATATGAAATCAAAATTGCAATTTCTATTGTTTATGATATTACATTTAATTAATGTAACAAATTGGGTTTCTATTTCTATTTACAGGTCTATTTATTGCAGTTTTGGTTATGGATATTTCATCCTTGTTATGAATATTAGGATCCATTGTTATGGATATTGAAATCTTGGGAATTTGAAGTAAAAAGGCTATAATAGTATTATGGTTAAAAGAATTGACATTTAACGCTAGTTTAGGGCATATAAACTGCATGCTTAGAATATACTAGGCATGAATATATATTATTTATATCAGCATAATAAACATATAATTATGGTGTATAATTACGTAGTTAGTTATATAGTAATTGTCATTAATTTCTCCTTTTAGGAAGGTAATTGATATTCTGAGGCGTAATAAGGAAGATTCCTTATAAAGCCTAATTTATGAAACGGTGAGATAAGTATTATATATATGGATTAAATTATGGCTAAGTCATAGAGATGCAAGGTCAATAGAGTTGCATGACACAATAGAGTTGCACAACAGAAGTCTACCCTTCACTTTGAGGGGACCAACAGTTGTGTACACTTCATATTGATGTGAGACATCTCATATGATAAATATTTGTGATGATGAGAGGTTAGTCCTAAATTTTATATGGTAAATTTATCCTGCTAATCTGGCTACTATTTCCTACGAATAGTTGGACTAATATGAGATGTCATTATGAATATGGGTCATAATACAAAGGGCCTGCTTTGGGATCTTGAGGTATTAAGTGTTTGTTTAAGGGCCCGCCTCTTTTTCTCGGATGAAGTATTAAATGGCCAAAGGGCTAGTTATTAGGCATGGTAGGTGGTATCTTGGCAGGGGTTCGCTTCGGGATAAGGTATTAAGTGACTGATTTAGGGTCTGCTTTTCCATAAAGAAATATTAAGTGGCTCAAGAGATCCCATGCGATGTCAGCTAGATAGTCACCTTCGAGGGGTCCACCTTGGGAATATGTATTAAATGATGGGGTCTACCTCAATTGAGGTCTTAAATGGCTGATTCTGCCTATTTTTCAATAAAAGGTATTAAGTAGCTTGGGTACTATCTCTCGCATTGTTAGATAATTATGATATGGGATTTGGGTTATGGGATTTAGAAACCTGCTTCGGGAATAAAAGGTTTTAAGTGGTTGATTGTGGACTCGCCTACTTTTCTTATAAGAAGTACTAAATGGTTTTATGTACATAGACATATTCTTATTTTGAAATATGCCGCCCAAGTAATGAAATGGTAAGACTTGAGATTTTTATTTACCAGAAATTTGTTGTTCTGACTCCCTCCTCATTACAGCATAGGTTAAGGACAGAGTGATGATGGTGGCGATGTTTGAAGGTGGAGTGGCTTAAGCTTATAGCAGTTATTATTACCTTTTATGATATTTTTCTATTGTACCCTTGTATTTGGACAAATGACGTAAGAGACCTTGTGTGACAGTTTTATGATGTTTGTATTATGACATATTAAATGGTTTTGAAATAAATGGGTAAAATTTGATATTATATTTTATTCCATCCGCTATGAGTTCTGAAAGAATAGTTACTGCTCTGTATTGTTACTTATTTTTCCTCTCAACAACCAGCCTTAAATGGGTCTAAGTTTCGATGGGCTATTTCTGGATCAAAATTTAGGCCTGTTACGAGGTGGGTTGTTACTTTTGGTATCGAAGCTTAGGTTACCCTATCAACGTGGAATGTATCCATATGAGTGGCGTACTTGTTATTTTTGAAAAGGTTTTTCAAAAAGGATTTCAAAATTCTTATTATAGATATATACCCCTATTTCCTTGAACATATGCACACACACTAGGCAACTTTTTTTTAGCATATAATAATATCTTAGGAAATCGTCACTAATGATTTAACCTACAGATAGTTGATATGATTGATAATCAATCTTCTTTTGAAAATGGGATCCCTGCCCTTGGAAGACCTCCCATTCTTGGAATGCGTGATTAGTTTAGACAATATCTTAGGATTGTTGATCAATTTCCTATTCCTCCAGCTACACCGATGGCACCAGCTGTCCCGCCTGCCGATGTAGCACCCCATCCTATTGACTTTCCTAAGTTCTGTAAGGACTTTCTGGGAGGGAAGACATACTAAGGAACCAAAGGATATTTGGAGCTAAAGCATAGGTTAATGATTGTGAGAAAATATTAGAGAGCTTGGTTGGGAAGTTTAGCTAAAGAGGAGGATAGCAGCTATGCACCTCAAAGGAGAAGCTTTAGATTGGTGGAACTTGGTGACCGAGGAAAACGCTGGAAGGATTTTCTCGTGGGATGAATTCAAAAATAGATTTGAGATAAGGTTTATGTCTAAGGCAGAAGTGAGTCTACAAATGGAGAAATTCATTTAGCTAAGGCAAGGAGGCTCCACTTTAAAGGAGTACATAGCTAAGTTCACAGATTAGGCTAAATTTGAGATGAGCTTGACAGATACACCAATGGAAGAAATCCATAAAGTTCGTGAAGGGCCTAAATTCCACGTTGAGATAAATGTTGTTGACCTAAGTACCCAATGGTGCCACGTATGAGATGTTAGTAGAGATGGCAATGCTACACAAGGCCAATTTGGACGATAAGGAGGCAGAAAAGAAGAAGGCTGCACCTACCCAAAATCAGGGAGGTCAAAGGGGAAGTTTGAGAAGGATGGTAAGGTGTGCAAGCGATGCCGGAAGAAAGGCCAAAAAGCTAAAGATTGTATGGTGAGTCTGATGAAGGAATCTTTTAAAGGGAAGTGCTTTAATTGCCACGAGGAAGGGCATCTCAAGAATCAGTGCCCTAAGTTGGCAAAGGAAGGATCAAGTGGATAAGCTTATGCTATTGAAGTTGTCCCTATTGCTAGTAGACCATTGAGAGACCAAGGTAAGACATCATTAGAAGGTATAACTCTTATTTCTGGGGTTACAATTCGTATCCTATTTGATTCAGGTCCATCATGTTCCTTTATAGCTAGGAATGTAGTACACTTTTTAAACCTTTAAACCCAGATTGTCAATAGCTCAATAGTGGTCTCTAATCCTATTGGGGGCTCAACACATCTCTCTTTTATTTGCAAAGACCTAGTGTTGGACTTATGCGACATTGATTTCATATGTGATGCTTATGTTCTAAATTTTGAGGGTATGGACTTATCTTGGTATGAATTGGTTAGAATATTATGGAGCAATCCTTTATTGTTATAAGAGGGTTGTACGATTCTATAGTTATGGAGGATGTGACCTAGAAATTCTTTGTACACCCCAAGATTTAATTAGTTAAACTGTATATACTCACTAAGTCTATCTATTGTTGGAGAACCATTATCCGTACCCATAGCTATTGAATTTGCTGATGTGTTTAAGGAAGTCTTAAGCCTCCCATCCTTTAGGAAGATCGAGTTCTGAATAGATTTAGAGAATAATGCAAGGCCAGTCGCCCTACCTATAAGACACATGGCCCCCAAAGAAAGAAGGGAATTGGATAAGCAAAATTCTGAGCTATTAAAGAAAGGATTCATCTGTAGGAGTACTTCAAAGTAGGGAGCCCTTGTTGTTTTCGCCACTAAGGCAGATGGTTCTTTGAGACTTTGTATTCGATCTGCTTGGAGGAGCTAAAGTCTTTTCTCTACTAGACTTAGCAACTAGATTCCATTAATTGAGGACTGCAGAAGAAAGCAAGTTAAAGACTGCATTTCGCACACCAGATGGACTGTATGAGTGGAAAGTGATGTCATTTGGTTGACGAATGCCCCTTCATACTTTGTGGATTTAATGAGTAGAGTATTTAGGGGGCAACTAAATAAATTCATTATTGTGTTCATTGATGATATTTTGGTGTTCTCCAAGAGAAAAGAGGAATATGAGGATCACCTAAGAGAGGTATTAGGAACCTTAAGAAGGCACCTGCTTAAGGCCAAATTGGCTAAATGCCACTTTTGGAGAAAGGAAGTTAGATTTCTTGGGCATATTGTTTCCGAGCAAGGATTGGCAGCAGACCCCGCCAAAGTATTGTTCAAGGATGGAAGACTCATAGGAATGCATCAAAGGTTAGAAGTTTCCCTGGATTCACAGGCTACTATAGAAAGTTCGTAAAGAACTTTGTAAGAGTAACAACCCCCTTAACCCTATTGACTAAAAAGAACCTAGTCTTTTCTTGGGATGATAGATGCACTAAGGCATTTGAGAAGCTTAAGGAGTTATTGACTAATGCATCTGTGCTCACTATTCCCGATAGAACTAAACTGTTTACAGTTTTTACAAATGCTTGTGGCATAGGGTTAGAAGTAGTTCTAATGCAAGAAGGAAAAGTAGTTGCTTATGCTAGTAGGCAACTGAAGGATCATTAGAAAAGATATTTAGTTCACGACTTGGAATTTGCAACTATCATCTTTGCCTTGAAGATGTGGATCCATTATCTTTTGGGAGAAAGGTTTGAGTTATTCACTGACCATAAATCACTCGAATACAAATTTTCCCAAAAAGATTTGAATCTTAGGCAACAGTGGTGGGTAGAATATATAGCATTGTTTGATTTTAGTATTCGGTATACCCCTAGAAAAGAGAACATAGTCACCGACACCCGTTGTCGAAGGCACACTACCCTAGGTGCTATATATGTATGGAGGCAGTTGGAGTTACTCTCCAATTTTAACTTCCAATCGCTAACAGAACTTATCCATTGTTTTTTAGCGATTATGGAGATTAGACTAGCCTTGATGGACCGCATAAGGCTTGAGCGAGTGAAGGATGAGAAGTTAGTAGAGATTTTGGAGAAGTTGAGGAGAGGAAAGCATTTTCCCTACATTTTGGAGAAGGGATGCTTAAGAAGGGATGGACGACTTTGTGTCCCTATGGTCGATACTTTGTTGAAAGAGGTGCTTATGGAATGTCACCACTCAAAGATAACCATTCACCCCAGAGGAGATAAGATGTACAAGGATATCAAGAGGATTTTCTTTTAGCTTGAAATGAAGAGGAGTGTAGCTGAGTTTGTTGCTAAGTGCTTGACATGTCAAAGGGTAAAAGTTGAGCAAGTGAAACATCCCCTATCTTGAGGCCCAAAGCTAAGCGCTACAGATGTCGCAGTCATCTATAGTATTAACTTCCGGCGACAAAATACGGTAATGTTAATGGTATCAATAATATCAGAAGCACATGAATATGAAACAAAACACAGATTCATAAACAACTTTTCTGATTACATTTCACAAAAACATGTTTCATATCCAATTACATAATCTCATATCGTTTCTCAGGTTCAGATCAAATATAATTATTACATAAATACGCCAAGAGCGACATATGAAGATGTCCCCTTGGTTGATCAGAGTACTAAATAGTCATATCAGACTTAATACAACACAGCGGAAATAAAACGAAACAACTCCTAATTATAGCTAGCAGCCTCCTGCTCGTCTCCGGAAACTCTATTCGTCCACCAACTAAACATGTAAACTCGAACTCTCAATCTACTCAAATTAATTTTTGAGCACAAAAGAGTTTAAGGGGAAAAACATAAACTTCGAGTCAGACATAAAGGCTTGTGTGAATAATACTATTACATCTCAGTTTACTGATATTAAGTGAGACCATGTCGCTTAGCGGAACAGGTTTCCCTTCACTAATCCCTTTAAAAAATATCTTTTTGCAAATCAAAATCCTGCAACCAAACTGGTTAGTCAAACTGATTATATTAATAATAGAAAATATCATATATGCTTAAAACAAGTAATAAATGGACCAGTTGTCCGAACAAAATGTTGTTTTGTTTGGCTAACTAATAACCTTTGGCTGACTCGGGCCTACCAGACAAACTAAAAAATTTATCTAACAACTTTTAGACATACTTCTGGATGGTCTATCCTTAACTTACTTCTCCAAGGGTCACCTAATCCTAATGGTTTTGCGAGCTCACCAATAACCTAACTCTGTACAAATATATTCATTTCTGTGTGTAACCACCATTTAAGTCTTACCTGTGACTAAGCCCTACACACTGAAATTTTGGACTAAATTAGCTAGGGGCAAATAGCTAATGTATAGGGCACGACTCTATACCAGTCCCATCTGGTATACAAATATCCGTGTCATTTTACTTAGGGTTAACTACCCTTTAAATTTTCCTTGAAAACCTTTTCAAAATGATTTAACCCTTTAAATCATACTTATACAAGGAAAATAAACTACTATCTTTACTCAAATCTCTTTGCTATGATATATGCTTTACTCAAAACATTGTTGATGAAAACATTTGAAACCTTTGTTTAAAACCTTTAAACAATCTCTTATTCAAAACCTATGAAAGTACCTCTTTTGAAACTATTGAAAGTACCCCTTTCGATATAAGTAAACTACTTTACTTAATAACCTTAGGCCTAAAAGCCAAACATACCTTTGGAAACCATAGACAGTAGTCCTTTCGAAAACATTGAAAACACCTTCTTCGAAAGCTTTATAAACCTTAGACATCCTCTTTTAAATTCCTCTAAATATACCTTTCGAAAAAATTGGAAACCTTCCATTTAAACAAAGGTAAACCTATCAAAAATACTGGAAACCATTCCTTTTGAAACCTTTACCAGTTACCTTTCGAAAGCTTCAAAGTATACTACTTAAAACAAACCTTTCGAAAGCATTGTGTTCAAGTTAAAACATGTGGAAAACCTTTTGAAATCATTCCTTTCTAAACCTTTGGGTTTAACTATCATAATATCAAAAAGGGTCTTAAAACAACTAAGTCAAAAGCGACTCTTTCGAAAGCGGTTTCCTAAGTAAAGAAGTGGATGGTGTTGAAACCTATCCCTTCAAAAGCAGTGGAGAAGCGGCTTTAATTCTTAAAACAAAGGGACCCTTTCGGAACTAATCTGGGTCGAAAGGAAAAAGGCGGCAGTAAGGGTTTCGATCCTATCAAAAGCATTTACTTTAAAACAAAGGCGCAACCTCATTCGAGAGCATTCCTTCTTTAAAACCATTGACCACGTCGAGAGTTATCTTATTCAAAACCACTCTTTTCGAAAGCAAAGTAGGTGCATTTCCATTTAAAAGCCATAAAAGATATCGACCCCTTCGGAACCCCTTGTTTCGGCCCTATACCTTTCGCCTATGTCCAATTCACTACGTATCAAGTCTTTGATACCATGTGCATTAGTTTCGATCAGGCTAGAGGCGGAGGTACTAAGTTGAAAGGTGGCAGCCGAAGATGGTGAAGCATCAGAACCTTATAAAATCTAATTTTTAACTTAAAAAGGTAATTCTTTTCAATTAACCTGCTTATCTGTCATCCTATAATTGGTTGCCTTAACTTTTCAAAATCTTTTCTAAAAGGTGCTACCGAATTACAGAGATTAACATTTTAAATCATTTGCAAATAGTCCCTTCTCATTTTATTAACATATAAAACATTTAAGTCCCATATTATTTAATATATTTATTAAAACACTTAGAAAAATTCTATAAAAATTCTCATAAATCGCTTTTAATATGTTTTCTAAAATATTTAAATTCCTGACCTAATATATATATATATATATAATTGCCTTAAAAAAATTTAAAACAAAATATCCATTTTCTTCACTATAAAATTAATATTAAATCCACATTAATTCAGAAAATTATAAAACTTGAAACCCATCTCTAAAATATCATTTCTGACCATATTCTAAAATCGCAGGGCATTTAGATGTTAATTGATTGGTTTTTCAATCCAAAACATGTCATAAAATCAACATGAATAAGCATAACTCATCAACAAGCATATATATCTAATTATCATTCAAAACATGGCAACATACTTTGCAAAATCATTCGGGTCTAATCTTAGAAACTGAAAACATCAGAATATGAGATGTAACATATTACTCACCTTTAGCTTTGTCGTTAAGGAGTTGAGATTTGATCTTGGATTGAATTTTAATTAAGCTTTTCCTCTTGATTTAGCTTTTCTTCCCCTTACACTTCTTTAATGGTGGCTGGCCTTTAGGTTTAGTGTTTTAGATTGTGAACATGAGAAATATTATGGTATAAAGGGTTTAGGGTATAAGAATGTAGCTTATTCTTATATTGCCCCTTATCTAATTTCGCTCTCCTATTTCATTTTAAACCCATTTAATTCATTACTTAACTAGGCATGGCTACCCCTTATTTATTCAAATCTCAATCCCTTATCCATTTAATCTTTACATTATTTTATTTAATTTAGCTAATTAAATCTCCTGAATAATGTTATCTAAAATTAGGGGTGCTACAGACTCCCCTCTTTAAAGAATTTCGTCCTCGAAATTACGATATGATATACATCAAATCAATCCTAAAGGTAAAACATACCATGAAAGAAGTCAGGATAAGTATCTCGAATCTTGCTCTCAGTTTCCCAAGTACAGTCTCTCTCGTTGTCACTCAATTGGACTTTGACTAATTTGATTGTCTTGTTCCTTAGCTTCTTCTCACCTCTCGCGATTATACCAACTGGTTTTCTAACTATAGTCAAATTCTTCTCTACTACTAAGTCATCTAACACAGTCGGTGTTATAGTAGTCTCTGAGTCACGAATACACTTTCTTAGATGAGAAACATGGAAGATATTGTGGACTCTTGCCAAACTGTTCGCTAACTCTACTCTATATGCGAGTTTCCCAATTCTCTTTACAATAGGAAATGGTCTTACAAATCTTGGTGACAATTTCCATGATTTCCCGAATCTAATTATACCTTTCATCAGTGACACCTTAATGAAAACATGATCCCCAACTAAGAATTCTAAGTCTTTCCATCGTTTATCCGCATAGCTCTTCTGCCTAGACTGAGCTTCCTTCATCCTAGCTCGAATGATCTCAATTTTTTCTGTAGCTTCTCTAACTAAATCTGGACCAAGAACCAACCTATCCCCGGTCTCTAACCAACAAACGGGACAGTTGCATGGCCTTACATACAAAGCTTCAATCGATGCCATCCCTATACTAGCCTGATAACCGTTGTTATATGAAAACTCGATTAAGTGTAGATGGTCTTCCCTTGATCCCCTGAAATCTAACACACAAGCTCTTAACAAATCTTCCAAGACTTTGCTGACTCTTTCCATTTACCCATCGATCTGTGGATGGTAAGCGATACTCATCTTGAGCTTGGTTCCAAAAATCTCATGTAGACTCTTCTAGAATTCGTAGTGAATAAGGAATCTCTATCACTTACTATGCTACTAGGAATTCCATGCAGTCTAACCACATTCTTCAGGAATAACTTAGCTAAAACAGGTGTCGTCCTGGTTGACTTAACTGGAATGAAATGGGCACTCTTTGTCAACCTGTCCACTATAAACCATATTCTTTCTTTTCCTGTGTTTTACCTTGGCAATCCGTCTATAAAATCCATAGAAATAGAATCCCACTTTCATACTGGAATATCTAATGGCTGAAGCAACCTACTTGGCTTCTGATGTTCGGCTTTTACCTGTTGACAGTTTAGACACTACTTTACCCATAAGCCTACATCCCTCTTCATACCTTCCCAGAAGAAACTTCTCTTCATGTCCTGATACATCTTAGTTCCTCCTGGATGAATAGTGAACTTTGAACGATGGCATTCTCAAAGGACTTCTTTCCTAATGCTTCCTACATTAGGAATACATAATCTTCCTTTCTTCCTAAACCACCCATTCTGGTCATGACTGAAATCTTTCAAGTCATCGCTCTCAGTTCCATCCGTTAACTTTCTGATCCGTTCAACTAACACTGGATCCTTACTGTGCTTAGAAGCAATCTTTTTTATCATCATCGGTCAAACTTCTAAACATGACAACATAACTGTTTCCTTACTAGATCTAGCTTCAGATCTCCACTGTACTCTACATGTCGTCAGCATTTCCAAATCCTTCCACTCGGCTATCATCGCCAATACTGCTTTCTGATATTTTCTGCTAAGTGCATCTGCAACCTTGTTGCCTTTTCCTAGTGTGTACTCAATACCAAAATCATAAGCGACTAAAAACTCTAACCAGTTCTGCTGTCTCATATTCAACTCCTTCTGAGAGAATAAATACTTCAGCGACTTATGATCCATGTATAACTCGAATCTTTCTCCCAAAAGATAATGTCTCCACACCTTCAATGCAAAATTCACCGTAGCTAATTCCAAATCATGAGTTGGGTACCTAACCTCGTGCGTTCTAAGCTGTCGAGAAGCATAGACAATCACTTTACCTCTTTGCATTAACACAGCTCCTAACCTTGTTCCACATGCATCTGTATATACCACTAAATCTGATTCTCTTCTGAACAACTAACACATGTGGATTTGTCAATAAGTGTTTCAGCTTCTGGAACGCCTCCTCACACTTATCGGTCCAAACAAACTTCACATCCTTTCACGTTAGCTAGGTCATCGGTGCTATTATCCATGAAAAATCCTTTATGAACCTCCGATAGTACCTAGCTAATCCAAGAAAACTCATTATATCAGCCACTGTCTCGGGTCTCTTCCAATTATTTACCTCTTCAATCTTAGTTGGATCTACAGACAACCCTTTCTTTGAGACTACATGACCAAAAAACTTCACTTCCTTCTTCCAGATATGACACTTCGAAAATTTCGCTTTTAGTTGATGTTGCCTCGGCGTCTCAAGGACCACTCCAAGATGAACTTTATGCTCTCTTTCATCCTTAGAGTATATCAAAATATCGTCAACGAATACCAACATCAACCTATCCAACTGCTCTTGGAAAACTCGGTTCATCAAATCCACAATGAATGCTGGCGCATTAGTCAGTCCGAACGACATCATTAACCATTCGTACGATCCATATCTAGTTCTAAATGTCGTCAAAGGAATACTATCATCTGCTACTCTAAGCTGATGGAAACCTGTTGCTAAATCCAACTGGGAAAATATCTTGGCTCCACTTAGCTGGTCGAACAAATCGTCAATTCTAAGCAACATATATCGATACTTTATCGTCTTCTCATTCAAATTACGATAATCAATGCATAACCTAAATGATCCGTCCGGCTTCTTATCAAACACTGCGGCTGCTCCCTAAGGCGAACTGCTTGGTCTAATAAAACTCTTGCCTTCCAAATCTACCAACTGCACCTTTAGCTCCTTTATCTCGGTAGGTGTCATCCTTGATAGAGTTATGGGTATGCCCTAGGAGCAATTATGTAATTTGTTACATATATCTAACTCGTTGACCAATCTTGTTCGAAATAAAAGGTATTTTCTTCCAATTATATACTTCATATAATGTGATTATATTAATTAATTAACTAAATTAAAATTATATTTAATATAAAAATCCATAAATGGTATATTTTGTGATAGTAGTTACAAAGTGTTGTAACCGTGAGTAATTTATCACAACGAAACAAATATACCATTTTAAATGTTCCTAGTCAAGATGCATCGAGACCGGATATCGATGTATCCGTTAAGACTGGAGTACGTAACGCTCTTCAAATGTTGGGCAGTGTATTACTCATGACTGTTGGGGGCACCTAGAGGTTACGTACTAATAGTTATTGGATAACTATGGAACAACTCACTCGATAGTTTTCTGTTGGTTAATATAACTAAGGTCAAACAGAAAATATCGATGTGACTGATTTACACAGTTATCTCGACTTGAGAATACCGTGGATCTTCAATTTGAAAGCTCCGCTTTGATTATAGCCAAACCATGGCATGGCGTCCATCGAGTTACTATATTTGGGCCGAGTGGAAGTATTGGAAGTGAAGCACTATTCAAGAGAGGATTCGTCTCCTCAGTTATATGCGGTTAATATCACAGTCAACTCAAAGTCAAAGTTTCTGGCCAGAGCATTTCGATTAATAATAATTGTTATTATTGAATCAAGGACTTTGTATTTGGACAATAAAGTTGAATGTGGATGAGATTGAAATTTTGACCATTACCAAATTCCATAAGTTCAAACTGATATAGTTTTGACGAAGAGAATTGGTGTAAACAAATGTCACAACCGGGTAACGCTTATTAAACTAAAATTGGACTGTTACCGAAAATGAATAAGCGATAAATTTTACCATAATATCACACCACCTGCTAAGTGACGTGTGAACATTAACATTAGAATAGTTCGATGTTAATCGCTGACTAAATTTACACCCAAGAGTTACACAGCCGAAATGATGAATTCCCTTAAGGCCGAACGATTTAATTAGTTTATAATTGTTATAAATTAATTAATATTTATGAAATATTAATTATAAAATTTGAATATGATTTGAGAAATAAATAATGTTATATATATATTTATAACATTTATAAATATATCGATCGATATACAATATTGACAAGCGATTAAATTATATTTAATTGCATAGTATTTTGGCTTGGGCTTAGATGGGTTTAAGGCCCATCATTAGGACTGCGAAATTTCGGTTTTGGAAAGGTCTAGTGGTGGCTAAATCATAGGAAATTGGCTTGGAGATAATGGGTTGAGATCAAGTGAGAATGGGTAAAAAGGTTTCCTCGTTTCTCTCTAATACAACCATATATATATATACATACATACATACATACATACATACATATATACATATATATATATATATATGTATGTATGTGTGTGTGTGTGGGTGTCTAAAAATAACGATGAACCTTTTTTTGGCCGCCATTACTTTCTACATTGTCGATTAAAACATAGCTCTCAATTCACTTCAAAATTCTCAAATATATTTCAAATTAAAATAATACTATTCGATAGTTAGAGGTCGATGATTCCGGACTTGCAATCTAACGAATCAAGAATAGTAAAAGGAAGGGAAGCCATTGTTTCAATGTGGATTCAAAGGCATCATTAAATTGGTAATTTTAATTCATATTACAGTAATTAAAATATACTCTATGATCCTATAATGAGCAATTTTATATTTGTTTAAATATATTGCTACTATATGTTTAGTTAGGTGAGATTTTTGTAAGTAGATGTGGTTGTCACAAATTAGTTTGGTTATGTGCATAATTTTTTTATTATAATATTTGAATTATGTATAGACAAATGTCGTTTACTGTACAAAATCAATTTTTGTCATTAATAATTGTTTTATATATATTTATTAATAAATTCATATATATATATATATATATTAGTGTATATTTTACACTCATAATAGCATATATGTATATATAAGATATATATGATTTAAAAAAATTATTACACTTAGTTATATATAATATGAATTTACAAATTCGAAAAATAATTATCATACATATATTCATATTTTTAAATTAACATTTATTGAATTTATGAATTATTTATTATATATAAATAATTATTACATTAAAAATTCAATTTTCTATTTTTTTAAAATATTATGTCATTTCAGAAACATATAGAAAAAATTTAGCAATTTTTCAATAAATTTATTATTTTTAATAATTAATATTATTTCAAAAAATATGTTTATGATTTATTAAAAATAATAATTTAACTGAAAAATTCTTCAAATTTTTTTAACCTTTCATTCATGATCCTAGAATTTTTGAAATTTTAAAATTTGAAATTTTAATAATATATTATTTTATATTAAATAATTATTGCCAAAATCAATGTTTTTATTTTTAAAAATAATATTTCAACTTTGAAAAATCTCCAGATTTTTTCTAAGCTCTATTTTATGATCCTAGATTTTCTAAAATTGTAAAATTTTAATTTTCATTAATAGATTATTTTATGTTAATTATTTATGGATGAAAACATTATTTTATTCATAATATATACAAATTAAAATACTAAAACTATTATTTTGCAAAACTAAGTTAATTTTTAATTATAAATAATTTTTAATAATTGTTCTCTCTTTTTCTATATATACATATTTATCTATATATAAATGTTTTATGTTCATATATTATATATAATATATTTATACATACATGTGTGTGTGTGTGTGTGTGTGTATATTGTAACACATATACATGCACATATTTGAACAACGTACATGACATACAAAATGAGCTAATATGTATGTTGCGATGTAAATCCCAACATCTACAAATGGGCATATTATACATTTCATGGATTATTATGTCACACATGCACTCACACATATATGTATATGATACATTTATGTATAAACTAAATTAAATAAAATTAATTTCATATCTTAATATATTTGAATTTAAATAAAATAAATGATTTTATTTAAATGAAATTTAGAAATGTTCTAATTCAATTAGACTTCATAGGCCCAATAAAAGATCCAATATGGTAAAATTTTTGAAATTCACCCATAACTTCCACCGCGGGCTAGTCCAGTTCCAATAATGGTATCAGAGCACAATAGCCTATGCGGTCTAAGTTAAGTCATATTAAGGAAAACTAATTAAGCTTGCCCACTTAATACGGTGTCTTGAAAGGTAATGTCAAGGATTGGAATTGGGTAACCAAGTACCCTGTCCTACCTTGTTACCGGCCTGACCCGAAAGGTGAAGTGAGCCCAAAGGTTGCTCCAAATAGAAAAGGCCCAACTTAATTTGGACCTCGGGCTAATTTTCAAAATCGTTTTGAAAATTAATGTTAAAGATTTTAAATTTAATAGTTAAATTTAAAATAAAACATGTTTATTATAAAAATTATAATACTACATAAGTTTTCAAAATGTTTGAAAGGATAATGATATTTTCAAAATGTTTGAAAATATTTATATAATAATTTCAAAATTTAAATTTATTAATAAGATTAATAAATTAATTAATTAAATATGTTAATTAATTAATGTATATATGCATGTATTATATATGTTGATATATGTTATGTTATTATAAATGTTTAAGATAACATAAGTATACATGTATGTATACAAGATAAATTTTAAAATTAATAAATTTTAATAAAAATTGTTTAATTGAATAAATTAATTAAAAGTTAATTAATTGAATAAAATACACATATATATGATATATGTGTGTTACACTATAAAGGTTATAGTATACACTATAAATGTTATAGTAGATATGTCCAATATAAAAGTTATATTGGAATACTAATTTAAAATTAATTAAATAGTTAATTGATTAAAATTAATTAGATAAGATTTAATTAATGATATATTATATGTAAGACTATCATATAAGTAATATGAAATATAAAAGTTATATAACAATAAAACTTATATGATATGTGTATAAACTAAATGTGGAACATTAAAGAAACCCAAATAGACTTGAGAAATAAATGCATATATAAATGTACATATAACGTGATTTCTGATGTGTCTGACACTTGAATCGCTGGGGTATTTCATACGAAATATATTATTCTGTAAGTCGATATCACTCAATATATATTGAAGATTATGAATCTTCAATATAATGTTGTCCTCTACCATATATATATATATATATATTAATAAATTACTTACATACTCCTTAGTTGTCGAGCAAACTCAAGCTAGGGATATTATTCGTAGTATTATTAATATATTGAACAGATGAGGTAAGATAACTATAGTATTTGTTAAGCAAACTCAAGGTACATATACTATACTTAGGCCAGCATGATATGGTAGGTATGAGTGAATAATCTCTTTCGATTTGTTGAGCAAACTCAAGGTCGAAATGAGATTAGAACAAGGAAAAATGGGTTAGGAGTTGTATGCGGTACAATCGATAAGGAGTTATCAATCGTTTACGGGGCTATGATTTGTTGAGCAAGCTCAAGGTCAGAATACCAAAAATCACGAGTCCTAACACCCACCAGTGAAGTTGTAAGACTTCTATGTTTCATCTTAGGGTTTGGAGAAACATAAAAGAATAGTGGGAGCCTTATTAGAAAAATGAAAGGGTAACATTTAACCTTTCTACTATTGTAAGAACATATGCTATATAATGTTATAATTATCTACAATGATAAATTTGTGCATTTAATATGATTAATAAAATGTTTGTCAATTAACATATATAAAAAAAACTAAATTGAAAGTTGACAAATAGAAATATAATATATACTTACTAATAATTCTAATTGCATGTTATATAATGTTTCTATACCCATGCAAGTGCCTAATTTCAACTACTTAATACATTCATAAGTTGGTCACTTATATGTTTATTTGGTTTAGACCGTGTATTGCATTTTATGAGTTTGAACTCTAAATGAAATTCAAGACTATGGATATTTGATCCATGTTCTTTCACATATAAATGTTATATGGTAAACAGTCATAGTTTGTGTGGTACAATGTTTCGATGAAGTTAGTTCATTTGAAGTAAGCCAATAAAGAGTATTTTAAGATCATGTATTCAACTTGAATGATCTCAAAAGGATCATATTGTGTTAATATAACATAAGATCATAAACTATGAGATACATCTAAGAACTCGATCTTTGAAATGCCATCTTGATCGGTTTACATAAAGTGCAACATATTTGATGTCTTAAATGTTAAGAATAATCGAATGCGCTTTTGTAAAAAGCTTGTTATGATATTGTAGTAAGGTTTCTTTTGAATAGTTTGACCATTTGAAAGAAAAACGAATGTATAAGAATAGATGTAATTTAAGGTAAAGTTTGAATGAAGAGAATGAATAGTCACTTCTGCTTCATAGAGAAACATTGGAAACAAGAATTGTAATAATAATTGTTACTTAATATTGGAATATGAAATATGATTTTTATTCCGAAATGTATTTTCATATAGAAAATTGTTTTCTATAACATTTATTTCTTTGAGTTCAAGATATTTGATCAAAGAACTCTCCATTGTAAACTAGTTGCAGCATATGAAATGAGTAAACAATATTAACAATATTAAGTGAATGGTGGACCTCTAAATTTAGTACACTATTATAGTAATGGCGGAAATAGTAGGAGCATGCCATATAGCACCTAATGATTGCATCAAATTACGAAAATTATTTTCGTAAAATGTATCGAACATTATTTGTGAAATAATGTTTATTTTTGGTATTGACTGAAAAATAGATATAACTATATTTCAGTATGAGTATTATGAATATTCATTATGAAATGGAACTATATTATGGAATTTGTTTTCATAGTAAAAGTGATGCAACAAAAAATACATATGTGTCTAATATTATTTACATTTGTTTTGGAATTATAGACTAAGCTTAGAAATAATTTTACTATATGATTATGAATCATATTATACATGTTAATTATATCTCAAACAATTAATGGCTATGCATCCATTCAGTGGGAGCATCATAAGAGTTGATGAACTCTTTGAATTAATACATATTGATGTATGCAATCACAAGTCTATTAATACCAAAAGGGTTCCACTTACTTTGTTGTATTCATGGATGATTTATTACCAACATGTACATATGTATTAGATACACATGTAGTAAGTTTATGATAAAATCATAGAATATAAAAGAAAAGTAAATAAAATAACATGCAATAGAATAAAATGATCTGATTTGGTCGAACAAGTGAGTATATTGGAAAGAGTTCCAAATGTACCTAAAAATGAATATAGATTCAATCTCATAAATTACTCCTCCATGTGATACATAATGATGCATCGATAAGGAGTAATCAGACATTGTTGGATAATTTACGATTAATTGTGAGTGAAGTTGAGTTAGTTTCTTTCTATAAGGTCATGTACTTAAGAGTAGTACACAAGGTTGATATTATTTCATCTAAACAACAGTTTACAAAATCATATAAGATAAGGGTTTGTAAGAAACCCCAACATATCCTAAGCCAAGGAGTAGGCAGGTTGTGCGAGTCGAAAGATTGCACGTAATAATTGTTCATGAGGGATCATGTATGAATCTCCAAAAAGTTTTTTGGAAAGGTCTGTCATCAAATGACATAATTATGTTTTAAACATGATTTTTATAAACTAAAATCAGTTTTATAAATAAAAAGGTTCATAAAGAGTTTATGAATCCCTATTCAATTTGCACTAAGAAACAATTGTTGTTTCAAGATATATCAACTTCATTGTGAAGGAATTTCTTTGAGGAATTTTGGTAGTTAAATGGAATTGGATCCGATCCAAAGATAGAACTGATTATATGAGATGAAGTGAAATTAACTAACCTAAATGAACACATAGCATTAGAATGTCTAGTAAGTGTTCTCGTATATCGAAGAGAAACTATAAGTTTGTTATTAATGTAGAAAATATACATTACCCTCGGTTGTTCAATTAAACCATTAAGATTGTTGACTCTATATGGTATGATGCGCAAATCTGAAAGAATTCACAGTACGCTATCAAAATATGATTTTGGTGGTCATAACCAAAGGGATGTGATCCATCGGACGAGATTGTGTCTTCATTGGAAAGACTAATGTGGTTGGGATTTAATGGGCAATGTTGATAAAAATAATATCGCAAATTTCGGTTGTTGAAATTAGCATAACAGATTCAGTATTCAGCATGCTCAAGTTAATTCAGATTTACTCACAAAATTATCGCTCGATAAGACTTAGTGTTTGGTACTTATATATTGAAACAGAAAATTCTAAATAATGATTTAGAGTAAGCCTTTTACACACATTAACCAAAAGTGCCTCAAAGTCAGTGGGAGCGATATTGGGTTTGTGAGTCTTTGGATATGATCCAAGAAATGATACGAATGTATCATTTTATAAGCATCAAGATTGAATAAGTATTTTGATAGAAATATCAAATAGTCTGATTTTCAATCAAAGTGCAGAGGAAGCGTGTGCTCATAAGAAAGAACGTTAAAAGGTACATTGATATTTCTAAACTATAAGTAAACAACACATTGTTGATTTCAACAATATGCTTGTATTAAAATCAACTTTAGTTGTTTTAATACTCAATTTTGGATTTTAATGATGTCTTTTATGGTGAGTATAAAAGATATAGGGATTTTCCCAAAACGATATACAAGAGCACCATATTAAAAAGAGAACATGTAAGTTGGATTCCTTATGCATTAGCAATAGGAATTATCATATAGATAATGTTGTGTATGATATTATGTTTTGTTTATGTATTTGATACATGAAGCAAATATAAAATCCAAATTAATATCACTAAATGGTTGTTTGAGGTGTTCTACCTATTTATGAAATACTAGAGAATTGTTTATAGAAACAACGAACTCGTTATGATGGAACTTTTGGACACAAACTTTTATAAGTGATATTGAGTATAACATGTCAATGATAAAATTCAATTTAAAAACTTTAATTTGAAAATGTTTCAAAATAAAAGTGATTGTGCTTGATTCAACGAAATGTTGAGAACATTAACTTGAATAGCGCTATAATAAACCAATGTATATAGATATAAATGCACAAATTTATAATTGAGCCAAAGGTGATTCCAAATGTTGAGAATCCCATAATATTGTTATAAGATAACAATGTCATGAAATTGGTCATGATAGAACTTAAAGTTCACTAGAAGTCGAAAGACATACTTTGAATCGTTCCACATGATAAAGGCAGTTTATCAATGCCAGAGAGAGTTAATCGACAAAGTAGATAATTAAATAATAATAGCATACCCATTCACTAAGGGACTGGCCTAATTGGTTATGAGAAAACTGATTGGAGAAGATTGAATTAGATTCCATAATTGACCCCAAGTGCAAGTGGGAGATTGATAGAGTTAGAGGTATGCCCTAGGGGCAATTATGTAATTTGTTACATATATCTAACTGGTTGATCAATCTTGTTCGAAATAAAAGGTATTTTCTTTCTAGTATATACTTGATATAATGTGATTATGTTAATTAATTAACTTATTTAAAAGTATATTTAATAGAAAAATCCATAAATGGTATATTTTGTGACAGTAGTTACAAAATGTTGTAACCATGAGTAATTTATCACAATAAAACAAATATACTATTTTAAATGTTCTTAGTCAAGATGCATCGAGACTGGATATAGATGTATCCGTTGAGACTGGAGTACGTAACGCTCTCCAAATTTTGGGCAGTGTATTACTCATGACTGCTGGGGGCATCTAGGGATTACGTACTAATAGTTATTGGATAACTATGGAACGACTCACTCGATAGTTTTCTGTTGGTTTATATAACTAAGGACAAACAGAAAATATCGATGTGACTGATTTACACAGTTCTCTCGACTTGAGGATATCGTGGATCTTCAATATGAAAGCTCCACTTTGATTATAGCCAAATCATGGCATGGCGTCCATCGAGTGACTATAGTTGGGTCGAGTGGAAGTATTGGAAGTGAAGCACTATTCAAGAGAGGATTCGTTTCATTAGTTATATGCGGTTAGTATCACAGTCAACTCTAGTCAACTCAAAGTCAAAGTCTCTGGCCAGAGCATTTCGATTAATAATAATTGTTATTATTGAACCAAGGACTTTGTATTTGGACAATAAAGTTGAATGTGGATGAGATTGGAATTTTGACCATTACCAAATTCCATAAGTCCAAAGTGATATAGTTTTGACGAAGAGAATTGGTGTAAATAAATGTCACAACCGGGTAACGCTTATTAAACTAAAATTGGATTTTTATCGAAAATGATTAAGCGATAATTTGGCTATAATGTCACACCACCTGCTAAGTGATGTGTGAACGTTAACATTAGAATAGTTCGATGTTAATCACTGACCAAATTTACACCCAAGAGTTACACAGCCGAAATGATGAATTCCCTTAAGACCAAACGATTTAATTAGTTTATAATTATTATAAATTAATTAATATTTATGAAATATTAATTATAAAATTTGAATATGATTTGAGAAATAAATAATGTTATATATATTTATAACAGTTATAAATATATCGATCGATATATAATATCGACAAGCGATTAAATTAGATTTAATTGCATAGTATTTTGGCTTGAGCTTATATGGGTTTAAGACCCACCATTAGGGCTGCAAAATTTCGGTTTTGGAAAGGTATAGGGGTGGCTAAAACATAGGGAATTGGCTTGGAGATAATGGGTTGAGATCAAGTGAGAATGAGTAAAAAGGTTTTCCTCGTTTCTCTCTAATACAACTCTATGTGTGTGTGTGTGTCTAAAAATAACGTGAACCCATTTTTTGGCCACCATTACCTTCTACATAACTGATTAAAACATAGCACTCAATCCACCTCAAAATTCTCAAATATATTTCAAATTAAAATAATACTATTTGATAGTTAGAGGTCGGTGATTCCGGACTTGCAATCTTACGAATCAAGAACAGTAAAAGGAAGGGAAGTCATTGCTTCAATGTGGATTCAAAGGCATCATAAAATTGGTAATTTTAATTCATATTACAGTAATTAAATTATATTCTATGATCCTATAATGTGCAATTTCATATCTGTTTAAATATATTGCTACTATATGTTTAGTTAGGTGAGATTTTTGTAAGTAGATGTGGTTGTCACAAATCAGTTTGGTTATGTGCATAATTTATTTATTATAGTATTTGATTTATGTATAGCCAAAACTATGTGGTCACGTCTATTTTCCTTCTCCACCTATTACGTTTTCATTGCAATTTTACTTTTATTTCCCCGTTTCCCAATATTCCATTTTCTACATTAACCCATTGATTCTATTTTAGTAAAGATCGAAAGGTTGAATAATATTAACTGGGTACAATCACTGTACTCGCCCGCTTTCGATCCCCAACTACGTGCCCGAAGCTAGAGCCAATACCCTAAACCCAAAATGTGGAACTTCTTAATGGAGAGAATTTATGTTACCGTCAGAGCAAGACCACTCTCGGTTGAAGATTCCAAAACAAGTCCGTGGAAACCTTTGCAAATTCTATTTTCTTGACCAACAACCAAGCAAAATTCGAATTTGATGCGTTACCTATCTCCTCCTTATCATTAACTACTTTTATTCTGTTAATTCTAAGGTTTTGTTCTGTTGTAATGCAGATAGGATTTTTAGGGAGGATTGCAACAACTGGGACATTTATATTGTGCAGACTAAAGAAATCGTACTTGCAGTTTGTGGATTTAATGGTATTTCTAATTAAATTTCCTTTAACTAACTTTGGTCTCCATTAGCTGTACCGATTATCACATCACTACCAGTAGCATGCTTCTAATACTCATCAACTATCAGTAGCTGACATTGGTATAGTTTGATGCTGTAATATAAAGCTTAAATTCATGTACTTTACCGTCAGCTTCTCTTGTAGTTTACTTTCATCGTTTAGATTTCTACTGCTTTTTGTGCTTGCTCACGAGCCTTTCTTGCTTCCTCAACCCTGTGTGTTTAAGTTTGCTCTTTGGATAATCCATTTTACCAAAGATTCCTTTCCAAAAATACAATCCACGTTCAATCATGTATTAATTAGTAGCAATGGATGTGAATAAAATAAAAATGAACATTGTAGGATGATGTATATAAAAATATTAACTGTTTTTCAATTACATCATCATATTCTTTCTGATTTTAAATCTGCCCAATTTTTAATTTTTTCCCAATCCAACAAATTTAACTGCCATATTTGGGAACTGCATTTTGCAACATAAACTTTGCTTTGGTTTCCCCTTTGTAGGAAGAATTATTGATATTTACCATTGCTTATTATGTCCATTCAATTTCATTCTTTCACCACCTCTTTAACCTTTAAATGCTACTTCAGTTGTTATGTTCTTAGAATTGTATTTCTTGCTATTCTATTTCGCTTATACTAAGATTAGTTTATTATGGAGCATAGGGAAGATGTGTCATGCTTTATATTTATTACTTGCTAAATTTTACCATTCATTTTGAACTCACTAATGTTAATAATATATTTTTTGACTACCTATAATATGCAACGAAGTTAAAATTAGTAAAGTTTTGATTGATTCCTGCCTTGGTTTAATGTACATTAATTTTTTTATTGTTTTTCTTCAGACTATACCAAACATACGTCAAGTTGTAAATGCAAGTTGTTGCCTATTACTCTAATATAAGAAGACAAAGAAAATGATGTTCTTATCATGATAGTGGTGTAGATGTTTTAATTTTTTACCCTGCTCATTTTTTTGGTTATTTTATAACTTTTTAATTTTGATTTATTTACGTTCATGAAGCTACTTCCCCTTATTTTTTAACAAATCATATCAATTTTTGGTGAAAAAATGCATATATTTATGGATGTGTATATTAATGCATATACACACATTTTCCTTCATGTATATGCAGTTAAATGTATATAAATGTGTGTGTCTATATATGAAATATTGGTCAACAGGTTGTAATACCGCCAACTTCTTGCAGCTCTTTCTATTTCCCTCAAAAGCATGAAACATGTGACTATAGCCTATAACTGTCCATTTGAAGTACACCTATATACACACAGACATGCTTATGTATTCACTAAATTCATTATGTTATTTTTTATAGCAAACTTATTTCAAACACTTTACGTGTTGCCAGAATATTTATTTCAACTCTATGGATGCTTGGTTTACTTCATAACTGCTTATTTACTTGCAGATAACTTAGGAACAAATGGTTACTATTACCGACCAAACCAGAGGAAATCGAGGAAAAGTTGCATTCGGATTTGTCAAATTATTTCTTCTTTCCATCTTCATAAAGGTATGCTTATTCTTTTTATTTTTACTGAACGCTTAACTTTGTAATCAAACAAATATTTCTAATGGTTATGTTAGCTATTCATGCGAAATCATTCGTTCGTTGTTTTTCTAATTAAATACAATCCAAAATTTAGTATATGCTTCTTTTTGTGAATAATTGTTGTATTTCCAGGTTAATTTTGGTTAACAAACAAAAATTTAATAAGCTCACAATAATCTTTCAAAGGTTAGTTTTGTTTTCATTCCCAGAATTTGTTAGTTTAATATTTAATTTGTAAATTATTGCTGAAGTAATTTAGAGGTGCAGTAAGTTATTGCTAAAGCAATTTAGAAACGATGTAAATCTAGATGTTAATATCATGCATCCTTACTAAATTACAAACATATTTTTGATACATGCTTCATTATTCCATGTTTGATAAGGTGTATCATTATGGTATGTGGTTTTCAGTAATTTTGTTGACTATTAAAAAAAGTTTTGTTTTAAGGTCTTTTATAGTTTACAGTGTCATTTCTAAGCTAATCGATTGTCATGTGAGTTTGTATATTAAATTAGCATTGCCTACTGTTTTAATATATGTGGATGTTGGCCTTTTATTTATTTTCAAAATGTGAACTATTTCATTGTAGTTTAATGTAGTCATGGGACATCTACTCATTAATATTTTTTACTAGATCAGTTATTAGTCTTTTAGCTTTATTCTGCTCAATTTTCTTTGGATTGAACCTTTTTTCTGCTAACTTTGTTGCTTGCTGTTCACCATTTGTTTCAGACGATTGATTAGACAAGCTGAAAAAATGGTTGTGCGTACATGCTCTTACAAAATAGGAGTTTAATGAAAATATAGCCAGGTACTACCTGTAAGCCATTAAGTAATGGTTTTATATATAGATTTTAGTCATTTTACCTGATAATCGTGTTTGTGGTGAGAGTGGATGAATGCAATTTGTTTCCTAATAACCTATTTATTCATTACTTGGTAATCAAACTGCTTTAGAGTTGCCCATTGTCAACTATTAGTGGGTTATGTTAAAAATAATTAACTCATCTTTTTTACAGTGTTTCCATACCTATCTTATCCGTTGTATTCTACTATGATGTTCATACTACCTACTACAGCAATAAATTACAAACTATACGTTCTTCCATTTCAACATAGTTTTGTATGAACTGTCATGTAATTGTCCAATAATGATGTTCTTATCATGATAGTGGTGCAGATGTTTTAATTTTTTTATCCTGCTCATTTTTTGGTTATTTTCTAACTTTTTAAATTCGACTTATTTACATTTATGAATCTATTTCCCCTTATTTGTTTACCAAATCAGATCAATTTTTGGGGCAAAAATGCATATATTTATGCATGTGCATATTAATGCATATACACACATTTTCCTACGTGTATGTGGGGTTAAAACCATTAAATGTATATACATGTGTGTGCCTATAGATGAAACATTGGTCAATGGATTATAATAGTTCTATCTATATTACATGCAAAAGTGAAAGCTCATGGACGGTAAAGTATATTCAGTATTAAATTTTAAAGAGTATTGATGTACATGTCTGCATCAGGTGAGATTACCTAAATCTAAAATCAACATGTAAGAGTTAAAATTATGTGTGTTATTATTGGATAAAGAAGGTTTGTTTTTAAAATTTTGTAACAACAAATTGTAAAATGTACTGAATTTGAGTGGAATTCGAAGTTGAGCTCTTACAGATCGTCCATTACCCTTAAACATTACCTGAAGATTTGTATAAATACAGACAAAGTCACTTTGCATACAACTATTTTAGCTGTTGTTGATAAGTTTGACTAAAAAACATACTAGGCCATATATGATCAACTTGAACCAGATATAGTGGTTTATAGTTTACCTAATTATAAGGTCCATATATCGATGATATGAAGGAAAGAAAAATCCTACTGCTGAACTTATCAGAATATATACTAGTATTATGTCTTATGAAAGTATTATTATGTTTTTTTAAACTTTAGTACAATTAGCTTTTGGTGAGATTTTCTTTAATTGTATTTAGTACTTTTTAGTTGTTTTTTTCAAAATAGCACGCATGTTACAAGTTATAGAATGAAATTTCATGTCACATTTTGGATTTTTTTACACTGAAGTATGCTAATGAAAGTTGATTACAAATGAATATGCATAAACTTAATAATTTTCAATCTACCAAGTTGTTTGTTATGTCCACTGCAACAAAAAGATTTGTAATTTTTCTAGCAAGAAGGCTATATAGAATCGATAAGAACTCTTTTAGCGGTAAGATACATATTAAAAGTTCAAATATATACCAGCCTAAGTGAATTTTGTAGGGGAAATTACAATTCTAGAAACTTCGCTTGATAATTTACACCGATGAAGGTTTGTGTTACTGAGATTATAACAACATAAGATTGGTTTGGTTGATTTTAGCCAGTTATAATGAAAGTCTACAATTATTGAATGTTGTTTGATAATATTTGCAAAATAATTCAGTCATGTATTTGAGGAAAAAAAGTTGCTACTAGGATTCATAGTTGGTTGATGGTTAACTTTGAAACTAAAGACTCTATAACAAGTACCCGAATTATGTTAAGCCAGACAAATCAAATTTATTTATCTTTCCAATGAATCAATGATTGTGTTTCAATTTAATTTTTTTTCGTAAGATGTCTTATTTTGGGCATTGAGCCATGATAATATTTTCATGTCCATTTCTGTTGGAGCGGAACTATCCATTTCTAGGTTTTTTGTTTTTTGTTTTTTTATACATTATTACATCTGTTCCAAATTCTTTATTATTAGTCACACTCCTATAATCAAATACCCATGGAACATGAGAATGGTTTTCTATTTTGGTCATTTTATACATATTACTACATAAACAATACTGATATACTTGAGAAGTAGCATGGACATCTTATCTAAGTTTTGTGGTTCTTTGTATGCTCAAACTAACAGTCCTATTATCTAACGGACATACAACGTTACATATTTTTAGCTTTACTACCAGGTTCTTAATTTAATGAATATAAATGCAGACATAATGCATGTATTGATGCATGCGTAATTTTTTTATAATTGATGTTACATGGTTTGTACTAATGTTTGTCTCCGCATGAGGATTTTGGATGATGTAATTGACTCCATTCAGATTGGAATGTCCATGGCAAGAAGAGCCAAAGCCCAAAATCCGATTATTGTTTTTGTCATTCAAAGACACCAGGCTGCTCCTTGATGTGGGTCATATTGGGTTGCCTGAACATGAATGAAGAAATATATGAATTTCTTTTACGTAGTTAGTAGGTTGGTCAGTTGTATATACACTTTTTATATAATTTCGATTTAGGCCCAGTTGTATCCAAGTACCCATGATTATCGAAATTTGGTAATTTTTTGAGCTGTGATCTAAATATGAATATCATCTTTGCAAAAAATTAACTCATTTAGGTATCATTCACCACTATAAATTATTATTTTCAAATCGTGACCATAATAAATATTTACAAAACATAATATATTGCATAATTAATTTTAATGAGATATAATTATCAGAATAAAATATATTTTTTACAGAGATGAGTTTAATGATAAGTATAACACAGTTATAAAAATTTATCAAAATACGAAGATTGTAAATACCAAAAATCAAACCAAGCACAATTCGAGAATACGAAAAAACCGAGATGTGGATATATATATATATACATATATATATACATACATATATATATATACATACATATATATATATATATATATGTTTGTATGCGCATGCACGTGCGTGCGAAAGAGAAACACCATTGCACTAAATCAACCACCTCTATACCTTGACTCATACATGTACTCATTTCTATATTATATTTATTACGAATCATCCCTACAAATATACGAGTATGTGCAGTTATTTACTTTCTTTGCCCTATTTTATTATTTTCTAAAACAACTTAATCTCATTAGTGTTTCGACTAACGTTTGATTTGTGAATACACACACACATAAAAACATACAATATTATGTATGCTTCAAATTCATGTCGTAATATCCAAGAAATCTTACGAACGATGGTTTTAATACCAGTTACTCTTGCGCACGTGCTAAAGTACTCGTGTGTATATTTATTTATATATTAGTGTATATTTCTCTCTCATAATAGCATATATGCATATATAAGATATATATATGATTTAAAAATTTTGGTACACATATTTATATACAATATGAATTTACAAATTCGAAAATTAATTACCATACATATATTCATATTTTTAAACTAACAATTATTGAATTTTTGATTTCTTTATTATATATAAAATAATTATTACATTAAAAATTAAATTTATATATTTATAAAATATTATATCATTTTAGAAACATACATATTTTTTTAGGAATTTTACAATAAAGTTTATTATTTTTAATAATTAATATTATTTCATAAAAATTGTTTATGATTTATTAAAAATAATAATTTAATTGAAAAATTCTTTAAAATTTTTTGTAACCTTTCCTCCATGATCCTAGAATTTATGAAATTTTAAAATTTGAATTTTTAATAATATATTATTTTATATTAAATAATTATTGTTGAAATCAATGTATTTATTTTTAAAAATAATGTTTCAACTTTGAAAAATCTCCAGATTTTTTCTAAACTGTATTTTATGATCCTAGATTTTCAAAAATTGTAAAATTTGGATTTTCATCAATAGATTATTTTATGTTAATTATTTATGGATGAAAACATTATTTTATTCATAATATATACGAATTAAAATACTAAAATTATTATGTTTGCAAAAATAAGTTAATTTTGAATTATAAATAATTTTTAATAATTGTTCTCTCTCTTTCTATATATATATTTATCTATATATAAATGTTTATGTTCATATATAATACATACATACGTGTGTGTGTGTATTTTGTAACACATATACATGCACATATTTGGACAATGTACATGAGATATAAAATGAGCTAATATGTCTGTTGCGATGTAAATACCAACATCTACATATGGGCATATTATACCTCTCATGGATTATTATGTTACACATGCACTCACACATATATGTATATGATACATTTATGTATAAACTAAATCAAATAAAATTAATTTCATATCTTAATATATTTGAATTTAAATAAAATAAATGATTTTTATTTAAATGAAATTAAGAAATTTTATAATTCAATTAGACTTCATTGGACCAATAAAAGATCCAATAAGGTAAAAAAAATTGAAATTCACCCATAACTTCCGCTGCGGGCTAGTCTAGTTCCAATAATCCTGCTTAACGGTCTACTCACTGGTTCTGCTTCAAGTACTAAATCTATCCGAAGCTCAATGGCTCATTTCGGCGGTAGTCCCACTACGGGTTCAAAGACATATGCGAATTCTCTAACCACGAAAACTCGATTCAACTCGTCTTCTACCTCAATAATACCCAACAAAGCATTCTCCTCAAAGCTAGGGTTTTCTACAGAACATACAATCCAATCACTACAGTCAGGGTGTTTGAGCGATATTTTCCTATCATGGCAAAATATCCTAGCATCGTATTTACTTAACCAATCCATACCCAAAATAATTCCGAACCCTACGTAATCAAATACATGCAAACTGCAAACAAAGGTATGACCTAACAAATAAAACTCTAGGTAATCACACTTCATCCCAAGTGTCGCACACCCTCCTATTGGATTTGCAACTCTTAAGGAAGTAACTAGGTATGAGGGTTCTAAGTTAAGCTTATCTACCAATCAATGAGATATAAAAGAATGCGATGCACCAGTATCAAACAGAACTCCAACTGACATACCATGAATCAAAAGCATACCTCCCAACGATGCTTTTCCTTTCTCCTGCACTGTTGGTTTCGAGGTAGCTGGTTCCAATGAAAATACTTTGCCTTTCCCATCCTTGGCAGGCTCCTTACACTGGTCCTTATAGTGCCCAACTTGATCTCAGTTGAAACACCTCACCTCTTTCTTCTCCGTAGCTTTCTTTCCTTTGCCTGTCCGGCACTCATGTGCATAGTGTCCCTTCTTATCACACTTGTAACAGACCACTCTTCCTTTCCCTTCTTAGCAGCTCCACCCTTCTGAGCTCCTTTCTTGTGGAAAAACTTTCTCTTCTGACCCTGCCTCACCTGGACTTCCTTGGGCTTATTTATTTCAAGAAAAGCTTGCATCTCTTTATTACTCAAGGCCATCTCAACAACAACATCGCTTGGATCTCTAATATGCGGTAACATGGCCTTAGAAAGCTCAGGCTTCAACCCCCTGATGAACTTCTCATTCCTCTTAATCACAGTACCAATCGTAGCATAGTGGTATCTTACTAGCTCCCCAAACCTCGTCGCATACTTGAGCACAGTCATATCCCCCTTCTCCAACTCGGCAAACTTCCTAAGCAAAGTGGACTTAGCAATTTCTGACATAAACCTTTCCTCGAACCTCCTTTTGAACTCAACCCAAGTCATATTCTCCTTGTTGACTCCAACTGTCACACTATTCCACAAAAAAATGCTGCCCCTTGAAGTTGTCTAGAAGCGAGTCTCCATTTCTGCTCATCGTTGAGCCCTAAGTCAGCAAAAATCCTTTTGCAATGAAGTAACCAGTTCTCCACTTCGATTGTGTCTTCAATACCAATAAACGGCTTTCCTCCCAACCAAGCAAAATCTCTACTCAGAATAGCATAGTTATTCACCAATGGAGCTTCTTGGTTCCCTCCTCCAGCATTTCCTCCAACTACTCCAGCATTAATTCCCGCTTGCATCATGTTGACAAAGAACTGATAAATTGCTCCCATGTTAACTTGCGAGACTCCAGCACCCATATTTGGTCTGGCATTTTCCGTTAGTTGTGGTGCTTCCCCCACCAAGGTTAACTCCTCCACCTCTAGCATCCATATCTGCATTCGAGTCTTGTAAGATACAGAAGAATAGCCTAATAGAGATGAGAGAATAGAGATAAAGCGTATACTTATATATAGCAAATACAAGTATGTTACTATAGCGTTAACCCATACCCCAATCTTTTCTCTAATTCCTTAGGATTATGTTTTCAAAATCATTTTAAGTTTAAAGTTTTTCATAAACCTATGCTCTGATAACAAGTTGAAACATCCCCTATCTTGAGGCCCAAAGCTAAGCGCTACAGATGCTGCAGTCATCTATAGTATTAACTTCCGGCGACAAAATACGGTAATGTTAATGGTATCCATAATATCAAAAGCACATTAATATGAAACAAAACGGAGACTCATAAACAACTTTTCCAATTACATTTCACAAAAACATGTTTCATATCCAATTATATAATCCCATATCGTTTTCTAGGTTCAGATCAAATATAATTATTACATAAATATGCGAAAAGCGACATATGAAGATGCCCCATTGGTTGATCAGAGTACTAAATAGTCATATCAGACTTAATACAACACAACGAAAATAAAACGAAACAAGTCCTAATTATAGCTAGCATAAGCCTCCTACTCGTCTATGGAAGCATTATTCGTCCACCTACTAAACCTGTAAACCCAAACTCTCAATCTACTCAAATCAATTTTTGAGCATTAGAGAGTTTAAAGGGAAAACATAAACTTCGAGTCAGACATAAAGCCTGGTGTGAATAATACCATTACATCTCGATTTATCGATATTAAGTGAGACCACGCCGCTTAGCGGAACGGGTTTCCCCTCACTAATAACCATATCTTTTTGCAAATCAAAAATCCTGCAACCAAACTGGTTAATCAAACTGATTACATCAATAATAGCAAGTATCATATATGCTTAAAAAAGATAATAAATGGACCAGCTGTCCGAACAAAATGTAGTTTTGTTTGGCTAACTACTAACCTTTGGCTGACTCGGGCCAACCAGACAAACAAAACAAATTATCTAATAACTGTTAAACATACTTCTGGACGATCTGTCTTTAACTTACTTCTCCAAGAGCCACTATATCCAAATGGTTCTGCGGGCTCACTAATAACCTATCTCTGTACATACATATTCCTTTCTGTGTGTAACAAACATTTATGTCTTACCTGTGACTGAGCCCTACACACTAGAATTTTAGACTAAATTAGCTAGGGGCTAATAGCTAATGTATAGGGCACGACCCTATAACAGTCCCATCTGGTATACAAATATCTAAGTCATTTTACTTAGGGTTAACTACCCTTTAAATTTTCCTTGAAAACCTTTTCAAAATGATTTAACCCTTTAAATCATACTTATACAAGGAAAATAAATTATTTTCTTTACTCAAATCTCTTTGCCATGATATATGCTTTACTCAAAACATTGTTGATGAAAACATTCTAAACCTTTGTTTAAAACCTTTAAACAATCTCTTATTCGAAACCAATGAAAGTACCCCTTTCGATATAAGTAAACTACTACATAATAACCTTAGACCTAAAGGCCAAACATACCTTTCGAAACCATATGCAGTAGTCCTTTCGAAAACATTGGAAATACCTTCTTCAAAAGCTTTATAAACCTTAGACATCCTCTTTTAAATTCTTTTAAATATGCCTTTAGGAACCACTGGAAACCTTCCATTAAATCTAAGGTAAACCATTCGAAAATACTGGAAACCATTCCTTTCGAAAACTTTACTAGTTACCTTTCGAAAGGACCAAAGAATACTTCTTAAAACAAACTTTTCCAAAGCATTGGGTTCAAGTTAAAACATGTGGAAAACCTTTCAAAATCATTCCTTTCGAAACCTTTGGGGTCTAACTTTCATAATATCAAAAAGGGTCTTAAGAAAACTAAGTCGAAAGAAACTCTTTCAAAAGCAGTTTCCTAAGTAAAGAAGCGGATGGTGCCGAAACCTATCCCTTCGATAGCAGTAGAGAAGCGGCTTTAATTTTTAAAACAAAGGGACCCTTTCGGAACCAATCTGGATCGAAAGGAAAAAGGCGGCAGTAAGGGTTTCGACCATATCAAAAGCATTTACTTTAAAACAAAGGCGCAACCTCATTCGAGAGCATTCCTTCTTTAAAACCATTGACCACGTCGAGAGTTATCTTATTCGAAACCATTCTTTTCGAAAGCAAAGCAGGCACATTTCCATTTAAAAGCCATAAAAGATTTCGACCCCTTCGGAACCCCTTTTTTCGACCCTATACCTTTCACCTATGTCAAATCCACTATGTATCAAGTCTTTGATACCATATGCATTGGTTTCATTTCGATCAGGCTAGAGGCGGAGGTACTAAGTCGAAAGGTGGCTGCCAAAGATGGTGAAGCATTAGAACCTAATAAAATCTGACTTTTAACTTAAAAGGTAATTCTTCTCAACTAACCTACTTATTTGTCATCTTATTATTGGTTGCCTTAACTTTTCAAAATCTTTTTTGAAAGGTGCTGCCGAATTACAAAGATTAACATTTTAAATCATTTGCAAATAGCCCCTTCTCCTTTTATAAACATATAAAACATTTAAGTCCCATACCTTAAATAATTTTATATATTTATTAAATCACTTAGGAAAATTCTATCAGATTCTCATAAATCACTTATAATATGTTTTCTAACATATTTAAATTCCTGACCTAATATATATATATATATATATATTTTCCGTAATTAATTTAAAACCCAAATATCCATTTTCTTCACTAGAAAATTATTAATAAATCCACATTAATTCAGAAAATTATAAAACTTGAAACCATCTCTAAAATATCATTTTTGACATACTAAAATCGCAGGGCATTTAGATGTCAATTGATAGGTTTCTCAGTCCAAAACATGTCATAAAATCAACATGAATAAGCATAATTCATCAACAAGCATATATATCTAATTATCATTCAAAACATGGCAATATACTTTGCAAAATCATTCGGGTCTAATCATAGAAATCGAAAACATCAAAATATGAGATGTAACATTACTCACCTTTAGCTTTGTCATTAAGGAGTTGAGATTTGATCTTGGATTGAATTTTAATTAAGCTTTTCCTCTTGATTTAGCTTTTCTTCCCCCTACTCTTCTTTAATGGTGGTCGGGCTCTAGGTTTAGTGTTTTAGATTATGAATGTGAGAAATGTTATGGTATGAAGGGTTTAGGGTATAAGAATGTATCTTATTCCTATATTGCCCCTTATCTAATTTCCCTCTCCTATTTCATTTTAAACCCATTTAATTCATTGCTTAACTAGGCACGGCTACCCCTTATTTATTCAAATCTCAATCCCTTAACCATTTAATCTTTACATTATTCTATTTAATTTAGCTAATTAAATCTCTTGAATAATGTTATCTAAAATTAAGGGTGTTACAGCAAGGGAAGCCTAGTGGATATTATTACATTTGGAAATTCCAACTTGGAAGTGAGAACACATATCGATGGATATTATGGAAGGATTGCCTAGAAGTCAGAGGGGGTAATGAAGCAATTTGTGTTGTTGTGGATAGACTCAATAAGAGTGTCCATTTTATCCCAGTTAGGATTAATAGAACTACCACTTCTCTCGCACAGATCTACATCAAGAAGGCAGTTCAGTTGCATGGAGTTCATATGAGCATAGTTAGTGATAGGGACCCCTGTTCACTAGTGAGTTTTGAAGGAGCCTATAAACAGTTTGGGAACTTTTTTGAATCTCAACACTACATATCACCCACAGACTGATGGTTAAACAAAGAGGGAGAATAGGAATTTGGAAGATTTGTTGATGACTTGTGTTTTGGATTTCGAAGGAAATTAGGAACAACACCTACAGTTAGTCGAGTTCTCATATAATAATAACTATTAAGTGACGATTGATATGGCCCCTTTTAAAGCATTTTATGGGAGGCCATACAAATTGCCAAGTGGTTGATGGGAAACCACCAATAAAGTATTACTTGGACTCGATTTCATTCTGGACACCATGGAAAAAGTAGAGTTGATCAGAAAACAAATGTAGATAGCGCAAGGCTATCAAAAATCTTAGGCGGATAGAAGAAGGAAAGAGCATGAGTTTGAGGTTGGAGATATGGTATTTTTCAAAGTCTCCCCTCTTAGAAAAGTGGTTAGGTTTGGCAAGTCTGAAAAATTGGTGCCTAGATTCGTTGAGTCATTCGGTGTTTTGGAAAGGACAAGAAAACTTCCTTATCACGTGGAGCTAAACGGATTGGCAGGAGTCCATAATGTTTTCGACGTTTCTCACCTTAGGAAATGCCTTAATGACACGCTATTAGAGTTGATGTAGCATCCCCCTATTTGGAGGCCCAAAACTAATGGCTACGGATGCTGCAGCTATCCATAGTTATTGATCCTCGGCGACTAAACACGACGATATTAGATACATTAATACACAGAAACACAAGAATATGGAAAAAAATTCAAATAGAAAAATAAATTCCACATTCCGTTTTAAAATATTCCAAATTGATTACATTATCCCAATTCGCAGATCACGTTTAGATAACATATAATTATTACAAAATATGCCAAGAGCGACATATGAAGATGCCCCCTTGGTAGATCAGAGTATATAGATAGGCAAAAAACAATTTGCCTTTACAAGCAAAACACACAGCGGAAATAAAAGAACTCTAATAACAATCTTGCATCATTCACGTCCTCGGAAGCTTTATTCGTCTAAAAGAACACCTGGAAACCTTAACTCTCAACCTACTCAAAATCAATTGAGTACTCGGGAGTTTAAGAGGAAAACTAAAACTTCGAGTTAGACATAAAGCCTGGTATGAATAATAATTTACCATCTCAAACCATTTAGATATCTAGTGAGACCATGCCGCTTAGCGGAACGGCTTTTCCCCTCACTAGTATCCTAAAACATTTATAAAACCATGTACTATGCTCCTGCATCCATAATGGTTAAAACATAGTATTTCAAAACACTATGATGATATTCAAAACAAATAAATCAATTCTGGATTACCCATCCTCATTCATTCGGACTATCTGTCTCAATTATAATTTGTAGGGTTACTATTAACCTGTTAAATGTTTATGGACTATCTGTCCTATTACTTAGTTTTCATGCGATCACTAAGAGCCTATTGGTAAATCCAATATCTTATTTCTTATCCTAGTTTTCATGGGCTAACTAGGAACCTATTGGCCGACTGCCAATATCTTCATCCGGATATAGTTTTCATGGGCTAACTACAAACCTACTGGCCCCTGCCAGTATCAAATCATAGTTTTCATGGGCTGGCTATGAACCTATTGGCCCCTGCTAATATCATACAGTTTTCATGAGCTTACTGTAAATCTATTGGCCCTTGCCAATATCTTTAACTAAAAATTTAACATCTGTGAGTTATATTCACTACTGGTTCAACCTAACTGGTTATTCTGCCATTTTCCCCAAAGTACAGTTATGGGTTAATAACAATGTGAATAACATTTCAAAATCTTTATTTATGTCATGGTTATTACTTTAAATTGAGATTGGTTTTATGTTTTGAAACCATAAAAACATCTCTTTCGAAACTTCTGGATAGCCTCCTTCGAAAGCAAAGACCTCACTGTCAAAACATTGTATACGCACCTTTCGAAGCTTTTAGTAAACATTCTCTTTCGAAACTTATTATACCTTTCGATGGTATCAAATCATCTTTTTAAAATATAGAGCTTCAAAACAAATGAAAGTACCCCTTCCGAAAGTATTGGTTTACTCTTTAAAAACATCATTTGGGTCAAAATGGTTATATACAGAAGTATCTCTTTCGAAACCAACAAAAATTAGTTTGGGGAAAAATTGATGGTGTCAGAACCATCTAAGTCGAAAGAAAAACTTTTAAAAAAATACTTTGAAGGACATAGTCAAAACCCCTTTCGACTCCATCACCTTCGAAACCTTCAACCCCTTCGAAAGCATACATGAAAAAGTCTTAAGTAAAACTGAAGTAACCCCTTCGACAACATAGATGACTTCAGTGCAGTCGGAAGGGGAATTAGCGGCTTGGTTTCAACTTGGTCGAAACCTACCCTTTCGAAATCTTCTTATTTAAAGGAAAAAAGGTACTCCTTCGAAAACAAATATTTTAACACAACATGGCAGCCTTCTTCGAAAGCTAATTATAAAATCTTTTCGGAAGAATGCATTTCGACTGTGTCGAAAGCTTTAGGTAAAACTAGACAAAGCTTTTAACTTACGAAAACATAACAGGGTTTCGACCCTATCGGAAGCTACCCTTTCGACATCAATGCTTTCGCTTTCCTTCCAACCCACTGCATGCATCTAAGTGATATCTTGTGCATTGGTTTCGACTATGGTGGTAGCGATTGTGTTGGTTTCGAATGGGATGAGTCAGAATCAAAGGAGTCGAAAGGTCCTTACTAATAGAGGCGAAACACCCTTTTCTGATTAAAACGCTAAATCATAGTAACTTTAAGTAATTTCATTTTAACAACTTGCCTATTTGTAAAACACTGATTGGTTGCCATAAAAACTTTCAATTACTTTACTTCTAAAACTGCTGCATTTATTCAAATCCTAAATTAAAGGATTTAAACGTTAAACCTTTCCATATAACCGAAAAACGACCATAGCTAAAAAACCCTTCTTTTAAAATAATTTATTTTCCCTAGTAACTCAATTGGGAAAAATCTCCAAAAATCATAGAAATTCAATTTCATCATGTAATCAAACATATTAAAACTTTAGACCCAATTTCTTCCTGAAATTCTCAAAATCAATTTTAAACCCAATTATATCATATTTTCCATTAAAAATTCATAATAAAATTTCCATAGCTTGGAAAATTCTGAAAATTAAAACCCATCTCCAAAATCATGTTTTACTTAACATAAATTTTTTCCATGGCAATCTGAAATCATATGTTCTTGGTTTCATGTCAAAACCATGCAAATTCATGTACTTATGAATTAGAACAAATCCTCATAATATAACTCAAGCATATCATCATCCATTTTATCACAAAAACGAATTTAAATCATAAATCTGAAACCATAATCATAGAATAAAACAGAGATGGTATAAGAATAAAATTCACCTTAAACTTGATAAGGAATTTGAGATTTGTTGGTTATTAATCCTCCCTAGCTTTTGATCCTTAGCTTTAGATTAAAATTCCTCTATTCCTTCTTGATAATGGCCGGCTATCTTAGGGTTATTTGCGTTTGTTTTGATTTGAGAAATAGAATGAATATGAATGGACAAAAATGAGAAGTTATAGCCGTGTATAATAAATTGGCTAATTTACTAATATGCACATGTATAGTTTAATTAACCTTTAAACCAATTTAAAGCTCATTTACTTTGTTAATAAGCACGGCCCTATTATGTAATTTATTCAAATCTCAGCCTCTTTATCATCATTATTCTATGTAATTTATCTAATTAAAATTTCTAAATAATGTTATAAAAAATTAGGGATGTTATAGGCTCCCCTTTAAAGAATTTCGTCCTTGAAATTCAGTAAGGACTAAATACTAAACATAGCAATCATCTATAACAACTCCTAACAACCATACTAGTCAAACTGACTAGCAACTATCTATATAAATCTAATATAGACATACCCTCAAAGCAGATCAGGATAAGTATCTCTAATCATGTCCTCTGTCTCCCAAGTACAGTCCTTCTCGTTGTCACTTCATTGAACTTTCACCAACCTGACTGTCTTGTTCCTTAATCTTTTCTCATCTCTAGCTACAACCCGAACTGGTTGTCTAACAAAAGTCAAATTAGGCTCTACCACTAAGTCATCCAACCCCGTCGGAGGAATAGTAGTCTCTGAATATGCACATACTTGCGAAGATGAGACACATGAAATATATTATGGACACCTGCCAAACTGCTTGGCAACTCTATTATGTATGCGAGCTTTCCACTCCTCTCTATAATCTGGAATGGACCTACATATCTTGGGGCTAACTTCCTTGACTTTCCAAATCGTATCACACACTGCATAGGTGATACCTTAATGAAAACCTTATCTCCAACTGAGAATTCTAGGTCCTTACGCCTCTCATCTGCATAACTCTTCTGTCTTGACTGAGCTTCCATCATCCTTCCTCGGATTAACCCAATTTTCTCTGACGCCTCTCCAACCAAATCTGGACCTAAGACTAATTTGTCTCCAGTCTCCAACCAACATGCTAGTGATTTGCATGGTCTTCTATACAAAGCTTCAAACAGCGTCATTCCTTATAGTAGTCTGGTATCTATTATTATAGGAAAACTCAACCAAATGTAGGTGATCCTCCCAAGATCCACCAAAGTCTAATACACAAGCTCTCAGTAAATCCTCGAGTACTTTGTTGACTCTCTTTGTCTTCCCATCCGTCTAAGGGTGATACGTAGTACTCATATTAAGCTTGGTACCCATCACTTCCTGTGGACTCTTCCGGAATTCACTAGTGAACAAAGCATCTCTGTCACTGACTATACTACTAGGAACTCTATGTAGTCTAACTATGTTCTTCAGGAACAACTTAGCTAAAACAGGCGTCGTTCTGGTTGACTTAACTGGAATGAAATGGGCACTCTTGGTCATCTGTCCACTATAACCAATATACTTTCATTACCTGTAACGACCCAGAATTTTGAAAAAATTTAATTGAAAATATTTAATTAATTTTAAATATTTGAACGATGATTTAATTTGAATCCCCAATACAACTTTGAATTTGGCGATTAAATTTTATAATTTAATCTAGTGAATGTTGAATAAAAATTCGAATCTTCAATTTTAAGCTGAAGAAAAATATTTCGAAAGCTTTTAATATTCGTATTGATATTACTAAAGATAATAGAAGCTTCAGAATCGAATTTGAAAATGGTTTGTTCAGATTTGAAATTTAATCGTTTAAATCGAATTTAAAAATAGTCGTCCGAGGCGTAGTCTCGGAATTCAACGAAGCCAGTTCCATTGGGTCCGTAATATTGTATTATTACCGGGTTTCAAATTTCGTATTTTTCGGAGTTGATATGTGAGCACACGATAGGTAAACGCATTGAAATTTAAATTGAATTCAGTTTAAATTTAATTTTGAATTAAGTCAAAATTGCAGCACGTTGTCTCCCTTTAATCACGCCTAGAATTGCGCCTAACATCACAGAATAAATCGTGCAAGCCCTGCCTCTTTCAATTTCAAATACGTCCTCTCCCTCACCTATTCAAACATCAGAACAAAGAAAATGTTATTCGTTCGTTCAAAGTTTTAATGGCCGAGTTTCCCCCTCTCGTTCCAAAACAAAATAAATGGCCGGCACCCAAATCTCTTTCCCTATTTTCAAATTCGAACAAGGCTACTGGAAAACAAATAGATTAAACAAAAATGGAGGGAAACATTCGAACGACCCCAGGTGAACATCGCGAGCGCGAGTTCGAGTGGGTCAGTGAACGATAAGGCGAATTGAGTGATCAACGATGTCGCGTAGGATTGGAAGGGGGGTCGGCGTTCAAGGAACGCGATGGCGATTGGCAGTGGATTCGAGAAGCTCGGTGTGGTTTCGATGTCGAGCTTAGCAGCGGCGTATGCTCGCGCACGCGAGGAAGGTTGCGATTTAATCGCGTGGCAAATTGAGGCATGGAAGCATCGGCGTGGTGGCGGAAGCCTGGGCGTGTCGGCGTGCAGTGCTCAGGTGATGAGCATCGCGATGGAGATGGGAGAAACGATCGATTTGGGGCACGCGAGAGGGTCGTAGGGTGGATCTGGATTTTCCTTAGCAGTAAGGTATATATTTTTGTTTTTTTATCTTTAATACAATTTTATTTATATATATATATATATAAGTAGATTAAAAATTTATCTAGTAAAACAGTAAAGAAAATGCTATGTTTTATTTGCAGTAAGTTTTTATGAAGAAAAGTAATATGTTTTATTAACAGTATAGTATAAAACAGAGATAAACTTGTTTAATTATTTTTGAAAATGGTTGAAGAAAAATTTCAGCAAAGAATTTTAGTGCAGAAAATATATATATATGCAGTTTTTGTCGCTGTAGATTTTATTTTAGTATATGAAGTTTCAAAAAAATAAAATAAAATAAATTATATCTAAAATTTTGAGTAAATGAATTTTAGAAATTGTTAAAGGGAAATGGGTTTAAGAAATTTAATTTTTAGTTTAAATTAAATAAATCTATTCAATGGAAATTTATGATTCGATTTATTTCGGATATTAATGAATTTTATAAAAATTGTTTATACTAGGTCTGAAATGGAGAAATGGTCAAAATGATAAAGGGGATTGCAAATAAAAAGCGAAGGTGAGATTTTCTCACTCGAAGGAAAATTTTGTTTTGCAGTTATTGATTGATTTGATTGCTATTGGATGTGATATTAGATATAGTAGGATATATCTATATATATATAGCAATATATACATATTGGCATATGTATATATTGGATTGATTGATTTCCAGCCTCGTATAGCGGATGAGACCCTATTGCGCCGTTAGTAAGCGGATGATATTTTTATAAAACCCATATACCGCGATATTCCACCTCGAAGTGGAATTGGTATTGTGCTAACGTCTGTGGATGCAGGGAAACAGGTTGGAGGGATCCAACTGGATTCCTCAACTGTATTTATTTATTTACAGATATTGTGATGTATTCTGTTATCATATTGATATATGATATTGAATGTTGTGATTGACTAATTGGTGCTATTGCATCATCGGATTCAAGTTTTGAAGTTTAAAAATAACGACTTTTACTTTAAAAGGATTTTTAAAGTGATTTTTGAAAATATACGTTTTATGGAATTTTTGAATTGATTTAAAAACGTTAAAATTTTAAAGTTAGAAAAGTTATAATTTTTAGTGGAATATAACCAAAGTGTCGTTTTTGAAATAAGAGTCGATTTATTTATAAAATGGTTTAAGTTGGGATTTTTGAATAACTATAAACGATTTGTATAAAAAGATTTATACAAATTGATATTTATAACTTTAAATTTTTGGGATTATAAAACAAGTTTTTATAAGCGTAAAAATAAATTTTTACGAATTTATAAGTGAAAGAAATTTATAAATTGTGAACTTATAAATGGAAATGATTTTGTAAATAAATGAAATTATAAGTATTTAACTTATAATATGGATTGTGGTATAAAAATTGAATTGTGAATTAAATTGGTAAATAAAGAAGATTTATAAATTGAAGTTTTTATAAATAGAAATAGAATTTATAAATGTTGTTTTATAAATTCAAAATCAATTGAATTTGATAAATTAAATATAGAAGGTTATCAAAGAAGATATATTCGCGTTTTTGGATAGCGAATTTTTATTGAAAAAAAATGTGTAGAAATGATTGAAATTGGGTTAAGTGAATTATATTCACGATTTTGGACAGTGAATATATTATTGAATAAAATGGATTCATTTTTGAAGAAGTGACATTAAAAATGAAGTAAACATTTTAAAGATGTTTTTAAAATGTGGTAAATATCGAAACCATAGATTTCAACATTTTATTGTTGAAATAGACGTTTTCGAAAAATAAGGAAATGGTGGACTATAACACTGTTGTTATAGTAAATGATTTCCAAAAGGAAATGTTTTTATGTAGTATTGGGATTTATATATCTATCTAAATCTGAATCCCTATACTAGTGATTTTGAGTCGTCGTAACGATGTTTTACGTAACATTCGTTTTGACTCAAATAAATGTTGTCAAAGTAAATGATTTCCTTAAAGAATGAAATATATACTTAATTTTGATTTAAGTATATAGAATATTTTCCAAGTGTCGAAAATAAATGATTTGTGAAATACTTATTATTAAATAAGTAGGGAAATGCATTTCCAAAACGAAACGAAACGTTTTGAGATTTTATCTTCTTAAAGATAAATTGAAAATGAATATTGGAATCGATTTGAAAATCGTATATCAGTAGATATTTTTGAAATATAAATTCACTATGGAATTTATAAAAGAAAGGGAAGTTGTTTAAAAATAAACGTTGATTTATTTTTGAAGTGGAAATTTTATATCTAGTAAAGATATTTTTGAAGATGAAATAATTTGGAAAATTATTTGGAATCTGATGATGTTGCGCATCTTTATTGATAGTTAAATAACCGACTACCAATAATTACCTTGAATAGGTATTTGTTGTGATTTGATGAATTTGAATGCCACACTTATTTTTGAATAAGCGCTCACTATTCGGGTTAGCCGGGAAAGGACCATGGGGTCGTATAACCCATTCCGAATATGTGATACGTCGTTATGAATTGCATTTGATGACCGGTGTTGAAGACCGGATATTTTTGAAAACGGAAGGATTACCGTCGAGTTACTCTACATCGGCTGATCTCCGATTTAGAGGTTTTATCACCCTTAGTGACGGGAAGTCTGGACGTGATTAGAAAATTATCCGGATGTGCAAGGGCTTCGTGAGAAGTGCCTTCGGTTCTGTTCGATCCCGGAACAGACTTGTATGGATTGTGTGTCTGACGTTACAAATTGAGATATAAAGCTGATTTCTTTCAAATACATTTCTGTTGGTGGCGGAGAATTTATTCTCTTAGCTTAACACCCTTCTCTGAGATGTACGAGCTCAGAGGTTATGTAGTTGAAATTTATCAGCAATATACTCCCAATTTGGTAACGTGGCATACTGAGTGTTGCTGTGAAATGATCAGTGTTTGATCATTTGCGATATGATCATTTGTTTGATCTTATATCTTTGTGATCATAGGTTGATCATTTGTTTGACCCAAAGCATGGCTTTTGAAAAGCGTAGCTTTGTGGACGAGACTTCGTCGAGCCTCACACCCCGGAAATGGTCAAAACAAGAAGAATGCAGCAAGGTTCTAGGGAGTAGCACCCCTTAGTGTATGTCATTCCTTCTGGATAGAGGTGGTATCATGGTATGGAGCCCAGATACTTAACCTATGTTGATACTGCTTATTATGTGGTTTGTTGCGAATCGGGGATCCTCGGGAAGATCGGTTACGATCGGGGAATGACATACGCGTGTCAGTAGTTACCTATTTTTGCAGAGGTAACCCGGCCTTGTGTTGGCAGAGATCTAACTGTAATGTTATGTTATTTCTCGGGACGTCATTCCAGAGGCGTTCTATTCGTGGAATAGGAAGTTCCTTAGCCTGACCATTTGTTGGAAATCCAAAGAAACAATACGATCTTGTACGGTTTTAGTTGTAGAACCTATCATTCACTTATGGTGGTCACCACTGTTTGGATGGTAGCTATAGTAGGCATAAGTGCGGAATGCCTATGCTGGCTAAGATTAATATTATACTTTCGAAATGTTTTCTACACTATGCACTAATAATAATATCAAAAATGATTTGATTTTGCATATCAAGCATCTTTGACTATCATAAGGAGAAATCTCCTCCGATTCTACGTTTGCATTGTGTGTGTGTGCGGGAGGCCTTATGGTAGTCTCATTTTCCAAAAGCATTGCGAATCTATTTTAAAATAGTCCTTTGTTGTCTTTTAAAGATAAACTGTTTTACGATCTCACACCAGTCACCATGACTGACTCGGAGTTTATTGTTTCCCTTCTAAACTCTGGGTGCCCACCAATTTCCACACGGGCAGTCTAGAGTTAGGTTATCAGGATATTCTGGATATTCTGGAGCTTGGAGATAAGCTGGAGGACGAGACGTAGTATTTGTATCTGATAGTATTTATTCCGCTGTGTATTCTGTATGAGGACAAGTTTATATAACTGTCCATTGTTGTATATTGATTATGATTGATGTATGTATAAAAACTGATATAATTCTTTGTTTTAAAAGGCTAGTGATTATCTATTATATATTGTTCCGCTGCGATATGTGAGATTCTGATATTGTTTCTGTATCTGATGTTGTTCTGTTGTTCTTCTTTCTTCTTCTGCTTTCTTCTTCTTCTCTTCTTCTTCTATCTTTTCTTCTATTTCTTTTTCTTAAAACCCCTCAGGGTTCGTATTTCCGTGCATCTTGAGTTAATCAATGGAATTTAGTGTTTAATCAAGGGTACGGATTTATGGGTCTTGACATTACCACTATTCGACCTTGGCAACCCGTCTATAAAATCCATAGATATCAAATCCCATTTCCAAACTGGAATCTCTAAAGGCTGTAGTAACCCACTTGGTTTCTGATGTCCACCTTTCACTTGTTAACAGTTTGCACACTATCTAACCCACAAGCCAACATCCCTTTTCATGCCTTCCTAATAGAAGCTTCTCTTCATATCCAGATACATCTTGGTTCCTCCAGGATGAATCGTAAACTTGGATCGATGACATTCTCCAAGAACTTCTTTCCTCGATTTCTCTACATTTGGAACACACAACTGTCCCTTCTTTCTTAGCCACCCTCTCTGGTCACGGCTAAAACCCTTTAGATCATCGATCTTCGTCCCAACCTCAAGTCTACTGATCTTTTCAGCTAATACTGGATCCTCCTTCTGCTTAGCAGCAATTTTCTCAATCAATACTGGTTGTACTTCTAAACAAGACAACCTGGCGGTACTCTGACTAGAACCAATAGTTGATCTTAACTACACACCGCAACTGGCTAAAGCTTCTAAATCCTTCCACTCCGCCAACATAGCCAACACCACATTCTGATGTTTTCTGCTAAGAGCATCGTCCACCTTATTACCTTTTTCTGGTGTATATTCTATACCAAAATCATAAGCAGCCAAAAACTCCAGCCACCTCTGCTGTCTCATATTCAACTCCTTCTGAGAGAATAAATACTGATGATCGGTATACAACTTAAATCTCTCCCCTAAGAGATAATGTCTCCAAATTTTCAATGTGAAGATCACAGCTTCCAACTCCAAATCATGAGTAGGATATCTAACTTCATGCGTTCTAAGCTACCTAGATGAGTAGGCAATGACTTTACCACTCGACATCAACACCGCTCCCAATCCAGTTCCACATGCATCAGTATACACCACCAATCCTTGGTTCCCGTTTAGAACTATTAACACGGGTGCATTGGTCAACAAATGCTTTAACTTAAGGAATGGCTCCTCTCATTTGTCGGACCAAACAAATCTCACTTCCTTCCTGGTTAGATTAGTTAAGGGTTCTGCTATCCGTGAGAAATCCTCAATGAACCTCCGGTAGTAGCCAGCAAGTCCAAGAAAACTCCTAATCTCAGTCACTGTCTCTAGTCTCTTACAATTATTCACAGCTTCGATCTTATCTGGATCGAATGACAATCCTTTCTCTGAAACCATGTGACCAAGAAACTTTACCTCTTTCTTTTAGAATTGACAATTGGTAAACTTTGCCTTTAGCTGGGTCTGAGTCTGCCTCAGCGTCTCAAGCACCACTCTAAGATGAACTTCATGCTCTCTCTCATCCTTAGAGTATACTAGAATGTCATCTATAAACCCTAGTACAAACCTATCCAAGTACTCTCGAAAAACTTGGTTCATCAAATCTATGAAGAAAGCAGGTGCATTCGTCAATCCAAATGGAATTACCAACCATTCATATGAACCATATCTAGTCCAAAATGCTGTCAAAGGAATACTGTCCTTCGCCACTCTCAACTGATGGAAACCTATCACCAAATTCAATTGGGAAAACACTCTAGCTCCACTCAACTTATCAAACATATCGTCTATTCTTGGCAAACGATACTTATTCTTAATTGTCCATTCATTTAACTTACGATAGTCAATACACATCCTTAACGACCCATCTGGATTCTTCACGAACACCACAGCCGCTCCCCAGGGCGAATTGCTTGGTCTACTAAAATTCCTTCCTTCTAGATCCACTAGTTGCACCTTCAAATTCTTCATCTCAGTAGGTCTCATCCTGCTAGGTGGTCTACTCAAAGGTTCAGCTCCGGGCACAAGATCTATTCTGAACTCAACAGCTCTTTTCGGGGGTAGTCCAATGACTGGCTCAAAGACATCTGCAAACTCTCTTGCTACCTGAACCTGGCTTAACTCATTTCCTACCTCCATAGCGTTAAGCATAGCACTAACACTCCAGTCAGTATTCTCTACTAAGAATATCACTCGGTTATGGCTATCAGGGTGTCTCAATGATATTTCCCTATCCTGGCAAAATATCCTAGCCTCATACCTAGTCAACCAGTCCATACCCAAAACTATTCCGATATCTATGAAATCAATAACATACAAACTGCATGCAAACTTATGACCTAACAAGTCAAATTATAACTGGTCACATCTTAACCCTAGAGTTGCATACCCTCCTATTGGATTCGCAACCCTTAAGGAAGTAACAAGGTAGGTGGGTTCTAGACATAATCTATCAACCAAACACAGAGATATAAATGAATGTGATGCATCGGTATCAAAAGGTACTCTAACTGAAATATTCTGAATCAAAAGCATACCTTCCATCATAGTCTTTCCCTTATCTGCTACAGTAGGCCTAGTTGGTCCTATAGCAAAACTTTTCCTTTGTCCTCCCTAACTGGCTCTGGACACTGATTCTTATAATGCCCAACTTGATCACAGTTGAAGCATTTTGCATTCTTCTTAACCGCAACTTTCTTCTCATTTCCTGACCGGCATTCATTAGCAAAGTGACACTTCTTGTCACACTTATGGCAAACTACCTCAGCCTTTGACTTCTTGGCAGTATCTCCCTTCTGTGCTCCCTTCTTTTTAAAGAACTTCCTCTTATTATCCTGAGAACCCTGGGTTTCCTCTGACTTCTCTTTAGCTAAATTAGCAAGCAACTCCTCATGGCGAATAGCCATCTCCACCACTATATTACAAGGATCACAGACATGTGTCATGGTCATTCTAGCAAGCTAGGGTCTCAATCCCCGAATGTACTTCTTATTCCTTTTGATGTTAGTATCTATAATAGCATATCCATATCGAGACAGCTCTTCAAACTTAGTAGCATACTCGACTACTGACATCTCTCCTTGCACTAAATCCATAAACTTCCTCATCAGCTCAGACTTAGCAAATTCAAATACAAATTTCTGCTCAAATCTCGTTTTAAAATCATTCCAAATTAACTGCTTTTCCGGCACTCCGGCAGTGACACTATTCCACCAATGTAGTGTTGACCCCTACAACTGTCCAGAGGCCAACCTTCTCTTTTGTCCTTCATTCAGGTCTAAATCAATAAATATACGCTCACAATGCAACAGCCAATTTTGAACCTCTACGACACTCTCCGTTCTCAAGAAAGGCTTCCAATCCAAACTGGACCTCTACTAAGCAAAGCAATATTCTCACAACTAGAGCCACAGGATCAGCTCTTTCTACATTCCCAACAACTCCAGCAGTAGCTCCAGCTTGCATCAAACCGGCAAAGAACTGATACATCACCCCGATATCTATTGGTGGATTTCTAGCACCCACATTGGCTTCAGCATTTTGGTTACTAGCATTAGCCGGTCGACCCGGGTTTCTCCTGGTAGTGGGTCGGGCATTTCCATTAGTTGTGGTGCTTCCTCCACCGAGATTTCCTCTTCTGTTTCCTGCTTCCATATCTCCTTTCTCATAAATCTGCATACGAGCCTTAGTAAGATACAAAAGAACAGTCTAAGAGAGCGGGGGATACATACTTACATATATATAACTATATATAACAAATACAAGTGCGTTAGTATAACGTTAACCCAAACCCCAATCTTATTATCTGATTCATTGGATTATGTTTGAAAAATCTTTTAATATAAGTTTCTTTTAAAGCTTCATAAACCTATGCTCTGATACCAACTTGTAACATCCCCCTATTTGGAGGCCCAAAACTAACGGCTACGGATGCTGCAGTCATCCATAGTTATTAATCCTCGGTGACCAAACACGGCGATATTAGATACATTGATACACAGAAACATAAAAATATGGAAAAAAATTAAACAGCAAAATAAATTCCACATTCCATTTTAAAATATTCCAAATTGATTACATAATCCTAATTCGTAGACCACGTTTAGATAACATATAATTATTAAAAAATACACTAAGAGCGACATATGAAGATGCCCTATTGGTAGAGCAGAGTATATAGATAGGCAAAAAACAATTTTCCTTTCCAAACAAAACACACAGCGGAAATAAAAGAACTCTAATAACAATCTTGCCTCATGCACATCCTCGGAAGCTTTATTCATCTAAAAGAACACCTGGAAACCTTAACTCTCAACCTACTCAAAATCAATTGAGTACCCAAGAGTTTAAGGGGAAAACAAAAACTTCGAGTCAGACATAAAGCCTGGTATGAATAATAATTTACCATCTCAAACCATTTAAATATCTAGTGAGACCACGCCACTTAGCGGAACGGGTTTTTCCCTTACTGGTATCCTAAAACATTTATAAAACCATATATTGTGCTCCTGCATCCATAATGGTTAAAACTTAGTATTTCAAAATATTATGATGATTTGCAAAACAAATAAATCAATTCTGGATTCCCCATCCCCATTCATTCTGACTATCTGTCTTAATTATAGTTTATAGGGTTACTATTAACCTTTAAAATGTTTATGGACTATCTGTCCAATTACTTAGTTTTCGTGGGATCACTAAGAACCTATTGGTAACTCCAATATCTTATTTCTTATCCTAGTTTTCATGGGCTAACTAGAAACCTATTGGATGACTGCCAATATCTTAGTCCGAATATAGTTTTCATGGGCTAACTACAAACCTACTGGCCCCTACCAGTATCAAATCATAGTTTTCGTGGGCTGACTATGAACCTATTGGCCCCTGCCAATATCATACAGTTTTCATGGGCTTACTGTAAACCTATTGGCCCCCGCCAATATCTTTAATTAAAAATTTAACATCTGTTAAGTTATATTCACTACTGGGTCAACCTAACTGGTTATTTTGCCCTTTTCCCCAAAATACAGTTATGGGTTAATAAGAATGTGAATAAAATTTCAAAATCTTTATTTATGTCATGGATATTACTTTAAATTGAGATTGGTTTTATGTTTTGAAACCATAAAAACATGTCTTTCGAAATCTCTGGATAGCCTCCTTCGAAAGCAAAGACCTCATTTCAAAACATTGTATACATACCTTTCAAAGCTTTTAGTAAACATTCTCTTTCGAAACCTATTATACCTTTCGATGGTATCAAATAATCTTTTTAAAATATAGAGCTTCGAAACAAATGAAAGTAGCCCTTTCGAAAGTATTGGGTTTACTCTTTAAAAACATCGTTTGGGTCAAAATGGTTATATACGAAAGTATCTCTTTCGAAACCAATAAAAATTAGTTTGGGGAAAAATTGATGGTGTCGGAACCATCTTAGTCGAAAGTAAAACCTTTAAAACAAAAACTTTGAAGGACAAAGTCGAAACCCCTTTCGACTCCATCACCTTCAAAACCTTCAACCCCTTCGAAAGCATACAAGAAAATTTCTTAAGTAAAACTGAAGTAACCCCTTCAACAACATAGATGACTTCAGTGCAATCGGAAGGGGAATTAGCGGCTTGGTTTCAACTTGGTCCAAACCTACCCTTTCGAAAGCTTCTTATTTAAAGGAAAAAAAGGTACTCCTTCGATAGCAAATATTTTAACACAACATGGCAGCCTTCTTCGAAAGCTAATTATAAAATCTTTTCGAAAGAATGCGTTTCAACTGTGTCAAAAGCTTTAGGTAAAACTAGGCAAGGATTTTAAATTATGAAAACATAACAGGGTTTCGACCCTATCGGAAGCTACCCTTTTGACAGCAATGCTTTCACTTTCCTTCCAATCCACTGCATACATCTAAGTGATATCTTGTGCATTGGTTTCGACTATGGTGGTAGCGACTGTGTTGGTTTCGACTGGGATGAGGCAGAATCAAAGGAGTTGAAAGGTCCTTACTAATAGAGGCGAAACACCCTTTTCTGATTAAAAGGCTGAATCATAGCAACTTTAAGTAATTTCTTTTTAACAACTTGCCTATTTGTAAAACACTGATTGGTTGCCATAAAACCTTTCAATTACTTTACTTCTAAAACTGCTGCATTTATTGAGATCCTAAATTAAAGGATTTAAACGTTAAAACCTTTCCATATAACCTAAAACCGACCTTTGCTAAAAAGCCATTCTTTTAAAATAATTTATTTCCCATAGTAACTCAATTGGGAAAAATCCCCAAAAATCATAGAAATTCAATTTCATAATGTAATCAAACATATTAAAACTTTAGACCCAATTTCTTCCTGAAATTCTCGAAATCAATTTTAAACCCAATTATATCATATTTTCCATCAAAAATTTGTAATAAAATTTCCATAGCTTGGAAAATTTTGAAAATTAAAACCCATCTCGAAAATCATGTTTTACTTAATATAAAAAATTTCCATGGCAACCTGAAATCATATGTTCTCGGTTTCATGTCAAAACAGTGCAAATTCATGTGCTTATGAATTAGAACAAATCATTATAATATAACTCAAGCATATCATCATCCATTTTATCACAAAAATGAATTTAAATCAAAAACCCGAAACCATAATCATAGAATAAAATAGAGATGGTATAAGATTATTATTCACCTTAAACTTAATAAGGAATTTGAGATTGGTTGTTGATTAATCCTCCCTAGCTTTTGATCCTTAACTTTAGATTAAAATTCCTCTTTTCCTTCTTGATAATGGCCGGCTATCTTAGGGTTATTTGCGTTTGTTTTTATTTTGGAAATAGAATGAACGTGAATGGACAAAAATGAGAAGTTATAGCCGTGTATAATAAATTGGTTAATTTACTAATATGCTCATGTGTAGTTTAATTAACCTTTAAACCAATTTAAAGCCCATTTACTTTGTTAATAAGCACGACCCTTTATGTAATTTATTCAAATCTCAGCCACCTTATCATCATTATTCTATTTAATTTATCTAATTAAATTTTCTGAATAATGTTATCAAAAATTGGGGATGTTACAGTTGAGCCTGATCAGTTGATGGAATTAGAGATAGTGCCAACAATACCCCATGCCATTGCATGTATTGTGAAGCACGAAACTAGGTGACTCCATAATAAAATAATTAGGCTAGTCCGAGTACAATGAGGAAACCGAGGAGAAGATGAAGATCACTCATCTAGAGCTTTTTATAGGTAAATTTTCTCTTCAAAATTAGGATTTTGGTTGCATCATGGTTGCTAGATTGGATGGTAGGAGATGATTGCCACACTTTTTCACAACCACTTTACACTCATGTAGAAATTTTTACGCACGTTTAGGGTATTTGCATACATATTTGCATGACACAATTTACACACTCATGCTAGGATTGAGCTCATTTTAGTATGTCTGTAGTTTATAATCACATTGCACTTTGTTTGAGTAAATGATTCTGTAGATAACTTGGTTGTGTAACATGGATGTTATTGCACGTTACACTATTCGCCTCTTGAAAGATTTCATGACGAAATCCTTTTTAATTGGGGAAGAATGTAACACCCCATAAAATCAGCTATAAATGAATTGAGTCAATTGAATTAAATAAGGTAGGGTTGAAAATGGAAATTTTATAAAAGTTGGAATATGTAACGACCCCGGATTTTATATATATTTAAATTGATAATTAATTTAATTTTTGAATAAAAATTGTAAAATTAATTGGTAAATTTATCTGAGTTTCCCCAAATTCAAATAAAGTATGTGTTAAATCATTTGAATTTAAATCTTTGATAAATGGGTTAGAAATAAATATAAAAATAATATACATTCAAATGTGAAAAAAAAAAATATTTGTGTACACTTGTAAATGAAAACAAAAATATATATGAAGGCTTATAAAAGAAAAAAAATAAATATCTAGGAAGCTTGCATAGGAAGACAATGATAATTAATACCAATATCTTTAGTACACTATACAATATCATTTCAGCCCCCAAATGGAAAAAATCATCTGACCCTATTGTACAAAAACATATCCTCACCCTGTACAAAATAATATCACCTGTACTCATCTCCTCCATATCAAACTTTTCATCTCAGTTTCGTTCATTCCAAGCTGAAAGAACTGAAGTAAATATCATCTTAAAAATTTAAACAAAACTTCACTTTAAAACAATAATATATATCAAATCAATGTAACCATAAGATTGAAGATAAGAGCTTCAGCTTGTAATTTCCAGCCTGTGTCAAAAGGAAGCAGGCTCTGTTCATCTTCACAAAAACACTATGAGCAAACTTCTAAACCTATTCATAATTTGGATTGAATGTGATAAATGTTAGATGGGTGATTGTGAAATATGGTTTGCATGGCTGTTAATTTGCTTGTGTATATGTGTCTGTATACAGACATGTATCTTTGTTAATTGTTACAGGTTTAAAAAACCTATTATAAAATTTAAAATCATCCTATCTAAGTAATTTCAGGATTCGATTTCTAAACGAAAAGTAATTATAACTATGAAATGCTAATTTTAAAAATAATTTCATGAACATTTATTTTGTAGTTATTTTTAAAAATAGAAATGACAGAGATGATCAGATTTTAAACCAAAAAAATCAAATGTTTGGGTTTCGATGTTTAATTATAGAAATGAATTCGTACTTCAAATTCTCGATTTTTGATAATCATTTTAGAATTTTTAAGAGATTATTCAGGGAGAACTCTCGAGTTGAATGGAATTTGAATTGTTGTCAATTCCTGGTAATCAACAGTGAATTATGAATCGTGATTTTTGGTGAAGATGGCTTGGGTGTGGTAGAATCATGGAAAAATACTCGCCAATTTTATAATACGCCGGGGTGGTAGATAGGCGTTGATTTAGGGTTTTGGGGTATGTTTGGGGTTGCTGTTGTTCACGAGAAATTTTCATCGTCGACGTAGCATTCTGGTCGATCGCACCAAGGGGGATAGGGGCGAGGTGATGTATTGAAGCTGAGGTCGGAGATCCATGGTCACCGGTGGCTCGACGTGGTCGGACGAGATGATTTTTTCGATGATCGATGAGTTCCTGTATTCGAACAAATTACTCAAATCTAAACTACGGCGAATTGATGGATGTTGAGGGGTTGTGGTGATCGCCAGAGTTGTCGGTGATGTGTCGAAGGAAGCGTGATCGGTCGGAGATGGCCGGGGTGGCGTGCACCGTACACATGCACGTTTGTTCTTTTCTGGTTGTTTGAGCTTTGAAGAAGAAAGGAGATAGCTCGGGTTCGTTTCGAAAATATCACGTAAAACTCAAAGAATAGCTCGAGAAAAGTAAGGGTGGGCTCGAGTCGGGTGTCAAGACATTTGCGTGAGTTTAACAGTATAACAGGTTTTAAAAATTTAAAACAGAAACAGGTTTTAAAACAAAGAAAAATAGGGAGGCTCGAAGCTAATCTCGGGAAAAATGGTATTTGGCTCGGGTAAGTACTCGAGTTATCTCGTGTAACGACCCCAGATTTATATAAATTTAAAATGATAATTAAAAATAATTTTTGAATAAAACTGTGAAATTAATCGATTTATTGATGCGAGTTTCCCCGACCTCAAAATAAAATTTGGTATAAATCATTCAAAATTTAAAAATATTGTAAATATTGTATATATGTGAATATATATGTATTTGAGCATATATGAGTAAATTTGAAATTATAAATAATATATATGTATATACATTTGATTTGAATTTAAATTGTAAATAAATGGTTTAATAATAAATAATAATAATAGATAAGTAAATTAAATGTTGGATAGTTAAACTTCAAAAGGAAATTGAAATATATATATATATATAACATAACTTATATAGTTTGTAAAATAGGAAGTAAACATATTAGATAAAATTCTAACAACATGTAAACAAAGCAAACCAGATAAGTTTGTACACTTGCAAAATGAAGAAACATATAAATATCTAGGTATAAACAAATAAAAGAAGATAAGCACAAGCTTATAAAACAAGACAAAGTAAAATATAAACATGTACTAAGCAATTAATGCCACTATCTTTAGTACACAATATCATATATTTGCACAGCCGAAATAACAACAGCATATTTGCCACCAAAACAAACTAGGCAAAGTATGAATATGTAAGTAAAGTAGTATGCAAGGCAAGAAGGAAACGAAGATAATAATATAACCTATGTACTTAAGGAAAAAAATGGGATAAGTATGTAGGCATGGAGGGGAACATGCATTTAATGTAATCAGTACTTTAGCACAAACCAAAGTCAATTCGCAATATACAAAGGAATATTTATATCAGCCAAAAAAAATCTCTGACCAAAACAAATAAAAATATACCAACCTGTACAAAATATTGTATACCCTGTCACTCTCTTTTCTATATGTTATAATCAACTACATCTCAGTTTTGTTCCATTCTTAGCTATGAAAACTGAAAGTAAAATACCATTTAAATCTGAAACAAAGCTTCAACTTAAAAACAAATCAAACCAGAGAGCAAGGAGGCAAGTTTCTTGTAACGACCCGATATTTTTTGACCATTCGCATCCATTATAAGTGTATAGGTAGACACTCATGCCGGAATTGAATTGCTCAAAATACCGCGTTGTTAATTTAAATTTGGCAAAACTGAACATATACAGTAAATAAATAAACACAGATCATAGACAGAGTAATAAGTTGCAGCGGAAATAAAAGAGATAGTAGTTCATGAAGCTACTATATGAATATATAAAATAAATCAGAGTTAAACCAGATACAACGGAAGAGTAACACGATACATCAGATACAAATCAGAATACATCACTAGAATCATCGAATACTGAAAGTAGAATAGATGGCTGGATCTTCAAGCAAAGCTCCAACTCCAAAGGTGAGTCTCGAATACTGGTACACTCAGTCTGACCCGAGCGTAAAGCAAAAACACAAGACACTCGAGTCAGGATTAACATTCTTATATTTATAAATCCAACTCAAGTGAAATAGCAATTGAAATACAAATAACTCAAAGGATGTTTGGAATAACCATCCTTTAAGGATCCGTTAAACTATCTACTAGGTAGTAATGTACGCTAAGTAGATAATGTCTATCAGTAATATGTAAAGATATCAAAATAGCGTTAAGTCATGGCCCATTCCACCCTTAACACATTTTTATTCCCAAAAGCATATACAAGACCGTAGTTTCCCCAAAACCGAAAGTCACCAGAGGGCAATCCATATACTAAAGGTACAAACCAAAATCGTAGTGGTCGCGAATAAAGGGATACAAGTATGACAAGGCACATGAGGCAATACCCAAGGTAGTGATACTACCGTTTGCCTGATCCGGACTGGTGAGAATGCAACGCCGCAGCGCCCGCAACACCGTGAAACAACACTCCCAAAATCAAGGGTGCACCAATCGACAACAAATAATGAGTAGTTCGAAGAAGTGTGTTCACTTGAGGTAGCTGACCTCCATTGGCCCGGCACGGCTCCTGTTTTAGTCATTTCCAATTTGACACAAGTGTCAAGGCTATCCATTATCGTTCTCTTTCTTCAGTCATCACGTACATCATTCCAACCACTTCATTCTGGATCACACTCCGCGTATAGTTATTAAAGTGGTTTCGGTTTAGATAGAGAGTATATCCATAACCGATTCCGGTCTCTTTAATAACTTCCGTAATTATTACACCGATTGGTCGTTTAATATATTTCAAAACCAAATCAATTACAATTTCAATTAGAATTCGTAAATCAACATTTCATTTGTCTTTCAAAACCAATTTCCAATAATTTACGTTTCAAAACTTCCAAATTATCATTTCAAAATCTTATAATTCAATTTCAATCTTTATTTAAAACCATTCAAATATTGATTCAAGTTCGTATATAAGTTTCATTTCGAAAACATTTAAATTAATTTAATTTAACATTCAAATCAATTTAACTTCATTTATCGATTTCATTTAATATTCGTTAAGTAAATTTGTCATTCAAAACAATTTCTATTGAATTTCCAATTCATTAAATCCATTATTTAAATTCAACTTCCTTATTTCAAAACTTACAATCTGAATTAAATTAAATTCATCAAATCAAATTCTTTGAATTTCAAGTCTTACATTAATTTCAATAAATCACATTTTATTTCTTGATAAAGAAATTCAATTTCACTTATTTACTTACTTAAATGATTTTCCAAACTTAACAAATAAAGAAACTCAATTTCAATTTTTACGAAGTAAAATTCACTTATTCAAAAATTCAATTTAATTTAATCATTAAATAATTCAATCTTATTTAATTATTAAATAATTCAAAATTTAATTATTAAATAATTTCAAAGTTTAATTATTTCAAACTTAATTATAATTTCAAACTTAATTATTAAATCATTTCAAAGTTTAATAATTTCAAACTTAATTATAATTTCAAACTTAATTCAATAATTTCTCAAATTAAACAACATTCTTTCATCAATTACATTGTTAATATTTTGTTCCAGATTATTAAATATTCACATTTAAATTTCATGAAAATTCAAATTTCAACTTCATTTCAAAACCATATTGTTTATTCAAATAAAATCTTTATTAAATTTTAAATCAAATTATTGACCAATCGGGTTTTATTTAATTCTCTATATCCAAGGTCAAAGTTTAATTTGGGTATTTATCATTTCAACCCGATTCCAATTCAATTCAAAAATCAAAGCATAACAAAGGGAACTTGCAGTGTGATAACTGGGATGGTGTCAAAGTAAATAAACAAGCAATAACAACAACCAACATCAATCCAGTAATCAATTCAAATAATCCCGAAATAACCATATTAATTCGCATTGTTATTTGTATGAATTAATATAATTATTTCTAGAATCTACACTATCATTTCATGTAGATTAAAGATTATTACAATAATATAAATACGGTTCTTTACTTGATATTCAATTTCAATTTTTCACTACAACAATTAATCCAATATACGTCGATGGTTCAAAATGTAATTATTACTATTCTACATGTCTATTAATTTAACAATTAAAAGGGGTCATATTCAACTAATCAAATTTAACATATAAATCAGTTTAAAATTGTTAACTATCCTATATCCATTTCAATTTTGCATACTATTTATCATTTAACACTAACAATTTAACATCCAATATAAACATCAACAATAAATCAATTATCAGCCAAACTGTATTATCATCACATAAATAATTAACAGATAATGGTGTCAGATGTCACAGGTGAACTGATACAGGCAATAGCATATATAAAAGTGTAATTAACTAACAGCAGTAAATTTCAATTGTCGTTTCAATTGAAATCAAATTTAATAAATAAAAGAACGTTAATCGTGAGTGAGTGCTCACCTTTCGAGGCTAAGTATGATTTGACGATCAAATGAGCTATGAATCCGGGCACGAATTTTGAAGCAAAGCTAGATTGGTACGAATTCGACGGATAAAGCTGATAATAGAAACGATGAAAACAAATCAAATCAAATTTAATATAAACCGAAAATTATACATTATTATAATATTTATAAAATTTCAATATTTTTAATTAAGATATAAGAATTTCAAAAATCATAACTAAATTAACTCATATAATTATTTTCAAAAATCTATATTATTGCAAAAAAATCAATACATGGTCAGCCTATAAATAATGAACGTAATATTGATATTTGTTTTAAATCATAATGTCCCTTTCGAAATACTAACATATAATATTAACAAACCCTGACGTTTAAATCTACGTCTGTAATACTGCTGGGTATATGCATAACCTATGTATACTCGAACCAATGTAAATTTGTATATTTTACGACAGTGATCAACAGATAATATGAACAAATTTAATATCATACTATATATATAAAACCAACAAAGACTTCACTTCACATAACAATACCTTTACATAATATAGTACTACTAAATGGACACAAACTGACACATATGTATACAATCATGTCAACCCTTACACTGTCCTATACTATATAAATATCATATTTATAAATGCTAAACCAGGTTACATAAAATACAAATGCAACCTATATAACAGATAACCACACATCTATATATCTTATGAATCTCAACAGACTATATATATATATTTCACATAATCATTTATATATGCAGACTAACAGAATTTATAAACATATCTAAACACGTCGAAATGCTATATAAACATATCTAAACATATATGCAGACTAACAAAATTTATATAATCCAAAAGCAACATATATTTACAACTGTATAAATCGTATACTAATAGATAAAATAATTGTTTATATATGTATATTACTATCATAACTTTATGTTTAACTAACATATATACAATTTATCTTATGCAAAGAAGGGCTGTGGTCGAGAGGTCGACGATGGAGTTCCGGTTGATGGAGGAAGGCGGGCTGGAAGGTGGTGGGAAGGTGTTGTTCTTGGGTTTTGGGAAGAAGGATAAAAAGAAAAGGAAGGAGGCAGTGTTGCGTGAGGGAAGACGTGGGAAGGAGCGTGGAAACAAGGGTGGTGCCGATTGAAGGAAGCTCGGTTGGCAGCACGGAACAGTGGGAGAAGGTGTCGCGTTGGAGATGAGGCCTAGGTGCGGTCAGAGGTGGAAGAAGTGGCGGGGTTCGGGCCGAGTTACGGTGATGGCTGCTTGCGATTGTCAGAGTGCGAGGACGTGCGGCAAAAAGAGGAGGAGGCTGGCAAGCATCGGTTTTGGGTGGTGGCGAGCTTGGGCGAGGGGATGCAGTGGATCAGTGGAACGGCAATTGGCCATAGGCGGAGAGAGCAAGGCTAGAAGGCGGAGGCTGGGAACGGAGCAAGTCAGGCCGAGGCTGGAGGAGTGGCGGATGGTGACAGCCAGAGGCTGATGAAGGATCAGAGGCCATGCGTGTTGGCCAGGGTGGTTGAGGATCTGGGTGTGGCAAACGAGCACAAGGAGAAGAAAAAACTAAAGGTTATAATGTAGGAGAAGAGCATGGGGAGGCACGCATGGAAGATGGGCTACATTTGAAAGATATATATATTTTCGAAGAATGAAAGTACCAAAGGGATAAATGCACCAACGTAAAAAAAATGGACTTTGGGAATAGAAAAAATTTGAAAGTTGGATTCCAGCAATTACTAATAGCTGGTGGAAATGTAAAGATACATTTTGAATAGACAAGTAATAAATGAAAAGATAAAGTAACAACGTTGATACTCAGGAATATTAAAAGTGATTCATTTACCTTTAACAATAAGGAACATGTTAAATTTGTTGTTGTCTGCATTACATTAATTGTTGATCTTGCTGCATTTTTCATATTTGGGATGTTTACTTTTAAACAAAGGCACTGATGCATAAGTAGAATAAGAAATTATGGATGTACGCATGATTAATCACATAGCGTTAAAGAAGAATGCAACTGTAACAAACAATTGCTCACAAATGACTGGAAGACGTATAGTGCTAGCAGTCAATGCTTTGATGATTCCTGACATATGATTATATTGGACTCTCTCAATTTGAGATCACTCTTCAAGTTATGATATTTATGATTTGCACGGTAGAAAAATAAAAGGGTAAACAACCAATTAAGGCTCGGTTGCGGAACCGATACGCTAGGCGTTTCGTAGATTGCACCGCACACCGAACTCCGAATTACTCAAATGAGTATGCTGCGAAGACCAGCACGATGAGGCGAACATAACGATATAAAGATATCAGTGGTACGATTGAATTATAAAAATTCGAATTTTTTTAATAGCGGAAAATGCAAGAAAAACGCTGAAAAATAAGATCAACGGAGCCAAAGATGTCCGAATTTGGAAAAACGACAAACTGACATCTTGCTCAGAAGATGGTTTAGAATTTTTCTATGTAAAAATATTTAGGTTTCGGAAACATTTTATTTTCATCGCTTATTAACTGATTAAATTGAAGTGAATTTACGCGCGAAATAAACTTTCATATTTTTGGACGAAAATTTACCAGTTGCTATATTTAACTAGACGCATTCCAAATATCAAATTTATATTTCAAAATTTTATCGTTTGAAATTTCGCAAAATTTCAATTAATAACGTTATTAAAAATCGGTTAAATTTACGGGTCGTTACATTTCTAGCTTTCAAATTCAAGCCTGTTTCAACATAGAGGAAACTCTGTTCTTTCTCTGGAAATATGTGAGTAACTTTTCTTTTAAAACCATAAGTATATTTGAATCTGTTTTTATGCTTGATGTTTGAAATGAATACTTCAAGTTGTTGTTAACAATGTTGGTATAGATAATCAAATTGCCTGCATGTTTGAAAAAGAAATGGATGTGTATATAAGAGTTTATATCACTCTATTAAACACTACAGGCTTCTGTTTTAAAACAAATAATATGTGAGTAAACATATTATTTGAAAAGTTTTAAGTTTAAATTAAACAGTTCATGATGCTTTAAAAAGATAGGTTGCATATGCTTTGTATTTTGTTATATATCTGTGTGTATATATCTGTCACTCTACATATGGTCCTTCTCTGTTATGAATTACAAGGATTGATTATCATTCAAATTTGAATTTTTATCCAACTGAATCATTGTTAAGCTTTCAGTTTTTGATCAAGATAGAGATTTAACCTAGATACAAGATTTTTAGAAGCTGTTTTAAACATCTTTGGAAAGCATACTCCTGTAATGCTATTTTTACTGGCAATCAAGAAATATATTGATAAATCCAATTTTTATAGAAAGCTAATGTAAGTTGATAATCTGAACGTCTATTGAAATTTAGGATTTTTAACACAAAAATGAAGAGTTTTAGATTGGTATTGTATCAGCAGTTCGTTTTTGAATGAAAACTGCATTTCCACAAATTCCAGGAAATTTAATCTATTTAAAAGGTTGAGATTTAAATTGAAGAAAGTATAAACATTAGGGATGTCACGAAAATTATCAGAAAAATTATCTATTACGTGAGATTTGGATACGAGATCGAAATAGGGTTTGCAACCCAGTTTTGTTAACAAGTTTTCACGAGGAAATCTCGTTGTCGATAGTGGATTATAGGCGATCGCGAGTGGGGGGTTAGAGGCGTAGGCATGCGACGAAGTTTCGGTTGTGATCGCGAGATCGCTGGTGGACATGGGCGGCGGTGTGAGGAGATTTTGGGTTGGTTGTTTTGGTTCCAATGGTGGTCTCATAGCTCGATTTTGATTTCTGGTACGATCGAAGCGCTGGGTGGTCGGAAACAGGTGAGAGTATCATTCGTGACTTGTTGAGTGAGGCGAGGTTCGCCAGAGCTCCGGTAATCGTTGTGCACGTGCACGCGTGTCAGTGTTGGTCTGGGTTTTGATTTTTGGCTTTGGGGAAGAAGAAAATGGCTCGAGTTCGAGCACGAGAAAACAGAGGATCGACTCGAAGAAAATTTGAATATACGTTGCTCGGGGATTTTTATGGGTTGGCTCGGGATGTTGCTCGAGTATTCCTGACGTTGGCTTGGGTTTTTATGATAACCAGTTTTAAAATTTAAACTAAGTCAAGTTTAAAACCATTTCTTAACCAATTCTTTTTAAATAATGAATGTCTAATTAAAGTTTAAATTAATTCATTTGTTAATGATAATTAATTTCAAGGTTTATTAAATAAAGATTTTTAAGGGTAATTAAGTAATGAATTAAGATAAAAAGGCTTATCTTTAACTTATTAAGGTGGATAATTAAAGGAATTATTAGTTGATTAATTAATCAAGATGATAAATTAAAGGATTAATTACTAAATTAACTAAGGATAATTAATTTATGTGATTAATTAATTTATGTAATTAATGATTAAAGGAGAATTAATTTATGATTAGATTAATTTATTTATAATTGAAAGATAATCACTCAATGAAATTAATTAAGGTTAACTAATCAATGAAATTAATTAAGGTTAACTAATCAATGAAATTAATCAAGGTTAACTAATAAATAATTAAAGGTTAATCAATTTATTTTTAAAAGGTTAATTAATGATTAAAGATTAGTTAATAATTAAGTTTTGTAATTTATTAATGTTAATTAACCAGGATTAATAATTCATAAGAAATAAATCTGATTTGAATTAATCAAATAATTAACTGATCTTACTTATGAATATTTGGATTTGATTGGATGATAGAAGTTTTGATATTTCCTGATCTGTGATTCTATGTGATATATTCTGATTGTGTGTGATCTGTACTGTAGTTTATTTATCTGTAATTTATATATATCTGTGATCTGTGAATGAAAAGATAAGCGTTATCGTTATATCGCTTATCAACTATATTTCTGTATTTTGATCTGTGATGATTCATTGTGTTGCACTATTGTGTTAAATCCCTGGACTACACCATACACACACAAATATGGATTTCATGAGGAAATCGGTTAAGTCATAGGTGATTTAAATTTAATATTTTTGAAATTGAAATTTTAATTTCAATTGATTTTTGAAATGAATTTGGATTTAATGTTAAAGCTTTTGAAATGGGGTTTTTAAGATGAAAGTTATTTTAAATAACTTGGTAAGTTTTCCAATTTAAATAATTCAATTTGAATTTGAATTCAATATTTGGAATTGAATTCAATAATTGGAATTTTGATTAAAGATATTATAAATATGTTTTATATGAATTTAAACCACTTTTAAAATATTGGTTTGAGAATTTGAATTTAACCCAAGAACCTTAACTCGTATAAATGAATCAAATTTCCAAAATGAAAACTGTTTGTTTTCAAAAGAATAAAAGCTTTCAGATAAGAAAAGAAATTCCAGTTTAATTAAAGGAATTTCAAGTTTGAATTGAAAAATGGTTTTTCAAGTTATGAATGAATTGTTTTTGAAAGCTATGAATTGAATCTGTTTGTTTTTAACAGATTTAAAATGGTGGTTTATTTAAACCATTCGAAATAAAATTGTTTTGAAAGCTATGAGTTAAATCTTTGTTTTAAAGATTTAATGAGTTAATCCAATTGAAATGGGAATTAATTTGGAAAATCTGTGAATGAATCTTTAGTTTAAAAAGATTAAAATATGGAAATTGTTTAAACCGTTGAAGGCTGTTAAAATGAATCTTTTTGTTTAAAGATTTGAAAATGGTAATTTGTTAAACCATTTGAAAAGAAAGTTTGGTTTAAGTTGTGACTTAACTGAAATCCCAATATCCATATATTTTTAAATATTACGCTCACTATTCGGTTTAGCCGGGAGAGGACCTTTGTGTCATATAACCCATTCCGAATAAGTGATACGTCGTATATGGATAGCATTTGAAGACCGGTGTTGAAGACCGGTGTTGAAGACCGGGTGTTTGCGAAAACGATAGGATAACCTATCGATTGTCTCTGCACTGGGTAGCTCCTGGTATAGAGATCCCCTAAGTGATGGGAAATCCGATCGGGATTTTAAATACCCGGATTTGCAAGGGCTTCTTCGGAAGTGCCTTCGGTTCTGTTCGAACCCGGAACAGACTTGTATGGTTACATGTCTGACATTACATTTTGAGATATAAAGCCGATTTCTTTCAAATACATTTATGTTGGTGGCGGAGAATTTATTCTCTTAGCTTAACACCCTTCTTTGAGACGTACGAGCTCAGAGGTTATGTAGTTGAAGGTTATCAGCGATATATTCCCAATTTGGTAATGTGGTATGCTGAGTGTTGCTGTGTGATGATCATTGTTTGACCATTTGTGATATGATCATTTGTTTGATTTTTTATCTTTGTGATCATTACTTTGATCATCTGTTGACCCAAAGCATGGCTTTGTGCCAAAGCGTAGCTTTGTGGACGAGACCTCTTCGGACCTCACAACCCGGAAATGGTCGAAACAGGAATATGCGGCAAGGTTATGAGGGTCGCGCCCTTTAGGGTATGTCATTTCCTTCTGGAAAAGGGTGGTATTAGGTATGGAGCCTTGGTATTTAACCTATGTGGATACTCCGATCTCATTTATTGTGTGATTGTGTGTTTATCGAGGCGCCTCGGATAAAGGTCCCAAAGGACCGGGGGATGGCATAGTCGTGAGTTACCTAGTTACAGGGGTAACCCGGCCTTGTGTTGGCAGAGAGCAGTTTGTCTCTCGGGACGTCCAGCCAGAGGCGATCCCATTCGGCAGTAGAAAAGGAAGTTCCTTAGCCTGACCATTTGTTGGAAATCCAAAGAAACAATACGAGCCTTTACGATTGCAATTGTATAACCTGTCTCCTCAGGCGGCAGCTATAGCAGGCATAATATAATGGTACCTATGCTGGCTAATATTAATATTGTATTTTCGAAATGTTTTCTACACTATGCACTAGTAATAATATCAAAAGAGTTTTCTTTTGCGTAGTAAGCATATTTGACTAACATAAGAAGCAATCTCCTCCAAGTCTGCGTTTGCATTGTGTGTGTGGTGGGAGGTCTTATGGTAGTTTCATTTTCCAAAAGCATTGCGGGTTTCAATGTTTAAAATTCTTTTGTAGTTCATTTAAAGATAAACTGTTTTTGTTGCTCACACCAGTCCCACGACTAACTCGGAGTTTATTGTTCCCTTCCTAAACTCTGGGTGCCCACCATTTTCCACACAGGCAGTCTAGAGTTGGGTTTTTCAGATATTCAGGTTAGTAGATTATCTAGAGCTAGTCAGTCCTTGGACGACTGACCTTGCTTTCCGCTAGCTATGGATTGGAGCATTCTATTGGAGTTTGGACTCATTCTCTTTTTTAGATCATTGGAGTTATTAGTTATGTTATTTCCGCTGTAGCATTATATAATTATATCTCTGATATTGTTGTATCATATTGATATCATTGTTGTATATCATTCTGGATATTGTATTCATTTGAGTTGTATATGATATCATCTATTTCTTTATTCCGCTGTGTTGTTATACTTAATGGTGTTATAAGCTCCGGAGAACCAGGTTCGGCATTTGAATCTACGGCATTTCGAGTACAAGTGAAGTACGGGTGCCGATTTTCGAAGGCCGAATTTTTGGGTCTTTACATTTGGTATCAGAGCTGAGGGTTAAACTTTAGCTCAGGAGTATAACACATTAAGTAGCTCATTAGAGATAGGGTGAAGTATACCCTAGAATGAGTAATTCTCAAATATCCGTCCGTATGCCTCAGTAAATTCTCTTGCTGTCCACTAATAGTAAGTATGAGTGCAAGAAGAGGATGAGATAGGGGACAGGGAAATACGACTATAAATAGTCAATACTGTAACAACAAGGAAGCAATCTTTTCTCTATCTATCTCTTTTGTTCAATATCTTTTCTCAATTCTTCGATAATTTCTGGTAGAACCAGGAATAAATTCGATATATTAAAATGGGACATAAACTCCAAATAAGCCAAAATTATTTGTTTGAATGAATTGGTTGTTGTGGTTGATAGGTATAATTTAGTTTCTAAACTAAAAGTTAAAATTTTTGAAATTGTATCCATATGTCTATCTATTTTTTTGGGTCCGGATATATTCTACGAATGGTTAGTTATAATTTCGAACTAACCGATGCCACTGTGTATTTCGTAGATCTGGATAACCCGAGTATTTTGTGAAGTGTTAAACAGATTCGTTCTTGTATCTGTTATTGATATTCTGATTTGGTAAGCCAAATGCAGAATAGATATTCAGTTTGATTTGATGAAATATTCTTCATCTATCTTTGTGTCTCCTTGGCAATTTCGAGGACGAAATTCTTTTAAGGGGGGAAGTCTGTAACGACCCCGGATTTTATATAAATTTAAAATGATAATTAAAAATAATTTTTGAATAAAACTGTGAAATTAATCGATTTATTGATGCGAGTTTCCCCGACCTCAAAATAAAATTTATTATAAATCATTCAAAATTTAAAAATATTGTAAATATTGTATATATGTGAATATATATGTATTTGAGCATATATGAGTAAATTTGAAATTATAAATAATATATATGTATATACATTTGATTTGAATTTAAATTGTAAATAAATGGTTTAATAATAAATAATAATAATAGATAAGTAAATTAAATGTTGGATAGTTAAACTTCAAAAGGAAATTGAAATATATATATATATATATAACATAACTTATATAGTTTGTAAAATAGGAAGTAAACATATTAGATAAAATTCTAACAACATGTAAATAAAGCAAACCAGATAAGTTTGTACACTTGCAAAATGAAGAAACATATAAATATCTTGGTATAAACAAATAAAAGAAGATAAGCACAAGCTTATAAAACAAGACAAAGTAAAATATAAACATGTACTAAGCAATTAATGCCACTATCTTTAGTACACAATATCATATATTTGCACAGCCGAAATAACAACAGCATATTTGCCACCAAAACAAACTAGGCAAAGTATGAATATGTAAGTAAAGTAGTATGCAAGGCAAGAAGGAAATAAAGATAATAATATAACCTATGTACTTAAGGGAAAAAATGGGATAAGTATGTGGGCATGGAGGGGAACATGCATTTAATGTAATCAGTACTTTAGCACAAACCAAAGTCAATTCGCAATATACAAAGGAAGATTTATATCAGCCAAAAAAAATCTCTGACCAAAACAAATAAAAATATACCAACCTGTACAAAATATTGTATACCCTGTCACTCTCTTTTCTATATGTTATAATCAACTTCATCTCAGTTTTGTTCCATTCTTAGCTATGAAACCTGAAAGTAAAATACCATTTAAATCTGAAACAAAGCATCAACTTAAAAACAAATCAAACCAGAGAGCAAGGAGGCAAGTTTCTAGCTTTCAAATTCAAGCCTGTTTCAACATAGAGGAAACTCTGTTCTTTCTCTGGAAATATGTGAGTAACTTTTCTTTTAAAACCATAAGTATATTTGAATCTGTTTTTATGCTTGATGTTTGGAATGAATACTTCAAGTTGTTGTTAACAATGTTGGTATAGATAATCAAATTGCCTGCATGTTTGAAAAAGAAATGGATGTGTATATAAGAGTTTATATCACTCTGTTAAACCCTACAGGCTTCTGTTTTAAAACAAATAATATGTGAGTAAACATATTATTTGAAAAGTTTTAAGTTTAAATTAAACAGTTCATGATGCTTTAAAAAGATAGGTTGCATATGCTTTGTATTTTGTTATATATCTGTGTGTATATATCTGTCACTCTACATATGGTCCTTCTCTGTTATGAATTACAAGGATTGATTATCATTCAAATTTGAATTTTTATCCAACTGAATCATTGTTAAGCTTTCAGTTTTTGATCAAGATAGAGATTTAACCTAGATACAAGATTTTCAGAAGCTGTTTTAAACATCTTTGGAAAGCATACTCATGTAATGCTATTTTTACTGGCAATCAAGAAATATATTGATAAATCCAATTTTTATAGAAAGCTAATGTAAGTTGATAATCTGAACGTCTATTGAAATTTAGGATTTTTAACACAAAAATGAAGATTTTTAGATTGGTATTGTATCAGCAGTTCGTTTTTGAATGAAAACTGCATTTCCACAAATTCTAGGAAATTTAATCTATTTAAAAGGTTGAGATTTAAATTGAAGCAAGTATAAACATTAGGGATGTCACAAAAATTATCAGAAAAATTATCTATTACGTGAGATTTGGATACGAGATCGAAATAGGGTTGGCAACCCAGTTTTGTTAACAAGTTTTCACGAGGAAATCTCGTCGTCGATAGTGGATTATAGGCGATCGCGAGTGGGGGGTTAGAGGCGTAGGCATGCGACGAAGTTCCGGTTGTGATCGCGAGATCGCTGGTGGACATGGGCGGCGGTGCGAGGAGATTTTGGGTTGGTTGTTTTGGTTCCAGTGGTGGTCTCATAGCTCGATTTTGATTTCTGGTACGATCGAAGCGCTGGGTGGTCGAAAACAGGTGAGAGTATCATTCGTGACTTGTTGAGTGAGGCGAGGTTCGCCAGAGCTCCGGTGATCGTTGTGCACGTGCACGCGTGTCAGTGTTGGTCTGGGTTTTGATTTTTGGCTTTAGGGAAGAAGAAAATGGCTCAAGTTCGAGCACGAGAAAACAGAGGATCGACTCGAAGAAAATTTGAATATACGTTGCTCGGGGATTTTTATGGGTTGGCTCGGGATGTTGCTCGAGTATTCCTGACGTTGGCTTGGGTTTTTATGATAACAAGTTTTAAAATTTAAACTAAGTCAAGTTTAAAACCATTTCTTAACCAATTCTTTTTAAATAATGATTGTCTAATTAAAGTTTAAATTAATTCATTTGTTAATGATAATTAATTCCAAGGTTTATTAAATAAAGATTTTTAAGGGTAATTAAGTAATGAATTAAGATAAAAAGGCTTATCTTTAACTTATTAAGGTGGATAATTAAAGGAATTATTAGTTGATTAATTAATGAAGATGATAAATTAAAGGATTAATTACTAAATTAACTAAGGATAATTAATTTATGTGATTAATTAATTTATGTAATTAATGATTAAAGGAGAATTAATTTATGATTAGATTAATTTATTTATAATTGAAAGATAATCACTCAATGAAATTAATTAAGGTTAACTAATCAATGAAATTAATCAAGGTTAACTAATAAATAATTAAAGGTTAATCAATTTATTTTTAAAAGGTTAATTAATGATTAAAGATTAGTTAATAATTAAGTTTTGTAATTTATTAATGTTAATTAACCAGGATTAATAATTCATAAGAAATAAATCTGATTTGAATTAATCAAATAATTAACTGATCTTACTTATGAATATTTGGATTTGATTGGATGATGGAAGTTTTGATATTTCCTGATCTGTGATTCTATGTGATATATTCTAATTGTGTGTGATCTGTACTGTAGTTTATTTATCTATAATTTATATATATCTGTGATCTGTGAATGAAAAGATAAGCGTTATCGTTATATCGCTTATCAACTATATTTCTGTATTTTGATCTGTGATGATTCATTGTGTTGCACTATTGTGTTAAATCCCTAGACTACACCATACACACACAAATATGGATTTTACGAGGAAATCGGTTAAGTCACAGATGATTTAAATTTAATATTTTTGAAATTGAAATTTTAATTTCAATTGATTTTTGAAATGAATTTGGATTTAATGTTAAAGCTTTTGAAATGGGGTTTTTAAGATGAAAGTTATTTTAAATAACTTGGTAAGTTTTCCAATTTAAATAATTCAATTTGAATTTGAATTCAATATTTGGAATTGAATTCAATAATTGGAATTTTGATTAAAGATATTATAAATGTGTTTTATATGAATTTAAACCACTTTTAAAATATTGGTTTGAGAATTTGAATTTAACCCAAGAACCTTAACTCGTATAAATGAATCAAATTTCCAAAATGAAAACTGTTTGTTTTCAAAAGAATAAAAGCTTTCAGATAAGAAAAGAAATTCCAGTTTAATTAAAGGAATTTCAAGTTTGAATTGAAAAATGATTTTTCTAGTTATGAATGAATTGTTTTTGAAAGCTATGAATTGAATCTGTTTGTTTTTAACAGATTTAAAATGGTGGTTTATTTAAACCATTCGAAATAAAATTGTTTTGAAAGCTATGAGTTAAATCTTTGTTTTAAAGATTTAATGAGTTAATCCAATTGAAATGGGAATAAATCTGGAAAATCTGTGAATGAATCTTTAGTTTAAAAAGATTAAAGTATGGAAATTGTTTAAACCGTTGAAGGTTGTTAAAATGAATCTTTTTGTTTAAAGATTTGAAAATGGTAATTTGTTAAACCATTTGAAAAGAAAGTTTGTAAGTTGTGACTTAACTGAAATCCCAATATCCATATATTTTTAAATATTACGCTCACTATTCGGTTTAGCCGGGAGAGGACCTTTGTGTCATATAACCCATTCCGAATAAGTGATACGTCGTATATGGATAGCATTTGAAGACCGGTGTTGAAGACCGGGTGTTTGCGAAAACGATAGGATAACCTATCGATTGTCTCTGCACTGGGTAGCTCCTGGTATAGAGATTCCCTAAGTGATGGGAAATCCGATCGGGATTTTAAATACCCGGATTTGCAAGGGCTTCTTCGGAAGTGCCTTCGGTTCTGTTCGAACCCGGAACAGACTTGTATGGTTACATGTCTGACATTACATTTTGAGATATAAAGCCGATTTCTTTCAAATACATTTATGTTGGTGGCAGAGAATTTATTCTCTTAGCTTAACACCCTTCTTTGAGACGTACGAGCTCAGAGGTTATGTAGTTGAAGGTTATCAGCGATATATTCCCAATTTGGTAATGTGGTATGCTGAGTGTTGCTGTGTGATGATCATTGTTTGACCATTTGTGATATGATCATTTGTTTGATTTTTTTTCTTTGTGATCATTACTTTGATCATCTGTTGACCCAAAGCATGGCTTTGTGCCAAAGCGTAGCTTTGTGGACGAGACCTCTTCGGACCTCACAACCCGGAAATGGTCGAAACAGGAATATGCGGCAAGGTTATGAGGGTCGCGCCCTTTAGGGTATGTCATTTCCTTCTGGAAAAGGGTGGTATCAGGTATGGAGCCCTGGTATTTAACCTATGTGGATACTCCGATCTCATTTATTGTGTGATTGTGTGTTTATCGAGGCGCCTCGGATAAAGGTCCCAAAGGACCGGGGGATGGCATAGTCGTGAGTTACCTAGTTACAGGGGTAACCCGGCCTTGTGTTGGCAGAGAGCAGTTTGTCTCTCGGGACGTCCAGCCAGAGGCGATCCCATTCGGCAGTAGGAAAGGAAGTTCCTTAGCCTGACCATTTGTTGGAAATCCAAAGAAACAATACGAGCCTTTACGATTGCAATTGTATAACCTGTCTCCTCAGGCGGCAGGTATAGCAGGCATAATATAATGGTACCTTTGCTGGCTAAGATTAATATTGTATGTTCGAAATGTTTTCTACACTATGCACTAGTAATAATATCAAAAGAGTTTTCTTTTGCGTAGTAAGCATATTTGACTAACATAAGAAGCAATCTCCTCCAAGTCTGCGTTTGCATTGTGTGTGTGGTGGGAGGTCTTATGGTAGTTTCATTTTCCAAAAGCATTGCGGGTTTCAATGTTTAAAATTCTTTTGTAGTTCGTTTAAAGATAAACTGTTTTTGTTGCTCACACCAGTCCCACGACTGACTCGGAGTTTATTGTTCCATTCCTAAACTCTGGGTGCCCACCATTTTCCACACGGGCAGTCTAGAGTTGGGTTTTTCAGATATTCAGGTTAGTAGATTATCTGGAGCTAGTCAGTCCTTGGACGACTGACCTTGCTTTCCGCTAGCTATGGATTGGAGCATTCTATTGGAGTTTGGACTCATTCTCTTTTTTAGATCATTGGAGTTATTAGTTATGTTATTTCCGTTGTAGCATTATATCATTATATCTCTGATATTGTTGTATCATATTGATATCATTGTTGTATATCATTCTGGATATTGTATTCATTTGAGTTGTATATGATATCATCTATTTCTTTATTCCGCTATGTTGTTATACTTAATGGTGTTATAAGCTCCGGAGAACCAGGTTCGGCATTTGAACCTACGGCATTTCGAGTACAAGTGAAGTACGAGTGCCGATTTTCGAAGGTCGAGTTTTTGGGTCTTTACATCTCGGGTACAATAGTAGCAGATTTTAAGTTTTTAAATAAATCAAGTTTTAAAATTTTAAAAACAACCAAGTTTGAACCATCTCCTTAAAATAAATTACTTTTAAATAAATGATGTTGATTTAAAAAGTTTGGATAAATAAGAGATGAATAAATTGTTTTAACTTGGATTAGTTAAGTTTATTTAAATTTTTTTCCTAAGTTCTCAAATGGAATTTAATTATGTTTAATTAAATATGATTAAGATAAAATGGCTTATATTAAATAATGTTTTAATTTAATTAATTAACTTAAGAGTCTTAAAGTTTATTATTAAAGGTTTATTTTATAAATGAAAGTAATTAAGGGAAATTAATTACTTAAAGGTAACTATTTAATGAAAGTAACTAAAGATAATTACTTAATTAATTAATGATTAAGGTTGATTAATCGAATGATTAAAATTGATTTGTCATTTAATTAATATAAGTGATTAGGGGTAATCACTCATGGTAATTAGTTAAGAATGATAATTAATTAAGGATAATTAATTAATATAATTTATTAATTAAGGTAATTAATTTGAGGATAATTAATTAATTAAAGGTTAATTAATGAAATTAATTATGAATAATCACTTATTGCAATTAATTAAATGGTAATTAATTAAGGATTAATTAATGTAGTTAATTAATTAAGGATAATTAATTAATTAAAGATTAATTATTTAATGATTTAAAGGTTGATTAATTTATTATTAAAGGTTAATTAATAAATGATTAAAGGTTAATTAATGAAAATGGTTTATAGTTAATTAATGATTAATTAACCAAGATTTGTAGTTTATTCATAAGTAATTAATCTGGTATAAATTAATTATAATCAAATATTAATTGATCCTACTTATGAATGTTTGGATTTTATTAAAGGCTGAATTGTTTGATATCTCTGATATATTATGCTTTGTGCTATGAATTGTTTTGGTGTGATCTGTGATGAATGTAATTTATTTATCTATGATAAATTTATATTATCTATGAATTTGTGAATGAAGATAAGTGTTATAGATTATACCGCTTATCGATATTTCTATGCTTGAATCGGTGATGATTGATGATGTTGCACTATTGTGTGTGAAACCCCTGGACTACACTATACACACACAAATATGGATTTCACGAGGAAATCGGTTGAGTCATAGATGATTTAAATTTAATGTTTTTGAAATTGAAATTTTAATTTCAATTGATTTTGGAAATGAATTTGGGTTAAATGTTAAAGCTTTTGAAAGGAGTTTTTAAGATAAAAGTTATTTTGAAAAACTTGGTGAAGTTTTTCAATATAAATAATTTAATTTGAATTTGAATTCAAAATTTGGAATTGAATTCCATGTTTGGAAATTATGGTTAAGATGTTATAAACGTGTTTATATGAATTTAAACCATTTTCAAAGTATGGTTTTGAGAATTTGAATTAACCCAAGGACTTTAACTCGTATAAATGAATCAGATTTTCCGAAATGAAAACTATTTGTTTTCGAATAATAGAAGCTTTCATATAAGGAATGAATTTCCAATTTGTGTCAAAAGAATTTCAAGTTCGAAATGAAAATGGTTTTCCGAGTTATGAATAAATCTTTGTGAAAGATTGTTGAACTTTGTTTTGAAATTGGAATGGTGTACCTTTTGTATAAAAGGTCAAAATGGAATTGTTTTGAAAGCTATCAATTAAATATTTGATTTAAATATTTAACGAGTTAATCCAATTGAAATGGAAATTGATTTGGAAAATCTATGAATAGATCTTTGTGAAACTGGGTGAACTTTGTGAGATGAATCTTTTTGTGTAAAAGATTAAAATGGTAATTGTTTAAACCATTTGAAAGAGAAGTTTTGGGTAATAAGTTGTGACTTAATTGAAATCCCAATATCCATATGTTTTTAAATATTACGCTCATTATTCGGTTTAGCCGGGAGAGGACTTTGTGTCATATAACCCATTCCGAATAGTGATACGTCATGTGTAACATCCCGCATTTTTGACCGTTCAAGTCGACAAAACATACCACACATGCCGACTCAAACAATCCAAAATACAGATAGTTATTGGGGTTAAATAAGAAAAGAAAAGAAAGAACAGAAACAAACTCAGAATCTCGCAGCGGAAGGAACAAGATATAATAATAAAATAACAGTTCATGAAGCTGTTAAATAAATAAATTTGATTATTATTATACATCATAAATCAGAGTTACATACATATCAGAGATAATACAACAATGCAGTGGAAAATATATACAGTAGTAGAATACAAATGATGTAATACCAAACTCCGTCTTCGTCCTCCAGAATAGATCTTCAACCTTATCTGAAATGCTCAGGCTGACCCGAGCGTAATGAAAAGACAAAACACTCGAGTCAGGACTAAAATATCTCATGTAAGTTAAATCGAATAAGTAAATATGAGTGTGACGGCATCGGAGATGTTTACGGGTTTTAGACACCTCCTATCCAGTGTTTAACGTGCATGCATTAACTTAAGAGATGTTCGGGATTTCCATCTCCTAAGGATCCGTTAAACTATCTACTATATAATAGAATACGCTATATACAATAATGTCTATCATAAAGTAAAATATCAAACTAGCGTTAAGCCATGGCCCATTCCACCCTTAACACATTTTTATTCCCAAAAGCATATACAAGACCGTAGTTTCCCCAAAACCAGAAGTCACCAGAGGGCAATCCATATACTAAAGGTACAAACCAAAATCGTAGTGGTCGCGAATAGGATAATCAGTATGACAAGGTACATGAGGCAATACCAACTATGATACTAGTAGTTGCGTGATCCGGACTGATGTTGGGCATAGCAGCTACTACCCCAACACCGCGAAACAACACTCCCAAAATCGAGGGGTGCACCCAAATCGAATCACAAAAGCAATAGACATGGTAACGAAGAAGTGTGTCCGCTAGAGGTGGCGAACCTCAATGGCCCGGCGCGGCTCCAGTTTTAGTTATGTCAGGGGTCATCCAATATCGTTCTCTTTCTTCAGTCAACGCATTCATCAAACCATCCACTTCATTCTGGATCAACACTCCGCGTATAATAGTTATTAAAGTTGTTTTCGGTATCGACAGAGAGTATGTCCATATCCGATCTCGGACTCTTTAATAACTACGTAATTATTACACCGATGGCTCTTTTACATTTTCAAAATCAATTCATAATTGATTATCAAAAATATCATATTCGCTTCAAAAATCAAAGCCATTTCAAAATCATCATATCTACTCAAAATATACAATTTCATTTCAAAATCATTTTCGCCTCAATATCTCATTTCAATTTCAAAATCGTCATATCTACTCAAAATATACGATTCCATTTCAAAAATCATTTTCGCCTCAATATCTCATTTCAATTTCAAAATCGTCATATCTACTCAAAATATACGATTTTATTTCAAAATCATTTTCGCCTCAATATCTCATTTCAATTTCAAAATCGTCATATCTACTCAAAATATACGATTCCATTTCAAAAATCATTTTCGCCTCAATATCTCATTTCAATTTCAAAATCGTCATATCTACTCAAAATATACGATTTTATTTCAAAATCATTTTCGCCTCAATATCTCATTTCGATTTCAAAATCATTTTTCGCCTTAATATCTCATTTCGATTTCAAAATCATTTTTCGCCTCAAAATCTCATTTCGATTTCAAAATCATTTTTCGCCTCAAATTCTCATTTCGATTTCAAAATCATTTTCGCCTCAAATTCCACAAAACGATTCACATAAACTCGAATTCCAAAATTAAAATTTAATCAAATTTCAAATCATCAATTTCAACTCGATTCAGCTTCTCAATAAACCATTTCAAATTATCAATTTCAAATACATATTTGAACCACAAAATAAACAATTTCACTTTCAATATATTTCAAAACTTTAAATATTTCACATTTCAAAACAGTTCATATATTTATATAAGAATATAAGATTCGCTTTAAAACCATTTCGTATTCAAATTAGAATATTCTTCAAATTAAACATCTGTATTAAGTAGTTTACTTAATTTCTGGAACAATTCCAATTCAATAAACTTAGATTAACATTTAGATTTCAAGAATTCATTTAAGTATTATATTCCAAATCAATTTCAGTTCAAATCTGATTCAAATCAATTTTACCTTCAAATTTAATTCAATAGTTTCAATTTAGTCCAATTCACAAATTTCTTTGAATTTCAATTAAATTCCAAATTAATTAAATCTCAATTTCAAATTAATTTTCAATTCCAAACTCAAACTTGAAATGTCATTCATATAAATTTTCTTAGAAATATTCAAAGTTCGATTAAAAGTCCAATCTTTTAAAACAAATCAACTTTCGAAAATTTACGCCGTATTTCAATTTTTTCTCTTAAAATCTAAACTTCGAATAATTAAACAAATTCATTTACCAAGTATAAATTCCAACATCTCGATCTTCAATTCAAAATAATTCAATTTCCATAAATTGGATTTTATTCTTAAAATCAATTCATTTAAATAATTTCAAAACAACTTTAAAATCATTTAATTTAACCAACCCGGTGTCCGTATATAATTTTCTAACCTATGGCCAAGTGGATAATTATTTCAATTTTAATTTCAAGGATGGATATATATCATTTCAATCCAAATAGATGTCATAGGTAAATCATTTCAACCTATTCCTTAATTTATTCGAAATGATTCAGTTTACAGTTTTATATGCAATAAACAATATACATGATGATAGCATGATATATCAAATAAATAAACAACCAATATCGACCAATTGCATCCATCACAACCAATCAACCATAAAGCCAATAACATTCACAACAATTTAATAATTATCAATATCGAGTAATATATTGCCAATTTAAATTTTAAATTTACTTAACGGTCAATTTAAATTCTATCAATTAATTCATATATCAATACAGATGATAATAAAACCTACCAACAACAGCCAATAACTTTCATATCACTTCCAAATATAAATTTAACTAACAAAAATTTATTTTAGTTAATTGTGAGCGTATAAACACTCACCTTTGATTTTTCGACGATTTAAAATCCCAATAAAGGCCCAAATTTGAACAGTCTCGGAATGCAGCCAAACCAGCTCCATAACGTCCGGAATTTCGATATGAACGCAACGGAGAAAACCGCGCGTGAATCCGAGCTCGTATGCAAAATTTATGCGGGTTAGAACATTTGACTTTTAATATAAATTAATTAATAAATAAATAAAAAGAAAGCACGTACATCTCCTCCCTAATGAACAGCACGCAAGAAACCCATCACGCACGAAAAAAAATGCACGCACGCCTATAACGTCGACCGGACGATGATCAGGATGTTCCCACGCGAGCGCCTCGTCTTGCTCCACCTACGCCAGAAGTTTCACATCACCAGTCGCCACCGTTTGCATGCAAACCGAGAAAAACCGTACAGGCTTCCAAGTCAGATCTGGGCGAATCCATGACGTAAAAGCATAGATCAACCGTATGGATTTGAAGAGCTCGCCGAGATCTACAACTTTGCTTTTGAAATTTTTTGATTTCGTTGAACGGATTGAGAGATATTAAGGAAAGAAGTTCGAGCGATTCTGGCCATTGAATAGGTGGCGGCCATGAGATAGAATTAGGGTTTCTGGATTAAAATGACAGTAAAACTGTCTTGGTTTATGTGTGTATTTATATAGGTAGGTCCAAAGTCGTCCGAACTCCAATCGAGACGTGCCGCCAGGCGTTTATAAGGTTTTACCCCCGTTCCGGACGCAATGGAACTAGTCCCAAGGCCTAATTCAATCGTATGTGGAAGATAGCTTTTTGAAGTCGATTATTTTAATTAACGACGTTAAATTTCTACGCGTTTCAAGATCGCACGACCAAACGACAAGTCTGATTGCTACGAAAATTGAAACCTTACAATAATTCACTGTTACAGATCCGATGAAACTAGTTTCGTCGAAATCCAAGACAGTTGTAAAAATGGCTATTTCTATAGTCTAATTTCAATATAAAATTCCCAATTTTAAATTATTAACTTTTAAATCAAATTTCAATTGTTCACAAATTTCATTTTTAATTTCACAGTAATTAACAATCTTTTACAATGCAGTTTTCCATTATAAATCCAGTATAAAAGATTACATTAGATTCAGCGTTCAATTATATTGTAATTCAAATTCAAGCTATTTAATTCCAATTGAATTCTTTTATTTCGATTTACACTTTCATTATTGAATCAACCATTTACTTATACATTATTATCAATAGTTTATAATTCATTTACTTTCATTTCCTTCAGCTATCATCTTATTTAAATTCACAGTAATATTAAATTACATTCATTTACGTTGATTTCAATATTATAACCTCAATATTAAATTTAACATTTTATTTATTCTTTGTTTACAATCATAACCAATTTGGTTTATAATCAAATTCAATTCATTATTTACATTCAATACAAGTTAACATCCATATTTAATTTACAAATAAGTTATTTCAGAATTCAGTTTTGTATTTTAACTTGTAATTCACATTTAACAACACAAAATTTTATTTCCTTCGGACTTTTATCCAAATTTTTTATTTTAATTCGTATTTTTAAAGTGTTAAAAATACGGGTCGTTACATCGTGAATGGATAACATTTGAAGACCGGTGTTGAAGACCGGGTATTTGCGAGAACGATAGGATAACCTACCGATTGTCTCTACACTGAGTAGCTACGGTATAGAGATTCCCTAAGTGATGGAAAATCCGATCGGGATTGTAAATACCCGGATTGCAAGGGCTTCTTCGGAAGTGCCTTCGGTTCTGTTCGAACCCGGAACAGACTTGTATGGTTGTATGTCTGACATTACACTTTGAGATATAAAGCTGATTTCTTTCAAATACATTTCTGTTTGGTGGCGAAGAATTTATTCTCTTAGCTTAACACCCTTCTCTGAGACGTATGAGCTCAGAGGTTATGTAGTTGAAGGTTATCAGTGATATACTCCCAATTTGGTAGTGTGGCATGCTAAGTGTTGCTGTGTGTTGCTGATCATTTGTTGATCAAAGCATGGCTTTTGTGAAAAGCGTAGCTTTGTGGATGAGACCTCATCGGACCTCACACTCCGGAAATGGTCAAAACAGGAAAATGCGGCAAGGTTATGAGGGTCGCTCCCTTTAGGGTATGTCATTTCCTTCTGGAAAAAGGTGGTATCATGGTATGGAGCCCAGATGCTTTACCTGTGTGGTGGCATCAATCTTATTTACTGTGTGATTGTTGCTTTGTGATCGAGGGCCCTCGGATAAAGGTCCCAAAGGACCGGGGGGTGGCATACTCGAGTAGTAGTTACCTAGTTACAGAGGTAACCCAGCCTTGTGTTGGTAGAGAGCCGGGTAGGTTCTCGGGACGTCCCTCCAGAGGCGTACCCATGTGGCAGTAGGAAGTTCCTTAGCCTGACCATTTGTTGGAAATCCAATTCCCAATACGAACCATGTACGGTTTTAGTTGTAGAACCTGCCATTTACTTATGGTGGTCACCACTGTTTATATGGTAGCTATAGTAGGCATAGTTCGGAATGTCTATGCTGGCTAAGATTAATATTATACTTTCAAAATGGCTTTCTACACTATGCACTAGTAATAATATCAAAAGAGTTTTCTCGTATTAAGCATATTTGACTATCATAAGAAGAAATCTCCTCCAAGTCTGCGATTGCATTGTGTGTGTGGTGGGAGGCCTTATGGTAGTTTCATTTTCCAAAAAGCATTTCGGATTTCAATGTTTAAAATTCTTTTGTTGTTTGTTTTAAAGATAAACTGTTTTTGTTTGCTCACACCAGTCCCACGACTGACCTGGAGTTTATTGTTCCCTTCCTAAACTCTGGGTGCCCACAATTTCCACACGGGCAGTCTAGAGTTGAGGTTTTCAAATATTCAGGTTTAGTAGATTAGTTGGAGCTAGTTCAGTTTTTGGAGTTCAGGACTGCACTTGCTTATCTTTGTGCATCGTGATGATGGTTCGAGCTTGATGTTGGAGCTGTTGGACTCATTCTCTTTTAAAGATCATTTGGAATATCACTTCTGTTGTTTCCGCTGTAACATTATTATTTGTCTCTGATATTGTTGTATCATATTGATATCATTGTTGTATATCATTCTGGATATTGTATTCATTGGAGTTGTATATGATATCATTCATTTCTTTCTTCCGCTGTGTTGTTATACTTACTGTGTTATAAGCTCCGGCAAGCCAGATTCGGCGTTTGAATCTACAGCATTCGAGTACAAGTGAAGTACGGGTGTCGATTTTCGAAGGCCGAGTCAGGATCGTTATAGAATATGACCACGAAAGTCATTCTGTTGCATTCGTGGTAGAATTCTGATCTGTTTTCATATATAATATGCTGAAAGGGAAGCTCAAACAAAGAAGTTATGAGCGTTTTAATTTTTCAGATTTAAATTAATTTAGCTAGAATTCAAATTCAAATGAGTATTTAAATTTAAGATATGAATTTCAAAAATTAACTATAGGTTCACTTGAGGGTTAAGTAATCGTTAAGTTAAACAATTTACGTTAAAAGTTAAAAAGGGAATAAAATAATTAGGCAACGGAAACAAATCAGCGCACCCCAAATAAGTGAAGAGGTCGACACCTTCGACCCCAAGCGGTAACCCTTAGCGGTCAACCGGTCTATGGAGGGGCAATCGACCTCTATTCAGGGTAGCGGCTAGGGTTTTCAGCGTTTAAACGCTACAAATTTATACGTTTTTCACCTAACTCCATCCTATGGTTCTGGTGCATTTCAACCCCTATAAATAGGACTCTATCATCTCCACTTTTTATTCATAAATATTTGAGAACTCCACGAAGCTCTGTCATTTTATCTATTCAGTTAGATTCATAAATTCTATTAGGGATTCAGGTATGGATTCCAATCCTTTTCTAATTATTCTTTTTATCTATTCTCTTCTCCTCCAACCTCTCTAAATCTAACAAAATTATATATATACCTATCCTTCGTTGTGTATGTATATCAAAAGAAGAATATCAGGAAAAGAGTTGCTTTAGTATTGCAAATCCATGCAGGAAGAGCTAAGGATAATTTGTGAGTGGAAACCTTAGTATTTCTTTTTCAATAATCGATTAGTATATGTACTTGGATTTGATTATGCCTTAGGGATTTTGGGATCGCGAAAACAAAATTGATAAAATCCCCCAAAATTCCTTTTTATTTTGAAATGTCAATTCTAGATGAAGATTCTCAATTATTTATGTTAATTTGATGGAATTTGTATTATTCTGCAATTCCTGATAATTTCATAGTCTATTCCACTTCTCCTCCTTCATTGGTTCAAATTGAGAGTTTTCAATAATGAAATAACGGTGTAGAGCACGAATCCTATTCGTAGTTTACACCACTTATTCCACATAAAATTCCTTTGTTTATTTTTTGTAAAAGAGGAGTTGAATAGAATATGAAAGCAGAATTGCAATTTCTATTGTTTAGAATATTCCATTTAATTGATGTAATAAATTGGGTTTCTATTTCTATTTACAAGTCTATTTATTGCAGTTTTGGTTATGGATATTTCATCCTTGTTATGAATATTAGGATCCATTGTTCTGGATATTAAAATCTTGGGAAATTGAAGGAAAAAGACTTGTATTAGTATTATGGTTAAAAGAATTTATATTTAATGCTAGTTTAGGGCGTATAAACCGCACGCATAGATTTTACTACGTGCAAATATATATTATTTCTATTAGCGTAATAAACGTATAACCATAGCATATAACTGCGTATTTAATTAGATAGTAATTGTCATTAATTTCCCCTTTTAGAAAGGTAATTGATATTTTGAGACGTAATACGGAAGAATCCTTATAAGGCCTTATTTATGAAACGGTGAGATGAGTATTATATATATGGAGAATATTTAAATTATGGCTAAGTCATATAAATGCAAGGTCAATAGAATTGCACGACTGATGTCTGTCATTACTTTGAGGCTACCAGCAGTTGTGTATGCTTTCTATTGATGTAAGACATCTCATATGATAAATATTTGTGATGACATGAGGTTAGTCCCAAATTCTGTAGGGTAAATCTACCCAACTAATCTAGCTACCAGTTCCTATGAATAGTCAGACTAATGTGAGATGTTATTATGAGTATGGGTATAATACGAAGGGCATGCTTCGTGGTCTTGAGGTATTAAGTGATTGTTTGAGGGCTCTCCTCTTTTCCCCAGATAGAGTATTAAATGGCCAAAGGGCTAGTTATTAGACACGATAGGTGGTATCTCGATAGGGGTTCCGCTTTGGGATAAAGTATTGAGTGACTGATTTAGAGTTCGCTTTTCCACGAAGAAGTATTAAGTGACTCAAGAGATCCCATGCGATGTCAGCTAGATAGTCACCTTTGAGGAGCCCACCTTGGGAATGGGTATGAAATGATGGGGTCTGCCTCAATTAAGGCCTTAAATGGCTAGAGTTAGCTTATTTTCCAATAAAAGGTATTAATTGGTTTGGGTACTATCTCTCGCATTATTAGATATTTATGACGTGTGATTTGGGTTATGTAATTCATAAACCTACTTCGCAAATGGATTGTATTAAGCAGTTGATTGTGGACCTGCCTCCTTTCATTATAAGAAGTATTAAATGGTTTTATGTACGCATACATATTCTTATTTTTAAATATACTGCCCAAGTACTAAAATGTAATCCTTGAGGTTTTTATTCACCAGAACATTTGTTGTTCTGACTCCCTCCTCATTACAACACAGATTAAGAACAGAGTGATGATGGTGACGATACTTAAAGGTGGAGTGGCTTAAGCTTGTGGTAATTACTATTATCTTTTACAATATATTATATTCATGTATTTGGACAAATGGTGTAATGGATCTTATGTAACAGTTTTATGATGTTTTGTATTATGACATTTCAAATGGTTTTGAAATTAATTAGTACAATTTGATATTGTATTTTATTCCATCCACTGTGAGTTTTGAAAGAATAGCTATTGCTCTGTATCATTACTTCTTTTATCAACTAATGGCCAGCCTTAGAATGGATATAAGTTTCGATGAGCCATTTCTGGTTCGAAATTTAGGCATGTTTCGAGGTGGGTTGTTACATACTAAATTTTCGTAAATATGGATTTCTGGCCTAACTCAACAAACCCTAGATTTCAACAATAAATAAGAACCTAACCCTCAAATCTTCCCACTCAAAACCCTAGCCACCACTTTGTACTTAAATTTCTTATTTCTCCTCCTCAGAAGAATCTCAACAGCAAAAAATACCTCTTTTCTCCATAAACAAATTCCCAAAAAAAAAACAAAGGAGAAATCAAATTAGAGAAATGAAAAGGGAGGAGTTATGAATCAACAACTAGGAGGAGCAAATCATCTAAGGCAAAAGGAGAATTTATACAAATAAAGTTAGTTGGTTTATCTACAAAATGCGTGTGATGGAGATAAGTGATTGATTTTCATTTATATGCCTTCTTAGTAATTAAAAGGTACAATTTTTATTCTTAGATCTATGAAGTTATTTTGAAATCACTTGGTAGATGTGAAATAACCAAATGAAATTAGCTTTAATCTTGTTGATCTAATTTTATATAACATGTTCGAGTTGAAGTTGATAAATAAGAATTAATTTGATTCGAAACTATCCTTAATCGTATAGATCTGATTTATATGATGAACTTGAAATGATAGATAGAGATAAATGAACATATCTGTTGAAGTTTATTTTGATGCGATTTGATTTACAGTAAAATACATGATAATCTATTTAAATACGTAGATAACTCTTTAAAATATATATAGGAAATTTGATGGAAAACTATGTATAAACATTAGGGAAAATCACATGGAACTATCAAAAACACTATGGAAATATACCCTGAAATCTAAGATTAAGACCGTGAATAAAACCAATAAAATAAAAATAAGCCAAGTTTATTAAAAATCTGGAAACGGTGAACTAGATGTCTGAAATGCCAATCAGACATTTGAATGCATTTTTCAGACGTTTAGTGCTATTTTCCAAATGTCTATTTTCAAACTTTTACACCCGTGATCATTTAAAGTAATATAGTTCGATTAAGATGTCTGAATTCTTTTTTAGACATCTAGAATCAAAATCAGAAGTCTGAAGACGAAATTCAAACGTCAGAACACCTAATGCATATTTTTTTAGATAGATGGTAAGACGTCCAAAATATATATTCTGACGATTGAAATATACTAGTCAGCCCAAGTTGAACCCCGACTTGGTACGGGCCAAGTAGGAAGGATCAGGGGAAACGTGTTCCTACTTTTTTATTCACGTAGAGGAATGGAGACTTGGAGCAAGCTGGAAACGTGATCACCTTAGTGAGGTCCTAGGCTCGCCTTTCATGAAGTTAGTGGATGTGGCGTTTAGCTAGGGCTGTTAAGGTAATGGTTACCGTTACCATTTCACAAATACCGTTACCATACCATTTTTACTGGTAAGCGAAAATTGCTTACCGTTACCGTTACCAATAGGCTGGTATACCAAAGACTGGTATACCGATAATCTGGTAACCGTTACACTAGTAATGGTAAATTACCGTTTGTCTAAAAAAGGTTAATAATATAAAATGTATTCATACCATAACGGTGCTTCATTATATAATTTATAGTGTTACTTAATAAAATACATAAATAAGAAAGAAGTGAAGTGTATTTAACATTATTTCACCTGGTTAATAAACTAAATTTAATCATTTGCTTGGTTCTAAATGCCTATAATAAAGCATGTTACATGAATATACATGTATTATAACTTGACTGGTAAAATTACCGTTACCGCTGGTATTGAAGAAATGTTACCGATGATTTACCATAGAAAATGGTAAATTTACCGTTACCATATCGATTAAACTGGTATACCGATTTCACTAGAAAATGGTAATCGATTGGCTGGTAATGGTATGGTAAATTTACCGTTACCATAACAGCCCTACGTTTAGCGATGCGCGATTAAATCGCAATTAGAAGCTCCTATCATTCATAGCCAACCCTAACCACCGATGGGTGGGATATGGAAAGAGGAATAACGAAGAAATCCATCATAGTATTAATTGTTAATCCTACATAGATTTAGAATCATTAATCCGCTCTAGGATGCTACTTATGTAATGATAGAGGGTGTATGTTTCATATACTAGGCGAAGGAGACTAGATTGGGATTGTTAACCCAAAGCAATAGAATTTGGAATGTTAACCCAAAGGAATATAATTGGGAATGTTAACCCAAAGAGGAAAATTCAAGATTGTTAACCTATATATATATATATATATACTTAGCATAATAAGCTAAATTTAAATTAGAGTAGACCAAACAACTATAAATAAGAATATTAAATCAATAGATAGCTATATAATAGAAATATCTTTCTATGAAATATTCAGTTGATGTGTTCCACCTGTGAGTGGTAATCTTCATAATAAAAATGGAATACTGTCAACATAGGAATAGTTAAACCATAGCAAGAAAGTAGCTACTCACTTATGTGTATAGAACACACACATTAAAGAACACCTTAGGTATAGACTATAGCTGAACTTTAACTACTTGTCCACACCATACTGCTAGTGACATAATTCATTCACTAGATATGTCTTTCCCCTTCTAATTTCCCTCTTCATCACTATTATAGGAGGATAAGCCAGTAGGTGATTGGTCCAAAGTCCAGTATATGAAGAGGAGGCATAACGCTCCAGAGTTATATTTATTTACTGTTACTCTCTATGTATTCTATTTCATACTATGTTGTTCCTATTATTAGACTTTATATATTATTGTTTATAGACATTGTGTTATGGGCTATGTTTGTTTTGAGATAGCTTTATGGTTTGGTTTGTTATGTATTTATATTTTATTCCTTCCATTGCGAGAACTAAAAGTGTAGAATTTCTTTAATGTGTATCTATCTCTGTGCCTTGTAATTTTTTTAAAAACCCAACGACTCTTACTTCTTGGCATGAGGTGAGTTCAAACTCCACTTTGGGTCTTGGACCAGTTTGCCCGAGGGTGCGGGTTGTTACCACTACCCCCTTTTCTTATATGTTTCTAATGTAGTTGAAATCACTTAAAAGTGACTATGGGTGAAAAATCATAATTGCATTCTCTTCTAAGTTATCCCAGAGTTTGATTCTCAAATAATCCAAATTATGAGCATATACAAAGGTACAAACACACACCTCCTACCCAATATTAGTTAGATGAAAAGATATGTGTCGGTCACTTATTAATTCATGCTTCTAGATCTCACTATTCACCAAGATAAGATCCTACACTTCCAACAACAATCAGTCCCATTATATCTACTCTATACTTAGAGATCATCTTCTTTATTTCAATTATCTTACTAGGGATAAGAAGATGCTTGATATTCCAGCTAAGTATGGTTATTTGGATTGGATTGGGTTTGGGTTGTTTTTTTCATGTTTCTTAGTTTCCTCCCTCACACTACCTCCACATTTTGCTCTATATCAAACCATCTTTATTCTTCTGAACTAATAGATCTTTATTGACTGAGTATGCTTTTTTCCTTCCTTTGGTAGTCATTTTATATGTCTATTACTATGCCGCCATCTCTTAACTAGGTTCACGATTATTTGTTCGGTCCTAATTATTGATTGAGCTCATTGGGGAGTTTGCCATCAGTTGCTCTTGTTCAGTTACCATGAGAACCTACAAGCATTTAAACTCATTAACTTTGCTTCTTTCATCTCATTACCACTTGAACTTGCAATAATATTATTAAAAATAAGGTTTTGTGGAAAAGGACCCGCATTTTTCAACTCGTGGTCTAGTGATGACACTTCCCTATTTGGAGTTGTCGGTACAAACTGGGCTTGCCCTTGAGATGGAATTGCTCCTTCTGGGTTAGGAGTTAATGTGGCTTCTATGCTTGGAGTTTCTCCTCCATTATTGTTCCCTTTTGAGGTTGAAGCAATACCATCCACTAATTTTCTCTTATTTGTCCCCTCCACCACACTATCTGAGGAATGTTTCTGAAAATCACCCGCTACTATGACTTTCTCATTCACCATATTCTCAGCTTCCATATCTATAACAGTCATCTAAATCAGAGGTTCATCTTCTTTCTCTACCTTACCTTCCTTGTGTGTAGTCTCTTGTCCTTTTATTGTTGATTTGTCTTCTTGTTCTAAGTATAACATCTTCTTGGTTAGTTCCAATTGATAGATTGATGCTTTGATTTGCATTATTGAATCGACGTTCTCCAGAATTGGATCTTCTCTTAGCTATTTTCTTTTCATTCAAGTTTATCCATGTTTATTTTTCTTTCTCCTCTATAGAACATGCATCTTTCCCCTCAGATAAACACCTATCCCCTTCACTCTCTACTACTCTTTGTGCCTATGCACCCATCGACTTATCTATGTTCCCATCCTTCCTCTTCATCTCCTCACCTGGATTATCCTCCTCTTGGCCAACTTTTAAATCTTCTCCTTCAACAAACTCTTCTCCCACTATAGCGGTTTCATCAACCTAGATATTACTTTGTTGCTTAGGCACCCAACTATTTACCAAAAGGAGTTTGAGTCCTAATATAGCCAAAGTTGATAAAAATACAACATCGCGGAGTGGGGTTCTCATATTCAACCTCTTGTTTATATACCCATTCATCTTCTATAGCTCCCTTATTAAGTGAAGGAAAGCCTACTTTTGCTTCCATATCGACCAACACTCTTGCAAACAAGATTCCACTCTTAGATCGCGTTGCCTCATCCAGCTTGATATGGGTACCTAGTATGCTGACAAGCACTCCTATGGCTTTGGGATGTTAGTTCCTGAGATGATGTTTTTGATGACAACAACCTTAGGAAGAGTTCATTCAAATTGAAAGATATGATTTCAACTTCAAAACCTCTTGAGTTACTTCATTTAGATATGTTTGGTCCATCTCAAATTCAGTCAATAAATCATAGTAAATATGTTTTTGTAATTGAAGATGGTTATTCTAGATTTACATGGATAATTTTTCTGAAACATAAAAGCGATGCTTTTGTTATTTAAAACTTTTGCAAAAAGAATTCAAAATCAACTTTCTTTAAAAATCAAAACTATTCGTAGTGATCACGGTGGAAAATTTAAAAATGAAAATTTTGAGAATTTCTGTAATAAAAAAGGAATAGCTCATAATTTTTCTTTTCCAAGAACTCCACAACAAAATGGAATGGTAGAGCGTAAAAATAGGACGATTCAAGAGTGTGCAAGAACTATGCTTTCAGATAGTAAATTACTAAGAAAGTTTTGGGTTGAACCAGCCGCTACAGCTTGTTAGATTTTGAATAGGATTTTAATTAGACCTCTAACCAATAAAACACCATATGAACTTCTTTTCAATAAGAAACCAAAGGTATCTTATTTTAAAGTTTTGGAAGTAAATGCTTTATTCTAAATACAAAGGACAATTTGGATAAATTTGATCCTAAATCTGACAAAGGAATCTTTATCGGATATTCTAATAGAAGTAAAGCATATAGAGTTTTCAATTTAAAAACTAACACCATTGAAGAAACAATGCATGTATCTTTTGATGAAAATTTCAAAGATTTTGTTCAAAGAAATGATGAAGATGATTTTATTACTTTAAATAATGAATCAAATGAAAAAAATTGATAAACTGTCCATCATAATAAAAGGATCAGGCTTTTAAAAGATCATCCTATAGAAAATATACTAGGAAATATTGAATCGATTGTTAGAACTAGAAATCAACTAAACAAGATGAGTAATGTAGCTTTTATATCAACTTTTGAACCCAAAATCCAAAGGAAGCATCATTTGATGATTCATGGATTCTTGCTATGCAAGAAGAACTGAATCAATTCACCAGAAATGATGTATAGAAACTTGTTCCTAGACCTAAGGACAAAACTATAATAGGAACTAAATGGGTTTATAAAAATAAAATGAATGAATAAGGTGAGGTCATTAGAAATAAAGCTCGGTTAGTCGTGCAAGGTTGTTGTCAAGAAGAAGGAATAGACTTTGATGAAACCTTTGCACCCATAGCAAGATTAGAAGCCATTAGAATTCTACTTGCTTTTGCAAACCACAAAAATTTGAAATGGATGTCAAAAGTGCCTTTTTAAATGGTTTTGTTAAAGAGGATGTTTATGTTGAACAACCTCCACTTTTTGAAGACGAAAAGTTTCCAAATCATGTTTACAAATTAAAGAAAGCTTTATATGGTCTGAAACAAGCTCCTAAAGCATGGTATGATAGACTAAGATCTTACCTATTACAATCAAATTTTGAAGTTGGTAGAGTAGATAATACTCTTTTTATTAAAAGAAACAAAAATGATATCAAATTAGTACAGATTTATGTAGATGATATCATTTTTGGATCAATAAACAATGAAATGAACAATGAGTTTTCTGAAATAATGACAAAAGAGTTTGAGATGAGTCATATGGGTGAACTTACTTTCTTTTTAGGATTGCAAATAAAACAATTAGATAGTGGTATTTTCATTAGTCAAGAAAAGTATGCTAGGGATCTAGTTAGTAAGTTTGGTATGACCACTGCGAGTGGAAAATCCACTCCTATGGCAACCAATGAAGCCTTAAATAAAGAAGACATGTCAACAGATGTTGATCAAAAACTATACAGGGGAATGATTGGATCGCTACTCTATATAACTACGAGTATGCCTGATATCATGCATAGTGTCCGTCTCTATGCAAGATACCAATCTCAACCCAAAGAAATCCATTTAAAAGCTGTTAAACGTATCCTAAGATATGTTAAACACACTTTAGACTCTGACCTATTTTACCCAAAAAATGATTCATTTGATTTAATCTCATATTGTGATGCTGATTATGCTGGTTGTAAATTAGACCAAAAAAGTACAAGTGGAACTTGTCACTTTTTAAGACATTCTCTAGTTTCCTGGTTTAGTAAAAAGCAAAATACTGTCTCACTAACAACAACTGAAGAAGAATATATCTTTGCTGCTTTGGCTTGTTCTCAAGTTATCTATATGCAGGAGACCCTAAAGGATTTTGGATTAAATATTTCACAATCACCAATTTATTGTGACAATACAAGTGCAATAAATTTATCCAAAAATCCTACTCATCATGCCAGAAGCAAACATATTGGTATCAGACATCATTTTCTCAGAGATAATATAAGTAGAGAGATTAATTCTCTTGAATTTATCAACACTGAGAATCAAATAGCTGATATTCTGACCAAACCCTTGAATCAATCAACCTTTACTAAATTAAGAAGAGAACTAGGTATTTGTTCTATAACTGAGATATAGAATATAGATATAGTAACATATATATTAAATAAATAGAGAAAAACAAAATTGTCAAAATTTCCAAAGTGATGTCGACATGCCCCTATGCTCCATGTCGACATACAACGGTCAGATTTGAAAATTTGATTTTCCCTCTAAAATTAGTTTGGTGGTTATATAATAATAATATTTCGAATTCATTTGTCTTCTCACTTCATTTTCTTTGTAATAAACTTCTGAAAATACAAAGAAATGGCCTCCTCTTCTAAATCAAACCAAAATGCAACCATTTCCTTCCCTTCTCCTAATTCTGGTCCATTCCAACGTACTACATTGGCTTGAGTAATGAAGATCGAGGAAATTATGAAGGATTCTCTACAAATGCTGACTAAATTACAAGTCATGCAAATAAGGATGGCAAAGGAACAAGAGAAACTGGGCAAGTTTCTTAGAAATTTGCAAAAATTTCTAATGAATAATCATGCAGACCCAATTGTGATTGAAGATGATTCCTCTAACATACGTATTCATAATCCATTAGAGGATGACGAAGAAGAAGAAGAGGAAGAAGCGCAAATGGACAAGGACGAAAATGTTGTTTGCATTGGAGAAGTCTGTTTTGACAAAAATGGTAATTTGGTCGAACAACATGGAAACTTTTGTCTCCATTACCCTAATTATTCGTTTCACAAGTCACCTGTAACAACCAGGATTTTTGTAATTTCAATTATCGTCAAAATGACAATTTAATTCAGTTGATAATTGTTATTGGAATTCAAATCGAATTTGTAATGTGAAAATTGTTTGATTGCAATTGAGATTTATTCGAGTTAAAATTCTTTAATAAAATTTCTAATCATTGTATGGGGATTTTAAATCAAATTTGAAATTCTTTTTAGTATTGGCAAAATTCCCTATTATATAATTGATTAAGTAAAATGGGTAAAATGTTATCGGGCTTTAAATATTATTCATTTGACCCACATTTTCAATCGAGTGTTGATATCTACCCAAGAAAACCCTACTTCCCTGATTCATTCGACAACCCAAAACAAAGTAAACGAAAAAAAAAATGGCGGCTTTGTTCTCTCGATTCGTTCCTCTTTGCGAAATTAGGGCTTTCGTCCTTGATCCAATTTAGGGCTTTCGATTCGGTGATTAGTCGCGTGTAGCCTTGATTGAGTGTTGCTCACTTCGGCTGCTTCGAACTGATGGATTTCGACTTCGAATTGGGTTTCGCGTAATTGGAGACTGACGATGTTGAGTATCTCGTTCGAAAATTTTGTGACCGCCGTGCTCGTCTTCGCTTCGAAAAGGTGAGTGATTTCATTTTTCACTCACATCTTATTCGACTTAGTAATATGTTATGCGTTTGATTGGTTTCGCCGTTGGTGATTTCTGTCTTGTTTTGACTTAGTTCGATTTCTAGTTTACCTGGGTTACACGGTTTTGAATTTGTGATTTTGTTCAACTTGATTTTTCGGCTGTTCATTTGGGTTTCGATGTTGATGATTTATCCTGGTCAATCCATTTTGTTTTAATACTGGGATTAATCTCTGACTTGTTGATTTCGGCCACCTTACTGGGTTGCTTCAAAATGTATACACTTTGATAATCAAGTTGTATTTTTTTTACATTGAGCCTTGACTTTAATCTGTTTCTTCGACATTGAACTGGTTTTGGGAAATTCCTGATGGAGTGTGTTCATAGTAGTTTCATTTTGTTCATAAGCATTATATTTTAATTGTTGTTGAGGTTGGCTTCAGTCTTGTATCACCCGTATCTGCCTTTGCTCGACCATTCGTGTCTGCAGTTGCTCGATCCAATTGCACAGTTGCATGGACTTATAATTTTAATGTTGCAGATGTTTCTTGATTTCTGGCCCTAAAAACACAAGTCTATATATATATTATAAAATGTTCAGTAATCAACCATCTCACTGCACTGGTCTTGCAACACTTTTGTGTCCACTATTGCATTAAGTTGCATCTGCTTTGTTATTTTCATGTACATGCCTTGTCTTGTGTACATGCTGAGTTTTGTTAACCTTACTAGTGCGCTGGTTGGTTCACATTTAATCCACTTGCTTACTTGTGCCTCTTGTAGTGTTACTGTTGCCTTGAACTGCTGCCATCATGTTCACGTGCATTTTCTATTTAAGTTTGCAATCTCCGGTTTCATATAGTTGTTACTGTTGCCTTCATGTTCATGACATTAGTTTGCATCATTCACAACCGCATATATGTTGTGTGGTCATGCCTGTGACCATTAATGTGTTGCATTGGGTAGTACTACACTGTGTTCATTTGTCTGCGCCTGCCTTGTTCACTTTGGGCTTTGACTTCACCATTACCTAACTTTGGCACTGTCTACGTGTAAATGCATCGAAGGCTGGGTATATGTTTGGCCACTGGGTACATTGTTTAGTTTTATATCCTTGCATGTTAAGTTTATACAGGTGTGATCGAACATTCATGTTACCCAAAATTGTAGTATGCATTGACACTATGGGTAATGAAGGTTGCTTATTCAAGTCATATATGTGTTCTTGTAATTGTTGCTACTCTAATCGGGTCAGCATTGTGCCTGCAGTCTTGTTTTTCTGGGCTTGATTTTGGGGTATTTGCATTTTTTAGTTTCATTTTGTTGACTCGGTTTCAATACCGTTTCATGTACATTGTTCCGAGTTAAATTTGCATCAGTAATCTAGTTGGTCGGCAGTTCCTTGTGCCATCCATAATTCATTTTGTTTAGGGTGTATTTATTATTTTCTGCCTCATGTTGGGCCGCCTTTGCCTGTGCATGTTTGTCATCTGATTTGGAATATCCTAATTCTGCTGTCCACCTGAGTTGATCATAAGTGATACTTTCATTTATGTCTCCATGTATGCTTGCCTAGTCTGATACATTCTGAAGTTGCATTTATGGATCTATACCTATGTTGTCCCTTATAAGTTCATAGTGGGTTGTGCCTTTGACCCTGGACATGGGTCTGCTACATTATATAGTGGCCTTACTTGGGCATTTTGATGTTGTGAGTCGCCGAGTCAGTTTGAAATTTTTACTGAGTTAATCTTCAGTTTCATGTCGCCTTGACTTTGGTCGTTGCATTGAGTTGAGTCTTGATGGCCATGACTTGACCTTTACATATTGTTTGTTTTTCAAATTTTACTTGAGTTGAATCCGGTATTTCGGGTTTGACCTTGTGCTCGTTTATGAGCCTTCATAGAATCCTTGTGTATTTCATCATTGTAGTGGCGAGGCAGTACACGCGTGCGTGTACTGCAGCCCTATCAGACTTGACAGTTTTTAATTGATGTTTCGATTTGTTGAATTGTTTCGTTGGTTAATTTCAGTATTTTGGAGTTGTATTCTGATTTGGATTGCCGATTTATTGTTTAACACTATTTAGTGTTATATATGTCGTTATCCAATTCTCGTATCGAGAGTTGGATATACGAGATTTCTGTGACTGTCGTCTATTTGACTATCTGATTATTATTGCTACTATGCACTAATAACTGAGTTTGAATTAGACTGACCCGTGTATTATTTTCTTTTGAATTTAATACTCGGGTCAGACCCGAGTTATTTCAGGTTGTAGATTTTCTTCTTTGAGTTGCTGTTCAGGATTTGAAGACTTTTCACATCTTCTGAAGTTGTCAGTGTCATTTTGTAGTAGTCGTGTCGTTGTATAGAACGATATGTATTCATGTATATTAGTTGATAATGTACTTGTATATATAACTTCTAGAGTCGACAGTTGTAGTTGTATCATATGTATTGTGTCAACTATGTATTAACTGACATCAGTTATATATATATGAGACTTTTATTTTTATCTGTGTTCCGCATTTATATTATCTATGTTGTTGTTATATCTAATGTCCTAAACTATTATGAACTATCGTAGTTCGTTTTATATTGATAATTGGATATGTCGATGGGAGTAAATAAACAATAGATGAAAAATAAAAAGTATATACTACTCCTATCGAGATAACCAATATTAGTGTAAGGCAAATTACGGATGGTCGCTCCTATCCAGCCTTATTCTTCGTAATAATAGACAGTATTTCTTTTAATACTCTTTGTTATTATGAGCATAGAGGTGGGGCGTCACAGTTGGTATCAGAGCTTGGGGTTTATGGACATAATATAAAACTTAACTCGGATGGAACATATGTTACAACTATTGGTCGATGTTTTATTTGTGCTTGAGTCAAAACTAAAGTTTTGAAATTTGGATGAAATTTTTAAATAACTTTATTTAAAAATAATAGTGAAATTGTGTTCTGATGATTTGATTGATTTGTGTTCTGTTTATCAGAGTGCGCAGCGGAAACAGTGAAACTGTCCTCGCTGAGTACAACTGATAATCTTTTTGATTTAAAAATCAAAATACGAAATTGATATGAATTTCATTTGTTGTTTACATAGCTGTAATTATTTTGTTTCTTTGAGAATTTCGAATCCGAATTGAGGATTCGAAGAAATTACAGTTATGTGATTTTTGTTGAAATTTCCGCTGACTTTCTTTTGTACTAATCATATATTGATTAGATTTATGCTGTTTTGAATTATCTTTATTGAAGATACCTTCGAATGATTTCTTTGTTCATTTTGTAGTACGTGCAAAATTTGAATTGCACGTTATTGCATTTATTTTACGTTGAACCGATGCTTGGTTGTGAAACGTATTTTGTTGCCGTTATTTTTATAACGGGATTTTACGCCAAAGCTATATTTTGAGGCACGGTGTTTTGTGGCATTTTGATGAATGAAAATTCTCTGATATTACATTTTGCTGTAAATTGTTTTGATATGATTTTGACGTTTCAAAATTACTGTCGTTTTGGCTTCAGTAACCGTCAAATTTTAAAAGTGGATTTTCAAGCGGTTATTCCGCAATGCTGTTTTGTGACCGTTTTTATGGTATTTTGAGAAGTACGATTTCCTTACCGAAATTGTTACTGATTTACTGTTTTAATCACGTGATTGGAAAATTGTTTTATAAAATTTTAGCAGTTTGCGTTTTCAAAAGGATGAGAAAGCGACTTAAACAATTCAGCAAAATCGAGGATTATGACCCCTTTCTTTTACTGTTTCGCTTAACTCCGGACTTGTTCAGTTGAGAATGCGAATTGTTATTTTTACAAAATAAATAAAATTGTTTTCAGAAATTTAACAGTTTACGCTTTCAAAAGAATGAGGAAGCGATTTAAACGTTTCAGCAAAATCGAGGACTATGACCCCTTTCTTTTACTGATTCGCTTAATTCCGGACTTGTCCGTTTGAGAATGTAAAGTGTATTTTTACAAAATACACAATTTTGCACTTTCAAGGAAACGATGAAGAGATTTAAACGATTTAGCAAAAGTGCGGAGTATGGAACCACACTTTTACTATTTCGGTTAATTCCGGACTCGTTAATTGAATATCTACTGTTTTGATGATTTTGATGAATTTTGCACTTTCAAGGAAACGATGAAGAGAATCAAACGATTTAGTAAAACACGTGGTATGGGACATGTGCGTTTGCTATTTCGGTTAATTCCGGACTCGTTAATTGAAATATTTGATGATTTCGTGTGCTTTCGAGCCACTTTGTTGGACCTTCGGGTCATTTGTTGGACCTTCGGGTCATTTGTTGGACCTTCGGGTCAAATACCAGTACTAGACCTTCGGGTCATTTGTTGGGCGCCAAAAATTTTGTTGAGTACTTGGTAGGCTTCGGCCATTTGTTGATGCACGTGCGGCGAATTAAAAACTCGCCATCTGATGGGATCGATCCAAGCTTTTATGTTGATTTTCTAGTCTTCTTAATTGATTTCTAGATATTTGTTGCATCCAATTATCTGCAGGTAATTGGATATTTGTTGATATGAGTTCTGATTATCGTTTTTGATAATCAGATATTTGTTGTTTCTAATTATCGCTTGTGATAATTAGATATTTGTTGATATGTGTTCTGATTATCGTTTTTGATAATCAGATATTTGTTGTTTCTAATTATCGCTTGTGATAATTAGATATTTGTTGATATGAGTTCTGATTATCGTTTTTGATAATCAGATATTTGTTGTTTCTAATTATCGCTTGTGATAATTAGATATTTGTTGATATGAGTTCTGATTATCGTTTTTGATAATCAGATATTTGTTGTTTCTAATTATCGCTTGTGATAATTGGATATTTGTTGATATGAGTTCTGATTATCGTTTTTGATAATCAGATATTTGTTGTTTCTAATTATCGCTTGTGATAATTAGATATTTGTTGATATGAGTTCTGATTATCGTTTTTGATAATCAGATATTTGTTGTTTCTAATTATCGCTTGTGATAATTAGATATTTGTTGATATGAGTTCTGATTATCGTTTTTGATAATCAGATATTTGTTGTTTCTAATTATCGCTTGTGATAATTAGATATTTGTTGATATGAGTTCTGATTATCGTTTTTGATAATCAGATATTTGTTGTTTCTAATTATCGCTTGAGATAATTAAATATTTGTTGATTTTAGATTTAATTATCGCTTGAGATAATTAAATATTTGTTGATTTAAGATTTAATTATCGCTCTAGATAATTAAATATTTTTTGATTTGAGATTTAATTATCGCTTTAGATAATTAAATATTTGTTGCTTTGAGATTTAATTATCGCTTTGGATAATTAAATATTTGCTGATTTGAAATTTGATTATCGCTTTTGATAATCAAATATTTGTTGAATTTGAAATTTGATTATCACTTGAGATAATCAAATATTTGTTGAATTTGAAATTTGATTATCGTTTTTGATAATCAAATATTTGTTGAATTTGAAATTTGATTATCGATTGTGATAATCGAATATTTGTTGAATTTGAAATTTGGTTATCGTTATTGATAATCGAATATTTGTTGAATTTGAAATTTGGTTATCGTTATTGATAATCGAATATTTGTTGAATTTGAAATTTGATTATCTTTTTTGATAATCGAATATTTGTTGAATTTGAAATTCGATTATCGATTGTGAAAATCGAATAATTGTTAAAATTGAAACTTGGTTACCGTTTGTGGTAATTAAATATTTGTTGATTTGTTTTCTGGCTATCGTTTGGATAATTAGATGTTTGCTGATTTTATTGATATGAGATTTTCTAGTTTCTTATTGATTCTAGATTACGTTGATTGTATTGAATATTGCTGATGTTTGCATTTATTCAGCTTTGCTGTTTTTGATTATCTATTGATAATTAGGCTTTGTTGAGAATTTGTAAATTTCTTTTATTGAAATTGAAAGATTTCTTTGGTGTTTGCGTTTTGACTTTTATTTTCTAGCTTAACCAGTTTAGGTTAGAAAATTTATTGTTAATGACGACCTTAATTACGAAAATTGCGGGGACGCAATTTTTATAAGGAGGGGAGTCTGTAACAACCGGGATTTTTGTAATTTCAATTATCGTCAAAATGACAATTTAATTCAGTTGATAATTGTTATTGGAATTCAAATCGAATTTGTAATGTGAAAATTGTTTGATTGCAATTGAGATTTATTCGAGTTAAAATTCTTTAATAAAATTTATAATCATTGTATGGGGATTTTAAATCAAATTTGAAATTCTTTTTAGTATTGGCAAAATTCCCTATTATATAATTGATTAAGTAAAATGGGTAAAATGTTATCGGGCTTTAAATATTATTCATTTGACCCACATTTTCAATCGAGTGTTGATATCTACCCAAGAAAACCCTACTTCCCTGATTCATTCGACAACCCAAAATAAAGTAAACGAAAAAAAAATGGCGGCTTTGTTCTCTCGATTCGTTCCTCTTTGCGAAATTAGGGCTTTCGTCCTTGATCCAATTTAGGGCTTTCGATTCGGTGATTAGTCGCGTGTAGCCTTGATTGAGTGTTGCTCACTTCGGCTGCTTCGAACTGATGGATTTCGACTTCGAATTGGGTTTCGCGTAATTGGAGACTGACGATGTTGAGTATCTCGTTCGAAAATTTTGTGACCGCCGTGCTCGTCTTCGCTTCGAAAAGGTGAGTGATTTCATTTTTCACTCACATCTTATTCGACTTAGTAATATGTTATGCGTTTGATTGGTTTCGCCGTTGGTGATTTCTGTCTTGTTTTGACTTAGTTCGATTTCTAGTTTACCTGGGTTACACGGTTTTGAATTTGTGATTTTGTTCAACTTGATTTTTCGGCTGTTCATTTGGGTTTCGATGTTGATGATTTATCCTGGTCAATCCATTTTGTTTTAATACTGGGATTAATCTCTGACTTGTTGATTTCGGCCACCTTACTGGGTTGCTTCAAAATGTATACACTTTGATAATCAAGTTGTATTTTTTTTACATTGAGCCTTGACTTTAATCTGTTTCTTCGACATTGAACTGGTTTTGGGAAATTCCTGATGGAGTATGTTCATAGTAGTTTCATTTTGTTCATAAGCATTATATTTTAATTGTTGTTGAGGTTGGCTTCAGTCTTGTATCACCCGTATCTGCCTTTGCTCGACCATTCGTGTCTGCAGTTGCTCGATCCAATTGCACAGTTGCATGGACTTATAATTTTAATGTTGCAGATGTTTCTTGATTTCTGGCCCTAAAAACACAAGTCTATATATATATTATAAAATGTTCAGTAATCAACCATCTCACTGCACTGGTCTTGCAACACTTTTGTGTCCACTATTGCATTAAGTTGCATCTGCTTTGTTATTTTCATGTACATGCCTTGTCTTGTGTACATGCTGAGTTTTGTTAACCTTACTAGTGCGCTGGTTGGTTCACATTTAATCCACTTGCTTACTTGTGCCTCTTGTAGTGTTACTGTTGCCTTGAACTGCTGCCATCATGTTCACGTGCATTTTCTATTTAAGTTTGCAATCTCCGGTTTCATATAGTTGTTACTGTTGCCTTCATGTTCATGACATTAGTTTGCATCATTCACAACCGCATATATGTTGTATGGTCATGCCTGTGACCATTAATGTGTTGCATTGGGTAGTACTACACTGTGTTCATTTGTCTGCGCCTACCTTGTTCACTTTGGGCTTTGACTTCACCATTACCTAACTTTGGCACTGTCTACGTGTAAATGCATCGAAGGCTGGGTATATGTTTAGCCACTGGGTACATTGTTTAGTTTTATATCCTTGCATGTTAAGTTTATACAGGTGTGATCGAACATTCATGTTACCCAAAACTGTAGTATGCATTGACACTATGGGTAATGAAGGTTGCTTATTCAAGTCATATATGTGTTCTTGTAATTGTTGCTACTCTAATCGGGTCAGCATTGTGCCTGCAGTCTTGTTTTTCTGGGCTTGATTTTGGGGTATTTGCATTTTTTAGTTTCATTTTGTTGACTCGGTTTCAATACCGTTTCATGTACATTGTTCCGAGTTAAATTTGCATCAGTAATCTAGTTGGTCGGCAGTTCCTTGTGCCATCCATAATTCATTTTGTTTAGGGTGTATTTATTATTTTCTGCCTCATGCTGGGCCGCCTTTGCCTGTGCATGTTTGTCATCTGATTTGGAATATCCTAATTCTGCTGTCCACCTGAGTTGATCATAAGTGATACTTTCATTTATGTCTCCATGTATGCTTGCCTAGTCTGATACATTCTGAAGTTGCATTTATGGATCTATACCTATGTTGTCCCTTATAAGTTCATAGTGGGTTGTGCCTTTGACCCTGGACATGGGTCTGCTACATTATATAGTGGCCTTACTTGGGCATTTTGATGTTGTGAGTCGCCGAGTCAGTTTGAAATTTTTACTGAGTTAATCTTCAGTTTCATGTCGCCTTGACTTTGGTCGTTGCATTGAGTTGAGTCTTGATGGCCATGACTTGACCTTTACATATTGTTTGTTTTTCAAATTTTACTTGAGTTGAATCCGGTATTTCGGGTTTGACCTTGTGCTCGTTTATGAGCCTTCATAGAATCCTTGTGTATTTCATCATTGTAGTGGCGAGGCAGTACACGCGTGCGTGTACTGCAGCCCTATCAGACTTGACAGTTTTTAATTGATGTTTCGATTTGTTGAATTGTTTCGTTGGTTAATTTCAGTATTTTGGAGTTGTATTCTGATTTGGATTGCCGATTTATTGTTTAACACTATTTAGTGTTATATATGTCGTTATCCAATTCTCGTATCGAGAGTTGGATATACGAGATTTCTGTGACTGTCGTCTATTTGACTATCTGATTATTATTGCTACTATGCACTAATAACTGAGTTTGAATTAGACTGACCCGTGTATTATTTTCTTTTGAATTTAATACTCGGGTCAGACCCGAGTTATTTCAGGTTGTAGATTTTCTTCTTTGAGTTGCTGTTCAGGATTTGAAGACTTTTCACATCTTCTGAAGTTGTCAGTGTCATTTTGTAGTAGTCGTGTCGTTGTATAGAACGATATGTATTCATGTATATTAGTTGATAATGTACTTGTATATATAACTTCTAGAGTCGACAGTTGTAGTTGTATCATATGTATTGTGTCAACTATGTATTAACTGACATCAGTTATATATATATGAGACTTTTATTTTTATCTGTGTTCCGCATTTATATTATCTATGTTGTTGTTATATCTAATGTCCTAAACTATTATGAACTATCGTAGTTCGTTTTATATTGATAATTGGATATGTCGATGGGAGTAAATAAACAATAGATGAAAAATAAAAAGTATATACTACTCCTATCGAGATAACCAATATTAGTGTAAGGCAAATTACGGATGGTCGCTCCTATCCAGCCTTATTTTTCGTAATAATAGACAGTATTTCTTTTAATACTCTTTGTTATTATGAGCATAGAGGTGGGGCGTCACATCACCAATTGTCAAGGACTCTCGTTAGATTGTTATTATATTAATATTTTTATATTTTGTGTACTTGTATATATTTGTGTCTATGTTTCATATATATGTCTAATGTAACATAATATATAATAAAATTAGATTTATGTTTCGCTTATTATACTTCGTTATTAGCATTTAGTTCCATAGAATTAGTTTAAGGGGGAGTTATGTAGTTTAGACTTAGTTTTTGTTAATGGCAAAGGGGGAGAATTATAAAATAGGATAGTTAGGCTGTTAGTTAGGCTTAGATTAAGGAGGAGTTGTTGGAATAAGGGGAGTCAGAGTAGAATCAGAGTTTGGTGGAGTATATTTTATAAACATAGGTTGTCATCATCATAAAGGGGGAGATTGTTAGTTCCTGAGATGATGGTTTTGATGACAACAACCTTAGGACTTGTTATAAAATATAAATACTAATATATTTGTCTAGATATATGTATATGCAAGATATATATATATATGCAGGTACTGAGAATGAAGACTGTACAGTATAGAGATTCAAGACTGACGAATTCAGGATTGTAGAAATCAAGACTGAAGACTCGTGAGTATCAAGATTATCAAGAGTTCAAGAGTTTAAGATATCAAGATAAGTAATAGAGTCTAGATTTATGTTAAAACTTCATATAACACTAAAATCTTTATTCGGATTTTAATTATGGAATGGAATTCACCTTCTCGCTTTAATAGTGGGATGGAACCCACGATCTCTTTAGTGGGATGGAACCCACGACTTCTCTAGTGGAATGGAATCCACAAAAATTTTAAAATGACTTATTTTTAGATTTTTTCAAAACTATCTTTTTAAAAAGACATCTCTCTCGGTTTAAATATTTTAGCCTTAATTAAAAAACTATTTTTAATCGTATTAATTTCAAAATCATCTCTTGTTTTTAAACTATCTCCTGGTTTTAATGTTTTAGTTCTAATCTCAAATTATTTATATATTTAGTTTTTATTACTTTTATATTTTGTAAGATCACTTTCCAAAGGTTTTTATAATCATAAAGTATATTCAAAATAGTTTACAAAGTTCTAAGATTGTTTCAACAAACTTTAGAAAGAAAATGTCTTTTAAAACAAGAATCAATTTTCAAAAAATACTAGGGGATGTCGACATGCCTATACCCCCCATGTCGACATGGTAGCCGTAGATTTTAAAATTAGAATTTTTAAAAGAAGTGCTTATTCGTCATAACCTTTCACGAATGGACATGACTGTTGTTCTCCTATATATACCAGTTGTTTTCATCGAATTTTAAGTTAGTTTTTCTTCATTTCTTCACTCCTTCTCCATTCAAATATTCTCTTATATTTCAAACGCTTTAACAAAATTCTACCGAAATCCTAAGTGAATCAAACTCGATCGTCTCTAGTTTGATTCTTTACTACTCTCTCTCAAAGATCTCAGTGCTATTAAGAGTTATAGGATCATTTGTAATCAAAGATCGAAAGATCGAAGTTTATCGAGTCTCTCTCTATCAAAGTGTGATTGGAAAAGGTGTGTTTGTGGCCCATAAATCAATTGGGTGTGATTGTAGCCCGTAAATTAATTAGGTGATCTTGTAGCCTGGTTAAATCAAGAGGGTTTGCCCTGGACTCGGAGACAGGAGGGTGTATCTCGTGGCCTTGAAATCGAGGTTGTAATATCGACATTATATTTGAAAAGAAATCTGCACAAGAAATTATGTGGGACTAGATGTAGGGTAACTCCGAACCAGTATAAAATTCTGGTGTGTTCTTTCCTTTACTGCTTTTATTTACTATTTGCATTTGTGTTTGGTTCTGTGATTGTCTCTGTGTTTGTGAATTGCATCTATTTGGGTTTAATTTGAACAGATTTCAAAAGGATTCATAAAATTAATTAAACACTATTCACCCCACCTCTAGTGTTAATTCTGCCTTAAGATCCGTAATCCGCATTTCCTACATGGGATCCCAAAGCTTAAAGCCAAGACCAGGAAGCCTAACCCACACTGGCATGGAACCAAGCAGGTCCTTATCTGACTTCATGTCCGGCCTAAGAAATTTCATCACTATATGGTATTTATCGAAGATTCATGGCTCCTCATCCAAAATTTTCATACAGTCTTTCACTTTTAAAGCTCACTATAGAAAAGCCATTCACCCTTGCTTGTAATATGAACTCCTCACTAGCCTTCCACATCTGTTTCATGTAAGCTTCTAAACTTTTATAGTATGGTCTAGGACCAACTACATACATGATAATCCAATTCCCCCAATTACCCTCAGCTTTCGTCAGAGCTTCATTAGGCAAGGAAGCTATCATCTTACGTTTTTCAGTAATTGGCTTGATAAGTGGAAGTTCGTTGATAATAGTGCTATTAATCTTCATAGCTTGACCTTTCACTACATCAAAGTACAACACTCTTTTCATGTCCTCCACCACCTTAAATTTATAGTTTTCTCTTCTTGTTCTAGAAAATTGTACCTTAGGTTTTCCTCTAGGCCTCCCTCTACCAAAACCTGAAGAACTAGGGTTTCCAACCTTTGGCTTTGCTACACTTTTTATCACCCTTTTGTCTCCCATCGGATTATTATCTCTACCCATTCGAAATTTCGTGTTTGTATGGTTAGCAGTACCGGATCTACCTTCCTCTACTACCTTATTCCCTTTTCTTCTTGCCATCTCCTCCCAACCGTCCACCGACTTCCACTCCTCCCCTGAGCCTGATTTATACATGATAGATCTAAGAAAAAAGGATTAATAATTAAGAAGAAGAGAATGGAGAGATTACAAGAGAATGGTGGCTAGGGTTTTCCGAGATGTTGCCATTAAAGTCCGGATGTTATATAGTTTTAGCTTTAATGCTTTAATTATTTATACTGTAACTTAAAATTATTTACATACTATAACTCTAATTTGAATTTAATTTAGTTTGTTATAATTTATAGAAACTCACATTCATAGCAAGATAATAAATGGTATATACTAACCTAAGACATTTATGCGAATGAAAACATAGAGTTTATCTATATAACCATTGTGATTTATGGTTATAAAATGGGCGACAATATCACGACTATCTCCTTAATATATTCATGTGTTTTAATAAAGATACATGAATACATACATATATACATGTATACACACACATATATATACACATATACATACATATATATATATTGATCACACACACACATATATATTATATATGTATGTATTTATGTATGTACGTACATTTATATGAATGTATGTATATGCATTAATATTTATTTTCAGCAATACTAGAATATTTATAATTTTTTTATTATTTTGGCTATAAAAAAATTGTTTTTATTAATAATTTTGGCTATAATTACGTATGAAATTTTTTGTTAAATAAATTTTATATACATACATATACACATTTAAACCTAGATATTTACATATTTCATAGTTTGGTTCATATGTATGTATGTATATGTATATGTGTGTGTATTTACAAACACACACACACACACACACATATATATATATATATAATATTTTGAGATATTATAAAGTTTGAAATTTAAAATTTGAATTTGGCCAATTCAAATATATTACTATATTAACATATATTGATATATCTATGTGTGTATAATATCATTTTTTAAGCCGAAAAGGATTTTTAAACCTAAAAGAATATATTTTTTTGCCAATAATATTATGTATATACAAACATATATATATATTTGAATAAAATATATTTTTTATATAAACTGAGACTTTTTTAAGAAATATATAGTATAAATATTAATATGCATATACAATTATAAATATATGTATGTACGTATGTGTGTATATATGTATGTGTGAGTATATATATGTTTGTTTATTTTAGATATATATATTATATATATATAATTTTTTATGGCTAAAAATAAAAATTGAACATATAAATATAAAATAACTGTGACGACCCTGAATTTTTGACATTTGAAATCAGACTATTTAATTGATTTTAAATATCTGGAAGTTAGTTTAATTTGAAATTCAGATATCAAAATGAATTTGGCAATTTAATTATTGAATTTAATTTATTGAAAGTTGGGTAAATTATTGAATCTTCAGTTTTAAGCCTGTTAAAAATATTTTCAAGGCTTAGAAAATTTGTATTAATAATACTGAAGGTGATAGAAATTTTGAAATTTAATTTGACAGTGTTTTGTTCAGTTTTAAAATTTCATCGTTTAAATTGATATTTAAAAATAGTCTTCCAGGGCACAGTCTCGGAATTCGACGAAACCAGTCCCATTGGATCCGTAATATTGTATTTTTATCGGATTTCAATTTTCGTGGGGATTGGAGTTGTGGTGTGATCGTACGATAGATAAACGCGCTGAAATTTTATATCGAATTTAATATTATAACTGGTCCAAAAAGCTATCTTGTCCATACGATCAAATTTGGACTCGAAACCTTTTCCATTGCGTTCGGAATAGGGGTATAACCTTATAAACGCCTAGCGGCACACCTCGATAGGAGGTCAATATTTTAGACTGCTTAAATCGAGTCATTTGAAAATTTAAAATTAATATATATTGTCATATTTAAGCATTTCATTTCAGCTGAAATTCCATCAAATCAAATGAGCGATGTGTACGTGATCCTTATCCTCTTCCTCAGTTCAAACATTTCGAAAGAAAAAAATATCCATCGTTCTAAATCAAACAATGGCCGCATTCCTCTATTTTTTTCGAAATCGAAATCAAAACAAAATTCATTTATTCTCAAATCAAAACAGTTCGAAATGGCGACCGAGTTTTCACGATACTCTTCTTTCTTCTATTCGCTTAACAGTCGAAGCCATTGTCCCTTCATTTCATATCGTGAGTACGATTTGGTTGTAGCCGCATTCGAATTTGAGGGATTCCCGAGCTCGAGTTTGAGCTTTAGAAACTTGGCGAGGCGCGTCAACTTGGGGGTTAGAATCGCGAAGTGATGGCCGAGTTCATGTCGAAGAGAGCGAGTCGTTCGTGGTCGCGAGGAGCGTGGGTAGGCATGCGATGGCGGCGGCTTTGAAGTAGGGCTCAGTGACGTGAGTTTTGGGCAAGAAGGATTTGGTCTTTGCAGCCTGGACCGAGTCGTTTGTCAGTTGATGTCGATTTCATGTTTGAACACGATTTTTACAGTAAGGTATTTACCTTTTTAATTTTTCAATTTAATTTAAATATGGAAATATATAATGTTTCTATACAGTAGATATATATACACAATTTCTGGTATAAAAGGTAGACATATATATATATATATAAATGTCGGTAGAAAAACTTATGCAGTAATAATAAATATGCAGTAAGGTATTTATTTATTTAGTTTTTGAATTGATAAATGTATATATATATTTAGACAAGATTCATATACGCATTTTAAATCTACCAGTATTTTAAAATAATATATATATATTAATGATTAATTTGTTAAATAAACTGATTTAATTTATTTATGATACAAAAGGTTTTAAAAAGGGAAAATTTATTAAAATCAAATTATTAGTTTAAACTAATTATTAGTTAAGTCAAATTTTAAAATGGAAATTTAATTGTTCGATTTATTCGAATATTAATAAATTGTATAATGTTTATACAAGGTCTAAAATGGAGAAAATAAGCCGGAATGGAAATGAGTTGGAATGGACTGCAAATTAAAATCAAAGGTGAGATCTTCTCACTCACTTGGTTTGTTTGTTGAATTTAAATAGTTGAATTTAAATTCTAGATGTGTTTGGATGAATTGGATAATTTATCTATTGATGATATTAGATATAGTAGGATATATATATATATATATATTTGGAGTGATTGATTTCCCGCATTATATAGCGGATGAGACCCTATGCGCCGCATAATAGCAGATGATATTTTATAAATCCCATATACCGCGATATTCCACCTCGAAGTGGAATTGGTATTTAATTGTTGTGCTAACATCTATGGATGCAAGGAAACAGGTAGGAGGGATCCAACTGGATTCCTCAAATTGTATGAATTTGTTTCATATGTTGTGTGATGATTTATTGATAATCTGTGAATGATTATATTTGTGATTGAATTCGTTGAAGGCTATAATTTAGCCGAATATATTTTTGGTATCGTTGGATACCAGAAATAAATAAAATTGGATTTTTTTGAAATTAAAGTAGGAAATTTCAAGTAAATCCCGTTTGAAAGAATTGGGAGAATTTAAAAGAAGGAATTTAAAAGCATAAAGTTGATTTTTGAAATCTTATCGAATTATTTCCAAAATATGGGAAAAGATATTAATAAATGGGTTTTGAATAATATTGTTTAAAAGTTGAAGAATTTATTGAAGATGGAATTTTAAATAATTTGGAAAGAATAAAGGGATTTATTTAAAAGGTGATAAATTTCTAGAAATCAATTTGATAATTGATTTAGTATTTGAGAATAAATCTTTGGAAAATGAATATGAAAATTTATTTGGTGTTGGATGAAAATGGATTTTGTGTTGAAATAAATTTGGAAATAGATTTGGTATTTGAAATAAATGGAAGAATCAATTTGAAATTTGATTTGGTGTTGAAATAAATTTAGAAATCAATTTGAAATTTGATTTGGGGGTGGAAAGTGAATATTTGAAAAATCGTATATAAGTGGATATTTGAAAATTTAAATTCACAGTGGAAATAAATAATATCGGGAATTTTATTCCGCGAGTGAAAAGTGATTTGAAATTGGTTTTCAAAATGATGAAGTGTGGAAAATATATATCTTGCAAAGATATTTTGAAATTTAATAATTTGGGAAAATTATTTAAATTGATTGATTGTTGTGAATGTTGTTGATAGTTACATAACCGACTATCAATATTTGCCTTTGAAATGGCATTTAAATTTGTTTTTAAAACAAGCCTCACTATTCGGTTTAGCCGGGAGAGGACTTTGTGTCATATAACCCATTCCGAACAGTGATACGACGTAAATGGATAGCATTTGAAGATCGGTGTTGAAGACCGGGCGTTTGCGAGAACGATAGGATAACCTATCGATTGTCTCTGCACCGAGTAGCTATGGTATAGAGATTCCCTATGTGATGGGAAGTCCGATCGGGATTGTGAATACCCGGATTGCAAGGGCTTCTTTGGAAGTGCCTTCGATTTTGTTCGAACCCGGAACAGACTTATATGGATGTATGTCTGACATTACACTTTGAGATATAAAGCAGATTTCTTTCAAATACATTTCTGTTTGGTGGCGGAGAATTTATTCTCTTAGCTTAACACCCTTCTCTGAGACGTACGAGCTCAGAGGTTATGTAGTTGAAGGTTATCAGTGATATACTCCCAATTTGGTAGTGTGGCATGCTAAGTGCTGTTGTGTGTTGATGATCATTTGTGATCAAAGCATGGCTTTCGTGTAAAGCGTAGCTTTGTGGACGAGACCTCATCGGACCTCACACCCCGGAAATGGTCGAAACAGGAAAGATGCGGCAAGGTTATGAGGGTCGCTCCCTTTAGGGTATGTCACTTCCTTTTGGAAAAAGGTGGTATCATGGTATGGAGCCCGGATATTTTACCTGTGTGGTTGCTCCAATCTCATTTACTGTGTGATTGTTGCTTTGTGATCGAGGGCCCTCGGATAAAGGTCGCAAACGACCGGGGGTGGCATACTCGTGTAGTAGTTACCTAGTTATAGAGGTAACCCGGCCTTGTGTTGGCAGAGGGCTGGTTAAGTTCTCGGGACGTCCCTCCAGAGGCGTACCCATGTGGCATAGGAAGTTCCTTAGCTTGACCATTCATTGGAAATCCAAAGAAACAATACGAGCCCTTTACGATTGCAATTTGTATAACCTGTCACCTCAGGTGGCAGCTATAGTAGGCATAGTATAATGGTACCTATGCTGGCTAAGATTAATATTATACTTTCGAAATGTTTTCCACACTAGACATTAATGATAATATTAAAAAGATTTTGCGTATCAAGCATGTTTGGCTATCATAAGGAGAAATCTCCTCCAATTCTGCATTTGCATTGTGTGTGTAGCAGGAGGCCTTATGGTAGTTTCATTTTCCAAAAGCATTGCGAAATTCTTTTATTTTCTTTGTGAAAATAACTGTTTTTAAGATCTCACACCAGTCCCACGACTGACCTGGAGTTTATTGTTCCCTTTCTAAACTCTGGGTGCCCATAATTTTCCACACGGGCAGCCTAGAGTCAGGATATCAGGTCATTCTGGAATTCAGAAGTTGTTGTGGAGATTTGGAGGCGAGTTGGATGGCGAGACGTAGCACTTATACTAGTATTATTCCGCTGTGTATTCTGTTATGTGGACAAGTTTATATAACTGTCCAGTGTTGTGTGTTGTTGTTGTAAACTCTGATGATGTATTGTATAAACTGATATAGTTCTTTGTTATAAAGATTATCCATTCATATATTATATATTGTTCCACTGCGAACGTGACATTCTGATATTGTTTCTGTTTATTTTTCTTTCTTCTTCTACCTCTTCTTTTTAACTCTAATGATTCGGTTTTTCGGCATTCGATTGTGCGGCATTTGATACAGTGGACGTATTAATGTCGACTTTCGAGCGTCGAAAGATCGTATCGTTACAAAGTGGTATCAGAACAATTGGTTAATCGACAACCCTCGCTCTATTGGGTGTTACTCATTAGAGATAGAGTCAGTAGTACTCTAGAATGAGTGTGAGTGTAATAATAGATATGAGCGCGTATTTGTTAGTGAATACAAAATTTGTTTCATATTGTGTTGACTTATCGGTTGATTGTTTATAGATTCTGGTCGGTGCAGTTTGGCCAACTGTAATCGATAGGGGTTTCTAAACTCTTAAACAAGATAAACCGGTACAGTATTGTTTTTAAATAGGGTAAATGAAATAATTTTACCCAAAAATATTATTGTATAGAAAAGAAATCATTCCGTAAATTATTATAGTATATGGATGCTTGGTTGTTAGGAAGTGATAATATTGAATTATTATCATTGTTATATGGAAATGGAATAAGATTCAAATTGAAAGGGAAATGAATTCATATGGAATTTGAAATCCAGTTTAAATATAAGTGGTTATTAACCAAAATGGTGAATTAGAAGTAAATATGGAAATTGTGAAATGGTAATTGTGAATAAGTGAATGAACAAATGAGGTTACATTTGTAAATAAATGAATTGGAAGTGAAAAATGGAATGAGATTTGATTTGAATCAAGTTGAATAAAAATCCAAACTTGGAAAAAATAAAATAAAATGGATTGAATTCAAGTAAACTAACTTGATAATTTATTAATTCATGAAATAATGAATTGGAAGTTGAATTAGTTAAATTAAAATTGAGTTGTGAGCTAAATTTGGAAAAGGTTTGAATTTGCATATAATTCAGGATGAATTGAATATGGAATGCAAATTGAATAGAATGGAATCAATTGGAAAAGAAATGGAATTAAAATAAATTGAGTTGGTATCAATTTAAATTAGTAATAAACTAGAATGGATATTCTATTAAGGGAATATCGTTGAATTTGCATGTAAATGGTTGTCGTTTGACGCAAACGAAGTTATATAAAATTCTATGAGTTATTAAAAGAAAATAAAAATTGATTTTTGTATCAATTGAAATAGATATGAGTTTGTTCTGTTTAAAAATGAATAGAATGTAAGAAAGTGAGTTGTAAATCACTTGAATTGAATAGAAATGATGTGTGATATAGTTGTAAGAAATTTAATTTGTATCGAAACCATATAAATTGCTTATGGGAATTATTTTGAGTGCATTGCTTATGAAATTTATGTATTTGCTATTGAATTAAGTGAAATGTAAATAAATTTCCTATATATGTCACTTACATGTTAAATTGAGTAAGTACAAGTATAGGGGGCCCCTTTGGCTGGATTTGAGCGCGCAAATAGCTAAAAATAATGAGCCGCTTTGCTTTAAATGCTAAATAAAGGTACGCCTACGCGATAAAAATAGGAAATATGAACTGTTTTTTTTTCCGACCGTGTGGGTCGATGTATATATATTTATATCTCTTGTCAAATTGCAAAAGCTCCTCTGTACAAAGGAGACTCTGCCAAAATTTTTTGAAAATTTTGGCAGTTAGAAAAAATTTGGAATTTCTTAAAATTTCAGTAACGACAAATGATTTAAAATTTGCAAGCAAATAGAATTGAAAATTGAAGTATTGGGATTCATTTTGAATCGAATTCAAGTAAAAATTGAAATGAAAATCAGAATGAAAATTTGGAAATAAAGGTATTGAGATTGGAAATGAATTAGTAAATTGAAGTAAATTGATTTTATATGGAATTGGAATCCAATTTGAATAGAAGTAAATTAAAACCAAGTGGTATAGTGAAGGTAATAATATAAGGATATACAAAGTGCCTATATTGAATTTAAGAAATAAAGAATGAAATTCTTAAGTAAATGGGTATTAGGAATCAAATAAGTAAATTTGGACATTGTTGTTAAGTAAAGTGTACAAGGATTATAAAGGCTATAGGAAAATGGAATTGGGATTTTGATTGCAGAAGATAAATTGGAATTTGCTCGGCAAAGGTATATATTTAAATTTCTGTATGAAATTTGATTGGGTTTTTGATCTAGCCATTTGGCGTTTTGTTTTCTTTTGGAATTTGGGAGTCCGTAGGGACATTTTGTAGTTGTACCGAGCTAGCCGCGCAAAGGAGACGCTGGCAAAAATTTTCAAAATTTTAAGGAGTTAGAAAAAAATTTGAGAAAATTTTGATAATTCAAAATTTGGTTTCGAATTTAAATTTGGATTGTTGAGTAAGTAACATTGTTTGAACTTATGAATAAGTTTGGAAAGTTATAAAAAAGATTAGTGTGTCTTAATAAAAGATTATTCTGGAAAGTTGTTTAAAACTATTTGGATTTGAGAAAATAGTAAACGGGTTGAGGATCATTCTTCTTAACTTGTAATTTCGGGACGAAATTCTTTTAAGGGGGGAAGAATGTGACGACCATGAATTTTTGACATTTGAAATCAGAATATTTAATTGATTTTAAATATCTAGAAGTTAGTTTAATTTGAAATTCAGATATCAGAATGAATTTGGCAATTTAATTATTGAATTTAATTTATTGAAAGTTGGGTAAATTATTGAATCTTCAGTTTTAAGCCTGTTAAAAATATTTTCAAGGCTTAGAAAATTTGTATTAATAATACTAAAGGTGATAGAAATTTTGAAATTTAATTTGACAGTGTTTTGTTCAGTTTTGAAATTTAATTTGACGATGCAATGGCGACCCTCTAAGAAAATTGGCCGAAGCTTTCTTCGTCTTCTCAATCTTCAATCTCTCAAGATCTTCGAAAGTCCTCATCGTCATCTCTCCTCAATCGCAGTACTTTTCCTTTTTCATATGCTCAAGCCGTAAAGAATAGAACCTCATATCAAGGAGCATTTTCTCGAAATTTTAAATCGAATTGGATTGACCTCAGAAAGGGAAGGAAATTCTGTTACAGATGTGGAGACTTAAATCATTTTGCTTCTAATTGTCGCGACCCAGTTAGATGTTTCTCTTGTGGTAAATTTGGGCATAAGAGTAAAGATTGTGAGATTGGACCGAAATCTTCTGATAATTCTAATTTGAAAACCATAGATGTTTTACACGATGACTCTGTTGTATGCGGAGAGATCTTTTATGTTGCTTCTAAACCAGAGATGAAAGATGAGTTAGTAGTGGTTGCTTCAGATGTTTTGAAGTCTGACAAGTTGGAGAATATTTGTTGCTCTAAGCCTAACTCCACATCTTCGAAGAGAGGAAAGTGTAAGCGATCGGTAGCTTCTAGTGGTTCAGTTCGTCGAAGTGCTAGAATCCAATTCTGTCAGTCTTCTCCTATAGGTGAGTTACCTGGATCGAGTGCCACGAGTGGCACTTCGTATCCAGGATCAGGTATGAGTCCTACTTTGGGTAGTACATTTTCTACTTATGCTTTAGGTAGTCTTTCTTCTGCTGAGTTTAGTCAGCTAGCTCGTGAAACATCTTTTATTTTTACTGATATTGAGTTAGATAGGGAGTATATTAAATGTAAGGAATTAGAGAGGGCTAGTTCAGTTCATATATGAGGATCATGAGTTGGAACATTAGAGGTTTAAATGATGTAAACAAATGTGATAAGGTTAGAGTATTTTTTAAAGACTACTCTATAGATATTGCTTTACTTCAAGAAACTAAAACTGACTGTCCTGATGTTCGTTTCTTAAGAAGATTAGGTGGTTATCACTTTAGAAAGTGGGTCTTTTTACCTTCCGTTGGCACTTCAGGGGGATTAATGATAGGTTGGAGAAATAGTTGTTTTAAATTTCTTCAATGTATTGTTAAGCAACATTCACTTCATGTTATTCTTATTAATCTTTCTGACAATTCTTTATTAAATATTTCTAATGTTTACGGGCCTAATTCTAAAATTAATCGGAGATTTTTATGGAATGAATGCCTAGAATTTAGATCCCTGGCCCCGGGTTCTTGGATTATGGGGGGTGATTTTAATGTTACGCGTTTCATTGGTGAGCGTTTTCCTAGGGAAGGGGATTACTCTGCTATGGAGGAATTCGACCAATTTATTTTTAACTCTAATTTGATTGAAATTCCTCTCTCTAATTGGGAGTATACTTGGAGTAACGCTAGAGAGTCTCCTTCCATGGCTCTTCTTGATAGATTTTTTGTTAGTGATGAAATTGAGGACAAATTTCCTATCTATAGAGTCAATGGCTTACCATATACCTTTTCTGACCATTGTCCTATTATCCTTTCTTGTGATTATCATAGAGTTATCATGAACAATTATAAATTTGAAAAGATGTGGCTTTTAGAACCTAACTTTGTAAACCTAGTTATTTGTAAATGGAATTCTTTGAGTTTCCATAATTTCAGAAATAAGGAAAATTCTGCTAAATCTTTTATTTCTAAACTTAGAGATCTTAGGATATTTCTCAAAAATTGGAACAAAAATGTATTTGGCAATTTAAAAATAAAAAAAGATAATATTCTTAATGAAATGCTTAAAATAAACAAGATAGAAGAATCTAGACCTCTTAATCTAGGTTCACGTAATGTTCTTTCTAATTTAAAAGATGAATTAAATTCTATTTTAGAAAAAGAGGAGGTGATGTGGAAGCAGCGCTCCAGAATTCAATGGATTAACGAAGGTGATAATAATACCAAATTTTTTCATAATATTGCTAAGGGTAGGAAATGTTCTAATACAATTAACTCTATATTTGTTAATAATATAGAGTTTGATGATCAAGGAGACCTTAACAAGGCTTTTACTGACTATTATAAGAATATTTTTGGTTCTAAAATCAAACATAGAATCAATGTTAGATGGACAGATCTGTATCCATTGGATTCTATTGTTGATTTATCAGAGTTAGATAATTCTTTTACTGAAGAGGAAATTAGGAAAGCAATTAATGATATGCCAAGTGATAAATCACCAAGACCTGATGGGTTTCCTATATTATTTTACAAAACTTTTTGGGATATTTTAAAATTTGACTTAATTAATTTGTTTAATGATTTTTATAATGGTAATTTGCAACTAGGGAGATTTAATTTCGCAAATGTTATTTTGCTGCATAAAAAAGTAGGAGCAAACAACTTAAAAGATTTTAGACCTATTTCTTTGATTAACTGTTCAGTAAAAATCATTTCTAAAGTTCTTGCTAATAGACTTAGTACAAAAATTAATGATTTAATTGATTGTTCACAATCGGCTTTTATTAAAAGGAGAAATATTACTGATGGAGTGGCTGCTGTTCAAGAATATATTAATTACTGTTGTAAAAACAATATAACCTGTGCGATTTTAAAACTTGATTTTGCTAAAGCTTTTGATTCAGTAGATTGGGATTTTCTTGTAGATATTTTTCATGCTAGAGGTTTTGGTCATAGATGGATTAGTTGGATTTTGACTTTGCTTAAAACTGGAAATTCTAGTATTATGGTTAATGGTATACTAGGTAATAAAATTCAGTCAAAGAGAGGTTTAAGGCAAGGGGGTCCCTTATCACCTTTGTTGTTTAACTTAGCCGCTGATGTTTTTGCTAAAATCATTAAAAGAGTAGTGGATAATGGATCTCTAGGAAGTATTGGAAATGACATATCGCGTAATGGTATATCGGTTACTTTTTTCTTGATTTTAAATACTCGTGTCTAATTTACCAATGATATCCAATCATATAATTTAAAATCATTTTATATTTTGCATTTTCACTTTCCAATATCTACTTTACTTAAGCCCGTATGATGTACATATATCATCCGTATGCAATATCAAATCTGATCGCTCACTCGATCACACAGTTTCACTTCCAAATTAGTATCGTTCACACAACTCTCTAGTGCGGATTCAGATTTGGTTCCTTGATCAGAAACCGTTATTCTCCTTGAATTAATTTTAATTCAATTCTCAATTTTAAACCATTTCGATTTGTATAAATTCGAGTTCGATTTTCAAAGATATCGATTAAAATCACTGGATTCAAATTAAACTTCAATTTTCGAATTAAGATTCTAAACATAAAACAAATTCCATTCTTGAATCCAAATCTATATATCCAATTAAATTACCTTTACTTAGCAAAATTTCAAAGTTCGAATGAAATTCCAAATCCTTTTAAAACAAATCAATTTTTGAAATTCAAATCATATCTCGATTATAACTTCAAAACCTCACCTAAATTATTTAAACAATTTCCCTTTAACAAATTTAAATTTCAACATTCAGGGCTCAAGTGCAAAATTAACTTGAATTCCATAAATTCGATTTTTATTTCTTTTAAATCAAAATCATTTAAATAAATTTCAAATCGAAAATTTTAAAACCATTTCATTTAACCAATCCGGTGTCCGTATATAATTCTCTATCCTATAGCCAAGTGATCAGTTATTTCAATTTAATTTCAGGGGTGGATATATATCATTTCAATCCAAAATAAATGTCATAGGTATATATCATTTCAACCTATTTCTTAATTTATTCGAAATAATTCAATTTACAGTTTTATATACTGTAAAATAATTTACCAAGTAATAACAGGATATATAAAAATAAATAAACATCCAATCATCCAAATACCAATCAATTGGCATCCATCGCAATCAATCATACAAACAGACAATATAATTCAGAACAATTTCATAGTTATTAATATCGATTATTTTACTGGCAATTCAATTCCAATTTCAAATTTGACTGTCAATTTTAATTTTTAACAATTAATTCAAATGATACTTTAGAGGACAATTTATCAAACAACAATCAATAAATTCATATCACTTCGTAATTTCAAATTTAACTAGCATAAAATATTCTAGTACTCGCAAGCGTTATAAAACACTCACCTTGAGTTTTCAATTTCAAATCAAATCGAACGACGTTCGATTTAACCTAAAAGTTTTACTAGCTCCAAACGACTCCAAATCAGTTCTAGAATGCAGTGCTCCTCGCTATAATCCCATCGTCACTTGTTTCGCCATAATCGGACCTCGTATGGAAGAGTTATTTAATTTTTAAGTTCATCGATTAAATATAAATTAAATTAAAACTCAAATTAATTTTTTTAAGTTAAAACCCATACCCCTACAATCGGCTCTAGGCCCAAACACATCTTTCTTCCCCAATGCCATTTCCCTATGCAAGCAAGACTCCATAGCCGCTACCCCTTGTACACGCACACCCCACAATGACCAATACTCACCTAAACTCGAATCCGACAACTCCAACACACCACTCTTCGAACGAGCAACCAAATGGGCACCACGACCTCAACCCTGATGCCACCTAGACGAATGCGACTTGACCACGCCTATACGTCCACCCCCAAGTCGCATGACCTCCCAAGAAATCGAATACCACCAAAACTCGACCACGCGTGCGCCTATACCACCCAAGCTCAACTCCGCCCTCCATTCCATCGATCAACGCCTAAATCTACAGAACCATCAAACCCTAGCCTCGAACCAAGCTCTAACAAAATGTCGAGCTCCTCAAACAACTCCCACACCTCCCAAAACGCCTATCAAATCGAAGCTTAGGCAAAAACATGAATTTTGAACTTCATTGAGTGGAAATCGAGTTATTGATTTTTTTTTTGAAATCACTTTGTTTTTTTCTTTTTGTTTACTATGCTCGGCCGTGACATTTAAAGGGAGAAAAGAGGGAAGCGTACAGTAGAAGGAACGATCACATCTGATTGGATAGAATATACGGCTGGATTGACTTAAAACAATTTAAAATAATATTATTTAATTTCAAATAACTCGTTTAAAGCAGCTCAAAATTTCGAACCCCTATCGAGACATGCCGCTAGGCATTCATAATGTTATACCCCTATTCCGAATACAATGGAACAAGTTTCAAGTCCTAATTCGATCGTATGGAGAAAATAGCTTTTTGGACCTAATTAAAATATTAAATTTTCGATATTAAATTCAACGCGTTTCTATCCCGTATGACCAAATGATAACTCCAAAAACTACGAAGTTTGAAATCCGATAATGATACACTATTACAGATCCAATGGAACTGGTTTCGTTGAAATCTGAGACTGTGCCCCGGATCGCTATTTTTACTCGTTAATTTAAACGAGTTATTTTAAAAATCGAGTAAATCACTTTTATATTCAATTTAAAAGTTCTATTACCTTCATTCTTATGAATATAAATTTAATAAGCCTTTAAACTATTTTTTCCAAATAAAAATCCAAGATTTAAATTATTTTCACGATTTCAAATATTTAATTCAACAATTAAATTATCAATAAATCATTATATTTGAAATTCAACCTATTAAATTGATAAAATTTTACTTTCCAATATTTAAAATCAATTAAATAAACAATTTCAAATAACCCAAAATTCTAAGTCGTTACATTAGCATGTTTGGGTTTATGGGCACATAAAGATATGTGGAGAATGCCAACGCATCATAAATTGACAATGGTCGAGCAAGGAAATGAAGTGGAGAAGGTGGTGACCTTGAGTTGCAATAAGGAATGATACGGTGATGGATGATACTCATGAGAGATGACCATGCTAGGGTTAATATTAAAGGAGATGACATAATTACATACAAGTCATTTTTATTTATTAAATTTACATTTTAATCCTGCTATTTTCAAATATTTGCAACTCTCACATATGAACTTCTTTTAAAGTGCAACTTGCATCATTGGTTCATATTTAATTTCTGAACATATAAGCATCATCTCAAAAAAGTATTTTAAATCTGTTAAACACAAGAGATTAAACTTTATAATATTAATTAGTTATTCAAATAATTATATATTAGCACTGTTAATTAGAAACTAGTATAGTAGGATTATTTAGTTTACTTAGACAGCTACTGTTTAGATTAGAACAAATTATAAAGTGTTTATATTTTAAATATTTTACATATTTGTCAATGTATTATATATACATGTTACATGGTTAGAAATCCCACCAACCATATATGTAAAACATGTTTATTCATGTTTATAGAACATATGACATTCAGTATGCATTTACATATGTACACACATATATATTGATCGAATTACATTTATTTATTGACTATATATTTATTCAAAATTAAATCAAAATAAAATTATTACAAACTTAAATACGTTTATATACATTTAACAATAGCTACGATTCAATGTTAACTTTAATTATTCATAACTGCACATTTAAAGACCTAATGTGTAACGACCCGTAAATAATTTGGAATAAAAGAATTAAATTTGTGGAATAAAATATGAGCATAATAAGTGTAATAAACTTAATAATAATTTGGAATAAAAGAATTAAATTTGTCGAATAAAATATGAGCATAATAAATGATTATACAAATTGATGATTTAGAAATCGTTAATTGAGGATGACTAGATAATAAGATAATGAATTTAGAAATAGATAGATTGATTTAACTTAAGTAAACTCAAAGGGATTTAACCAAATGGTTAAATATTAATTAAATTAAATTGAAATTTATATGGTTTAAATTAATTGTTTTACTTGTATTCAAATCGATTTTCTTTCTGGTTGTTTCTATTCACTTGGCTCCTTCCTTTTCGGGGACGAAAAGTTTTGAGTGGGGGAGAGTGTAACGACCCGTAAATTTTAACCGGTTTTTAATAACGTAATTAGTTGAAATTTTGTGAATTTTAAACGAGAAAAAATTGAAATAAAAATTTATTATTTGGAATACGTCTAGTTAAACATAGCAACTGGTAAATTTTCGTCCGAAAATATGAAAGTTTATTTCATATGCAGAGAAGAACAACATCTAAACATGCACAGTGAATACATATGCATTTATACACATATCAGCACTCATTCATATCAATTCAAACCACAGATCAATATTAGAAGTTTCAAAAGAGTTTGCTCACCTTGATGGGAAGAAGCAGAGACAAAGAACAGGGAACAGAGGAGCTTTTCATTTTTGTTTTAAGCCTGGAATTTTGATCTTTACTCATCTTGCTTTTGTTTTTATTTCTCTGTTCTTATTTTAGTTTGAGAGGAACGAAAATGAACTGATGGTAAAGGAAGTTTGATATGTATATAGAAAATGAAGTAGACAGGGTTATTATTTTGTACAAGTTGACATTTTTCTCGTTTGTACAACTATGCCAGAGATTTTTCTTCCTATGGTGGCTGCATTAATTAACAGGTACCAGCTTACACTTCCCTTTTTACTTTCGTTTGTACACTGCATTGCATCTTCTCACTCGGCTGGAAAATATGATTTGGTGGCTGATGAGAAGAGAATTTGGGTGCTGCATTTATTATGTTGTACCCTTATGTCTTCGGCTGAGATGATAGCCTCAAGTACATATGTTCCTTCATTTTTCTTTGTTTTATCACTTTACTTGTTTCATACTTATATTTTTACATTGTGTCTTGCATTACTACTTTGTTTGTCTCGGCCGAAGTGATTTTGTTTATACATAGATACTTCCATGAATATAGATATAGATATAAAGTAGTTTTAGTTATGTTATGTATATGTACATAAATGTTTTGTTTTATATTTGCTTGTACAGTTTGTTTATGCTTTATGCATATAGATATATAAAGTTATTATTATCTTCTTTCTTCTTTTGTCATCTTGTTGTTTGAATTATTGTAGTGTAATCACTTTATATTTTTACTTATTTTGAATGTAAGTTGTTTTCTTTTTTTTTTTGATTTGATTACTTTTTTAAAATACAAGTGAACTTCAAATTTTTATTAAATCTTTCTTTATTATTTTTATTTGTTTTATACACTTTCATTTTTATAAAACTATATAATTTATCTTATATATTTCGATTCTATTTATAACCTAATATCTATTATTATCAGTTATTATTATTATTAAACCATTCATTTACAAATTCAAATCAAATTTGTATATATTTATAAGTAATTTGGAATGACAATTTCTATTTAAAAATATCAATTCATTTGTAAAGACATTCTATTATTATTTAACTCTATATTTATTTTTAAAACCATTTACTTACACTTTAAATTCAAGTCAAAATATATATCTATATATTTACAATATTTTAAATTGAAATGATTCATACAGAATATACTTGAATCCGGGGAAACTCGCTCCATTTTATCAATTTAATTTTACAATTTTTATTCAAAAATTCATTTAATTATTAATTTAACTCCAAAATTCAATAAATTATTAATTTAAATTAAATTAAAATCTAGGGTCGTTACAAACTTCCCCCCTTAAAAGAATTTCGTCCTCGAAATTACCAAGGAGACAAAAAGATAGATGAAACAGGATTTATCAAATCAACTGAACATCTGTTCTGCATTTGGCTTACCAAATCAGAACATCAATAAGAGATACAAGAACGAATTTGTTTTAACACTTTACAAGATACTCGGGTTATCCAGATCTACGAAATATGCAGTGACATCGGTCAGTTCGAAGAGATAACTAACCATTCGTAGGATATACTGGGACCCAAAGAATAGATAGATGTATGGATACAATTTCAAAACTTTTAGTTTAGAAACTAAATTTGTACCTATCAACCATAGCAACCAAATCAACCAATACATCCAACAAACAATTTTGGTCAATCCGGAGTTTATGTCCCATATCAAATATAGCAAATCTTCTTCCTGGATCTACCAGAAACTATCGAAGAATTGAGAAGAGATGTTGAAACAAAGAGATTGATAGAGAAAATTTGTTTCCACTATTGATACAGAGTATTGACCATTTCTAGTCGTATTCCCTCTGTCCCCTATCTCATCCTCTTCTTGCACTCATACTCACTATCGCGGAATAGTAAGAGAATTTACTGAGGCATACAGACGGATATCTGAGGAATACTCATTCTAGGGTTTACTTCACTCTATCTCTAATGAGCTACTTAACGTGTTATACTCCTGAGCTAAAGTTCAACCTTAGCTCTGATACCACTTGTCAAGACCCAAAAGTTGGCCTTCGAAAATCGGCACCTGTACTTCACTTGTACTCAAAATGCCGTAGATTCAAATGCCAAATCTGGTTCTCCGGAGCTTATAACAACATTAAGTAAATAACACAGCGGAATAAAAAGAATAATACAGATATACAACATCTGATACAACAGAGTGATACAATGAATATCAATATACATCAGAGATATGATACAACAAATAGCAGCGGAAAAGAAAACGATAACATCAGCAGCGGAATAAAATGTCTCCAATAGAATGCTCCAAGATAAGCAACGTCAGTCCATGAACTCCAAGAACTGAACTAGCTCCAGATAATCTACTAAACCTGAATATCTGAAAGACCCAACTCTAGACTGCCCGTGTGGAAAATGGTGGGCACCCAGAGTTTAGGAAGGGAACAATAAACTCTGGATCAGTCATGGGACTGGTGTGAGCAACAAAAACAGTTTATCTTTAAAAACAAATAGCAAAAGAATTTGAAGTAAATTCGCAATGCTTTTGGAAAATGAAACTACCATAAGGCCTCCCGCCACACACACAATGCAAACGCAGAATTGGAGGAGATTTCTCCTTATGATAGTCAAAGATGCTTACTACGCAAAATCAAATCATTTTTGATATTATTATTAGTGCATAGTGTAGAAAAACATTTCGAAAATATAATATTAATCTTAGCCAGCATAGGCATTCCGCACTTATGCCTACTATAGCTACCATCCAAACAGTGGTGACCACCATAAGTGAATGATAGGTTCTACAACTAAAACCGTACAAGGCTCGTATTGTTTCTTTGGATTTCCAACAAATGGTCAGGCTAAGGAACTTCCTATCCACGATGGGTACGTCCCTGGAATAGACGACCCGAGAACCTAACCGGATCTCTGCCAACACAAGGCCGGGTTACCTCTGCAAAAATAGGTAACTACTGACACGCGTATGCCATCCCCCGATCGTCACCGATCTTCCCGAGGATCCCCGATTCGCAACAAACCACATAGTAAAAATAATGCAGTAACCACAGAGGTTAAGTATCTGGGCTCCATACCATGATACCACCTTTATCCAGAAGGAATGACATACACTAAGGGGCGCTACTCCCTAGAACCTTGCCGCATTCTTCCTGTTTCGACCATTTCCGGGGTGTGAGGCTCGACGAAGTCTCGTCCACAAAGCTACGCTTTCTCAAAAAGCCCTGCTTCGGGTCAAACAAAATGATCAACCTATGATCACAAAGATATAAGATCAAACAAATGATCATATCACAAATGATCAAACACTGATCATTTCACAGCAATACTCAGTATGCCACGTTACCAAATTGGGATATATCGCTGATAAATTTCAACTACATAACCTCTGAGCTCGTACGTCTCAGAGAAGGGTGTTAAGCTAAGAGAATAAATTCTCCGCCACCAACAGAAATGTATTTGAAAGAAATCAGCTTTATATCTCAAATTGTAACGTCAGACACACAATCCATACAAGTCTGTTCCGGGATCGAACAGAACCGAAGGCACTTCTCACGAAGCCCTTGCATATCCGGATAATTTTCTAATCACGTCAGGACTTCCCGTCACAAAAGAGTGATATAAATCTCTATACCGGAGCAACTCAGTGCAGAGACATTCGACAGGTTGTCCTTTCATTTTTGAAAAATATCCGGTCTTCAACACCGGTCTTCAAATGCCATCCATATACGACGTATCACTATTCGGAATGGGTTATATGACCCAAAGGTCTTTTCCCGGCTAACCCGAACAGTGAGCGTAATATTCGAAAATCATATGGATATGGGATTTCAATTAAGTCACAACTTAAACCCAAAACTTTCTTTTTAAATGGTTTCAATCGATTACCATTTTCAATCTTTAAACAAAAAGATTCAACCTTTACGGTTTAAACAGTTTCCACATTTAAATCTTTTAGACAAAAGATCCATTCACAGATTTTTCAAATTAATTTCCATTTCAGTTTGATTAACTCGTTAAATCTTTAAATCAAGATTTAACTTATAGCTTTCAAAACAATCCCATTTCAAATGATTTAAACCAATCATTAATTTAAATCTGTTAAAGATAACAGATTCAAATCATAGCTTTTCAAAACAATTCATTCATAACTTGAAAAACCATTTTTAATTCAATATTGAAATTCCTTTAATTAAACTGGAATTTCATTTCTTATATGAAAGCTTTTATTCTTTTAAAATAACAGTTTCATTTCAGAAAATCTGATTTATTCATACGAGTGGAAATCCTTGGGTTAAATCCAAATTCTCAAAATTATACTTTTAAATGGTTTAACTTTATATAAACACATTTATATCATCTTTAATCCCTAGTTTCAAATCATAGGATTTAATTCCAAACTTGAATTCAAATTTAAATCAAATTATTTAAATTTTCAAAAAACAAGGTTAAGTTATTCAAAATAACTTTTATCTTTGAAATTCCGTTTCAAAAGCTTTTCACTTTAAACCCAAATTTCTAATTTCAAAATAAATTGAAATTAAAATTTCAATTTCAAAAACATCAAATTTAAATTATCTGTGACTTAACCGATTTCCACGTGAAATCCATATTTGTGTGTGTATGGTGTAGTCCAGGGGTTTTACACACAATAGTGCACAACATCAATCATCACAGATATATCGATAAGCGGTATAATGGATAACGCTTATCTTCATTCACAGATTCATAGATAAAATAAATTTATCAGTCATAAAGATTTATCATTACAATTCGATGTGGGTTTCGGATAACCAACTGGAATCCGACTCCCTGTCGCATCGAAATTCAAGTGTCGTTTACGGGTCAAAAGGTTTTCACATTCACATAGTAATATATCACAGAAACAGAAAATCTCAGATCACAACATAAATCAGGATGTATCACAAAGCATCATATATCAGGGATATCAACAATCAAATCAATAGAATCCAATTATTCATAAGTAAGATCAATCAATATCAAATTTATTCGAATTAGATTAATTACTTATGAATGACTAATCCTGATTAATTAACATCGATAAATTACAGATCATTTTGATTAATTATTCTTTAATCATTTATTAATTTACCCTCAAAAATAAATAAACCTTTAAATCATAATTCATCAACCTTTAATTATTTAAATAATTAATCCTTAATTATAAATTTCACCATTTAATTGATTGTCTTCAATTAATAATTTAACCTTTAATTAATTACCATTTAATTAATTATCCTTAATTATAAATTTATCCGCTTTAAGTTAATAATTTATCTTTAGCTAATTATAAATCATAAATCAATATATATTTAACTTAACTTTTAAGTTAATAAATTTAAAACATTAAATCCACTTCTCAATTACTTAATTTAATTTTTATTTAAAATAAATCCTTTTCAAATATAAGTCTAAAACATTTAGATTTCTATTTTTAACATGCAAAATTGTTAAAACTTTTAACTTATGAACTTAAATTTATTTCAAAACTAAGACTCCAATTTAGATTTAAATCAGATTACCACTACGATTTAACTTAGTTTAAATCGTTTCTTTATATTTCAAATCCCAATTTAAATTCAAATTTCTTTACATTATCAAAACAATTTGAATTTGTAAAACCTATTTCCAAATATTTTAAACTTTTATTTCATTTCAAATTTTGAATTTGAAAATAACTTGAATTCAGATTTCAAACTGAACTTAAACTTGAATTTATACTTAACTTTTAATTTAACTTAGTTTAACTTTGTTAACAAAAATTTAAAGTCAAGTTCAGGAAATTGAACAGGTCCTGGAACCCGTAGCTAAGCAATTTCCTCGAGCCTCCCCACACTTGCTTCGAGTCACACGCGATCCGTTTCGAGTTCGTCCCGATCCAAATCTCGTTCCTCCCTCTCTACTACTACTTTCCTTATTCCCATTTTCTTCTTCTCCCTCCAAGGTCTGCTCTGATACGCACACCCATTTTCTTGTGCACGTATACAACCACCCATCGCCACCCTGATCGACTCCGAGACCCCAGATAAGTCAGCGTCGAACTCGATAACCCTTTCAACCACTCAGAAATGAAAATCGAATCGAAAATCAAAAATAAGCTTCCAGGTCGAAATTTGAAAACTTCGCCATCATCGAAAATCCAAAACGCCGACGATCACGCCATTAAAAATCTTCGCCATCCTCACCGTAACTCACGCTCGATCCCCAGCTTCTACGGCGTGCCTCGCGATCGCCTCCGGTCTCTTCTCCACGTCGTCATTCCTAGATAGCCGAGACGAACAAAAGAACAGCCTAAAACCCTAAACTCCACTCGACACCTCAATTTACAACATAGAAAAATTATCTGGTAATTTTTACAACATCACTAACATCTATTCTTGCTTTAATCTAAATTTCAACAATTTAAATTGATTGAGTTATCCTAAATTCGCAAAATTGCAGTTTCTATTCAAATACAAACTGCTCACCAAATACCAAATTAAAAATCTTCATTTATGGTTTAAAAATCATAACTTGCAATAAGGGTTCGAGCTATGAACTTGAATTAACTTTTCGTAACAATTGAATTTATCAAAAAAAATTCTTGTTTACTTATAAATCAAACTGACAGTGGTATATTTTCCTCTGACATGTTGAAACAGGTTTAAAAACTTGGTTAAAGACTAAACTTCTTGTTTGGTTGAAGACCTTAATCCTTAACAATGATTTGATGAAAACAAATTTAAGTTTGAATCAATTGATCAACCCTGAAATCAATATGCAGAGAAGAACAACATCTAAACATGCACAGTGAATACATATGCATTTATACACATATCAGCACTCATTCATATCAATTCAAACCACAGATCAATATTAGAAGTTTCAAAAGAGTTTGCTCACCTTGATGGGAAGAAGCAGAGACAAAGAACAGGGAACAGAGGAGCTTTTCATTTTTGTTTTAAGCCTGGAATTTTGATCTTTACTCATCTTGCTTTTGTTTTTATTTCTCTGTTCTTATTTTAGTTTGAGAGGAACGAAAATGAACTGATGGTAAAGGAAGTTTGATATGTATATAGAAAATGAAGTAGACAAGGTTATTATTTTGTACAAGTTGACATTTTTCTCGTTTGTACAACTATGCCAGAGATTTTTCTTCCTATGGTGGCTGCATTAATTAACAGGTACCAGCTTACACTTCCCTTTTTACTTTCGTTTGTACACTGCATTGCATCTTCTCACTCGGCTGGAAAATATGATTTGGTGGCTGATGAGAAGAGAATTTGGGTGCTGCATTTATTATGTTGTACCCTTATGTCTTCGGCTGAGATGATAGCCTCAAGTACATATGTTCCTTCATTTTTCTTTGTTTTATCACTTTACTTGTTTCATACTTATATTTTTACATTGTGTCTTGCATTACTACTTTGTTTGTCTCGGCCGAAGTGATTTTGTTTATACATAGATACTTCCATGAATATAGATATAGATATAAAGTAGTTTTAGTTATGTTATGTATATGTACATAAATGTTTTGTTTTATATTTGCTTGTACAGTTTGTTTATGCTTTATGCATATAGATATAAAGTTATTATTATCTTCTTTCTTCTTTTGTCATCTTGTTGTTTGAATTATTGTGGTGTAATCACTTTATATTTTTACTTATTTTGAATGTAAGTTGTTTTCTTTTTTTTTGTTTTGTTTTGATTACTTTTTTAAAATACAAGTGAACTTCAAATTTTTATTAAATCTTTCTTTATTATTTTTATTTGTTTTATACACTTTCATTTTTATAAAACTATATAATTTATCTTATATATTTCGATTCTATTTATAACCTAATATCTATTATTATCAGTTATTATTATTATTAAACCATTCATTTACAAATTCAAATCAAATTTGTATATATTTATAAGTAATTTGGAATGACAATTTCTATTTAAAAATATCAATTCATTTGTAAAGACATTCTATTATTATTTAACTCTATATTTATTTTTAAAACCATTTACTTACACTTTAAATTCAAGTCAAAATATATATCTATATATTTACAATATTTTAAATTGAAATGATTCATACAGAATATACTTGAATCCGGGGAAACTCGCTCCATTTTATCAATTTAATTTTACAATTTTTATTCAAAAATTCATTTAATTATTAATTTAACTCCAAAATTCAATAAATTATTAATTTAAATTAAATTAAAATCTAGGGTCGTTACAAACTTCCCCCCTTAAAAGAATTTCGTCCTCGAAATTACCAAGGAGACAAAAAGATAGATGAAACAGGATTTACAAATCAACTGAACATCTGTTCTGCATTTGGCTTACCAAATCAGAACATCAATAAGAGATACAAGAACGAATTTGTTTTAACACTTTACAAGATACTCGGGTTATCCAGATCTACGAAATATGCAGTGACATCGGTCAGTTCGAAGAGATAACTAACCATTCGTAGGATATACTGGGACCCAAAGAATAGATAGATGTATGGATACAATTTCAAAACTTTTAGTTTAGAAACTAAATTTGTACCTATCAACCATAGCAACCAAATCAACCAATACATCCAACAAACAATTTTGGTCAATCCGGAGTTTATGTCCCATATCAAATATAGCAAATCTTCTTCCTGGATCTACCAGAAACTATCGAAGAATTGAGAAGAGATGTTGAAACAAAGAGATTGATAGAGAAAATTTGTTTCCACTATTGTTACAGAGTATTGACCATTTCTAGTCGTATTCCCTCTGTCCCCTATCTCATCCTCTTCTTGCACTCATACTCACTATCGCGGAATAGTAAGAGAATTTACTGAGGCATACAGACGGATATCTGAGGAATACTCATTCTAGGGTTTACTTCACTCTATCTCTAATGAGCTACTTAACGTGTTATACTCCTGAGCTAAAGTTCAACCTTAGCTCTGATACCACTTGTCAAGACCCAAAAGTTGGCCTTCGAAAATCGGCACCTGTACTTCACTTGTACTCAAAATGCCGTAGATTCAAATGCCAAATCTGGTTCTCCGGAGCTTATAACAACATTAAGTAAATAACACAGCGGAATAAAAAGAATAATACAGATATACAACATCTGATACAACAGAGTGATACAATGAATATCAATATACATCAGAGATATGATACAACAAATAGCAGCGGAAAAGAAAACGATAACATCAGCAGCGGAATAAAATGTCTCCAATAGAATGCTCCAAGATAAGCAACGTCAGTCCATGAACTCCAAGAACTGAACTAGCTCCAGATAATCTACTAAACCTGAATATCTGAAAGACCCAACTCTAGACTGCCCGTGTGGAAAATGGTGGGCACCCAGAGTTTAGGAAGGGAACAATAAACTCTGGATCAGTCATGGGACTGGTGTGAGCAACAAAAACAGTTTATCTTTAAAAACAAATAGCAAAAGAATTTGAAGTAAATTCGCAATGCTTTTGGAAAATGAAACTACCATAAGGCCTCCCGCCACACACACAATGCAAACGCAGAATTGGAGGAGATTTCTCCTTATGATAGTCAAAGATGCTTACTACGCAAAATCAAATCATTTTTGATATTATTATTAGTGCATAGTGTAGAAAAACATTTCGAAAATATAATATTAATCTTAGCCAGCATAGGCATTCCGCACTTATGCCTACTATAGCTACCATCCAAACAGTGGTGACCACCATAAGTGAATGATAGGTTCTACAACTAAAACCGTACAAGGCTCGTATTGTTTCTTTGGATTTCCAACAAATGGTCAGGCTAAGGAACTTCCTATCCACGATGGGTACGTCCCTGGAATAGACGACCCGAGAACCTAACCGGATCTCTGCCAACACAAGGCCGGGTTACCTCTGCAAAAATAGGTAACTACTGACACGCGTATGCCATCCCCCGATCGTCACCGATCTTCCCGAGGATCCCCGATTCGCAACAAACCACATAGTAAAAATAATGCAGTAACCACAGAGGTTAAGTATCTGGGCTCCATACCATGATACCACCTTTATCCAGAAGGAATGACATACACTAAAGGGCGCTACTCCCTAGAACCTTGCCGCATTCTTCCTGTTTCGACCATTTCCGGGGTGTGAGGCTCGACGAAGTCTCGTCCACAAAGCTACGCTTTCTCAAAAAGCCCTGCTTCGGGTCAAACAAAATGATCAACCTATGATCACAAAGATATAAGATCAAACAAATGATCATATCACAAATGATCAAACACTGATCATTTCACAGCAACACTCAGTATGCCACGTTACCAAATTGGGATATATCGCTGATAAATTTCAACTACATAACCTCTGAGCTCGTACGTCTCAGAGAAGGGTGTTAAGCTAAGAGAATAAATTCTCCGCCACTAACAGAAATGTATTTGAAAGAAATCAGCTTTATATCTCAAATTGTAACGTCAGACACACAATCCATACAAGTCTGTTCCGGGATCGAACAGAACCGAAGGCACTTCTCACGAAGCCCTTGCATATCCGGATAATTTTCTAATCACGTCAGGACTTCCCGTCACAAAAGAGTGATATAAATCTCTATACCGGAGCAACTCAGTGCAGAGACATTCGACAGGTTGTCCTTTCATTTTTGAAAAATATCCGGTCTTCAACACCGGTCTTCAAATGCCATCCATATACGACGTATCACTATTCGGAATGGGTTATATGACCCAAAGGTCTTTTCCCGGCTAACCCGAACAGTGAGCGTAATATTCGAAAATCATATGGATATGGGATTTCAATTAAGTCACAACTTAAACCCAAAACTTTCTTTTTAAATGGTTTCAATCGATTACCATTTTCAATCTTTAAACAAAAAGATTCAACCTTTACGGTTTAAACAGTTTCCACATTTAAATCTTTTAGACAAAAGATCCATTCACAGATTTTTCAAATTAATTTCCATTTCAGTTTGATTAACTCGTTAAATCTTTAAATCAAGATTTAACTTATAGCTTTCAAAACAATCCCATTTCAAATGATTTAAACCAATCATTAATTTAAATTTGTTAAAGATAACAGATTCAAATCATAGCTTTTCAAAACAATTCATTCATAACTTGAAAAACCATTTTTAATTCAATATTGAAATTCCTTTAATTAAACTGGAATTTCATTTCTTATATGAAAGCTTTTATTCTTTTAAAACAACAGTTTCATTTCAGAAAATCCGATTTATTCATACGAGTGGAAATCCTTGGGTTAAATCCAAATTCTCAAAATTATACTTTTAAATGGTTTAACTTTATATAAACACATTTATATCATCTTTAATCCCTAGTTTCAAATCATAGGATTTAATTCCAAACTTGAATTCAAATTTAAATCAAATTATTTAAATTTTCAAAAAACAAGGTTAAGTTATTCAAAATAACTTTTATCTTTGAAATTCCGTTTCAAAAGCTTTTCACTTTAAACCCAAATTTCTAATTTCAAAATCAATTGAAATTAAAATTTCAATTTCAAAAACATCAAATTTAAATTATCTGTGACTTAACCGATTTCCACGTGAAATCCATATTTGTGTGTGTATGGTGTAGTCCAGGGGTTTTACACACAATAGTGCACAACATCAATCATCACAGATATATCGATAAGCGGTATAATGGATAACGCTTATCTTCATTCACAGATTCATAGATAAAATAAATTTATCAGTCATAAAGATTTATCATTACAATTCGATGTGGGTTTCGGATAACCAACTGGAATCCGACTCCCTGTCGCATCGAAATTCAAGTGTCGTTTACGGGTCAAAAGGTTTTCACATTCACATAGTAATATATCACAGAAACAGAAAATCTCAGATCACAACATAAATCAGGATGTATCACAAAGCATCATATATCAGGGATATCAACAATCAAATCAATAGAATCCAATTATTCATAAGTAAGATCAATCAATATCAAATTTATTCGAATTAGATTAATTATTTATGAATGACTAATCCTGATTAATTAACATCGATAAATTACAGATCATTTTGATTAATTATTCTTTAATCATTTATTAATTTACCCTCAAAAATAAATAAACCTTTAAATCATAATTCATCAACCTTTAATTATTTAAATAATTAATCCTTAATTATAAATTTCACCATTTAATTGATTGTCTTCAATTAATAATTTAACCTTTAATTAATTACCATTTAATTAATTATCCTTAATTATAAATTTATCCGCTTTAAGTTAATAATTTATCTTTAGCTAATTATAAATCATAAATCAATATATATTTAACTTAACTTTTAAGTTAATAAATTTAAAACATTAAATCCACTTCTCAATTACTTAATTTAATTTTTATTTAAAATAAATCCTTTTCAAATATAAGTCTAAAACATTTAGATTCCTATTTTTAACATGCAAAATTGTTAAAACTTTTAACTTATGAACTTAAATTTATTTCAAAACTAAGACTCCAATTTAGATTTAAATCAGATTACCACTACGATTTAACTTAGTTTAAATCGTTTCTTTATATTTCAAATCCCAATTTAAATTCAAATTTCTTTACATTATCAAAACAATTTGAATTTGTAAAACCTATTTCCAAATATTTTAAACTTTTATTTCATTTCAAATTTTGAATTTGAAAATAACTTGAATTCAGATTTCAAACTGAACTTAAACTTGAATTTATACTTAACTTTTAATTTAACTTAGTTTAACTTTGTTAACAAAAATTTAAAGTCAAGTTCAGGAAATTGAACAGGTCCTGGAACCCGTAGCTAAGCAATTTCCTCGAGCCTCCCCACACTTGCTTCGAGTCACACGCGATCCGTTTCGAGTTCGTCCCGATCCAAATCTCGTTCCTCCCTCTCTACTACTACTTTCCTTATTCCCATTTTCTTCTTCTCCCTCCAAGGTCTGCTCTGATACGCACACCCATTTTCTTGTGCACGTATACAACCACCCATCGCCACCCTGATCGACTCCGAGACCCCAGATAAGTCAACGTCGAACTCGATAACCCTTTCAACCACTCAGAAATGAAAATCGAATCGAAAATCAAAAATAAGCTTCCAGGTCGAAATTTGAAAACTTCGCCATCATCGAAAATCCAAAACGCCGACGATCACGCCATTAAAAATCTTCGCCATCCTCACCGTAACTCACGCTCGATCCCCAGCTTCAACGGCGTGCCTCGCGATCGCCTCCGGTCTCTTCTCCACGTCGTCATTCCTAGATAGCCGAGACGAACAAAAGAACAGCCTAAAACCCTAAACTCCACTCGACACCTCAATTTACAACATAGAAAAATTATCTGGTAATTTTTACAACATCACTAACATCTATTCTTGCTTTAATCTAAATTTCAACAATTTAAATTGATTGAGTTATCCTAAATTCACAAAATTGCAGTTTCTATTCAAATACAAACTGCTCACCAAATACCAAATTAAAAATCTTCATTTATGGTTTAAAAATCATAACTTGCAATAAGGGTTCGAGCTATGAACTTGAATTAACTTTTCGTAACAATTGAATTTATCAAAAAAAATTCTTGTTTACTTATAAATCAAACTGACAGTGGTATATTTTCCTCTGACATGTTGAAACAGGTTTAAAAACTTGGTTAAAGACTAAACTTCTTGTTTGGTTGAAGACCTTAATCCTTAACAATGATTTGATGAAAACAAATTTAAGTTTGAATCAATTGATCAACCCTGAAATCAATATGCAGAGAAGAACAACATCTAAACATGCACAGTGAATACATATGCATTTATACACATATCAGCACTCATTCATATCAATTCAAACCACAGATCAATATTAGAAGTTTCAAAAGAGTTTGCTCACCTTGATGGGAAGAAGCAGAGACAAAGAACAGGGAACAGAGGAGCTTTTCATTTTTGTTTTAAGCCTGGAATTTTGATCTTTACTCATCTTGCTTTTGTTTTTATTTCTCTGTTCTTATTTTAGTTTGAGAGGAACGAAAATGAACTGATGGTAAAGGAAGTTTGATATGTATATAGAAAATGAAGTAGACAGGGTTATTATTTTGTACAAGTTGACATTTTTCTCGTTTGTACAACTATGCCAGAGATTTTTCTTCCTATGGTGGCTGCATTAATTAACAGGTACCAGCTTACACTTCCCTTTTTACTTTCGTTTGTACACTGCATTGCATCTTCTCACTCGGCTGGAAAATATGATTTGGTGGCTGATGAGAAGAGAATTTGGGTGCTGCATTTATTATGTTGTACCCTTATGTCTTCGGCTGAGATGATAGCCTCAAGTACATATGTTCCTTCATTTTTCTTTGTTTTATCACTTTACTTGTTTCATACTTATATTTTTACATTGTGTCTTGCATTACTACTTTGTTTGTCTCGGCCGAAGTGATTTTGTTTATACATAGATACTTCCATGAATATAGATATAGATATAAAGTAGTTTTAGTTATGTTATGTATATGTACATAAATGTTTTGTTTTATATTTGCTTGTACAGTTTGTTTATGCTTTATGCATATAGATATAAAGTTATTATTATCTTCTTTCTTCTTTTGTCATCTTGTTGTTTGAATTATTGTGGTGTAATCACTTTATATTTTTACTTATTTTGAATGTAAGTTGTTTTCTTTTTTTTTGTTTTGTTTTGATTACTTTTTTAAAATACAAGTGAACTTCAAATTTTTATTAAATCTTTCTTTATTATTTTTATTTGTTTTATACACTTTCATTTTTATAAAACTATATAATTTATCTTATATATTTCGATTCTATTTATAACCTAATATCTATTATTATCAGTTATTATTATTATTAAACCATTCATTTACAAATTCAAATCAAATTTGTATATATTTATAAGTAATTTGGAATGACAATTTCTATTTAAAAATATCAATTCATTTGTAAAGACATTCTATTATTATTTAACTCTATATTTATTTTTAAAACCATTTACTTACACTTTAAATTCAAGTCAAAATATATATCTATATATTTACAATATTTTAAATTGAAATGATTCATACAGAATATACTTGAATCCGGGGAAACTCGCTCCATTTTATCAATTTAATTTTACAATTTTTATTCAAAAATTCATTTAATTATTAATTTAACTCCAAAATTCAATAAATTATTAATTTAAATTAAATTAAAATCTAGGGTCGTTACAAACTTCCCCCCTTAAAAGAATTTCGTCCTCGAAATTACCAAGGAGACAAAAAGATAGATGAAACAGGATTTACAAATCAACTGAACATCTGTTCTGCATTTGGCTTACCAAATCAGAACATCAATAAGAGATACAAGAACGAATTTGTTTTAACACTTTACAAGATACTCGGGTTATCCAGATCTACGAAATATGCAGTGACATCGGTCAGTTCGAAGAGATAACTAACCATTCGTAGGATATACTGGGACCCAAAGAATAGATAGATGTATGGATACAATTTCAAAACTTTTAGTTTAGAAACTAAATTTGTACCTATCAACCATAGCAACCAAATCAACCAATACATCCAACAAACAATTTTGGTCAATCCGGAGTTTATGTCCCATATCAAATATAGCAAATCTTCTTCCTGGATCTACCAGAAACTATCGAAGAATTGAGAAGAGATGTTGAAACAAAGAGATTGATAGAGAAAATTTGTTTCCACTATTGTTACAGAGTATTGACCATTTCTAGTCGTATTCCCTCTGTCCCCTATCTCATCCTCTTCTTGCACTCATACTCACTATCGCGGAATAGTAAGAGAATTTACTGAGGCATACAGACGGATATCTGAGGAATACTCATTCTAGGGTTTACTTCACTCTATCTCTAATGAGCTACTTAACGTGTTATACTCCTGAGCTAAAGTTCAACCTTAGCTCTGATACCACTTGTCAAGACCCAAAAGTTGGCCTTCGAAAATCGGCACCTGTACTTCACTTGTACTCAAAATGCCGTAGATTCAAATGCCAAATCTGGTTCTCCGGAGCTTATAACAACATTAAGTAAATAACACAGCGGAATAAAAAGAATAATACAGATATACAACATCTGATACAACAGAGTGATACAATGAATATCAATATACATCAGAGATATGATACAACAAATAGCAGCGGAAAAGAAAACGATAACATCAGCAGCGGAATAAAATGTCTCCAATAGAATGCTCCAAGATAAGCAACGTCAGTCCATGAACTCCAAGAACTGAACTAGCTCCAGATAATCTACTAAACCTGAATATCTGAAAGACCCAACTCTAGACTGCCCGTGTGGAAAATGGTGGGCACCCAGAGTTTAGGAAGGGAACAATAAACTCTGGATCAGTCATGGGACTGGTGTGAGCAACAAAAACAGTTTATCTTTAAAAACAAATAGCAAAAGAATTTGAAGTAAATTCGCAATGCTTTTGGAAAATGAAACTACCATAAGGCCTCCCGCCACACACACAATGCAAACGCAGAATTGGAGGAGATTTCTCCTTATGATAGTCAAAGATGCTTACTACGCAAAATCAAATCATTTTTGATATTATTATTAGTGCATAGTGTAGAAAAACATTTCGAAAATATAATATTAATCTTAGCCAGCATAGGCATTCCGCACTTATGCCTACTATAGCTACCATCCAAACAGTGGTGACCACCATAAGTGAATGATAGGTTCTACAACTAAAACCGTACAAGGCTCGTATTGTTTCTTTGGATTTCCAACAAATGGTCAGGCTAAGGAACTTCCTATCCACGATGGGTACGTCCCTGGAATAGACGACCCGAGAACCTAACCGGATCTCTGCCAACACAAGGCCGGGTTACCTCTGCAAAAATAGGTAACTACTGACACGCGTATGCCATCCCCCGATCGTCACCGATCTTCCCGAGGATCCCCGATTCGCAACAAACCACATAGTAAAAATAATGCAGTAACCACAGAGGTTAAGTATCTGGGCTCCATACCATGATACCACCTTTATCCAGAAGGAATGACATACACTAAAGGGCGCTACTCCCTAGAACCTTGCCGCATTCTTCCTGTTTCGACCATTTCCGGGGTGTGAGGCTCGACGAAGTCTCGTCCACAAAGCTACGCTTTCTCAAAAAGCCCTGCTTCGGGTCAAACAAAATGATCAACCTATGATCACAAAGATATAAGATCAAACAAATGATCATATCACAAATGATCAAACACTGATCATTTCACAGCAACACTCAGTATGCCACGTTACCAAATTGGGATATATCGCTGATAAATTTCAACTACATAACCTCTGAGCTCGTACGTCTCAGAGAAGGGTGTTAAGCTAAGAGAATAAATTCTCCGCCACCAACAGAAATGTATTTGAAAGAAATCAGCTTTATATCTCAAATTGTAACGTCAGACACACAATCCATACAAGTCTGTTCCGGGATCGAACAGAACCGAAGGCACTTCTCACGAAGCCCTTGCATATCCGGATAATTTTCTAATCACGTCAGGACTTCCCGTCACAAAAGAGTGATATAAATCTCTATACCGGAGCAACTCAGTGCAGAGACATTCGACAGGTTGTCCTTTCATTTTTGAAAAATATCCGGTCTTCAACACCGGTCTTCAAATGCCATCCATATACGACGTATCACTATTCGGAATGGGTTATATGACCCAAAGGTCTTTTCCCGGCTAACCCGAACAGTGAGCGTAATATTCGAAAATCATATGGATATGGGATTTCAATTAAGTCACAACTTAAACCCAAAACTTTCTTTTTAAATGGTTTCAATCGATTACCATTTTCAATCTTTAAACAAAAAGATTCAACCTTTACGGTTTAAACAGTTTCCACATTTAAATCTTTTAGACAAAAGATCCATTCACAGATTTTTCAAATTAATTTCCATTTCAGTTTGATTAACTCGTTAAATCTTTAAATCAAGATTTAACTTATAGCTTTCAAAACAATCCCATTTCAAATGATTTAAACCAATCATTAATTTAAATCTGTTAAAGATAACAGATTCAAATCATAGCTTTTCAAAACAATTCATTCATAACTTGAAAAACCATTTTTAATTCAATATTGAAATTCCTTTAATTAAACTGGAATTTCATTTCTTATATGAAAGCTTTTATTCTTTTAAAACAACAGTTTCATTTCAGAAAATCTGATTTATTCATACGAGTGGAAATCCTTGGGTTAAATCCAAATTCTCAAAATTATACTTTTAAATGGTTTAACTTTATATAAACACATTTATATCATCTTTAATCCCTAGTTTCAAATCATAGGATTTAATTCCAAACTTGAATTCAAATTTAAATCAAATTATTTAAATTTTCAAAAAACAAGGTTAAGTTATTCAAAATAACTTTTATCTTTGAAATTCCGTTTCAAAAGCTTTTCACTTTAAACCCAAATTTCTAATTTCAAAATCAATTGAAATTAAAATTTCAATTTCAAAAACATCAAATTTAAATTATCTGTGACTTAACCGATTTCCACGTGAAATCCATATTTGTGTGTGTATGGTGTAGTCCAGGGGTTTTACACACAATAGTGCACAACATCAATCATCACAGATATATCGATAAGCGGTATAATGGATAACGCTTATCTTCATTCACAGATTCATAGATAAAATAAATTTATCAGTCATAAAGATTTATCATTACAATTCGATGTGGGTTTCGGATAACCAACTGGAATCCGACTCCCTGTCGCATCGAAATTCAAGTGTCGTTTACGGGTCAAAAGGTTTTCACATTCACATAGTAATATATCACAGAAACAGAAAATCTCAGATCACAACATAAATCAGGATGTATCACAAAGCATCATATATCAGGGATATCAACAATCAAATCAATAGAATCCAATTATTCATAAGTAAGATCAATCAATATCAAATTTATTCGAATTAGATTAATTACTTATGAATGACTAATCCTGATTAATTAACATCGATAAATTACAGATCATTTTGATTAATTATTCTTTAATCATTTATTAATTTACCCTCAAAAATAAATAAACCTTTAAATCATAATTCATCAACCTTTAATTATTTAAATAATTAATCCTTAATTATAAATTTCACCATTTAATTGATTGTCTTCAATTAATAATTTAACCTTTAATTAATTACCATTTAATTAATTATCCTTAATTATAAATTTATCCGCTTTAAGTTAATAATTTATCTTTAGCTAATTATAAATCATAAATCAATATATATTTAACTTAACTTTTAAGTTAATAAATTTAAAACATTAAATCCACTTCTCAATTACTTAATTTAATTTTTATTTAAAATAAATCCTTTTCAAATATAAGTCTAAAACATTTAGATTTCTATTTTTAACATGCAAAATTGTTAAAACTTTTAACTTATGAACTTAAATTTATTTCAAAACTAAGACTCCAATTTAGATTTAAATCAGATTACCACTACGATTTAACTTAGTTTAAATCGTTTCTTTATATTTCAAATCCCAATTTAAATTCAAATTTCTTTACATTATCAAAACAATTTGAATTTGTAAAACCTATTTCCAAATATTTTAAACTTTTATTTCATTTCAAATTTTGAATTTGAAAATAACTTGAATTCAGATTTCAAACTGAACTTAAACTTGAATTTATACTTAACTTTTAATTTAACTTAGTTTAACTTTGTTAACAAAAATTTAAAGTCAAGTTCAGGAAATTGAACAGGTCCTGGAACCCGTAGCTAAGCAATTTCCTCGAGCCTCCCCACACTTGCTTCGAGTCACACGCGATCCGTTTCGAGTTCGTCCCGATCCAAATCTCGTTCCTCCCTCTCTACTACTACTTTCCTTATTCCCATTTTCTTCTTCTCCCTCCAAGGTCTGCTCTGATACGCACACCCATTTTCTTGTGCACGTATACAACCACCCATCGCCACCCTGATCGACTCCGAGACCCCAGATAAGTCAGCGTCGAACTCGATAACCCTTTCAACCACTCAGAAATGAAAATCGAATCGAAAATCAAAAATAAGCTTCCAGGTCGAAATTTGAAAACTTCGCCATCATCGAAAATCCAAAACGCCGACGATCACGCCATTAAAAATCTTCGCCATCCTCACCGTAACTCACGCTCGATCCCCAGCTTCTACGGCGTGCCTCGCGATCGCCTCCGGTCTCTTCTCCACGTCGTCATTCCTAGATAGCCGAGACGAACAAAAGAACAGCCTAAAACCCTAAACTCCACTCGACACCTCAATTTACAACATAGAAAAATTATCTGGTAATTTTTACAACATCACTAACATCTATTCTTGCTTTAATCTAAATTTCAACAATTTAAATTGATTGAGTTATCCTAAATTCGCAAAATTGCAGTTTCTATTCAAATACAAACTGCTCACCAAATACCAAATTAAAAATCTTCATTTATGGTTTAAAAATCATAACTTGCAATAAGGGTTCGAGCTATGAACTTGAATTAACTTTTCGTAACAATTGAATTTATCAAAAAAATTTCTTGTTTACTTATAAATCAAACTGACAGTGGTATATTTTCCTCTGACATGTTGAAACAGGTTTAAAATCTTGGTTAAAGACTAAACTTCTTGTTTGGTTGAAGACCTTAATCCTTAACAATGATTTGATGAAAACAAATTTAAGTTTGAATCAATTGATCAACCCTGAAATCAATATGCAGAGAAGAACAACATCTAAACATGCACAGTGAATACATATGCATTTATACACATATCAGCACTCATTCATATCAATTCAAACCACAGATCAATATTAGAAGTTTCAAAAGAGTTTGCTCACCTTGATGGGAAGAAGCAGAGACAAAGAACAGGGAACAGAGGAGCTTTTCATTTTTGTTTTAAGCCTGGAATTTTGATCTTTACTCATCTTGCTTTTGTTTTTATTTCTCTGTTCTTATTTTAGTTTGAGAGGAACGAAAATGAACTGATGGTAAAGGAAGTTTGATATGTATATAGAAAATGAAGTAGACAGGGTTATTATTTTGTACAAGTTGACATTTTTCTCGTTTGTACAACTATGCCAGAGATTTTTCTTCCTATGGTGGCTGCATTAATTAACAGGTACCAGCTTACACTTCCCTTTTTACTTTCGTTTGTACACTGCATTGCATCTTCTCACTCGGCTGGAAAATATGATTTGGTGGCTGATGAGAAGAGAATTTGGGTGCTGCATTTATTATGTTGTACCCTTATGTCTTCGGCTGAGATGATAGCCTCAAGTACATATGTTCCTTCATTTTTCTTTGTTTTATCACTTTACTTGTTTCATACTTATATTTTTACATTGTGTCTTGCATTACTACTTTGTTTGTCTCGGCCGAAGTGATTTTGTTTATACATAGATACTTCCATGAATATAGATATAGATATAAAGTAGTTTTAGTTATGTTATGTATATGTACATAAATGTTTTGTTTTATATTTGCTTGTACAGTTTGTTTATGCTTTATGCATATAGATATAAAGTTATTATTATCTTCTTTCTTCTTTTGTCATCTTGTTGTTTGAATTATTGTAGTGTAATCACTTTATATTTTTACTTATTTTGAATGTAAGTTGTTTTCTTTTTTTTGTTTTGTTTTGATTACTTTTTTAAAATACAAGTGAACTTCAAATTTTTATTAAATCTTTCTTTATTATTTTTATTTGTTTTATACACTTTCATTTTTATAAAACTATATAATTTATCTTATATATTTCGATTCTATTTATAACCTAATATCTATTATTATCAGTTATTATTATTATTAAACCATTCATTTACAAATTCAAATCAAATTTGTATATATTTATAAGTAATTTGGAATGACAATTTCTATTTAAAAATATCAATTCATTTGTAAAGACATTCTATTATTATTTAACTCTATATTTATTTTTAAAACCATTTACTTACACTTTAAATTCAAGTCAAAATATATATCTATATATTTACAATATTTTAAATTGAAATGATTCATACAGAATATACTTGAATCCGGGGAAACTCGCTCCATTTTATCAATTTAATTTTACAATTTTTATTCAAAAATTCATTTAATTATTAATTTAACTCCAAAATTCAATAAATTATTAATTTAAATTAAATTAAAATCTAGGGTCGTTACATTATTCGACTTCTAAATTCATTTATTAATATTTAAAATCAATTAAATATTCGAATTTTAATTATCAAAAATTCTGGGTCGTTACAGACTTCCCCCCTTAAAAGAATTTCGTCCTCAAAATTACAAGTTAGAAAAAAATGGTCCTTAACTCGTCTACTATTTTTCACAATCCAATAGTTTTATCAATTTATCAAAACAAATTTTTCTATTAAAGATTCGTTATTATTTCAACTAGTTTTTTTTCTAACTTCAATTATAAGTTTCAACTGCATTGTTTTAGTTCAAAATTCAAATTTAAATTCAAATTCAAATTTTAAACTTTCAAAATTTTCTCAAAAATTTTCTAACGCCCTAAATCTCCGAAAAATTTCGCCAGCGTCTCCTTTGCGCGGCTAATACGGTACGACTACAAAACGTCCCTACAGACTCTCAGATTTCAAAAAGAAAAAGAAAAAGCCAAGCGGCTAGAGAAATAAGTCATCAAATCTCATATTCGAATTCAAATACTTACCTTTTGTCGAGCCATTCAAATTTATCTTCGAAATTATATTCCAATTCCTTTATACCTGTATATCCTACTAGCCATAATATCTAGTTGCATATATTCAAACTATTTCGTACATTCAATTACAAAATTTTCAATATAACTGCTTATATCATCTCTAATTCACTATTGAAGTTATATATTCAATTTCGTTCAATTTTGCATTTCAAATTTCATTTGGATTCAATTCACCATATCTTAATTCAATTTGGATTCTATTCAACTTCTGAATATTGAATTTATCAATCAACTTTCATTTACAACTGCTTATTATTTTTAAATTAGTTTCAATTACTAATTCATTTCAAATTCTAATCTACTAACAAATTCAGATTTGCTTTCAACATTCAATTTCAATTCCAGTTTTATTCACTTTTGTTCACTCCCAAAATTTATTTACAATTCACTATTTTGGTTTATAACCACTTATATTAAACTGGATTTCAATTCGAATTCAATTTACCTTTCTTTTACAATTATTGAATTTAATTCGTTCCAAACCTTATTCATTTGGTTAATATTCAATTATCTTTACTTACTAATTTTAGTTTAATAGTTCCCTTCGTTTTCCACAAATCAAATTCAATTGCAGTTTTATTTACTTACAAATTCAAAATGAATCTCAACTTTCAATTTCACTTTCATTTATTCAAATTCATTCACTTATACTTTCTTAAATTTAACTCCATTCTTTAAATTGAATTTATTCTATCAATTCAAATTGTATAAGTTATCAACTTAATAATATTTCATAAATATTTCTACATAGTATTCCAGAGTCTTTTCCAACCTTTTCAAAAATCATTTTGAAATCAATTCAAATCATCCTTTGAATTTCCAAAACAAAACCCAAATTTTCCAAACACTTCCATTTAAAACAATCGGCAGCAATTCCTCTTTTGGAAACCCGAAAATGAACACCAATGATGCCGCGGTCATCATCGAAGTTATTTTCCAGCGACCGAAAAGAGTTTAGAGCTTTTCATCTCTTCAAAATGCTTTTCAAAACCTTTGAAATTCATTTTCAAATCAAAAATGATTTAAACTTTTCAAATCTCCAAAATTTTCAAATTCTTTTAAAAACATTTCCAAATACTCCTCTGGAATTCCGTTTTAAATTACAATTCACATTTATAATTTACATTCTCAAATTTCATTTGTATGTGGATTTATCTCTTAACTTTGGAGTTATGATTTCAATTTCTTATCCGATTTCATATAATAATGATAACATTTCAATATTATCACTTTCCTAACAACCATGCAACCATATACTATAGTACTTCATAGAAAAACATTTCTTTTCTATACAAAAATAGTTTTGGGCAAAATTATCTCATTTACCCTATTTAAAACAATACTGTGCCGATTTGTTCTATTCAAGTGTTTAGAGATCCCTATCGATAGAGTTGTACGGACAATACCGACCAGAATCCATATACCACTCAACAAACCAATCATCACAATATAAAACAATTTTATATTCACTAACAAATACGCACTCGTATCTATTATTACACTCAACTCATTCTAGAGTACTACTGACTCTATCTCTAATGAGTAACACCCAACAGAGCAGGGTTGTCGCTTAACCATATGCTCTGATACCACGCTGTCACGTACAGAAATTTTCGACTTTCGAAAATTCGACATCGATACTCACTTTATCGACTGCCGAGCAATCGAGTGCCGGAAACTCCAATAGTGAGGGTTTTTAGAAAGAAGAAAAAGTAGAAGAAGAAGAAAAAAAATAGAAGAAAGAGAGAAGAAGAAAGAAGAACAACAGAACAACATCAGAACAGAAAACAATATCAGAATCTCACATATCATAGCGGAACAATATATAATAGATAAATGAATATCATTTAAAAACAAAAGAATTATATCTGTTATTACATTACATCACATCATATCATCAGAGTCAATAAGCAACAATGGACAGTTATATAACTTGTCCTCATACAGAATACACAGCGGAATAAATACCATCAGATACAAATACTACGTCTCGTCCTCCAGCTTATCTCCAAAGCTCCAGAATATCCAGAATATCCTGATAACATAACTCTAGGCTGCCCGTGTGGAAATTGGTGGGCACCCAGAGTTTAGAAGGGAACAATAAACTCCGAGTCAGTCATGGTGACTGGTGTGAGATCGTAAAACAGTTATTTTTCACAAAGAAAATAAAACAAATTCGCAATGCTTTTGGAAAATGAAACTACCATAAGACCTCCCACCACACACACAATGCAAACGCAGAATTGGAGGAGATTTCTTCTTATGATAGTCAAATATGCTTGATACGCAAAATCAAATCATTTTTGATATTATTATTAGTGCATAGTATAGAAAACATTTCGAAAGTATAATATTAATCTTAGCCAGCATAGGCATTCCGCACTTATGCCTACTATAGCTACTATGTTCAATAGCAGGTTACCGCCACCTTCCATAGCAGGTAATACAACTAAAACCGTACAAGTCGCGTATTGTTTCTTTGGATTTCCAACAAATGGTCAGGCTAAGGAACTTCCTATCCACGATGGGTACGTCCCTGGAATAGACGACCCGAGAACCTAACCGGATCTCTGCCAACACAAGGCCGGGTTACCTCTGCAAAAATAGGTAACTACTGACACGCGTATGCCATCCCCCGATCGTAACCGATCTTCCCGAGGATCCCCGATTTCCAACAAACCACATAGATAATAATGCAGCAACCACATAGGTTAAGTATCTGGGCTCCATACCATGATACCACCTCTATCCAGAAGGAATGACATACACTAAGGGGCGCTACTCCCTAGAACCTTGCCGCATCCTTCCTGTTTCGACCATTTCCGGGGTGTGAGGCTCGATGAAGTCTCGTCCACAAAGCTACGCTTTCTCAAAAAGCCCTGCTTCGGGTCAAACAAAATGATCAACCTATGATCACAAAGATATAAGATCAACAAATGATCATATCGCAAATGATCAAACACTGATCATTTCACAGCAACACTCAGTATGCCACGTTACCAAATTGGGAGTATATCGCTGATAAATTTCAACTACATAACCTCTGAGCTCGTACGTCTCAGAGAAGGGTGTTAAGCTAAGAGAATAAATTCTCCGCCACCAACAGAAATGTATTTGAAAGAAATCAGCTTTATATCTCAAAGTGTAACGTCAGACACACAATCCATACAAGTCTGTTCCGGGATCGAACAGAACCGAAGGCACTTCTCACGAAGCCCTTGCATATCCGGATAAATTTCTAATCACGTCCGGACTTCCCGTCACTAAGGGTGATAAAACCTCTAAATCGGAGATCAGCCGATGTAGAGTAACTCGACGGTAATCCTTCCGTTTTCAAAAATATCCGGTCTTCAACACCGGTCTTCGAATGCAATTCATAACGACGTATCACATATTCGGAATGGGTTATACGACCCCATGGTCCTTTCCCGGCTAACCCGAATAGTGAGCGATTATTCAGAAATAAGTGTGGCATTCAAATTCATCCAATTCACAACAAATACCTATTTAAGGTAATTATTGATAGTCGGTTATTTAACTATCAATAAAGATGCGCAACATCATCAGATTCCAAATAATTTTCCAAATTATTTCATCTTCCAAAATATCTTTTACTAGATATAAAATTTTCCACACTTCAAAAATAAATCAACGTTTATTTTTTCTAAACAGTTTCCCTTTCCTTTTATAAATTCCATAGTGAATTTATATTTCAAAAATATCTACTGATATACGATTTTCAAATCGATTTCAAATATATTCAATTTCAATTTACCTGTACCAAGATAAATTCTCAACGTTCACTTCATATTGGAAAAGCAATTCCATACTTATTTAAAAATAAGTGTTTCACAAATCTATTTATTTTCAACTTTTGAAAATATTCGATATACTTAAATCAAATTAAGTATATATTCATTCTTTAAGGAAAACATTCTTTTAACATCTATTTGAGTCAAAACGAATGTTGCGTAAAACATCGTTACGACGACTCGAAATCAATAGTATAGGGATTCGGAATTAAGATAGGTATATATAAATCCCAATACTATATAAAACATTTTCTTTCGAAAATCATTTACTATAACAACAGTGTTATAGTCCATATTTTCCTTATTTTTCGAAAACGTCCATTTCAACAATAAAATGTTGAAATCTATGCTTTCGATTCATAATACATTTTAAAACATCTTTAAAATGCTTAACTTCATTTTTAATATCACTTCTTCAAAAATAAATCCATTTTTATTTAATAATATATTCACTGTCCAAAATCGTGAATATAATTCACTTAACCAAATTTCAATCATCTCTACACATTTTTATCTCAATAAAAATTCGCTATCCAAATCGCGAATATATCTCCTTTAATAACCTCCTACATTTAATTTATCAAATCCAATTGATTTCGAATTTATAAAACAACGTTTATAAATTCTATCTCCATTTTATAACAACTTCGGTTTATAAATCTCATTTTATTCACAATTCGATTCATAACTCAAACTTTATACCAACAATCCATATTATAAGTTAATAACTTATAATTCCTTTATTTTCAAAAATCGTTCTTTCAAAACTTTACAACTGAAATGTTTATTCCTTTATAAATCATTTTAACATCGTTTCCATTTTATAAATTTCTTAATTCTTTATTTCAAAAGAAATTACTTTTTTTGTTAAAATTCACAAAATCTTAACCTTTATAACTTTAAAGTTTTAACGTTTATTTATTTAAAATAAATCAATTCAACAATTTAAATAAACGTATATTTTCAAAGATCACTTTTAAAAATTCTCTTTAAAATCAACATCGTTATTTTTAAATTTCAAAATTTAAATCTGATGATGCAACAGCACCAATTTGTCAATCACAACAGCAAACATCATATATCAATATGATAACAGAATATACATCAATATCTGTAAATAAATAAATACGGGTGAGGAATCCAGTTGGATTCCTCCAACCTGTTTCCCTGCATCCACAGACGTTAGCACAATACCAATTCCACTTCGAGGTGGAATATCGCGGTATATGGGTTTTATAAAAATATCCGCTTACTAACGGCGCAATAGGGTCTCATCCGCTATACGAGGCGGGAAATCAATCAATCCAATATATACATATGCCAATATGTATATATTGCTATATATATAGATATATATCCTACTATATCTAATATCACATCCAAACAGTCAATCATCAATCAATAACGGTAAAAGAAAATCCACTTTCATTTCAGTGAGAAGATCTCACCTTGATTTTAAATTCTGATTTCAGCGTTTATTTCGAATAAAATTAAACACGCGTTTAATTTTACCCGAAATTCCAACTAGCTCTAAACGACTCCAAATCAGTTGCATCGCGTAGTATTCGACGATACGATTCCAACGCATTTTGTTTCATCAATTTCTGATCACGTATAAACAAGTTATAGCAGTTTGAAGTTAATACGATTTTAATAAAATTAAATTTACAATTTCTTTTATCAATTAAAACCTTCAGCTACATCCGGCCACACGTTTCTGCCTCCACAGATCTCAGCCGCGAATTCCATCATCTTCCCCACCCAGTTTAAACACACGCGAGAACCCAACGTTGCCGCCACTTAGGGTTGAGAACGCCACCCACCAACATCGACGAAACTCCATCATATCGACACCGTTCGAAAGCCCTCGCCTCCATCTACCACCGCGCCAAGTGCCTCGAATTCCAGTCGCCCCTATGGCGCGCATCTCGAGGACGAACGACCGGCCTTCAAACTCGTTTTCCCGTGGATCCACTTCGAATTTTACGATCTTGACCGTTGAACTGATAGTACTCGTTGCCCTCTACGATTCTTCAGTTGAACATTTCGCGTGAATGTCGACGGATTGGGAGATCGAAGGGGAAGAGCATGGTGATTTTCTGGCCGTTGTTTTCTTTAGTGGCGGCTGACCTAGGTTTGTATTAGGGTTTAGCAAATGGAAGAGAATGGGTTGCTTTTATAGAATTTTAACGAAAAACACTATTCATTCCGGGATTTTTCGAACTCCGATTTACGCGTAGTGACTAGCATTTCTGGGGTTTACCCCGCGTTCCGGACACAATGGAACAGGTTTCGAAAGCTAATTCGATCGTATGTGTGAGATATGGCAATAAACGATCAATTTAAATTAAACCGATTTAAATCGATTTCGAGGCGTTTTAATTTGTACCGGACAAATGGTAAATCCAAAAATTACGAAATTTGAAATCTTACAATAATATCATATTACGGATCCGATGAAACTGGTTTCGTCGAAATCCGAGACTTTTTGAAAAATGACTATTTTAACTCGACGATTTTAAATTAAAACGATATCGATGCGTTTCGAGCTACCACGGTCAAACGATAACTTCGATTGCTATGAAAATTGAAATCCGATAATAACTAACTATTACGGATCCAATGGAACTGGTCTCGTTCAATTTTGAGACTGTTCAAAAATTGGCTATTTTTCAGTCGATAATTAAATATTAAAATATTCAATTTTCACAGATTAACTTTAAATTCGGTTTTAAAAGTCCTGTAACATCTCTATAACTCCAGTATGATTAAATAAAATTTTACAAATCATTTTAAATCACATTTAATCCAAATTTCAATTATCTCTGGAATTTAACTATTAAATTATCGATTTAATTGTCAAATTAAATCCAATATCCGAAAAATAAATTATTCGACTTCTAAATTCATTTATTAATATTTAAAATCAATTAAATATTCGAATTTTAATTATCAAAAATTCTGGGTCGTTACAATTTCCGTATTGGTTCCGAAATTCGGGCTTTTGGTTATATGACCGTTCATTATCCACCGTATATTACCAATAGCCTCTTGCCATTATTATTCTCCTTGAATTCAACTTTTCATTTTTCCCAATGGCTTCTGGCTTTAAAAGTGTCTATTAATTCGCGCGTGATTTTTTTTTCCCTGTGAGTTAATTCTAACTTTTGCTATTCTACCAGTTCAGATCATTTTCCTTTTCCCTTGAATGTTCACCCTCTATTTCGTTCAGATTAAAAAGAAACAAAAAGAAAAAAATATGCTCTGTCACTTGGTTTCCTCTGAAACCCCATTCGTTCCCCCTCCTCCATGTCGTGCTCCACCCGTCCAACCTCTCATCCGACCAAAACCCACTGCACAGCCTAACGCCAGGACTCGCCCCACACAACCACCGACCCCTCCTCCTTCTACCCGAGCTCCACCTCCCCTTAGCAGATCCGACCCTACCCACTGACCCGTGCTGCCGAGCACAGCGAGCAGCCAATCACCGTGCTCTCCTCTCATATGCGAGCAGCCCACTCACACTCCGCCCTGCTCCAACAAACTCCGACGAAGCCACCACTCAGCACCACCGAGCACCTACTTCATCCCGACCTCCTCCGTGGAAACAACTCACGCCCGTCTCCCCTCCATAGCATGGCTGCCTCCTCTTCTTTCGCAACCTGACTCAGCCAAGGCTACCCCATAGCCACGTGCATCCCATCTCCATCATCTCGACAGCCATCACTCCCGCAACCTAGGCCTTCCGCTGCCGTGAGCAACTCGCCGCACGCCGGCCTGGCGCAAGCACACACGCCGAAGCCAACCCGCGTGTGTAGCCTCACTTCTTTCCGATGGCATGCATCTTCCTTGGATATATTGGTATATACATTATTTTGCTTAATTTTTTTTATAGTTCATATATTGGTATATACATTATTTTGCTGTATGAAGTAATTATAATATGTATACAGAGATTTTCTTTAAGTTTCAGTCACTGTATAGTTATATAATCGTTTTTTGTTTAAGGATATATATTTAATTTCGAAATGTTTACTATGTATTGCTGTCTCATATATACGACAGTCTACGTAGAGATATATTTGAAGTTTTGAAGTATATATATATATGATAGTCATTTTATAACTTTTTGATATTTTGTTTTATGAATGGGTTCTTAGATCTTCACAATATTTGATATAAATAATGCGATTGCAGCATTTTTACAATAGGTTGTTAACGTTACATATATATATAAATAGTTATTTAACAGTCTCGTTTATACTTTAGTTATGATATATTTTTGTTTTATAACTGTTGTTATTATTTTCGTTTTATACTTTGTTTTGGTTTTGTTTCGTAATAACTTACATATATTGTATTGGTTATGTGTTTTGTTATAGAGATATATATATATCAATGTTGTAAAGCTGTTATATACCTGCTGTATATATATTATCTATTACATGTTTTAAATATATGTCGCCACTGTGATTTAAATATACATTTGATATATGTTCTAGCTTTCATATATGGGTGCTGCATTATATTATATTAAAGGTTAGTATATCCTATTATAAGTATTTATATCAAATATATTATATGCTTTCTCCTTCACTGTTTTATATTTGGGTTCTGCTTATTTATGTGGGTATAAACTATTGTTTATAGTTTAGTTATTTGTTTAAAAGTTTACAATCAGTGTACGTATATATTATATCAAATATATGTTATTATATGTGTATTGGTTAGTTGTATATAATATATTATTGTGAATAATTTTGTAGTGTGTGTATATATATATATGTATGTGTATATTCATTATGTAAATATGTTTGTTTTATGTGTTTTATTTAAAACAATGATTTTGAATTACATATATATTTAAATTTAAAATGTGTTTGAATTGAGAATATGATTTCATTTAATAGTTATATATGTACATATAGGTATAAGTTCACTGATAGATTATCTTCATCGATCTGGTTCTGATTTGATTTCGTCATTTCCTATTTATCAGTTGTCCATCGAATTCATGCCAATTTGACTTTGCTTTGGAATTCGTGCTTGGATTCGTAACTCATCTCAGTCTCGTCCATCTCTAGCCTCGAAAGGTGAGCAATCACTCACGATTAATGTTCTTTTATTTATTAAATCTGATTTCAATTGAAACGACAATTGAAATATGCTACTGTTATTTATGCTATTAACTGTACCAGTTCACCTGTGACATCTGACACCATTATCTGTTAATTATACGATGATAATCTCGTTTGGTTGATAAGTGATTGATTGTTTGTTGTTTATATTGGAGGTTAAATGGTAATGTATAAAGTGATAAATAATATGCATTTGAATTTGACGTAGAATAGTTAAAAATTTGAATCGACATATGTGTTGAATTTGGTTAGTTAAATTTGTTTAATATGACTCCTTAAATGTTTAATCATTTGACACGTAGAAAATATTGTTAACTACACCTTGAACCATCAATTGTATGTTATTTAAACTGATGATGCATGAAATTGGAAATAGATGACAAGTGAATAACCGTAATGCAATAATCTTTAATCTACATGAAATGATAGTGTAGATTCTAGGAATAATTATATTAATTTGCACAAACAACAATGTGAATTAAAACGATTATTTCGGGATTATTTGAATTGATTATTGGATTGATATTGATTGTTGTTATTGCTTGTTTATTTACTTTGATACCATCCCAGTTATCACACTGCAAGTTCCCTTTGCTATGTTTTGATTTTGAATTGAATTGGAATCGGGTTGAAATGATAAATACCCAAATTGAACTTTGACCTAGGATAGAATTAAATAAAACCCGATTGGTCAATAATTTGATTTAAAAAAAATGAAGATTTTATTTTGAATAAATAATATGGTTTTGAAACGAAGCTGGAAATTGAATTTTTATGAAATTTAAATGTGAATATTTAATAATCTGAAATGAAATATTAATAAAGAAATTGATGAAAGAATGTTGTTTAAGTTAAGAAATGATTGAATTAAGTTTTGAAATTATTTAATAATTAAATAAGATTGAATTATTTAATAATTAAATAAAATTGAATCCTTTGTTAAGTAAAATTGAACTTCGTAATAAGTGAAATTGAACTTCTTTAATAAGTAAAGTTGAGTTATGAAATAATTAAGTATTGAAATTTGTAACTATGTAAATAAATAAGTGAAATCGAATCTCTTTAACAAGAAATAAAATGTGATTTATTGAATCAATGTAAGACTTGTAATTTAAAGAGTTGATTTGACGAATCTAATTTAATTCAATTTGAAGTTTTGATATAATGAAGTTGAACTTAAGTAATTGATTTATTGAATTGGAAATTAAATAGAAATTGTTTTAAATGATAAATTTATTTAACGAATATTGAATGAAATCGATTAATGAATTTAAATTGATTTGAATGTTAAATTAAATAATTTAAATGATTTCGGAATGAAACTTGTATATGAAATTGAATCAATATTTTAACTGTTTTAAATAAAATTTGAAATTGTATTATAAGATTTTGAAATGGTAATTTAGAAGTATTGAAACGTAAATTATGGAAATTGGTTTAAAAGACAATTGAAGTGTTGGTTTACAAATTCTAATTGAAATTGTAATTGATTTGGTTTTGAAATTTATTAAAACGACCAATCGATGTAATAATTACGAAAGTTATTAAAGAGACCGGAATCAGTTAAGCACATACTCTCTGTCTAAACCGAAAACCACTTTAATAACTATACGCGGAGTGTGATCCAGAATGAAGTGGTTGGAATGATGTACGTGATGATTGAAGAAAGAGAACGATAATGGATAGCCTTGACACTTGTGTCAAATTGGAAATGACTAAAACAGGAGCCGTGCCGGGACAAATGGGGGTTAGCTACCTCGAGCGAACACACTTCTTCGAAAACTACTCATTACTTGTTGTCGATTGGTGCACCCTTGATTTGGGAGTGTTGTTTCGCGGTGTTGCGATCGCTGTGGCGATGCGTTCTCACCAGTCCAGATCAGGCAAACGGTAGTTTCACTACCTTGGGTATTGCCTCATGTGCCTTGTCATACTTGTATCCCTGTATACGCGACCACTACGAATTTGTTTTGTGTTATACCTATGGAGTACTCCCTGATAGCCCACTAGTTTACGGTGGAGTTTACAGTGCTGTATAGACTATAACGCTTGTATAAAATGCGTTAAGGGGGATAATGGTAACGCCTTAACACTAGTTTGATATTTTATGTTACTGATAGACATTATCTACTTATCGTACACTACTACATAGTAGATAGTTTAACGGATCCTTAAAGGATGGTTATTCCAAACATCCTTTGAGTTACTTGTATTTCAATTGCTATTTCACTTGAGTTGGATTTATTGATATAAGAATGTTAATCCTGACTCGAGTGTTTTATGTTTTGCTTTACGCTCGGGTCAGACTGAGTGTACCAGTATTCGAGACTCACCTTTGAAGTTGGAGCTTTGCTTGAAGATCCAGCCATCTATTCTGCTTTCAGTATTCGATGATTCCAGTGATGTATTCTGATTTGTATCTGATGTATCGTGTTACTCTTCCGTTGTATCTGGTTTAACTCTGATGTAACTTATATATTTATATAGTAGCTTTATGAACTACTATCTCTTTTATTTCCGCTGCATTTATTACTCTGTGTCTGTGATCTGTGATTATTTATTTACTGTATATGTTCAGTTTTGCCAAATTTAAATTAACAACGCGGTATTTTGAATTATTCAAGTCCGACATGTGCGGATGCAAATGGTCCAAAATAGCGGGTCGTTACAGTTGGTATCAGAGCTTTGGTAGCTCTAGGCAAAACTCAACATATAGGGTAAATGTATTTACACAATCACTTTCATTCGAGTTTGAATCTCTTCCTTTTGACTCAATTCCTTTGAATTTTGGGACGTTTCCTGTGGTTCCAAATTTCATTCGTGTCCCTCACTATTCGTCTTCTTTCAATTCTGGAGTATCCCATAACTCCACTTCGAATGACCCTTATAATGAATCAGCGGTCTTGCCGAACTTCGAATGATTTATAAAGGGGTGAAACTCCTTTATAATTGGCATTGATTTACCGGAGATTTCTGTATCCTCGGTTTACGATGCTATTTATCTCCTGCTATGCCTGAATTCTATTTCTTGCGATCGAATGTAGATTTGCCTCGAAATTATGCATTGATCTTATTCTTAAAGTCACGGTCGACCCGGTTAAGGTTGCCCGCGATTTATATAAACTTATCTATCTTCCTATTTTGTTATTTAATTATCTCATCTTTGTTTCAAACCTATCTTCGAATCGAAATTCTCTTTGATTTGAGTCATCAAATTTGAATCTCTATACTTATTTTGAAATCCATTCTTGTATCGTCGAGCAAAGAAGTGTATTTGTAAAGTAATGTTTTAAAATGTTTTACATATAGTGTGTTGTTTGAGTTGTTGATGTTGATTTGGGTTTTCGATCGATTCGTCTGATCAACGATATCGATAGGATTTCCAAAACACTTGAGCAGAGCAAACTGACACAATATTGTTTTCAAATTTGGTGAATAAAACAATTTTGTATGATTATATTATATATAAGTATAAAGTTTCTGAAATTGAATTGTTAACTGAATTGGTTGTCAGAAAGGTAATATTTGATTTTTACTATTTGTTTGCAAATCATTGATTATTCCAACATAAAAATAAATGGAATTATAAAAGTTGGTTTATGGATTTATTTAGAAATTTAAATGAATTTAAAGTAAGAATTTGAGAATTTAATTTCCTAAAATTTCAAGCTTTGGTTTTAAAATTTTAAATGTATATTATTGAAGGTATTTTTCAAATAGAAACCGTTTTCAAAGAATTTTAAATTGTTGAAACCAGTGCTCTTCTCTTTGTCGCTGGAAAATAATTTCGGTGATGGCGGCTGCATCATCGACATTCATTTTCGAGTTTCGAAGTAGAGAAACCATTCTGTAGCTTTGCTACGGTTTTGTTTGGAAAAAAATATTTTAAATTTGAATTTCTTAAGTATGACTTGATTAATATAGGTGTATTATTTTAAATTTGATTTGATTTAATATATATAGTATATACATAATTTTTTCTAAAGGATTTGGAATTAAACGGGAATTTAATTCTTAAGAATCATGTTAAAAGATGTTTTCAATTATAAATAAAGCTAAATTTTGAATAGTATGTAAACTTGAAATAATTGAATTTGAAAATTTTATTTGTATAGTACTAAATTGCATTTCAAAATAACTTACCTAAATTATTCAGAAGCTAAAATTTAATTGGATAATATACAATATAAAATAATTTTATAAATAAAATTTGAATGTTTATAATAAATGTTATATACTAAGTTTTATTATAAAAATGTTAATAGAGATAAATAGGATAATAAGTTAATTGAATAATAGATGAGATAAATAAATTTGTTTGAAGGAATTAATAAATTGAAATTAGATTAACTTATAGAAATACCTTGAATTTAAAATCAATTATTGAATATAAATTGATTTAAACTGAAATTTATATGATTTAAATTAGTTTATATGGTTTAAATATATGTAATAAGATATACTAAGTGGAATAAACTTAATAATAATTTGGAAGAAAAGAATTAAATTTGTCGAATAAAATATGAGCATAATAAATGATTATACAAATTGATGATTTAGAAATCGTTAATTGAGGATGACTAGATAATAAGATAATGAATTTAGAAATAGATAGATTGATTTAACTTAAGTGAACTCAAAGGGATTTAACCAAATGGTTAAATATTAATTAAATTAAATTGAAATTTATATGGTTTAAATTAATTGTTTTACTTGTATTCCAATCGATTTTCTTTCTGGTTGTTTCTATTCTCTTGGCTCCTTCCTTTTCGGGGACGAAATGTTTTGAGTGGGGGAGAGTGTAACGACCCGTAAATTTTAACCGGTTTTTAATAACGTAATTAGTTGAAATTTTGTGAATTTTAAACGAGAAAAATTTGAAATAAAAATTTATTATTTGGAATACGTCTAGTTAAACATAGCAACTGGTAAATTTTCGTCCGAAAATATGAAAGTTTATTTCACGCGTAAATTTACTTCAATTTAATCGGTTAAAAAGCGATGAAAATAAAATATTTTCGGAACCTAAATATTTTTACATAGAAAAATTCTAAACCATCTTCTGAGCAAGACGTCATTTTTCGTTTTTCCAAATTCGGACTTCTTTAGCTCCGTTGATCTTATTTTTCTACGTTTTTCTTGCATTTTCCGCCAGTAGAAAAATTCAAATTTTTATAATTAAATCGTACTGCTAATATCTGTATACCATTTTGATCGTCTCATTGTGCTGATCTCCGCGGTATATTCGTTTGTCTGTTTCGACGTCCGGGGGACGGTGAAATCTGCGGAACAATTTCTGTATCGGTTCCTAAATTCGGGCTTTTGGTTATATGACCGTTCATTATCCACCGTATATTACCAATAGCCTCTTGCCATTATTATTCTCCTTGAATTCAACTTTTCATTTTTCCCAATGGCTTCTGGATTTAAAAGTGTCTATTAATTCGCGTGTGATTTTTTTTTCCCTGTGAGTTAATTCTAACTTTTGCTATTCTACCAGTTCAGATCATTTTCCTTTTCCCTTGAATGTTCACCCTCTGTTTCGTTCAGATTAAAAAGAAACAAAAAGAAAAAAAATATGCTCTGTCACTTGGTTTCCTCTGAAACCCCATTCGTTCCCCCTCCTTCATGTCGTGCTCCACCCGTCCAACCTCTCATCCGACCAAAACCCACTGCACAGCCTAACGCCAGGACTCGCCCCACACAACCACCGACCCCTCCTCCTTCTACCCGAGCTCCACCTCCCCTTAGCAGATCCGACCCTACCCACTGACCCGTGCTGCCGAGCACAGCGAGCAGCCAATCACCGTGCTCTCCTCTCATATGCGAGCAGGCCACTCACACTCCGCCCTGCTCCAACAAACTCCGACGAAGCCACCACTCAGCACCACCGAGCACCTACTTCATCCCGACCTCCTCCGTGGCAACAACTCACGCCCGTCTCCCCTCCATAGCATGGCTGCCTCCTCTTCTTCCGCAACCTGACTCAGCCAAGGCTACCCCATAGCCACGTGCATCCCATCTCCATCATCTCGACAGCCATCACTCCCGCAACCTAGGCCTTCCGCTGCCGTGAGCAACTCGCCGCATGCCAGCCTGGCGCAAGCACACACGCCGAAGCCAACCCGCGTGTGCAGCCTCACTTCTTTCCGATGGCATGCATCTTCCTTGGATATATTGGTATATACATTATTTTGCTTAATTTTTTTTTATAGTTCATATATTGGTATATACATTATTTTGCTGTATGAAGTAATTATAATATGTATACAGAGATTTTCTTTAAGTTTCAGTCACTGTATAGTTATATAATCGTTTGTTGTTTAAGGATATATATTTAATTTCGAAATGTTTACTATGTATTGCTGTCTCATATATACGACAGTCTACGTAGAGATATATTTGAAGTTTTGAAGTATATATATATATATGATAGTCATTTTATAACTTTTTGATATTTTGTTTTATGAATGGGTTCTTAGATCTTCACAATATTTGATATAAATAATGCGATTGCAGCATTTTTACTATAGGTTGTTAACGTTACATATATATATATATAAATAGTTATTTAACAATCTCGTTTATACTTTAGTTATGATATATTTTTGTTTTATAACTGTTGTTATTATTTTCGTTTTATACTTTGTTTTGGTTTTGTTTCGTAATAACTTACATACATTGTATTGGTTATGTGTTTTGTTATAGAGATATATATATATATCAATGTTGTAAAGTATCTGTTATATACCTGCTGTATATATATTATCTATTACATGTTTTAAATATATGTCGTCACTGTGATTTAAATATACATTTGATATATGTTCTGGCTTTCATATATGGGTGCTGCATTATATTATATTAAAGGTTAGTATATCCTATTATAAGTATTTATATCAAATATTTTATATGCTTTCTCCTTCACTGTTTTATATTTGGGTTCTGCTTATTTATGTGGGTATAAACTATTGTTTATAGTTTAGTTATTTGTTTACAAGTTTACAATCAGTGTACGTATATATTATATCAAATATATGTTATTATATGTGTATTGGTTAGTTGTATATAATATATTATTGTGAATAATTTTGTAGTGTGTGTATATATATATATGTATGTGTATATTCATTATGTAAATATGTTTGTTTTATGTGTTTTATTTAAAACAATGATTTTGAATTACATATATATTTAAATTTAAAATGTGTTTGAATTGAGAATATGATTTCATTTAATAGTTATATATGTACATATAGGTATAAGTTCACTGATAGATTATCTTCATCGATCTGGTTCTGATTTGATTTCGTCATTTCCTATTTATCAGTTGTCCATCGAATTCATGCCAATTTGACTTTGCTTTGGAATTCGTGCTTGGATTCGTAACTCATCTCAGTCTCGTCCATCTCTAGCCTCGAAAGGTGAGCAATCACTCACGATTAATGTTCTTTTATTTATTAAATCTGATTTCAATTGAAACGACAATTGAAATATGCTACTGTTATTTATGCTATTAACTGTACCAGTTCACCTGTGACATCTGACACCATTATCTGTTAATTATACGATGATAATCTCGTTTGGTTGATAAGTGATTGATTGTTTGTTGTTTATATTGGAGGTTAAATGGTAATGTATAAAGTGATAAATAGTATGCAATTGAATTTGACGTAGAATAGTTAAAAATTTGAATCGACATATGTGTTGAATTTGGTTAGTTAAATTTGTTTAATATGACCCCTTAAATGTTTAATCATTTGACACGTAGAAAATAGTGTTAACTACACCTTGAACCATCAATTGTATGTTGTTTAAACTGATGATGCATGAAATTGGAAATAGATGACAAGTGAAAAACCGTAATGCAATAATCTTTAATCTACATGAAATGATAGTGTAGATTCTAGGAATAATTATATTAATTTGCACAAACAACAATGCGAATTAATACGATTATTTCGGGATTATTTGAATTGATTATTGGATTGATATTGATTGTTGTTATTGCTTGTTTATTACTTTGACACCATCCCAGTTATCACACTACAAGTTCCCTTTGCTATGTTTTGATTTTGAATTGAATTGGAATCGGGTTGAAATGATAAATACCCAAATTGAACTTTGACCTAGGATAGAATTAAATAAAACCCGATTGGTCAATAATTTGATTTAAAAAAATGAAGATTTTATTTGAATAAATAATATGGTTTTGAAACGAAGCTGGAAATTGAATTTTTATGAAATTTAAATGTGAATATTTAATAATCTGAAATGAAATATTAATAAAGAAATTGATGAAAGAATGTTGTTTAAGTTAAGAAATGATTGAATTAAGTTTTGAAATTATTTAATAATTAAATAAGATTGAATTATTTAATAATTAAATAAAATTGAATCCTTTGTTAAGTAAAATTGAACTTCGTAATAAGTGAAATTGAACTTCTTTAATAAGTAAAGTTGAGTTAAGAAATAATTAAGTTTTGAAATTTGTAACTAAGTAAATAAATAAGTGAAATCGAATCTCTTTAACAAGAAATAAAATGTGATTTATTGAATCAATGTAAGACTTGTAATTTAAAGAGTTGATTTGACGAATCTAATTTAATTCAATTTGAAGTTTTGATATAATGAAGTTGAACTTAAGTAATTGATTTATTGAATTGGAAATTAAATAGAAATTGTTTTAAATGATAAATTTATTTAACGAATATTGAATGAAATCGATTAATGAATTTAAATTGATTTGAATGTTAAATTAAATAATTTAAATGATTTCGGAATGAAACTTGTATATGAAATTGAATCAATATTTTAATTGTAAATAAAATTTGAAATTGTATTATAAGATTTTGAAATGGTAATTTAGAAGTTTTGAAACGTAAATTATGGAAATTGGTTTAAAAGACAATTGAAGTGTTGGTTTACAAATTCTAATTGAAATTGTAATTGATTTGGTTTTGAAATTTATTAAAACGACCAATCGGTGTAATAATTACGAAAGTTATTAAAGAGACCGGAATCAGTTAAGGACATACTCTCTGTCTAAACCGAAAACCACTTTAATAACTATACGCGGAGTGTGATCCAGAATGAAGTGGTTGGAATGATGTACGTGATGATTGAAGAAAGAGAACGATAATGGATAGCCTTGACACTTGTGTCAAATTGGAAATGACTAAAACAGGAGCCGTGCCGGGCCAAATGGGGGTTAGCTACCTCGAGCGAACACACTTCTTTGAAAACTACTCATTACTTGTTGTTGATTAGTGCACCCTTGATTTGGGAGTGTTGTTTCGCGGTGTTGCGATCGCTGCGGCGATGCGTTCTCACCAGTCCGGATCAGGCAAACGGTAGTTTCACTACCTTGGGTATTGCCTCATGTGCCTTGTCATACTTGTATCCCTGTATACGCGACCACTACGAATTTGTTTTGTGTTATACCTATGGAGTACTCCCTGATAGCCCACTAGTTTACGGTGGAGTTTACAGTGTTGTATAGACTATAACGCTTGTATAAAATATGTTAAGGGGGATAATGGTAACGCCTTAACACTAGTTTGATATTTTATGTTACTGATAGACATTATCTACTTATCGTACACTACTACATAGTAGATAGTTTAACGGATCCTTAAAGGATGGTTATTCCAAACATCCTTTGAGTTACTTGTATTTCAATTGCTATTTCACTTGAGTTGGATTTATTGATATAAGAATGTTAATCCTGACTCGAGTGTTTTGTGTTTTGCTTTATGCTCGGGTCAGACTGAGTGTATCAGTATTCGAGACTCACCTTTGAAGTTGGAGCTTTGCTTGAAGATCCAGCCATCTATTCTGCTTTCAGTATTCGATGATTCCAGTGATGTATTCTGATTTGTATCTGATGTATCGTGTTACTCTTCCGTTGTATCTGGTTTAACTCTGATGTAACTTATATATTTATATAATAGCTTCATGAACTACTATCTCTTTTATTTCCGCTGCATTTATTACTCTGTGTCTGTGATCTGTGATTATTTATTTACTGTATATGTTCAGTTTTGCCAAATTTAAATTAACAACGCGGTATTTTGAATTATTCAAGTCCGACATGTGCGGATGCGAATGGTCCAAAATAGCGGGTCGTTACATAATGCATAACCAATAACATGAAATTTTTGAAATTTTCCACTTAAACCCTACTCCCCGATGCACCTGATCTAATACTTTGTATGCACATATTATTCCATATTAGCATTGTCAAAGTGATTTTCATTCAAAAATTAATAGTCCCTCTAAAACTAACATGATTCTAAGAGTGGATGATCCTGCTTAAATGATTACTAAATTACACCTAATTTTTTGGGAACCATGACTTGCAAGCCATGTTTATTGAATCCAACATTGTACAACATGAGAAAACTTAGGATGTTATTAATCCATGCGACCCAAGAATGATATAAGTAAAAGTGAACTGTAGAAGAATAAAATATTTTCTTTTCAGTTAACTGTTGGACAACAAGGCATGAATTCCAAAGAAAGATTAATTAAGAATTTCAGTAATAATTATGCTTTTATTGGTAGGAATCATGAATGAAATATATATTTGCACTGCATATGTAGGCATTTACAATCCAAACTACGTAAATCCCTATATTCTCTATTTACTGCATTCCTTTTAGCTTTCAATATATATACTGTAAACATCCCACAACATTATCTTAATCATGAAAATTCACAAATATTATAAATATTATCCATTTATAGTAAAAGCATTCATCATTACGTGCACTACTTTGAAGTGTATTGAGATGAAAAATATCACTAACATTTCACGACGTTAGGAGGAGGGCCCCTTCACCCTCTCTAGCAATCTAACTTTCCTAGTTATCCCTTATTAAAATTTCCATTGAGAACCAAATAATGTCTCAAAGGGGCACCATTCAGTCTTAATTTACCTCTGTCATTTACCCCATTTTTGAAACAAATTCATGTGGAGCCAAGTATAAGATCAAAACCAGTAGAGTCTCCAAACAACTCTAATGCTCACCAATTTCACAGAATGAAAATGGCAAAAGGGGGATTCCCCTTATCTTTGATGCAATTCACAAGATGATTAGTCAATGCTGCCAAAGAACAGAAGGGATAGAATGATTGGTGATAAGAAACTATTTTGAAACACAATTAGCCACTTGCAACTCAATCGCTTATAGCCTAGAATCCTTACCGGCACAAACTAAAAGGGAAAATAGTAGAATCAACAACACATCTAGTCATGAGAATTATGTAGCACGCATAGGGCTATCTCAACATACATAGCCAAATTTCAACCGTGCCCTTTACAGTTAGGAAAAAGCATGCCAAAAAAGGTACAAGAATGAATCATTATAATTGAAAAGGAAAACTCCTGTAAGAGACAAATTTGCTAGTTCAACATCTATAGGGGTGCGTTCAATGGATAAAGAAATTGAAATAATGAAAGAAAACACTAATAAGTTATAACGAGCACGTAAAAGGAAGGAATTTGCATATGATGAGGAAGCATAGGCACAGGGTTCATTTAGTGAAGAAATTATTGAAGCTGACTTCCTTAGCAAATTCAAAGCCCTAATAATGGAAAAATATGATAGGTCTATTGTCATAAAGGATCACCACCGTAACAACCCGGTGTTGAGTGGTAATTAGTTAAAAATTATTGATGATGACTTGAGTAATTAAAATGGATTTTTGAATATTAAATGGGGATAATTTTGGAATTGATTTAATAGATGGGTTTAAAATGTAAATAAGTAGCAATTAAACTAAAATGGGTTAAAATGTGGAAATAATATCTCATAAAATTATATATTGAATGAATAGTATTGATTTAAGTAAGAGATAATTTAAAGTGGAAATTTGAATTAATTTGAGTTAATAAATAAAGTTTTATTATAAAAGGCTAAATATAGAGATTTTGAAATAATTAGTCAAATAAAAGAATTTATGGAAATTAAATTCTATAAATTTCCATAATGATGTGTTATTGCTTAAGTGATGTAAATATAATTTTTGTTTGAGAATTAATAGTGGTTTGAGTTGAATGGAAAAATAGTTTGTAAAAGAAAAGGAAAAGAAGAAAACTAAAATATATATACTTGTTTTAGTAAATAAAGCCCAAGCCCATTTAACTTAAGCCCAAATTCTACCATGCCAATATCTAGATTTTTCTAATTCAAGATAGTTCTTTTTGTTTAGTAAATATTTACATGTAATGCTTCCTTATCGATTTTCTAACTCTACTTCATGGAAAACAAAATCAAGAAACCTTCCTTCCTTTATAAATCAGATTAAACCAAATAAATCACCATAAATTCCAAAATTGAAGTGTGTTTATTGTTCATTGGCTTATTTTCTATTGGATTAGAAAATAGCCGATCAAATTTAAATTAAAAATAACCGCAAGTGCACAACGTACGATTGTAGCACGTATGCAAGTACGAGTTGATCCATAGGGAATTATTTAGATTTAAATTTCTATTCAATCAAATTAAACCAAGATTTACGAGTGTTAAGCTAAAAAAATTGTAAAAACTAACAAAAACTAGAATGGATAAAAATATAAGAGTTTGAAGGCAATTTAGAGGCAAATCCCTTCTCATGATCACATAAACCAACATATATGAAATTATGATCTCTTTTTTTGGTCATTAGTGAATTTAATTGATGTGTTTATCATAAGTATGGAATATTTGTGCTATTAATTAGCCCAATATAAACCATCAAACTATAACACACCCATTAAACCACTTCTTAACTCTTATGAAAATGACAATGAAATCAAAAATTAAATCTATTTTATGCATGGCCTATTAACTATTGATTAGAAATATAGACCATCAAATTTTGATTCTAAATCCACTTTCATTACCAAAATTAATTAATAAGATGATGATGTAAATTGTGTTTATTTGAGTAAGAATAGCCTATATGTGATTAACATCATAGGCTATCAAATTCATTAATAAACTTACATCAACATGCAACTTCCATTAAGTACAAAAAGAGAATATAAATGATCAAACTATTGAATCTACATGATAAGAGAGCTTCATTACCCCTAAATTGAAGGGGTTTAGCCTCTTATTTCTGTTATCTCTTAAACAATAATCAATTGCAACATGAAACAAAAACTTTGGAAACATGCAAGTTAATTAAAAAGAGAGCTAATTAAAATAAAATAAAAGCTAATCTACTTGCATAAATAAAACTAAGCTACTAACATAAAAGAAAAGAAGCAAGAAAAGAACTATAATTAAATTGCATGAAAATAAAATTACATGAAAGATGAAAATGGCTAAGTAGCCATGAAAAAGAAAAGAGAGTTTGTAATTTATTTTTGAGCCTCAAACTAAACTAACTAAAGAGGAGGCTCAAAGGAGGCTAAGAGATTGATTACATTAACATATAAGGTATTTATACATGTTTTGAAACCTAATCCTATTTTTGGGAACTACCCAAACTACCCTTGAGGAAGTGTGACCATCAAGTTATCATTAGCATGAGATAATCCTCCATTTAAATGTGCATGTAACTTTAATGGCCATTTAACATGTGCATTAGCTCCTAATGGTATATCAAGGTAAGTAGGTAGGTAGGGTCCTCCATGATGCACGGTTTGAATTATTTCCATCTTCATTCCTTTGTATCCTCTTGTGCATGCGTATTTTCCATGAAAACTCTTCCATTTGAATCCAAATTCCTATAAAATAACATACAAATTCCAAATAAATTTTATCAAATTAATATATGCACAAAAATGACTAATTTGCCCCAATATGAAGATGAATAAAGGATGATTTGGAAATAATTTGAATTTTGGTTTAAACATGTTAAAACACCCTATATGATCATTTATTTAATTAAATTAGATTAAATATGGAAGTAAAAATATGCACATTTACGTGCACATCATTTATCTTAACACCTCACAACATTTATCTTAACACCTCACCACACCACTATATATCTAGAAGCTTGCTAATTGACCATGCTTTGGTGTTCTGGAGATTGCATATGCTGAAGAAGAAAAAGAAGTAAGAAAAGCTATAGGTGACTAATTTTACTCATAAATCTATGTTTAAGTTGTATAATTCATTATATATGTTGGTTTGGATTGTTGTATGGATGTATGATGCTGTGTGCATCGAAATGGAGGAGATGTAAGTGAGAAGGAGGACGTAGGAAGCCAGAATTCGATCAGAGATGATCGAATTCGGTCCACTTGTGAAACGCACCGGTCGATCGGTGGTGCCACCGATCAATAAGGTTGTTTTAAAAAATGAAAATAAATAATAATAATAATATATAATATATAACACATAAATTTGTATATTCACAAACTTATAAATATAATTAGAGAATGGACTTTATTTTTTTATTATAAGAAAGATTCTATCATATTTAAATATTCATATATTATTAAAAGTAAATTTAGTAAAGGGAAATTGATTTTTGGTTAAAAATAGTTATTTAAGAAAAGTCGTAATTAATTGCAGGAAAATGTGAAAAGTTTTCTACTTAATGTTTTAAGTATTTTGCAGTATATTTTATGAATTATGAGATTTATAAAAGTTTTGAAAAGTATTATTTGCATTTGAATATTGGGAAATTTTGATTTAATATCTACACCTTTATTTTGTGTTCTATTTTATTTTAGAAAATCAGGAAATGATTTCTAAACACTATCGAGTAATTTCTAATGTAAGTTATCAAAGATTTTGAATATGTAGTGTAAGTTTCGAATTATATTTTGTGGCTGAAATAAATAGAGGTTATTTTGAATATATAAATTTAATTCAAAATAGAGTGTAATTACAGAAAATTTATGGAATATCTTCTTTAAGTTACAGTTGATTTGTAAAGTGATTTTTATGTTTTCAATGTATATACGCATAGGTTAGAAAGTGAATGTTAACAAGAAATCTTGTCAATATCCCAAAGCTAAGTTATCAACAAGAAATGTTGTTAACACCCCAAAATAAAGTTTTTAAAAGTGACCAATCTCTTCGAAACCCCTTTCAAATGAGTTGATTAGGATGGATTGCCTTCGAAGGGTTACCTTATGAAAATGTTAATGTAGTTAAGAAGCCCAATCTACCCTTTGAAATGAAGCTTAAGGAGAGAGCATCTCCTTCATGACCTTTTTCGAGTGAGTCGAAAATGTCATTTGCATCTCCTTTTAAGTGGAAAGAAAGACATCAGTCATTTATCTCTCGAAAGGACCGTGTGCCCATAAAATAAGAATTTACTTTCGACGGTATTATTTTTTCTATTATGGAAGGAACTCCTTCGAAAGGGTTATATGTTTTGAAATATGAGTATATCTTTCAAAGATATCTAACCAACTAGTATAACTTAGTATTCATGCGTCGAGTCCCTTTCGAAACGTCCCTTTCGATCATGTCACAAGGGTGTTTACTCGTTCAAAGTGGACTTGAGGTACAATATATAAGTTCTATATTCAATATGCAATGGAATAACATCTCGGACAATATAAGTTCCATGAACTTATTAATTTCGAAGCATATCATCATCTTAATTTAATATTTGATATCATGAGTCACGATGATAATATGATTCGAATACACATTGTCTAAGTTGATCCCATTGCATCGCATAAGTCAAATTGGAGTTAAGAAAATAAGTAAGTGTCATGTGCAATTGGTTATTAGTCAAGCTAATGGCTGAAATGATCTTTCTCATTTTCAAAATCTATATTGATTCCATGTGTTTCCTCTCATTGCATTTATCCAAATTGAGTTACAAGTAAGAGAGTTTTCCCTCCAAATTGATCTAGGGTTACAAAGTTTTAATTTGCTATGAAACGAGAGAGAGGTTAGAATTCCAAAATTCGGTCCCCCAACTCGCACCCCTAGGGTCGTATTTATAGATGCAGGTTGCCCACCTTCTGCCTTCATCCTTTTGATGCAGTGAAAGGCCTTCCTCTAACCTTGTACGTGCATCCTTTCGATGCAGTCGAAAGGCCTTCACTCAAACCTTTCTTATTTGTTCTTTCACCTTCACCTTTTCGGATAAGACCTTTCGACCTAGTCAAAAGGATTACCTTGACAACCTTTCGTTGCCACTAAAGTTTGGGCATCCTTCTTCTTTGCCTTTAAAAGTAACTTGATTGCTTTCGACTACATCAAAAGGGGTAGGTGTGCTCTCTACTTTGTGTTACTTTGTTGTTTCAAGTAAGAGAAGAGGTGAGCTTCTGCATAGTTTCGAAAGGATGAAAGGTCACTTGGCTTCCTTGTGGAGTTTCTATTATGCTTTCAAAAGGTTCCAACCATTTCAAAAGGCTTGTTCTTGCTTTCAAAAGGCATGCACCGGAAATATGTCTTCACGTAGTAGTTTTACAACGGCAAAACCCACTACCTTGAAGGAATTGGTTCTTGTGTATGAGTCTGTTGTCCAACACCTTCGAAAGGTGTTTTGAACCCATACTAGCCTCTCTCATATATGTGGATTCAACTATGTCGAAAGGTCTAGACGAGGCGAAAGGGTAAATTTGCTTTGTTTTCTACCCTTTCGAAAGCTCTTGTTTCGCTTGACATTTGTATGTGCACCAGGCGCCTACGACTCCATCCTAACTCCTTCGAAAGCTATCTCAATACCTTCGAAACACTGCTTTTGAACTTTGGTGAAACCCATGTCTTCAACTCTTGTGGAGCCCAGCACCTTTTATGAGCCTTCTTTCATACCTTTATTCTTAAGTGAATTTTATGGTTAACATTTTACCCCCCTTGTATGAAAGAATGTTTTGATCTTTAGGACAAAAATTTAATAATTACTGCATTCTTAATGACCTCATTTCCCTGCAAAGTTCAAAGTAAATAACATTCTCTATTGTTAGCTCAAGACTTATATAAAAATATGCTCGGTGATCTGTTTGTCATATAGTTGAAGATGATGTTAGCATAATAGAGTTCTTGAACTCTAAGTCCGGAAGTAACAAAAATTAGTTGACCATCATCTGGAGGTAATAAGTGATAAGAAATTCGTAGTTGTAAACGATTGGGAACTAAGAACTCTTATTTGGCAATAATATAAGTCCCACCATCCAACTTTTGTAGTTACAAAAGAAGTTAATAAATTGAACTCCCTTTATATTAATAGAGAACCATGCGTACAATAATTGAAGTCCAGGAGTTTTCCACTGGTGTCAACAAATGTTTGGTAATAAAAGGCCATGAGCTATCATCTGGAAATAAGTCATTGAAAACCATGAATCCTTATTTTCAGATAAGTAATAGGTATTTAAAAACCCCTATTGGGAATAATAATGATCCAGGGACTGAGATTCAGATGTTGATAAATGTTGTTCGAAAGTTAGTAGTAGTAAACTAATGACCCTGCTTTGGGTATTAATAAGTCAAACTTGGTTATAATTGAAAACCAGAAGTCCATTGAGATCTCAATACCAACTGCCTTGGAACCCAGATTCGGGCATTAACAAATGAAATCAAAAAATTAATGATAAAAGACCCGAAATCCAAATTCAGGTACTAGGAAGACCAGAGATCTAAAACCCAGATTCGGGTATTAACAAGTGAAGTTTAAATGTCAATAGTAAGAGACCCGAAACCCAGATTCGGGTTTTAGTAGATGATAACTAAAAATCCATAATAATGGTCTCCATAATAAAAGTCTAGAGCCCATATTCAGGCATTATCAAGTGAAGTCCATAAATTAATAGGAATAGCCCCGTGACCCAGATTCGGGTATTATGAAAACTAAAGATTAATCGTAAAAGACCCGAAACCCAGATTTGGGTTTTAATAAGTGAAAATCTGAAATCCTCTTTTGGGTACCAGTTGGAGGCAATAGATTCTTATTTAAGCCTTTCGTTTTGCATTGCTCTTTAAGTTTTGATTCCTTTGACATGTGGCACCCTTTTTGCCTTGCATGTTGTCATTGTTTGACATGCCGCTTCTCGGGCTCGAACGTCTTAGTCTGATGTTTGATATGCCGATTCTCAGGCTAAGACGTCTTAGTCCATTATTTGATATGCTGCTTCTCAGGCTCACACGTCTTAGTCCATTGTTGTCTGGTGCGCTTGGTTAGCTTATCCACAAGGCTTGTTCGGTGCCTTGGCAAGGCCATAGCGTGGCGGGACCAAGGGCTTACCCCGTCCTCCCTCCAGGAGGCGCCTTGACCTGGCCATAGTGTGGTGCGTTCAAAGGCTTGTTCGGCGCCTTGGCCAGGCCATAGAGTAGTGGGACCAAGGGCTTACTTTGTCCTCCCTCCAGGAGGTGCCTTGATCTGGCCATAGCGTGGCGCGGCTAAGGGCTTGTCGATACTTTAACCTGGTCATAGCATGGCACGGATAAAGGCTTACTCTAACATCCCTCCAGGATGCACTTTGACCTGGCCAACTCGCAAGGACAAAGGCTTTGACCGTTTAAGGTAATGTCCAAGTGCAAGGAGAATTTTACTCCCAACCATGTAGGCTTTTCTTTAAGGAAGAGGTGCTTTATTCATTCATTGTAAGGAAATATAGTTGCAAGTGTTCCACATTCCATGTTCTAGGAACCATATTGACGTCTAGTCAACATAACTTGTAAGCTCCAGGGGGAATTACTTTACATACAATTAGGGGACCTTCCCAATTTGGTCGCAGCGGTCCATCCGCAGGATTTCTTGTGTTTGCCATCACCCTTCGGAGTACTATGTCTCCCTCTTGAAATGATCTTGTCATCACTTTTGAGTTTGTAGTATTTTGAGATTCTTCTCTGATATTCTGCAGTTCAGGTAGCTGCTTCATCCATTAATTCATGTATTAAATCTAATGATTCTTTCTTCAATTCCTGGTTTGGATCAAATGCATATGTGATTCTTCGATGTGAGGGTATCTCAATTTCAATTGGCAACATCGCTTCACACCCATATGTTAGAGAATAAGGGGTATGTCCCATTGCAGTTCTAGTGGATGTTCAATAGGCCTAGAGTACAAGTTGCAACTTCTACCTAATTCCCTTTGGCTTTATTCAATCGCTTTTTCAAGGTAGTCTTAACAGTCTTATTTGTAGCTTCAATGATTCCATTATCCTTTGAATGTGCCATGGAAGAAAAGCTTTTAATAATCCCATTCTTATGGCAAAACCGAGAAAACTCTTCACTTTTAAATCGTGTTCAATTATCAGATATAATCTTATAGGGGATCCCGAATCTGGTAATAATGTTTTTAATGATGACTCTAAGATCCTTTCCCAGAAGTGATTTTAGGGAGTAGTTCTTCTTCTACCCACTTAGTAAAGTAGTCTACGACGACTATAGCATATCTTGCTCCTCCTTTGGAAATTGATGGCCCGATTAAGTTGATTCCCCATATATCGAAGGGCCATGGACTTGAAATCGGAGTTAATTGACTTGGTGGCAATAGAGGGATCTTTGAGTGTTTCTGGCATCTTTCACATCTCTTTACATATTCAATAGCTTGACTTGCTATTCAAGGCCAATAAAAACCATGTCTTATTATGTTCTTTGCCAACTTTGCCCCGTTGGAGTGGTCTCCGCAAAATCCTTCGTGTACTTCCACCAACAATTTCATCCCATCTTCTAGACTCACACATCTTAAGTAAGGTAAGGCATATCCTCTCTTGTAAAGTACTCCATCCACCATTGTGAAAGTCGGAGCCTGTCGCCTGATTTTTCTAGCTTCCACTTTGTCAGATGGCAATATCCCTTTAGAAAGATATTTGACAATAGGCGACATCCAAGTGTCATTATAACAGTCATCGGGCCTTGGATGATTAATCCTCTCATTTGGGATTTCTTCACTAATTTCCCTTTCTTCTCTCTCTTGTTCCATGACTTGGGATCTAGTTAGGACTAACAATTCCTTCCCTTGTTCGGGTGTTCCCTCTTCAATACTTGGATTTTCTTGGTACCCTACTGGCACGATTCGAGTTTCTAGGGCTCCTCTTGAACCAGCAAACTTTGCTAACGAATCTTCCTGAGAGTTTTCTCCCATTGGAACTTGATTTATAGAAAAATCTTCAAATAAGGCGAGCATTTTCAATAATTTCTTTACATATAAAGATAGTTTGGCATCCTTAGTCTGATATACTTGCTTTATCTGGTTTACCATTAGTTGATGATCACTAAAGACTTGAATTCGTGGGATTTTGAGCTCTAAGGCTAAAGTCAATCCTGCCATCATTGATTCATTTTCGGCTACATTATTTGTTGTGGGAAACCCTAACTTCATTGTGTAGTGTAGGCGGTGCCCATCTGGTGTTATTACGACATATCTAGCTCCAGCTCCTTGCTCATTCAATGCACCATCCACAAATAACTGCCATATGGATTTTTGATCCTTTTCTTTCTCCGATTGTTCTTTAATGAAGTTTATACACTCATTAATAAAGTCAGCTAATGCTTGCCCTTTGATAGCTGCCCATGGCTAAAACTCAATGTCATACTGGCTAAGCTCAATTCCCCACTTTACTAGCCTACTCGAAGTTTGAGGCTTATTGAAGACTTGTTTGAGTGGAAAGTAGTCAATACTCTGACTGGATGCGCTTGAAAGTATACTCTAAGTTTTCATGCTGTAAGTATCACGCAGTAAGCTAATTTTTCTATTACCGAGTATTGAACCTCTGCATCTTTTAACCGCTTGCTCACATAATAAACGGGAAGTTGAGTCCCATTCTCCTCTTTAGTCAGAATTGAACTAAGCGCATGTTCCGAAATTGCCATGTATAAGTACAAGACTTTCCCGTTCTCGGGGCTGGATAGTATTGGTGGTCATTCTAAATGATTTTTCAACTCTTGAAAGGCTTTCTTACAGTCTTCTCCCCACTCAAAGTTTTTCTTCTTCTTGATCACATTGAAAAAGGGAATGCACTTATCAGTTTCTTTGGAGATGAACCTTGTTAGGGCGGCTACCCTACCATTTAAACTCATTACATCTTTGCTAGTTTTGGGCTCAACCATGCCCTTGATAGTTTGAATCTAGTCTGGACTGACCTCAATTCCTTGAGTGCTCACAATATAGCCTAAAATCTTCCCGGAATGAACCCCGAAAGAGCATTTTCGGGGATTCAGTTTCATTTGATATTTCTGTAATACTACGAACATCTCTTTTAGGTCTTCAATGTGACTCTTAGCTTATAAGATTTTACTAGCATATCATCAACATAAAATTCCATATTTCGACCAATCTATTGTTTGAACATTATGTTGACTAATCTTTGATAGGTTGCTCATGTATTATTTAACTCGAAAGGCATTGCTTTCTAGTAGAAAATTCCCGAATCGATAATGAAACTTCTATGTTCTTCATCTGGTTTAAACATGGGTATCTGATTATATCCCGAGTAAGCATCCATGAGGGATAGCAATCTGTGTCCATTAGTTGCATCAACCAACTGATCTATCTGGGGCAAGGTAGCAACCTTTTGGAGATGCTTTATTCAAGTCAGTATAATCAACGAAAGTTCTCCACTAGTCATTCGACTTCTATACCAATACTGGGTTTGCTAGCCACTTTAGGTAGAAGACTTCCTGAATGAATCCATTTTCGAGTAGCCTTTTAACTTCCTCTTTTAGGGTGTTGGACTGCACTTCTTCTTCTATTTGATGGGGTCGCTTCTGGATTAATGTTTAGTGCATGGCACATAACTGATGGATCAATCCCAACCATACTTGAATAAGACCATGCAAACACATCTCTATTGGATTTAAGAAACTGAATTAAGTCTTTCTTCAAGTTGCTTTCCAACTCCTTTCCCACTTTGACTATTTTGGTTGAATCATTTGGGTCTATACATGTCTCCTCAAGGTCTTCTATAGGTTTTATCCTTTCCACTTCCCCATGACAATCAAATTCTGTGATGATTTCTCCTTCTTCTATGGAATTAGCATCGGTCCTCCTTCTCTTGCTTCCAGGAGAAATGTACCTTTCAGACATATGTTTATTAGTTTTATTAGATCTTACTTTTGCTTCGAATGTTGGATGTAAAAATCCATCGTCCAAAGGCTGAAAAACAGTAGAAAATCAAAGTAAGCAGAATACTCCCTTTTATATTGATCAAGCATTGCAAAGTACATCTCGCGGGAGCTGAATTATTCTCCGCGAATAGTGCCCCAATCCTTCTTAGTTAAGAGTTTTACCACTAGATATTTTGGCAAGACAAAAGCGTCCACCTCATCAAGTGTGGGTCGGCCAATGAAAGCATTGTAGTATGATGGTTAGTTGATGATTACGAAGAGAGTTTCAAAAGTCCTACAACATGGTGGTACTCCAATCTGCACTAGAAACTTCACTTGCCCTATTGGAGTCGATCCCTTGTTGAACCTAAAGATAGGTTCAAGGCTGGGTTCTAGCTTGTCTTCTGGGATGCCCATTTGATCAAAGACATGTTTGAATATAACGTTGATTGCACTACTAGTGTCTCCAAGAATCTTGGACACTATAGACAGTCTAATTTGGGCCGTGATCATGAGGGGGTCATTATGAGGGTGACGGATCCCTTTCTTCAGCTCTTGGGTAGTAACAACAATATTTGGCATCAGTACGTTGAGTCGTGGACTATTAAGCGGGGGATCTTCTTGAATGGAGAACACTCCTTCCCTAGCTTCTTTAATGTATCTGTTTCTGGCCCCCTTGCTAGTTCCTGCTGGGTGTGGGCCTCCATGGATTACATCAATCCTATTCAATGTTAGACTCAAGCTTAATGGATCTTCTTCTTCCAAGATGTTGACAGCATTACTAGGAAATTTTTGCGGACCATCTCAATCCATAGTGCCTTTTGCTTGTCTTGAATGAATTCCTTCAAATGCCCTTCATGGATTAGTTTATGAATGATTCTAGCTAATACCCGACATTCATCAGTTTTATGAACATTTGCTTTGTGATAAGCGCAATAGTCATCCCCTTTTCTCTGTTCAATGTAATTTTTGGCCTTAAACAAAGTCGGGGAGGTAACATTCTCCTTGGTCGTTGCATATATATAAGAGAATAGCTTGTTTAAAGCGATTGAATTAGTATTGGGCTCCTCCCGCCTTGTTCTTTTGTGTCTCCGATCCGACCCAAATCTTCCACCCTCCTTCCTAGGATTAGCTTTCTTTTTAGCATAATATAATTCATCCATTCGAATGAATTTATCGGCTTTGAAGTGGAAATCTTGTAAATCCTTACATCCATGCACAAAGAGTTCCTTCCAGAATTGCGTATTCTCGATAAGCCCGGAATGCACTGTTATGAGCTTATCCCTATCATTCATACCTTTAGATTTCAATGCTTCTGTATTGAATCTTCTGTGTAATTGCCAAGTGACTCCCCCAGTGTTTGCTTAATGTTTGCTAGAACAATGTAATCAATGGTCGGATCCTTGCATATACAAAATTGGGTAGAGAATTCATAAGAAAACTATTTCCATGAATAGATAGTCTTCTCACAATATTGACGGTACCACTTTGCAGCTGCTCCTTGAAGTGTTACCGGAAATAATTTGCACCGATCTGCCCTGGAGACATTATACAAATCCACTGGGCTATCAAATGCCATCAAGTGATCATCAGGACCAGTGGTTCCATGATATTTCATGGTTGGGACCTTGACATAAGATTGGATAACCGCTGACATGGTCTCATATGTGAACAGAGCTACTTGTTCATTGTCATTCATTCGTTTATTCGGTTTTCTCTTCCCTTTTGCATTCAGCATATCTTTGGCCGCTTTTTCTGCTACATCTTTTAAATAAGCTTCAGTGTCGTGATAGCTTTTTCGGTTTGGGCTGTATTCTTTTGAGGTCGAGCTTCTAGATTGCTCGAGGGATTTATCCAATATCCTTCCTTAATGATCAACTTTAATCGAATGACGCTCCTTTTTCTTTGATGATGTCAAATCTACTTTTCTCTTTCCCTTATTGGTACAAGCTTTTAAATTTATTTTTGGGGAGATAACCTCATCTCCAAATGTTGGTTTTGCTGTTTTTGAATACTTGTGAGACCGTGCTGCTTTGAGAAGCTCTTGCATTTCCTGCAATTGTTGCTCCAAATACTTTATCTTGATTGCACTATCGTTTGGTTGTGCTGGGGTTGACAGTTGCCTTTGCATAACTCCTTCTAAATTAAAAGTTGAAACAATGTTTTCTTCCAAAGTTGTGGTATGTATTGCCTCTTCGTCCATTCGACTTAGCCTTTTAGATTTCATTTTCCTTCATCAAGTTAAATAGTCCATAATTAGTCTATAAGGGAATCACAAAGTCGGAGGTTCAAGCCCTCCTTCTAGCGCCAAAAATGTTAACAAGAAATCTTGTCAACATCCCAAAGCTAAGTTGTCAACAAGAAATGTTGTTAACATCTCAAAAGAAAGATTTTAAAAGTGACCAATCTCTTCAAAAACCCTTTCGAATGAGTTGATTAGGACGGATTGCCTTCGAAGTATAACCTTATGAAAATGTTAATTGTAGTTAATAAGCCCAATCAACCCTTTGAAATGAAGGTTAAGGAGAGAGCATCTCCTTCATTACCTTTTTTAAGTGAGTCGAAAGGGTCATTTGCATCTCCTTTTAAGTGGAAAGAAAGACATCAATCATTTATCCCTTTCGATAGTGTCAAAAGGACCTTTCTGCCCCTAAAAGAAGAATTTACTTTCGAAAGTATTATTTATGCTATTATGGAAGGAACTCCTTTGAAAGGGTTATATGTTTTGAAATATGAGTGTTCCTTTCGGAGATATCCAACCAACTAGTATAACTTAGTATTCATGCATCGAGTCCCTTTCGAAACACCCCTTTAGATCAGAAAACAAGGGTGTTTACTTGTTCAAATTGGACTTGAGTACAATATATACGTTCTATATTCAATATGCAATGGAATAACATCCTGGACAATATAAGTTCCATGAACTTATTAATATCGAAGTGTATCATCATATTAATTTAATATTTGATATCATGAGTCACGATGATAATATGATTCGAATACACATTGTTTAAGTTGATCCTATTGCATCACATAAGTCAAATAGGAGTTAAGAAAATAAGTAAGCATCTTGTACAATTGGTCATTAGTCAAGTTAATGGCCGAAATGATCTTTCTCATATTCGAAATCTATATTGAATCCATGCGTTTCCTCTCATTGCATTTATCCAAATTGAGTTACAACTAAGAGGATTTTCCCCCAAAATTGATTTAGGGTTACAAAGTTTTGATTTTCTATGAAATGAGAAAGAATTCAGAATTCCAAATTCGACCCCCTAACTCGGACCCCTAGGGTCATATTTATAGATGTAGGTTGCCCACCTTCTGCCTTTATCCTTTCGATGCAGTCAAAAGGCCTTCCTCCAACCTTTTGCACGCGTCCTTTCGATGTGGTCGAAAGGCCTTCACTCTAACCTTTATCATTTGTTCTTTCACTTTCACCTTTTCAGATAGGCCTCTCGACCTAATCGAAAGTATTACCTTGACAACCTTTCGCTGCCACTAAAGTTTGGACGCCCTTCTTCTTTGCTTTTAAAAGGAACTTGATTGCTTTCGACTTCATCGAAAGGGGTAGGTGTGTTCTCTACTTTGTGTTGCTTTGCTGTTGCAAGTAAGAGAAGAGGTGAGCTTCCGCATAGTTTCGAAAGGATGAAAGGTCACTTAGCTTCCTTGTGGAGTTTCCATTATGCTTTTAAAAGGTTCCAACCGTTCGAAAGGCTTGTTCTTGCTTTCGAAAGGTGCACACTAGAAATATGTCTTCAAGTAGTAGTTTTACAATGGAAAAACCCACTACCTTGAAGGAATTGGTTCTTGTGTATGAGTTTGTTGTCCAACACCTTCGAAAGGTGTTTCAAACCCATACTAGCTCTCTCATATATGTGGATTCAACTGCATCGAAAGATCTAGATGAGATGGAAGGGCAGATTTGCTTTCTTTTCTACCCTTTCGAAAGCTCTTGTTTCACATGACATTTGTAAGTGCACCAGGCACCAACGACTCCATCCTAACTCCTTCTAAAGCTATCTCAATACCTTCGAAACACTGCTTTTGAAATTTAGTGAAACCCATGTGTTCCACTCTTGTGGAGCCCAACACTGTTTATGAGCCTTCTTTCGTACCTTTATTCTTAAGTGAATTTTATAGTTAACAGTGAATCTTAGTATTTAATCCTTATTTTGTTATTATATAAATAATGTGAATGTATTATTTAATATACAAATGTTTTAAAAAGTATTTATTTTTTGTTTGAATATAAAAATTGACTTAAGAAGTTATCATTATATTTAATAATTTCTTTCATGATTCATAACTGAATGTTTTGATTATTTTCATTCGATGTAACGAGAAATCTGAATTAATGGAGTTATAAAACCGTGTAATAAGGAACTTTCGGTAATATTTCGTTGGTTATTCTTTGGACTCGTTATATAGAATAATTTTGTTTGGAGATTCTAGATTGTGAGGAATTAGAGTAAACGGGTTAATAATATCATTTGGAATGGAACATTTGGTTATATTTTTTTAGTTACTCTTATGACTCATAATATAGAACATATGATGGGATGAGTGTGACTTGTGAGACTGACGGACTAGTAACACGTGGTGGTACAGGATGCCATTATGATATTTATTCGGTTATTCTTTGCTTGTGGATGACACTTATATATATGGAGATAAGTATGATAGGAGCTTACTGTGGTGAGCTAGGCTTTATGCCTATTTCCCTATGTCGACATATTTATTTGGATGCATGTCGACCAGTATATGTATGTATGTGTGTGTGTATGGTATTATCTATTTGTCTAGCACTGTCCAACTTCCTTTATGATGCTAGAGTGAACTAGAATAGGCCAGTATCTACCCTAGCGGCCCGATTGCGGAGTCATGCCCCGAATTCATGACACCATTATATTTATATAGTCATGTGCTATCGCTTTGTGCATATGCCTTTATGTCACCCAGGCCAGCAAATTGTTACCATAAGCACATATGTCAAGTTGTGACCGAGTTAAGTCCTTATATTAATGAGCACATTGGTGGATCTTGTCATGATACCAGGGGAGGTAACCGAAGAATGTAAAAGTCATGTCAAACGTACACACATGTAGTCTTCTTGAGCAAGTGTGTGCTATCAGTTTCCTGTTTAGTTCTAGTGTGTGTGATAGATAGACTTGGATTATAAATACACCTTACTTAGGTTGATGAGCTGTGATTATACCTGAGATCGTGTCCAATGTATGGTCAATCCCCATATCCTTCTTTGGCATGTGTCATGAACTATATTTTTCATAGGTGCATTGTGCCATTTATATGTTTGGATATACTGATGATTCTTATTACATTTTATGAGTTTGACAGACCTGGGTATGTCTATTCCATATTACTAGGGCATTGTTGTGTGCTAGCCCAATTTTTTTGGTTGATTTAAATAATTAATAATGATATTTTATTATTAGAGATTGAAAGATATACATAGGCATTGTTGCATGCTAGCCTAGCTATACTTGATGATATCTCAAGTATTGATGATTTTTGGATTTTGATGATGATTTTGATATGCATGATTCATCCATTGGACATTGAATTCGTGATTCCTTATTTGATATGAATTTACGTGGGTGATGACATCTTTATGACTGGTTACGTGACAGTTGTTATCTTGAGTTATTTTGATGTTGTTTGTCATATTATTATACCACGCATATACTAAGTTATACATGTATATTGATCTCTACATTTAGACATAGTCTAACCCGTGTATTATTTACGTAATACTCGGGTCATTTGGAGACATTTTAGACTCAAGGACAAAGAGACCAGCTTGTGTTTTATGGGCATAAAGGAGGCTAGTATCTAGTATCCTTGTATATCATTTTGTATTATATAGTCTCATGTATGGATATACTTATTGATGTGTATTGGATATACCTTGTATATTTTATATTATAAACTTTACCATTGTGTTTAATGACTATGTGCTCTCTATCATTTATTTTATATATTGTGCATTGTTCTATCCTTGAGGCATAAATATTTCTTGTTTTGTGCCAATATTATGTATGTAGAGGTGAGTTATTTATTTGATTTTGAAATACGTAACAGTGTTAGCTCAAAGGAATATTCATGTATGTACCCCATATAGCCTCACTCTCTTTATTAACTGATAGTATTACCTAGTAGTACTCTTGGATAGTATGTGTATAGTGGTGTGGTATTTCAACCATAGTACACTCAAGTGGAGCATACATGTAGCTATAGTGTGGAGGCCGGCTTGTTATAAACTCTTCCTAGTATATCTAATGAGAGGAACTATAAGATGGTTCAAGAAGTTTCTCAATAGTAAGATGTATTCATGGTCTTATTGGCTTTAAATTTTAGATAGTAATTCAGTGCAAGGGACCTAGTACCCAACCCAAACATTTTAGCTTGTGTTTAAAAAAGGGTGGAAAAATCACTCCAATGCTTTATCAATCAATTCATGTAAGATGCCACTGGGATAGAAATCACCAATGATATAACACTGTTGATGTTCAATCATTCTAAGGTTTGGGAAGGTACGACTTTCTAGATAGATATCATAAAGGATACTTGCAAGAACATGCAGGATTACTACAAAATAAATTATGGTCACATTAAGGTGGAAGAAACTCAAAAGCCATACGATTCCATCAATAAAATCGCTTAAGGGGGATATATGACAATAAGAAGTGGGGAGCAGAAACTTACAACCATATAAACAAGCACCTTAAGAGTTTAACTATGCATCAAACACTCCATTGAATCATGACACATGACATGTTTTAAAGGTTACCAAAGTACACTTCATATACAATAACCCAGGTAAGGGTAAGAAAGTTGAGAACCAAATAGAGACAAATACCATAACTTATATAGAGAAAATGCACATGACACAAACGAGTGCACATACCTTAAAAATAAAATTGAATGTTTCATTTAGAATGATTACTTATGATAATTTGTTCAGGGGTTGGAAACATCTCAGGATTTATCGCCACTGCTACCCATAGGGCAGATATGATCGGATACCCAACTGCAATAATAGGTTTGTTTATCTATGGTGAATCAACTTGGCTAGATCTATCAGGAAGGCAACAAAGAGATATATAGATGAAGCTAAAGGTAATAACCAGGTTGTTTATAACATCACCAAAATACCATTAAAAATGTTAAATTAGGAAATGATATTCCTTGTTTTAGACTCAAAAGGGGTAGTCTTTCCTCATCATAGTCCTATTTATATAAATATGAATTGATAGGAAACCCTAATCTCAAATAGTTTAAGATGCATGATTGTTTAATTTATGTCTTTATAAGTTTCATAGACTTAAAAATTAATCAGTTTTTATGTAAGTATAAAGGCAATTTATAAAATGTTTATGAATGCCTATTTCATTTTACTAAGAAATAATTATTGTTTCAAGAAAAGCCACCTTCATTGCAAAGGAATTTCTTTGGGAAATTAGTATAGTATATTAGAATATGATCCAAAGACTTAAACATAGAAATTGGTTGCATAAGATGAAATAAAGTTAATCTAGACTAAAGCGGATAATACTTATTAGAATTTCTAATAAAAATTCTCGTACACTAAAAGAGAAACTATGAATTTCTTATCCAAGTTGAGAATAAGAATTGTTAATGATAACAATTTCCTCGGTTGTCTATAAGCCATGAAGAGTATTGACTCTATCATATTGCATGATGCTTTAAATCAGAATGGATTCCAAGTTCATTATAAAAATAGAATTTTGACAATTGTACCCAAAGGGATATAATCCATTGGCCATAGGTGTGTGTAGAATACAAAATTTTATGATTTTTGTTTGATGATATTGAACATACATGCATATATATGTATGTATGTATATATGTATTAAATTTGTTTGTTATAGTACTATTGCAATGTCACAGAGTGAATCAAATCAGAATTTCATTTAAACAAATTTTATTTCAACAAACATTTTATTTCAATGTTAATAGTACACATTTACAACACAACTACCACTATATTTTACATTTTCAAATACAACACTATTTCACACTCTCACATGCAACATTATTTTTCACTCTCCACTTGACTCATCATTCGCTCGAATTTGATTTGATATCTTCTTGCTTCAGCTGTCTTCAATCCAGTTATCTACTTTGCTTGTTAAATAATAAACAACGTAGTAAAAAGAAAAAGGAAACAAACTGAAATTGCACAAAAAAATAATATAATTAAATATAGTGTTGCATCAGTTAATTGGGTTGTTTGTTTTTATATTTTAAAACTGGAATCAAAGATAAATGTGCATTAGCAGCATATAACATGCACAATGTATCGATATACATGCCATAAGGCCGTACACACAAAAATACACTTGCATCAATAAATTTTAGGGCAACAAACCACCGAAATAGTATAGTACACATAAGGCAGTATATAAGAAGCAACAAAAGGAAGGATATATCACAACAGAATTCAGCTGAAGTGAGTGCACAAGGAATATAAGTGCACCAGCAAATACATGCATATACAATGGTGCAGCCAAACAGAAATGTGCACACTCAGTGTAACGACCCAGAATTTTTGATAATTAAAATTCGAATATTTAATTAATTTTAAATACTGATAAGTAGAATTAAGAAGTCGAATAATTTATTATTCGAATATTGGATTTAATTTGGTCAATTAAATCGATAATTTAATGATTGAAATTCCAGAAATAATTGAAATATGGGTTTAATGTGCTGGAAATGATTTATAAAGTTATATTAAATCATACTGGAGTTATAGAAAGGTTATAGAACTTTTAAAATTGAATTTGGAGCTAATCTGTGAAAATCGAATATTTTAATATTTAATTATCGACTGAAAATTAGCCAATTTTCGAACAGTCTCAGAATTTGACGAGACCAGTTTCATTGGATCCGTAATAGTTAGTTATTATCGGATTTCAATTTTCGTAGCAATCGAAGTTATCGTTTGACCGTGGCAACTCGAAACGCATCGATATCGTTTTTATTTTAATTCGGCGAGTTAAAATAGTCATTTTTTAAAAAGTCTCGGATTTCAACGAAACCAGTTTCATCGGATCCGTAATGTGATATTATTGTAAGATTTCAAATTTCGTAATTTTTGGATTTACCATTTGTCCGGTACAAATTAAAACGCCCCAAAATCGATTTAAATCGGTTTAATTTAAATTGATCGTTTTTCTCCGTATCTCGCACAGATGTCCGAATTAGCTTCCGAAACACATTCCATTGCGTTCGGAACGCGGGGTAAACCTTAGAAATGTCAGCCGGCACGCTCGATTTGGAGTTCGGAAAATTCGGATGAATAGTAATTTGGCAAATTTTCTATATAAGGACCATTATCTTCTATTTTGCAAAGAAGATGAAACCCTGACCCTAAATCTCTTCAGCCGCCATCTCCAAATTCGAAGGCCAGAAACGCACTCAATTCATCCCCTCCGATCTCCTCATCCGTTCACTTTCATCCAAAATCACCAACTACAAAGTTATAGATCTCGACGAATACTAGCTATCCAACGGTTAAGATCTGAAATGGCCAAGCGAGGAGGCTGAAATGGAGCCACGTTTACCATCAGGTCGGGCACGAATTCCAAGGCTAGGTGATGGCCGAGCTCCACCGCATGGCAGTCGAGTATGGTGCTTGCGACGAGCTTCGCAATGGTGGTTCCTGATCGACCTCTCGTCGAGAAATGGCGGAGTATTACTTAACCCTAGGCCGGCTTCTATGGGTTTCTTGAACGTGTATTCACCTGGGAGAAGAAGCACCAGGTCACGGCCATGATCTGCTATGTTGGAACGAACGGCCAGGATGTAGAAAGGTTGTAAATTTAAAAAGGAAATGTAAATTTTATTTATATTAATTCGTTCGATCTTTAAAACGCGATATCTTCTTCATACGAGGTCCGTTTTGGACGAAATTTTTTGCGTTGGAATCGTATTGCCGAGCACTACGCGATGGAGCTGGATTGGAAATTTTTGGAGCTAGTGAAAATTTCGGGTAGAATTAAACGCGCGTTTAATTTTATTCGAAATAAATGCTGAAATCAGAATTAAAATCAAGGCGAGATTTTTCTCACTCAAATTGAATGTGGAATCTTTACAGTTATTGATTGATGATTGACTATTTGGATGTGATATTAGATATTATATGATATATCTATATATATAGCAATATATACATATTGGCATATGTATATATTGGATTGATGATTTTCCGCCTCGTATAGCGGATGAGACCCTATTGCGCCGTTAGTAAGCGGATATTTTTATAAAACCCATATACCGCGATAATTCCGTACTGGAGCGGAATTGGTATTGTGCTAACATCTGTGGATGCAGGGAAACAGGTTGGAGGGATCCAACTGGATTCCTCACCAGTAGTATTTTTTTTTACAGATATTGATATATATTCTGTTATCATATTGATATATGATATTGACTGTTGTGACGGACTAATTGATGCTGTTGCATCATCAGATTCAGTTTTGAAATTTAAAAATAACGACTTTTACTTTAAAAAGGGTTTTTAAAGTGATTTTTGAAAATATACGTTTTATGGAATTTTTGAATCGATTTATAAACGTAAAATTTTAAAGTTATAAAAGTTATAATTTTTAGTGAAATATAACCGAAGTGTCGTTTTTGAAATAAAAGTCGATTGATTTATAAAATGGTTTAAGCTGGGATTTTTGAATAACTATAAACGATTTTTATAAAAAGATTTATAAAATTGATATTTTATAAATCAAAATATTGGACTTATAAAACGAATTTTTTATAAGTGTTAAAAAGAAGTATAAATGGATTTCATAAGTGAATGAAATTAATAGATTGATAACGTGAAGTATAAAGTGAATAGATGTTGTAGAATAAAAGATTTATAAGTAATTTACTGATAAATTAGATTTTTTTTCACTTAGATGGGATATAAATAGAAATTGCTAAATGAAACGATTTCATAAGTCGAAATTGTTATAAAGTATAAAAGTGATTTATAAACGTTGTTTATAAACCCGAAGTCACTTATTTTGATAAGTAATTTTAGAAGTTAATAAAAGGAGAATTTTATAAATCGAAGTTGTTAGAAATATAAAGGTGAATTTATAAACGTTGTTTTATAAATTCGAAATCAATTGGATTTGATAAATTAAATATAGAAGATTGTTAAAGGAGATATATTCGCGATTTTGGATAGCGAATTATTTTTGAAATAAAATGTGTAGAAAATAGTGAAATGTAATTAGTGAAGTATATTCACGATTTTGGATAGTGAATATATCGTTAAGTAAAATGGATAGTTTTGGAAAAGGGACATTGAAAATGAAGTTAAACATTTAAAGATGTATTTAAAATGTATTATGAATCGAGTACATAGATTTCAACATTCATTGTTGAAATAGACGTTTTCGAGAAATATAAGGAAATGGTGGACTATAACACTGTTGTTATAGTAAATGATTTCCAAAAGGAAATGTTTTATATAGTAGTGGGATTTATATATCTATTTTAATTCAGAATCCCTATACTATTGATTTCGAGTCGTCGTAACGATGCTTTACGCAACATTCGTTTTGACTCAAATAGATGTTAAAATTTATGATTTCCTTAAAGAATGAAATATATACTTAATTTTGATTTAAGTATATCGAATATTTTCTAAGTGTTGAAAATAAATAGATTTGTGAAATACTTATTTTTAAATAAGTATGGAAATGTTTTTCCAATATGAAATGAACTGTTTTGAGATTTTATCTTCAAAGATAAAATGAAATGTGAATATTTGAAATTTGTTTTCAAATGGTTAAAGTGTGGAAATTTTATATCTAGTAAAGATATTTTGGAAGATAAAATAATTTGGAAAATTATTTGGAATCTGATGATGTTGCGCATCTTTATTGATAGTTAAATAACCGACTATCAATAATTACCTTGAATAGGTATTTGTTGTGAATTGGATGAATTTGAATGCCACACTTATTTTTGAATAAACGCTCACTATTCGGGTTAGCTGGGAAAGGACCATGGGGTCGTATAACCCATTCCGAATATGTGATACGTCGTTATGAATTGCATTTGAAGACCGGTGTTGAAGACCGGATATTTTTGAAAACGGAAGGATTACCGTCGAGTTACTCTACATCGGCTGATCTCCGATTTAGACGTTTTATCACCCTTAGTGACGGGAAGTCCGGACGTGATTAGAAAATTATCCGGAAATGCAAGGGCTTCGTGAGAAGTGCCTTCGGTTCTGTTCGATCCCGGAACAGACTTGTATGGATTGTATGTCTGACGTTACAATTTGAGATATAAAGCTGATTTCTTTCAAATACATTTCTGTTGGTGGCGGAGAATTTATTCTCTTAGCTTAACACCCTTCTCTGAGACGTACGAGCTCAGAGGTTATGTAGTTGAAATTTATCAGCGATATGTCCCAATTTGGTAACGTGGCATACTGAGTGTTGCTGTGAAATGATCAGTGTTTGATCATTTGCGATATGATCATTTGTTTGATCTTATATCTTTGTGATCATAGGTTGATCATTTTTGTTTGACCCAAAGCAGGGCTTTTTGAGAAAGCGTAGCTTTGTGGACGAGACTTCATCGAGCCTCACACCCCGGAAATGGTCGAAACAGGAAGGATGCAGCAAGGTTCTAGGGAGTAGCGCCCCTTAGTGTATGTCATTCCTTCTGGATAGAGGTGGTATCATGGTATGGAGCCCAGATACTTAACCTATGTGGTTGCTGCATTATTATCTATGTGGTTTGTTGGAAATCGGGGATCCTCGGGAAGATCGGTTACGATCGGGGGATGGCATACGCATGTCAGTAGTTACCTATTTTTGCAGAGGTAACCCGGCCTTGTGTTGGCAGAGATCCGGTTAGGTTCTCGGGTCGTCTATTCCAGGGACGTACCCATCGTGGAAAAGGAAGTTCCTTAGCCTGACCATTTGTTGGAAATCCAAACTCCAATACGTGACTTGTACGGTATTAGTTGTAGAACCTGCCATTTACGTACGGTGGTCACCACTGTTTAGATGGTAGCTATAGTAGGCATACGATACTGGTCGTATGTTGGCTAAGATTAATATTATACTTTCGAAATGATTTCTACACTATGCACTAATAATAATATCAAAAATGATTTGATTTTTGCGTAGTAAGCATCTTTGACTATCATAAGAAGAAATCTCCTCCAATTCTGCGTTTGCATTGTGTGTGTGGCGGGAGGTCTTATGGTAGTTTCATTTTCCAAAAGCATTGCGAATTGACTTTAAAATTCTTCTGTTGTTTATTTTAAAGTTAAACTGTTTTACGATCTCACACCAGTCACCATGACTGACTCGGAGTTTATTGTTCCCTTCTAAACTCTGGGTGCCCACTAATTTCCACACGGGCAGCCTAGAGTTATATTATCAGGATATTCTGGAGCTTTGGAAGCAAGCTGGATGACGAGTCGTAGTATTTGTATCTGATATATTTATTCCGCTGTGTATTCTGTATGAGGACAAGTTATATAACTGTCCATTGTTGTATATTGACTCTGATGATTGATGTATGTATAAACTGATATAGTTCTTTGTTTTAAAAGACTAGTGTTTATCTATTATATATTGTTCCGCTGCGATGTGTAAGATTCTGATATTGTTTTCTGTTTCTGTTCTGATGTGTTGTTCTTCTTTTCTTTCTCTTCTCTCTTTTCTTCTGCTTTCTTCTTCTTCTACTTTTTTTCTACTTTTTAAAACCCTCACTATTGGAGTTTCCGGCACTCGATTGCTCGGCAGTCGATAAAGTTAGTATCGATGTCGAATCTTCGAAAGTCGAAAATTCCGGTACGTGACAGCGTGGTATCGGAGCATATGGTTAAGCGACAACCCTGCTCTGTTGGGTGTTACTCATTAGAGATAGAGCCAGTAGTACTCTAGAATGAGTTTGAGTGTAATAATAGATACGAGTGCGTATTTGTTAGTAAATATAAAATTGTTTTATATTGTGATGATTGGTTTGTTGAGTGGTATATTGATTCTGGTCGGTATTGTCCGTACAACTCTATCGATAGGGATCTCTAAACACTTGTATAGAACAATTCAGCACAGTATTGTTTTAAATAGGGTAAATGAGATAATTTTGCCCAAAACTATTTTTGTATAGAAAAGAAATGTTTTTCTATAAAGTACTATAGTATATGGTTGCATGGATGTTAGGAAGTAATAATAGTGAATTATTATCACTAAAATTGAATAAGAAATTCAAATCATAACTCCAAAGTTAAGAGATAAACTCATATACAAATGAAATTTAAAGAGTATAAATTATAAATGTGAATTGTAATTTAAAACGGAGTTCCAGAGAAGTATTTGGAAATGTTTTGAAAAGAATTTGAAAATTTTGGAGATTTGGAAAGTTTAATTCCTTTTTGATTTGAAAATGAATTTCAAAAGGTTTTGAAAAGTATTTTGGAGAGATGAAAGCTCTAAACTCTTTTCGGTCGCTGGAAAATAATTCCGATGATGATCGCGACATCACCGGTATTCATTTTCGGGTTTCCAAAAGAGGAATTGCTGCCAATTGTTTTAAAAGGAAGTTGTTTGAAAAATTTGGGTTTTGTTTTTGAAATTCAAAGGATAATTTGAATTGTTTTCAAAATGATTTTTAAATGTTGAAAAGACTCTGGAATACTATAAAAAAAATATTTATGAAATATTATGAAGTTGATAACTTGTAAAGTTTAAAGTTTAAATAAAAATCCATTTAACGAATGAAATTTTAAATATGAATTGGAAGCATAAGGAAACGAATTCATATATGAATAAAATGGTAAATATGAATTGTAAATGTGATTTATAAATGAAAATGGAATTCCAGATAGATATTGGAAAATTTAAAATTCATTAATGAAATGAATTTGTAATATGAATATATAAGTGATTATATAAATCGAAATGAAAATAAGTTGATAACTTATAGAATATTTGAAATCTGATTGAAATGAAAGTTCAAATTGAAATAAAAGAATTTGTGAACAAATAAATAAATTTGCAATGGCAAATGTGAGAAAATAAAATTGAATGTTAAAATTCATTTCGAATTTGTAGGCAATAAATTGAATTGAATAATTATAAATGAAGATAAAATTGGAATTGAAACTGAATGTTGAAAATAAATTTGAATAAGTGAATTGTAATTTGTAATGAATTAGTAACTAAAACTAATCTAAAAAGAGCAGTTATGAATGAAAGTTGTTGGTTAATAAAATAAACCGAATAAAAATATGAAATGCAAATTAGATTTAATGGAATCAATTGCAAATGAAATGAACTAAAGATAAAATTGAATTCAAATGAAATTGAAATGAAAAATTGAACGAAATTGAATATGTAACTTCAATAGCGAATTTAAAGAGGATATAAGAAGTATATATTGAAATTTTGTAATCGAATTTGCAAAATAGTTTGAATGCTGTAACTAGATATAATGGCTAGTAGGATATACAGGTGTATAAAGGGATTGGAAAATTTATTTCAAAGATGAATTTGAATTTGCTCGAAAAAGGTATGTATTTGAGTTTTAATATGAGTTTTTGATGATTTCTTGTCTAGCCGCTTGGCTTTTTCCTTTTCTTTTTGAAATCTGAGAGTCCGTAGGGACGTTTTGTAGTCGTGCCGTATTAGCCGCGCAAAGGAGACGCTGGCGAAATTTTTCGGAAATTTAGGGCGTTAGAAAATTTTTGAGAAATTTTGAAAGTTTAAAAATTTGAATTTAAACTCGAATTTGAACTGAGAAGTTAAACAATGTTGTTTGAAACTTATAATTGAAGTTGGAAAACGAGTTGAATGATAACGAATCTTTAATAGGAAGATTTGTTTTGATAAATTGATAAAACTATTAGATTGTGAAAAATAGTAGACGAGTTAAGGACCATTTTTCATAACTTGTAATTTCGAGGACGAAATTCTTTTAAGGGGGGAAGTCTGTAACGACCCAGAATTTTTGATAATTAAAATTCGAATATTTAATTAATTTTAAATACTGATAAGTAGAATTAAGAAGTCGAATAATTTATTATTCGAATATTGGATTTAATTTGGTCAATTAAATCGATAATTTAATGATTGAAATTCCAGAAATAATTGAAATATGGGTTTAATGTGCTGGAAATGATTTATAAAGTTATATTAAATCATACTGGAGTTATAGAAAGGTTATAGAACTTTTAAAATTGAATTTGGAGCTAATCTGTGAAAATCGAATATTTTAATATTTAATTATCGACTGAAAATTAGCCAATTTTCGAACAGTCTCAGAATTTGACGAGACCAGTTTCATTGGATCCGTAATAGTTAGTTATTATCGGATTTCAATTTTCATAGCAATCGAAGTTATCGTTTGACCGTGGCAACTCGAAACGCATCGATATCGTTTTTATTTTAATTCGGCGAGTTAAAATAGTCATTTTTCAAAAAGTCTCGGATTTCAACGAAACCAGTTTCATCGGATCCGTAATGTGATATTATTGTAAGATTTCAAATTTCGTAATTTTTGGATTTACCATTTGTCCGGTACAAATTAAAACGCCCCAAAATCGATTTAAATCGGTTTAATTTAAATTGATCGTTTTTCGCCGTATCTCGCACAGATGTCCGAATTAGCTTCCGAAACACATTCCATTGCGTTCGGAACGCGGGGTAAACCTTAGAAACGTCAGCCGGCACGCTCGATTTGGAGTTCGGAAAATTCGGATGAATAGTAATTTGGCAAATTTTCTATATAAGGACCATTATCTTCTATTTTGCAAAGAAGATGAAACCCTGACCCTAAATCTCTTCAGCCGCCATCTCCAAATTCGAAGGCCAGAAACGCACTCAATTCATCCCCTCCGATCTCCTCATCCGTTCACTTTCATCCAAAATCACCAACTACAAAGTTATAGATCTCGACGAATACTAGCTATCCAACGGTTAAGATCTGAAATGGCCAAGCGAGGAGGCTGAAATGGAGCCACGTTTACCATCAGGTCGGGCACGAATTCCAAGGCTAGGTGATGGCCGAGCTCCACCGCATGGCAGTCGAGTATGGTGCTTGCGACGAGCTTCGCAATGGTGGTTCCTGATCGACCTCTCGTCGAGAAATGGCGGAGTATTACTTAACCCTAGGCCGGCTTCTATGGGTTTCTTGAACGTGTATTCACCTGGGAGAAGAAGCACCAGGTCACGGCCATGATCTGCTATGTTGGAACGAACGGCCAGGATGTAGAAAGGTTGTAAATTTAAAAAGGAAATGTAAATTTTATTTATATTAATTCGTTCGATCTTTAAAACGCGATATCTTCTTCATACGAGGTCCGTTTTGGACGAAATTTTTTGCGTTGGAATCGTATTGCCGAGCACTACGCGATGGAGCTGGATTGGAAATTTTTGGAGCTAGTGAAAATTTCGGGTAGAATTAAACGCGCGTTTAATTTTATTCGAAATAAATGCTGAAATCAGAATTAAAATCAAGGTGAGATTTTTCTCACTCAAATTGAATGTGGAATCTTTACAGTTATTGATTGATGATTGACTGTTTGGATGTGATATTAGATATTATAGGATATATCTATATATATAGCAATATATACATATTGGCATATGTATATATTGGATTGATGATTTCCCGCCTCGTATAGCGGATGAGACCCTATTGCGCCGTTAGTAAGCGGATATTTTTATAAAACCCATATACCACGATAATTCTGTACTGGAGCGGAATTGGTATTGTGCTAACATCTGTGGATGCAGGGAAACAGGTTGGAGGGATCCAACTGGATTCCTCACCAGTAGTATTTTTTTACAGATATTGATATATATTCTGTTATCATATTGATATATGATATTGACTGTTGTGACGGACTAATTGATGCTGTTGCATCATCGAATTCAGTTTTGAAATTTAAAAATAACGACTTTTACTTTAAAAAGGGTTTTTAAAGTGATTTTTGAAAATATACGTTTTATGGAATTTTTGAATCGATTTATAAACGTAAAATTTTAAAGTTATAAAAGTTATAATTTTTAGTGAAATATAACTGAAGTGTCGTTTTTGAAATAAAAGTCGATTGATTTATAAAATGGTTTAAGCTGGGATTTTTGAATAACTATAAACGATTTTTATAAAAAGATTTATAAAATTGATATTTTATAAATCAAAATATTGGACTTATAAAACGAATTTTTTATAAGTGTTAAAAAGAAGTATAAATGGATTTCATAAGTGAATGAAATTAATAGATTGATAACGTGAAGTATAAAGTGAATAGATGTTGTAGAATAAAAGATTTATAAGTAATTTACTGATAAATTAGATTTTTTTTCACTTAGATGGGATATAAATAGAAATTGCTAAATGAAACGATTTCATAAGTCGAAATTGTTATAAAGTATAAAAGTGATTTATAAACGTTGTTTATAAACCCGAAGTCACTTATTTTGATAAGTAATTTTAGAAGTTAATAAAAGGAGAATTTTATAAATCGAAGTTGTTAGAAATATAAAGGTGAATTTATAAACGTTGTTTTATAAATTCGAAATCAATTGGATTTGATAAATTAAATATAGAAGATTGTTAAAGGAGATATATTCGCGATTTTGGATAGCGAATTATTTTTGAAATAAAATGTGTAGAAAATAGTGAAATGTAATTAGTGAAGTATATTCACGATTTTGGATAGTGAATATATCGTTAAGTAAAATGGATAGTTTTGGAAAAGGGACATTGAAAATGAAGTTAAACATTTAAAGATGTATTTAAAATGTATTATGAATCGAGTACATAGATTTCAACATTCATTGTTGAAATAGACGTTTTCGAGAAATATAAGGAAATGGTGGACTATAACACTGTTGTTATAGTAAATGATTTCCAAAAGGAAATGTTTTATATAGTAGTGGGATTTATATATCTATTTTAATTCCGAATCCCTATACTATTGATTTCGAGTCGTCGTAACGATGCTTTACGCAACATTCGTTTTGACTCAAATAGATGTTAAAATTTATGATTTCCTTAAAGAATGAAATATATACTTAATTTTGATTTAAGTATATCGAATATTTTCTAAGTGTTGAAAACAAATAGATTTGTGAAATACTTATTTTTAAATAAGTATGGAAATGTTTTTCCAATATGAAATGAACTGTTTTGAGATTTTATCTTCAAAGATAAAATGAAATGTGAATATTTGAAATTTGTTTTCAAATGGTTAAAGTGTGGAAATTTTATATCTAGTAAAGATATTTTGGAAGATAAAATAATTTGGAAAATTATTTGGAATCTGATGATGTTGCGCATCTTTATTGATAGTTAAATAACCGACTATCAATAATTACCTTGAATAGGTATTTGTTGTGAATTGGATGAATTTGAATGCCACACTTATTTTTGAATAAACGCTCACTATTCGGGTTAGCCGGGAAAGGACCATGGGGTTGTATAACCCATTCCGAATATGTGATACGTCGTTATGAATTGCATTTGAAGACCGGTGTTGAAGACCGGATATTTTTGAAAACGGAAGGATTACCGTCGAGTTACTCTACATCGGCTGATCTCCGATTTAGACGTTTTATCACCCTTAGTGACGGGAAGTCCGGACGTGATTAGAAAATTATCCAGAAATGCAAGGGCTTCGTGAGAAGTGCCTTCGGTTCTGTTCGATCCCGGAACAGACTTGTATGGATTGTATGTCTAACGTTACAATTTGAGATATAAAGCTGATTTCTTTCAAATACATTTCTGTTGGTGGCGGAGAATTTATTCTCTTAGCTTAACACCCTTCTCTGAGACGTACGAGCTCAGAGGTTATGTAGTTGAAATTTATCAGTGATATGTCCCAATTTGGTAACGTGGCATACTGAGTGTTGCTGTGAAATGATCAGTGTTTGATCATTTGCGATATGATCATTTGTTTGATCTTATATCTTTGTGATCATAGGTTGACCATTTTTGTTTGACCCAAAGCAGGGCTTTTTGAGAAAGCGTAGCTTTGTGGACGAGACTTCATCGAGCCTCACACCCCGGAAATGGTCGAAACAGGAAGGATGCAGCAAGGTTCTAGGGAGTAGCGCCCCTTAGTGTATGTCATTCCTTCTGGATAGAGGTGGTATCATGGTATGGAGCCCAGATACTTAACCTATGTGGTTGCTGCATTATTATCTATGTGGTTTATTGGAAATCGGGGATCCTCGGGAAGATCGGTTACGATCGGGGGATGGCATACGCGTGTCAGTAGTTACCTATTTTTGCAGAGGTAACCCGGCCTTGTGTTGGCAGAGATCCGGTTAGGTTCTCGGGTCGTCTATTCCAGGGACGTACCCATCATGGAAAAGGAAGTTCCTTAGCCTGACCATTTGTTGGAAATCCAAACTCCAATACGTGACTTGTACGGTATTAGTTGTAGAACCTGCCATTTACGTACGGTGGTCACCACTGTTTAGATGGTAGCTATAGTAGGCATACGATACTGGTCGTATGTTGGCTAAGATTAATATTATACTTTCGAAATGATTTCTACACTATGCACTAATAATAATATCAAAAATGATTTGATTTTTGCGTAGTAAGCATCTTTGACTATCATAAGAAGAAATCTCCTCCAATTCTGCGTTTGCATTGTGTGTGTGGCGGGAGGTCTTATGGTAGTTTCATTTTCCAAAAGCATTGCGAATTGACTTTAAAATTCTTCTGTTGTTTATTTTAAAGTTAAACTGTTTTACGATCTCACACCAGTCACCATGACTGACTCGGAGTTTATTGTTCCCTTCTAAACTCTGGGTGCCCACTAATTTCCACACGGGCAGCCTAGAGTTATATTATCAGGATATTCTGGAGCTTTGGAAGCAAGCTGGATGACGAGACGTAGTATTTGTATCTGATATATTTATTCCGCTGTGTATTCTGTATGAGGACAAGTTATATAACTGTCCATTGTTGTATATTGACTCTGATGATTGATGTATGTATAAACTGATATAGTTCTTTGTTTTAAAAGACTAGTGTTTATCTATTATATATTGTTCCGCTGCGATGTGTAAGATTCTGATATTGTTTTCTGTTTCTGTTCTGATGTGTTGTTCTTCTTTTCTTTCTCTTCTCTCTTTTCTTCTGCTTTCTTCTTCTTCTACTTTTTTTCTTCTTTTTAAAACCCTCACTATTGGAGTTTCCGGCACTCGATTGCTCGGCAGTCGATAAAGTGAGTATCGATGTCGAATCTTCGAAAGTCGAAAATTCCGGTACGTGACACTCAGGTAAGCATTCACATAGCAAGAAGGCATAGCAAGATGGTGCAAATGTACAGCAACGGATCAACTCAAGATGACTACATAGTACAGCAAGGTGCAACATCATAACACAATGGAGACAACAAGGACACAGGTTGGGGCAACTTTCAAAGATACTACTCATGCATACACACTAACATGAAGTGGCGACATCAACAGGGCTAAGACTCAACCGAATCTGGTCTACACTCAGGAAATTCAAAATAGACCGTGAAATAGCAATACAAACTTCATCTTACAGCTAAACCAAACAAGTTAGGAACACACATGAACATATAATGTAGCAGTGTACATAAGCTTGCACAAAATGGTGCAACACTAAGACAAGCAGCAGTTTAGAGTTTCAGGCCATAAACAACACATGTGTTCACAGTGGGTTATAATACAACACATTCAGGAATCATAGCAGTCACAGTTTGAAACTCATATGCAGCAGAATGCAATTCAAAGTCAACAAGCAACAACGATCAACAGTAAAAATTAAACAAGCGAAACCCTGAATATTAGAAAAGTCAAGGCCAAAATTAATTTCAATCAAGGGCCAAATTTGCTCAAAGTATATTTGAACATATCAGGATATATATCAACGATGAACTGATCAGAAATCATCATAACCATCAACTAGAAAATCAACTGATAGTTAAAAATATATTCGAATACACACACACACATGTATATACATACACATGTGTGTGTATATATATATATATATATGGAATATCTTCTTTAAGTTACATTTGATTTGTAAAGTGATTTTTTATGTTTTAAATGTATATAAGCATAGGTTAGAAAGTGAATATTAGTATTTAATCCTTATTTTGTTATTATATAAATAATGTGAATGTATTATTTAATATATAAATGTTTTAAAAGGTTTTTTTTTTAATATAAAGATTGAATTAAGAATTTATTATTATATTATATAATTTCTTTCATGATTCATAATAGAATGTTTTTATTATTTTCATTCTTTGTAATGAGAAATCTGAATTAATGGAGTTATAATACCGTGTAATACAGAACTTTCGGTAATATTTCATCGATTATTCTTTGGACTCGTTATATTAAATAATGTTGTTAGGAGATTCTAGATTGTGAGGAATTTAAGTAAACGGATTAGTAATATCATTTGGAATATGACAATTGGTTATATTTTTTCAGCTACTTTTATGACTCATAATAAAGAACATATGATGGGGTGAGTGTGACTTGTGAGACTAACGGACTAGTAACACGCGGCTGTACGGGATGCCATTATGATATTTATTCCGTTATTCTTTGCTTGTGGATGACACTTATATATATGGAGATAAGTATGATAGGAGCTTACTGTGGTGAGCTACGCTTCGTGCCTATTGCTCTGTGTCGACATATTTATTTGGCTGCGTGTTAGCCAATATATGTATATGTGTGTATGGTTTTTTTTGTTTTTCTATCACTGTCCAACTTACTTTATGATGTTAGAGTGAACTAGAATAGACCAGTATCTAACCTAGCGGCCTGATTGTGGGGTCATGTGCCGAATTCGTGACACCATTGTATTTATATAGTCATTTGCTATCGCTGTGTGCATATGCCTTTATGTCACCCAGGCGAGAGTTTGTTACCATAAGCGCATATGCTGGGTTGTGACCGAGTTAAGTCCTTGCATTGACGAGCATATTGGTGGATCTTGTCATGATACCGAGGGGAGGTAACCGAAGAATGTAAAAGTTATGTCAAACGTACACACATGTAGTCTCCTTAAGCAAGTGTGTGCTAACAGTTTCCTGTTTGGTTCTGGTGTGTGTGATAGATAGACTTGGATTATAAATACCCCTTACTTAAGTTGATGAGCTATGATTATATCTGAGATCGTGTCCAATGTATGGTCAACCCCCATATCCGTCTTTGGCATGTGTCACCAACTATATTTTTCATAGGTGCATGGTTCCATTTATATGTTTGGATATATTGATGATTCTTATTACATTTTATGAGTTTGATGTACCCGGGTATGTCTATTCTATATTGCTAGGGCATTGTTTTGTGCTAGCCTAATTTTTGGGGTAGATTTAATGTGATATCCCGCAATTTTGGGCAATATCAATTTAATAATCTGTATTGAAAATTAAATTGATTTGATAATCTTTGTTAATAAATTTGAATTAATTTAATAATCTAATTAAATAAATATTTAATTGGTGAATTTTATCTTTTAAAAGTTAATAAAATGATTTCTATTTATAATGTATATATATATATATGTTTGTATATATTGTAAATAGATAAGATTTGGTTTGAAATTTAATAAATAAATAAATCTTGTTTTCTAATATAAATATACATATTTGGTAGTTTAGAAATCATGATTAATTTAATATTAAGCTTTTCAAAGCTATTTAATAAATAACTATATGGTTTTAAATACTTAAAATAAATTGTTTTAGATTTTAGAATATTTGTATAAGCTTTTATTTATAAATATAATTGGTTTTATATCTTTAAAAAGTTATCTATGTATATAAATAAGTATTTGTAAATAGTAAATTATGAATAAAAGCTTATTATTAATATTTAAAATAATATAAAAATGCATTATTACAAGTGTAATAAAATCAAGGCACATTAGTAACATGTGTAGGCTAATGAACAATTATGATAACAAGTGTCATTTTAAAATTTTAATTTTCTGTATTTTTAATAAACCACATTTTTCACTTATATAAACATTTGCTTTCTCCCCTTCCATTCTTTTTCTATTCTTTTTCCAAAACTAAGAAAAGATTTCAGCTTACAAAATAACTCAAAGAAAATCTGAAATTCACTCTCCTCAAACCAATTTCTCAAAACAACAATCTGTAATCAAAACACTCCTCAAAACCAGAAATCAAATTCAACAATCCTGTAATTCATTTTCAAATCATAATCCTGAAAACATCTTCTTCAAACCTGAAACTGAAAACCCAAAACTAAGAATCCTGTTCTAAAGCAAATGCCACAAACTTCATCTTCAACCTGAATAAAAGCATGCAAGCATTCTTCTTCAACCTGGAATCAAGCAGTTTCCCCTTTTGTTTCAAAGCAGTTCATCTCTGTTCTAGATTTAAGTCATCTCTGCAAGTTTCAAAAGCAAGCAACTCAAGTTTTTAAACCAAAGAAGCATTCAAGTTTAAAGTTTTCAAAAGCAATGGAAATGCAAAATTTCCAGTTTTAAAACAATTCAAGTTTTCAAAAGCTAAAACTGCTCTCTGTTTCATGCATGTCAGGTGAGTAACAAATTTTTAAAAGCTTAAGTATAAATCTGGATTGCATGCTAATTTATGGAATAAATATGTTTGTGTGAATATATATAAGTATGTTCTGTATATATATGAATGGGTGAATGATTGTGTGCATACTATTGTCTTTGTGACTACTGTATTTTTGTTTCCAGGCACAAAATTTTTGATTTAAAAACCATTATCTCTTGATCTGCTTGCTGTTAGGACTTAGGCTTCAGACAAGATTTGATTGTTTGATTATAGATTAAGTTTTAAAATTTAAATTAAGTCAAATTAAAATTGAAATCTCACTGGAAACTTAAAGGGACAGAGCAAGCTCAAGATAAGTGAAAACTCAAACATCTTAATTTATGAATTCATATATATAAACTGAATATCTATCCAAAAACATGATTTTTAGAAGTAAAATTATTATTTTTAGTTTGGTAATTTCTGAGATAATCTGAAATTTTGTCTACTGGTCATTTTTGACCTGTCGACCGTTTTTAAACAGAAAGCAACCTTTCCCAAAAGACACTTCTTTCTTCAATGGTTGCTTCTCTTTCCTTTCATCAATGATCACATCTGTTAATAGCTACTCTTCACAAAGAGTTACAACCATTTATTCTCTATATAAACATATCTAAATCATTGATTGAAATACAACAATTCTTTGCTTTAAAATTCTGATCTTAATTTCTAAATACTCTTGCATTCTAAAAGCTCTCTACTTCAAATTGCTTATTGAATCATTGAAATTATTTCATATCTTTTGATTCAAATAAGTAATATACTTCCTTCAATCTTCACAAACATCATTCACATTTTTTGAGGATAAGATTATAGGAAGGGTGTACTACAAGTGACAAATCAGTGTTATCAAGAGCACAAGTTGTCAACGACAATTGTATTTAATTTTTGTTGAAGTCCTCGGTGTTGTAAGAGGCACGAAATCCCGTTCGGCTGTTCGGGTGTTATAAACCTGTTCCTCCGGGTGAAGCGAGGTAGTTGGTAGTGAAATCCAAATAGAAGTCTGGGACTGGACGTAGGACGGGAGGTCCGAACCAGTATAAAAATCCCTGGTGTGATTTTACTGTTTACTGCATTTACTATTCTATATCTGTGAATTGCTATATAGTTAGTTTATTGAATATTTACTTATATAGCAATTGTAAATAACATTCCGCATATATTAGTCCATATTACACGATCCGTAATTAGTGTGCACAAGCGTACAAACTTTCATTTGGTATCAGAGCATACAAACTTTCATTTGGTATCAGAGCACGGTCATCATATAACCGTAACACCGTTATTTGATATATTCTTGTAATATGGCAAATAACGCAAGCACTAGCACTAACACTTACACGGAAGGTCAATCAACACAAAGACCTCCATTCTTTAATGGTCTCAACTATAGCTATTGGGCAACACGTATGTCATTTTTTATGCAATCAAATAGCTATGATGCTTGGAATGCTACTCAAAAAGAAATAGTGAATCCAACAACTGAATATTCAGAATGGACAACGGTTGAGAAAACGGCAGCAGCCGTAAATGCAAAGGCAATAAATATGTTGTTTTGTGCATTAGACCAAAATGAATATAACCGTGTTAGTATCTGCACTACTGCATATCAAATTTGGCAAACGTTGAAAACCACTCATGAAGGTACTAACAAGGTTAAACAAGCCAAAATAGCCATGCTGAAGAGTCAGTTTCAAAAATTTAAAATGAAACCGAATGAGACAATCAATGATATGTATTCAAGGTTTCAAACTATTCATCATGCACTTATCGGATTAGGGCAAAAATATTCAGATTTTGATGTTGTTTCAATAGTCCTACATTCTCTGACTAGTGAATGGGAAGGAAAAGTATTAGCAATTGAAGAAGCTAATGACCTTTCCATCATGAAGCCAGATGAATTGATAGGAAATTTAATGTCCTATGAAGCAAATTTGCAGGCTAGAAAAGAACAGAAAGAAGAAAAGAAAAATGTAGCATTTCATGCTGAGAAAGATGAAAATGAATCAGATTCTGAAGATGAAGATTTGGCATTCATTGCAAAAGGATTCAAAAAATTCCTAAAAAATCGAAAAGCCAGTCGTTACAACAAAAGGAAACCTAGATCAAATAAACCATCTTCATCCGCTATAGAATGTTTCAACTGCCACAAAAAGGGGCACATGCAGAAGGATTGTCCAGAACAGAAGAAGAAGTCAGAAAATGATAAATTCAAACATAAGAAGGACAAGTCAAAGAAACGAGCCTTCTCAGTAACATGGGATGATTCAGACTCATCCTCATCTGATATTGAAAGTGGTCAGGAGAATGAACAAGCTAATGTTTGTTTTATGGCAACAGAAGATGAGGTACAAATTCCTACATTTGATGAATTACTTGATATAAATTCTGAATTGATAGTCAAATATAAAGACATAAAACGTCAATTAAAAGAAGCCAAAGCAGATTTGAGTAGAGCAGACTTTGAACGAGATATGTTAAAAGACGAGAAGAAAATATTAGAAGAAGAACTTGAAAAACTTCAAGAATCATCATCTAATGTTGACTCTCAATTATCTCTTTTGAGTCAAGAAATTGAAACTCAAAAAGAGAAAAATGATGCTCTCACTATTGAAAATCATGAGCTTAAGGCAAAAGTCAAAAATCTGGACCTAGAAAAGGCGAGCTTACAAACTAAGTTAGATGACATAACTCAAAATGTTTCTAACTTTAACAAAGGTCGAGAAAATTTGACAAAAATCATTGAAAGTTCACAATCTGTTTCAAATAAACAAGGTTTGGGATATAGGAAACAAGAAACCAAGAAACATCTTGGTAATGAAAGGAAAAAGAAAGTACAAAATACTGGAGCTATGAAAAATCTTAGTTTCTTATATTCCAAACCAAAATCAGTTGTGAAATTTCAGAAGAAAGTTGTCAAGACTATCAAAATATGGGTTCCTAAAACAAATAACAATTTGATTAGGAATAAATATATTCAGAATTTCATGAATACTGTACATCTTAATACTAATTATATATATAAAGGGGATACCGGACCCGTATGGGTTTGGACTCCTAAGACCTAACTCTTAGGACCCCATAAAAAGTGGGTACCATGGACTTAATTTTATTTTTTGTAGGTCCCACTTAAGAAAAGAGGAAAGTGGATATTGGACAGTGGTTGCTCGAAGCACATGACTGGAGACAAGAGCTTATTAACGAATATTACATACTCAGATGGTGGCTCCGTCACTTTTGGAGATAATTCAAAAGGCTATATCATCGGCAAAGGCGATGAAAATACAGAGTTACAGGCACAATCTCAGGGGGAGATCATATACAGGGGGAGATTCATAACTATGTTGTCATCAATCAAAAATGACCAGTAGACAAAATTTCAAATATATAGACGTTATGTGCATGTGTGCACGTTCATTGTGCAATTTACACAGGAACGGTCGACCGCCTGGTTTTGGACCGGTCGACCGGTCGCTGTTAAATTGCACAGTGAATGTGCAATGTCATCCAAAACGTTTATACATCGATTCTTTTGAGATGCATGATTATTTTGAGGATAGATTTTAACATAACTAATACTACTAACATACCAAATAATCCACCTCTAATGTATGAAGCTCGTTGTGTCTCAATGAATGACTTCTTTTTGACGATCACGGTTTATCCCTTTGTCAGAAATCAAAACTATATAAAAAAACTTGACTCAACATAATCAGTATTGGAGGTTTTTGGGTTTATTGCCAATTTACGAAAATCGGCGAGATGATCAGAGACGAGTTTTTGGTTGGAGTTAGCTTGTAGGAGGATGGTTCCAGGAAAATGGTTGGTAAATTTTTAGATGATCGTAGGAGTATCGCGACGTGGATTTAGGGTTTAAAACCTGGTTTGACTCGTCGAAGCTTGAGGTAGGAATTCGTGGTCGTGGGTTGATCGGACGAGGCCGGACCGGGGGAAACAGGAAGAGGGATCTCTGGCGAACATTTGGGCTAAAGGGCGGGGTTGCAGATGGTCGGAGGTGATGGCTGATAGTGTTTTTATCAGATCGGGTTGCTCCAGTCTTTGATCGAAATGCTCGTTTTCGATTCGTGATGAGATCGTAGGAGTTGGATGATCGGGGGACTAGTGGTGATCGTCGGCGACTGGTGAGCAAGGTCGGCGAGGCGTCGAAGTTGTCCAGTTCACGGTGCACGTGCACGTGCACGGTGCATTTTGGTTCTGGGTTTCGTGAGTTTGTTTGGGAAGAAGGGTATTCGAGTGCTCGAGTTTTTAGCGTGGGTTACCCGAAGAAATGTGAGATGGGACTCAAAGTTTTTGAAGGGTTGACTCGGGTTGAATGGTATTACAGGTTTTACAGAAACCTGTTTGATCAGTTTTTAAATTTTAAAATGGAATTTAAAACTGAAGTTGAAATGTAAAGTAAAGTTTTAAATAAGTTTGAAATTAAAGTTTAGATATGGAATTTAAGTTAGTGAATTTTAGTTTAAAAAAATAAATAAATAAAGTTTCTAAATTGTTTTAACTACTTTAAATTGTTTAGATTTTGATAAGATAAATCATTTTAAATCTTAATTTAAAATGGAATTCAAAGTAGATTCAAAGTAAAATGTTCAAATGCATTTGTGAATGACAATTAAGTCATAAATAAGAAGAATGTTTTATCTTAAAGATAATTAAGATTTAATAATTTGGGATAAAATAAATTATTATGGTAATTAAAAGTTAATTAATCAATTTAATTAATTTATGATTTGGGTTAATAAATTTAGTAATTAAGGGTTTAAATTGATTAATTAAGGTTTAATTAAATTAATTAAAGGTTAATTAATTTGTAATTAAGGATCATTAATTAGATAAGTTAAGATTTTAAATTAATGGTTAAAAATTTATTTAATCAAGTAATTAAGGATTAATTAAGTTATTGTTAGGGACTTAATTAATTAAGTAATTAGAGATTAATTTATTGGTAATTAGAATTAATTAATTTATAATTAATAATGGTTAATTAAAGTTTAATTATTTAAGAAAAATAATTAAAGAATAGTTAATAGTTAATGTAGATCATTAACTTGGTTTTAATAAGTAATTAATTAATGTGATTAATTTTGATAATTAAATAGATTAATTGATTAAGGTTAATCATTTGTGGAATTGTTTAATTAAGTATAAATACTTAATGGAAGAAATTAAGAAATTAATTACTCATTGTAATTAATTGAGTTTAATTTGATTAGTTAAGTTAATTAATTAACTTTAATTAATTTAAGATAATCACTTAATGATTTGTGAAGTATAATTACTTAAGAAAGTAATTAATGGATAAATTACTAGATGTAATTAAAGAAGTAATTAAGGGTAGTTAATTACTTAATGGAATTAATCAAGGGATTAATTAAGAAATTAATTAAGGAATAATTAATTTATTTAAAGAAGTAATTAAGAGTAGTTAATTACTGAATGAGATTAATCAAGAGTGATTAATAATTATGATTTAATTGAAGATTAATTACTTAATGTAATTAATTTAATTAGATTAATTAATAATAAAATGTAATTAAGGATTATTAATTAATATAATTAATGATGTAATTAAGAATTGATTAATTAAGGAATAATTAATAAATGGAGTGATTAATTAATGTAATTAATTAAGGAATAATGTAATTAATTATAGTTAATTAATTAATGAAGTAATTAAAGGTTAATTACTATAAGTAGGTAAGAATAATTAATTTGGGAAATTAATTTAATGATTAATTACTTGAATGTAATTAAATGTAAATTAATCAAGGATGATTAATTAAAAATAAATAATTGGATGATGATTGATTAATTGATTGATAATTAATTAATAGTGATTTAAGCAGGATTTATAGATGTAGTAATTAATTTAATTTACTTTAAATTAATTAGAGATAGAAGTAATTAATTTAATTCATTTTAAATTAATTATAGTATGATTAATAGATCATTGCTTATGTATAGATGTATGATATTGTTTACTTTGAATGGTTTGAGATCTCAGATAGGAGATAATTGATACTGTGTAATATGGATGTTTGGTTACATAGTGCTGATAATATGAAATATCTGTTTATGATAATAATGTAGATTATCTATTGTGATATTGTGAATTATCTATCTGTGTGTATATAGATAATATAATTGAATTGTTTTAACCTTAAAACAACTTAGCCTTAAAAGATACGTTTTGGATTTCGATGAGACCGGGATCGGGTTTCCAGATTTGGATATCCGAAAACCACATCGATCCAAACTAACGATAGGTCGTGAATCTCAAGTGAAGATGAAGATTCAGAGTGCAAGGGTTATTGTCGTTAACTCTGAGGGTGATTTCAAAACGAGTGTAACGAGATAATGCCTTCGGTTTCGTTCGAACCCGGAACGAACTTGTATGGATTGAATGCTTTCAGAACATCATCAGGTAAACGATGAGCATTCTAAGTGATGTGTTCTGATTAAAGGTAATCGTGACCTCAAGCCTCATCAACCGGGAATGGCTAAAACAGGGGAGGTGCAGCAAGGCTTCGTGGGTAGCGCCCACCGAGAGCGAGATATATCCCTGTCTAGAAGTCCCTTCTTATTATTCGGCTTAGTGGGCAGTTGGTTGCAAACAACTGCGGGGTTGTCTTGTTCGGAATTATCCAGTAAGGGATGGTTCCGGCTTTGTGTTGCAGGGGATTGGGAGTGATCCTCGGTTCGGTGATCTAGGCCACGTACTGTGACGGGCAGTACCCCGGTAGCCCTGCCATTGTATGGAATCCAATTTCCAATAAGTGATAACAGACTTGATTGTATAACCCACTTTGTGGCTAGTATGCTGGAATTTAATAATGTAATAATTTCAGCTATTTCATATTTATTTGAAAACCCTAGACCTATTATAATATAACTGGATTTCCTATCAAATGTTTTGGTTATCGTAAGGTAAAAACTTTTCCGTGTTTATGTGCGGGAAGTCTTACGAGATACCTTTTCTTTCCAAATGGTTTTTCGAAGTTAAGCAACTTTAACCTGTTACTCACACCAGACCTATGTCTGACCCAAGTGTTTATTTTCTGTTTTATAAACTCTTGGGTACTCAAATTTTTACGAGTAGCCAAGGGATTCAGGTTAGCTTTGACGAATTGTGGAGGAGCAATGGAGCAGGAGGCTTCAGCATTGTAGATATATATAGTAGTTTCGCTGTGTTGATCTCTGTATTGATCTTTGTATTGTATTGAGTTGTAATAACTAGACAGGTGTTTATAACTGTCTAGTATGTGTTGTATAAGTTGTGTAACTCTGATAGTTGTTGTATACTATGTAATATCTTATGTTATTAATATAATTTATTCATTCCGCTGTTGAGATTCTGATGTTGTTTCTTCTTTCTTCTCTATCTTTTCTCTTTTCTATCCCTTTCTTTCTTCAAGATGATGCGACTTTCCGTGGAGAAAAAGTCGGGTCGTCACATTTAAATAAGTGGAAATTAGCCACAAGGGCCTCTTTAGCAAGTGGAATTAGAGATTTTTGTATTTTATTATTATTTAAATAACTGATAATGATATTTTATTATTAGAGATTGAGATATATACTTAGGTATTGTTGTATGCTAGCCTAACTATACTTGATGATATCTCAAATATTGATGATTTTTGGATTTTGATGATGATTTTGAATGGACGATTCATCCATTTGACATTGATTTCATGATTCCATATTTGATATGAATTTATGTGGGTGATGACATCTTTATGACTGGTTACGTGATGGTTGTTATCTTAAGTATTAATGTTGTTTATCATATTATTATACCATGCATATATTGAGTTATACATGTATATCGATCTCTATATTTAGACATAGTTTGACCTGTGTATTATTTACGTAATACTCGGGTCAGTCAGAGATATTTTATATTCAGGGACAAAGAGGCCAGCTTTTGTTTTACGGGCATAAAGGAGGCTAGTATCTAGTATCCTTGTATATCATCTTGTATTATATAGTCTCATGTATGGATATCCTTATGATGTATATTATATACCTTGTATATTATATATTATATACTTTACCGTCGTGTTTAATGACTATGTGCTCTCTATCATTCATTTATATATTGTGCATTGTTCTACCTTGGAGCCACAAATATTTCTTGTTTTGTGCCGATACTATGTTTGTAGAGGTGAGTTATTTATTCGATTTTGAAATACCGAATAGTGTTAGCCCAAAGGAATATTCATGTATGTACCCCATATAGCCACATTCTACGTGTTATCCGATTGTATTACCTAGTAATACTCTGGGATAGTATGAGTATAGAGGTGGGGTGTTTCAACCATAGTACACTCAAGTGGCGCATGCATGTAGCTATAGTGGGGAGGCCGGCTTGTTATAAACTCTTCCTAGTATATCTAACGAGAGGAGCTAGAAGTTGGTTCAGGAAGTTTCTCAATAGTAAGATGTATTCATGGTCTCATTGGCCTTAACTAGACAGTAATTCGGTGCAGGGGAACTAGTACTCAACCCGAACACTTTAGCTTGTGTTTGGAAAAGGGTGGGAAAATCACTTCAATGCTTTATCAATCAATTCATGTAAGAAGACACTTGGATAGAAATCACCAATGATATAACAAGTTGATGGCCGATCATTCTAAGGTTTGGGAAGGAATGCCTTTCTGGATAGATATCATAAATGATGCTTGCAAGAAAATGAAGGATTTTTAAAAAATAAATTATGATCACATTAGGGTGCAAGAAACTCAAAAGCCGTACGATTCCATCAATAAAATCGCTCAAGGGGCATAGATGAAAATAAGAAGCGGGGAGTAGAAACTTACTACCATATAAACAAGCATCCTTAAGAGTTTAACTATGCATCAAACACTCCACTGAATCATGACACATGACATGTTTTAAAGGTTACCAAAGTACACTTCATATACAATTACCCAGGTAAGGGTAAGAAATTTGAGAACCAAATAGAGACAAATATCGTAACTTCTATAGAGAAAATGCACATGACACAAATGAGTGCACACACCTTAAGAATAAAATTGAATGTTTCATTCATTACTTACAATAATTTGTTCAGGGGTTGGAAACATTTGAGGATTTATCGCCACTACTACTCATAGGGCAGATGTGATCGAATACTCAACTGCAATAATAGGTATGTTTATCTATGGTGGACCAACTTGGCTAGATCTATCGGGAAAGCAATGGAGAGATATATTGATGAAGCTAAAGGTAATAACTTGGTTATTTATAACATCACCAAAAAACCATTAAAATATTAAATTAGGAAATGGTATTTATTGTTGTAGACTAAAAGGGAGTGGTCTTTCCTCATCTTGGTCCTATTTATATAAAATATTATTTACTCAAAAAACCCTTAAATGGCGTTTAAAAAATGCTATAAAAGGCTTTTATTGCGTTTTTATAAACGCTGCAAATCAACAAGTTATAATAAGTAATGACCTATTATTGCAACCTAAGAACGCTTTTAAAAAAACACATCTTTTATTGCATTTTCAAAATGCAATAAAAAGTCTTATTAATGGCGTTCTTAGAATGCTTAAAAAACCCTTTATTATAATAACATGTTGAAGCATTTTAAAAACGCTATTAAATCCTTTAACAACGTTTTAAAAACGCTATCAAATCCTTTAACAGCGTTTTAAAAATCATTTTTGCAGTACGTACATATCCATTGTCACACTATAATCGACAAATTTACATAAACACAATGTATCATTTCACACAATCATATAGATCACAGTAAACGAAAAATAACTAACTATTCAACATTCACATAGAATAATGCATAATATGTCGTAATATTTAATGACCATTACACTAAAAGTGTAAATAATACAAGCGATAAAAGATCGTACTACACATGACGATTAAATGTGCAAACCAAAAAAGTTGTTACTTCAAAAGAACTTCAAATCGGTAATATACCACAGCATGTTGCCATTTGTATGCACCATAGATGGATAATTACCTATGAAAAAGAAATTCAACAATTAGCAATTATAACTATACATACATACATATGTGTGTGTGAAACTAATTATATAAATTTAATTAATTTATATGGAACTTAATTAATTTATATGAAACTTGATTAACTTAGTTAATTTTTATAAAATTAAATTGATTTATATAAACTTTAGTTTATTTTATAAAATTTAGTTAATTTATATAATAATATGGAAACGATATCAATAACATATGGAATTTCCTGAAATGGATGTAAATTTTATTTAAAATACTTTATTCAATAATTGCATGTATATTGTTATAAACTTATTATTTTTTATAAAACTTATTTAAATTTTATAAACTTATTTAATTTAAAAAACAGTTGGCTTATTTAATTATTATAAAACTTAATTAACTTAGTTACTTATTTTTAACTTAGTTAATTTATTGTGGTTGTTGTTGTTGTTATTATTATATTGTTATTATATTATATATTAATATTATTATTATTATTATATTATTAATATTATTATAGTTTCCAGTTAACTTTCTAAAGAAAATATAATATTTATTTCAACGATTAACCATACAAAAAAATAACTAAGACACGATGGCACTAATTAAAATAAACAGTGTGAGTTATATACTTTCATTATGATATGATAAGTAAGCTATTTTTTGGGATACATGGAAAAACTTAAAATTTTCAAATAAATTTTAGTAAATTATACATATACAGAAATTGTATCAAATCTTAGCTATATATCAGCAAACAAACTTACCACAAACGGTTGCATTATGATTACTTGAAAATAGTTTATATACAAAGAGAACATATGAGCTGTGATCACCAAATCGTAAAAAAATATGTATTTACTATTAATACACACCTGGGTAAATTACAAGGGTTTATGTTACAATACTTATTTCAACTGTCCATCTTTCATTTTTCAAGAGAATACGTTTTGTCGAAACTTTCATGGCTATTATTTTTGTTTTGCTATATTCATACTTAAACCGATGCAACATATCATACTGAAGATGGGATAACAAGATTAATGCATACATCAATGCAATTAAACATTGTTTTAAATGGAATATACCTTGTCATGCAATTAAAAATTGGATTAAGATAGTTCGTTAGTTTATTTGTATGGGAAAAATACGTTTTAATTTAAGATGATTTGCATTTTTAGTAGAACAGGAATAATTAGATGAAAGATATTAACTAAATAAAAACACTTTGGCTGATACTTACAGTTGTGTCATTCGCTTTTTCTGCTCCTTGTTTTTCATATCAGTTTGACCTGTGCTTATTGTTGTAGCTTTTGCTTGCAATACTCTTTGTTTTGCATAGTCTAAGGCGGTTTGGCCAGTGATTATTGTGACATCTTTAGCTTTCACAGAACCTTCTTTTGCAAACTCTACGGTAGTTTGTCCATTTCCTAATGTCACATCTTTGGCTCTTACTACACCTTGTTCTATAAACTCTAGAGCAGTTTGGTTAGTGCATACTGTCACAACTTTATCTTTCTCTGCACCTTGTTTTCAATATTCTAAAGCAGTTTGGCCCGTTCCTACTGTGACATCTTTAGCCTTGACAGCACCTTGTGTTGCAAATTCTAGAGCAGTCTCGCCTGCGGTTAGTGTAACGTCTTTGGCTTTAATTGCACCTTGCTTAGCATAATATGCTGCTGCTCCTCCTATTATAAATCAATGTGAAGACTACTTAGTAAATTCAAGAATTGTCATATTTTACGTTTAGCAATTTGCTAATTTTGTCTTTAAAGAATTGTCATATTTTACTTTTAGCAATTTGCTAATTTTGTCCTTGATTAACATTATATTATGCACGCGTACATAATTGCTAATTGCCTAAATATTTCAATGAAATGTGTCGATCCTATGATGCATGTAAGAATGGCGTGTTTAAAATAGATCCAGATGAATACACGAATAACACCTAATTGTAAGTTGGATGAAGTGAAGAATAAAATTGTGCGTGTATTCAGTCATATATATCACACCCAAATTTACACACGTTTGGTTCACATGTTGAATAGAATGAAAAAATTGACGCATTTTAAGTCTATTGGTTAGTTTCCATTATAAACAAATTTTATCGATCATAATAAACTACATTAAAAGAACAAAGTTTGATAGTATACATGCAATAACAGCAACATCTTTGGCTTTGGAGACCACATCAACGGTAACATCCTTGGCCTTCAGCACAGCCCAAACCACAAAGTCTTTGGCCACCTTGTAACCTTACCGACCTTTCTCCGCCACCACATTCTTTGCACCAATAGTCTTCTCTATAGTTATGTCGTTTGCTTCAATGCCTTCTCCAGGTAAGTAAGCTGGTGTGGCACTCAAACTTTCCACCATGGCCTCCTTCATGTCCTGCACAGCTGCTCTGCCTGCCTGTTTTATTTGTTGTACCTTTCTTCTACTTAACGGATTGATTCTATTGAGTTCTGTTGATTTGGATCGTTCATGACTCTTTATTAATTTATTTTATTACTTTACTACATCAATACACATAAGTTAAATAAACCATATAAAATTAAGCTGGCAACTAATGACTTAGTAGAACGTGCTAATTTGTACCAGTCTAAATCAGCTTCATATGCTAGTGTTTGCCGAGTAATGTTAATGCATTCCTGTAATCTATGAACATCAAGAGATTTTCATGGTAAAAACAATATTGTAAAGGCCATTTTCATAGTGTAAAAAAAGAACAAGAAGTAAAAAATCAAAAATATCGAAAGCTACGAATCTATAATATATTATTAATAATATTCATATTGCATTTCGGCTTATGTATGTTCGAGCTTACAAACATGTGTAATAATAATAAATAAACTTATCAATGTGCATATACCAAACAAACTTATAGTGGCATTTCCAGTTTCTAAAAATCTCATCCTATCATTATGCGCTTTCATCACGTTATCTCACTACAAAAATAAAACAAAAAATAACAACAAATTAAAAAATACCATCAAAATCGTAGTTAGATGTTTTTTCTTCTTCTGGATATGCAAACCTTGTGCTTGCTTATTCTATGTAGAATGCCACTTTTGAAGATTTCCTGTATGTTGAAAGAAATCTATCCATCTGATTAAGAAAAAATGATTAAATTCAGTAACTTAAAAACAAAAGATAATTATACTCTACTAAAGAAAATACTAAGCAACAAATTTATTATATCTTGATCACAATATCTATATTGCAGAGCCTACCAATAGGCTTTAATGTACAAAATACAAATTGTCAGGTGGGAACCACAGACAATTTTTACATGAAATTAATGAGGACAAAATTGATCTGAAAACCAATTTACTTGATTTAACACAAATTGTACATATCGATAATTCAATATAATCCTTATTAAGATATAAACAGGCTATCACTGACAAGCTACATTATACCGCAATAGTTACATTATGTATGTAATAATGTTTGTGCTATAGATGACATTTATACAAAATGAAACCAAGTATAAGCTTTACACAGACATATCTTGATTGCCTTGTTTGTTCAGCCCAGTTTCTAATCAATTCATCACAATCATTTCATCAAAGAAATTACAAAGCAAAAGGCATTTAATTGAAAACTTGCATTCAATGTAGAAGAGGTAATATATCAATACCCTCATTTTAAACACTTTATTGAAGTTGCTTCAGTATAAAAAGCTTTGGAAACTTACTTGCACATGTTTCAAATAATGCTGCTGCCATGCCACATATGGCTGCTCCCGTTGCCCAGTCCCAGTATTTTCTAATTGCAGCTGAAACACATGCTCCCTCTTTAAACCACCCATCCTTCCTTCCCTCCACCCCCCCGCGCAACCCCACAACCAAAACATCTTCCTATATACACCCTTTAATATACCTATTGATGCTCTGATGTATGCACTTCGTTCTATTGCCTTTAATGCACAACCTGACATTCCTGCTGCTACTCAACCAGACCATGTTGCTGCTGTCGAACAAGTTTCTCAGTCCCAATTGTCTAATGGGGGATCAACTCCCTAAATGCTTCAGCAACCGCTCCATTGCTTCCTACTGATGTTCATGTTGATGACCTTGCATGTTCTTTGTCCCTTTCCAAATCGTTATGCTTCATCCCTCTGGCTTGAACAATGATGCACTCAATACTGATCTTCCACCTGCTGCTCTTTCTTTTGAAGCTTTGAGTGTTAATGCTGCACATGATTCCCACACTCTGCCTGATCATTCCCCTTGTCATACTAAAGCTTTTGACCAAGCTATGATTCACTCACATGCTAACATATCGTGCACTTATCTTGCTTGAATTTCAGTTACTTTATGATTGCAGAATCATTGTACATCTAAAGGATGATTTATCTTTTCAACCGTGCATAAATCTTCTTTTATAATCTATTGTTTTAATAAACAACAATCTTATTTTCCTTTAAATTCGTAAATTTGTTTTAGCTATTACAAATATGTTTGCTTCATTTCTTGTCATTTGGATATTAAATTCTCATTGAACTCCTACCCTTGAAGTATTATTAATCCATGGTTTGGATAATCTTTTGTTTTGGATAAGAAATCTAAAACAGTTGAAAAATAATAATAATACATTTTTTAGACAATCCAGATAAAGGTCATGTTTAATCCCATTATTTGAGTCAAGAGTTTTCTACAGATGTGATATACCTTTAATTCTAGAAGTTCATGTTCCTATACAAATGAACTTTGTGATCCACTTGAATGAACTGCTCTTGGAATTAATTTATGACATAATAAAGAGCTTTATATTTTTGCTGAAATTGATTTTATTTTTCTTGCATAATACCTTCTTCTACATTAAAAAATGGATTTCATTCACTCATCTTTGGAATATGTAGGAATGCTGTAAAATTTTCGAGTTATGCATACGCATGAACAATTTGTATAATAATAATTTTCAAAAATTCATACAGCGAACGATTTGTATAATAATAATTACAAACCTAAAATGATGGGTGAATATCGACGGGTAATGATGTCTGTGCCATCTATGCAGCTTTAATGAACAACGACTACGGATTTTGAATACTTTTATATTTGAAAATCAGATTAATTATTTTTTGATTTTTCTATATGATTTGAATTTCAATTATTTTATTTATTGAATCAGAATTTTGATTTGGTCTCATTTCGATCCCATTGAAACCAAAACGGAACGACCGAAATCTTCATGCTTGGGTGGAAATCTCAAACCTTTATGTAGAGGCAGATGTTATAATAAATTAGAGTTAAACATGTTGTGATTAATTAAGGTTAAAATTGGAAAATAAAATATGCATGGGAAAATGAACAGAGGCCAAATCGATGTGAAATGCGAAGATAATTTTATTTATTTCTTGGAATTATGGAAAAATAAGTAAATATACGGAAAGATTTCTCAAATGGAGGATATGAATGCTTATCTGGCTTTTAGAAGCCGGATAAAGAAACCATCCTCATTTTTCAGTTTTGAAACATCAAAGCCTATATGTACACTAATATCGGTGCACGAATTGAGAATTCTCTTAAGACTTCCTTTGGACTCACAACTAAATGTAGCCAGAGTCGTTTACTTTTATTTTGACAATGACAATAAGAATACAGAAAAGAATACAAGGAATAAATAGCAAATTGATGAACAGAAATGCACGATCTGAAGTTAGTAATACTATGATGCTTAGGCATAGAAAAATTCACTTTATTGCTCAAATATTGCAAAATAAATGACACCTTAAAATACAGCTAGTGCAATCTCACATTTGTTTAACCGTTCTAGAAAATTGTTCACTATCAACTATTGACATGATGGAAGCATATCAAGACATGTAAATTTAAAAGTAAGTTTCATACGTAGTGACAGAGTGCATACGCTAATGCTCTTTCCCTCCATACAGAAGCTTCATGCTTTTGTAACAGTTGTGCTTCAACTTGTTCTTTTGATTGAAACTGTCATTCCATTCCACTATCACCTATTAACATACTTATGCTTGTTATTTGTAACCGCAATTGGAATCATGCCATATCCCATAAATTCTTGATGTAAAACCATTTAAAGCTAAAAATTTATGATGGTACCAATAGTAAGTTCACTATGTATAAGAAGTTTTCTCATAGTTTATACATTCATGGCTTCTTTATGACTACTTGTAGAAAGAAAAAAGATAGTGATTAATTATCTAACATCAATTTCTACCATATAAAATGAACTTGAGAAATGCAAGATGACCATCATCCATCTTAGGTGCTTCGCCTGCATACGTATACAAGTCAGCCAAGTTCATGTTTCATAAGGTACCAAAGCTATGAAGATTTTTCTTCTTCAAGAAATATAGCATCCGTCATTTTACTTTCCTTTACTATGCTAAATGCATACTGAAATGTATATTAGTATGGAATCAATCATTATAGTGCCTTTTGTAATGGAATACCAGGTGAAGTGAAGTAAACAACACTTGTTATGTATTCTATGTAAAAAAACAGTAGTTAAAAAAAACTTGAGTATACCAGTTATAACATTGAAGTGAAGTTTAGTTTCAGAAACAATAGTGTACTAATTTGAGCTGTTATCTTCTCTTATTAAATTTTGAAGTGAACTCCAAATTCATTTGAGCATATATATTTAGGGTTAGACATTTGAGATCGAGCAAAATAAACATATATGGTTGAGTTACATATATAGTTGAGTTACATATAACTCAACTATAATTTTTATTTGAATCTCAAACTCAGTTGTTCATACATCATAGCTTCCTCAAAAAAAATTATGTTCAAAATAGCACCTCTGAATACCTAACCTATCACGCCAATGTTGAAAATTTCAATAACTCGACAAGATTTCAAAATTTTTAGATCAATTTACAAAGTTGCATAGTAAATATATGTAGGAACTAAATTAAAAGTTCACGGATTCAAAAAGAAGGAAAAACTTTTAACAAAAATAAAGAATTAACTACATACACAAGAAAGAATTTGTAGATAAAATCGATCAACTTAGGGTTTTCAGAGAGAAGATGAACAAAATTGAGAAATAGAAGAAATTTACTTGCAACCCTATTAGCCATAGAAACTTCGAGCGAGATGGCAGATCCAAAGGTTGAATTGACAAAGAAAAGAGTGAGTTAGGGTTTCGGAAGGGAGGATGAGGACAAAAGAGGGGTTTCGAATGTTCAAGGTGGTAGGTATTGGGATAAGAAAGTATGAGGAAATGGAAAAAAATTTAACCCGCTTTAACTTTTCAATTTAAGGTTTATTTAGATGCAGAGCATATCTTATTACCAGATGCTATGTTTTTAAACATAAATAACCAACAACAGCAAGCACCATTCAAACGCTATTTAATCTTCTTTAGCAGTGCAATTAATAACAGTTTTTGTTATAGTATAATCTCAAATAGTTTAAGATGCATGGTTGTTTAATGTATGTTTTTAATGTAAGTTTCATAGACTTAAAAACTAGTCAGTTTTTATGTAAGTATAAAGGCAATTTATAAAATGTTTATGAATGCCTATTTCATTGTACCGAGAAATAATTATTATTTCAAGAAATGCCACCATCATTGCAAAGGAATTTCTTTGAGAAATTAGTACAGTATGTTAGAATACGATCCAAAGACTTGAACATAGAAATTGGTTGCATAAGTTGAAATAAAGTTAATCAAGCCTAAAGCGGATAAAACTCATCAGAATTTCTAATAAAAATTCTTGACACAAAAGAGAAACTATAAATTTCTTATTAATGTCGAGAATAAGAATTGTTAATGATAACAATTTCCTCGTTGTCTATAAGCCATGGAGAGTATTGACTCTATCATATGGCATGATGCTTTAAATAAGAATGGATTCCAAGTTCATTATAAAAATGTAATTTTGATAATTGTACCCAAAGGGATATAATCCATCGGCCATAGCTGTGTATAGAATACAAAATTTTATGATTTTTGTTTAATGATATTAAACATATATACATACATAAATACACACACACACACACATATATATATATATATATTAAATGTTTTTGTTATAGTACTATTGCAATGTCACGGAGTGAAACAAATAAAATTTCATTTAAACAAATTTTATTTCAAAAAACATTTTATTTCAATTTTAACAGTGCACATTTACAACACAACTTCCACTATATTTTACATTTTCAAATACAACACTATTTCATACTCTCACATGCAACATTATTTTTCACTCTCCACTTGACTCATCATTCACTTGAATTTGATTTGATATCTGCTTGCTTCAGCTATCTTCAATCCAGTTATCTACTTTGTTTGTCAAACAGTAAACAACACAGTAAAAAGAAAATGGAAACAAACTGAAATTGCACAAAAAAAGAATATAATTAAATATAGTGTTGCCACAGTTAATTGGGTAGTTTGTTTTCATATTTTAAAACTGGAATCAAAGATAAATGTGCATGAGCAGCATATAACATGCACAATGTATCACTGTACATGTCATAAGGCCGTACACACAAAAAACACACTTGCATCAATAAATTTCAAGGCAACAAACCACAAAAATAGTATAGTACACACAAGGCAGTATATCAGAAGCAGCAAAAGAAAGGATATATCACAACAAAATTCGGCTGAAGTGAGTGCACAAGGAATACAAGTGCACCAGCAAATACACGCATATATAATAGTGCAGCCAAACAGAAATGTACACACTCAGGTAAGCATTCACATAGCAAGAAGGTGTGGCAAGATGGTGCAAATGCACAGCAACAGATCAACTCACGATGACTACATACTATCGTAAGGTGCATCATCATAACACAATGGAAACAACAAGGACACAGGTTTGGGAAACTATCAGAGAAACTACACATGCATGCACACTGAGATGAAGTGGCGACATCAACAAGGCTATGACTCAACCCAATCAGCTATACACTCAGTAAATTCAACATAGACCAAGAAATAGCAATACAAACTTCATCTTACAACTAAACTAAATAAGTCAGGAATGCACATGAACATATAATGTAGCATTATACACAAGCGTGCACAAAATGGTGCAACACTAAATCAAGCAGCGGTTTAGAGTTTCAGGCCATAAACAACACATGTGTGCATAGAGGGTCATGATACAACACATTCAGGAATCAAAGAAGTCACAGTTTGAAACTCGTATCCAGCAGAATGCAATTCAAAGTCAACAAGCAACAACGATCAATAGTAAAATTAAACAAGCGAAACCCAGAATCTCAGAAAAGTCAAGGCCAAAATTAATTTCAATCAAGGGTCAAATTTGCTCAAAGTATATTTGAATATATCAAAATATATATCAGTGATAAATTGGTCAGAAACCATCATAACCATCAACTAGAAAATCAATCGATAGTTAAAAATATATTCAAATACACACACACACACACAAATGTATATATATGGAATGTCTTCTATAAGTTACATTTGATTTGTAAAGTGATTTTTTACGTTTTAAATGTATATAAGCATAGGTTAGAAAGTGGATATTTGTATTTAATCCTTATTTTGTTATTATATAAATAATGTGAATGTATTGTTTAATATACAAATGTTTTAAAAAGTATTTATTATTTTTGGAATACAAAGATTGACTTAAGAAGTTATCTAATATTTTATAATTTCTTTCATGATTCATAATTGAATGTTTTGATTATTTTCATTCTATGTAATGAGAAATCTAAATTAATGGAGTTATAATACCGTGTAATATGGAACTTTCGGTAATATTTCTTCGGTTATTCTTTGGACTCGTTATATAGAATAATTTTGTTTGGAGATTCTAGATTGTGAGGAATTTGAGTAAAAGGATTAGTATTATCATTTGAAATGGGAAATTTGGTTATACTTTTTTTGTTACTCTTATGACTCATAATATAGAACATATAATGGGGTGAGTGTGACTTGTGAGACTTACGGACTAGTAACATGCGGTGGTATGAGATGCCATTATGATATTTATTCGATTATTCATTGCTTGTGGATGACACTTATATATATGGAGATAAGTATGATAGGAGCTTACTATGGTGAGGTAGGCTTCGTGCCTATTTCCTTATGTCAACAAATTTATTTGGCTGTGTGTCGGCCAATATATGTATGTATGTGTGTGTATTGTATAATCTGTTTGTCTATCACTGTCTAACTTCCTTTATGATGCTAGAGAGAACTAGAATATGCCAGTATCTACCCTAGCGGTCTAATTGCGGGGTTATGCCCTGAATTCTTGACATAATTATATTTATATAGTCATGTGCTATCGCTGTGTGCATACGCTTTTGTGTCACCCAGGCCAGCAGTTTATTATCATAAGTGCATATGCCCGGTTGTGACCGACTTAAGTCCTTGTATTGATAAGCACATTGGTGGATCTTGTCATGATACCGAGGGGAGGGTACCGAAGAATGTAAAAGTCATGTCAAACATACACACATGTAGTCTCCTTGAGCAAGTGTGTGCTATCAATTTCCTGTCTTGTTCTGGTGTGTGTGATAGATAGACTTGGATTATATATACACCTTACTTAAGTTGATGAGCTGTGGTTATACCTGAGATCGTGTCCAATGTATGGTCAATCCCCGTATCCTTCTTTGGCATGTGCCACCAACTATATTTTTCATAGGTGCATAGCGCCATTTATATGTTTGGATATATTGATGATTCTTATTACATTTTATGAGTTTGACGGACCCGGTATTTCTATTCTATTTTACTATGGCATTGTTGTGTGCTAGCCTAATTTTTCTGGTTGATTTAAATAATTGATAATGATATTTTATTATCAGAGATTGAGAGATATACTTAGGCATTGTTGTATGCTAGCCTAACTATACTTGATGATATCTCAAGTATCGATGATTTTTGGATTTTGATGATGATTTTGATATGGATGATTCATCCATTTGACACTGATTCCGTGATTCCTTATTTGATATGAATTTATGTGGGTGATGACATCTTTATGACTAGTTACGTGATGGTTATTATCTTGAGTTATTTTGATGTTGTTTATCATATTATTATGCCATGCATATACTGAGTTATACATATATATTGATCTCTATATTTAGACATAGTCTGACCCGTGTATTATTTAGGTAATACTCGAGTCAATCGGAGACATTTAAGATTCATGGACAAAGAGACCAGCTTTTGTTTTATGGGCATAAAGGAGGCTAGTATCTAGTATCCTTTTATATCATCTTGTATTATATAGTCTCATGCATGAATATCCTTATGATGTATATTGGATATACCTTGTATATTTTATATTATATACTTTACCATCGTGTTTAATGACTCTGTGCTCTCTATCATTCATTTTATATATTGTGCATTGTTCTACCCTGGAGGCACAAATATTTCTTGTTTTGTGCCAATGCAATGTTTATAGAGGTGAGTTATTTATTCGATTTTGAAATACATAACAGTGTTAACCCAAAGGAATATTCCCATATAGCCTCATTCTCCGTGTTATCCGACAGTATTACCTAGTAATACTCTTGGATAGTATGGGTATATAGGTGGGGTGTTCAACCATAGTACACTCAAGTGGTGCATGCATGTAGCAATAGTGGGGAGGCCGGCTTGTTATAAACTCTTCCTAGTATATCTAATGAGAGGAGCTATAGGTTGGTTCAGGAGCATAAGATGAAATAAAGTAAATCAGGTTTAAAGCGAATAAAACTCATTAGAATTTCTAATAAAAATTCTCGTACACAAAATGAGAAATTATGAATTTCTTATCAATGTCGAGAATAAGAATTGTTAATGATAACAATTTTCTCGGTTGTCTATAAGCCATGAAGAGTGTTGACTCTATCATATGATATGATGCTTTAAATCAGAATGGATTCCAAGTTCATTATAAAAATAAAAATTTGATAATTGTACCCAATGGGATATAATCCATCGGCCATAGGTGTGTGTAGAATACAAAATTTTATGATTTCTGTTTGATGATAATAAACATAAATACATACATACATACATATATATATATATTTAAAACTGGAATCAAAGATAAATGTGCATGAGCAGCATATAACAAGCATAATGTATCACTGTACATGTCATAAGGCCGTACACACAAAAAACGCACTTGCATCAATAAATTTCAAGGCAACAAACCACCAAAACAGTACATTACACAAGAGGCAGTATATCAAAAGTATCAAAAGAAAGGATATATCACAACGGAATTCGGCTGAAGTGAGTGCACATGGTATACAATTGCTCTAGCAAATACATGCATATACAATAGTGTAGCCAAACAGAAATGTGTGCACTCAGGTATGCATTCACTTAGCAAGAAGGTGTAGCAAGATGTTGCAAATGCACAACAACAGATCAACTCACGATGACCACATAGTACAAAAAGGTGCAACATCATAACACAATGGAAACAACAAGGACATATGTTTGGTCAACTACCAGAGAAACTACACATGCATGCACACTGAGATGAAGTGGCGACGTCAGCAAGGTTAAGACTCAACCTAGTAAGGTCTACACTCAGGAAATTTAACATAGACCAGGAAATAGCAATTCAAACTTCATCTTACAACTAAACCAAACAAGTCAGGAACACACATGAACACATAATGTAGTAGTGTACACAAGCGTGCACAAAATGGTGCAACACTAAGTCAGGCAGCGGTTTAGAGTTTGAGGCCACAAATAACACATGTGTGCACAGAGGATCATAATACAACACATTTTGGAATTAAAGCAGTCACAGTTTGAAACTCATATGTAGCAGAATGCAATTCAAAGTCAACAAGCAACAACGATAAGTAGAAAAAATTAAACAAGCGAAACCCAGAATCTCAAAAAAGGCAAGGCTAAAATTACTTTCAATCAAGGGTTAAATTTGCTCAAATATATTTGAATATATCATAATATATATCAGCGATGAACTGATCAGAAATCATCATAACCATCAACTAGAAAATCAACCGATAGTTAAAAATATATTCGAATATATTTATATACACACATGTATATATATACATATACATATTTATAGATGTGTGTGTCTATATATATATATATATATGTGTGTGTGTGTGTGTGTGTGTGTGTAACGATCTCGGATTTTAACTAAATTTAAATTGATAATTAATTTAATTTTTGAATAAAATTTGTGAAATTAATTGGTAGATTGATTTGAGTTTCTCCAAATTCAAATAAAATATGTGTTAAATCACTTTAATTTAAATCTGGTGTATATATGTGAATATATATGTATATGTGCATATATGAGTAGATTTGAATATATATATATATATATATATATATTGGATTGGAATTTTAATTTTAAGTAAATGGTTATAAAATCATCTATGAAAAATATAAAGTAAACAAATTAGTTAAATATAAACAACATGTTAAAAAATAGAAATTTATTTAGCAATATTACTAAAGAAAAAGAAAAGAAAGAAATACATTCAAATATGAACAAATAAAAGATAAGTGTAGATTTGAAAAACAAATTGGATAAGTATGAATCAACTTGTAAAGGAAAGAAATGTAAACAAGTGAAATGGCTTGCAAAGGAAGATATAGCGTATAGATAAATATATATTTGTACAAGATAATAAATGCATGAAACCTTAGTACACTACAACAAATCACTTCAGCCACCAACAGAACATCTGCCAGTCAAGATAAGAAAAAAATAATAATAAAAAAAACTTTAGTCCAACAAAGAATAGGAAAAAATCTCTGACCTGTTGTACAAGCAAGATAATATCACCTGTAACTCAATTTATATGTAACAACTTCCTTATCTCATTTCGTCCACCAGAGATTAAGGAAATCTGAAGCAAGTATTTTTTTTTCAAAACTCAAACAAAACTACAATACAAATCAATACAAACAAGAAGATTTCAACTGGAAGTTCAAAGCTTGGTTCAAAAGAAAAGCAACTCTGTCTTCTTCTGGAAAATAAGTGAGTAACCTCATCTTTTGAAATTTAAAAATATAATCTGTTGCTTGCATATCAGTGAATAAGTATGGTGGTATTTATATATATATATAGATATATATATGTATGAGTTTTCTGGAAAATGAATTGTGTGCAGGTTTTGTTCATATGTATATTCTCTGTTTAAACTCTGAACTCAAGTTGCTCAAAAAAAAATCAATTTCTCTTGACCTATTAACTGTTTGGACTTAAGATCAAAACAAAAATTGTTTGTTTGCTCATGAACTAAGTGTTGAAAATCATTTCAAATTGAAACAACTTATCTATGCTTCTGGAAATCGACATAACTGAGAAAAGCTTTTAAAAAGCTAAAATTCAAAACTTTTAATTCTCGAATTCAGGTATCTAAGCTGAATCCTCATATAAAAACATGATTTTTAAAGCAAGATTCACAATTTTTAGATCAAAGAATGAAGAGCAGTTTGGGTTCGACTGTATTTTGCATTTTTGGTCACCGCGGGTGATCTCGTTGTTCGGAGAGGTTGAGTTTCTTCCTGGAGGTGGAGGAGTGATCAGTGTTAATGGGAAAAATACTGGGGTGGTAAGCAGTTGAATGTGGAAGTGGGGGTGACAAGTTTTAGCTTGTAAACCTAGTTTTACCATGGTTTGGTATTCGGTCTCGTTCGTCGTCTGGAGGTGATCGAGTGTCGTGAGGCTTTGGGAGGTGGTAGAGGAGACGTTGGCGATCGTGTGGCCGAAGTTTCAGGAGTTCCGGTGGTTGAGGTGGCGGAGGCGACGTGATTTCAGGTTTTGAGTGGTAAGGTCAGTTATGTTTCCAGGTTTCCATTGTTGAGCTCATTTTCGTTTTCGAGTGGATGACGTAGTTTAGATGATCGGAGATTGGTGTGCTGAGGGTAGTCGACTTGCTCGACGATGCGGCGTCGGCTAGAGATGATGGTCAGAGCCGTACACGTACACGGAGCACATATGTTTGATGGTCTGGAAATGTTGTGTATGGGGAATAGAGTTGGGTTGTTCGCGAGATTTGTCTCGAGTAATTCTCGAGCAATTTTGTGTTAGGCTCGAAGTGCTGTTGCGTTCGACTCGAAGTAAAAAGAGGAGGGCTCGAGTCAGAAAATTCTTGTTCCAGGTTTTGAACAAGAAACCTGTTTTCTGAAAATTAAAACTAAATTTAAATTTTAAATTAAGGTTTTAAAACTGAGTTTAAATCAAAATGTAAATATATATTCTAGTTTGAATTGAAATTTAGTTTGAAGATAAATAAAGTTTTAAATTCAATTTGTTTTATCAATTTAAAAGCAATTAAATGTATGGGAAAATTTGAATTTAAAATGGATTTGAAATTTGTAAATGAAAATTTAAACAAGTTGAAATTTAAAAGTTAAACCTGGGATTAATTCTAAAATCTGATTTCAAGATTTTGAAATTAATTAAGTTTTATAACTCTAGTGTTTAAAATAAGTTAAATAAATTGAAATTTAAAAAAGAGATTAATTTTAAACTCTTTAAGATTTCCTTTATGACCAATTATTATTTTAACATGTAAATTTAAAGTGTTAAGAAAATTTGCTTTAAACTTTATTAAAAGTAAATAAGGATTTATTTCAAATTTTAAGTCTAAATTGGAATTAAAAAGGAAATTTGAAACAATGTTTCAATATATGGTAAATAACAATTAAATCATGAATATGAATGAGTTGACTTTAAATAATGAAGATTTATGTTCTTAATGGTAAATCAATTTATAATCAACAATGATTAATATAAGTAAATTTCTTTAGAAAAGTAATTAAAGAAATTTAATAGTTGATAAAGGTCATTAACCAAGATTTTTTTGAATAATTAATGTGATAAATTTTAACAATAAATTTAGATTAATTAATTTAATAACAATCATTTGTGGGATTGTTAAATATAATTACTAAGTGACAGTAATTAAGGAATTAATTATTCAGTGTAATTAATTGAGTTAACTGAATTTGTTCAAGTTAATTACTTAAGTTTGAATTAATTCAGAATAATCACTTGACAATTTGGAAAATATAATCACTTAGAGAAGTAATTAATAGATAATTACTAGATGTAATTAATTGAATGATAATCAATAATTTGAGTATAATTATTTGTTATTAACCAAGGGGTAAATTAAATTTGTTAACTAAGGATTAATTAAGAATGGTGATTTATTAAGATTTATTTAAATAATTAAAGGTTAATTAAAGATTAACTAATCAATGATGAAAGGGAAATTTATTTCGGATAATTGGTGATTAACTTATGATAATTAACCCGGACCTGATAATTTGTTCATAAGTAATACATCTGATTTAAATTAATCAGTCGATTAATAAAAAAATTACTTGTGAATGTTTGGACTTGACTGAATGGTTGAATTGTTTGATATCCCTGATATGTGATGCTTTGTGATACATCCTGATTTGTGTTGTGATCTGTTTCTCTGGGATGAATGCAATTTATTATCTGTAATTTATATATATATATATATATATATATTTATATATATATATGATCTGTGATCTGTGAATGAACGATAAGCGTTATAGTTTATACCGTTTATCAACTATATTTCTATATTTGAATCTGTGATGATTGAATAATGTTGCACTACTGTGTAAAACCCCTGGACTACACTTTTACACACACAAATATGGATTTCATGAGGAAATCGGTTAAGTCATAGATGATTTAAATTTAATGTTTTTGAAATTGAAATTTTAATTTCAATTGGTTTTGGAAATGGATTTGGGTTAAATGTTAAAGCTTTTGAAAAGGAGTTTTTAAGATAAAAGTTATTTTGAATAACTTGGTAAAGTTTCCAATTTAAATAATTTAATTTGAATTTGAATTCAAAATTTGGAATTGAATTCCATGTTTGGAAATTATGGTTAAAGATGTTATAAATGTGTTTATATGAATTTAAACCATTTTAAAAGTATGGGTTTGAGAATTTGAATTTAACCCAAGGACTTTAACTCGTATAAATGAATCAGATTTTCCGAAATGAAAACTATTTGTTTTCAAATAATAGAAGCTTTCATATAAGGAATGAATTTCCAATTTGTGTCAAAAGAATCTCAAGTTTGAAATCAAAATGGTTTTCCGAGTTATGAATAAATCTTTGTGAAAGATTGTTGAACTTTGTTTTGAATTGGAAAGGTGTACCTTTTGTATAAAAGGTCGAAATGAAATTGTTTTGAAAGCTATGAATCAAATCTTTAATTTAAAGATTGGACGAGTTAATCCAATTTGAAAGGAAAAATGTTTTGGAAAAAATGTGAATGAATCTTTGTGAAACTGGGTGAACTTTGTGAGATGAATCTTTTTGTGTAAAAGATTAAAATGGTAATTTGTTTAAACCATTTGAAAGAGAAGTTTTGGATAATAAGTTGTGACTTAACTGAAATCCCAATATCCATATGTTTTAAAATATTGCGCTCATTATTTAGATTAGCCGGGAGAGGACCTTTGTGTCATATAACCCATTCCGAATAATGATACGTCGTATATGGATTGCATTTGAAGACCGGTGGTGAAGACCGGATATTTTCGAAAACGAAAGGATAACCCGTCGATTGTCTCTGAACTTAGTCGCGCCGGTATAGAGATTCCCTAAGTGATGGGAAATCCGATCGGGATTGTGAATACCCGGATTGCAAGGGCTTCTTCGGAAGTGCCTTCGGTTCTGTTCGAACCCGGAACAGACTTGTATGGTTGTATGTCTGACATTACACTTTGAGATATAAAGCAGATTTCTTTCAAATACATTTCTGTTTGGTGGCGGAGAATTTATTCTCTTAGCTTAACACCCTTCTCTGAGACGTACAAGCTCAGAGGTTATGTAGTTGAAGGTTATCAGTGATATACTCCCAATTTGGTAGTGTGGCGTGCTAAGTGTTGCTGTGTGTTGCTGATCATTTATTGATCATTTGTGATCAAAGCATGGCTTTCGTGTAAAGCGTAGCTTTGTGGACGAGACCTCATCGGACCTCACATCCCGGAAATGGTCAAAACAGGAAAGATGCGGAAAGGTTTCAAGGGTAGCTCCCCTAGGGTATGTCCATTCCTTCTGGAAAAAGGTGGTATCATGGTATGGAGACCAGATATTTTACCTATGTGGTTGCTCCAATCTCATTTACTGTGTGATTGTTGCTTTCTGATCGAGGCGCCTCGGATAAAGGTCACAAACGACCGAGGGTGGCATATCTCAGGTTTACTACTCGGGAAGGGGGTAACCGGCCTTGTGTTGGAAGAGGGCCAGGTAGGTTCTCGGGGCATCCCTCCAGAGGCGTTTCCATGTGGCATAGGAAGTTCCTTAGCCTGACCATTTGTTGGAAAAATCCAAAGAAACAATACGAACCTTGTACGGTTTTAGTTGTAGAACCTGCCATTTAAAATGGTAGCTATAGTAGGCATAGTATAATGGTACCTATGTTGGCTAAGATTAATATTATATTTTCAAAATGTTTTTTACACTATGCACTAGTAATAATATCAAAAGAGTTTTTTTTGCGTAGTGAGCATGTTTGACTATCATAAGGAGAAATCTCCCTCATGTGTGCGATTGCATTGTGTGTGGTGGGAGGTCTTATGGTAGTTTCATTTTCCAAAAAGCATTGCAGATTTCAATGTTTAAAATTCTTTTGTTGTTTGTTTTAAAGATAAACTATTTTTGTTTACTCATACCAGTCCCATGACTGATCCGGAGTTTATTGTTCCCTTCCTAAACTCTGGGTGCCCACAATTTTCCACACGGGCAGTCTAGAGTTAGGGTTTTCAGATAATCAGGTTTAGTAGATTATTGGGAGCTAGTTCAGTTTTTAGAGTTCAACGACGGACCTTGCTTATCTTTGTGCTTCGTGATGGTGGTTCTAGCTTGATGTGGGAGTTGTTGGACTCATTCTCTTTTTCAGATCATTTGGAGTTATCACTTCTGTTGTTTCCGCTGTAACATTATTATTTGTCTCTGATATTCTTGTATCATATTGATATCATTGTTGTATATAATTCTGGATATTGTATTCGTTGGAGTTGTATATGATATCATCCATTTCTTTCTTCCGATGTGTTGTTATACTTACTGTGTTATAAGCTCCGGCGAGCCAGATTCAGCGTTTGAATCTGCGGCATTCAAGTACAAGTGAAGTACGAGTGCCGATTTTCGAAGGCCGAGTCAGGATCGTTTCATTTGGTATCAGAGCTAAGGTTGAACTTTAGCTCAGGAGTATAACACATTAAGTAACTCATTAGAGATAGGGTGAAGTATACCCTAGAATGAGTAATCCCTAAGATATCTGTCCGTATACCTTAGTAAATTCTCTTACTATCCACTGATAGTAAGTATGAGTGCAAGAAGAGGATGAGATAGGGGACAGGGGAATACAACTATAAATGGTCAATACCCTATAACAAGAAGGAAACAATCTTTTCTCTATCAATCTCTTTTGTTCGACATCTTTTTCTCAATTCTTTGATAGTTCCTGGCAGATCCAGGAAGAAGATTTGATATATTTGTATGGGACATAAACTCCAAATAGTTCGAATTGTTTTTTTGGATGAATTGATTGCTTTGGTTGCTATGGTTGATAGGTATACTTTAGTTCTAAAACTGAAAGTTTTGAAATTGTATTCATATATCTGTCTATTTTTGGGTCCGGATATATTCTACGAATGGTTAGTTATCCCTTCGAACTGACCAATGCCCCAGCACATTTCGTAGATCTGGATAACCCGAGTATCCTGAAAAACATTAAAAAGATTCGTTCTCATATCAATTATTGATATTCTGATCTGGTAAGCCAAAAGCAGAATAGATGCTCAGTTTGATTTGATGAAATATTCTTCATCTATCCTTGTGTCTCCCTGGCAAATTTCGAGGACGAAATTTCTTAAGGGGGGAAACCTATAACGATCTCGGATTTTAACTTAGTTTAAATTGATAATTAATTTAAATTTTGAATAAAATTTGTGAAATTAATTGGTAGATTGATTTGAGTTTCTCCAAATTCAAAAAAAATATGTGTTAAATCACTTTAATTTAAATCTGGTATATATATGTGAATATATATGTATATGTGCAAATATGAGTAGATTTGAATATATATATATTGGATTTGAATTTTAATTTTAAGTAAATGGTTATAAAATCATCTATGAAAAATATAAAGTAAACAAAATAGTTAAATTTAAACAACATGTTAAAAAATAGAAATTTGTTTAGCAATATTACTAAAGAAAAAGAAAAGAAAGAAATACATTCAAATATGAACAAATAAAAAGTGTAGACTTGAAAAACAAATTGGATAAGTATGAATCAACTTGTAAAGGACAGAAATGTAAACAAGTGAAATGGCTTGCAAAGGAAGATATAGCGTATAGATAAATATATATTTGTACAAGATAATAAATGCATGAAACCTTAGTACACTACAACAAATCACTTCAGCCACCAACAGGACATCTGCTAGTCAAGATAAGAAAAAAAAATAAACAAAAAAAAAATCTTTAGTCCAACAAAGAATAGGAAAAAATCTCTGACATGTTGTACAAGCAAGATAATATCACCTGTAACTCAATTTATATGTATCAACTTCCTTATCTCATTTCGTCCACCAGAGACTAAGGAAATCTGAAGCAAGTATTTTTTTTCAAAACTCAAACAAAACTACAATACAAATCAATACAAACAAGAAGATTTCAACTGGAAGTTCAAAGCTTGGTTCAAAAGAAAAGCAACTCTGTCTTCTTCTGGAAAATAAGTGAGTAACCTCATCTATTGAAATTTAAAAATCTAATCTGTTATTGCATATCAGTGAATAAGTATGGTGGTATTTATATATATATATATATATATAGATATATATATATATATATATATATGTATGAGTTTTCTGGAAAATGAATTGTGTGCAGGTTTTGTTCATATGTATATTCTCTGTTTAAACTCTGAACTCAAGTTGTTCAAAAAAAATCAATTTCTCTTAACCTATTAACTGTTTTGACTTAAGATCAAAACAAAATTTTTTGTTTGCTCATGAACTAAGTGTTGAAAATCATTTCAAATTGAAACAACTTATCTATGCTTCTGGAAATCGACATAACTGAGCAAAGCTTTTAAAAAGCTAAAATTCAAAACTGTTATTCTCGAATTCAGGTATCTAAGCTGAATCCTCATACAAAAACATGATTTTTAAAGCAAGATTCACAATTTTTAGATCAAAGAATGAAGACCAACTTGGGTTCGACTGTATTTTGCATTTTTGGTCACCACGGGTGGTCTCGTTGTTCGGAGAGGCCGAGTTTCCTTCTGGAGGTGGAGGAGTGATCAGTGTTAATGGGAAAAATACTGGGGTGGTGAGCAGTTGAACGTGGAAGTGGGGGTGATGAGTTTTAGCTTGTAAACCTAGTTTTACCATGGTTTGGTATTCGGTCTTGTTAGTTGTCTGGAGGTGATCGAGTGTCGCGAGGCTCTAGGAGGTGGTAGAGGAGACGTTGGCGATCGTGTGGCCAAAGTTTCAGGAGTTTCGGTGGTTGAGGTGGCGAAGGCGACGTGATTTCAAGTTTTGAGTGGTGAGGTCAGTTATGTTTCCAGGTTTCCATTGTTGAGCTCGTTTTCCTTTTCGAGGGGATGACGTAGTTTAGATGATCGGAGATTGGTGTGTTGAGGGTAGTCGACTTTCTCGACGATGCGGCGTCGGCTAGAGATGATGGTCGGAGCCGTACACGTACATGGAGCACATATGTTTGATTGTTTGGAAATGTTGTGTAGGGGGAATAGAGCTGGGTTGTTCGCGAGATTTGTCTTGAATAATTCTCGAGAAATTTTGTGTTGGGCTCGAAGTGCTGTTGCGTTCGACTCGAAGTAAAAAGAGGAGGGCTCGAGTCAGAAAATTCTTGTTCCGGGTTTTGAACCAGAAACCTGTTTTCTGAAAATTAAAACTAAATTTAAATTTTAAATTAAGGTTTTAAAACTGAGTTTAAATCAAAATGTAAATATAGATTCTAGTTTGAATTGAAATTTAGTTTGAAGATAAATAAAGTTTTAAATTCAATTTGTTTTATTAATTTAAAAGCAATTAAATGTATGGGAAAATTTGAAATTTGTAAATGAAAATTTAAACAAGTTGAAATTTAAAAGTTAAACCTGGGATTAATTCTAAAATCTGATTTCAAGATTTTGAAATTAATTAAGTTTTATAACTCTGGTGTTTAAAATTAGTTAAATAAATTGAAATTTAAAAAAGAAATTAATTTTAAACTCTTTAAGATTTCCTTTATGACCAATTGTTATTTTAACATGTAAATTTAAAGTGTTAAGAAAATTTGCTTTAAACTTTATTAAAAGTAAATAAGGATTTATTTCAAATTTAGGTCTAAATTGGAATTAAAAAGGAAATTTGAAACAATGTTTCAATATATGGTAAATAACAATTAAATCATGAATATGAATGAGTTGACTTTAAATAATGAAGATTTATGAGTTCTTAATGGTAAATCAATTTATAATCAATAATGATTAATATAAGTAAATTTCTTTAGAAAATTAATTAAAGAAATTTAATAGTTGATAAAGGTCATTAACCAAGATTTTTTTGAATAATTAATGTGATAAATTTTAACAATAAATTTAGATTAATTAATTTAATAACAATCATTTGTGGGATTGTTAAATATAATTACTAAATGACAGTAATTAATGAATTAATTATTCAGTGTAATTAATTGAGTTAATTGAATTTGTTCAAGTTAATTACTTAAGTTTGAATTAATTCATAATAATCACTTGACAATTTGGAAAATATAATCACATAGAGAAGTGATCAATAGATAATTACTAGATGTAATTAATTGAATGATAATCAGTAATTTGAGTATAATTATCTGTTATTAACCAAGAGGTAAATTAAATTTGTTAACTAAGGATTAATTAAGAATGGTGATTTATTAAGATTTATTTAAATAATTAAAGGTTAATTAAAGATTAACTAATCAATGATGCAAGGGAAATTTATTTTGGATAATTGGTGATTAACTTATGATAATTAACCCGGATCTGATAATTTGTTCATAAGTAATACATCTGATTTAAATTAATCAGTCGATTAATAAAAAAATTACTTGAGAATGTTTGGACTAGACTGAATGGTTGAATTGTTTGATATCCCTGATATGCGATGCTTTGTGATACATCCTGATTTGTGTTGTGATCTGTTTCTCTGGGATGAATGCAATTTATTATCTGTGATTTATATATATATATATATATGTATATATATATCTGTGATCTATGATCTGTGATCTGTGAATGAACGATAAGCGTTATAGTTTATACTGCTTATTAACTATATTTCTGTATTAGAATCTGCGATGATTGAATAATGTTACACTACTGTGTAAAACCCCTGGACCACACTTTTACACACACAAATATGGATTTCACGAGGAAATCGGTTAAGTCACAGATGATTTAAATTTAATGTTTTTGAAATTGAAATTTTAATTTCAATTGATTTTGGAAATGGATTTGGGTTAAATGTTAAAGCTTTTGAAAAGGAGTTTTTAAGATAAAAGTTATTTTGAATAACTTGGTAAAGTTTCCAATTTAAATAATTTAATTTGAATTTGAATTCAAAATTTAGAATTGAATTCCATGTTTGGAAATTATGGTTAAAGATGTTATAAATGTGTTTATATGAATTTCAACCATTTTAAAAGTATGGGTTTGAGAATTTGAATTTAACCCAAGGACTTTAACTCGTATAAATGAATCAGATTTTCCGAAATGAAAACTATTTGTTTTCAAATAATAGATGGTTTCATATAAGGAATGAATTTCCAATTTGTGTCAAAAGAATCTCAAGTTTGAAATAAAAATGGTTTTCCGAGTTATGAATAAATCTTTGTGAAAGATTGTTGAACTTTGTTTTGAAATTGGAAAGGTGTACCTTTTGTATAAAAGGTTGAAATGGAATTGTTTTGAAAGCTATGAATTAAATCTTTGATTTAAAGATTGGACGAGTTAATCCAATTTGAAAGGAAAACTGTTTTGGAAAAAATATGAATGAATCTTTGTGAAACTGGGTGAACTTTGTGAGATGAATCTTTTTGTGTAAAAGATTAAAATGGTAATTTGTTTAAACCATTTGAAAGAGAATTTTTGGATAATAAGTTGTGACTTAACTGAAATCCCAATATCCATATGTTTTAAAATATTGCGCTCATTATTCGGATTAGCCGGGAGAGGACCTTTGTGTCATATAACCCATTCCGAATAATGTTACATCGTATATGGATTGCATTTGAAGACCGGTGGTGAAGACCGGATATTTTCGAAAACGAAAGGATAACCCGTCGATTATCTCTGCACTGAGTCGCGCCGGTATAGAGATTCCTTAAGTGATGGGAAATCTGATCGGGATTGTGAATACCCGGATTGCAAGGGCTTCTTCGGAAGTGCCTTCGGTTCTGTTCGAACCCGGAACAGACTTGTATGGTTGTATGTCTGACATTACACTTTGAGATATAAAGGAGATTTCTTTAAAATACATTTCTGTTTGGTGGCGGAGAATTTATTCTCTTAGCTTAACACCCTTCTCTGAGACGTACGAGCTCAGAGGTTATGTAGTTGAAGGTTATCAGTGATATATTCCCAATTTGGTAGTGTGGCATGCTAAGTGTTGCTGTGTGTTGCTGATCATTTGTTGATCATTTGTGATCAAAGCATGGCTTTCGTGTAAAGCGTAGCTTTGTGGACGAGACCTCATCGGACCTCACACCCCAGAAATGGTCGAAACAGGAAAGATGCGGCAAGGTTTCAGGGGTAGCTCCCCTAGGGTATGTCCATTCCTTCTGGAAAAAGGTGGTATCATGGTATGGAGCCCAGATATTTTACCTGTGTGGTTGCTCTAATCTCATTTACTATGTGATTGTTGCTTTGTGATCGAGGCGCCTCGGATAAAGGTCGCAAACGACCGGGGGTGGCATATCTCAGGTTTACTACCCGGGAAGGGGGTAACCGGCCTTGTGTTGGCATAGGGCCAGGTAGGTTCTCGGGGCGTCCCTCCAGAGGCGTTTCCATGTGGCATAGGAAGTTCCTTAGCCTGACCATTTGTTGGAAAAATCCAAAGAAACAATACGAACCTTGTACGGTTTTAGTTGTAGAACCTGCCATTTAAAATGGTAGATATAGTAGGCATAGTATAATGGTACCTTTGTTGGCTAATATTAATATTATATTTTCAAAATGTTTCCTACACTATGCACTAGTAATAATATCAAAAGAATTTTTTTGGCGTAGTGAGCATGTTTGACTATCATAAGGAGAAATCTCCCCCATGTGTGCGATTGCATTGTGTGTGTGGTGGGAGGTCTTATGGTAGTTTCATTTTCCAAAAAGCATTGCGGATTTCAATGTTTAAAATTATTTTGTTGTTTGTTTTAAAGATAAACTATTTTTGTTTACTCATACAAGTCTCATGACTGACCCGGAGTTTATTGTTCCCTTCCTAAACTCTGGGTGCCCACAATTTTCCACACGGGCAGTCTAGAGTTGGGGTTTTCAGATAATCAGGTTTAGTAGATTATCGGGAGCTAGTTCAGTTTTTGGAGTTCAACGACGGACCTTGCTTATCTTTGTGCTTCGTGATGGTGGTTCGAGCTTGATGTGGGAGTTGTTGGACTCGTTCTCTTTTTCAGATCATTTGGAGTTATCACTTCTGTTGTTTCCACTTTAACATTATTATTTGTCTCTGATATTCTTGAATCATATTGATATCATTGTTGTATATCATTCTGGATATTGTATTCGTTGGAGTTGTATATGATATCATCCATTTCTTTCTTCCGATGTGTTGTTATACTTACTGTGTTATAAGCTCCGGCGAGCCAGATTCAGCGTTTGAATCTGCGGCATTCAAGTACAAGTGAAGTACGGGTGCCGATTTTCGAAGGCCGAGTCAGGATCGTTTCAATATATATATATATATATATATATATATATATATATAATCAACAATGAAAGCATCAAAGGCATTCGATCAGAGATCAATAAACGAAATATAAAAAACAAAATCAAGGCTGAAAATTTCAACTCGAAAATAATGGATTCGATTTCAAAATTGAATGCTATAAGTATCTCCCAATTCAACATCGGTAAACCAAGTCGAGAACAATATCAAAATAAAAAGGGCGAAATCATACCAAATAATCATCATCAGAATCACTAGACAACGAAATCAATAATCAATTGCCTCAAATTAAAGACGTGAGCATTAGAGCAAGAGAGCAATTCGATCTACAAATTTGAGAGGTTGCTTTCGACTCAGCAAGCCCTGATTTCAATTTGCAAGCAAGGAAAGAGGAACAACCTTAAATGAGATAAAATAAAATGGGCTAAGCATATATTTCTCTTCACTATTTTTGGGTTGTATCTTTGTAAATTTAAATTAGTTAATTAGGGTTGCTTATCTTTTTTTAGTTGTATTTACTTTTTTATCTTTTTAAAAACTCTAGTTTTTAACTAGGTATGAACTATGAGGTGTAGTTTGAGAATTCGCAACTCAGGGCTAAGTTATGGTAGGGTTTTGAGCATAAGATTAGAACAATCAGGTTAGCGAGGGTCGCGAGTTTACAAGGTTTGTAAGCGTCAGATTGTTTAATTCCTAGTAGAAACCTTAGGGCAGCAGTAGGCATGTTGTGCCAAAGCTTGGTAAACTTGTGTATCGCTTTTATTTCCGCATTTACTTTGTTATTATCTGTGATGCAATTTTTATTATTTATATGAATATATTATAAACCCTATTCACCCTCTATAGGATTAATTAAATCCTACAGTGTGTCTTCAAAAAGAAGACTGATGCAGTTGGAATATAGTAAGTAAGACTGAATAATCTCGTATATTTCAATTGTTAAAATTAGCGTAACAAATACGTCAGTCAACGTGCTTGAGTACGGATTCTACTTGCAAAATTATCGTCCAATTTGACTTTGAATTTTTGTATATCTATGTTAAAAAAAATTGAATAATGATTTAGAATAGACTATTTGCACATAATAACCAAAATGTCACTAAGTCAGTGGAAGCAATAACTATGTTTTTAAGTATTGGATAGGTCCAAGAACTAATACTTTAGTTTCATTCAACAAGCATTAGAATTGAGAAAATATTTTGACTAAGAACTCTAATTATTTGATTTCTAGTCAAAATGCAGAGGAAGCGTGTTATAAGAAAGGATATTAAAAGGTACTAAGATATTTCAATACTATAAGAAAACAACATACTTTGATCATTAAAGATATAACCATGTTAAAGTTAGTTTTAGTTCGGTTGTTTAACTCTCAATATTAAATAATATCTTTTATAATTAGTATAGAAAGATGTTGGGATTATCCCTAACGATATACACAGAAACCATATTAATTTGTTCAATGTGGAGCATATGAGATGGATTTCTTATGCTTCAGCAATAAAAATTATCAAATATACTATATTGTCTCCTATATTGCAATTAACTTATGTATTGGTGCATTGAACGAGTATTAATTTCGAGTAAAGATCAATAAATGGTAGTTGAGAGCATCCTCGAGTATTTATGAAATACAATATAATTCTTTATGAAATAACAAACCCCTTGTAAATAAGTGCTAAAACTCAAACTTCATAAGTGATGTCAAATATAGTTTTTCTATCCTAAATTCGTATTTAACCTTAGTTAAGGAGCTTTAAGTTGGAAATGCTCCAAAAAAGAGGTGGTGATTAATTCAATTGAAAGCTAAGTACATAGCCTTGAATAGAACCGTAATAAAAGCAGTATACATATATGCACAAGCTTATAACTAAGCTAGGGGTGATTATAAATGTTGGAAGTCCCATTACATTGTTTTATAAAAACAATGCTACAACACAGATCACAAAAAAAAACCTAGGCTCACAATAAGTCAAGAAACATACTCTGGAAGTTCTACATGATAAAGGTAGTTTATCAGCAATGGAGAGATGTTGACTGACAAAGTAGATAAATAAAATAATATAGCATATTTGTTCACAATATTGCATATTCATTCATGAAGGGACTAGCTCAATCGGTTTTGAGTAAATTGATCGAAGGAATGTGGTTAAGAATACATAATTGGCCCTAAGTTCATGTGGGAGGTTGAGAGAGTTAGTGGTATGTCATAGGGGCAATTATATAATTTGTTACATATATCTAACTCTGTAACCAATCTTGTTCAGAATAAAGTTGTTTGCTTTCTTTTATATCCTTCGACTTTTTGCTAAGGCAAGTAAGGTTGGTTGGACCATTACCATATTTTATCAGAGAAAATAAAAATTACATTAAGAAAGAAAAAATGAGAAAAATAAGAAAACAAAGCATATAAAAGCCCATTAAGGAATGGCCCAATAAGAATAACCCAAATAACAGTTTAATGCCGTCAAAAAGAGGTATTAAGCATGTTATTTTCTCTTCGATCTTTCTGTTTTTCTTTACCATGTCAATAGTTTTTCTTTTAAGGGTGAGCAAAGTGTGTCGAGTGTAGTTAAATATTCGATCTTTTCTTTCATCCCATATATTCCTTAAAGTCTTCTTAAGCAGCGTCGGCAGGATAGATTCCGGAGTTCGCCTATGCATAGCTTTAAACACTCTGTTCCATTCTTTGAGGGAGTTGAGTTCTAGAATTTCAAGGCCAGAATGTAAGAGGGTTCGCTTCTATGCAATGAAAGCGAAGCTGCATTCAAAGAACAAGTGTCAATTAGATTCCCGACTAATCCCACATAGAATGCAAGTATCATCGTCGACTATTGCAGATGCCTTAAGCTTATTGAGTGTGTGTAAGGAGTTTGACATTGCCTTCCATAACATCATGTTGTCACCCTTAGAGTCAAAAGAAGACTAGACTCTATTGGACTTGGAGAAAGTAGGTGTTCGGTCAATTTCGTTAAGGAAGTAGTAGATAGTAGGGATGGTATGAACTATATTTGGAAGGTTCCAAAGGGCATGTGTAGGAGTTTGAGGAATCACAGATCACAGATGCATAAACAGAAAAGAAAATCACACATAGGATTTATAGTGGTTCCACTATTGTGAGATAGTGTACATCCATTTGGGGAGAGAAGACTTTATTACTTTATGAGTAAAGAACATCATAAGATAGATAATGGAGGCTAAGAAGAAGAGTATAAAGAAATACAACTTGAGAGGATTATCAAATCTCTAATGGAAAATTGTATTTATATAGATATTATTACTTGGGATTAAAGTAATTGATTTATGGTAATAAATTAATGCCCCATTAATTCAGCAATTCATATAAGAAACGTTTATCTACTTAATTTTTCTAGTTTTCTCCAATATGCATGTGTCTGATAAAATGCCTTCTTTAATCAACTGATTAGGAAATTGATTAATTACTTCAATCTCTCAAAATAACTTCTTCTCATTTAAATAATTCATTGCCTTCGTTAGTGCAATAAAAGAGGCAATACATTTGAGTCATAATTTCATATTGACTCAAAATATCTTCAAAATCTTCTTCAATATGAAAATATTGTATCATCGGAATCTAAAAGAATTACATATAATAGAGGTCCAGAGGGATCTGACAATGGGAGAGCTTGTGCGAGGTAGCATAATGAGGCCATTATGTATGCAAGAATTTTCTCTGGCATTATCAGTTATCCCAGTTTATATTTTATGGCTATGAGAGGCAGGATTCCATTGGGAAAAGTACCATATCCTAACCATGGGAGTGCCAGAATATTGGCTTGTAGGTGTTTGATGGAATGGTTCTAGTGAGAGGAAGAAAAGTATCTCTCAGTTTGATGATGTTTTTCCATAAACAAGTACAATTCTAAGTTATTGAAAGTTCCCATGTTTCCTTCTACATGTATTGATTTTTCAACCATTTAATAAGTAAGGAGTCCGTGGCTTGTAGAATTTGGTTAAGAATCTTTGAAGATGTAACCTTGTTCCAGATGCTTATTTAGTTATTCCTAGATTACCTTGAGCTTTAGGAAGTTGAATTTTAGCATAGGCAATGGCAATAAGTTTTTTGAGTCAGGGTTTCCATGCCATAAGAAGTGGTTGAAATCCCTTTTGATCATGTTTAGGAGCTTAACTAAGAGGATGAATGAGAAGGCCGGTAAGTGGACATGGCAGAGGCCATTGAGTTAATTATTGTGATTATACCAGCTGATTGTAGTTGACTATTAGGACGATCAGTGAGTCTTTTAGTTACCTTCTCATATAGAGGCATAAAAGATGCCATTGTGGCCCTAGAGGCAATGAGAGGACCTAAGGACCCCTTAATTGGAGTTGCTTGGTATTTTAGAGAATTGTGTCATACTATCTTTTAAAGCTGCAGGCAGACCAGTAATTAACATGCTTTATTTGGATTTTTTATAGATAAGCCAATCATCCGTTTCAAGTTATCAAGGGAAGCTTTAAGGGACAACGTCAAAGATTTGGCATTTGGTTTGGTGAAAGCTATGATATGATCTGTAAAACATAGGTTAGTGAAATGAGGAGTTTTACACATTAGATGAAGATCCATTTTATTGTCATTGGTTGAGCACTTCCATCAGAGTAATAAATAAGAAAGCAAATAAGGGATCATTCTATCTAATCCTTTGTTTTCCTTTGAAATAACCATTGGAGCTCCATTGATGATTACGGAGTAGTAGGAAGTAGATATGCATTCATGAATCCATGCAAGAAGGAAGGGAAAATTTAATTTTAGAGAGCACTACAATAAGAGGTTCCAAATACACTATATCAAATGCCTTATAAATATCTAATTTAGCAAGGAATCATAAGGAAATAGATGATTTAGAGCAGCCTGGCATAATTTGTTGTGTATGAAAAATGCTGTCGCCAATGCTTCTTGAACTCAAAAATTCTTGTTGGTCAGGAGAAATAATTCAATGAAGAACAACTTTCAATCGGGTTGATACCGCTTTTGCAAAGCACTTATAAATTACATTGCATTAGCTGATTGGTTTGTAGTCACTCACTTTGGAGGGTAGATCAACCTTGGGGATGTGTGCAATGTTTGTAGAGTTGATACCACTCAGTAGGATGCCAGTATTGAGAAAGTAGTGTACAGCTTTAAGAAAGTCTTCTAAGGCTGTGCTCAGGCACTTGATGAAGTAGTACATGTAACAACCCGCTTTTTCGACCCAAGGTTCAATGCCCAAACCAACGTCAACACCTCAAGAACCACGAGGAACGAGTTGTTGAGATGTGAAAAAATAAGAAAATGCAGATCTAACTAATAAATTTCAACGTCTCACGGTGGAAGGAAATAAAGTGTAATATCAATAACCATAATCACATCACATCAGCATAACATGTATAACTGTAAGATACATATGTCGGTACAATATAAATCAAACTCTAACCATACACATAATCAAATCTAGGTCACAACACTTATTACACTATGTAAAAATAGATCCCTATCCTCTATACCATCTTGTCCCCAAACTCCAGCAACCTGGATATATAAATAAAGAGGGAAAATAGGAGTGGGTCAGACGTAGGTCTAGTGATTGAGCCATACTTTACTCTATACATATTACAAAACTAATACTATAAGATTACATGAGTCTAATGCTCGGTCACCTCACGTCCTACTGGTTACGTCATACCTAACTACCATATACATCTAGTCGTATCCTGTCACATTTGTGCGAACTCACTTCCCTGGAACCTCCTTGTGTACTTAAGGGTCACTGTTGTTTAATGTCATGTCAATCGCATATAGGACTCACTTCTTTGGACTCGCCTCGTGCACTACAGGGTCGCATATTGTTCTCGTACACAAAATGCATTCATGCCCTAGACCTGCCTCCTGCACTACAGGGTTGCTTACCATCCGTCTTCCACACTAGTCCGCCGAAGCACTACAAGGGAGCAACGCAATACCCGGATCGCCTATTCATGTCATAAATCCATATCTTAGGCCGCCTGCTTGTGCAATAGGCTCGTTCACATCAACATCGTATCACATTTCCATATCACGAACAACATAAGGATCCATCTCAAATAATTATTATCATTGGATACATTTGCTTGATTTCATAACTTCACCTCTTGCCTCATCAATAGCCTCCAAGCATCTTCAAGAAATAAAAAAACATGACTCGAATCAACAAACATTATTATATATAGGCCCATTTGGGTCCAGGTTCAACCCGTGCCCATAAATAGGCTACTGGTGCACTGGTGGGGTAGACTGGTATATCGATCAACATGTATTTTTAGAATTTCCAAGATTCTGACATTTCCTCCGTGTCATTTTGCCTACAGTCGCCTCCGTTCCACCTTCGATCACATGATAACGTCCCTAGTACCTAGCTCTATGTTTCTATGTCTAGTTTTACTCTTTAATTCATCAATTTAAGTGGTATATTTGTTAAATCTCAAGAAACAAATGAAAACTAGAATTTAATTTATTGTTACTATCAAATCCCTCCCAAACCCCTATCTAATTCGAAATTTAGTGATTATAAATGATTACCTACACTAATATAGACTACGAATCATCGTTATAGGATTAAGATTGCATTATATAGAGAGGAAACTATAAATAACTCATTGACTTTGCCTTTTATTGCCTAAGTATCCGTTGTCGAGACTACTGGGCCTCCATGCTCCTGAATTTAGTCTCCAAATTGGTATAGGTGCGTAGTCTTCACCGTTAGCTTCGTGATGCCACTGATTTCGTGTGATTTTAGGAAGATATGCTTATTTGAATTTTTGTATGCAATAGGGAAAAGAGAAAGAAGAAGAACGATGTCGATTTCTAGAAAAGCTGAAAAGAAGTTATGTAGTTTCGTTTAATAGAAGGAGGGAAAAACGATGGCTCACTAAAATTTGAATTCAAACTTTTGGCACTCGATTAGCTTCACATAGATTCGAACCTTCATATGGACTCCAAACGAAGTAAACCAATATAATGCGCAAATTAGAAAAACGAGACGCCCACAATGATACTGGGATCATCAAATTCCTAAGTTGGAAAATGGCCATTTTGCCCCACCCTGTATAATATTTATTTTATTAAAAATTTAAATTCTATTATTTTCATATTATTTTATTATTATTTAAGTATAATATTTACTAAATTTTAGGTTATTACATTCTCTCCCTTAAAAGAATTTCGTCATCGAAATTCCTAAGGAATAGAAAATGTAGTATAACACTCATGTCGTTCGTCAAACTTATGTCAACCAAGCGAAAAGACATAGCATCCAATGGATATAATATGTTCAAATCATTTTTCAAAATGGTACATAAGTAAAATATAGGTATGAATTAGCCATGAACTTCCAGTTTCTATACTTACCATGCAGAAATGTAGCTAATGCAACCAATATGAATGTAATAAGATGACATATCAGGCATGAAGATGCTTAACACCCTAATATAACCATATAATTCTACATGAATGCAAATACAACAACATAAAATCTAATAACCAAATCATTTAAAGCATCCAGTCTTAATCCTTGGATATCCTAACCGAAAGAAACCAGACTAAATTAAGAAACATAGCCAAAAAGAGTTTAGGACGAGTAGCCTTCATCTTCTCTTCGGGCTTCCACGTACTCTCCACCAGATCGTTCCCCTATTGCATCCTTACCAACTTCACCACTTTGTTCCTAAGTCATTCCAATCCATGTTCCATAATATGGGTTGGACTATAGGATGAGCCTGGCTTAGGTTCCAACTCTATCTCCTCTAATTAACTAGGTGCAACTATAGTCATCGAATCGTGAACATGTTTTCGCAAATGTGACACATGCAATACATTATGGACCCCCGTTATCTTCTCTGGAAGCTCCACTCTATACGCCAAACTCCTTATCCTCTCCAACACTAGAAATGGACCGACAAAACCGGATGCTAACTTTCCCAAACTTCCAAACCTTACCACCTTCTTCAATAGAGAAACATTCACGAAGACCAAATCTCCCACCTCAAATTCCAAATCTTTCCTCCTTCTATCAACGCATGACTTCTGTCAATCTTGTGTAGCTTTCATCCTCTTCCTATTGAGTTCCACTTTCTCTACAGTATCTTTAACCATCTCTGGACCCAAAATAATCTTATTTGTAGACTCCCACTGTTAACCCGCCTTTTGGCAAGGCAATACACGGGCGGATTTAACCCAACAGACTTCACAATTATCAAGGCCGATGAGTGTAGAGCAACGGTTCTAGGACCAGAAGGTAAAGCACAAATGGTTATATGAAGCTAGAGTTGGATGGAGTTGGTAGATAAATGATGCAGGACAGTTGAAATATGAATATTGGCTTGGATAAGTTAAGGATCGATATGACTTAGTGGAAGCCTAGGGATCGACATAGCATGGATTGGCATGGAATGGAAGTACCATATGGCTCGACATACCTTCATGTAGTAGGAGGGATAGGCGTGCTTCATGGAGGATGGGTTGGCATACTTTATAAAGGAAGGATCGACATAGTTAGTTGGATGGATAGTCGATGTGGATGAAGTATTGGAGGGATCAGCATAGGTGATGATGCCTAGTTCGACATGACTTATTAGTACTCAAGGGATCGGCATGGCATTTAGGATGAGGAGGGAACGGCATAATATTCTGGAGGATGTGGCCTAGCATTATGGAAATAGAGGGATCGACATAGTTATATAGAGCAAGAGGGGTCAGCATAGTTATATAAAGCAAGAGGGGTTGGCATAGTTATATAGAGCAAGAGGGGTCGACATAGTTATATAGAGCAAGATGGATCGACATTATATAACGAAGTCCAAGGGATAAGCATGAATAAGCATGGATCGGTATAATCTATTAAAAATGGATCGGAAGAGAGTAACTTGCAAATAGGTTCAAACCAAAGATTGACCAAAAGCACGAGTTCCACGCATCCAATCAACATGATATTTGAGATACCAACATGTCTAAGCATGAAGAAGCCACCATAGGGATCGCTGCCCCAGAATCTACCAATGGAGGGATCGGTACCGATCCCACTTCATTGGGATTTGGGCCTAGCGACCCCTATGATGAGCTTATATGGATAAGAAGGTCTGGTAGTCGAAGTTTCAGAGAGATTGGTGCACGTCTTCTCCTATAAGTACAGCAGACATGCACTATGTCACAAAGCGAATGAGACAACGGTGATCACACAACATAAGGTTGATTTGCTGTTGTCCTAAAATTTTCCACTGTTTCACACAATATATGGAAAAAATACTCTGTTGTTTGAATAGCTCCTGAAATCTTATTGTTTATGCTTGTCATTCAGACAACATCTTATATGTTGTCCGATTGAAGTTATCAAAAAAATTAGTTTAGGCTCCATATTTTCCCTCTAATATTTTGGTTGCCATATATTTTCCTTCTAATATATCTATTGTCTAATTGAAGTTATCAAAAAAAATTGGCTATGTATTTTACCTCTAAATATTTCGGTGGCTTTTCCCTCTGATATTTCGGTGGTTTTCCCTCTGATATTTTGGTGGCCGCGTTCCTTAAATTATTTCACTCTCAATATTTTGTGTTCCCTCTTCTCTCCCTCTCAAAACTAAATCAGCAAACCCCTGAATCTCGCTCTCAAAACCAAATCGGCGGAACAAAAACGACCACGTTCCCTCTTCCCTCTTCTCTCATTCTCAATAAATTGATGGTCGCGTTCCCTCTTCGTTCTGATATAGGGTTTCAAGATCGAAAACCGCCACTTGGAATTTGAAGTGCGAATGATACTCCTTCTATGATGCTCGCACACTTCGATTAGCCATGATTGCTGCGTGGTTGCTTTCTTTGTCGAGTTGATTGCCATCGATTTGGTATGTTTAGCAATTTTGCCCCTTTCAATTTTATGTTCGAACTAGATTAAATTTGCCGATGATGATATGGGTTAACTTATAAGGTTTGAATCCTTATATTTTCATTTTGAAATTCCTGAATCTTTTTCGAATATAATTTGGACATTGATTTTACTGACTTTGGCCTTGATTTTTTCGATTTTCTGATTTTCAATTCTGAACAGATTCATTTTTTAATTTATTTCCCGTGATTTCAATTTCGAAATTCCTGATTTCTTTGTTGAAATGCTTGTGTTCATGAACCTGTTCTGTGTGCATTTGCTTTTTGGGCCCTTGCTCTTGATTACTGCATCTGCATATGTATATGCTGCCTATTTATGTATCCATCATGATGTTTGCACATGTATATGTTGCCTATTTATCTACATCATAATGTTTGCTTGAGCTTGCACCTGGTTCTGCTTGCAATTTACTGTGTGACTTTGTAGAGCTTGCACCTTGTTGCTTGATCTTGGTTGATGGTTCTTGCTTATGCTAATTTGTAACTAGTGTTTGATATAACATGAATTGATTTCTTCCTTTTGATGCCTTGACTTGCCTTGCCTTTTGATGCCTTGCCTGAGTTTGGTGATTTCTTTCTTTTGATCTAGCAGGAATTGATTTCTTCCTTTTAATGCCTTGCTTGATTTTGGTGATTTCTTCCTTTTGATGCTAATTTGTAACTGCCTATTTATCTACATCATGTCATGTATGTACCATTATACATGCTTCATGTGTGCATCTTTAATGGTACATTTCTGTACATATATACATGTATATGCATATGGGTATATATTTATATTACTTGTGCTTTAAAGCTTGCTGTTTGGTTTGCTTGTCCCTTGAGGCATGCAAATTTCTGATTGAAAAGGAATTTGCACTTATTATATCAAATCTTCACTGTTGAACTAGTTGATGCTAACCTGTTGCATTAGTGCTAGTTGTTGTTTAAGTAGTTGATGCTTGAAGTGTCTTCTCGCTTGTTGCTAATTATGTATACATGTATATACATATATTTTTGCACCATGCTTGGTTATGTGAATATATGCTTATGCTCCTATGTGCACTAGCACCTGAATGTGCATTTTCTGAACCATTTTGATTTTCTAAACCATTTTGAGTTGAACTTGTTTTTTCTGAACCATTTTATGTGCCTTGGCACTTGTTGTTTTGTCTGAGCTTGTTTATGTACACTATCTTGAATTTTTGCCTAGTTGAACTTGTTTTTCTTAAACATTTTTATTTTGGTACCTGAGTGTGCTTGTTACTGCTATATGCAGTCTTCTTGCTTGTTACTTCCATGTATATACACACATACATATGTATGTATATATGTGTCAAATATTAGCATCTTTTGTATTTTGTACATGTGTATATGTGTGTTGCTCACATATACTTTTGATACTCCATGGTTTGGCAATCTGTTTGGAACTGAAATGAAATATGCAGTGTACTTGTTTTTCACTTATACATGGCTTTTTGAACTGCACTTCTACACTTTTAAGTCCTCGGTACATACTTGTACGTACTATTATATATACATACTTGTACCATATTTTGAATTATCTTGAGCTGCTTTTGAATTGTTCATGTGTTCATTAGTAGAACTTCTGTTGTGACATTGTATATACCCGAGTGTGCATCTGAGTTTGATTTTCTGGTTTGTATATTTCTGGTTTGATTTTCTGGTTTGAGTTTCATTTCCTTGTGCACCTGAGTTGAGCCCGATGAGGCTTGGGCTTGACCTTGTGCACATTTGCACTGTGTTGAGCCTTTAGGCTTGACCTTTGCAATAGTCCATGAGATTTAATCGATGTATGGCCTTGTGATATTCATAGTGATACATTGTGCATATCATAAGTTGTCTGTGCACATATATATTTGTCCGGCCATGTATAAAACATGAAGAGAAAACAAACCCATAAACTGAGGCAATATTAATATTGAAATTTAATTTAATTTTTTGCAATTTAGGTTTGTTTCCTTTTCCATTTTACTGCGTTGTTTATTTGACAGGTATAAGAGATGACTGGACACAAGCTGGAGCAAGCAAATGAAGATCGATATCAAAAATAAACTCGAGTGAGTGTAAGCGAGTGCTGGTAAAAAAAAGTTATATCTAAGAGTATAGAGAAAAGTAGTATAGATGAGAGTGATAGTGAAAGTTGTATTGCATTTGAAAATGTAAGAATAGTGAAAGTTGTATTGTATTTGAAAATGTAAGTATGGTGAAAGTTGTATTGTATTTGAATTTAATTTGAAATAAAATATTTGTTTAAATAAAATTGTGGTTCATTATTTCATTTTGCAAATATAACATAAGTGTAATTGACATGCATATCAGTCAATATTTATATGTTGTCTAATATAAAATTTTAGAAATGATACTATAACATTAGACAACGTATGGTTTTTTCTTCTTTTGATGTGTTAGTGCATATGAGACGACGGTGCATATCTGTGGTCTGATATGTAATGAGACGGCACAGAAATAGACGACAGATAGGTATTCATTCAGACAACGGAGCATATCTGTCATCTGATTTGTTTTTTCTCATAGTGATAGCTACAAAAAGGGGGATCTTCATTCTGCTTCACTTCATCTTCTACCTAGGCTCTACTCTGCCATTTTTATTCTTGAATTTCATGGATTTGTAACTGTGATTAGCAGTATAAACTAATAAAAAGGAAAATCTTTCGAGTGGACGTAGGCTGGAGTTAGCCGAACTACTATAAATCTATGTCTCTATTTACTTGCTTTCTGATTGTTTTAATTTTGTTCTTTATTTATTTCTCTTTATATTTCTGTGTTTGGATTATATATTGGTCCTTTCACATAATTGGGTGTTGGTGGCGAATTTTGAAGCTAACATTTTGGTGCTTTCACTGAGAAGACTTGCACCCACTGATTTGGAAGCTTGGATACTTGGATCTAGAAAGCAATGGCTAGGCAATCAACAAGGAGAGTGCTACCGAAAGGAGTCACCATGGAGGGAGTTAGGAGGCTTCCTTAGGAGTTGGAGCTAGTCAAGCATCTATCTACATCACTAGGGATGAAATGGAAATAATGATGGATGCTATGCTGGAGAGGATGCTGAAAAGGCCAGAGGAGATGATACAGAATATACTCCAACAAATCGAATAGACTGGAGCCATAGGAGTTGCTGGAATGCAAAACCAAAATCAAAACCAGGAACATGGAAATGGAGCTAATAGACGAAGGAGTGGAATAGAGCAGCCGGGGGCAGTCCTCTGCCATCCAAGAGGGATCGGCACCGATCCCTTAAGAGGGATCGGCACCGATCCCTTAAGAGGGATCGGCACCGATCCCTAAAGAGGGATCGGTGCCAACCCCAAAGGCTAGGGGAACATGCCCCCGGGTCTGGTTGATCGTGATGTTGGAGGACCTGCGATCAATCCCATGGAGCTTGGTGCGAATCGGAATTTGGATTCTCGTCCGGAGGAGTACGTATCACAATTCCCTCGTAGACTCGGGGGCCACCTTGGGCATGACGATAGGAGACTACCATTGGAAGACAATGACAGGTTTGCAGAGATGATAAGGCGAGCTATGCATGGAGGATTGGTGAACAGGGATCTCGAGGATGTAAATAGAAGTCCATTCGCTCCAAATATTAGGCAAGCTAGGAATCCACCGGAGTTCAAACTACAAACGCTTGAGACATATGATGGAAAAACGGAATCCGATGTTCATTTGACGAGATACATGAGACACATGGAAGTACTGGGGGCATCAGAGGAAGTCATGGCATGGTGCTTCCCCTTGTACTTAACGGATATAGCTGCACTATGGTTCAAACAGTTGGAAAGCGGCTCTATTAGCACGTGGACAAATTGATCGAAAGGTTTATGAGGTTTAGGGTTCACATCTCGAGCAAAAATGTGATGAGTTTGGCAACACTGAAACAGAGGACCAGAAAGTCCCTGAGGGGTTTCTTAACATGGTTTAATGCCATGGCCGCATTGGTGGATCTTCTAGATCCATCCATTGTTTTGATGGCAACGGTGTCCGGAATTGCTGATGGCATGGAGTTCAAGGATACACTGGTGCGGGCACCACCTATGGGTCACGGGAAGTTTTATCATGAAGCAGAAAGGTTCCTACGGCAGGAAGAAGCATGAGCAAACAAACCAGAGGTGAATGCTGTGTAGAGTGGAGGATCATCAGGAGATGTAAACAAGAATGATAAAGGCAAATGGAAAATGAATGATGGCATTAATGTGTTGAGGAGGCAATGGAGAGAACCAAAATTCTCTTCTTACATAGATTTGGCAGAATCTTTGGAAAGGATTTATTTGGATACTCGAGGACATCTTCAGTATCGAAGGCAGGCAAGGAGGGAACCCTCTTAATGTGAGCAGGCATTAGGAAAGCATTGCCTATTCCATGAACTGGATGGGCACAATACAAATGACTGATGGCATTTGAAGGATATTATTGAGGAACACATGAGGAATGTTTAGTTACAACAATACATAAGGACTCGGGCTGCGGCGGTGGAACAGGAGCAGCCACCATCCACCTTGAACAAAAATGGCACTGGATCAAGGCATCATCGTCAACTTGTCATCAATTGATCAGGATGACATGGAATAAGTAATAAACTCCATAATAATATGGCTAAGTCACTTACATATGTACAGAATCGAGGACGACCCCTAGGTGTGCTCTGAGATGACGATAAACCGTTGTGCTCGAGTTTGTGGAATTCATTTTATTTCTTCTTATTTGCTTTGAACTTTTGTTTATTGGTTGTATGAAATTGTATTTTATGAACTTAGGGATGCTTAAGTCTGGATCAATGTAATAAATAACACAGGTCACAATTATGGCCCTAACAGGAGATACCAGGCAATAACCACAAGTCACGAGTCCCTTCACCGGAGAAGGATACCGCATGTTTAAGTCCTCGACTGGGGATCGAGGCCGGAGAAGGATACCCCACGGTTTAAATCCTCGATTGGGAACCGGGGCCGGAGAAGGACATCCCATAGATTATGCCCTCGACCGGAGAATAAAACCTAATAGGTGGTCGTATGGATTGTGCTTGGCAAGGATCCGGAGAGATCAAGATCGTTGGGTATGGACTATGCCTATCGAGGGGTAGGCTGTTTCGCCAGAGAGTGACAGGATCGGCCTACTCAGATCGCCGAGTATGGATTGTGCTTTGCAAGGATCCGGTGAGATTAAGGAATTGGATTAGGCTAATAACCTGGAGCAGTCCTGGATTTGGATAAACGATCCAGAGAGATCGTGGATTGGGTTAATGAATTTGGAATGGATTCGGAATTGGATATTGACTCAGAACAGTCATAGATTTTGCTAGTGATCCGGAGAGATCGGGAAATTGGATTGACAACGGATTAGATTCTGGATTGGATAATATGGCAATCAACAGATTTTGGACTTCAGATTTTGGGTTTATGGAAATTCAAAACACACCTTCCTATCGCAAGGCATGTTTTGGGGGTTAAAGTGTTAACCCGCCTTTTGGTAAGGTAGTACACATGCGGATTTCACCCAACAGACTTCACAATTATCAAGGTCGATGAATGTAGAGCGATGGTTCAAGGACCCGAAGGTAAAGCACAAATGGTTATACGAAGCCAGATTTGGATGGAGTTAGTAGATAAACGATGCAGGATGCTTGAAATATGAATATTGGCTTGGATAAGTTAGGGATCCTTATGACATAGAGGAAGCCTAGGGATCGGTATAGCATGGATCGGAATGGAGTGGAAGTACCATAGGGCTCAGCGTACCTTCATGTAGTAGGAGGGATCAGCATGCTTCATGGAGGATGGGTCGGCATGCTCCATAAAGGAAGGATTAGCATAGTCAGTTGGATGAATAGTCGACGTGGATAAAGTATTGGAGGGATCGGCATAGGTGATGATGCTTGGTTCGACATGACTTGTTGGTACTCAAGGGATCGGCATGTCATTTAGGATGAGGAGGGATCAACATAATATTTTGGAGGATGATGGTTCGGCCTAGCATTATGAAAATAGAGGGATCGGCGTAGTTATATAGAGCAAGAGGGTCGACATAGTTATATAAAGCAAGAGGGGTCGGCATAGTTATATAGAGCAATAGGGGTCGACATAGTTATATAGAGCAAGATGGATTGGCGTTATATGTCGAAGTCCAAAGGGTAAGCATGAATAAGCATGGATTGGTACAATCTATTAAAAAGGGATCGTCAAGGAGTAACTTGCAAATGGGTTCGAACCAAAGATTGACGAAAAGCACGAGTTCCACGCATCTAATCAACATGATATTTGAGAGACCAACATGTCTAAGCATGAACAAGCCACCATAGGGATCGCTGCCCCGGAATCAACCAATGGAGGGATCAGTGCCAATCCCTCTTCATTGGGATTTGGGCCTAGCGACCCCTATGATGGGCCCATATGGATAAGAAGGTCATGTAGCCAAAGTTTCAGAGAGATTAGTGCACATCTTCCCCTATAAATACAGCAAGTATGGCTTCAAATAGGGGGATCTTCATTCTGCTTCACTTCATCTTCTACCTAGGCTCTACTCTGCCATTTTTATTCCTAAATTTCATGGATTTGGAATTGTAATCGGTAGAATAAACGAATAAAAAGGAAAATCTTTGGAGTGGATATAGGCCGGAGTTAGCTGAACCACTATAATCCGTGTCTTTATTTACTTACTTTCCGATTGTTTTAATTTTGTTCTTCATTTATTTCTCTTCATATTTCTGTGTTTGGATTGAATATTGTTGCTTTCATATAATTGGGTGTTACTGGTCAATTTTAACGCCATTACCCACCAACACGAAGGTAACTTGCATGGACTTCATATAACGCTTCAAACAATGTCATGCCCATAGTAGTATGATAGCTATTACTGTATGCAAATTCCACTAAATGTAAATGATCCTCCCTAGATCCCCCAAAATCTAGTTTGTAAGCCCTTATGAAGTCCTTCAACACCTTGTTTACTCTCTTAGATTCAACTCGATCCCCAACGAATCATGTAGACTCCTTCAGAATTCACTCATGAAAGTGAATATTGGTCACTCACTATACTAGCTGGAACTCCATGCAGTAAGACCACTTCTTAATATATTGTGTCACTAATGTCGCGGCCATTCACATACTCTTCATCGGAATAAAATGCATGCATTTTGTGAGACGGTCTGCTATAACCTATTTGCTCTCATTTCCTCATCCACTCCGAGGTAATCCATCCACAAAATCCATAGATACACACTCATACTTCAACTATGGCATGTCTAACGGAAGTAGTAGCACACTCAGCTTCTTCTTTCTGCCTTTACCCTTTAGCAAGTCATACACTTCACCACATATTCAGCCACTTGCCTCTTCATCTCTGACTAATAGAATATCCTATTTACGTCTAGATACATCTTTTCTCCTCTTAGATGAATAATCATCCTAGAATGGTGACATTCACCCAAAACTTCCTTTATCAACTCCTTAATTTGCGATACACATAACCTCCCATCTCTCCGCAAGTAACCTTTCGGGTCTTTGGAAAAATGATCCATATAGCTCGATTGTTCATCCCGTCATAACTGCTCCATGACAGTGATGACACTAACCATTGATGTTTCTTGCCCTTGACTTAACCCAATATGATCCATCAGTTCAGGTCTAACCTCCATCACTGCTAACACATAGGTGCACACTCAAATCAAGGTCGAAAATCAAACTCTGATATAAAGTCCAAATTCCTCCACTTTAGTATCATAGCATTCACCTCAGCGTGCCCCCTAATCAAAGCATCGGTGACCGCGGTTCCCTTCCCTAGAGTATAAGAAATCCAAAAGTCATATGATGATAAGAACTCCATCCACTTCTACCATCTTAAATTCAAATCCTTCTAAGAGAATAGGTACTTAAGAGATTTATGTTCCATAAATAACTTGAATCTCTCACCTAATGAATAATATCTCCAGGACTTCAATGCGAATACAATGGTAGCTAACTCTAGATCATGTGTTAGATAATTCCTCTCATGACTTTTTAGCTGTCGACTTGCATACGTCACTACCTTCCCTTCTTGCGTAAGTGCATCACAAAGACCGTACTACATGCATCAGTCTATATGGTGAATTGTTAGGTACTATCAGGAATAACCAAACTGGAGCACTTGTTGACAACTCCTTCAACTTAACAAATGCCGCTTCATACTCTGAACTACAAATATAGGTCAGGTTATTCTTAGTCAAACAGGTCAGAGGTATTGATATCTTTGCAAAATCCTTAATCAACTTCCGATAGAATCCAACTAAACCCAAAAAGCTACGGACCTCTAATGTGTTCTTCGATGTCTTTTAATCTTTAACGACGACCAATTTCTCCAGGTCTACTGCCAATCCATCTACTAATACTATATGCCTAAGGAAATGAACCTCTTTCCTCTAGAAATGACATTTAGAGAACTTAGCCTTCAACCGATTCCACCTCAAGACATCCATCACCTCTCTCAAAATGAATTTCATGCTCCTTATCACTTCTTCAATAAATAAGAATGTCATCCATGAAGACCATAACAAACCTGCTCAACTGCTCATGGAATATCTGCGCATCAAATCCACAAAAGAAGTCAGAGCATTAGTCAACTCGAACGGCATGACTAATCACTCAAACGATCCATCTGGCATATAGAAAGTGGTTTATGGGATACTATATGTAGCTACCATCAACTGACGAAACCCAGCCAAATCAAGCTGAGAGAAAACCTTTTCCCCGACTAATTGATTGAAGAGGTCATTAATGCGAGGGAATGGGTAATGGTTTTTCTTTGTAAACTTATTCAATTCTCAATAGTCGACGCATAACCTAACGTAACCGTCTACCTTAGTAGCGAAAACAACTGGCGCTCCCCATTTTGAAATACTCCTCTGAACGAATCCTTTCTCAACAATTTCGAACCTTGCTTATCCAACTCCCTTCTTTTCTTCGGAGCCATATGCCAAAGGGGTATCACTAACGACCTTACATCTTTCTCGAGACCAATATGAAATTCAAATTCTCTTCAGGTAGGAAGACCAAAAACTTCTTTGAATACATTTGGATAATCCTTCACTATAGGAATAAACACAATTCGTCTTATAATAGGTTGAGTGAATACAAATACGTCTCCAAAAATGAAATATTAGGCTCACAACATAAAATCAAATCAAGTACTTCATCCTTCCTCAATGAAACCATCCTCCTATCATAATCCAACACTACTCCATAGCGAGACATCCAATCCATTTCCAAAATCAACACATACCGAAAGGTTTAGTATATATACATCACAAGGGACCCCACACCATAAATGACTAACTTTAAGCTATAACATAACATCGATAAATGGGTCGATCCTCCAACAGGATTTGACACTGAAATGGATTCGTGCACAATTTCAAGTTTTATGGTTAAACTATCGACTACTACACTTGCTATGAATGAATGTGATGCACTGGTGTCAAATAAAGTAAAATAGGAGAATCAAATAAAGTTAACACACCTTCCGTCATAATCTGTTTCCCTATCCCCTGAGCTGATGGTGGTGCAATACTGGAGGTTGGAACGACATCTAGAGCATATGCCTTTGACCTTCACTCTTCAAAGCTGGGCAATCTCTCTTCATATGTCCAAACCGATTACAATTATAGCACTTTACTTTCTCCTGAGTTCGGATCGCCTTACAATTCTTTGATATATGTCCCATCCAGTTACAGTTATAATGACTACCCTTCGAAAGATTCGTCCTGCAGTTGTTTGTGACATATCCCACCTTCTGACAACTATGATAAGTAATCGCCTCTTTTTGCATGTCCTCTTTATGGTCTATTTCCTTTATGCTTACCCTATTGCTGGCCCTCTCCTTCCTTAACCCAATCCCTAACTGAAGTTCCATTCAGAGAATTCGTTAGTGCCGCCTTCACTAGTCCCTTAAATATGGCCCTGTATGGTATCTGATTTAATGCAAGCTCCCTCAAAGGTGAATTCAAACCTATGTTAAACGTTAATGTCTTCTTCTTCTTAGTGTTCACCAACTCAAAACCAAATCTGGCCAACTCATTGAACTAACTCACATACTCTCTAACTGTCATCTCTTCGTGCTTAAGGTGAATAATCTTTTATAATAACAGATCCCTCTCAGCACCAGAAAAGAACTTCTTCTTGAACATTACCCAAGCAGTGTTATCTTTATCTGCTTCTGATGTCACTACCTCCCACCAACATGTTGCCCTCACCTTGCAAATGTTAAGAGGTTAACGGTCTCCTAGTAACATCATTAAGTTCCAACAAATTGAAAATCTTCTCATAATTATTAAGCCATGCCCAAGTAGTTGAGTATGGTTCCCTCCCAACAGAAGGCTTGCCACCAAGGTTGGATAAATCCCTACACGTCTTAGGAAAGTCTACAGCTGGTGGTATTTGGACTGAAATCACACCTTGTTTGGTAGTGGTGGTAATAATAATGTAGGCTTGGTACTAGCTTGGCTCATCGCCCGAACATAGCATCTGAACCATACTAGGATATTAAGTCCAGTAATATCCAATACATCTACTTGGGTGCTAGTTCCTACCTATTTCTGCCCCATCAGTATTGGTCGCGTTGGTCTTTGTTCCAATTTCGACTGAATTATTCATTTTCAGCAATATGTAAATATAAGATTCATTAGCAACACCACAATAGATAGTAAACAAAATTGGAACAGTAATGGGGTATTCATATATACTCAATGCCTATATATATATTAGAAAATATATATACGCTCTCTCAGTACATTCCTAATTCCTATGCTAAGGGTATATTTTGCTTGAATACCAAATGTAACAACCCGCCTTTTCTACCCTTGGGTTCAACTCCCGAACCGATGTCGATGAAAGTCGCCACGTGATGTGACTTGTATGCGAAATGCAGAATGATCTATAATATGGAAAATTATAACTTAAAACAATAATACAAACAAGCTAAAAGAAAGCAGTAAGTAAATGATTGCACCAATGATTTTTATACTAGTGCGGACCCCCCATTCTATGTCCAGATCTAGACTCTTTCTGGAATTTCACTAAACTGCCCTCACTTCACTCAGAGGAACTAGTTTCTAAAAACTGCCTAAACAACCAAACATGACTTCAACACCTTGCTTGAACATCACCAATAGGACTTCACTAAAATAGAATGAATTCCAACTTTGACTTTGATGTGTTCTTGACAACACAAATAAGTCACTTTCCAGTTCACCCTTCCTATAATATCCTTTGATGAAAGTGAATTTAACATGCATATTATAGAAATAAGCGAATAGTTTTAAAACACTTTTGATTTCAAAAGAGTAATAAAAAGATTTAGAATTTTAGAGCAAAACATATGGAATCAATAAATGAATTTGGTCTATATTTATAGTAGTAAAAAGTTATGTTGAAAGATTATGATTGTTCAAAGAATTATATCTTTTGATCAGAGATATAACCTTTTAGAAATACACGCCCGTTAAAAGTATAGCCATTCATGCATTCTTAGGCATCCGAGTTGAATTGTTAGATATCCGACTCTATTATATAAAAATCATTTTAAAACATATGGATGGGTCAGACGTTTGACCACATTCTAGAAAGGAATACATTCATTTTTAAAATAGTTCAGACGTTTGGCATTTGGGATCAGACATCTAGCTTATGTATATAAAAAATTGTTTAGTTGAAGGCTAGATGCCTAACATAATAGCTCAGACGTCTGGCCAAATTCTAGAAAAAATAAGTTCAAATAACACTTCATTCAGACGTTTGAATTTCTGAGTCAATCATTTGACTCTTGATTATTTTGAAATTTTATCCTTTTAAAAAATTTGAGTTGAAAATCCATTTTAAACACGATTAAAAATATTTATGTGTGTGCGCATATCATTAAAGGATATTGTACAAGTATTTTCTAAGACTTATGACTCATGACTTCTCTACTTTACTTGATCTTTCATTCATCGAGAACTTTGTCGAAGTAGTCCATCACAGCCTTCAAAGACTATTGTTCCTACAAGCACAACTTGTATAATATATTTGAAATGTATAGTTATCACTTCAAAACCAAAAGCGAAGGTTTTAACATTCTTCCCCTTTTTGTTGATGGCAACCATACAAATATATAATGATGATAACAATAAATATATATAAGGATATATATATAAGGATATATATATATAAGGATATATATATATATTGATAATTTTTATAATTTACTCCCCCTTTCAATATGCCTTAGTTTTTCTCCCCCTTTGTCATCAATAAAAAGTAATATAAAAGAAAAAAAGCAAAGTATGGAAGAGAGTAATTTAACACAAATCACACAAAAATCTTTGAGAAATACTTTTGAAAAAGTGGAATTTATTTACTCCAAAAGTAAACTCACTTAGTAAATATATAGTATATAGTCAATAGTTTTTATAATTAATTGATTAAAAAAACCATTTGTTGACTTATATACATTGGCATGACTGGGTTTATAAAATATGATTTTTTATTAATAAAAATCCCATTACAAAAATTTCAAAGTGAAAACATATTGCTAATTAAATGTCAAAATTAAAAATATTTATATCATCAAAACACTCATTGGGTATATATTTAAGACATAATCTTTTTATAGCACATATACTTATAAATATTATCCTTTTTTAAAATAAACCCCTTTATTTTGACAAGTGCTATAGAATATTCTAAAAAATCTTATTTTTGTCAAAAAATCCAAATTATTTATAACTTTTTAAATTATTTGTCAAAAATTAGTAATAGCTTAAAAAATAATATTTTTCTCATAAAACCATATTATATATTCAAAGATAAGGTTATGATTGTTATTTTTTTATTTTTGGCCATTTGTAGCTCCATTTCCATATGCGTTATAAGTTTGAAATCCATATTCCCTTCAATATGTTTTTTAGTAGTAAAAAACAAGAAAAGGTTCTGGTACCCACTTCCTACATTAGAGTTTAGGGGATCAGGTTGAAGGTAACCATACCCAAGTGGGTTTGGTTGAACCTTTAAAAACGTAATTTGAACTTAAATATGAATCAAAAATAAAATTATTTTTATATTATTCTAATAAAAGTATTATTGGTTTTGGGAACCCAAATACTAATAGTCTTCGAATTTTCTGATTTTATTCGACTTTTAATAACTTTGGGTCTTCTAAAACTAGTATCAAAGATGCATATTTCTTTTTAGAACCAAAATTGCTATTTTTAGAAGTTTTAAATCTCGAACCATTTTTATTAAAGGCATGCTTTGAAATATTTATCAAATTTGTTAAACCCTTTGCCTTTATTAAATTTTGAAATATTTTGTGATAATCATTAATCTTAGATTATAAAGTCACAATGTGATTTTTAGATATATTAAGAGATGATGGTAAATCAGAATTATCTTTTGAATGTTTGACATTCTCATCTCGATAAATTTTTAGTTCTTCTTGCAAAACTAGAATTTGAGATGTCAAATTTCATAAGATTCTTGTGCTTTACATAATTCTTCTTTAAGAATTATTTTCTCATTTTTAACATTTCTGTTTCTACCTCTACTCTATCTAATTTTTCACAAGCTTCTTTTCTCAGTTTCTTTTCATTTTTCTTTTCTTCCAAAATTTCTATATTAATTGAAGTAAATCATGATAAGAGTAAGTTTGACGAACCTCATCATCGAATGCCATAAAACAGATATTTGCTTGCTCGATGTCACTTTCCTCATTGGATGAAGAAGAATCGAAGTCATCCCAAGTGACTTCAAATGCCTTTTTCTTTGGCTTTGCCTCTTGTTGCTTCTTGGACTTGTTTTCATTATTTAGCATCAGCCAATTCCTTTTCATGTGGTCTATCTTATCACATTCAAAGCACTTCATAGTTAAGAGCTAGTATTAAAGTTGCTTGACGCCATTTTGGATTTCATGTACTTTTTGAAACCCTTTGCAACATAGGCCAATTCATTTTGAACAATAACTGAATCATCTTCAGCTTGAAAATCAATTGATATCTTTTCTTTTTGTTGGTTGCTTCCTGGCCTTCATATTTACTTCACAGGACATGTGATTACCGATTAACTCTTCAACCTTGAGTTTGGAAAGGTCATTTGCTTCTTCAATACCAAGAAATTTTCTTTCTCACTCATTTGATAAAGAGTTTAAATTTTTTGAAAATATACCAAATTCGGATATATTTTCCTCAATTGCATGAGAGCATGTGTAATATCATGTAAACATGAATACATACCAGAAATTGGCTCATTGTCCTTCATTTTAAAAAGCCGTAATTGATTTTTCAATGTTGAATTCTTGCTTTAATTAACTTTATTCATGCCTTCGTGTGTAATTTGTAGTGTTTTCCATATTTCATAGGTAGACTTACATATACTAACTCCATTAAATTCATTCCTATTCAATGAATAAAATAAAGTATTCATGCCTTTAGAGTTGTTTTCGGCAAAAATAAATTGTTGAGTTGTCCATGTACTAAAATCAATAGTGGGTGCTTCATACTAAACTTAAGTCATGTTCCAAATAACATAAATATTCGTTTGCATATATATTCACATTCTTGTAGATTGAAAAGCATACTTAGTGCTAGTAAAAGAATGGGGTTTGTGTGGTCGATTGATCTTCTTGAAATATAGTGAAACTTTATGCCATACTATTTTCAAAAATGATTTTACTATTTTTGAAATGCCTTGCTTTGATATCTAATGAAAGTCGTTGCATGATTTGATTTTTATGCAGAATGTGAAATGATCTATAATATGACAAAATATAACCTAAGCTAATGATCTAAGCAGGCTAAAAGAAAGTAGTAGATAAAAGATTGCATCAGGGATTTTTATACTGGTTTGGACTCCTCGTCCTACGTCCAGTCCCAGACTCCTGGAATTTCACTAAAGTACCTCTACTTCACAAAAAAAACAAGTTTATATAAAACCGCCTGAACAACCGAACATGACTTTAACAACTTGTCTGAAGATCATCAACGGGACTTCACTAAAACAGAATTAATTTTGTTTTGACATTGATGTGTTCTTGACAACATGGATATGTCACTTTTCAATACACCCTTTCTATAATATTCTTTGATGAATGTGGAGATCATAGGAAGCAGAGAATAGTTTTAAAACACTTTTGATTTCAAAAGAGTAATATAAAGATTGAGAATTTAAGAGCAAAGATATGAAATCAATAAACGAGTCCAGTCTATATTTATAGTAGTGAAAAGTTATGTTGAAAGATTACGATTGTTCGATGAATCATATCTTTTAGAAAAGAGATATAAACTTTCAGAAAATAGATGTTCGTTAAAACATATAGCCGTTTATACATTCTTAGACATCTAAGTTGAATGGTCAGACATCTAACTCTTTTACATAAAAAAACATTTTAAAACATGGCCAGACGTCTGAATGATGGGATCAAACGTCTGAACATATTCTAGAAAGGAATACGTTCATTTTTAAAATTGTTCAAACATCTAGCATTTAGGATCGGACATCTGGCCTATGTATATAAAAAATTATTTAGTAAAAGGCTATATGCAAGACTTTATAGCTCAGACGTCTGGCTAAATTCCAGAAAAGAATAAGTTGAAATAACACTTGATTTAGACATTTGAATTTTTGAGTCAGACATGTGATTCCTAATTATTTTCAAATTTTATCTTTTTGGAAATTTTGAAATGAAAATCCATTTCAAACACGATTAAAAATATTTATGTGTGTATGTATCATCAAAGGATATCATACAAATATTTTCTAAGACTCATGACTCATGACTACTCTACTCTTTCAATCATTGAGCACTTTGTCGAAGTAGTTCATCATAGCTATCAGAGATTATTGTTCTATCAAGAATAACTTGTACAATATATTTGAAATGTATAGTTGTCACTTCAAAATCAAAAGTAAAGGTTCTAACATTCTACCTTTTTTATGGTGACAACTATACATATATATAAAGATATATATAAAAAAATTATTTTACTCCCCCTATTGATAAGCCCTGGGTTTTCTCCTACTTTGTCATTAACTTAAAGTAATATAGGAGTGAAGAAACAAAGTATGAAAGAGAGTAATATGTCACAAATCACACAAAAATCTTTGAGAAATACTTTTGAAAAAGTGTTATTTATTGTGTTCCAAAAGTAAAAATCACTTAGTAAATACACGGTATTTAGTCAATAGTTTTTATTATTAATCAATTAAAAAAACATTTATTGACTTGTATACATTGGCAAGATTGGGTTTATAAAATATGAATTCTTATTGATAAAAATCCCTACAAAAAAATTCAAAATGCAGACATATTGCCAATTAAATGTCAAAGTTAAAAATATTTATATCCTCAAAACATTGGTTGGGTATGTTTTTATGACATAATCTTTTTATAGCATGTATACCTATAAACATAATTCTCATTTAAAATAAATCCTTTATTTTTGACAAGTGCTATAGAATATTCTAAAAAATCTTAATTTTTTTCAAAATATCCAAATTATTTATATCTTTTCAAATTATTTGTAAAAAAACAAGCTATAGCATTAAATATAATATTTTTTTATAAAACCATAATATATATATATGTGTGTGTGTGTGTGTGAGTGTGTGTGTGTGCGCATATATATATTTGTATATAAAGATAAGATTTCTAACACCCCATAAAATGAATAAGAAATTTGTTAAGAAAAATTAAGTAATTAATAATAAGGCTAAAAATGAAATTGGAAAAAATGTTAGAATTTCGCCATGAAACTTACATCATTGTGTTCATGGCGATCTTCTGAGTTACTTTTAGATATAAAGCTTCACGATCGGAATTCAAACGAAGAAGTTATCAACATTTGAGGACTTCGAAATGAAAATAATTCATATAGAATAAAATAATAAATATAATGACATTAAGATTAACATTAATAAAAAAATTAACGATGCCTAGACTACACCGATGGACCTCTTGATGGAGCAGATCGACTGCTAGCGGTCGATCACTCAGGGGCAACTGGTCGAAGCTTGTCGACTAGGGTTTAGCTTGGTCTAAACTGCCCAAATTTAATAATTTCAAATAGATTCCAATCAAATAATCCTAGCACATATGAGCAACTATAAATAATAGGCCAGTCCCCTCATTTTCATTTAGAAAAAAAATAAATATACTAGCGAAACTCTTCCAGTTTTCTCCCTCCATAATAAACTTCCTAAATTCAAAAATGAAAATACAAATATACATTAAAGATCCAATCATTGGGGAAGAAATTAATCAAGTTAAAGGAAGAGGTAATGAATTTTACATATATGTATATTTCCTTTTTCTGTTCTTCCCTAATCTTTGAATTTTGAATCTACATACAAATGAATTGTTATATATTATTCAATTAAAAATATATAATTAGAGGAAGAGATTGGCGTTAATGTGAAAGAAAATCCAAGGAAATTCATTGAAAACTATATGCCGGTGGAAATCCTAGTTTTTCTCTTTATAGCAGTTTGTGTAGTTGATGTTTGGACTTGTTTAATTAATGCCTTAGGGAATTCTGTATGCAAAAACTTTAAATCTAAAACTATAAAATTCCCCTAAAAATTGTAAATTCTAGAATTGGTTGGAATCTTATTTGTTTTACGATAATATGGAATTTAATCTGTTATTATTTGCAATCTGAATAATTTATATTCAATTCAATTTCCACTTCTCAATTTGTGTTTGTTGTGATAAAGGATTAATAATGAATTAGGAATGAGTGTGCTAAATATGGGTTCTTCACCTGTTCGTGGTTTGCACCGCCTACTTCGGTAATGAAAGTAAATATGAATCATTTATCACTCCAAAGTTATACATTTAAAAGTCAAATATCATATAAAGGATTTGAATTGTAAAAAATTTCTCCTTTGGAATAGAGGCGTTAATCCTACTATATCAATGTAAAATAAGTCGAATGTTTTGATTTCATTTTTAAATATATATGCAAGCCTATTTTGTTTAGCTAATTTAAATTGTGATATTAGAAGTTTTGTAAACTACTGCATCAGACTTGGACTTGTATGGATATAGAAATCGCAACATTTAAATTATCTTAATACCTCGAATGAGAAGCAAAAACTTTTGTATAGAAATGCTTTTACACATACCCAGAAATATTTAAAAAAAAACACTAATTAGCCAAAAATTAACGTTAGATATAAATATAATAATAATATTAGGTCGTAACATACAATATAATAGGGTAATAAATAAAGAAACCGCTAATTGAATGACCACTAACAAATAACTATAAACCATATAAAATGGAGTTAAGAACAATTATGGAATTTAATACATAATTAAAGGAGAAAATGTAGTTTCCCTTATACGGCCCTTACCGTGTAAACACATGTGAGGAATATATACATATATTATATATACGTAAAAAAGTTTTGGAACATTAAAAATTATGGAGTGGAAATGTGGCTAAGTTATAGGGATGCAAGGTCAGTTAAAAGTACATAGAAATCTGCCCAGCTAATCTAGCTACCAGCAATGTACTTTAGTAACTGATGTGGGACATCGCCTATAACAAGTACCTACAATGGATACGAGTTAGTCCCAATTTTGTAGGGTAAGCCTACCCAGCTAATCTTACTACCAACACTTACAAACAATCGGACTAATGTGAGAAATCGTGGTTCTGTTACGAGCCATATAGATGAGGAAGTTCCAATAGGAGTCTACTTCGGGGTTGTGGTATTAAGTGGCTGATTTGGGGCCCGCCTCCTCCCTAATAAGGAGTATTAAATGACATGGGGAATTCCTTTAAATGAATTAGGTAATACCAGGATGGGCTTTGTCACGACCCGACTTTCTAGTCACAGAAAGACGTATCATGAATTAAGAAAGAAAGGGATAGAAGAAGAAAAGATAAGAAAGAAGAAAGAACAACAACGTCAGATACTCACAGCGGAACGAATGAAATATAATATATCACATAAAATATTACATAGTATCATATACAACAGAGTTACACAACTATACATCTCATATTAGACAGTTATAAACATCTGTCTATCATACATCTCTATATATCAATACAATACAGACACAACTCTAACACAGCGGAAACCATAATATCTACACGTTGAAGCCACCTGCTCCAAATCTCCTCCAGCATTTGTCAAAGCTAACCTGAATCCCTCGACTACTCAATACAATATTGAGTACCCAAGAGTTTAATAAAACAGAAAATAAACACTTGGGTCAGACATGGGTCTGGTGTGAGTAAACGGTTTAAACTTGTTTAACTTTGAAAAACCTTTGAAAGAAAAGGTATCTCGTAAGACTTCCCGCACATAAACACGGAAATGTTTTTACCTTACGATAACCAAAACATTTGATAGGAAATCCGATTATATTATAATAGGGTCTAGGGTTTTCAAATAAAATACAGAAATAGCTGGAATGCTTACATCTCACGTTCCAACATAGTTGGGCACAACTAAATCGTACGGCACTTATTGGATTTTGGATTCCATACAATGGCAGGGCTACTGGGGTACCGCCCGTCACAGTACGTGGCCTAGATCACCGTACCGAGGAGTACGCCCGCTCCCCTGCAACACAAGGCCGGAACATCCCTTACTGGATAATTCCCGCATAAGAAACCCCACGGTTGTAGCTAGCAACCGCCCACACAGCCGAAATAAAAAGAAGGGACCTCTAGACAGAGGAATCTTATACTACTTGGGTGCTACCCACTAACCTTGCTGCACCTCCCCTGTTTTAGCCATTCCCGGTTGATGAGGCTTGAGGTCACGATTACCTTTAATCAGAACACATCACTTAGAATGCTCATCGTCCACCTGACGATGTGCTGAAAGCATTCAATCCATACAAGTTCGTTCCGGGTTCGAACGAAACCGAAGGCATTATCTCGTTACACTCGTTTTGGAATCACCCTCAGAGTTAACGACAATAACCCTTGCACTCTGAATCTTCATCTTCACTTGAGATTCACGACCTATCGTTAATTTGGATCGATGTGGTATTCGGGTCTCCAGACCTGGAATACCGGTATACGGAAACCCGATCCCGGTCTCATCGAAATCCAAAACGTATCTTTTAAGGCCAAGTTGTTTAAAGGTTTAAACAATTCAATTCAATTTAATACTTGAATTCACATAGCATTAACATAGATAAATATCACACATTTATCACGGATATATCCAATATCATATTACAGAACATCACAGCATATCATCCAATAGATATCATCCAATTACAACAATCATCCATAAGCAAACAATTATTAACCCTATCTTTAACTTTTGAAAGATATTAAATTTAAAACAAAGCTTTTAAAATTACAATATCCATTCATACATCAATTATTAACAATATCAAATTATAACATATACATACATATATATTACAATTTGAAAATTCATCTTTAAAACAAAACAAAAGATATTTCCATTCACAATATATATCAAATATATATATATATTATAAATAGAATAAAATTTTATTAGCTTTGACAACAATCTTATCAATATTAAATTATTAGAAAAGATCAAGTATTACCAAATTTAAATATTTCCAGATTAAATATTTATTAGCCTTTAAAAGATTTAATTACCAAATTAAATTAAAATTATATAAAGAAAATTATCAATCCAATTAAATTATCAATAAATTTTAAATTGCCCAAAAACCCGGGATATCACATTCCTCCCCCCTTAAAATAATTTCGTCCCCGAAATTAAAAACAAAGTTAATTTAATAATCCAGTAAAGATTTTAATTTTAAACAGCAACCACATACATATCATCACATTCCTAATAACCAAAGCAACCAATCAAACAATCAAACAAACCTAACTAACTATCCTAATACAAATCAGGATAGATCTACTAACACTATCTCGAGTTTCCCCGAGTATAAATCACCGGGAGACTCGCTCTAAAGAATCTAAACTAACAACACTACTATGATCCAGAGCTCCTCTCTTCCCTAGATTCACAAATCTGAATAGAATATCAGATCACACTCAAGTCCAGCTCAACTTCCAAATTCAACTGAACTGCAGATTCCATACCAGCAATGAATCATACACGTACTCCCTCAGAGATACGTGAAATACAATGAATTCCAGCTATCCAAACTGGCCATTCAATCCTGTAGATAAAAGAACTACTCCTCTCGAAAACACAGGAAAATCCAAAATACTTCAGTGCTAACTTCCAGACTTACCAAATCTTATAGCTCTTTAATTGGAGAAAAACTTAAACAATTTTCTAATCTCCAATTTCGAATTCCAAACTCTGACTCATCTCTGCATAATTCACTAGACGATTCCTGGGCTACCTCATCTCTTCCTGATCAGCTTAACCTTCGCTGATGCTTCTTGAAACAATTCTGGACCAAGAACAAAATGATCTCTAGATCCTATCAACAAGATGATCCTTCCAAAATTTGCTGAAATCCAAACTTTGAAAAATAGATATGACCAATCCATTTAAAAATTTCTGAGCTGCTACACCAACTCTTTTTTCTAGGAACCATCCTACTACCAGAATAACCACCGGTATCGCTTCTGGAATCAAGTCTATACGGAACTCAACTCCAGATGAAGACAAACTTCTACTTCTTCGAAGACATCCGGAAAAATTCTGACTACTTCAGTAGCTCCTACTTCCATATGAGAAACCTCAATCTCAAACAAAAAATTACCCAAGATAAATTCCCAATTTAATCGCAAGTCACTCTTGCGATCCTACCTAGTTCGGATTCCAAAGAAACTATTCTCTCTTTACCAATTAAAACAGCCTTAAGCTTTTCCAAACAAGGTTAACCCTTCAAGAAAGTCTTCACCATCTTTCCGGACTGCTGATAGAAAAACCACAAAGATTCTTGAACCACCGGAGAAACGAACCACACTGCTGCTTCCAAATTCTATCTTTAGAACACTGCTAAGCCAAAGACTTCCTCGTCAGCACACCGAACACTTCGAGTTGCACTGCTAACACAGTTAACCAAAAACTTCTAATCCAAAGGCTTCTCAAACTAAGACCATTAACAAACCTCACAACGGACCTCCAAGATGGCAGACATCCCAAAAGAATCTCGGGACTTCAAACCAACACCAACTTATTCTTCTTAAGGGAAACAATGAGACCATGTCCGAAGAAACAACTAATCGACCTTAGTCCCATACTTCAAAACAGATAAAACTCTCTTACTCGATATTCAGAGAATTCCTATACAGCCGAGTCTTTCCTGCGGTAGACATCAACTGTTCCTCCAATACCTTCTTGATCTTGCTCCAAAAAGAACATCTACTCTGGGAACATCAATAGATACTGCGTTTCATCACACAGCTGCTCCTTCCTGAAGTCGCCAAGCTATCGTTACTTACTTCTGCACAACCGACAGATTCAACTCTAGAAAATCTGCTCACCCGAGCTCAACCAAGCTCACACTTCAATAATGGACTCGGAATCTTAAAAAAAAATTCCTTCAGAGATCCGAGAAATCCCTACACCATACTGCCAAACTTACTCGAGACGGTATTAGGTCTACAGTCTCGACAGATACTCTTCCAACCTCAACATTCAGACTTCAACCAATGATAGTCGTGTTACACACACCACCACCCTATCTACCTTTATAACTCATATTGGAAAACCCGAACAGGTAACCCAACAAATAGGTAAAATAAATATATATATATAGTTATATAAAAATTACAAATATGCTCTCTCAAGATAGATAGAAATCACTCCAGAGCTAGGTATTCACTCAACCTACAGCTCTGATACCAACTGTCACGACCCGACTTTCTAGTCACAGAAAGACGTATCATGAATTAAGAAAGAAAGGGATAGAAGAAGAAAAGATAAGAAAGAAGAAAGAACAACAACGTCAGATACTCACAGCGGAACGAATGAAATATAATATATCACATAAAATATTACATAGTATCATATACAACAGAGTTACACAACTATACATCTCATATTAGACAGTTATAAACATCTGTCTATCATACATCTCTATATATCAATACAATACAGACACAACTCTAACACAGCGGAAACCATAATATCTACACGTTGAAGCCACCTGCTCCAAATCTCCTCCAGCATTTGTCAAAGCTAACCTGAATCCCTCGACTACTCAATACAATATTGAGTACCCAAGAGTTTAATAAAACAGAAAATAAACACTTGGGTCAGACATGGGTCTGGTGTGAGTAAACGGTTTAAACTTGTTTAACTTTGAAAAACCTTTGAAAGAAAAGGTATCTCGTAAGACTTCCCGCACATAAACACGGAAATGTTTTTACCTTACGATAACCAAAACATTTGATAGGAAATCCGATTATATTATAATAGGGTCTAGGGTTTTCAAATAAAATACAGAAATAGCTGGAATGCTTACATCTCACGTTCCAACATAGTTGGGCACAACTAAATCGTACGGCACTTATTGGATTTTGGATTCCATACAATGGCAGGGCTACTGGGGTACCGCCCGTCACAGTACGTGGCCTAGATCACCGTACCGAGGAGTACGCCCGCTCCCCTGCAACACAAGGCCGGAACATCCCTTACTGGATAATTCCCGCATAAGAAACCCCACGGTTGTAGCTAGCAACCGCCCACACAGCCGAAATAAAAAGAAGGGACCTCTAGACAGAGGAATCTTATACTACTTGGGTGCTACCCACTAACCTTGCTGCACCTCCCCTGTTTTAGCCATTCCCGGTTGATGAGGCTTGAGGTCACGATTACCTTTAATCAGAACACATCACTTAGAATGCTCATCGTCCACCTGACGATGTGCTGAAAGCATTCAATCCATACAAGTTCGTTCCGGGTTCGAACGAAACCGAAGGCATTATCTCGTTACACTCGTTTTGGAATCACCCTCAGAGTTAACGACAATAACCCTTGCACTCTGAATCTTCATCTTCACTTGAGATTCACGACCTATCGTTAATTTGGATCGATGTGGTATTCGGGTCTCCAGACCTGGAATACCGGTATACGGAAACCCGATCCCGGTCTCATCGAAATCCAAAACGTATCTTTTAAGGCCAAGTTGTTTAAAGGTTTAAACAATTCAATTCAATTTAATACTTGAATTCACATAGCATTAACATAGATAAATATCACACATTTATCACGGATATATCCAATATCATATTACAGAACATCACAGCATATCATCCAATAGATATCATCCAATTACAACAATCATCCATAAGCAAACAATTATTAACCCTATCTTTAACTTTTGAAAGATATTAAATTTAAAACAAAGCTTTTAAAATTACAATATCCATTCATACATCAATTATTAACAATATCAAATTATAACATATACATACATATATATTACAATTTGAAAATTCATCTTTAAAACAAAACAAAAGATATTTCCATTCACAATATATATCAAATATATATATATATTATAAATAGAATAAAATTTTATTAGCTTTGACAACAATCTTATCAATATTAAATTATTAGAAAAGATCAAGTATTACCAAATTTAAATATTTCCAGATTAAATATTTATTAGCCTTTAAAAGATTTAATTACCAAATTAAATTAAAATTATATAAAGAAAATTATCAATCCAATTAAATTATCAATAAATTTTAAATTGCCCAAAAACCCGGGATATCACAGGCTTGCTTCAAGGTTAAGGTATTAAATGGCTATTGTAGGGTCTACCTATTTTCCTTTCAAGAAATACTAAATGGTCAAGATTATCTTTTAGGTGCGGTAATGGAAATCTCTAGAGGGGGTCCTCTCCGAGATTGATGTATTAAATCACTATTAGAGGGTCTGCCTTTTCCCCATTTAAGAAGTATTAAGTGGCCTTATGAGGTTTTTTTACGATGTCGGCTAGAAGGTACTAGGAGGACTTTGCCTTGGGTAAAGGTATTAAATGGCGGGGGTTTGCCTAGGGTCTAGGTATTAAATGGATGGAGTCTTCCTATTTCCCATTTAAAAGGACTTAAGTGACTCATGTACTTTCTCTCGCATTGTTAGGTTATGGTTGACAGAAGATGGGTTGTTGAACCCAATATACTTCATAGTTGTGTTGCACCCTCATCATAGTTATGAAGTTGGGCTGGAAAGGCCATTGACCTATAATTGGAGATACGTTATGGAGCTAGACTGGAAGGGCCAGTGGCTTACAGTCGGAGGTATACTTGGAAATGTATAATTTTAAATACGTAAGACATATTACTTATCTAAATGCTACCACCCAAATGCTATTATGGTGAGACTTGAGATTTTCATTAGTTAGACATTGTTATTCTGACTCCCACCTCATTACAACCCACGAGTTAGGGGGAACGTTGCTAATAATTAGTGTAAAGGATGTAGTGAGGACTTGTGGCGGTATTGCTATCTATTTATGTTTATGATTGACTCTGATGTACCTAGATTTTTAGACATGTCAATGTACTATTTTGAGACAATGTGTTTATGGATATTTAGGATATTGTATTTCTAAGATTTGGAATGTATGAAATGGGTACTTATTTTATTATTATATTTTATCCCCTCCGTGTGAGATTTTGAAAGCATAGATGGATAGCTCTGTATTTTATTTATTTAATTAATTTTACTAACCAACAGTCAGCTTCAGAATGGATCTAAGGTTCAATGGGCTTTTATTCGGTCTAAAATTAGGCCCATTTCGGGGAGGGTTATTACAAGATTATGAAATTTTCTAATTTTTCTCCATTTTTAGCTTCATTTCTATATGCATCAGAAAGTTCAAAATCTATCTCCTCCTTAATACGTGGTGTACCTGCAAAAAAAAAAGAAAATGTTATGATAACCACATCCTACAGTAAGGTCCGGGGGATTATAACCATACCCAACTGGGTCGGGTTAAACTTTTGAAAACGTAATTTGAACCTAAATGTTCTTCAAAAATAAAATTATTTATATATTTATTTCTAATAAGTGTATTATTAGTTTTGGAAAGCCAAATACTAATAGTCTTATAATTTTATGATTTCATTTAACTTTAAATATCTTTGGGTTTTCTAAAATTAGTATACAAAGATATGTATTTTTTGTAGATCCAGAATTACTATTTTTAAAAGTTTTAAATCCCAAACCATTTTTATTAATGGTAGGTTTTGAAATATTTAACATATTTGTTTAGCTCTCTTTCCCTTTATTTAATATTGAAATATTTCTTGATAAATCATTAATCTTATATTCTAAAGGAATAAATTGATTTTTAGATATATCAAGAGATGACAGTAGATCACAATTTTCTTTTGAAAGTTTAACATTCTCATTTTAATAAATTTTTATTTCTTGTTGCAAAACTTGAATTTGAGATGTCAAATTTTCATTAGATTCTTGTGCTTTACGTAATTCTTCTTTAAGAATTAGTTTTCCATCTTTTAACATTTCCATTTCTAACTCTGCTCTATCTAACTGTTTATAAGCTTCTTTTCTCGGTTTCTTTTCATTTTTCTTTTCTTCAAAAATCCTTATATTAATTTTAAGTAAATGATTATAAGATTTTTCTTTTCTTTATTAATTTTATGTAAATCATCATAAGATTAACGACGGCTACCGAAACCCTAAATCTTAATCCCACTTCGCTGCCCCCATATCCCGTCCCACCTGATAAACAATCATTGACGGCCATTGATTCGAGAGGGGATGGGATCTTTTAGGCGATAAGGTTCCTTCATGCATTGCTACTATACACGAGGCCTCTTATAATCACGAGGTTTCTAATAGCAAGGCTAGTTCTTTTCACGAGTCTTCTTCTTATCATGAGGACGATCTTAACCGCTTCACCACTGGTGACAATGAGCCTTCAGGCCGAAATAGTCCTGTTTTCGTAGGAGTGCATCGCACTAGAATCAAATTTGGTTCAAGTGTGCTGAAGTCTTCTAATGTTGTTGGATCTCAGCATCCTGTCGGAGGCAATAATTTGTAAGTTGCTGGGTGTAATCAGGCCTATAGACCTTATTCTCGCAATAATCAGAATATTAACAATACTAGTTTCAACAAGATGAATGTAGGAAGTAGTTTGACTTGAATAAAAAAAGAACATGGGTTAATATAGCTACAGGAGCAAAATTTTGACTCTCAAAACTATCAAATCGGGGGAGACAAAGGACGTAAAAACCTACGTTAAGCCAGCATGTAAACGCGATAATATCAAAACAATCTTTGGCAATGTATATTTTTGGGACAAGACCATATTATATACATTTTAGAGCTTACATAAACCAAGTATGGAAATCGAAAAGTAGATATGAACTATTTGCTGGACAGAATGGTTTTTTTTCCAGTGCAGTTTGAAAATTTTATAGATTGCGAAAGATTGCTGGATGAGGGTCCTTACTTATTTGACTATAGAATTATAATAATAAAAAATTGGAGCCCTAGTCTTAAATTTGATAGAGATATTCTTACTACTATTCCTGTTTGGATAAAATTGTTACATTTGGACCTTGAATTTTGGGATATTGAGGTGCTAAGTGTGGGTTGCAGAATAATGGATCTTAAGGCTATTATAACACTTGATGGGAGGGTGAATAGTGTTTTATAACTTTTATGAAACTTTTTGACTTGTTTAAACAATATAATGAAAACATATATAAGTAAACTTATAGGAAATCACAAAATAAATATAAGCAGTAAAAAGTAAATAGTTAGAGAGATGACATCAAGGATTTTATATTGGTTCTGATTTATCCTATATCCAGTCTCGTACAAATTCTTGTACAGATTTCTTTTCAAGCGCCCACTTTGTACGGTAGCAAGCAAACCAATTACAATCTCGATTTTAAGGATACGAACCACACCCTTCTGTATTCCGTGTCCGAGGTAAATTCTCTTGATTAACCAAGCTACAAGATCACCCACTAGATTTAAATGGGCTACTAAGCCCATCCACTTGATTTGAATGGGCTACAAGCACATCCACACAAAAAAGGGTAGAGATTATGATTTTCTAAAGAAAACTTGTTGTACTTTGGATAATATGGATCATATAGCCTTTTTGATAACACTTTTATCTTTGAAATAAAAGAGAAATGCTTCTAAAACAGTTAGTAAACAGTAAAGAATCAATACAATAGAGTATGAATTAATTCTATATGATTTTGAAGAGAGTATAGTTTATTTTTCAAGAGGGTAAGAAGTGAGAAGAAAATAAGTTATTAATTGATAAAAATTCATTTGCACTCCCCTTTATATAGAAAATAAGTAGATGTATTCATTTGTGAAGGGTTATGTCCAAAAGACACTTCCATTCAAAATTAAAAAATAACTGAACGACCTATATGTCTACATATAAAGATAACTATGTCGACATATGCTAGTTAAAATTGTAAAATGTTTTCTTTTAAATTGTTTACAAAATTCTATACTTTGTAAATTGATTCGAACATAATTTTTAAATATATTTCAACTCTTAAAAACTTTTATAAAATATTAAAAAAAATTGAAAATTTAAAATTATATTTATTTTTGTTTAAAATATAAAAAATCAGAAATTGATATTGATGATTTTAACAATATATTCAAATGACTCTGAACACTAAATTATTATCTTGAACTCTTCGTATCTCGTCTTTGTACTCATGAGTCTTCAAATCTTTATCTTGAGTTTTTATACTATACAATCTTCGATTGAACACCTGTGTAATATTCTGCACTAAATACTATATAACTTGGCAAAACATTAGTATTTATATTTTATATGGTTGTTGTCATCAAAATCTATAATTGAGGTATTAACAATCTTCCCCTTTTTGATGATGGCAACCATTAAATAATACTATGTATAAAATATGATATAACTCCCACTAAGTTATGTAAGTCCCCCTAATTATATGCATGTGTATATTTTATATTTTTGTCCCCGTTTGTCATCAACAAAAATGAGCGACAAAATAAAACTCCCCTTAAATGATATACTTATAAACTATAAAGTCAAAAACAATATTAAGAATAAGGTGGTATGCTAATCAATATGGGTTTAACTACATAACTGTGATTTAAAGCATAAAATAGGGATATTAAATGTGACATATCAAGATGTAATATGTGAGTTAAAAAAATGAAGAAAATCAATGTATATTTAGTACGATGTAATCAATAATGATCAATCTTTAAGTTATATGCTAAATATTAAGGTTAATAAATGAATAGGATAATACAAAATTTATTTATTTATATAATACAGAATATAATACAATCAAAGTCAAATCAAAACCTTATTTATACATCACACCAAATTAAATCTATGATAATCAATCCAAGTCTAAAAGTATTATTTATTTACATATTAATTAAATTAAAAATAAATAAGTTTAATATACACAATTACAAACAAACAAAAATTTAGATACTCCTACAAACTTCAACCCAACCTTTAGATCCAAAGATTGGATTTGCTTTGATGGTATCCCAATCTTCATTATCCCTGATGTTTGACAATTTAGGTTTATTGGTTGATCATCTTTGATAAGGGAGGAAATCAACCAATGAAGAGCATCAAAATGCTTCTCCTGTCCTTTAATCATTTGCATGTGGTTTAGTTCCAAATGCCTTTGATTTCTTAGTATGAAGGAGAGAACATCTTTGAATGGTGGGAGTGTCTCTTCAAGGTTTTCACAAAGTTTTTAGTGTGGAGAAGTCATTTTTATTAAGAAAAATGTTAAGAATGAAAGGAGATGGAAAGTTGAATTGATAAGCGACTTTTTCTGGAAAAAAGTAGGCTAAAATAGGGGTGAAAAGATGTTTGAAATAATTGTATTGAAGGTAGTTACAATATTTTAAAATCTAAATTTTTTGCCAAATGGCTATAATATGTCAATATATATAAATATGTATGTTGACATATGTGCCTGAAATTTCTTTTTAAGTTTTTGACATAATTTTGGTTTCTAATCGATACTATTATATTTTAATTAATTCCAAAGACTAATACAATGATATATAAAAGCAAGAACTAATTTTCATTGATTAAACAGGATGATGCATAGCAAAAGGAAGATATAAGAAGATAACATGAAATAAACTAAAGAAATGCAAGGAAATAAAATCTAGAAAAAGATACGATGGATAGCTAGATTGAATTAAAAGATAACTAAGGAGATGGGCTCCTATCAAGCTTCTTCATAATCTTCCCAAAATACTTATCCACTTTGTTGGAAAGATTAGTAAATTTCCTACTTAGTTTCTTTTGATTTTTGGTAATCTTCTCTTGATTTTTGAAGATTCCTATAGTTGGGCTTTGAGATGGTCGCTCAAAACTTTCAAGAGAAGTATCGACTTCCTCCTCCTTTTCTTCTTGATCTTCTCCTTGAATTACATAAATTTCTTCCACTTCTTCTTCAATTTCTTGTTGTTCTTCGCTCGTTGGTCTTTCTTCCTTCCACGGAAGAGTCTCATAAGGTTCAAAGTAGGGCAGATTATGCATAAGAGAAATGTTTGATTTGTTGAAAACTTTTCGAGGCAAAGTGGATTCTCCTTGAAAATCAACACTAAATGATTCGAAAACTCTAGTGAGATACACATCATGATAAAGCGTGTTCTCATGTTTAGAAATATTCCTTTTAACAAAATCATCTAAGATAACTTAGGCCCAATTGATGTTATAATATGCATAAATGGAAAAAAGAGCTTTTAAAACCTTTTGAGTTGGGTTATTGTAATTGCATGTCCATGAAGTGATGCTTTGTTGTAAAATGGGACTCATAAGCCTCGATTTTGGTCTAAGCTTTTTGTGTTGGAATTCAAAATCTTCATCGTTTTCAAAATTGTCAGGGAAAATTTCTTGATTTTTTTCATCAATTTTAAAAGTGGAGAGGTCAATTCCATTATATTTTCCACCAAGTATTTGATCCAAAATTTCACAGTCTAAAACAATGTAGTGTCATTCACACTACTCGAAATTTGTTTCCCTTCTTCTTCAAAAATTTTTCTATTTAAATTTGCATAAAACAATTTTACTAAATCCGAATAATAAATGAAATCGTTTTGAGAAGAGTTAACTAAACCAAGAATATCGTTTTGAAAACAAAGATCCTAAAGACCATAAGAAGAAAATTTATCAAATTTTGTAAATCTTCTGGAAAATACTTTTCTGGAAGTGGCATATTCAATATAAGTGTCAATGGCTTCTTTGTCATTGAAAAAAAGCCATTGATTCTTTTTGAGGGCCTAATGGTTTTTGGTGGTTGGCTTGGGCATGCCGTTTTTTAGTAGTTTTAGGAGATAAGAGAGTGAAGAATTGTTTTGAATTTTTGAAATAAAGTGAGTGAGTGAATGGATAGAATTGAGGTGAATTAATAGAGAGTGAACTAACATGTTTCAGGTCGAAAAGATGCATTTTAAGGTTTTTTTGTAACTTTCTATAATTTGACGTTAGTTATTTAATTAGTTAGTTATATAATTAATTAGACTTCGAAAATCGAATTTGTGCAAACGATAGAATTTGATCGTGAAACTTGCACCATTGCATTCGTGGCAAAATTCTGAGCAACTTTCATTTTTCGAGTTTTGCGATCGGAGTCCAAATGAAAAGGTTACGGATGAAAAACGAATTCGAAACGAAAATAAGTAAATAAGAAAATTAACATTTTCATATTAATTGCCCGGGCAAGAGATTGACCAGTTATTAGGGACGGTCAACCCCCAACGGTCGACCGGTGACCCATAAGTGATCAACTAGTGACGATCTGGCAACTACAATAAACCTAGGCTGCAACGGTGTAGATTTAATATTTTAAATCGTATGGTTCTGGTTGATTCTAGCACCTATAAATTCAAGCTTAGTCCTCCCTTCTCCTCTCATATTTTTATGGAGGCAATAGCGAAGCTCTGCCATTTCATCTTCTCCACTTTCTTTTTAAATTATAAAGATAAGATATTTGTATCCATATTCATACAAATCGGAGAAGAGTGGAAATCTAATAAAAAGAGAAGAGAAGAGAATCAACCATATGCGTATTTGATTTAATTAATATATTTATAAATATTTGTATCTATTTTCTCTCTCAATCCCAAATCTCTTCTCAAATCTGTAATTCTAATGTATGTATATACCTTTTTATACATATCATTTGGATTAAAAAAGATTTGGAGATGAATCAAAAGGTTCTACTTCAGATCTGGAGATTTGGGTCACTTTTAAAAGTTGAGTGAGAAATTTTATAAATTATTATAATATGAAAATTATCCCGTTGATGTTTATTTGATTTTTATGCCTAATTGGATAATTCTATATGAGTTGTAGGCAGCGAATTAAATATAATCTGAATATAGTAAATATCGCCTACATATTCTTGTTTGTGATTTGATTTAGCATAATTTAAACCTGATCTAGAAATCAGTCCTAAAAGTATGAATTTAGATAGACTGATTTGAATGAAATTTATTCCAGATCTAAAATAGGTTGCATAATAATATTCACTACAACAAAATACTCTTTTTACAACAAGTAATGCCCGTTGTAATAGGGGTTTCGCAACGGGCTAGCGTCCGTCTTATTATGCGATGTTGTAATAGACTCAACAGATTTTACAACGGTCCAGAACCGTTGTAAAAGCCAATTGTAGTAAACATTTTTACAATGGTCCAGAGCCACTGCAATAGTCTTTTACAACAGACATGGACCGTTGCAATATGCCTTAGCCATAACAGATATTAACCATTGTAATATATGTTTTTTACAACTATTTTTGCCCGCTGTTAAAAAAGATACAAAATTATAAAAAAAAGTTAGAGCGTTGGTGCAACATATATATGGATCGTACTCACAGTTACTAAAAAGCAAAAACATGTTATACCTTCAGATCATTTATAAAGTCTTAATATAATCCAAATCATTGCCATTCAAGCCAAAACTAATTCACATCATTTATAGATATGCCAAACCATAGAAATTTAAAACTACAACCTTTTGCTAACTACTAATTCATTGTCATACATCTAACGAAGCTGAAATTTTTCTCTACAACACATCTGAGTAGCTACTTCTTTCGCTTTGATATTTTCCTCGATTAATGCCATGTTTGACCAAAGGTTATACATAGAAACATATCGTAATAGTTTATATATTTGATCAAATTTCGCTCAAGTATGTAAAAGGAAAAAGATAAATTTACCCGCCAAGAAGAAGTTCCTGAGCTACAACTTCAGATTCTTTTTTAAATGAATTTGGGTACTTATGCACATGAATACTTGGAATTGTGAATTTTCTTCTATTTTCCATCTCATTGTCCAGCTTCTTCATGTAAGCTATCACTGCTTTTACAAACTCCTACATAAAAAGACAATAATAAATCTCTTTGTCGTCGTAAAACTCCTACACTATTCTAGTAAAACAGAATGAGCCTTCTCAAACAATAATTTAATAGCATTTTAGTCACTAAACATTACCTATGTTTATTGCTTAAATGATATTGTTTGTGTAAAGTTAATAGCATTTTAGCTACATATAAAGTCTGCGTAAATTTCATTTTGAACATTTATTCATTCAAGCATAAAAGAAGTAAAACCAAAGAAAAGGCCAAAAAACATAACATGAACAACACAAAAATAATGGATAACAGAAAGGGACTGGCACGTTACGTGAGTAATGGCACCAAACCATCACATTATTTAATGAAATTTATTTTATACGAAATATAAATAAAACCAAACGAACTTTCACTCAAATCTTTATTTGGATATCCATTGTATAAATTCTACATTGCATGTATTCTCAATTTAATTATAGATATACGAGGCAGAAGTAGTATACATCATCCCCATTGCTCACTTACTATTTACTCATTAAATGTATCTCTAGAATTTACAACTTTTATTTCTATATCATGACCATTTTTACAATTTCGCTTTTAAAAATCAAAATGCTTGTAATTCCATTTTTTGTACCTCAAAATATTAGTGTGTAATAATTAAAATAGATGTATTGCACTCTTCATAAGCTACATACAAACATATTAAACGTTTTCTTTTAGTGTTTATTGAGTTTTTTCTCTGGTAGATAACAACAAAAAATGCAAAATTCTAGTTATTTTTAGAGTAACTGGAAACAAATTATAACAAGCTCAACTGATCATCATAAATAAAAAAAAGGCAGCAAAATCAAGGTACAAACCTACTAACTCACACGTCCATAAAAATTAATGCCTAACTGCCCAAATTTATTGCCCACCAAATTTCTATGACTTGTCTTAATGCACTCCATAAATTGCAATTTAAACTACATTCCAAAAGCAAATTAACCATCAAACAAACAATAGTTACTAAAAAGAAAGGAAAAAAATAAACTATATATAAACTGATATATTATGCATAGTTTACCTTTTGAGATAGAGCATCTTGTACTACAAGAACATCACTAGTGATGGCGTTTATCACTTCTCCTATAGAAGTTTCAGTATAAAACAGGCTTATGTCCCGATCAAGAAGTCAGATACGCCAATCTCATTTTTGCTGCTTGTCTTTCTCTAGTATGCATCTAACATGCCACCTCTAAAATACAATATTGCTCAACAGTCAATATTCCATATGTTTATCATGCATATTTGATGAAAATTATGTTTATTCAAATGTGTATTTAACCTGTCCATGATGAGAACAATACGACAATTGCCAGGTACACAAAATCTAGTGAATATTGTACTAGAAAATAACTAATTATGTTACCACATCGAATAAACTGCCATTAAGAAGTTACATTATGAGTAAATATATTGAATAACCTAGCTCATCACACATACTGGAACCTTGCAGGTCATAACGCATGCAACATTTTACACCATGTCCAAATCAGGGCTTCTCAAATAAGACTAGTAGATGAGCACTCAATCCCTACAGGAGAACTGTTGAATATCGCAAATACATCTCAATCAAGAATAATAAAAGCCAGCCTGTAAATAACAGTTATCCTATCAAAAGTTGGTTGTTGTATCATATTCTGACTAAGCAAGTTTTTCAAGCTAGTAGTGAAGGAGCAAAAGTATGTCAGAAGATTGAGCTATCAACATTTTAGGATTTAATTTCAAATTTAATTTCCTAAAAAATAGAACTATTAACAATCATGGTAAAGCTTCAACCCAACAACAATGTAGCAATATCATCATGCACCTAACAGACAAGCAGGCAGCTAGCAAAATTCAAAAATTGATATAAAAATTAATCATGATTTCTTAGGAATCTAAAATGTTATCAGGAACCATAACCAAGGAAGTACCTTCAGATTTTCCAGCCTCAAACACCAATTCAGATACGCAGTTTGCACCTAGTATTTCAACATCTTAATCATCAATTTCATGCATCCCAAGCTTCCCTCCATCGTCTAATCTCGGCTTTGTTGACTTTGGAAACTTCATTGCTTCCAGCTATTGGCGACAGTTGCACAAATTTTTAGGCGATGTTCAAGCTTCCCGGTGGCAGATCTATTCCAGGCGGCGTCGGCCATCATATAAAAGTCGAACCTTAGATCTGATTATGGAAAGCTTCACGATGATATCTCCGATGACAGCGACTCAATAACCGGCGCCAGATCCAAAAACGAAATACCGAGTGTTGACGACGGCGCCTCTGGACGACAACAACAATAGTGAAATCTCAGGCATTAAGATGGTAACACCTCAAGAAAATCATGGCAGTAATGTAAAGCGACAATAACTACGAGGATTGGGGACTAAGAGAAGATGGGGTTTGCTTAAATTCGAATGGGGAAATTTCTGTAAGGCGATAATAAGAAAGAGGGAAAAAATGCGAGTGTTTATGATTTAGATCGGGAATTGGGTAAAGATCTGATGCTTTAAAGTTAAAATTTTGGTCTAGAGCCAAAATCTGGAGCCGAAATTTTGAGTTTGTAGACAAAATAAAATTGTTTATATGTATAATAGATTGTTGCAAAGGAAAATTTCAAATGTGTACGAAAGTATATTTTGTATCATAGGTATATAAGAAAATTTTATTTCTTAAATATTAAACTATAATAAATTATTAATTATTACTTATTACTTCTTAGTTATAATTGAATATTAATTATTAAAAATTATTTATTATTTATATGTTACCAGTTAGTAATGATTAAATATTAATAGTAATTTTTAAAACTAATTGTTATAGGTCGACCGCCGTCAATGGGGGCGTTGCCCCTGCACACCCACCTAGGGGGGTTGCCACCCCCGGACTCTCCTTCGTAGTGGCAATCAATTTAAACAATTTTATAAAAAACTTTCAACAAGTATTGATTGTTAATTATTAATTATTTAATAGTAATTATTAATTACTAATTAATAATTACTTATTACTTCTTAATTACAATTGAATATTAATTATTAAGCGTTACTTATTATGTATATTTTATTAATTATTAGTTATTAAATATTAATAGAATTATCAATTGTAAGTAGTAATTATAATCATGATTATTTTATTACTTATTAAACATTAAAGATTACTTACTAATTATTAATTATTAAATAGTAATTACTAATTATTTAATAGAAATAATTAATTATTAAATATTACTTCTTATTTATTAGTTATTAATTATTACTTCTTAATTATAATTGAATATTAATTATTCAATAGTTTAATTATTTAATATTAATTATAATTGAATATTAATCGATAATTATTAAATATTAAATATTAGTTCGTATTTATTAGTTATTAATTATTAATTATTACTTCTTAATTATAACTGAATATTAGTTATTTAATATTAATTATTAATTATTTAACATTAATTAGTTGACATTAATTATTTAATATTAATCATTAATTATTTAATATTAATTATTTCTAAATTTTATGGATCTTTTTAAATTTTAGAAAAAATTATTTCTAGATTATTAAACTATAGTAAATAATTTAATATTAATTATTAAAATTGTAAATTAGTTAAATATTAAACATTAATTACAAAATATCAATTACTAATTTAATTATTAATTATTTAATATTAATTATTTAATATTAATTATTTTACTAAGTATTGATAATATTTATTAATTATTTAATTTTAAATATTTTACTAAGTGTTAATAATATTTATTAATTATAAGTCATAAATATTAGCTATAATTTACTAATTATTAATAATTAACTATAATGAATTTTTAACATAAAAATAAATATTGACTATAGATAATAATTGGTAATTATAAATTATTTATTAGTACTCATTAACTGTGATAAATTATAAAAATGACCTATGTACGTTATCATTTATAATTATTAATTATAAATTACCATTTATAAATTATTAAGTAAGTATGTATAAATGATCGAAGATAATGATGATTAATATTAATATTATTAATAATTAATAATTAATTATTAAATATTAATAATTAATAATAATTAATATTTTTGAAGAAAGCATTGTAATTATTAATTATTAATTATTAATTATCAAAAAATCGGCAACGGGCATTTATTACAATAGGCATTCTATGGCTGCTGTAAAATTGGCATCTATAACAACGGGCAAAAGAAAATAGTTGTAATAGACATCTATTACAACGGGCAAACATGGATGAAAACCGGTATCTATTACAACGGGCAAAAAACCGTTATAATAGGCATATATTACAACAGTCTAATCAAAAACATTGTAATAGGTGTCTATTACAACGTGCAAAGTAAAAGAGTTGTTGAAAAGTGGTATCTATTACAACAGGCCTGAAAAAACCATTGTAATAGGTCTCTATTACAACGGGCATTTAAAGACCGTTGTAAAAACAACGTTGTAATATGATATTTTTGTTGTACTTATTATAAATTTGGATTGTTACCATAATCTTATTGGAATGTAAACTCTCCCATGTTTGGAATTGTTAGAATTTAGATCCGCTTAATATTTGTAAATTGATTTGATTTCTTTCCCCTTAGAAAAATACAGCGTTTGATCTAACAAGGAATAAATGCAAATAAAAAGAGAAAGAGATGTGTAAAGTATGAATTCATTGTAGTTTACTTTGTATATTTCACTAATTAAAAGAAATGATTGTTCCTTGTAATTTCAAGCGATGTAATCTTATATATTTTAAAGTTAAATCTTTTGTTTTGGGCTAATTTGTGGAAATTATAGCGGATAATCTTTCAAGATATGATTCTAACAATTTAACATGGAAAAGAATATTCTAGTGAAGATATGTAACTAGAACATATTTGATAAAAGCAAATATTTATAAGTAATTTACTACACTTATAATAATTAATAACGATGCTTGCACGTGATATTCGCGTTTAGGATAATTAACTAAAGAGAAAGAATTTAAAAGGTTGTAACTCCAATAAATGGTAATAAATATGGGAGTTGCAATAAACTGATAGGGTAAATGGATTAATGGGACTAATAAAATAGAATAGATATAAAAGGTTACTAATTTGAAATTAGTAATCGTACATAAATGTCTTAGGAAATGTCCGTTAGGATTTTGTGGATAAATTGACATTTATGAGCATTAAACGGGGTTTTATGGATAGATAAATATTTTAAGTAAATCTTATTGCCTTAAATAAAAAGAGAATTAGTAAGCTAAGTCCAATGTCTACCTAAGATGGTATAAATAAAACTTAGGATGGTTAATTGGACTTAGTGGTTTAGTGATGCGAGGTCAGTAGAGTCACTTGACGGAAGACTGCCCTTCACTTTGAGGCTACTAGCAATCGGGTGCACTTACTACTGATGTGAGATATCTCTAATCCTAAAACCCATGACAACGTGAGAGATTGGGCCTTCTTTCTTAACTGAAAAGGATTAACTGGTCCAAATTTGGAATTAGGAGCGGTGATGGATATCTCAATACAGGTTTTGGTTTGAGGTATCAAGTGGCTGAAAGGTCCAACTCTCTCCTGAATGGAAGTATCAAGTAACCTAGTGAGATTCCAAATAAATAAACAAGGATGTCTCTAAAAAGGGTTTACTTCAATGTTGAGTTCTTAGTGGCTGAAGGGTCCACCTCCCTACTGAAAGGTAACCTAATGACATTCCATATTTATAATTAAAGAGTGATATGGATATCTCGGGATGGGTTCGCTTCAGGTTTGGGATCTTAAGTGACTGTAGGGTCCTCCTCTTTCCTATAAAAGAAGTATTAAGTAGCCCAATGAGATTTCCAAGCAATGACAGCTAGATAGTACCATTGAGGAGCATATTTTTGGAAATAGATCTTAAATGGTGGGGTCTTCCTTAATTAAGATCTTAAATTACTAGATTCTGCCTATTTTCCACTGGGAAGTATTAAGTGGCTTAGGTACAGTATCTCACATTGCTAAGGCCGTAATAACAATAGTACCATTTAGGAGCACGCCTTGGGGACAAGTCCTAAATGATGGGGTATGCCTTAGCTATTGTCTTAAATGACCAGAGTCTGCCTATTTTCAACTTGGAAGTATTAAGTGGCTTGGGTATTGTTTATTATATAGCTACGATTTTATCGGTGATAGATGCGGTAATAGTTGGACGTTAAACATCGGAAGCCTTAAATAGTGGTTGGAGGTCTTGTAGCTAAGACCCACCGACCATTGACAACCTTGTTAGGAAACCACCTTTGGATTGGGTCTTAAATGACGAGGTCTACCTTGATTAAGGTCTTAAATGGCAGAGTCTGCCTATTTCTCTTTTTAAAATTATTATAGATGCCCGCTTCATATTTAGAAGTATTAAGTGGCAAATGGGTTTGGAAGTATTGAGTGGCTAATAAGGCTTCATTATTATTTTGTATCCTGGGAAGGGGTAAGTAAGTAATTGTGTGTGCAATGCAAGGTTAGATCAGAATTGCTAACCTTGATGGACATAACAATCAGTATAAGTTTACGTTATAGACAGTTTATATTTCTAGTCACCAGAAAGTTGTTCCAACCTCCACCTCATTACAATCAACATGATAGATTTAGAGGAACAGGTGACTGGAGCTGGACGTGCTTTGTTGTTGGAGAGTCTTCTTTTCTCTCATGCTCGATGCTGATTTGCAATCTACTATCTAAGGAATACCATTAATTCCAAGGTAGTTGTCATAGTCAGTATTCTTATCCTATTATTGTTTCCGCTATGAGTTTAGATTTCTATTAATCTCTGTTAATGCTCATGCTTATTTGCAGGTACCAAATCCAACAATCTGTGCTTTGATAGACTTGAGTTTCGATTTTTGTTCAAATTTGAGCCCACTAAGGTGGGGGTTATTACATTTTTGGAACTAATGCAAAATAGAGGGAAATTAAAATTTTGAATTTGAAAGAAATTTCAAAATTCTGTCTGGTATGTCGACATATAGATTTGGGTATGTCGACATATGGGCCAGAAAATCTAAAAATAAAACTAAGATTCTTACACACACACACACACACTCTTTTATGTGTCCATTATTATTATTAATCTATATTCTACTCCTAAATTTAATAATCGGAAAAAAAAAGGTTACCGCTTTTTGCTCCTTTCCTGTGATCTTTTCTGATTAATCTACGATTACCCTGAAACATATGTTTATATCTTCCATGTTCGGTTTATTGTGATTGTGCCATTTATACTACATGACCAATAGACTATCCTTCTACAAAAGTGCCATTAGACTGTAAATAAATCTTCGTCCTACATGACCGATAAGTGTGATTGTGTCATTAAAAAGTCAAGGTCTAGCAATAGACTATCCGTCTACAAAAGTGTTAAAAAGTGAACTAGTAGGGCTACTAGCTATTTATACTTTTTCAAAAAACAAATTATGAATTTTTGAAAATCAAGTGCTCTGATACCAAATGTGGGTTGCATAATAAAGGATCTTATGGCTACTATAACACTAGAGGAGGGGAGAATAGTGTTTTATAACTTTTTATGAATCATTTTGACTTTGAAACACCCTACACCCCTTAGTATACCCAAAATGGCACACTAAAAGATATGGTGCGTTATAAGTATAGCTAAAGCATCACAGAGACTAAGATTCACAAGACAAATAAATAATAATAACAGCGGAAACATTTAAAATACTTATCATTACTTCATAAAATAAGTCATAAAAACCAAATACACATGTATCGTGAAAAATACAATCTCAGTCACATCATCAGAGTACATAAAAATCATCTCTCTCACAAAGTACCAGTACATCCAAAGTCAAACGAAAAGTAAACTGAAAGAAGAAGAACACATGAAGAATGAGAGAGCTCTGCAAATGAGTCTCCAAGAAATCCAAGTCCACTGTCCTTGACTCTGCTGGCCTATGGGGGGAAAGGGGAAATAGAGGAGTGGGGTCAGACTATAAGTCTGGTGAGTGAAAGTAATTACTAGTATTTTTAAGCAAGATAAAGATAATAGTCTTAGCAACAGTTCTAGTATAAAAGGAAATAAAGGAAAGATAAAACTGGGATAAAATACTGTTTAACTCTTTGCATTGATTGTGATTGTTTGCACTTATCTTAGATTGTTGTGATTAGGCTGAAATCCTAATCCTATTTTAATTAGGCTGAAGTCCTAATTCTACCCATTGTTCGTCCTTCTATCTCTGTTGTGCCACTGTGTGCTAGTCTCATCCTGTGGGTCCTATAGCAAAAGACACATGTTTAGCGCTTGGAACGTAGTAGCAAATTGCAACCTTAATCAATGCCACACGCTCGGTCACCGTTGGTACACACTCACTGTCGGCCCCTTCTTGTGGCCTATTACACACCCTGTCAGCATAAGCGTGCCCAGTCTCACCTAATCTGTTGTGAGACCATCAGTCCTAGCCCAAAAGGGTCCTGCCCAGCCTTACCTAAGTATTTTGTGAGACCACCAGTACTAGCCTGGAAGGGAATGCTGTTGGTACTCGTCCTAACAAACAAAATTTAGTTGTGCCCCTTACCTAAATCCCCCGATTTGAGCTTCTATTTATTGGCCACTTATTTACCCTATGTCCCAGCCTCACCTAACTATTATGAGACCATCAGTCCTAGTCTGAAAGGGTCCTGCCCAGCCTCAACTAATCTGTTGTGAGACCATCAATCCTAGTCTGAAAGGGAATGCTATTGGTATGGGCCCTATTTCTATTCTTGCTTATTAACTTAGTGTAAGTTTTAAAATAAGCCTCTTTTGTTATTTCTGCTCTGTTTGCTAATTAACTTAATCTAAGTCTTAAAATAAGCCTTTACTGTTCTTTCTGCTTAATTATAACCTACGTTATAATTGTTATTCTTTTTTTTATCTTTTTTAGTTATAACCACTAGTTATAACCATGCTTGCAAATGTCTCAAATTTGTCTATTTCAGTCTATCTTCTTTTTAGTACAGTCTTTCTTATTTACATCTAGTTTCTATAAATTTAGTGTTTAATTATATTTAATCCATATTTGCGAATTATTCTCTTTTTATTATTTTATTCAGTCAAAAAGGAATAAAAAGAAACTAACATTTACAGTCTGAATTCTAACATAAAATAGATGTAAATAAATGTAAATAACTGTAAATAACTGACTAAAATAGACTGAAAAGAACTTTAAAAATTAACTGTAAATAACTTATATAAAAATTGTCTCAAAATTGCAGAAAAACTACAATTATTGAGAACCCTATAATTTTAAATTACTTAAAAATCTAAAATAATTACTAAACACTCACCTGTGGTCCTTAGCTCTATTCCTTGGTCTTCCTTGATCCACTTCTAGAGCGTAGAATATTTTTATCGAAAAGATCTTCTCCTTAGAAAAATATTCTATTTAGGGTCCAGCCTTATGCAATGAACCCAAATAGGAGAAAACCTGAATGAGAAAAATAGCTAAGCCTAGGGTCTTATTTATAGTGTGGTTTAGGGATCTCAGACCATTGGATTTGAAGATTAAATCTAGTGCAACCACGTCATAGGCTCGCTGGGAATCATCAGATGGAAGCACGAACGCACAAGATTTGATAGAAGTTGAAAAACACGTCATATACGAAGTTGGACGAAATGTCGTCCAACCTAGGTGTCGACCTATGCATGCTAGGGGTCGACCTATAGGTTGACCTAGCAATGGTGAGGGTCGACCTGACCTTACATACATATATATATATATATATATATATATATATATCTTATACTATAATGCAAAACCTTTGGTCAACCGGTCAAAGTGAAGCCTTTTTCGAACTTCCTAAAATACCCTTGCAAAACAACCTTTTAAAACTTAACAACACTAAAATTTTGATGGTGCGTCTGTCTTTTTTCGTTTTCACCCCTTCCATGTTCTAACCTATAAACCACGTCTCCCACAACTTCTCACATTCATTCTTTATATTCTTCGTTCTTTCTACCTCGGATAAACTAAAATCTGAAAAATATTAGAAAAATTACAAAATAATTTTTCGTATTGGCTAGGGAAATTGAAGCTCCACCTCCTCATTCTCAAGAAGTCGCTTACCAGATCTTAAACTCGGTACTTTTAGTAAACTGAATTCTTACCAGTTTATACTCTTCTTAATTTGATTTCGACTTTTGATGTTTTCTGTACTAAATTTGTTTAAATGATTACAAAAAATACGATGCTTCTAAACCCTAAACGAACTATGAAAGAGATGGATTACCTACGTCTAATAAGGTGTTTTGTTGTGATTTTTAGTTTTCATAGCTTCATTTTGCTATATATTAACTAAAGGTTTGAATTTTTTTTACAGACCTGTATTAGTATACCATATTAATTAGGCGTGAAGCTTTATTGAATTCATATTTGGATGGCAGAGCCGAAGGTTGCGTTCATCCCCTCAAACCCATTCAAAAATACTATGAAATTTTTTGCTTCTCTGTCTTTTGCTAAAAATTGAATTTGGAAAATATTGTGACTAATTTTATTTGTTTGTATTTTCATTTTGTGATTTAGATGAAACTAATGTGGAAGAGAAGAAAAGGGTGGTTCAAATCACACATCATTTATGGATGGATCTTTGCTGTTACATTCTTTCCAAGGTAGTCAGTACTGCATTGCTTTACGAAATCACTTATGTGTATCTTTTGCTATGAAACATTTGTAATTACAAAAGTACCCTTTGCTGCTCACGTAACTCTTGATTTCCAGCATGCATTAAAAGCGAATAGCTTTGGACTCAAAAGTAACAGTGGTGATGGTTTATACAGATAAAAGCTATTCTTACTTTCAAGAACAAGTAAAACCTAATATCAACCCATCTACATCTATCTACATCTCTATCTAGCTTGAAGTAAATTAACATAGTTTTCCTTCTGCTCTTTTATGTTTTCTTCTACTTTTATCTACGTCGATTTCTCTATCTTCTTCTTCGTATAATTTTCAATGATTTATAGAGACATTGCTTTGTATTTGAGACGACCGCCCACGACCCCTGCACTGAACATGGAAATAGTGCGCTGTAAAGCGTGCAAGGCAGCCATGGACGGTTGCCAAGGTTAAATTAAAACAGCAGAAACTATCGTATTACTCACAGCGCATTGATAAAATACAATAGAGAATATATATAGTGAAGCATCTCAAAATAGAATCTCATCAATTAAGCTTCATAACAGTTGAATACAAACATCTGAATAGTCAATACATCAAGCCTCACTACATAACACTCAGAGAATTATACAAAGCAGCGGAACATCCAGTACATATAGTAAGGAAATAATATGCAAGCCTCCAGCTCGACTTCGTCATCAGCATCGTCGGAAACTAAGAACAGCACCTGTCACCTGCTACCTAGTCTGCCCATCCCAAAGCGGATGAACAGCCCAAGGATATAAGAGTTAAACATAAAGCCTTGAGTCAGACAACAGTCTTAGTGAGCGGTAAATTAACTAACAACATACCAAAGAGCATAAAGGAATAAGGAATAGGAATCCAACCCTCCCACTCCACCTCTTTCTACAGTGATAGCCCGCAGACACACTAAGCAGAAGTAAACATAGCAAAGCAGACATTTAAAGTAAAACAATTATCACTCGAGTCAAGGTCAACATTTTCCAAGTACAAACCCCCAAGGCCTAAACCAAGATCAGATAAGCACCCAGAAAACATTGCTCTTGAGACTGAATGACGATACAACCAAACATCCATGACTATGGCTATCACTGTTATCTTTGCTTCGATACCACCGTTAATTGAATGACCGGCACATTCTTTCAGCCGTCCATCAAGGGTTAATGGCAACCCCAGTTCTAGACAGAACTCCGCACGTCGTCGCAGCCCGTGCCTAGGATTATCGAATCTGCCCAGAGTACTCGACTACAATCATAGTCTTTAGGGACTATCGAATCTGCCCAGCGTACTCTTGCTTTGAGTCTGCTAGAACCATCAATAACGATGAAACCTCAGCCTTCTAGTCATCCTCCTCGACGACTATTTCCATACTAGCTCAAGCGCCTCTCGAGCAAACCATTATCCTCAAACCCGAACCATTTCACCGAGTTATCAACATGCATGGAATGATCCCGTCTGGATTAAACCAAGGCTATCTCACATCATGCCTCGCTTCATCTCATCATAGCAAAGCCTCATCTCAACATCAACATTATCAAATCTATCCATATGAGCTTCATCATCCGCCACATATGCCACGAGCAGCTTTTCCAATTCAAGAGCCTTTCCCTTAGCTTTTGAATCATCTTCGACCATCTTGTCCAAATCAAATCATCAATCAACTAATTTATAACAATCAATCAAGTCAATCATTAATCCAAGTAATCAAGCATTCAAACATGATCTAATAAACAATTATAACAATAATGGCAATTTTGTAAATAAAGAGTCCAAATCTAACAAGCATGAAACATGAACAATATCTCTACAACTTGATGAATGAACTTGCGTAGATTAACATGTAGTAAAATGGATGTCAAATCATCATGAACAATGGATCTATACTTAAGTTTACGAAAATGCATGGAAATCACTATTTTAACACCAAATCAAGCCATCAATCCGATATACTCCTTTGGATCCGTGTGAGAGATAATCACCACTCACCAAATCACCTAAACACCTCAAAAGCAACACACTTCAGATCTGGATAGCGAAGGATCTAACTCGATTCTCCAAAATCCCGCTTCCAACGACGAAATCTCTCTTCGATGGATGTAGATCTTCAATCTAAGTTCTTGGATCTTCGATTTGAATGGAAGGAATCACAAGATTAGAGTGGAGAAAAGAAGTGAAGAAGTGTAGAACTCGAGCTCTCAAAATAGCAGCACTTCGTCGCTTCAAAATCCGGATCCCAAAAAGTGAGGCGAGGACGTGTATTTATAGGCAGATCCTTAAGTCGTTTGCTCGCTTTTAAGTCGTCCACGACTTAAGAATCCCATGACCTACGACTCATAAAACTTACGACCTAAAACCCCACGACTTAACTGAGATGCGGCTTAGCGACTTAACAAAAGTCGCGACCTAACACACACACGGTCTAGCAAACCCTACGACTTAACTGGGATGCCGACCTAATTATACTCACGATCTGGCGACTTAAATACTCATGCGACTCAACGACAATGACAACGCAAGTGCACGACTTACGACTTAACAAAAATGTGGCCTAACGACTTAACTGGGTTTTGACTTAACGACTTTAACGACTCAGGCCTACTACAAAAATGTCCTAACGACTTAAGCACCCACGCGACCTAACATAAGTCGTCTACGACTTAACTAAACACGCCATAGCAAGCTCAACGACCTAGCACCTTAACTCGTCCACGACTTAACTTCCTTAAGTCGTTAACTCACTCAACCCCTAGGTCGCTAACTGCTACCACTAACTTCCTTAGGTCGTTGCCGACCTATCCTCCTTAAGTCGCTAACTCGCCCAGTCCCCTAGGTTGCTACTCTTATGCCGCTGAACCTTAAGTCGCCTACTCTCTTAAGTCGCCAACTTCATAAATCGGTCAATTCCTTAAGTCGTCTACCCTTCTTAAGTCGCAACTTCTTTAGGTCGCTCCTCGACTTAAGCTACCACACGACTTAACTTCTAGATGTCTTAACCTCTGAACGACTTAACAACACTAACAACCTAATACAACAGTTTTACGATGTTTCAATCTGTAAAAATACGGGTCGTTACATTCTCTCCCCCTTAGGAATTTCGCCCCTGAAATTCCAAACAAACAAGAGCAATCAAAACTATTCCGCATGCCTACCATCCATAGCAATCAACAAACCATGTATCCAATTCTAGCCTAGCATGCAGAATTCTAAAACTAGAACAAGTTACAATGTCATGAGATGACACGACACCTTATGGCCATACCTCGAAGAGTTCAGGATGAGCTGCCTTCATCCTCTCTTCCACCTCCCATGTACAGTCGTTATCATCATCACTCCATTGTATCTTGAGCAACCTAACTACCTTCCTCCTAAGCTGTTTCGTGTCAGTTTCCACAACACGAAGCGGCTTACGAGGTCTCTTCTCGACTGGATAAATCTCAAAATCTTCACAGCTATCTACAGAACCCACTGTATTCGAGTCGTGCACATACTTCCGTAGATATGATACATGAAAAACATTGTGCACACCCGACATCTTTTCTGGTAACTCCAATTTATAGGCGAGCTTTCCAATTCGCTCGATGATCGGAAATGGTCCAACAAATCTCGGAGTCAATTTTCCTTTCTTCCCGAATCGAATAACATTCTTTAGTGGAGAAATCTTCACAAAAACCATATCACCTACGTCGAATTCCAAATCCTTACGACGCATATCGGCATAACTTTTCTGACGGTCTTGGGCTGCCTTCATTCGTTGCCGAATGATTTCTATGCAATCCGAAGTCTGTCGAATCATTTCTGGCCCAAGTATCAGCTTTTCTCTGACTTCTAACCAACATGTCGGAGAGTTACACGGTCTTCCATACAATGCTTCATACGGTGCCATACCAATGCTTGATTGGTAACTGTTATTATACGAAAATTCCACCAAATGAAGATGATCTTCCCATGATCCTCCGAAATCTAAAACACATGCCCTGAGGAGATCTTCCAAAACTCGGTTGACTCTCTCGGTCTGACCATCTGTTTGGGGGTGATAAGCTGTACTCAAACGCAGCTCGGTTCCCAAAACTTCCTGGAAGCTCTTCCAAAATCCACTAGTGAACAATGGGTCTCGATCGCTCACTATACTCTTCGGAATACCATGAAATCGAACTATCCATTTAACATACAGCTCAGCCAACTTTGATGCAGTCCTGGTTGATCGAACAGGAATGAATCTTGCACTCTTATTCAAACGATCTACGATGACCCAAATCCCTTCATTTCCCGTTCTTGTTCTAGGTAGCCCATCAATAAAATCCATCGATATTTGCTCCCACTTCCATGTAGGAACTTCTAATGTCTGAAGCAATCCACTTGGCTTCTTCTATTCGGCTTTTACCAACTGGCAGTTCATGCACTTGGAAATAAAATTTCCAACATCCTTCTTCATACCTTCCCAGTAATAGGTTCTCTTCATATCCCGATACATCTTATTTCCTCCTGGATGAATTGTCAACTTCGAGTGATGACTTTCCTTCAGAACTTCATTTCTCAATTCATCTATATCGGGAACAACTAGTCGTCCTTGCTTCCGAAGCCAACCCTCTCGATCGACCTCGAATCCTTTATCCTTCTCTGGGTCCAATCCAGATTCCAAATCACGGATAATCTTGACAACCTTATCATCTCGCTTTTGGCTCTCGCCAATTCTTTCCACAAGAGTCGGTCTTATCGATAAGTTTGCCAACATCTCAGGTTCCAATTCACATCTGGGCCTGAAGTCAAATCCAGCTAAATACTCGAGATTCTTCCATTCTGAAAACATCGCTCCCAATCCTGCATGTCTTCGACTTAACGCATCTGCCACTGCGTTACCCTTTCCCGGAGTATAGGCTATACCAAAATCATATGATGCCAAAAACTCTAGCCATCGTTGCTGCCTAAGATTCAAATCCTTTTGGGAGAAAAGATACTTCAACGATGATCTGTAAACAACTCGAATCGAACTCCCAATAGAAAATGTCTCCACATCTTTAGAGCAAAAAAAATCGCCGCTAACTCCAAATCATGAGTCGGATAATTCCTTTCATGCGGCTTCAGTTGTCGACTTGCATACGCAACAACTTTACCCTTCTGCATCAGCACTGCTCCAAGTCCAGTACCACATGCGTCGGTGTAAACCACCATCTCATCATTTCCACTTGGAATAATCAAAACAGGAGCACTTGTCAATCGCTCTTTCAGGATTCCAAAAGCTTGCTCACACTTAGCATCCCATCTGAATACTTGGCTCTTTTTCATCAATCCTGTAAATGGTGCAGCCACCTTGGAAAAGTCTTTGATAAATCGACGATAGTATCCTTCCAATCCAAGAAAACTTCTCACATCAGATGCATTCTTAGGTCTACCCCAATCCTGGATTGCTGCTATCTTGGCGGGATCAACCGCTATTCCGCTTCCAGAGATAATATGGCCTAAGAACCTCACTTCGCTCTTCCAGAAGTGACACTTCGAAAACTTAGCATTTAGCTGATGTTTCCGTAAGATTTCCAAAACAATACGCAAGTGCGTCTTGTGCTCTTCTTTAGTTCTGGAATAAATCAAAATATCATCCACGAACACTAGTACGAACTTGTTCAACTGATCTCTGAACACTCTATTCATAAAATCCACAAAATATGCTGGTGCATTGGTCAATCCAAACGGCATTACCAGCCACTCAAAGAAACCGGATGGTGTCTTGAAAGCAGTCTTCGGCACACTATCCTTAGCCACTCTTAACTGGTGAAATCCCGTTGCCAAATCCATCTGAGAAAACACCTTGGCTTCGTGAAGCTGATCAAACAAGTCATCTATTCTCGGCAATGGATACTTGTTCTTCTTAGTCACTTCATTCAGCTCATGATAATCCACACACAACCTCAACGATCCATCCGCTTTGGTTACAAACACAACTGGTGCACCCCATTCGGACACACTACGCCGAATGAATCCTTTCTGTAAAAGATCATCAACTTGCACCCTCAACTCTTGTTGTTCCCTAGGCGCCATCCGCCTAAGAGGCATCACAACAGGTCTGGCTCCTTCAACTAAATCGATACGAAACTCGATCTCTCTATGCGGCGGTAACCCTTTGACCTCATCAAAGACATCCTCAAATCCATTAGCGATTGGCATCGATGACAGTCCATCCTGTGGAACAACCAGCGAATACATGAAGCTCATGAAGATGTCTTCCTCATGCTTACATCGTATCACAACCTTTCGCCCTTCCACATTCTCGACTGTCACCTCCAACCTTTCACAATCAACCTTTGCCGCATACTTCCTAAGCCAGTCCATACCCAAAATAATTCCGAACCCCGCAAAGTTCAGAACAAAACAATCACAAACAAAAGAGCAATCATGACTCGATACAATCAGACCACGACATAGCATACACAGACAAGACGAACCCCCAACTGGATTAGTCACAACCAATGGCCTATCAACGATATCCGGTTCTAAACCCAACCGGCCTACAAGTTCATTACAAACAAAAGAATGCGACACCCCAGTATCAAATAACACTCTAACTGGAACACCACAAATGAAAAGAGTACCCTGAACCACCACACTCTGTCCTTTCTCTTCAGCGGTAGAGGCTTTCGAAGATGATGGAACAGCCCCCAAAGCATAAGCTTGCACAATCTGCTTGTCCTTCCGCGGTTCTGGACAATTCCTCTTGATTTGCCCCGGCTTGTCACAGTTGTGGCACTTCACTGGTACCTTCGGATTCTTGCAATCTCTGGAGAAATGGCCCTTCTGCTGACAATTGTAGCAGGTCACTTCGCCCTTTGGCTTCTTCTGGCCATCCTTACCCTTTTGCTGCTGCTGCTTCCTCTTCTTGTTTCCACCCTGCTGTGGTTTAAACTCCTCCTTGGTCACAGCAACAACAGATCCTTCTCTAGGAAACAGATTCTCGTGCCTGAGAGCCTTCTCTACAAGCTTCTCAAATGAATCGTCCAAATGATCCACCAACTGCCTTCCAAGATAACTGTCCAAGCCTATCACAAACTTCTCGTTCTTCTGATATGAAGATTCAATATACGACCGGGCATACTTGGACAAAGCTTCAAACTCAGAAACATACTCAAGAACTGGTCTTCCACCTTGCTTGAGCTCCACAAACTTCTTGAACATAACAGACTTCTGAGCTGTAGAAATGAACTTAGCTTCAAATCTGGCTTGGAATTGCTCCCAAGTAATTTCTTCCTCCGGATTATCAATGGTGATAGAGTTCCACCAGTCAGAAGCTCTTCCTTGAAGCTGTCTTGATGCGAGCTTCCTTTTAGTTGCATCCTCGATTCCCAAATCACCAAAGATTCTTCTACAAGCATCTATCCATCTCTGGACTTCAATGGTTGACTCTGTTCCCAAGAAAACCTTTCCTCCAAGAGCAGTATAGTCTTTACACGGCTTAGTAAAATCCACCGGTCTTGGAGCTTGAACTTGAACTCCAACATCTACTACTGACCCCGGAGCTGGCATCCTCCTCATGATCGAAGTCATCATAGCTTCGAACATAGCTGCATAATCAGCAGCCCCCTCAGCAGCACGGCCTTCCCTAGCAGCTGGTCTCCCTCTTTGACTCATTCTTAATATCTATAAAAAGGAATGATTAACACACCTTGAGAACAACTGCATAAAGAACTCAAATCCTTTTAAGATACTATATTATATATAGTATTCATCCATCAAAAATACAATTACGTCTCTCATAAGTAGTTACGTCACCGAGCGTTGGGTAAAATCGATTAACCAAAGCTCTGATACTAAATGAGACGACCGCCCACGACCCCTGCACTGAACATGGAAATAGTGCGCTGTAAAGCGTGCAAGGCAGCCATGGACGGTTGCCAAGGTTAAATTTAAAACAGCAGAAACTATCGTATTACTCACAGCGCATGGATAAAATACAATAGAGAATATATATAGTGAAGCATCTCAAAATAGAATCTCATCAATTAAGCTTCATAACAGTTGAATACAAACATCTGAATAGTCAATACATCAAGCCTCACTACATAACACTCAGAGAATTATACAAAGCAGCGGAACATCCAGTACATATAGTAAGGAAATAATATGCAAGCCTCCAGCTCGTCTTCGTCATCAGCATCGTCGGAAACTAAGAACAGCACATGTCACCTGCTACCTAGTCTGCCCATCCCAAAGCGGATGAACAGACCAAGGCAATAAGAGTGAAACATAAAGCCTTGAGTCAGACAACAGTCTTAGTGAGCGGTAAATTAACTAACAACATACCAAAGAGCATAAAGGAAAAAGGAATATGAATCCAACCCTCCCACTCCACCTCTTTCTACAGTGATAGCCCCCAGACACACTAAGTAGAAGTAAACATAGAAAAGCATACATTTAAAGTAAAACAATTATCACTCGAGTCAAGGTCAACATTTTCCAAGTACAAACCCCCAAGGCCTAAACTAAGATCAGATAAGCACCCAGAAAACATTGCTCTTGAGACCGAATGACGATACAACCAAACATCCATGACTCTGGCTATCACTGTTATCTTTGCTTCGATACCACCGTTAATTGAATGACCGGCACATTCTTTCAGCCGTCCGTCAAGGGTTAATGGCAACCCCGGTTCTAGACAGAACTCCGCACGTCGTCGCAGCTCGTGCCTAGGATTATCGAATCTACCCAGAGTACTCGATTACAATCATAGTCTTTAGGGACTATCGAATCTGCCCAGCGTACTCTTTCTTTGAGTCTGCTAAAACCTTCAATAACGATGAAACCTCAGCCTTCTAGTCATCCTCCTCGACGACTATTTCCATACTAGTTCAAGCGCCTCTCGAGCAAACCATTATCTTCAAACCCAAACCATTTCACCGAGTTATCAACATGCTTGGAATGATCCCGTCTGGATTAAACCAAGGCTATCTCACAACATGCCTCGCTTCATCTCATCATAGCAAAGCCTCATCTCAACATCAACATCATCAAATCTATCCATATGAGCTTCATCATCCGCCACATATGCCACGAGCAGCTTTTCCAATTCAAGAGCCTTTCCCTTAGCTTTTGAATCATCTTCGACCATCTTGTCCAAATCAAATCATCAGTCAACTAATTTATAACAATCAATCAAGTCAATCATTAATCCAAGTAATCAAGCATTCAAACATGATCTAATAAACAATTATAACAATAATGGCAATTTTGTAAATAAAGAGTCCAAATCTAACAAGCATGAAACATGAACAATATCTCTACAACTTGATGAATGAACTTGCGTAGATTTACATGTAGTAAAATGGATGTCAAATCATCATGAACAATGGATCTATACTTAAGTTTACGAAAATGCATGGAAATCACTATTTTAACACCAAATCAAGCCATCAATCCGATATACTCCTTTGGATCCGTGTGAGAGATAATCACCACTCACCAAATCACCTAAACACCTCAAAAGCAACACACTTCAGATCCGGACAGCGAAGGATCTAACTCGATTCTCCAAAATCCCGCTTCCAACGACGAAATCTCTCTTCGATGGATGTAGATCTTCAATCTAAGTTCTTGGATATTCGATTTGAATGGAAGGAATCACAAGATTAGAGTGGAGAAAAGAAGTGAAGAAGTGTAGAACTCGAGCTCTCAAAATAGCAGCACTTCGTCGCTTCAAAATCCGGATCCCAAAAAGTGAGGCGAGGACGTGTATTTATAGGTAGATCCTTAAGTCGTTTGCTCGCTTTTAAGTCGTCCACGACTTAAGAATCCCACGACCTACGACTCATAAAACTTACGACCTAAAACCCCACGACTTAACTGAGATGCGGCTTAGCGACTTAACAAAAGTCGCGACCTAACACACACACGGTCTAGCAAACCCTACGACTTAACTAGGATGCCGACCTAATTATACTCACGATCTGACGACTTAAATACTCATGCGACTCAACGACAATGACAACACAAGTGCGCGACTTACGACTTAACAAAAATGTGGCCTAACGACTTAACTGGGTTTCGACTTAACGACTTTAACGACTCAGGCCTACTACAGAAATGTCCTAACGACTTAAGCACCCACGCAACCTAACATAAGTCGTCTACGACTTAACTAAACACGCCATAGCAAGCTCAACGACCTAACACCTTAACTCATCCATGACTTAACTTCCTTAAGTCGTTAACTCACTCAACCCCTAGGTCGTTAACTGCTACCACTAACTTCCTTAGGTCGTTGCCGACCTATCCTCCTTAAGTCGCTAACTCGCCCAGTCCCCTAGGTTGCTACTCTTATGCCGCTGACCCTTAAGTCGCCTACTCTCTTAAGTCGCCAACTTCATAAATCGGTCAATTCCTTAAGTCGTCTACCCTTCTTAAGTTGCAACTTCTTTAGGTCGCTCCTCGACTTAAGCTACCACACGACTTAACTTCTAGACGTCTTAACCTCTGAACGACTTAACAACACTAACAACCTAATACAATAGTTTTACGATGTTTCGATCCGTAAAAATATGGGTCGTTACAGTATTCAATTATTATTTTTCTTTAATAAAAATATAGTTTCAATGTTGATTTTATGGTAGTCGGTGCAAAGCGAGTTCATAATGAGGCACAGATTAAAGTTGGTGGAAATAGACCAGTTTGAATTCAGTCTTATCATTGATGTATATTCTATTAGTGAGTGTAACAATAATGTATATTCTATTAGTGAGTGTAACAATAATGTAACAGTAGGTGTTGACAAATTTGTAACTTCCTTAAAATAAAGTGTTAAGAAAATATGCCCCCTGTTAAGAAAGAATGAACCCAGGACTGTGTGGTTTCCAGTTTTGGGCTTTGGGCTGTATGTCCAACATCTGTATAAATAAGAAAAACATACATGAATCTAATATCCTTCATATTTAGGATTTAAAATACCCATTGTGTTACGGTGTCTTTTCACATATACTTTATGTGACAGAGTAGAATTTGATCTGTTACCTAAGCCAACGACGGAGAACATGTTGACTCCAGATCATCTTTCACAAACGTTGATAAAGAATAGCTTGAACTGCAATAAGAATAATACTATCATATCGTTATTTTTTGAAGTTTGCATTTGGTAATGAACTGAGTACACTGGTTATGTCTTTATCTTATCTATCAAAGTATATAATTGTACTGAAATGCTTGGTACATGATGCAAAATCATAAGTTGTTGTAAGGGAAATGTTTAATTTAGTCCAATGTTTTATATGTATGATTTTTCAAACTTAGAATGCTTGATTTGTATGGTTTCTCTGTGATTATGCAAAACATTGAGCACTTGGTTGATGTGTACGTTTTTTCAGATATATGAAATTAGTTCTCTGCGTTTCTTTTAATGACAATACTTGCCAGTTTTGTCCCATGATTATTAAAATATTCCGTAAATACACATTTTTTATCCTGGATTCAAAAGAAAGGATACAACCACTGTTTTTGATCCTATAATCTTGATTTCAAATTTCATTTATGTATTCATCTTGATTTCCAGTTTATTACTTAGCTCAACTGCGTATTACTAAAATTAGATTAGCTGAAGTTCTTGGATATTTGTTTGCTTTTGACCTACTGACATTTGATTCATGCTTGCACTAAACCTGCTTTGTATGCCTTACCATTGTTCTGTTACTGCATTAATTTATGCGTAGCGTTCATCAATATAAAAGGACACTTGAATTGAATTAAAGGTAGAAACGTATGAAGTATTCAATTTTTATCATTAAATTTTTAAATGCTTATTCATATTTATAAAAAACTCGAAAGAATTAATCATCTTAAACCGATATTTTTAAAATTGCATAATAGCACAGACATATACTTGATCATGCAAGAAAGAAAATTTATATCAGCGACCGTTTTCTTCCAACTTTTACAAGGTTATTCTATTTTCTACCTAATGACTTAGTATGCTGCAGATATGCATGTTCAAATACATATTTAGTAACATATATATGCTATCCCTGTTTAAGGAAAAAATAAAATAAAAGTGAAATTAGACTGCACAATTCCTTTAAAGTATGATATGATCATTCTTCTGATTTTAATTTCAAGCCTTTTTAGGTTTGTATAATTACATTTTTGAACAAGGATGGAACCCTTTGAAGCACAAACATCAATTATGTTTTGGAGTGCCATTGTAGTGAGTTGTAGTGTGTAAGATACAGACATCTATTATGTCTGTTTTATTTCCTTTTTTTCCAAAGGTCCAATCTCTGTCTAATATGTATTGTTCAGTTATGTTAAGTGGCTTGATTACCCATTATCCTCTGTTCAGGCACATAAAACATCGATTTAGCTGTTGGGATATGACAAGGGATGGAATGCATCATTCCCCTTGAAACATGGGTTACAGTGATTAATATAATCCTTTATGTTCAGTGTTGATAATTGTAGCTTACAATATCATAATTACAAAATATTTAGTATTTCTACAAATGAGGGTTTGTTAAATTCTCCTATACCACATATTGAAACATTTTTATATGAGTAGCCTTTTGTTTGATAGCTTTTACACCTCTTGCAGAAGCTCTAAGCTTTAAGCTACGAAAATGTATTAAGCGCGCATAATGTATTGAGCTTCAACAAATTTGTACTATCCTTGCATTACATTTTCGTTCAATTGAATGCATCAATTATTACATTTCAGAAGAAAAAAAATTTAACTTCTACCGTGAAATAGTTTCCCTTCAATATGTATATCATAAAAAATTTATTTATCCATTCTTCAATGAATATTAATCTGCATACAATTTTTTTTAATAAAGAACATTGAATTTGACCACCGTCCTTGAAATAGGTACATACCGTAAAGGCTAATTGAACCATCCTTTACTTTAGTAAACGGTATCTTTCCCTCTGTTGTTAAACTATCGTTATACATATGATGCATCCAATGTTGTGTACTGGGGATGAGTCCTAATACAAATAAGTTACGTATTTCTGAAATGGTTCACCTTGCAGTAGCATATCGACAACAAGACAACTTGCATTCATATTACATGTTAGATGTACAAAAGGAATTTGTAGTGCAATGTCAACATGAAGTGGAATATTGAGCTTACATGAGTGAAATGGAACATGGAGTTGCCCATCAACCAATAGCAGGAAATGAGTTGAAGGAGTGATCAGTGAAGTCGCTTATGAGCTTGGATTTGGGGTGTATGCCTTATATTTGGTACTGGCATGAGATGACGGAACTATGCTATGTTTCTGTCACATTTTTTTTATTAACTGTGTATTTCAGCAATAGGTTATTTTTACTTCAGTGCATTTGTATTATTTAAGTGGAAATGTACTGTAATGTTGAAATAAACCATTCATATAATTATTGGAATGCGCTATGAAAAAAATGTCAATGTATATACTGTATGTAAATGTGTTACATTATGTTGTATGATAGTTTATCACTTTCATTACCCTGTTTTATTATTTTCAAAAATAACTTAGTCTCATTTTCTTTTTGGTTAATAATTGATTTTTGTCAATGTATATACGTAAATACATGCAACATTATATATACTTCAAATCATGCTGTAAGATCCAAAAAATCTTACAAACGGTGTTTTTAACAAAGACAAACTACGTCACTTCCTTCTTTGCACACGTCCAACGGACGTGCCACCATACTTGTATGTATATATATATATATATTCGTTTCTTGTTTATTTTGTATCTTCTTCGTTTTAGCTCCGATTTTGACAAACTATATATGGAAATTGATCAGAAAATCGCTACGGACACATTGGTGCAACTCTCGTAGCTCGATTCTGATAATTTCACAAACTTATTTTATTATTTAATTAATTTGTTAATTAATTATTATAGCTTAAATTTTGGGTTGTTATATTCTCCCCTCCTTAAAGGATTTCGTCCCCGAAATCTCTAAGGATAGAAGAATGAAATAAATATTTTCATCCAAATTCTATAACCATATCAACCACCATCCATTACACCCATTGTCCTTAAGTTTTCTAATGCAATTTATGATATATGCAACAGTGTAGTGTCAATGTCCCTAACTAATGCAAAAGATTAGGCGGTCTACTGATTCAGTCGACCTCCTTTTATGCAATCATGTCTGTGCCATGTATCCAAATGAATGCAAATTCCTTAATGACAACAGATGGTTCTATATGTGTGCTACAGTCATCATCCAAATGCAACAATCATATGCTAATCATCCATTTATACCAACCATGGAAATAAAATAAAAATGCAAATGAGCACACATTCATATGCATATGCTTTAGTGACCTAGTTAGGCCGATCCGTAAGAGATAATAGTGCATAGTGTGTATATATGTGTCCATTAGCATCCACTAGCAAACACTTGCAACCACTAGCGTCCATTATACATAACATGTTCTAGTAATATGTTTACATTCAGTCATACCATTCATAGGTTAAATCCTAAGATTTACCCTCCCAAAGGATACTAAAGGAAAGAACCTATTCAAAACTAAAGATGTAAATAGGAAATTCAAAACATATACCCTCGAAAAGAAACAGATAAGAGGTACGTATATTCTCCTCAGCCTCCCACGTAGCGTCTTTAATACTATCTCCCCACTGCACCTTAATCAAGGTACTTCCTTATTCCTAAGCTTCTTGATATCACGTCTAACGATCTTGGTAGGAATGCAACGAATCGATGCTTCTCTCTCCACTTCAACTTCCTCGAGATGACTATATTCCACCACCTCTGCTGAATCATGTAGGCACTTTCTCAAGTGTAAAACATGGAAAACATCATGAACTCCTGCGAGCCTCTCTGGTAGCTTTATCTGATATGCCATCTTCCCTACCCTTTTCACAATGGAGAACGGTCCTACGAATCTGGGAGTAAGTTTCCGACTTGATCCAAATTTTACTACCTTTCTTAGCAGAGATACTTTAATGAAAACCAAGTCTCCTACCTCAAACTCAATGTCCCTTCTTCGCTTGTCTGCATAAGATTTCTACCTATCTTGAGCCATCTTCATTCTCCTTCGAATCAAATCAATCTTTTTTGAAGTCTCCCTAATCATGTCGTGACCAAGTAGCAATCTCTCCATAAACTCCAACCAACATGAAGGCAACTTGCACGGTCTTCCATAAAGAGCTTTGAAATGTGCCATTCCAATGCTAGCTTGAAAACTATTATTATAAGAGAACTCCACTAAAGAAAGATTCTCCTCCCAAGTTCCTCCAAAATCAAGAATGCATGTCCTCAACAAATCCTCAAGAACTCAATTAACTCTCTCCATTTGGCCGTCCAACTGGTGGTGATAGGCCGTGCTCAATCTAAGCTGCATCCCTAAAGCCTCTTGCAAGCTCCTCCAAAACTTGCTAGTAAAGATAGTGTCTCTATCGCTCCCTATGCTAGAGGGAACTCCATGAAGTCGGACTATCTCACGAACATATAAGGATGCCAAATAAGGTGTTGTCCTCTTAACCTTGACTGGAATAAAGTGGGAGCTCTTAGTCAAGCAATCTACAATCACCCAAATGCTGGTATTCCCCTTTCTAGATCGGGGTAAACCATCTATGAAGTCCATCAAAACACTATCCCACTTCTATTCGGGTACATCCAATGGTTGAAGCAATCCGTCGGGCTTCTGCTGCTCCGCCTTAACTCTTTGGCAAACAAGACACTTGGCTACAAACTCTGCAGCATCCTTCTTCATGCCGCTCCAATAAAACACTCTCTTCATGTCCCTATACATCTTATCACCACCCGGATGAATAGTCATTCGAGAATGGTGTGCTTATGCTAGAACTGCTCTCGTCAAATCACCAGTGCGAGGGACACAAAGTCTTCCATCTCTTCTTAGCCACCCTTTACTATCAATGGAATGGCGTTGGAGATGTCTAGAGACCTCTCCTCTGCTAATACTCTCTAGAATATCCATAAGCTTGGAATTCTCTCGCTGCCTTGAGCCAATCTGATCTATGAGGGTGGGCTTAACCTCAAGTGCTACTAATAATCCAAGGGTAATGTCCGTAGAGAGCTTAAAATCAAAGGTGGAAATAAACTCTAGGCTTCTCCACTCCACGAAAATTGGACTAAGGGTTGCTTTCTTCCTACTTAACGCATCTGCAATTAGGTTTCCCTTGCCAGGGGTGTAGGCTATCTCAAAGTCATATGATGGCAAAAACTCCATCCAACGCTGATTTATGGTCAGTGAAAAGCTCAAACCTCTCTCCTAGCAAGTAATGTCTCCAAGACTTGAGCGCAAAAACAATAGCAGCTAACTCCAAATCATGGGTAGGGTAGTTCTTCTCATGAGTCCTCAACTGTCTACTTCCATAGCTTACTACCCTTCCTTCTTGCATCAATACTGCCCCCAAGACCCATCCCACATGCATCAGTGTATACTGTAAAAGGCTTAGCTCCATTAGGTAAAACTAACACTGGTGCACTAGTAAGGGCCCTCTTTAGCATAGTGAAGGAATCCTCACAATCTACGTCCCACATGAATGTAGTATTCTTCATAGTGAGGCGAGTAAGCAGTGTTGAAATATTAGTGAAATCTCTGATAACTTCCTATAATAGCCACCCAAACCTAGGAAGCTTCTAACTTTGGTAGCGTTCTTAGGACCTTTCAATCTTGTATTGTTATTATCTTAGCGGGATCAACAGCTAAACCCTCTCTTGATACTACATGCCCCAAGAAACGCACCTCCTTACGCCAAAAGTGACACTTCAAGAATTTTGCTTTCAACCGATGAACACGAAGTGTGCGAAGAACCTCCTCAAGATGAATAACATGCTCTTCCATACAGTTGGAAAACACCAAAATGTCATCCACGAATACTACAACGAACTTATTTAGGACATCTCGAAAAACACGGCTCATCAAATCTATAAAATAGGCTGGGGCATTGGTTAGCCCAAACAGCATAACCAACCACTCAAAGAATCCATCGGGTGTCCTAAATGTTGTCTTATCAATGCTATCGTCAGCGACGCTAAGCTGATGAAATCCAGTAGCTAAATCAAGATGAGAAAATACTAAAGAGCCAACCAACTGATCGAAAAGATCGTCTATCCTAGGAAGTGGGTAACGGTTCTTCTTCGTGAGCTTATTCAACTCTCTATAGTCTACACAAAGTCGAAGGGATCCATCTGCCTTTGTAGCAAAGATGACTGGCGCACCCCACTCAGATATGCTACGTCTGATGAAGCCTTTCTCCAATAGCTCACCGATCTACTTTCTTAACTCTTTCTTCTCCCTAGGAGCCATATGTCTCATGTGCAATGCCACTGGCTTAGCATTGTCATTCAGATAGATCCTAAAGTCGATCTCTTTCTTAAGGGGTAGTCCCTTAACTTCCTCAAAGACGTTTGGGAAATTTCTAACACCTGGAACTGAATTTATCTCTCCTAGTGATAAATCAAGGGAATAAAGGAAGTTCAACATGACTGACCCCTATGGGTTGCAAGAAATCTCAAGAGTCCGCTTGTTGCATGTCTCTAATCCGACGACTCTCCTCTCGCAGTCCAATATCGCTGCATAAGTGGATAGCCAATACATCCCCAAAATCATCCCATATCCCAAAAATCCTAGTACATAGGAATCACAATCAAACTCTACGCCTAGTATAAAATTTTCAAACCCCTACAAATCATGGATAAATGTGCCGATCCTCCTATGGGGTTTGAAACAACTGTAGGGTCTACTACTACAGAAATATCTAAATGCAAACAATCAACCAAGGAACTAGAAATGAAAGAATGCGATGCTCCAAAGTCAAAAAGAGTCCGAATAGGAAAATCCGAAATAGGGATCAAAGCTTCTACAGAGACTTTCCTACCTCGATCCTGTCCACTACTAGAAGGTGCTGCATCCAAAGCCTGTACTTACGCTGTAGGTGCGCCAGCTCTCTGCCCTGACTTCTGCGGACAAGCTCTACTAAGATGACCAGGCTGCTCATAGTTGTAACACCTCCCCTTCATCATGTCCCTCTTATAGTCCTTTATGAAATGACCAACCAATCCACAACTATGACATTTCTTGCCCTTTCTTGATCTTCTTTTGAGATCCTTCTCCTTTCCTCTTGTCCTTATCCTTCTTGTTCTTCCACCACTACTTCTTAGAGTTTTCTGACTTAGGAACCTCCTTAAGCTATCCCAGACTAGTGAAGTCCATGCATAGCTTAGAAAAATTGGCTGCTGCAAGTGGATTAACGGGATCTCCACCTACCGGTGCTGTATTGGGTGCTTGCCCTTACACCTCTGGTATCGTAGCTCTACGGAACCAATCAACCATACTATGCAAAGAAAAGAAAGTTTAGGCTCGAAAGAATTAAAGGAAGGTTGAACTGGACTTTGAGGGGATTTTTATAAAAACTCTCTTATACTTGAAAACCATTTCTATAATAAGAGTTTCTTTATGAAAAATAATTTTAGTTTGAACATAAGTTATTTTTGAAAAATACTTTACTTTTAAAACAAGTTTTTAGGAATCTTGTAACCTTAGGCTTTGATACCAAGTGAAACACCCCACACCCCTTAGCATACCCAAAAAGGTGCATTAAAAGATATGGTGCATTATAGGTATAGCTAAATCATCATAGAGACTAAGATTCACAAGACAAATAAATAATAATAACAGCGGAAACATTTAAAATACTTATCATTACTTCATAAAATAAGTCATAAAAACCAAATACACATGTCTCGTGAAAAATACAATCTCAGTCACATCATCAGAGTACATAAAAATCATCCCTCCCACAAAGTACCGGTACATCCAAAGTCAAATGAAAAGAAAACTGAAAGAAGAAGAATACATGAAGAATGAGAAAGCTCTGCAAATGGGTCTCCAAGTTTACCGTCCTTGCCTCTACTGGCCTATGGGGGGGAAAGGGGGGAATAGAGGAGTGGGTCAGACTATAAGTCTGGTGAGTGAAGTAATTACTAGTATTTTTAAGCAAGATAAAGATAATAGTCTTAGCAACAGTTCTAGTATAAAAGGAAATTAAGGAAAGATAAAACTGGGATAAAATACTGTTTAACTCTTTGCTTTGATTGTGATTGTTTGCACTTGTCTTAGATTGTTGTGGTTAGGCTGAAATCCTAATCCTATTTTAGTTAGGCTGAAGTCCTAATTCTACCCGTTGATCGGTCTTCTATCTCTGTTGTGCCACTATGAGCTAGTCCCATCTTGTGGGTCCCATAGCAAAAGATACCTGTTTAGCGCTTGGAACGCAGTAGCGAATTACAACCCTAATCGATGTCGTACGCTCGGTGATGTGCACGTAAATGTGCATATTTTTACCACCATATTTAATCTATCTAAATTAAATAAATGATCTTATCGGGTATTTTAACATGTTTAAACCAAAATTCAAATTATTTTCAAATCGTCACATGTCCATCTTCATATAGGGGTAAAATGGTCATTTTTGTGCATATATTAATTTGAGAAAATTTAATTGAAAATTTCAATATTATTTTGTAGGAATTTGGCTTCATATACAAGTGGTTTCATGAAGATATATGCATGCACAAGAGTGAAGATAAAGGAATGAAGATGGAAATAATTCAAAGGCATGATAATTGAGGATCCCACCTACCTTAATGTACAAATTAGAGCTAATCCACATGCAAATGGCCATTAAATCTTCATGCACACTTAACGGATGATTACTTTATGCTAATGATTACTTGGCATCGACACTTCCTAAGAGGGTAGTTTGGGTAGTTCTCAAAAAATGAATTAGGGTTTCTAAACATGTATAAATACCCCTTATCTTCATGTAATTAGTCTCTCCTCTTCTCTTAGTCTCTCTTAGGCTCTCTTCTCTTAGTTAGTTTAGATCAAAAATAATACGAGAGATCTCTTTCTTTTCATGGCTACTTAACCATTTATTTTATGTAATTTTTTTAATGCAATTTTAATTCAAGTCCTTTCTTGTTTATTTACTTTTATGCAAGTAGTGTAGATCTTCTTTTATTTTATGCAAGTAGAATAGCTCTTCCTTTACTTTGCTTTCATCTTCTTCTTTTTTGTGTTTCATGTTGCATGCTACTTGTGTTGATATGATAACACAAATGAGAGGCTAATCCCTTCAATTTATTGGTAATGAAGCCTCTAATCATGTAGCTTCAACATTTTGATAATCATTGCTCTCTTTTTGTGCTTAATGAGAATGCATGAAGTGGTTTAACTTATTGTTTTTGCTTTGAATTTGATAGCCTATATTGTTGACACCAAATAGGCTATGCTTAAACAATCACAAAACACAAATTGCCTCTTCATCTAAATATGATTATGGCAAAGAAGTGAATGTTGAAATTAGAATTTGATGGCTTATATTTGTAATTAATAGTTAATAGGCCATGCTTAAAATAGATTTTGCTTTCAACTTTGTTGTCATATTTCATGAGATTTAAAAGTGTATTAGTGGTTGTGTTATAGTTTGATGGTTTATATTGGGCTAATTAATAGCACAAACATGTCATGCTTATGATAAACACAACAATTGATTTCACTAATGACCAAAAAAGAGAGATCATAATTTCATGTTTTGTTGAACTTTATGATCTAGAGAGTGGAATTATCTCTAAATTGTCATTTAACTCTCATATTTTTATCAAATTTCTTTTGTTAGTTAGTTAGTTTATTTACATTTTTAGTTCACACTCTTCAAATTCTTGGTTTAATTTGATTGAATAGAAATTTTAAAATCTAACAATTCCCTGCAGATCGACCCGTACTCACCACGTATGAGAATTGTACGCTGTGTCCTTGTAGTAAATTTTATTATAAATTCGTTCGATTGTTTTCTAACTCGATAGACATTTAGCCGTACGAACACTCGGTCACCGTTGGTACACACTCACTGTCGCCCCCTTCTTGTGACTTCTTACTCACCCTGTCAGCATAAGCGTGCCCAGCCTCACTTAATCTATTGTGAGACCATCGGTCCTAGCCTGAAAGGGTCCTGCCCAGCCTCACGTAAGTGTTTTGTGAGACCATCAGTACTAGTCTGAAAAGGAATTCTGTTGATACGGGTCCTAACAAACAAAATCTAGTTGCGTCCCTTACCCAAATCCCCTGATTTGAGCTTCTATCTATTGGCCACTTATTTACCCTATGTCCCAGCCTCGCCTAACTATTGTGAGACCATCAGTCCTAGTCTGAAAGGGTCCTACCCAGCCTCACCTAATCTATTGTGAGACCATCTATCCTAGTCTGAAAGGGAATGCTATTGGTATGGGCCCTATTTCTGTTCTTGCTTATTAACTTAGTGTAAGTTTTAAAATAAGCCTCTTCTATTATTTCTGATCTGTTTGCTTATTAACTTAATCTAAGTCTTAAAATAAGCCTTTACTATTCTTTCTACTTAATTATAACCTACGTTATAATTGTTACTCTTCTTTTCTATCTTTTTTATTTATAACCACTAGTTATAGACATGCTTGCGAATGTCTCAAATTTGCCTATTTCAATCTATCTTCTTTTAATTACAGTCTTTCTTATTTTACATCTGGTTTCTGTAAATTTAGTGTTTAATTCTATTTAATCCATATTTGCGAATTATTCTCTTTTTATTATTTTATTCGCATAAAAAGGAATAAAAAGAAACTAACATTTACAGGCTAAATACTAACGTAAAATAGATGTAAATAAATGTAAATAACTATAAATAACTGCAAATAATTGAATAAAATAGTTAAATAAAAATAGCTGAATAAAATAGACTGAAAAGAACTTTAAAAATTAACTGTAAATAACTTATATAAAAATTGTCTCAAAATTGCAGAAAAACTACAACTATTTAGAATCATTTTATTTTAAATTACTTAAAAATCTAAAATAAATATTAAACACTCACATGTGGTCCTTAGCTCTATTCCTTGGTCTTCCTTGATCCACTTCTAGAGCGTAGAATATTTTTATCGAAAAGATCTTCTCCTTAGAAAAATATTCTATTTAGGGTCCAGCCTCAGGCAATGAACCCAAATAGGAGGAAATCTGAATGAGAAAAATAGCTAGGCCTAAGGTCTTATTTATAGTATGGTTTAGGGATCTCAGATCATTAGATTTGAAGATTAAATCTGGTGCAACCATGTCACAGGCTCGCTGGGAACCGTCGGATGGAAGCACGAACGCATGGGATTTGAGAGAAGTTGAAAAACACGTCATATACGAAGCTGGACGAAATGTCGTCCAAATAGAGGGGCGGGTCGACCTTGGTGTCAACCCATGCATGCTAGGGGTCAACCTATATGTCGACCTAGCAATGGTGAGGGTTGACCCTAGGGTCGACCTGACCTTATTTTTTTTTCCGTTTCTTATTTATTTTGTATCTTCTTCGTTTTAGCTCGGATTTTGACAAACTATATATGAAAATTGATCGAAAAATTGCCTCGGACACATTGGTGTGACTCCCGTAGCTCGATTCTGATAATTTCACAAACTTATTTTATTATTTAATTAATTCGATAATTAATTATTATAGCTTAAATTTTGGGTTGTTACAGATTTGTTTAAATAATTGATTTTAAACACGGATAATAAATCACAAATAAATAAACTTGCAGGCAATCATAGAAATAAATATAAGCAGTAAAGTAAAAAACACAAAGTTAGAGAGATGACATCAGGGATTTTATATTGGTTTGGACTTATACTACATCCAGGCTCATACAATTTCTTGTACAGATTTCTTTCCAGGCGCCTACTGTGTACGGTAGCAGGAAAACCAATTACAATCTCGATTTCAAGGCTAAGAGACACACCCTCCTGTATTCCGAGTCCAAGGCAAACTCTCTTGATTTACCGGGCTACAAGATCACCCACTAGATTTGAGCGGTCTACTAAGCACACATACTTGATTTGAACGGGCTACAAACACACCCACATAAATAAGAAAATTAATGTTCTTATATTAATTTCATGGGCCCGCAGGCTGACCCATTATTGGGGATGGTCGACCCCCAACGGTCACTCGGTGATCCATAAGCGGTGGACCGGTGATGACCTGGCAGCTACAATAAACTTAGGCTGCAATGGCTCGGATTTAATATTTTAAATCGTATGGTTCTAGTTGATTCTAGCGCCTATAAATTTAGGTTTAGCCCTACCTTCTATTCTCATATTTTTATGGAGGCATTAGCAAACCTCTGCTATTTCATCTGCTCCCTTTTCTTTTAAAATTATAAAGATAAGATATTTGTATCCATATTCATACAAATCAGATAAGAGTAGAAATCTATTAAAAAGGATAGGAGCAGAGAATCAACCATATGTATATTTAAGGTAATTTATATATTTATATATATTTGTAATTATTTTCTCTCTCAATCCCAAATCTCTTCTCAGATCTGTAATTCTAATGTATGTATATACCCTTTTATACATATCTCTTAGATTAAAAATGATTTGGATAAGAATCAAAAGGTTCTACTTCAAGTCTGGAGATTTTGATCGCTTTTAAAAGGCGAGTGAGAAATTTTATGAATTGTTATAATATGGAAATTATCCCGTTGATGTTTATTTGATTTTTATGCCTAATTGGATAATTGTATATGAGTCGTAGGCAGCAAATTAAATATAATCTAAACATAGTAAATATCGCCTACATATTCTTGCTTATGAATTAATTTAGCATTATTTATAACCTGATCTAGAAATAAGTCCCAAAAGTATGAATTTAGATATATTGATTTGAATGAAATTTATTCCAGATCTGAAATAGGTTGTATAATAATATTATAAATTTGGATTATTACCATAATCTTATTGGAATGTAAACTCTTCTATGTTTGGAATTGTTGGAATTTAGATCCACTTAAAATTTGAAAATCAATTTGATTTCTTTCCCTTTTAGAAAAATATAGCGTTTGATCTAACAAGTAATAAATGCAAATAAAATGAGAAAGAGATGTGTAAAGTATGAATTCATTATAGTTTACACTGTCTATTTCGGTAGTAAAAAGAAATGATTATTCCTTATAATTTCAAACGATGTAATCTTTTGTTTTGGGCTAATTTATGGAAATTATTGTGAATAATCTTTTTAGATATGATTCCAACAATTTAACATGGAAAATAATATTCTAGTGAAGATATGTAACTAAAACATACTTGATAAAAGTAAATATTTGTTCGTAATTTACTGCGCTTGTAATAATTAAATAAAAAGCTTATAACGGTGCTTGCACGTAATATTCGCGTTTAGGATAATTAACTAAAGAGAAAGAATTTAAAAGGTTGTAACTCCAATAAATGGTAATAAATATGGGAGCTACAATAAACTGATAGCATAAATGGATTAATGGGACCGATAAAAATGAAATAGATATAAAAGGTTACTAATTTGAAAATAGTAATCGTACATAAATGTCTTAAGAAATATATGTTAAAACTTTATGGACAAACTAACATTTATGAGCATTAAACGGGGATTTATGGGTAGATAAATATTTATGGTAAATCTTGTTGCCTTAAATGAAAAGGGAATTAGTAAGCTTAGTCCAATGTCTACCTAACATAATATAAATAAAGCTTAGGATGGTTAATTGGACTTAGTGGGTTAATGATGCAAGGTCAGTAGAGTCACTTGACGGAAGACTGCCCTTCACTTTGAGGCTACCAACAATGGGTTGTACTTACTACTAATATGAGATCACTAATCTTAGGACCCATGACTACGTGAGAGATTGGGCTTGCTTTCTTAATTGAAAAGTATTAAATGGTCCAAATTTGGAATTAGAAGCGACGAGGGGTATCTCCATAGGGATTCGCTTCTGGTTTGAGGTCTTAAGTGGCTGAAGAGTCTACCTCTCTCCTAAATGGAAGTATTAAGTAACATAGTGAGATTCCAAATAAATAAACAATGATGTCTCTAAAAAGGGTTTATTTCAATGTTGAGGTCTTAAGTGGCTGAAGGGTCCACCTCCCTACCGAAAGAAGTAACCTAATGAGATTCCATATTCGTAATTAAAGAGTGATAGGGGATATCTCAGGATGGGTTCGCTTCAAGTTTGAGATCTTAAGTAATTGTAGTGTCCTACTCTTTCCTATAAAAGAAGTATTAAGTAGGCCAATGAGATTTCCAAGAAATGACAGCTAAATAGTACCATTGAGGAGCACGCTTCTGGAAATAGATCTTAAATGATGGGGTCTACCTTAATTAAGATCTTAAATGACCATATTCTTCCTATTTTCCTTTGGGAAGTATTAAGTGGCTTGGGTACAGTCTCTCACATTACTAAGGTTGTAATAACAATAGTACCATTTAGGAGCATGCCAAGGGGATAGGTCTTAAATGATGGGGTCTGCCTTAGTTAATGTCTTAAATGACCAGAGTCTGCCTATTTTCCACTAGTAGGTATTAAATGGCTTGGGTATTGTTTATTACATAGCTATAATTTTATCGGCAATAAATGTGGTAATAGTTGTACATTAAATGTCGAAAGCCTTAAATAGTGGTTGGAGGTCTTGTAGCTAGGACCCACCGACCATTGACAACCTCGTTAGGAAACCACCTTGGGAATAGGTCTTAAATGCCGGGTCTACCTTGATTAAGGTCTTAAATGGCAGAGTCTGCCTATCTCTCCTTTTAAAAGTATTATATAAGCCTACTTCATATTTAGAAGTAATAAGTGACAAATGGGTTTAGAGAAGTATTGGGTGATTGATAAGGCTTCATTAGTATTTTATATCTTGGGAAGTGGTAAGTAAGTAATCATGTGTGCAATGCATGGTTAGATTATAAATGCTAACCTTGATGAACATAACAATTAGATGGAAACCAATCGGTATAAGTTTATGTTATGGACAGTTTATATTACCAGTCACCAGAACGTTGTTTCGACCCCCTCCTCATTACAATCCATATGATAGATTTAGAGGAACAAGTCACTGTAGCTAGACGTGCTTTGTTGTTGGAGAGTCTTCTTTTCTCTCATGCTCGATGCTGATGTGACAATATGCTATCCAGGGAATACCATTATTTGCAAGGTTGTTGTCATAGTCAGTAATCTTATCCTATTATTGTTTCCACTATGAGTTTAGATTTTTATCAATCTCTGATAATGCTCATGCTTATTTGCAGGTACCAAATCCAACGATCCATTTAATGTTGCTTTGTATGCCCTCTTTCTTTTTTTAAGATGAATCAGTGATTGGCGAGATTCTTGATTTCTTTTGATGTGGACAGTCTCTTTGCAGATGACAAAGTTCATCATAGTTAAACATTTAATTGTAGTTCCATTTCCGGGAGTTTTTCTTTCAGGTCCTCGAAAGTTGTTCATCTTCCTATATTTCAGGAACCTTTTGAAATTCCTGGTCATGAAGGCAATCTCCTCATCATTGTCATCATCTGAATCCTGATCATCAGTTATTGCATTGAAGGTAACGGATTTCTTTTATGTTGCTTTGCTTTCTCTTCTATCCTACAATTCTGCTTTATAGGACATTAAATTAATGATTAACTCTTCATTTTCTAATTTCTAAAGTCATTAGCTTCCTCTATTGCTAATGTCTTTTGATCTTATTTCAAAGGTAGTGAATTAAGTATTTTTCTAACCTTATCATCTTTGGAGAAATTTTTACCTAATGATAATAAAGAATGTACTATATCTTGAAACCTACAATACATGTCAGAAATAGGCAGTGTTCTCCAGATTTTATATGCAGACTTAAAAATAGAAACTCTATTAAATTCATTTTTTTCTAATGAGCAAAAGAAAATATTCATGGCCTTAGAATTATTAAGCACTTGTGCCTTTTGGTCTAGTGTCCATGTTGAAAATTCATTCAGGGTTCAGTGTACTCATTCTGTGTAATATTCCAAATATCTAGACTATTAGACTATAAATAAATCTTCAACCTACATGACCAATAAGTGTAATTGCTACCATTAAAAAGTCAAGGTCTAGCAGTAGACTGTTGTTCTACAAAAGCGTTAAAGTGAACTACCAGGGTTACTAGCCATTTATACTTTTTCAAAAAACAAATTACGAATTTTTGAAAACCAAGTGCTCTGATACCAAATGTGGGTTGCAGAATAAAGGATCTTATGGATACTATAACACTAGAGGAGGGGTAAATAGTGTTTTATAACTTTTTATGAATCTTTTTGACTTGTTTAAACAATTGATTTAAAACATGGATAATAAATCACAGATAAATAAACATGTAGGCAATCACAGAAATAAATATAAGCAGCAAAGTAAAAAATACACAGTTAGAGAGATGGCATCAGAGATTTTATTCTGGTTTGGATTTCTTCTACATCCAGACCCATACAATTTCTTGTACAGAATTCTTTCCAAGTGCCAACTTCGCATAGTAGCAAGCAAACCAATTACAATCTCGATTTTAAGGCTATGAGAGACACCCTCCTGTATTCCAAGTCCAGGGAAAATTCTCTTGATTTACTGGGCTACAAAATCACCCAATAGATTTGAACAGGCTACTGAACATACCCACTTGATTTGAACGGGCTACAAACACACCCACATAAACAAGGGTAGAGTTGATGATTTTCCAAAAACAAATAGTTGTACTTTAGATACAATGGATCTTGTAGCCTCTTCGATAGCACTTTTATCTATGAAATATGAGAGATGCTTCTAAAACAGTAAGTAAATAGTAAAGAATCAATACAATAGAACATGAATTGATTCTATATCACTACAAGAAAAACCTTTTCTAAAACATTGGATATCCATTGTAAAAACCCTTCAACAACGTTTAAGTTAAAGTTGTTACATCCATTGTTGTAAAAGGGGGATGCTTTTCACAACACTTCTCTGGATGTTGTGTACAGTGTTGTAAAAGCACTTGCTACAACAATTTTTATATACGGTAGTAACACGCTTATAAACACTCCAAACCCTTTATTATAATGTTTATAAATATCGTTTAGAATATTTCTAACACTTTTCCTTTATCATTCCAATCTTTTTACAACAAATACTGAAAGTCATTATTTGAATTCTCATTAATTTGAAACATTGTAGATATAATTTGACTATATTGTTTTTCTACTACTAGATAACGTATACATTCACCAACAAATATTATACATAAATTTCATACAATAGACTATAAATAAACTATCAAATTCATCATTTCAAAATCAAACCGTTAAATATAATTTAAATAGCATCATTTTTATTAATGTTAACACAAAGTCTGCATCATACAGGGAGCACAAATTTTATACATTGATTTTGAAATATTATAAGTTTATACATACATGTAAACAAACTACACCAAAATGTATACAACAAGAATAAGAAAAGTAGCAACCCTCTCCATGAGAACCATGACCCCTGTAAATGTTAATAGCTTTTGTATTTGAGATTCAATTTCACCAAGCATATATCTTTGCATCCATGCTCTAATTTGGGACCTGCTTTAAGAACAACAAGAGCACAATTGATTCTTTGTAGATAGTAATAGATTAAATGGAAAATTAAATAATTTTTTTAATTTGGATACTAAAATTATAACCATTCAATTATACAATTGAAAAACATACCATCATGACAAAGTCATAGTTGAAACCATTTCTTGGGGTTCTTTTGGCAAAAATGAACTATTTGAAAATGAATCCCTTCCATTACTTCCTGGGAAACCCTAAAAGACATTTTAAGATCATGTTCATCTTGAACTATCAGACTTTTAGCTCCTTATACCTTAACATACAATACAGTTTATATCTAGAATCAAATAATGGTAACAGTTAGACATTTCGAAAAATAATCAAAGATTTATGTGGACAGAAACTTAGTTGTAGCTTCAAAAGGTTTGGCATCATGGCCAAAGATTTGGGGACCTTGCAAAATTTCAAATCATTTTAAGAGTCAGGATACTAATGTCGGTGTGTTATTATTCAGAAACTAAGATGATACATCTGCAAGTCTGTAAAGGATAAATAACTAAAAGTTTAGTTTAATAGTGAACTAAAAGTGAATGATGAAAGGAAAAGGTTATTGAGTTCATTGATGCTTCTCAAGAAAGAGCATCTTTTAGTATCCTAATACATTTCAAAATTTTAGAGATATATATGCCATAATACTGAAAAATTGAATTATTCATTCCGTGGCAAACTAAAACCCTTGGAAGGAAATAATTTGCAAAAGTGTAAGAGCAAAACATTCACATTGTTGTGAAGTGAAGCGACTTTCCATCCATATACAACAAATCAAAGGACTACAACTACCCTTAAAAGTATAAGAGGAAGTTCAAAAACTTCGTAGAATAGTTCTCATTTTAATTTTTAAATATAATGTCACAAATTAATAATAGATAAGACTGAACTACATCACATGAAACCCATCAAATTTTCTAACTTAATAGTTATTTTATCTTTGATTTCTAGAGGATATCAAATTAGTGATATATTACCTTAAATATATTTTATATGTTCCTTCACATTCAATCACTAATCCATGTAAGAAAGGCATCTTGTATGTATTTTTGTTGTTTGCTTCTTACCATCACTACTTTCTTCATTTTAGGCCCATGCACGAATACTTTCGGATGCAAGTAGTGCCATATCTGCCTCCTCATCCTAAATCGTTTTCGGATATCAGATATCCATACCCACAGATAAGGATGGATATCAAATTATTATCGTATTCGCTAAAGATCAATAAATCAAAAAACATAAATTGAAAATCTTGGTTTAACATAACTTTTTTCTCAATTACATTAATTTTAAAAGTATGCAAAATGAACAAATATGACAATAATAAATAGTTTTGAGCGGTTAATATGCATTAGATGCATATAATATAAACTATACTAACTTAATAAAACAATAAATACATGTCTTCCATTGTACTGAAATACACAAAATAAACTATACTCTTGAGGAAAATTGGATTGACTATTTTCGAATGCAGATGCATTCATATCTGCATCTGTATCTGCTTTTCTAGATATCAGATATTTATCCACATGTCGAATATGGATGCAGAAGGATTTGGAATTTTTCAAGTACCCATTGACAGCCTTACTTCGTTTATTACTATCAATCCACGCCGAGGTTCATTTATTAACGGCCTATATAAAATACTAACTTTAAACCAAAAACCGAAAATCAAAGATACTCAAAATTGGTGATGCATACGTTTGTTATACTGCATGTATATTTATCTTGGTAAACAAACACATTCCAAGCTGCACATGATTCTAAATAACTTAAATCTAAGAAGAAGATAGATAAAATCGTCATATTATTCAGATAAAAATGAATATTGCATTTTGCAACAGAATAAAATCTAGAATGGTAAGCGGTAATTCATATTAATAATATGCAAAGTTTTAAGATAAATTGTGTAGATACCTATTGGCTTTGCACTCCCAGTAATTAACTATAACGTTCCTTAAATAAAGAAATTTACTTTATTCGCCAAAAAGAGTATCTTACTAGAAGGGCATAAAGGATTTGGTTAAGGGAACCACATAACGAGTAAGTTTTAAGGCAAAATTTTTGACGTTAATATCTTTTTGACTTACAATTGTAATTTTGGGTTTCATATATTATATTCTAAAAGTTTAAGAAGAAGAAATATTGTCCACACTACTATGAATGTTAATCAAAAGAAGAAAGGGTCAGACATATACAAACTAAAATATGTGTAATTATGACTAAAAAGATATATAAATAAGCCCTTGAGATAAATTTTCAATTGCTAAAATTTATTAATCTGTTATTGCATGAATCTTAAAGTCTATGATTTTTGGTTTCTTATATCATAAAACATATTATTGATTATAAACAAACAGTTAATCATGTAAGTGCAATTCCCTAATGCTAGGTATAACTGACAATCAAGCTTGTGCAATGCATCTAAATGATATTAAGGTGGCCTTTGTCACTTTTATTGCTTCTGACATATAGGTACATTTAAATAAATAATGAAACATTACAATAAATAGATATTCTAAATAAAGTACTAGCCAATGAATATATACACACACAAAAATACTTGTATATATGTATGTGTGTATACATACATATGTGTATATATGCGTATGCACACACACACACATACCACATTATAAATACACACATAGCGGTGCACGTACAAATATAAGCTATAATGTTTTACCATTCTCATGTGGATATTTAAAGAAACTTGAGTCATTACAACATTCAAACGTACATGCATAAATAATATGAAGGATCTATATATATAGTTACCTTTCTTATACTTTAAGTACAATAGAAACCTCTAAACTGCTCAATGGCTTGCTCACCTACTTTTTTTAGTATTAGATATTAAATTCAGTGAAAAAAGAAGTATTTAATCATTTTCATTTTCATTGCTTCGAACAACAAAAATAGAAGAAACACAATCTTTGACATAACTTTCCAAAATAAACAACATCATCAGATAACTTCATGGGAACCTTGGAAAAACTCTAACTTTTATGAACTGAATATACTTGCAACGCTGGTAACTTAAAATGCTAAACTACTTTCACAATCTTCAACTACAAAGAAGACAATTAGATCCATTGAAATTGACATCTTATGAAGTAAAATTATTACAGTCATGAAACTGTATGTAGAATAAATAAGCAAGACTACATAATATACATGTAGAACCAAAATAAAAAGGAACAACTAAACATAATATTCATTACAGTCAATACTCAAATGGAAAGGAAAAAATGAAACATTTTGATAAGAAAATTGTATCTGTGCTCCTTTTCAATATAATCAAAAGAACTTATCTAACAGTAAAACAACACAAATAAAACAAGTGACAATAATCAACTGTGCACCTCAAAAACCTTAATTGAAATATACCGCTTACCAATTTGGGTGAAATTTTATGCAATCATAATCTTCACAATTTTCACTAAAAAATTATTAAATTCTGTACTGAGAACTCACGATGGAATAGGGATCTAACAGTTATGTGATGCTCCAACTATGATAACGTTAGATCTTGTGTGCGGTAAAGACATGGATTGGAGGAAATTACGAGCTATGGGTTTGTTCCACTGCAAATGGAATAATAAATTAGGTTTTAATCTTATGGAATGGCGTTTGTGAAGGAGATAGGTGCGAAGGAGAAGGGTTCGTAAGATAATGCACGTGCGCCTTTGGCAAATCTGTGTTATGAACAATTAGTTCATTATAGCCGCTAGATTATTAGTGGAAGGCTAAGATTATTTTTAACTGGTAATAGTAAGAAGCTGATCTAACTCACTAATTCAATGGTAGATGATTGCAATGAGATTTGTATGCGGATCCTTGATTTTTTAAAACTAATCTCAACCGTAAAAGATTCAAGAGCTATCTTTGCAGTGATCACTAAAATATACCGATCAAAGAAGTTTGAGACACTTAGATATGGCACTCATTAAAAGCAAAATGATATATTTGGACTTTTGTAAAATATAAATGCATCTAGTAGTGAGTAGCAAAATCTATGCTTAAAAAGGTTATATATCAACAATTTAATAAGATAGTTTTAATAAAATTGGTTTTAAAATGATTTAAAGTATGAGTAGGTTCAACTATTTTTATTCAAAAACCAAAAAAATATTGTTGTATGTTAAACATAATGGATAACTTATAAGTTATTGTAACATAAACATGGATTTACTTTTTGATCATAAATTACAGTCTGATGGTTAATAATAAATCTTATCCATTCGATTATAAACTTATTGTGGATAAAATCAAACTAAGTTAAGACCAGACGAAAGTTCTTTATTCATAAAAACTTCTATGTGTTACGAAGTAACTTCGCTTTGTTGATATTCAAACAATGTTGTTAGCTAGCATAATCTTGCAACATTTAACTAAAGTTCTTGAAATATTAATATTTTTACAATATCTAGAAAATATTGTAGAATTTAAGCACTTTAACAACATGCATTAAACATTATAAATTATCACGATATGAGATAAATGTGGTTGAAGGCTATTATGTACAACTATTTTTTGAGATGTAGTAGAAACAATGTTACTTTAACTTTGTTTAAAAAATGTTGTCACAAAATTACTTTTACAATGTTTTTATAACAAATGTTGTACTGACCTATATTATCTACAACGATCTTAACAACTGTTGCAAAATTCATGTTGTAAAATGGGTTTTTTCTTGTAGTGTGTGATTTTGAAGAGAGCAGAGTATATTTTTCAAGAGAGTTAGGAGTGAGAAGAAAGTAAGTTAATAATTGATAAAAAATTTGTTTGCACTCCTCTTTGTATAGAAAATAAATAGATGTATCAATTCGTGAAAAGCTGTGTCCAAAAGACGCTTCCATTGAAAATTAAAAAAAAACAATTTAACAGCCTATATGTTGATATATAAAAACAAATATATCGACTTATGCTAGTTAAAATTAGAAAATGTTTTATTTTGAAAATTCTATACTTCGTAAAATGGTTTGAACAAATTTTTTAAATATCTTTGAACTCTTAAAAGCTTTTATAAAATACTTAAAAGTATATTTCGAAATTTTAAAATAATTTATTTTTATTTAAAAAAGATCAGAAATTGCTATCAAGGACTTTAACAATATATTCAAGTGACTCTAAACACTAAATTATAATCTTGAATTCTACATGCCTTGTCTCTATTCTCATGAGTCTTCAAATTTTTATCTTGAGTGTTTATACCGTACAGTCTTCGATTTAGCACCTGTGTAATATTCTACGCTATATATTATATAACTTGGCAAGACATTAGTATCTATATTTTATATGGTTGTTGTTATCAAAATCAATAATTGAGGTATTAACACTAAGTATCATCATGAGTGCTCTAGAAAAGCCTATTAAATTAAATTAAATAACTTCTAAAGAATCCAGGCTCTCATTCGCGCATGTTTTAGTTGAAATGAATGCATCGTTCGAATTTCCAAATGAAATTGAGGTGGTCTTGTATAATGGCGAGGAAATTTCAATCAAAATAGATTATAATTTCAAACCGAGTCAGTGTAATGCTTGCAAAGTATTTAGGCATGTTAATTCTTAATGCAAGCGAAAAAAAAGTCTGGTTTGGCTACCTAAACCATCCTATACGAATATTGATAAGGAACTTGCTCTCAACAAGGAGATAACAGATACTATGGATGATATTCTTCTAGAATGTGTCCAGAGAACAATGGTTGACAAAATTATCGAAGACAATAGCTTCCCGAACAATGAAGAGATAATTCCAAAGATGGTGGATGGTCAAAAAGAAAAAACCCCATTTGTTGAGCCTACATCGATAGAGACGGATCCAGAAACTAAAGTTATATTTTCTGAAGCACCAGGTGATTGTTATGGTGTTTTCCGAAAAGTCCCCAAGTTGCATGGGGTAGTTGAACAAAGTGATGTTATACAAATAGAGCCCGGTTCTGGATCGCAGCAAGCTAGGTATATCATTAGATAAAACTGTTAGTGATATGCTTGTTTCAGTTGCTCAAAAAGAGACCAAAGATATTGGTTTGAATAGGGACTCTAGTATGATTCAAAAGGCAATGGAAGTGCATGATTCAATGCAAAATGGTGCATAACAAATTAATTCCATAAATATGGCTTAGAAGTTGGCTACAGGTGATTTAAAGGATTTAAATAAGAAACAAAATAATATGGCTTTGGATAATGTGACAAGCACCAGTAAAAGGTCAAACAACCACCAGCCGATGTGGATAACCTAGCATGTGACAGGTTGGTTTATTTTAGTGAGATGCACGGTTCAAATGTGAAAAATTGAAACACAACGAATAGATGATGGTTCATTCACCCGTGGACGTGGCTAAGCAAGGTAGTTCCAGTTTCCTCATACTAGAACACGTGCATGCTAGATTTGAAGGTTAGGTTTGTGATGATGATTTAAATACACATAATGATACCGCGGACAAGGTGGAGAAAAATAATGATAAATACTTGGAAAATGTGACCGAAGATGGAGTGCAGAATAAAATACAATTGGAAAAGTATAAATTAGATGTTATTGCTGATGAAGCGAGAGTTAGAGAAGGATGGGAAAATAGGTAATTTCTTTGATAATTCTAATAATCTAAGTTGCCATGAAGAATCAGATGATAATTGTAACAATCCACAAATTTATTACTTTGATAAATTATATTTATTTTTAAAATATTCAAAGAAAAGCTTTTCAACATAGATTACGTTGTCTTGAACAATAAATAAACAACGATGTTAATCTTATTTTGAATAAGTATTTACAAAAATATATACTTTAAAAATATCGATAAAATGGTCGAAAACCGTTTTATCAATAAACTACTCTAAAATCATAAAACATCATGCACAGAGCTAGATACATACACTTATTTATCCATTTAAATATGAATATGAAATACAACAACAACAACAACTAACCCCTTATTCCCAAACAAATTGGAGTTGATTAGAGATGAAATCCAAAACTAAATGACAAAGTCAATTTAAAAGTCGTAATAATAACAGTAGCAATTATAATAATAATTTAAAGTCAAATAAGTAAATTGATAATAATAACAACTAAGTAAAATGAAAATAAAGATATATACATACATATATATATATATATAATGATACTAATAATACTAATAGTAATAATGGTACTAATAGTAATATTGGACAAAGACCCAACACTACGTCTTAAGCTCATGTTACCTACTTCTATAATCTAAACTTATAAAACTCATAGCCCATGGTTCTGGTACGTGGATCGCTAATTTTCACGCGCTCCTATCTGATACTAGCTCTTCGGATATATTCCAATCCTTCAAGTCTCTTTTTACTACTTCCTTCCATGTCAACCTTGGTCGACCTATACCTCTCGTTGAGAATTCGACGCGGCCTATAATTCAAACACGCACAGGTGCCTTGGACGGCCTCTGTTGGAGATGTCCAAACCACTTTAAGCAATGTTGAATTACTTTCTCCTCAATTGGTGCTACTCCAAGTTTATCATGTATATTATCATTTCTAATTCGGTCCCTTCTTGTATGACCATAGCTTCATCGCAGCATACGCATCTCTGCTACACTTATCTTTTGGACGTGTTGGTTTTTAGTAGGCCAATATTCTACACCATACAATATCGCAGACCTAACTGTCGTTCTATAGAACTTTCCTTTAAGTTTCTATGGGACTTTCCTGTCATAGAGAATGCCAGAGACTTGTCGCCATTTCACCCATCCCGCTAGAATTCTAAAACTAACATCTTCATCAATCTCACCATCATACTGCAACATTGATCCTAAATATCGAAAGGGTTCCTTCTTGGGACCAATTTGTCCGACCAGAGTGACATCTCCGTCCTCTGACCTGACACTACTGAACTCGCACTTCATGATAATGCATCATATTTAATAGTTGATGTATAAATTTAAATTGTGATTTAATAATTTAATAATTATTTTAACTATTTAAATAATGGTTTTAAAATGAAACTAATTCATTTTAAATAGTTACAAAGTGATAATAAATCATTTATAATAGTTTTATACATATATATTTGAATTGAAAAATATAAGAAAATGGATATCGCTTTATCGATATAGTAGCGATTTTTGTAAATAATTGTTAATCTTGATTTATATGGTTCTATAAATCAAACGTGATCATTTTAATTTGTTAAAAATGAAAAGAAATGAGTTTTCAAATTTTGTTTACATATATGTAATTTGATTAATAAGTGAAAATGTGACCGGAAATCGGTTTTCTGATTTTCAACGCTTTAAAGAACTGATGTTGTTCAAAGTCGTTAAAACGTTGTTTATTTTCTTGTGCACATACATGTACATATATATACATGTCACATGCACACATGAACATATATAAACATACAAATATACATTAACACGTATATAAACAAATATATGTTAACAATATATAAGATATTTTAGAAAACTTAATACTAAAGCATCTATAAGTCAATGCACATGGCTTGGGAGTGAAATGAAGTGATGGTAGCACATGGGAGGGGGTTAGTATGTGTAAGATCATGGGAAAGGAGGGATACGGGTTGAGGGTAGGAAGGTAAATGCACCCGTAGATATTTGTTTCAAAACTTTGGCTATAAATACCCACCTTCAAAACCCATTTTTCCATCTTCTTCATTCTATCTTAACTTCGTCAAAACGAACCAAATGGGGAAATTCTTTTTTCAAAACATGTAAAATTACAGTGGCTACAACTTTTATGTGTTCCATTTCATCCAATTTTAATCTTAAACATGTCAATTTTTCACTTCTTTGTAGTGCATTTTCTGGCCCAGATTTTAGGTCCGAGAATACCTCCTTTTATTTTGATCAAATCCCCCACAAAACAAATTGAAATCAAGTGTTTTTTTTCAGTTTGTAGAGAAAATAATTTTCAAGAACTTTTCCTTTGACAAATTTTCAAAATTCCTTGAGCAACATGTCCAAAAATCAGTTAGAAGATGACCAATTTTCGAGTTTGAATTTTGTGAATCTGAGAATACCTCTTCTTCTTTTGACCATATCTCCTTCAGAACTGCTTAGAATTAAGTGATTCATTTTTTTTTAAATTGAAGAGGAGAGAATTTAAAAGAACTTTATTGCTGACAACATTTTCAAATTTTGAGAGCAACATGGTTAAATAGCCAAGAGAAAATTACCTATTTTCAAGTCAAGTTTTGTGAATTCAAGGTCAAAGCTCCACCACTTCTCTTTTATACTTTCGGCCACAACCTCCATTGCCATTGGCCATGAGCTCCACCATCTCGAAAGAAAAGTTGTGAGCATTAGGTGGTGTATTAGTGAAGCAATGATTCGATTGAATGTTGGTAGGAAGTTTCGCTTAAAATGGTGGGAAACTCTATATTTATATATACAATATATTGGATGATATAATATGGTTTTCTATGCTTTTTTATTATGGTTGTTTATCACGTTTGAATGATGATGATATGATTGTTTGATTGTATTAATAAGTTACATTTAATACACGTAGAAAATCACAAAGGAAATCACTTTCCTTTAATAAATGAAATAGTGTATATGGAATGTTTAAACCACTTTGAAATTAATTTAAAATGATTTAATAAAGTTTTATAAACATATAAAAGTGTTTCGATGAAATTTGAAAGTAAATTGGAAAATTGGTTAAAATAGGCGCGTCGCGTAACGACAATTCGCGATTTCTCGCTGTAAAAAGTTAAAATACACTTATATAATGGATTCGGAGTCGAGATTCTTTGTAATAAGAATTTTCCGAGCCCATATAATCATAATTTTCAAACAAAAGAAAAGGACTGACATTCGGTTTAGTAGATTGTGAAATATGAGCAAATTAAGTTTTCAAAATAGTCGTGGTTTGACAGCTCAAAAACCAAAATAACAAGTTCTTCATAAATGATATTTTTAATTCTTTAAAAATATGGAATAAATTTTATAAATCTTTTAAAATGTTTTTAAAGAGATTTGATTTATAAAAATGAATCTCAAAATGATCGAAAATTTGTTTTGATCAAATAAGCCTTGAAAGCACTATCCGCGGTACTATTCGTAGCACTTTTTGCAGCACTTTTGAAATATGGTTTTAAACTTAAGTATTCTTTCCCAAATCTTGTATAAATGTTTTCAAATAAATAATTATGTATTTTAAAGACGATTTGGGGGTTTTATAATTTATTTTAAAAAGTTTAAATAAATGATTTAAAGAAAAGCTGTTAAAATCAAAAGATATAATCTTGGCTCTAAAAGTCACTGGATTTTTCTATTCGTAAGATCCGGATGTGGGGTGCTTGAACTAAGGAGATGTTTAGGAGCATTCAATGCCCTTGCTCGCCTGGCCTCTTCCTGGGCGAGAAATAGATAAGGTTGAAATGTTGGAAATGATGCAAGTATAAAAGATTTAATTTTTCCAAATTTAATACAACTTGGATTTAATAGAAATAATCTACTTATACTTGGTATTAAATTCTGAGGAGGGAACAAGTACTAACCATGTGAATTTAAAAGGTGATTTCACTGTTATTCAATGTATAGTAAAGGTCGAATATGGAAATTGATGTTCAGTAGAATTAATATAATTTAAAGGTTTCACAACATAGTTTATGAGAAAAGATTTTGATTTAGTATAATTTCTATGGATCTGTTTTACTCGAATACTAACTAATTTTGATTTACCATCTTAGATAACATGGTTTTCAACATATTAAAAAGATAAGTATTTGAAATAAGAAATCTTTTGTCCAGATTTAAATAAATGATTTAGAATTAATTTATTTCCTACTCTTAAAATTATTTGTTTTGGGTTTACAATAAACGATATCTTAAATAACATTGTTTTTGACCCATTTAAAAGTTATGATTTGGAAATCTTTGTAAATATTTAAATAAATGATTTGGAAATATTTTTCTATGTAAATGATGAAATGATTTGGAATTATTCCAAAATTCAAAAAGGTTTTAAGCAATCAAAGGATTTGATAAATGAGGTTTAATGATTCCATATACACCAAAAAGAAATGTTTTAAAAATATTTATCTCTAGAAGATATTTATGGTAAAAAGAAAGTAATTAATCAAATGATAAGCACCTATTTACCTAACATCTTTTTATCGATGATGGGTCGAAGGAAACAAAGTCTGATTTGAGTGATTCTTATCCAAAAACCACTTCGAACCAATTTACGTATTCGAAGTGAAGACATGGAATGATAATAAATGGAATGAAGGGCTGCTTGTCACTGACCCTCAGGGGAGATTTCCCATATCGTATATATAAGGCAGTAGTATCTTCATATGATCTTCGATGCATGGGCTGCTCGCTACTATCCTAGGGGTAATTCCCGACAGGGTTGTAGGAGAGTTCCTTCAGTTTGTCCTGTTCCTGGACAACTTGTATGGTAGAATGTCTGATGTTGCATTTGTAATCACATTGATTAATCTCTATAAATGTATCATCTGTTTGGTGGCGGAGAATGCTACTTCTCTTAGCTTAACACCCTTTCCTAAGACATACGAGCTCAAGAGTTATATATTTGTAGAAATCAGTTGCGTGATCATGGAATTGCAGTGTGACATTCAAAGTGGAATGTGTGCTATGTGAAAGGTAATCGTTACCTCGAGCTTCATCGCCTGGGAATGATAAAAACAAGGTAGATGCAGCAGGGCTAAGTGGGTCGCTCCCATTAGGATATGGTCATTACCTTTCTAGATCACCCTCTATGTATCAGGTATGTTGGGTATATTATGAGAGATCTCGAATAGGTCGGGAATGGCCGAGGTGATGTCATATTCGTACTATCTATGATCAAGTTAGGTCGGTTCTATGTTGGTAGAGGTTGGAGCCTCAGGTGCATCCCTCTAGAGGTGTACTGTATGGAAGGTAGTCCCTTACCTTGTCATTGTATGGAATCCATTCTCCAATAAGTGCCTTCAGACTTAGTTGTAAACCTATTATGCCGTCAAATTTTATCAGTTTAACAATTTTGGCTATTTTATTATGTTAATTTGAAAAACATCTTTCAAAGAAAGTCATTAGAAATAATATCAATGGATTTCACATAGAAATAATTTGGTTATCATAAGGTAAAAACTCGTTCCGTGGTTATATGCGACGTGGTCTTATGAGATACCTTCTGTTTTCAAACACTCATATTTTGAGTTTCTCACACCAGTCCCATAATTGAACCGGAGTTTATTTCCCTTTCCTTAAACTCTAGGTGCCCTATTATTCTAGGCAACCTAGTAGTCAGGTTTAGTTTAGAGAAATCTGGAAGAGCTCGGAGCATGGAGTTAGATGATTCTTCAGTAGACTATTACCCATTTTCCACCACACTTGTGTACTATTGTATACCACATTTGTAAGGATGAATATTTATAATTGTCCATGTTAATGTTAATTTAAACTCTTATAAATGTATTTTTTAAAATTTTCCACTGTAAAGATTATATGTTGAAATAATATATGTTATTCCATTCGTGTGAGAATCTGTTTTGTCTTTATTTCTTTCTTATTCTTAAAGAACAACCTCTCCGGCACTTGGACTTGCAACACGTAAATACCGAGGATGTATTAGTGTCGATTTTCAAGTGTCGAAGAAATGGGTCGTCACATTTGGTGTCGGAGATTCGGTTGAGTGAATATCTGACCTGGTAAGGGAAAAGTCTCATCAATGATAAGGTTAGTAATACCCTAGGATGAGTAACTCATTAGAGATAGGGTTAGTAACACCCTAGAATGAGTTTGGGCATATTATATATGAGCCCGTATTTTTTAATGCTATATAAAAAATGATTTTTGTTTTGGTGAACTGGTGAATGAAATAATTTTACCTAGCATTATATAAAGAAATATATTTCAAATGATATAGTTATTTTTTTAGTGATTAGTTGTTTGATTTAAAAGTTTAAATACAAACATCTTTTGAATTAAGTTTCACGATATGACTATAAGGTGTTTGATAATAATATCGGGTTAAGCTTAATGAATTTATAAGATAATAAATGAGCATGTTGTATAAAAGTGTGTTTTACAAGAAAATCAGATGATTTTGTAAAAGATGAATTTGGAAGATATGTTTTATAAAAGGGATTCTGAGAATTTAAATCCTGATGTTTTGAAATTTTTTGGCAAAGTTTAAAGAAATTGGAGAAAAGCCATCTAATATAAAGTAATTAAACGTTATATATAAAGTGATATGTATATATATATATATTAAGAGAAAAAATTATAAATGTGATATTTCATAAATAAAGTAATAGATTTATAAACGGTGTTACAAATATTAAAAATGGATTTTGATTGATATTTTGTAAATGGATTTATAGATGGGATTTTATAAATAAATGAGATTTATAAAAGAGTAGAGTTATGAATGGAATTTTATAAAGAGATTTTATAAGAAAAAGTTTTATAAAATAGATAGGAAAATTATAAACATAGTCTTATAAATATGGAAATGATTTGTTGAGATTTAAGTATGGATTTTACAAAGAAAATACATTCACATTTTAAAAGTTAAAATAATCTTTTAAAGGAATGTTTTGAAAGTGATATTTTTCAAATGAAGATTAATGACTTTAAAAAGTGATTTAAAATGCACTACGTGATGTAAACATAGATTTCAATATTTATTATTGTAATAAATAATTTCGGGAAAGTAAGAAAGCCTCAAATGATAACTAGTTTGAGTGGCTCGAAAATAACTAAAAATGGACAAGAGATGTGTTTGGATGGTAAACACTTCTTTTAATTATTATCCTTCTCATTAAGGGGATATATGATACTATTGATAGTACATAGTTCCTTGGTATTGTTTTGGAGTTACTCGATTTATGTAATTTTTCTTAAGTTAATAGGATAAATTTCAATTATTAAATTATAGGTTAATATCAAGGTTGGTTAAAAGGAAATATATTATAATGAGAGAAGTTAATTGTAATTTTGGAAACTAAAAGGTAAATTATCTTTTAAATTGAAATGATTCCTTTGGGATGAAATTCTTTCCTTTTAAGAAAAATATTTGAAAATAAATATTTAGAGTGATTATGTATAAAGAAGCATCTTTAAAAGATAAAAGTTTTATGAAAAGTTTTCATAAACATTTTTTAATGTTAATAAGTACGTATGAGATACGTAGATCATTTCATCACATGATTCTAAGCTAAGATTCGAGTGTGGAACTTTGAGTTGTTTACACCAGTCTGAAAAAGGATTTATCACTCGATTCTTGACGACGAACATTGATGAGGGTTTGTGGTTGGATACTTGAGTTTTCTATCATAGTTGAGAGCTATGAATGGAAAACTAAATCTGTATAAAGCTCAAACCTCTCTCCCAAAAGGTAATGTCTCCACACCTTCAAAGCAAAAAATAACTGCAGCTAACTCCAAGTCATGGGTCGGGTATCTAACCTCATGCGGGTCTAAGCTGTCTAGAAGCATAAGCAATCACTTTTCCTTTCTACATTAACACTGCTTCTAATGCAATTCCACATGCATCTATATAAACTACCAAATCTTGATTCCCTTTCGGAACAACCAATACAGGTGCATGGGTCAATAAGTGTTTCAAGCTCTGGAATGCTTCGTCCCACTTATCGGTCCACACAAATTCACATCTTTTCGCGTTAGCTTAGTCATCGGCGCTGCTATTAGAAAAAAATCCTTAATGAATCTCCGATAATATCCTGCCAATCCAAGAAAACTTCTTATCTCAGTTACTGTTTCTGGTCTCTTCCAACTATCCACTGGTTCGATCTTAGTTGGATCTACCACCAATCCTTTTTCTGAAACTACATGACCAAGAAACTTCACCTCCTTCTTCTAGAAATGTCACTTCGAAAACTTCGCCTTTAGCTGATGTTCTCTCAAAGTCTCAAGAACCACTCTAAGATGAACTTCGTTCTCTTTCTCAGCTTTAGAGTATATCAAAATATCATATATGAACACCAACATGAATCTATCTAAGTGCTCTTTGAAAATTCGTTCAACAAGTCTACAAAGAATGTCGGCACATTAGTTAATCCGAACGGCATAACTAGCCATTCGTACAATCCATATCTGGTCCTAAACGTCGTCAGAGGTATACTATCTTCTGCTACTCTAAGTTGATGGAAACCTATAGCCAAATCCAACTGAGAGAATATCTTGGCTCCACTCAGCTGATCGAACAAATCATTAATTCTAGGCAATGGATATCGATTCTTTATCATCTTCTCATTCAGCTTACAATAATCGATACATAACCTTAATGATCCATCCGGCTTCTTAGCAAATACTACGGCTTCTCCTCAAGGTGAACTACTAGGTCTGATAAAGTTCTTCCCTTCCAAATCTACCAACTGCACCTTCAGCTCTCTCATCTCTGTAGGTGTCATCCTACGTGGCGGCCTACTCACCGGTTTTGCTCCAGGCACCAAATCTATTCGAAACTCAATGGTTCGTTTCGGTGGTAATCCTACTACCGGCTCGAAGACATCCGCGAATTCTCTAACTATGAAAACTTGATTCAACTCGTCTTCTAATTCCATAACTCCCAACAAAGCATTCACCTCACAGCTAGGGCTTTCTACGGTATATACAATCTGATTACTATAATCAGGGTGTCTAAGTGATATTTTCCTATCGTGGTAAAATATCCTGGGATTGTATTTACTTAACCAATCCATGCCCAATATAATTCAAAGCACTATAAAGTCAAATATATGCAAACGGCAAACAAAGGTGTAACCTAGCAAGTCAAACCCTAAGTGGTCACACTTCATCCCAAGTGTTGCATACCCTCCTATCAGATTTGCAATTCTTAAAGAAGTAACTAAATATGTGAGTTCTAGGTTAAGCTTGTCTACCAACATTGAGATATAAAAGAATGTGATGCGCCAGTATCAAACAAAACGCTAACAGACATACCATGGATCTGAAGCATACCTCCCAAAACTGCATTTCCTTTCTCCTGCACTGTTGGCTTCAAAGTAGTAGGCTCCAATGCATACACCTTGCCATTCCCATCCTTAACGGGCTCTTTGCATTAATTCTTATAGTGGCCAATCTGATCACAATTGAAGCACCTGATATTCTTCTTCCCGATCAGCCTGTCCAGTATGACACTCATTAGCAAAATGCCCCTTCTTGTCGCACTTAAAACATACCACTTCAGACTTCCCTTTCTTCGCTGCTCCACCTTTCTTAGCACCCTTCTTGTGAAAGAACTTCCTCTTCCAACCTTGCCCAACCTGGACCTCCTTCTTCTTCTCCAAACAAGCAAGCATCTCTTCATGTCTTAACACCATCTCCATGACCACATCACAAGGGTCTCTGATATGAGGTAATATAGTCATTGCCAACTCAAGCTTCAACCCTTTTATGAACTTCTCATTCTTCTTCATCACTGTATCAACAGTGGCATAACCATATCTAGGCAACTCTTTAAACCTGCTAGCATACTCCAAAATAAACATTTCTCCTTGCTCTAACTCAGCAAACTTTCGGATCAAAACAGACTGCGCCATCACCGATATGAACCTCTCCTGGAACCTCCTCTTAAACTCTGCCCATGTTATTGTCTCTTCATCTACACCAGCTGTTACACTATTCCACCAAAATATAGCCGCTCCTTGAAGCTGTCTAGAAGCAAGCCTCCTCTTCTCCCCATCATTGAACCTCAAGTCAGCAAAAATCCTTTCACAGTATAGCAACCAGTTCTCCACCTTGATAGCATCCTCGGTTCCAATAAATGGCTTCCATATAAGTCTAGCGTAATCTCCACTCAACTTAGCATAATCGTTGACAACTGGAGCTTCCTGAACTCCTACTTCTGCATTTCCTCCAACAACTCCAGCAGCAATCCCAGCTTGCATAATGTTCACGAAAAACTGATACATAGCTCCCATATCCACGTGTGGGACTCAGCTTAAGCCTGACCTTGAGTCCTTCTCGTATTGGATTGAGCATTTCCATTGGTGGTGGTTATGTCCCCTCCAAGGTTAACTCTGCCTCTTCTTGCATCCATATCTGTATTCAAGCCCTATGAGATACAGAAGAATAGCCTAAGAGAGATAGGAGAATATAGATATAGCAAATACAAGTACGTTACCATAGCGTTATCCCATACCCCGATCTTACTCTAATTCCTTAGGATTATGTTTTCAAAATCATTTTTAGTTTAAAGTTTTCCATAAACCTATGCTCTGATACCAAGTTGTAACATCCCATATCTAGAAGCCCAAAGCTAAACGCTACAGATGTTGCAGTCATCTATAGTATTAACTTCCGATCACAAAATACAGCTATGTTAATGGTATTCATAATATCAGAAGCACCTGAATATGAAACAAAATCATAGATTTCCAAAAACAACATTTTACTGATTATATTTCAAAACATATGTTTCACATTCAAATTACATAATCCCATAATCGTTTCCCAGGTTCATATAAATATAATTATTACATAAATAGAAGAGTGACATATGATGATGCCCCCTTGGTTGACCAGAGTACTATATAGACATACTGTCTTAAACACAACACAGCGGAATAAAACAATCACAACAACGGCTCCTAAATAGCTATCCGTCGGCCACCTACTCGTCTCCGAAAGCTTTATTTACCAACCTACTAAAACCTGTAAAACCTCAACCCTCGACCTACTCAAATCAATTTTGAGCACCCGAGAGTTTAACGGGAAAACATAAACTTCGAGTCAGACATAAAGCCCGGTGTGAATAATACTATACATCTCAGTTGTTTGATATTGAGTGAGACCACGCCGCTTAGCGGAACAGGTTTCCCCTCACTAATACCCTTTTAAAATATATCTTTTGCAAACCTTTATCCTGCAACCAAAACTGGTTAAAACTGTAAAGCATTTTATGTAAACTTACATATCAGGTAACAAATGGACTATCTGTCCGGACTCTATAGTTTTGTTTGGCTAACTACTAACCTTTGGCTGACTCGGGCCTACCAGACAATATAACAAATAATCTAACACCTTTTAAATACTCCTCTTTTGGACGGTTTGTCCTTAACTATCTGTTAAATACTCCTCTTCTGGACGGTCTGTCCCTTATCTATTAAATACTCCTCTTCTGGACGATCTGTCCCTAACTTAACATCTCCCAGGGTCACATGATCCTAATGGTTTTGCGGACTCACCGATAACCTATCTGTATACAAACATATATTCCCTTCTATGTGTAATCATAATTTTAGTCTTACCTGTGAAAAACACACTGGAATTTTGGATTAAATTAGCTGGGGCTAATAGCTAATGTATAGGGAGCGACCCTATACCAGTCTTATCTGGTATTCTGATATCTGAGTCATTTTACTTTGGGAAGCCTTCCCAAAAATTTCCCTTGAAACCTTTTCAAACTGATTTAAAACTTTAAATCTAACTCACACAAGGAAAATACATATATTTTATACTTTACTCAAAATCACCATGCCATGTTATATATATAAACTTTACTCAAACCTTAGTTGATGAAAACATTTAAACCTTTGAAAGTACCCCTTTCGAATCCATTGAAAGTACCCCTTTCTAAACCATTGAAAAAACTTCTTTCGAAACAAAGTAAAACCATTTATTTCACCTAGGCCGAAAGGCCAAAACCTTCCTTTTGAAACCATTCTCAAAACATTTCGAAACTCGTGAAAAACCTTTCCTATGAAGCTATAAAACCTTAGACATCTTATCTCAAAACACTTTAAAACTACCTTTCGAAACTATTGGAAAAACCTTCCTTTTAGCCCTTTCGAAATAGTTAGAAAAATACCCTTTCGAACCTTTCGAAACCATTAAGGAACCACCCCTTAGAAACCTTTCTTTAAAAACCTTAATGAACAACAACCTATCGAAAGCACTTAGGTTCAATTTAAAACATGTGGTAAAACTCCTTCGAAACCATTTGGGTTATACTTCAACAGAGCAAAAGGGTCATTAAAACCATTTAAGTCGAAAGCCTATCTTTCGAAAGCATTCCTAAGCAAAGAAGTGATGGTGTCAAAACCACCCTTTCGAAAGCATTGGAGAAGTAGCCAAGTTTAGAAACAAAGTATACCTTCTGAAACCGTTGACTTCGAAAGGTAGGAAAAGTGGCGGCTAAAGGGCTTCGACCTTGTCAAAAGTATATATTCAAAAACAAAGGCGCAACCTCCTTAAAACCATTTCTTTAAACCATTTGACCCGGTCGGAAGCCAACCAAGTCGAAAGCAATATAGTCGAAAGCAAAGCAGGTGCATTTTCAATTTAAAACAAAGCAGCGCTTCGACCCCTTCGGAACCCCTGGTTTCGACCTCATACCTTCCGCCTTCTTTCCTATTCACTGTGCATCAAACCTTTGATGCCATGCGCATTTGTTTCATTAGCTATGGAGGTGGAGGAACTAAGTCAAAAGCCATCTAAGTCGGAAGTAGGGTGTCGAAAGTGGCGAAACATGCTATTTGCATTAAAAATTGATTTTTAACCTTTTTAAGTAATCTTTTTAACTAACCTGCCTTGTTTGCCTAAGTCTTATTGGTTGCAAATTATCTTTTCTAAAAGCATTGCCAAAATGTCAGGAATAAACACTTTAATTTATTTACAAAATACCCCTTCTTCTTTTATAAATATATAAAACATTTAAGTCCCATACATTAAATAATTTTATATATTCAACAAAACACTTAGGAAAATTCTACAAAAATTCCAGAAAATCCTTTTTAATATGTTTTCTAACATATATAAATTTCAGACATTGATTATTTATAATATAACCGTAAATTATTTATAACCCAATAAATCATTTTCTTCACTAGAAAATTAATATAAAATCCACATTAATTCAGAAAATTATGAAAATTGAAACCCATCTCTAAAATATCATCTCTGATCTATATCTAAAATCGTAAGGTATTTGGATGTCATTAAATAGGGTTTTCACATCAAAACATATCATAAAATCCATATAAACAAGCATAAATCATCAACAAGCATATATATGAACTTTTAATCATTCAAAACATGGCATAATCATGCAAACAAGTTTAGATTTTCCTTAAAACCAAAAACCATAAGAAAATGAGATGCAATAATTATTCACCTTTGCTTTTTAATTTTGGATGTGAGATTTGATCTTGATTAAGTGATTTGATTCTTTTCTTAAATCCTAGCTTTTATCTTCTTTCTCTTGCTTGCTAATGGTGGCCGGCCTTAGAAATGTTTTTGCTTGAGAAAATATGAAATGAACATGTGTTTTGATTTCCTAAGGGTTTTGGGTATAAGAATATCCCCTATTTTGCCCTTACCTTATTTTATTTTATGTTATCATGTTTTGATTTACTCATTAACATGGCACGACTACCCTTATTTAATCACAAATCTTAATCCATTAATCAACTTACATTATTTTAATTTATTTAGCTAATTAAAAATCCTAAATAATGTTACTAAAAATATGAGGTGTTACACACTTCGAATCAACTTAAGCGTTCGAATTGAAGACATCTTAAAGATGATGGATTTGAAGACGGAGCTCTTTGGAGTGCAAGGGCTACTTGCTACTAATCCTCAGGGTGATTCCAAAAGGGAATATGATTTAGTGCTATATGGTTCGCGACCATTAGGAGCAGTCATTCCTCAATCTAGAATCGATATTTATGGATTTGGTATGCGTACGCATGGAAAGTGTAGGGCCATGGGCTGATGCACATGTTTTGTAGTCTTGGTGCCTAGGGAATGATGTAATATGGCTTGTCATGTTCAAGGGGCAAGCCGACTAATTAACAGAAGGTCCATGTGAGGCCCTTGGTACATTTGTCTAGAGGTGTACTATAGCAGACAGTACCGCAGTAACCTTGTCATTGAAGGAAATTCAATCTCCACTACATGCCCTACAGTTTTAGTTATAGAACCTTGTACCATTGAATATAATTATGGATAATCATTCCAGATATTTTATATATTTATTTTCAACCCCTAGACATTACTATAATATCACAGGAATTTCTAATAAAAATGGTTTGGTTATCATAAGGTAAAAACCCGTCCATGTTTATGTGCGACGTAGTCTTACGATATACCTTTTATTTTGATAAGGTTTTTCTAAATATTAATAATCCATTTGATTTTGTTTCTCATGCTGGTTTTACTAGACTAATTCGGATGTTATTTTTCTTATAATGCTTAGGTCAGCCCGAGCATATTTTCCAGATTTGGCTGGACATTTTAGAGCTTCGGTAGATGAGTTGGATCCCCTAAGCCGTATTTCCATATTTTATATTCTGCCATTTTTTCTTGTCTATATTTATCAGCAATTGTAAGGACATGCTGTTATAACTATCCAGGTTGATGATAGGTTAGTTGCTCTGATTTTATGCATGTATATTAAAGTTTTGTTCTAATTGGTAAAGACTTATGTTATATTATATATTACTTGTCGCATCACGAGATCCTGTTCTGTCATTTCTTTCTTTCACTCCAACAATCTGTCTTTTCGGCACTTGGATGTTCGCCACGTGAATACCATGGATGTATTAGTGTCAACTTCTGAGGATCGAAAAGGCAGGTTGTTACAATATTAAACATGGCCATTAACCTATAGTCTATAATAAAATAAACAAGAGCATTAATGATATCATATATCTTAATAAATAAATTTCCATTCATAATTTATTTGAGAAAGCCCAAAATTTGATTAGGATCTCTTTCTCCTTCATTGCATGAATCTCGCCCTGCTCAAAACTTCACAAATCGACTTAATATTAGTACCTCCATATAGTTCTCTTTGTTCTAATCTCCTTAGCCCCAAAATTTGTAAAATTTGATAAAGAAATGCTTTTTAATTTATAACCAAGGTTTAGGTTAATGGTTTGCTTATTTAGGAAGAAGAACAGAATTAGAGATTAACTGTATGCTCTTTTCTTCTACATTAGGAATTTATTTTATGCCCAATTTGATACTAGTGGACCTTATGACCCAACTTACTCCAATTTAAATCAGTACTTGCATTCAATTATATCTCTTATCCAATATCCCTAGAAAATAATGGATAATCAATTTATTAGTTTAAAGTTATAACTTTGTGATTGAGATTTAGAAAACTATGTAAAATGGAATATATGCTTCTAACATAAGTTGTCTATATGTTAGTTTACTATCTACAGTGCTTTGTATCTAGATGGTTGATCAATTGTGAATTACATATGAGGACATTATTACGAGTAGTGAAATCTTATAAGCTACTCAAGTTGGTCTACGTATAATGTCACATTATAATGGTTAAAGTGGAATATGTTGCAAGTGGAATTCTGAATAGTTATAGTTGCACACATCGAGCAAAACACCTATCATGAATATTGGTTAAGAATTTATGATGATAAAGATAAGGTGCACATTTGAAAATGTTATATGTTGTCTACAGTAGAGAATGGTATATGTGATTTACTCTGGTTGGGAAGTATACCAAATATTATATTACTGACATTTGTTCAGGATTATGTAGGACAAAATCTCATTCTTCTATTACAAGGCAAGTTAAGTATATATATATATAATTATTGTTATGATAATGTTGCCATAATATGAAAATGCTTTGTTTTATTTACCACCTATTGGTTACTTATATGCCCTCGCTTGTTCATATAATCGGTACCCTTTTTATATTATATGGACTAGAGAAAGTAAATATGATGAGATGGATTTCTATGTGATTAGAAGTGCACTAAAAGATATTGTGACGTCCATTCGATATGAGGTCGTTTCGATGGTAAAATTATAGTGAATACTTGAGATGCTAATATCCACTATATCTCACTAATTTGTAGTCGCCTAAATCTATGGAAAATTATCCATGTTGCTACTACTTAAACAATCTACTACTTGGTTTTGTCCTAGGATTATGAATTTGCACATTAATTGAATAATTATTACGGAAACATATGAATTGTAAATTGAGTGTTATTTGGGGTAGCATGGAGACTATGTGAGGACGTCCACAATATCTTAGTATTTTTCCCTTATTCGTTTACTTAGCCTCTAACATGGATTTCTAATAAATAAATGTGCTTTTTTTTATAGATTATGGGAAAAATATGATTTTTGGAAATTTAAGAAATATGTTTTGGAAATCTTTGGAAAATGAGTTTCGAAGATAACAAAACTAATATAATTATGAAAACCTATAACTGAATTGATGTGAACATTAGAGACTATACATGAGTGATAGGCATTATACATTGAGTGGGTAGATTAGTGCATTGTTAAAAAAAGGCGACAATGGCACTTCATAACCCTCTTTATCATTTTAAAGGTTTATATCGATGTCGACAACGTTGTATGACTTCCAAACTAGGTTCAAAACCATGCCACATTTCATCTCTTTGTATGTTTTCCAAACTAAGGCAATGATGCTGCTTTTAATGATTTCGAATATATATGACTTCAACTTTATATAAAGGCAACATAATAGCTGAAGTGATTTAAGTATGAAGGTCTTATAACATCATCGAAGGTCTTAGGTGTCGGTGCGTATCAAGGTCGAAGACCTTATGTCTTCGTGCCGATGCTACTTGACCACGACATCGTGCATATCATTTTGATGTCGAAGAGGCTTGTTTTCGAAGCTAAATAAAACTATTTCAAAGAGGCAAGGAGGCCTATGTTTTAAAAGAAGGTCGAAGACCCTATATCTCTTCGATAGTGAGCCATAAAATCATATAAAGGTTTTTAAGTTTTTGATTTAGACCCATATGAAGGTCGAAGTGGTTAATGCCGTATGTATTAAACCTTGTTTTATAAAAAGGGCGGAGAGCCTAAGTTCTTATGTCGACGTCATCAATGACTTCGACGTTAATGGTTTTAAACCACTTAAAGGGCTATATGTTTCTTTGATTCTAATATGATTTAAAGGGACTAATCATACATCAATATAAAAGTGATTTTAAGGATTTAAGTATGAAATAGCCCATGTTTGAGTTAAGATTTCCAAAGATAAAATTACTTAAGATTAAGTAATATTGAACATATTGAATGATAGTTGTTCATGTGATTATTTGATCATTTATTATGCATAATTTATTATTGACATACTCATATCATTTATGACCCATAACTGCATTTTGGGGTGTTAAGGGCAGAATAACCAGCTAGGTTGTCCTAGTAGTGAGTATAATCAGACTAACTCCTGAGTGAGTACAGTTGCATACAGGAGAACAAGGAAATCAAATTTGTGCTAGGATGCCTTGGATTGATCAAAGGAAGTTATAAAATCAAATAATAGGTAGAATGTGGGATTGGTGTAGGGTTGCGCCCTATGCTTTAATCGTTAGCCGCCGGTTGGTAAAGGTCCGCGATTCCAGTGCATAGGGCTTAATAAGATGAAAAGATGGTTACGCACCGAAAGAAACTCGTAGCTTTATATGCTCACATATGATAAAAAGGATAACTCCTAACCATATTTGAAGATCCTTGATGGTGTAGGCCTCCTAACCATAGCTAGAGCATAGGTGTAGACTCCTAACCTTATCTGGAGTGTTGAATGTTTCTCTTAACCGAATTTGGAGATAATTAGGAATGGGTGTCCTCTTAACCGTATCTGGAGACCTAAGAAAATATGCTTGAATTAAAGTAGAACAAATCATCCCGATACCTCCTAACCGTATTTGGAGATAGGTTATTAGTTGCCTATGAAAACTATTAGGTTTATAGTAAGCCTGGGAAAATAATGGGATGAGACCATGAGTCTGGGAAAATGATTGGGGGTAAACCTTGGGAATGAGAAACCCTAGATTGATAGAGTAGTCTGCATTACCCATATCATATATGTCCATATGTTTACATCATATCATTTGTTAACCCTTGTGGATGCAGGGCACGGTATATGGTTTTGTAATTGATTAAAGATACTAGTGAGGGAAAACCCCATTCTACCATATGGCGTGGTCTCATTAGATATCTATTTGGTTTAAGATGGTAGTTTGTTTATTCATACCAGACTTTTTGTCTGACCCGAAGTTTTTGTTTTCTCCCTTAAATTCTCGGGTGCTTAAAATTAATTTGAGTAGGTTGAGAGTAAAGGTTTTTCAGGTTTCCTATTAGACGAATAAACTTCCGGAGACGTGCATGAGGCAATCTTGCTATTTAGGTGGATCTATCTTTTATTTATGCTGTGTTATTTTGGATGTAAAGGCAAAGTTGTATAATTGTCTTCTGTTTGACTCTGACTAACCTAGGGGCATCATCATATGTCGCTCTTGGAGTATTTTGTAATAAAAATAATTTCTCTGAACGTGGGTTTGCGTATAGGATTATGCAATGAATATGAAAGAATATTTCATGAAATAAAATGTGAAAGTTTAATGTAAAACCGTGTTTTAAAAAATTTCATATTCATGTGTTTCTGGTATTACCAATATGATTAACATAGTCGCATTTTGTTATCGAAAAATAATAACTATGGATGAATGTAGCATCCATAGCAGTTAGTTTCAGGCCTCGGGATGGGGGATGTTACAAGTTGGTATCAAAGCATAGGTTTATGATAAAACCTAACAGAAAAAAAATTGAATATAATCCTAATGAATCAGAGAATAAGATTGGGGTTATGGGATAATGCTATAGTAATGAATTTGTATTTTTTATATATAAGCATGTATTCTCCCCCCTCTCTTATATCGTTCTTCTATATCTTACTAAGGCTCGTATGCAGATTTATGAGAAAAAAGATATGAAAGCAGAAAACAAAAGAGTGAATCTGGATAAAGGAAGCACCACAACCAATGGAAATGCGCGACCCAATACTGGAAGGAATCTGGGTCGATAAGCAAATGCTAATCCAGATGCAAATGCCGATGTAGGTGCTGGAACCCCACTAGTGGATATGGGGACTATGTATCAGTTCTTTGTTAACATGATGCAAGCTGGAGCATCTGCAGGAGTTGCTGCTAATGCGGGAGGAGCTAATCCCATAGCGCCTGTTGGAAATAATTATGCGAAGTTAAGTAGAGACTACACTAGTCTGGATGGAAAGCCTTTTATGGGACAGTTTGGATCAAAAGCCTTTTATAGGAATTGAGGATGCGATTAAAGTAGAAAATTGGTTGTTACACTGTGAGAAGACCTTTGTTGATTTTGGTCTTACGGATGAACAGAAAAGGAGGTTGACATCGAGGTAGTGGCAGAGAGCTACTTTGTATTGGTGGAATGGAGTAACAGTGGGTGTGCCAGAAGAAGAACTGACTTGGGAAGATTTTAGAAGGAGATTCGAGGAAAGATTTTTATCTGAGGTGGCCAAGTCAGCCTTGTTCAGGAAGTTTGATGAGCAAAAACAAGGAGATATGACAGTGATTGAGTTTGCTACTAAGTTTGACGAGTTGTCTAGGTACGGGCATGCCATTATTGATACAGTTATTAAGAGGAACGAGAAGTTTATTCGGGGATTGAAGTCATAGATTGCTAGGGCAACCATGCCACATCTTAGGGATCCTTGTAATGAATTAGTGGAGATAGCAATTAGAAATGAAGAAACGCTTTCTACCTATGGGAAAGAGAAGTCGGAAGGAACCCAAAGTCCTCAGAATAAGAAGAGGAAGTTTTTTAAGAAGAAAGGAGCTCAAAAAGGTGGAGCTGCCAAGAAGAAGAAGTCTTAGATAGTTTGTTATAACTGCAACAAGAATGGGCTTGCGAGGAAGAAGAACGTGACCTGCTATAATTGCAATCAGGTTAGGCACTTCAAGAATGAATGTCTAGAGCCAGTTAAAGCGGAAAAGGGAAAGGTGTTTGCTTTGGAACCTTCATCCTCTAAACCAACTACTGCTGAGAAAGGAAAGTCTATGATGGAAGGTATGCTTTTGATTCATAGCATACCGGTTAGAGTATTATTTAATACAAGAGCACGACATTCTTTTATAACTCGGTGTTTGGTAGATAAGTTAACTTTAGAACCATTATACCATATTACTTCCTTTAGCGTAGCTAATCCGATAGGAGGTTATGCAACTCTTGGAATGAGATGTGACCATCTAGAGTTTGAGTTGTTAGGTCATGTTTTTGCCTATAGTTTGTTTGTATTTGACTTTGCGGGCTTTGGGATTATTCTGGGTATGGATTGGTTAAGCAGATATGATGCTAGGGTATTTTGTCAGGATAGGAAAATATCATTGAGACACCCTATTAGTAGTGACCGAATAATATACTTAGTCAAGAATTCGAGTTAAGGAATTAGTGCATTGTTGGGTTCCATAGAAGTGGAAGATGAATAAAATCGGGTTTTAGTTGTAAGAGAATTTGTAGATGTTTTTAAGCCAATGTCAGGACTACTGTCGAAACAAGCTGTTGAGTTTTGCATAGATCTTGTACCTGGAGCTAAACCCGTGAGTAGACCACCTAACAGGATGACACCTATCGAAATGAAGGAGTTAAAGGTGTAGCTAGTGGACTTAGAAGGAAAAAAAATTTCTAGACCAAGCAGTTCGCCTTGGGGAGCAACCGCAATGTTCGTAAAGAAAACAGACGGGTCGTTGAGGTTATGTATCGACTATCGTAAGTTGAACGAAAGGACAATAAGAATAAGTATCATTTGCTGAGAATTGATGATTTATTTGATCAGTTGAGTAGAGCCAAAGTATTTTTACAATTGGATCTGGCAATAGGGTTTCATCAATTGAGAGTGGCGGAGGACAATATTCCGTTAACGGCGTTTCGAACAAGTGGTTAGGGATGCCATTCTGATTGATCTATGCACCTGTTTTGTTTGTGGACTTGATGAACCGGATATTCTCAGAGCACTTGGTAGGTTCATGTTTGTATCCATCGATGATATTTTGTTACACTCCAAGGATGAGGGAGATCATGAGATTCATCTTCGAATAGTGCTTTAGACACTGAGGCAGCATTAATTAAAAGCTAAATTTTTGAACTGTCACTTTTGGAAGAGAGAAGTAAAGTTTCTTGGCCATGTAGTCTCAGGAGAAGGGTTATCAGTTGATCCAACTAAGATAGAAGCAGTAAATAGTTGGAAGAGATTCGAGTCGGCGACCGAGATAAGAGTTTTCTTGGATTAGCTGGCTATTAGCGGAGATTTATCAAGGATTTCTCGTGGATGGCAACGCCTTTGACTAAGCTAACCAAAAAGGACGTGAAGTTTCTTTGGTCTGATAAATGTGAGGAAGCATTCCTTGATTTGAAGCATTTGTTGACCAACGCGCTCATGTTGGTAGTTCCAAATGAAAATCAGGATTTGGTGGTGTATACAGATGCGTGTGGAACTGGATTAGGAGCTATGTTAATGCAGAGGTGTAAAGTTATTGCCTACGCTTCTCGACAGCTTAGGCCACATGAAGTTAGATATCCGACTCATGATTTGGAGTTGGCAGCGGTGATTTTCGCATTGAAAGTGTGGAGATGCTACCTCTTAGAAGAACGATTCGACTTGTATACGACACATAGGTTTTTGAGGTATTTATTCTCTCAGAAAGAGTTGAACATGAGACAACAGAAGGGGCTGGAGTTTTTAGCAGTTTATGATTTTGGTATTGTGTATACACCGCGAAAAGGAAATAAAGTTGCAGATGCACTTAGCAGGAAACATCAGAATGTGGTGTTAGCTATGTTAGCAGAGTGGAAGGATCTAGAGGCATTGACTACTTATAGCATGCAGTTAAGATCGACTGCTAGTTCCATTCATAGTACTAACATGTTATCTTATTTAGAAGTTCGACCAGTGTTGATTGAAAGAATTGCTTCTAAACAAAGAGATGATCAAGTATTAGCTGAAAGGATTAGAAGGTTGGAAAATGGAAGTGGGATCGATGATCTGGAGTATTTTAATCTCGACCAGAGAGGATGGTTAAGAAAGAAGGAGCAATTGTGTGTTCCAGATGTCGGTAACCTTAGGAAGGAAATTCTTAGAGAATGTCATCAATTGAAGATTACTATCCACCCTGGAGGAACTAAGATATATTAGGATATAAAGAGAAGTTTCTTCTGGAAATGTACGTAAAGGGATGTAGGCTTATGGGTAAGAAAGTGTTCGAATTGCCAGTAAATGAAAGCCAAGCATCAGAAGCCAAGTGGATTGCTTCAACCTTTAGATATACCAGTTTGGAAATCGGATTCGATATCCATGGACTTTATTGATAGGTTGGTAAGGTCGAACAGGGGAAATGAAAGTATATGGCTTGTAGTGGACAGATTGACCAAGAGCTCCCATTTCATTCCAGTTAAGCCAATCAGGACGGCACTTATTTTTGCTAAGTTATTCATAAAGAATATTGTTAGACTGCATTGAATTCCTAGTGGTATAGTTAGTGACAAAGATGCATTGTTCATTAGTAAATTTTGGAAGAGTCTACGGGAAGTGTTAGGTACCAACTTATGATGAGCACCGCTTATCACCCACAAACAGATGGATGGACAGAGAGAGTCAATAAGGTACTTGAGGATTTATCAAGAGCTTGCGTACAAGATTTTGGTGGGTCATGGGAAGACCACTTGCACTTAGTTAATTTTTCTTATAATTACAGCTATTAGGCTAGTATAGGAATGGCGCCTTTTGAAGCTTTGTATTGAAGGCCGTGCAAATCACCAGTATGTTGGTTAGAAACCAGACATAGATTGGTCTTAGGTCCATATATGGTAAGAGAAGCCATAGAGAAGATTGAGTTAATTTGGGCTAGGATGAGAGAACCTTAGTCTAGGAAAAACAGTTATGCAGATAAGAGGGTAAGGATCTTGAGTTCCCGGTTGAAGATCGTGTTTTTATTAAAGTATCACCATTGAAGGGTATGGTATGGTTCTGAAAGTCGGAGAAATTAGCACCAAGATATGTTGGACCTTTTCCTATTCTAGAAAGGATTAGAAAACATGCATATCGAATAGAGTTACCGAGTAGTATGGCTAGTGTCCATAATATTTTTCATATTTCTCATCTAAGGAGGTATATGAGTGATCCAGAGACTACTATTACTCCAAATGCAATGGAAGATTTAGTAGTAGGACCGAATCTAACTTTTGCGGGGCAACCAATCTGGGTTGTAGCGAGAGATGAGAATAAGTTAAGGAACAATACAGTCAGATTAGTAAAAGTCCAGTGAGTGACAATGAGAAAGACTGTACTTGGAAGACAAAGGACAGCATTAGAGATACATATCCTGAGCTATTATGATGGTATGTTGTATGCAGACTTTATAGCTGGTAGGGTATACTAGCACTGTTTACATGGTTGATATGTTTTTTTGTGTTCCTTACTGAATTTCAAGGGCGAAATTCTTTAGGAGGGAGCTTGTAACAACCCTAGTTTTTAATTAACATTATTCACGAGACTTAATTATATAAATTAAATAGAATAATGTAATGTGTAGTGAGATAAGGGACTTGAGATTTGATAATCACTAAGGTCGTGCCTTAACTAAATAAATTTATAAGATTATTTTAGAACTTAAAACATAAAGGAATATATGGGAAGGGTAAAATTGGAATATGTAGACTTTTATCTCTTAATCCCTTATTCCCATATCATTTACGTTTTTCACAATCAAAAACAATCTAAGGGAGAAAACAAGGTCCGCCATAAGCTAGAAGGAAAAGAAGAAGAAAATCTAGGAAACCAAGTACAAGCTAGAGGAAATCAAATCTATACACCCAAGTCTCAATTCTCATTATCTAATCGAGGTGAATAATAATAAACCATATCATTTTTATGCATATCTAGTTTCAACTCTTGGTTGGCTGATTCGTTTGTGATGATATGACATGCCATGTTGATTTTATCCTTGTTTGGATTAAATGGTGATGTATGGAAATTATATGAAATGGTTTAAATGGGTTTCAAGAGTAAAACCTAAGATTTTTGTCTTCAAATGATTTGATTTTTTGATATGTTATGTAGAACATTATTTTGGAGATAGGTTTTTAATTTCATAATTTTTCGAATTATAGAAATTATTTTATGAATTTTCTAAAAAGGAAATGGCTTAATTTCAGGTTTTAATTATTTAAAAATAATTGAATATGGTTTTTGGGCTCCGAAATTTTTATATAATAAAGAGAAAGGCATTCTCTTGGGATTTTGCAATTTCGAATTATAGTAAATTTATTATGCTTGAAGAGCATTTAAAGATTAATTAATTATGAATATTAATTTATTATTTTGAATTATGTTTTGGATCTAGGAAATGGATGAGGCAGTGATTTCTCAAAAGAATATGTTAAAGGATGTTTTTAACCAATGAAAATTTGATAAGAATCAAAGTTAGGTAAAAAGAAATTCCTTTTATTAGAAATAAATCGGTTTTCAAGGTAATTACGTTAATGCCACATCGCCTTACCATCATCTCACCTCGACAAGGCCACTTTGCATGAATGTCGACGTCGTCAAAAGGATGCATATGATAATTACTTCGGTAATTATGCAATGGTTCCAGGTAGACTGAAGTCGACCTCGTCAATAATATTTAAATAATGGACGACAAAGGCACTTAATAACCCTCTTTATTGTTTTGAAGGTTTATATCGATGTCGCATGACTTCGAAACTATGTTCAAAACCATGTCGCATTTCATCTCTTCATATGTTTTCCAAATTAAGGCAATGACGCCGCTTTTAATGATTTGGAATATATACGACTTCGACTCTGTACAAAGACGGCATAATAGCCGAAGTGATTTAAGTATAAAGGTTTTATAGCATCGTTAAAGGTCATAGGTGTCAATGCATATATAGGCAAAGACTTTATGTCTTCATGCCAATGCCACTTGACCACGACATCGTGCTTATCCTTTTAATGCTGAAGAGGCTTGTTTTCGAAGCTAAGTAAAACTATTTTAAAGAGGCGAGGAGGCCTATGTTTTAAAAGAAGGTCGAAGACCCTATAACTCTTCGATAGTGAGCCATAAAATCGTATGAAGGTTTTAAGTTTTTGATTTAGACCCAAATGAAGGTCGAAGTAGTTAATGCCACATGTATTAAACCCTGTTTTATAAAAAGGGCGGAGAGCCTAAGTTTTTATGTCGACGTCATCAATGACTTTGATGCTAATGGTTTTAAGGGCTATATGTTTCCTTGCTTCTAATATGATTTAAAGGGATTAATCATATATCATTATGAAAGTGATTTTAAGGATATTAAGTATGAAATAGCCCAAGTTTGAGTTAATGATTTCCAAAGATAAAATTACTTAAGATTAAGTAATATTGAACCTATTGAATGATAGATGTTCTTGTGATTATTTGATTTTGTTATTATGCATAATTTGTTGTTGACATACTCCTATCATTTATGATCCATAGCTGCATTTTGAGGTGTTAAGGGCAGACTAACTTGCTAGGTTGTCCCAATAGTGAGTATGATCAGGCTTACTCCTGAGCGAGTAGAATTGCATCCAGGTGATCAAGAGATCAAATTTGTGTTAGGATGCCTTGGACTGATCAAAGGAAGTTATAAAACCAGATAATATGTAGAATGTGGGACTGGTGTAGAGTCGCGCCCTATGCTTCAACCATTAGCCCACGGTTGGTAAAGGTCCACGATTCCAATATGTAAGGCTTAATAAAATGAAAAGATGGCTACGCATCGAAAGGAACTCGTAGGTTTATATGCTTACATATGATAAAAAGGACAACTCCTAACCGTATTTGAAAATCCTTGATGATGGAAGCCTCCTAACCATACCTGGAGCATATTTGTAGACTTCTAGCCGTATTTGGAGAGTTGAATGTTTCTCTTAACTGAATCTGGAGATAATTAGGAATGAGTGTCCTCCTAATCGTATCTAGAGACCTTAGAAAATCTGGTTGAATTGAAGTAGGACAGACCATCCCAATACCTCCTAGCCATATTTGGAGATAGGTTATTAGTTGGCCTATGAAAACTATTAGGTTTATAGTAACCCTGGAAAAATTATGGGATGAGACCATGAGTCTGGGAAAATGATTGAGGGTAAACCTTGGGAATGAGAAATCCTAGATTGACAGAGTAGTATGCATTACCCATATCATACATGTGCATATGTTTACATCATATCATTTGTTAACCCTTGTGGATGCAAGAGCACAGTATATGGTTTTGTATTTGATTAAATATACTAGTGAAGGGAAACCCGTTTCGCTCAGCGGCATGGTCTCACTAGATATCTATTTGGTTTGAGATGGTAGGTTATTATTCACACTAGACTTTTTGCCTGGCCCGAAGTTTTTGTTTCCCACATAAACTCTCGAGTGCTCAAAATTAATTTGAGTGGGTTGAGTGTAAGGGTTTTTCGGGTTTCCTAGTAGAGGAATAAGCTTCCGAAGACATGCAGGAGGCAATCTAGCTATTTAGGTGGATCTATCTTTTATTTTGGCTATGTTATTTTGGATGTAAAGGCAATGTTGTATAATTTCCTAGTATTTGACTCTGATTAACTAAGAGGGCATCTTCATATGTCGCTCTTGGAGTATTTTTGTAATAATTATAATTTTTGTGAATGTGGGTTTGCGTATGGGATAATGTAATAAATATAAAGAATATTTTATGAAATGAAATGTGAAAGTTTAATGTTAAACTGCGTTTTTATTTTTTTCATATTCATGTGTTTTTTGTATTATCAATATGATTAACATAGCCGCATTTTATCATCGGAAATTAGTAAATATGGACGACTGCAGCATCCGTAATAATTAGTTTCATACCTCAGAATAAGGGATGTTACATATAACATGCCCGTGTATAGATGTTGAGATTTACATCGCAACGGACATGTTAGCTCATCCAATACATAAATATATTGCCCGAGTGTATGTACATATATACTTTTATTTACATATATAAAATATTTTAAATATACATATACATATATATGTATATGTACAAACTATTTTTTTTTACAAAAATATAAATGTATATATATACTTATAAACATAATTACGAAATATTAACATATGAATGTATATACACACACACACAATTATATGAATATGTTTAAATCAATTATACACACATTAAATAAAATAAATAAATAAAAAATTATTATTTATAAAACCGAGAACAGTACTTACGTATGTAAATAAAATAATTTTTTAAATATATTATATTATATTAATTAATTAATTATAACTACGAGTATGGTGGCACGTCCGTTGGACGTGTGAAAAGAAGGAAGTGAGCAAATTTTCTCTTTGCTACAATTATGGTATTGTGAGAGATTACTGTAAAGTTTTCGTTAATTGTGGGAAAAAATAGGGAAACGATATGGCAACCAAACAAAAATAAGGTGGTGTAAGAAAGACAATGGATAAAACTGATGATGATAAGCCCGATTAAGTTACATCAAACTTTGAATTATCTATGATATTTTAGGTTTAGTTAGTAAGAAATTAATCAAGGCATATTAGTTGTAACATAAAGAATTACTAAAATTGTCCTTCAGATAAAGAAAACACATGCTTAAGCAATTTATTACTTAAATTTTATATTTAGAAGAGGGATGTCAAAACCTAAGTACAGTAAATAGGATAACAAAAAGTATATCAAACCCGGTCTACTTGCTACATCTCCATAAAGAATTGTGCACAGTATAGTTATAGTATTATCACATGGATGACAACAACACTAAAGCACTAGATAAATTAGCTTTTTATTCAGACTATAACACTTCAAATGCAATTGATATACAAAATTTCATCTCCTTTCAAATTCAAAAGCCATCGCAGTCTCTATTTATCTTTATCATTTGTGAATATCCTGAAGCATCATTAGTGATAGCTACCCAATCACACCAACTCTCTCTTACAAATTTTGAAGAAGGCCCACTATGCACCGTTGATCCAAACTCTTGATGCATTGATATCTGTAATACATGTAGAACTTTGGATGCTCATTATCAAGTACAGAGCTGAATAGCATAGAGGAAGAAGGATATTAATTGCTTAGAAAAGGAAGTAAATATATTATTAGAGTACTTATAATATGAAAATGTTTAGAATGATTCTAGGAAGTAGTTGTATAATTGTTATGCATAGTTGGTTTTCAAAGGGTAAAGTTGTGTGAGAGAACTGATCAAAGTATATATAGTGTGTTAGTAAAATTTGAATTTACAGTTGCAATAATGATTGAACAGAGTTTACAGTTATGTATGGGTCATTGGCATGGGGTGCTCTGTGCCACTTATAGCATGAAAAAGGAATGTTAGTGTGGAGCCTGCACAAACAGAACTGAAACAACTTGTTGTGGAGCCTGCACAAACAAAACTAAAGCAAGAACTGGGGTATGCAAAGTATGAGCCACAGGGAGTTTGAGCCGAAGCATGCAAATTTATATTATACGTGAGTTTGAGCTGAAGTATGCAAAGTATATTTTGGAGAACTTGTATCTCTTCTAAGGAAACAAATCTCTTTGATTTATCCTATTAATTCGGTGATTACAAACTATTGAATATGGATCACACAAATGGTGTCATATATAGTTGCATTAAATAAAAAAATCCATGCCATAAGTATACTTAATATATGTTGATATATTTTCTATATGTGCACCCTTGGATTAATTATTCTTTGAGATGGAAAACGATTGCATCACTTGAAGTCTATGGTTATTTATCTGATAATTATGTGCTAGAAGAGTAACATTTGGCAGTAAGAATTACTATGTTCAGATTATGGTAATTGAAGGAAATAAAAAAATATTAAAACAAAACATATAAAATAAGTTACCTGGTGACTGTTGTCCATTCGTTTGTGCCAGCATACTTAGAATGGCTCTCTGTCTTGCTTTCAATCGAATAAGAATTTTAGTATCCAAATGAGTAGGATGAATGATAAAAATAGAAGAAATCGCTCTAGTATTAGCAAAAGTGAATATAAACGACCTTAATAATACACACACACACAGTGTAATAAATATACACTTTTTCTTCATCTTTAGTTTTTACTATGTAATAAATATAAATAGTGTAATAATTACACTCCTTTGTTGTTGTATTTGTAAATATATAAGTAAAATTTATGTTGTTGTAGTTGACTTTCAAATCTACATTGTTTGTATTTGTAAATATATGATCAAAAATTTAGGTAGATCAAACTGAAAGTTGTTAACACCTACAAAATTAGATATGTAAACACCTACAAAATTAGATATAAATAGCATTAAATGTTCATAACTGAAAATATCTTTCAGTGATTAAAAGTAATCAAATCAACCTTACATTCTTAATGGTGCTAATACACCACTTAAAAAAATTAATAGGTTAAGGCAATTATTAAAACAAAAATACATCATAACTATATGGTTTGTGATCATACATATTTTATTAAAACAAAAATACTCATTTTAATGACTGAAACAACCACTTCAAACATTTCGAAATCTATTTATTAACAAACAGATGTTTTAATAGAACATATAAGTAATCATATTTGGAATATGCCCAATGGTTCTAGAACAATGCTAAAATGATAATTTAGTGGCTTAAAGAGTTATGAGTTGCTGAGACAACGATGAAAAAAAGTGGCACAACTCTTTTGTTTTTTATAAGCAATGTAGGTAAAAATTCTCGGCAGTTTAAAGAAAAGATCAAACGATGATTTCTAATGAAACTAATGCAATTAAAGTACAAAAACTTTGTTACAATACAACACTAACATGCCCTAAGTCTTAACTACAACTGATATAATACGATTTGAATTCGACAATAAGAAATGTGAATTTATTCATTTTATTCAGGATGACATAACCCTTTTCTAAATAGCTAATTCCATAGCAATATAATAATTATCATACCTAGCACATGGATTATCTACTTTGCACGTCTTAATCTGCACATATAAACGATCCTCTCAATAGTGCAGCTTATTAACACATCGATTCGATTAGATTCCATCCATTGCATCTCACTTAAGGATGGTACTCTCTTTCCATTTCTTCCTACCCTTGATCTCCACTTCTTTATTAAAATCACTATCAAGGTTTGTATAGATATGATATAGTAATTTGAAAGGACAAATATTTTTCTTTTTTCAGCCTTAGGTCATAATTTGTGAACAATAGAAACAACAACAATGCCAAATAACATGTATGTTGTGTTACTTATAAGCTACATATCTTAGTTTGGTGTATTAACAGTTGGAAAATTTATGCATCTTGCCTCATAATGCGTATATATACCAACTGCTAAAGAATAATAATCATAATAACTATTTGTAATTTCCCCAAACACGTTAAATGCATAAAAAAAATGAAACTTGGCATTAAAAGAAAGTTTGCTTGTAGATCTAGGTCATGGTCGCGTGTTCAGCAAAATTGATCAAGATTATAAAACATATCATATATTCTATTGTAAAAAGATACAATGATCACATAAATAATTGCATAAATCAACTTCTAAAAAAGAGCCTTTTAAAATAAATTTGGATCTAACCTTCACATGTGTCTTGCCACAAACAAAAGATAAAGAACCAAGTTTGAATCTGGCTGATCAACCTGCACGCTTTTAAACCAACATTTATGTAAATGTGTTAGTTGAATAGTGATATATGCAACACCATAGGTTTTTGGGTCTGCTTCCTAGTTCCGACTAATCCACCTTTCCCACATAGGCATGTTTTGAACAGTAATAGGTATATATGTGTAGACTTTCTATAGTTAAGTTTCGTCTATGTCAAGCTAATGCAAATAAACAACTACTTCACTAATATAGGAAAGTATTCAGATGTAAATGAACAACTGCATCGGTAGTTTTTCAATATCCTAACTAATTAACATGATCACTTTTAGTTAACAATGCTTTTATGTCATTCATTAGATGTAGTTGAGTTATCAAAAGAGAAACATTACATGAGCAATCATGCATGATATATGAAACTGATCGAAAATAGAATCCAATTCATGGTATAAAGTTGACAAATATTTGTGTTGTTTTACTGTTTTGACAAATAGGTTTGCTTTCAGTATGAAAACATAATGTTTGAAATCTCAAAGGAAAAAAAATCAATCAAATCAAAATAATTCAGATCCAACATATCTAGTTCCTTCATCAATATCACTTAAATCATCCAACCATCAGGTGAATTACAAATACTAATTTCTCATTTCATCAAACAAAGTGTAATATCTACAGCATACGGTTAAGGCTGAACAATGATGCCAACCACCATGTAAAAACAAATAAACAAAGCAATTTGCACAAATGAGACATGATAAGAGAAAAGAAGATTACTATATCATGTAGTAAAGTACTTGAACCTCTTACAATGAAGAGTGGTTGCAACTGCAATTGTTCAGCCATCCTCTATGGTAATGCCATTTGAATCATGCAATGAAATTATAGACCAAGCACCAAATGGCCTAGTGGTAAATTAGTTAGCATTAACAGTAAGTAAGATGCAAATCACATATCAGAAAACCAAACTAACTAACAAATTCTAAAACTATTTAACTCGACAGTACTTACATAAGAATAAGATCCAAGTTCACGTATACACAGTGGATACTCTCTACAATTTGGTATTTTTGGTAAAGAAACAGGGATAATAAAAAGAGGTAGATACATTAGTTAAATTTTGAATGTAAAGGCCGAAATAAAGAAAGAAGAAAATGGAATTTGAGGCAGAGAGAGTTAGAATAGGAGAGGGTAAGGAAAACCGTACGAAATCAAATCAGTAAAACAAAGAGTGAGGTTGAGATCTTACCTTGAGAAGTATAGTCGGCCGTTGTTGCAAGCGTTCAAAAATATTCTGGCACTGATTTGGCATCGAAGTTAGTGGTTGGTAGGAAAAGATTGGTACTCTGATTTAGTAGCGTGCTGGTGGAGAATCATCGCGGCGACAGTGGTCGTCTCGGTAGGTAGTCGAACGGAAGCAAGGGAAGAGCAGAGTTTGGTCAATTTAGGTATGTCGATTTGAAAAGTGGAAAAGGGGAAGTGCCATTGTTTTCGGCTGAGAGGAAAACGAAAGGAAAGGGAAAAGGAAAACGGAGAAGAAAAGGGAAGAGAAACGAAAGAGGAAGTTATAGAGTCATGCAAAGGAGCAGGTTGGGGAACGTGGGATGAGGCGGTGGTTGAAAGACGAAAGTGCCCCAACAGAATTATTTGGTTGGAATTTGCAGTGTGGGTAATTTGGGTATTTCAAAAAAGGCTTCACTTTGACCGCTTTGACCTAGGTTTTGCTTTATAGTATAGATATATTAAAAATACAGATTAATATATATAAATAGAGAAAATAATTTTTTATAAATAAATATCTACCTAGTCTTGGGCAAGACTCAAAAATAAATAAAAAACCTAATTTTAGAGATTGTTCTAATTAATTTAATGCGGTTTTAATTTAAAATATAAAGTAATTTCAAAATCTAATTTTGAAATTTAAATTTCTAGTAAAATTATTATTGATGTTTTGTGCGTAGAAATATTTATTTCAAAAATTTATGATTTATAATTTTATAATTAATTGCTAATTTTCAGCTTATATTTAAAATATTTTTATATATTTAAAAAAAATGTTTTTTCGGCTAAACACGTATTTTGTGATAATATAATTATATAAAATGAGAAACATATATTAGTATATTTAATTTATGTAATTAATGATTTAAATATTATTTAAATAATAATAAATATATGTAATATTTTATTACTATCAAATATAATATATGTATAATACACTATATATAAAATTTATACGACATTTAATATTAAGTATGATGAAGTAATTAATTATAAACTATATTTATATGCATATATTTACAATATATATATATAATTAAAATAAACAAAAAGTGTTTTTTTTATTTTTGAGCCTTGCCATTATAGGTATGTACATAACAAACTAATTTTATTTTATTTCATAAGTATATACATATATACAACCAAAACAATAGTGAGAAAATATAGTTTGCATATTAGAATCATCACCTAACTAACAATATACTATATATATATATAATAAATTACATCTAAGCATGGGTAAGCATATTCTGGCCAGAAATACAGCTTACTTTCAAAGCCTTGAAGTACACCTTGAAATGATGAAGTATGCTCCTTCAAATAATTTCTGATCCAATAATGTTCTAGTCCTTGAACCATTGACCACCAGCTATCGAATAGCAATTGAATTGATTTGATTTGAGTTTTAGAAAATGAGGAGATGTTAGGGAGAATTAGGCCAGCAATGTGTAGGATGGAGGCTGTAAAAAAATCCCTAGCAAATGGGGATAGAGATGCTTAAATAGAGGAAAGGAAGGAGAGAATTCAGGATCTCATCTTTTACTCAATCTCCTTCCATATGAACCATCCAAAATCAAGTTATTCTCTTCATAATTTGAGTCGCCTCAAGCTCTATCATAGCTACATAAACCAGCCCCTTTAATGGGTCACGAACCCATCTATGGTCTGAACAAGTATTTTGCATTTTAAATCTAGTTTAAAATGCTTATCGATATCGTATATCGATTAATATATTTATAACTTTTATAAATATGTTTAATATTTGTTTATCAAATCAAAATAAAATTTATAAATATTATTTAAAAAATATTATTTAATTTATAATAGTTATAAATTAATTAAATCATATGGTCAAAGGAAGTTCATTGTTTCGATTGTATGACTCGTCAGATGTAATTTAGTCGGCGATTAATATCGAACTATTCGAATATCAACGTTCACACGTCGCTTAGTAGGTGGTGTGACATTTTGGCCAAATTTATGCTTACTTGGTTTCAGTAAAATCCAATTTGGACTTATGGAATTTGGTAATGATCAAAATTTCAATATTGTCCATGTTCAACTCTATAATCCAAACACAAAGTACTTGGTTTGATAATAACAATTATTAACCGAAATACTCTAGCCGAAGATTTTGACTTTGAATTGACCATGATACTGATACCGTATAAATGAGGATACGAATCCTCTGTTGAATAGTGTTTCACTTCCAATACTTCGCATGACCCAACTGTAGTCACTCGATGAATGTCGTGCCATGATTTGACCATAATCAAAGTTGAGCTTTCATATTAAAGATTGATAGTATTATCAAGTCAAGAGAACTATGTAAATCAGTCACATCTATATTTTTTATTTAATTTTAGTTATATTAACCAATAGAAAACTATCGACCGAGTAATTCCATAGTTATCCAATAACTATCAGTACGTAACCTCTGGGTGCCCCCAGCAGTTATGAGTAATACACCATCCAATATTTGGAGAGCGTTACGTACTCTAGTTTCAATGGATACATCGATATCCAGTCTCGATGCATCTTGACTCAGAACATTTAAAATGATGTGTTTTATAATATTGTGATATACTCATGATTACTACTATTTGTAATTAGTATCAAAAACACACCATTTATGGATTTTTTATTAAATATATTTTAATTAAACATTTAGTTATTTATAACACATTATAACAAAATATAACAAAAAGAAAATCACCTTTATTATGAACGAGAATTGATCATAGAGTTAATTAATTTACAATAAATTACAGAATTTTCCCTAGGGAATAGCCCTAACTCTATCAATCTCCCATTTATATTTAGCACCAATTATGGAACCTTAATCCCATCCCTTCAATCGGCTTCCCAAGAGCCGACCGAGCTAGACCCTTAGTGAATGGATTTGCTATGTTGTCCTTGGTATCTACCCTTTGTATCACAAGCTCTTTTTTCTCAATGAATTCTTTAATTAGGTGGAACTTTCAAAGAATATGCCATGACTTCTTGTATACTCCGGGCTCCTTTGAGATCTACATCGCCGCATTGTTATCACAGAACAATGCCATAGAATTATCGATATCGGGAATCATTCTAAGCTCACTCAAAGACTTAAGCATCCAGACTGCCTCTTTAGCTACTTCATTGAGGGCAATGTACACGGCCTCCATCGTGGAATAAGCAACTGTTTCTTAGAACTTTTCCAACTAATGACTTCGTCGTTAAGCGCAAAAGACATAACCAAACACTGGTTCACTATCATCTATATCACTTTGAAAGCTCGAATCTGTATACCCCTTCATTAGGAGGTCCCCGTTCCCGTATATAAGGAATAAGTCCTAAGTATTTCTTAGATTCTTCAGTATACATTTTACGGTCATTTAATGTTTTTTTCGAGATTAGACTGGTATTGACTTACGCATCCTCATGCATATGCCTTGTCCAGTCAAGTACATAGCATAACGTATATTATGGATCCTATAGCTGAATCATAAGGGATCCTCTTCATATGCTCTTTCTCCTCATCGGTATAAGGAGCGTCTTTCTTAGAAAGGCCAATTCCAGACTACGTTGGAATGTTTCCACGCTTGAAATTCTCGATACTGAACCTTTTCAGTATGGTATCTATGTACGGGGATTGGGACAATCTCAAAAACCTCTTAGGTCTATCTCTATAGATCTTTATGCCGTATATAGGCTTTTCTCCTAAATCCTTCATGGAGAAATTCTTAAAAATCTGAGCTTTCACTGATTGCAACAACGAAGTGTCATTGCCAATCAACAATAGATCATCAACATAAAGTACTAAGAATATGATAGTGTTACCCGGTTCCTTTTTGAATATGCACGATTCCTCTGTGTTTTGGTAAAACCAAACTATTCGATTACTTTATCAAAACACTTATTCCAACTCCTTGAAGCTTGTTTAGGTCCATAAATGGACTTTAACAACTTGCAAGTCTTTCCCTCACTCTCACTGACTACAAAACTCTTGGGCTACGACAGATAAACGGTTTCTTCTAAATCACCATTTAGAAAAGCCGTCTTTATATCTAATTGTCATATTTCATAGTCATAGAATGCATTGATGGCTAGCACAATCCGAATGGACTTAAGCATGGTTGTGGGCGAAAAGGTCTCGTCATAATAAACACCTTGAATTTATCGAAATCCTTTCGCAACTAGCATTGCCTTATAAGTCTTTACTTATTCATTTGCATTTAGCGTTTCTTAAAAATCCATTTGCTGCCGATGGGTTTTTCCCCTTCGGGTACGTCCGACAATGTCCAAACCTTTTTTTCGTATATGGAATCCATCTTGGCTTTCATTGTTCCAAGCCAAAGTGTAGAGCATTACACTATAATACTTGTTGTAAAGACAGAGGAGTGTCATCATTTAAGACACATCCCTCTTTCTCGCCATCCACGAGAAAACCGTAATATTTCTTTAGTGCACATGATTCTCTACTAGACCATATAATAGGTTGCATGTTTCCATATATGCGTAGACTTGGTTCTCCCACTGTTTTAGTCTCGGTGTTGGTTTTTTGGATCTCATCCAAGTCTACAATTTCGTCGTCGATATCTTCTGATAGAAATTTCTTTTCTAAAAGACAGCATGAGTGGAAACAGTCGCTTTTGGTTCCTCTGTGTTGCAAAAAATTTTGTCCCCTATAATTCTTGGGATATCCTATCAACTTACGCAAAGCTGACCTTGCCTCAAGCTTATTAGGGCCAATGTTCTTAACATAGGCTGGACAACCCCTCACCTTCATTGAAGTGGGCTTTTTTCCCATGCCATATCTCATATGGTGTCTTAGGAACAGACTTAGTAGGCAACAAGTTAAACCTATGCACTGCAGTTTCTAGCACATATCCCCAAAAGGAGAGAGGTAACTTAGTCTTACTCATCATGGAATGAACCATATCTAATATGGTTTGATTCCTTCACTTTGACACATCGTTGTGTTGCAGAGTATATTGTGGAGTAACTTAAGAGATAATCGTATTATCTTTTAAGTGTTATTGGAAATCCTATCCAACATACTCATCTCCTTGATTTGATCGAAGAATCTTAATCTTAGCCCATTTGGTTTTCTGCTACATTTTTATATTCAACAAATTTCTCATAGACATCAGATTTGTTCTTCATAAGGTACAAATATCCTAGTCTCGAAAAATCTTCGATAAGGTAACAAAGCAAGAACTACTATCTTTGGTAATTATAGGCATCGGGCCACATACATCACTATGTCTAACCCTAAGATTTCATCAACTCTTTAATTGCTCCAACTTAATGGGTGCTTGTTTATTTTACCCTTGAGACATGACTCAAACATGTCAAATGATTCAGAATCAATTAACGATAGAAAACCTTAGGTTTTCAATTTGTGTAGTCGTTTCTCACTAATATAACCTAGCATACAATGCCAAATATAACTATCATTTATGTTGTTAGAAGAACTATTCACAGAACACATATAATTAGTATTAATCACATAAATGCCATTTTCAAGAATACCATCGCAGACTTTATTTCCATCCAAACTAATATTCAAAACATTATTTGCATAATGAAATATATATTCAGTCTCGGACAATCTAGAAACAGAAATAATCTCACAAATAAAGTCTTTTACAAAATGGCAATTATTTAATACTAATACTACTCCATTAGGCAAAACTAAATGATAAACTCCTACTGTCATTGCGCCTACAATAGATCCATCAGCAACTTAGATCATCATCTCTACTTTTGCCATACGATGCTACTAAGCCCCTGTAACGAATTACATATATGGGTACCATATCCAGCATTAAAGACCCAAGATATTTTATTGATTACAAAACAATTTTGAATCATAAATGTACTCGATGGAGCCGTAGAACCATTCTGCTTCTTTTCTCTAACAATCTTCAAGTAGTCAGGACAATTCCTTTTTAGTTACCTTTCTTGTGGCAGTGGTGACATTCACCCTTGCCATAAATCTTCTTACCTTTCCTTTTCTTACCTTCTCCTTTTCGTTTCTTTGAACTCTTCGAAGATGATGGACTACTCTTTACCGTAAGTACTGTCCCTTGATCCTTAGATTGTGACTCAATAGACAACAATATATTGAGGGGCTGCACAAAATTCACATTCAATTGGTTCATGTTATAATTCAGTATGAACTGTTCATACTGAGAAGTAAGTGAACTAAGGATCAAATCTACTTGCAGTTCGTTGCTTATTTGTACGTCTAGTTGCAAAAGTCCATTAATATAGCCCTTCATTATTTGCGTGTAATCATCCACTTTCCGTCCTTTAGTCATTTTGGTATTGAACAGCTTCTCCATAAGCTCGTACCTTGTTGAATGTGACTGTTTACAAAAAAGAGCCTTGAGACTATCAAATATCTCATGGATAGTTATATTTTCATGCTGCTTTTGCAACGGCTTGTCTAATGTCGACAGCATGAAAACTTCGACAATCTCTAGGTTTGACAACCATTTCTAAAAAGCAAGCCGTAGTTCAAGGTCTACATCATTAGCAGGTTGTTCTTTAGGTTCGTATGTAATAACAGTCCAAAGGTGCTCGTAGGTGAACGCTTTTTAATTACTCTTAGCCAGTTAGTATAATTAGGTCCGGTAAGCTTTTCATTTTTAGAAAATAGTTTTGGAGTTGACATTTTATGCAAGTTAAAGTGGTAGATTATTAGGATAAATTATAGTAGATGATCTTATAATATTAGTAAGGTTAAACGTTATGTTTCATTTCACTAACAAGTTCCACTATTTTTTTATATTTTGCCAAACTCTAAGTTGAAACATAGAAGTCTTTCAACTTCACTAGTAGGTGTTAGGACTCGTATGTCCTGGGATTCTGACCTTGAGGAAAGCTCAAAAAATCATACTCCCATATATATACAATGGATAATTCCTTATCGGTTGTATCATATACAACTCCTAACCCGTGGTACTTTGCCTTAATCCCATATTTACCTTGAGGAAAACTCAATAAATAAAGTAGGATTATTCATCGGACCAACCATTTCACGACGGCCTAAGTATAATGCACATACCTTGAAGAAAGCCCAAGAAATATGTGCAATTATCTTACCTCGTCCATTCAATATATTAATAGTACTACATATAACATCCTTAGCTTGAGGAAAGCTCAACAATAAAGAGTGTGCAAGTAACTTATTAATATATAAATGGTAGAGGACAACGTTATATTAAAGATTCATAATCTTCAATATATTACATTGAGTGATATCGACTTATGGAATAATGTAATTCTTATGAATTACTCTCATAATTCAAGTGTCAGGCATATCGAAAATCATGGTATACGTACATTTACATATGTATTTATTCCTTAAGTCTAGTTAGGGTTTCTTAATGTTCCACCTTTAATATATACATCTGTATTATATAATTTTTATTATTATATAACTTTTATATTTCATATTACTTATATAACAATCTTACGTACAATATTACACTAATTAAATCTTATTTAATTAATTTTAATTAGTAACATTTTAATTAATTTTACATTATCTTAATATAATGTTTATATTGGATATTTATTATATACTATAATCTTTATAGTATTACACATATATCATATACATGTGTATATCATTTAATGAATTAAACTTTTAATTAATTTATTTAATTAAACTATTTTAATTAAATTATACTGGTTATAAAATTCATTTTATATAAATATATGTATATTTATGTTATTTTAAACATTTCAATATATCGTAAGATATATCATAATATACAATACATGTATACATCTAATAATTAATTAACTTATTTTATTAGTTTATTTTATTCATCTTATTAATAAATTTAGAAATTTAGAAATTAATAAATATTTTCAAACATTTCAAAAAAAATATTATATTATAACTTTTATAATATACTTATATCTTACTTCAAATTTGACTTTTAAATTTAAGAACTTATAATTTTAATTTTCAAACAATTCTGAAAGTTAGCCCAAGGCCCGGTGTTCAAATTTGGGCTTTCTCTGTAAGAGACAACTTTTAGGCTGTGAGCTTAATATTTAACCGTAACATGGCTAGTTTGCATCACATAGGCTATTGGATTCTGATACCATTGTTGATACAGGTCCAGCCCATAGTGGAAGTTATGGGTGAATTTTAAAAAATTTACCCTATTGGACCTTTATTGGGCCATGAAGTCTAGTTTATTTAGAATATTTCTAAATTTTATTTAAATTTATAAATTAATATGGTTTTATTTAATTTATGTTACGATATGTATGTATGTATAAAATGGAGCGTTCAATGACACCCCAAATAATTCAGCACCCATATAGTCTCCTGATTTCCACCACACAATCTGCATTAAATAATATGGCTTTCTCTCTTCCTACTGGTTAGGATTGTGTGGTGGAAAACAAGGGGCTACAGGGGTGCCATTGAGCGCTCCTCATACACACACACACATGTATATATACATACGTGTATCATATACACATATATATATGTGTGCATGTGTAATATATCAATCCTTGCAAGATATACATACCCGTGTATAGATGTTGGGATTTACATCACAACAGACATGTTAGTTCATCCAATATACAAATATATTGTCTGAATGTTTGTATACATATACTTTTGTTTACATATATAAAATATTATATACATATATAAACTTTATTTAAAAAAATTATAAATATAAATGTATATAAATAAACATAATTATGAAATATTAACATGTGAATATATATATATATAATTATTTGAATATGTTCAAATCAATTTTAAATATATTAAATAAAATAAATAATAAATTTCTTTTTTTAAACCAAGAACAATACATACATATGTAAATATATATATATATATATATATATATATAACTTTCTTGTAGGCAAAACAAAATATTATTATTTTGCATAAGCAACCGGATTATAGTGGCAATACCACTTTGCAACATTTATTACAGGTGTGAGGCAAAGATGCCTCGGCAACTATAATTGCCGAAGCAGATACAACTCACACGGAGCACTACATAACCAAAATACACTTGCAAAGCTTAATGTCTAGCAATCACTAGCATAAGGATAGTGACTTAACCGAGAACATTTCAACTACACTAATACATACAGAGACGCACATTACGCATAAAGATGACATAACTAGGTCGTAGCCCCATGGTCTAAAGGGATAATCACTTGGCATTCACAAGATTGCATAGCAACACAGAGAATGTGACATAAGGATGGCGCTAGCAAATCCAATTTCTAAATGCACTCAAATAGCAAAACAAGATTCCACAATTTGAGCACTGACATAATACAGAAGGCAGAACAGAGAATAAGCCAAGGGCAAATGAAACACAAGCACAAATAAATCCAACCTGCCACCATCAACCAGTAAGACCAGTAGGCATGACACTCGACAACATGCACCAAAACCACTCGCTACATCAAGTAGTCTCTTTGGCAATGCATTGAAGAGAGGGAGGAGAATCTTAGCGGTTGAAACTTGGTGTAGATGAGCATAGACATTCAAAATCACTTGGAATATTATAGCTTTAAACCTATAACATACGCAAACCTAAAAGCAACAAGAAACACAACATCGAGCAATAACGTCGGTATGACAATCCAAGGTCATACACAAAGTCGAAGCATGTTATGGCTACTTCAATAGCCGAACCAGCAAATTCACCTAGAAATGATAGTAACACTGTGTAAACGCTCAGGGATAGAAACTGGTGGAAACTTTAGATCTGACTCATAGAAGGAAAGAAACGCGACAGAAACTCGAAGAGGGGACGTGAAAATTTAGGCATTAGGGAAGCACAAAAAGGATTAGATTTGCAGCAATAGGAAAAGCATGGGTAGGGGAAGAGAGGAGATGAAGAGATTGCAGAGAAAAGAGGGATGAAAAGTGTGAATTTGAGATGGAAGATAGGAGAGATGAGAGGCGGCTGATAGAAGAAGCCCTAGTCCCATTGGAACAAATCAAAGCTCTAACTAAGTATGAGGAAGATACAGTTATATTAATTACTTATTTATAATATATATTAAAAATATAGATGAATATTTATAAATTCGGAAAATAGGCTCAAGGACAAACTTAGAAAAAAAAATTAGGCTGAAGGACAACAAGTTTGTTTTTTAGGCTGAAGGACAATGCTAGTTATAACTAGCATTTTGTAAAGTGTAAACCTGAATATAATGCTAGATATAACTAGCATTTTGTATAGTGTAAAAGTTGAATATAATGCTAATTATAACTAGCATTTGTTCTTCAGTCTAAAAATGAAACTTAGTGTCCTTCAACCTAAATTTTATTCAAAGTTTGTCCCTTTTTCTAATTATTTACTTGGTCATTGCATGACTTTGAAATAATTTTATTTATTTTAATTAATTTTATGTGGTTTTAATTTAAAATATTAATATAAAATAATTTCGAAATATAATTTTGAAATTTAAATTTCTAGTAAAATTCTGATTGATATTTTATACTTAGAAAATTTTACTTCGTAATTTTATGATTTAAAAAAAATTATGATTATTTATTGGTTTTCGGCTTATATTTAAAATATTTTAAAAAAAAAAATGTTTTTTCCACCGAACATGTATTTTGTGATAATTTAATTTTATAAAATGAGAATCATATGTGTTATAAAATATATATGAATAATATTTTCTTACTGTTGAATATAATATATGTATAATACACTATTTATAAAATTTATACGATGTTTATATGTTAAGTATGATGAAGTAATTAATTATAAACTATATTTATATGCATATATTTACAATACACACACACACGCATGCGTGCGCGCACACATATAATCAAAATAAACAAAAAAGTGTTTTTTCCTAAGCTATGCCACTATAGGTATGTACATAACAAAATAATTTTTAATATTTTATTCTATAAGTATATACATATATACAACCAAAACAATCGTGATAATATAATTTGCATATCAGAATCGTCATCTAGCTAACAATATAATATATATATATATATATAACATTAACTCTAAGCATGGATAATTATATTTTGGTCAGAAATATACCTTACTTCCAAAGCCTTGATGTGCACCTTGAAATGATGAAGTATGCTCCTTGAAACAATTTCCAAAAAGAGTGCTAGTCCTTGAATCGTTGACCATCAGCTATCGCATAGTAGTTAAATTGATTTGAGCTTTAGAAAATAAGGAGATGATAGCGAGAATTCGGCAAGCAATATGTAAGGATGGAGATTCCAAGGAAAAAATCCTTAGCAAATGAGGACAAAGATGCTTAGATAGAGGCAAGAAGGAGTGAATTTATGATCTCATATTCGACACAATCTCCTTCCATCTGAACCATCCAAAATCAGGCCATTCTCTCCATAATTTGAGCTGCCTCAGCCCTATCGTAGCCAAACAAATCAGCCCCTCTAATAGACCACGAATCCATCTATGGTTTGAATAAATATTTTGCATTTTAAATCTAATTTAAAACGCTTATCGATATCGTATATCGACTAATATATTTATAACTTTTATAAATACGTTTAATATTTGTTTATAAATCAAGATCAAATTTATAAATAATAGTTAATAAATATTAATTAATTCATAACAATTATAAATTAATTAAATCTTTAGTCAAAGGAGAATCCATCATTTCGATTCTATGACTCGTCGGGTGTAAATTTGGTCAGCGATTAATATCGAACTATTCGAATATCAACGTTCACACGTCACTCAGTAAGTGGCGAGACATTTTGGCAAAATTCGTCCCTTACTTGGTTTCGATAAAATCCAATTTTACTTTGTTAAGCGTTACCAGGTTATGACTTTCATTTACACCAATTCTCTTCGTCAAAACTATATCACTTTGGACTTATGTAATTTGTTAATGGCCAGAATTCTAATATCGTCCATATTCAACTCTATAGTCCAAACACAAAGTCTTTGGTTCAATAATAACAATTATTACTAACCGAACTACTTTGGCCAGAGATTTTGACTTTGAGTTGACTAGTTTATCATGATACTAACCCCATATAACTTAGGAGATGAATCCTCTCTTGAATAGTGCTTTACTTCCACTCGACCCAACTATAGTCACTGAATGAACACTATGCCATGATTCGACTATAATCAAAGTGGAGCATTCATATTGAAGATCGATGTATTCTCAAGTTGGGAGAACTGTGTAAATCAGTCACATCGATATTTTATGTTTGACCTTATTTATATTAACCAATAAAAAACCATCGAGTGAATCGTTCCATAGTTATCCAATAACTATCAATACGTAACATCTTAGTGCCCCCAGCAGTCTTGAGTAATACGCTGCCCAAAATTTGGAGAGCGTTTTGTACTTTAGTCTCAACGGATACATTAATATCCAATCTCGATGCATCTTGACTAGGAACATTTAAAATGATGTGTTTTGTAATATAGTAGTAAAATACTCATGACTACAACTATTTCTTATTACTATCATAGACACACCTTTTATGGATTTTCTATTAAATATATTTTAATTAAATATTTAATTATTTATAACATATTATAACAAATATATCATAGAAAGAAAAACACCTTTATTATGAACTAGAATTGATTACGGAGTTAATTAATTTATAATAAACTACAGAATTGCCCCTAAATCATACCCCTAACTCTATCAATATTTAATATTATATTATGTGATCATTAGGTAGTTGAATCTATTTTTTTGGTCCAAGCTCCCTTTTTGGCGCTTTTATATGAACCTCAAAATGGGGGTGTCACAATATAAGGAAAACAAATTTTTATTAATTTAATATATTGGTTGTATTATATTATACTAGAATATAATTCATTTGATTTTTTAACTAAAATGAGTAATCCTTTTAATGAGAGGAGCACTCAGGTAATTTTATTTTACACTTAAAAAGGTGTTGCCAACAAGCCTGACAAATAGCCAAAAAAAACCTCAGTAAAAAAAGAAAAACCCTCCACGATAAAAAAACAAAAATCCAAACTAAGATACTAGGATCGAGGGTAGAGTGGATGTAAAAAGTTGAATCCTTGGAGAGCCAATATGATGTAACCTATCTCAATAGCTTAGCAACCACATCCCTTGCGCAACAGCTCCATCGCATAGCCAGTCCAGCCCATGAAAACCTACTAGACCAGACTACGCTCAATCAAATACGCGAGTTGTAACGATCCAACTTTCGACCCTCGAATGTCGACACTAAGTACATTCACGGTATTCTTGTGCGTGCACCCAAGTGTTAGAAAGGCGGATAGTTAGGGTAAAATAAAAGAAAAAGAATAGAACAAGAAAGAAAGAATTCAATATCAGAATCTCACAGCGGAATGATAATATATAATATCAAAAGACAATATAAAAGGTTACTTCGAATACAAAAATTTCAAAATTACAAACCTAAGTACTATCATCAGTCTGGACAATTATAATTGCATGTCTCACGATGCTGATTCATACATAATACAGTGCAATAGAAACATAAATGGATAGATAATAGAAGCCTCCAGGTCATCTCCTGATCTCTGAAGCATCCAAGATAAAACTTGTTTTACTCAACCTGCTTGAAAGGGTACACGAGGAATTTAGAAGAAACAAAAACCACGTGTCAGACATAAGTCTGATATGAGAGAACCCAAGATACATGTAACATGTAACAGTAACTATTGAGACTGTACGAATTTCCGTAATGGTTTTTCCCTCAAAAGAAACCAACCACCCGATGAGTGAATATAGCGGTATAATAGATAATTTCTAGGGTGTAGAACATAGATCGAAAAATAGCTGTTGTGTGAACACCACAACAATACTAGGTATACAATCAATACCGCTAAGAGGCGTTCGCATATGTATAAGGATTTCCAAGGGGGTGCCCTTAGTACATCAAGAATAGTCCTCCTACCCAAGGATCAGAGAAATCATTTCGAGAGTCCTATATCTCTAAATAAAATACACCATAAGGTAAGCTATAGCTAGTCAATGCAAGAGACGTTAACCAAATATCATCAACTCCCACTAGCAATATCGATAGCATCTCTAGATTTGGAGTTAGTATATCCTATTTGGGCTCGCTAAACCCTTCACGGCATTGTACCTTATCTCTGGTTTTAGTCATTTATCGTGTCGAGGCTATGTTCGGCATCTCTCACACAAGTCTTCATCACTCGAACAGAACACGAATCCCCAAATGGATTCTCCTATCTCGAACGGATCATGAATCGCTACATGGATTCGAGCATCTCGAACTGATCTCGAATCTCCACATAGATTCTTGCATAAGTCCTCTAACGAATGCTAATGTTGTCCTCTCTCTTGAAATACTCCCCAAGATAGACAGTCTTACATGATAACATTATTCGAAATGTTAACGCTGGCCTCTCCCTTGGACTTAACCTTAGGATGGATAGTTTAACTCTATAACATTCGACTTCACAACTGCTTCCAAAACATAGAACTCGTACACTAGTTTTGAAGTGGTATTTGGTAAGTAAAACACTTAACAATCCCGGTCTCTTCAAAACTAATTTGATGAATTTCCCGTAAACTCAATTCCGGTTCTTTTAGAAGTAAGCGAAAAATATATAAAGAGAAGTCCTTGGGAGATCTCGTATATATAAGTTCTTAAAACTAAAGACGTTCATACCAATGCTCCTCTCTAGGGGATCTCAAATCGTATGAAGCCGCAAGCTTTTAGATGCTTCCTAAGTTAATAATTGGTCAAGTTCGATAGTCGACTAATCGACTATCTAGTTAAACGATTGCTTATAGATATCAACGATCGTATACTTAACATGTCTTCGACATTCCAACTTATATTATCCTTCAGTCAAGACTGAAGCCATGTAAGTTAGTGCACTGGTTGCATATCAAAGCCTTGCCTAGACACTTCATTTTTGATTCTCACAGATAGACAAGTCTACATCGTCGGTTTTTAGTATTAAGTATAATATTAATGATTTTCCATAAATAAGTAAGTAATCAACACGATTGACACATTTCCGACATTCCCAACTTAACTATTCTTCGACTAAGAGTGAAGATGGTAGGTTAGAGCATTATTGTTTCTAAACCCTACTCGAACAACAATCTTAACTCTTACAAATAGATAAGCCTACTTCATCGGCTTTTAGTGTTAAGCATACTTAATTAGTTAGCCACTAAGCATTTCCTATCCTCTTTTGAAATCGTTTGTTTATACTATTAAAACCCTTTTTAGAAATGATATATATATATATATTTGTATGTATGTATATATATTTGTATGTATGTATATATGTATGCATGCATGCATGTATGTATGTATGCATGTATGCATGTATGTATCTATGTATGTATAGTAATTTTTTTATAAAACTAGAAATTAATAAAACAATTTAAAAGGTAATATTACAAAAGATATTTATATTTTAATAAAATATTCAACTAATTTTCTAGAAATTATATATTCTTAAAATGCTTTTAAAATACTTATAATATAAAAACCCTACTTCGGAGAGTAGAGCTAGAGAATTCAACTGTCCGTCGCACTGATCCCCCTTTTTGCTAGCCTAATCTAGAGCATCAATCCCCTACCATCTTTTTTGGTTTTTTATTGGGGATAACCGCTCCGAGCCTTAAAGAAAACACATCTCGGCATGGTAGGACTCGAACCCGCAACCTCCAAGAACTTTGTTCCATGGTTGCAAGGTAGTCCCAACCAGTTGAGCCTTAAAATACTTATAATAGGTTTTAAAACATTCATACAAAATATTACTAAAAAATATCATTTTATAATTTACTTAAAAACTAAAAATACCATGTTTTCTGTATATTTTAAATAAACTCTTCTACTTTAAAAATTCATAACTAATTCTTAAAAATTCATAAAAATCCCACACCACCTTTAAAATACTCTCATAAGAGTTAGTAAACACTTGTAAAAAGAATAAAAAAATACTTAAATTTAAATATCTTTTCAACCTTTAAAATCCAAAACAAAGGCTAAAACGGGGCAGTTTTGCACAAGTTGAAATATGGCCACTTTTCAATAGGTTACTCAACTTTTCAACATCCAAACTTTGTATGGCAGCATGAATATGTATAAAAAATCACAAATATGACGAGAAACCCAAAAGGATCCATCTACAAAGTTCCATAGAAATTGTCGAACACATTGCAATTCCTAAGTGCATCTATAGCGACTATCGCTAAGAGCACTTTCAAATCCAAGTCCACTTAAAACCTATGTTCAACTATAGCCTATGTGCTTTTTTTAAGGTTATGCTACAAGTCCATACATATGAATTACATATATGCCATTTTCTTTCAAAGCAAGATCGAATATTACAAACATATATCAATATCCATTCAATCGCAAAGAAATAATCAATCACAAGCAAATATACACAATATATTTCCATTTAATGACGAGTTAACTCACCCTTAAGCAAGTGAACAAGCAAGCACTTCCTTCCTCTAACTTGCAAGCACCTTGCTTCCTTCCTTCTCCTTGCTTTTGCACTTGTTTCTAGGCTATATTTAGCCTATATTGCCACGACCTTCAATGGAGAGGGAAGCTTGGCTTCACTTCTTCAAGATCTAAGTAGCTAGGAGGTATTGTGATGTTGTCCTAAAGCTCTTGTCCAAGTTTGAGTTGATTTGGAGTTGTTTAAATTATTTTCTTTTAAGAATTTATGTAGAGAAAGATGTGAAAGAGTTGATTTCTTTTGTAAATTAGCAATAGTAATTTCAAGAAGTATGCCTCATCTTATATAGGCTCAATATGATATTGCATACCCTTTCTCTCACCCCCCCCCCCTCAATCATGTCATGGAAGGTTCACCTCTCCATATGCCCATCACTTCTTCTTTACACCTCTTATCTTTAGCAAATTACCTTAATACACATTACATATAAACATCTCTTATCCATTAGAAGCTTCTAGAATGTTATAATTGCTCTATGAAGAAAAGTGTGTTAATCAGTTCCTAATGTCTTCATAAGTTCATTAGCTCACTGCAAAAGAGTTCGAACAACTTATATCGATAAAAAAGTTGTTTATCGATAAACTGATTTTCGGTCACATTATCAATATTTCTTTGAAGTATATATTTTTGTAACTAAATTTCAAAAACAAGTTTCTTATCATTATTCATTAACTAAAAGATGTTTAACAAGGTTATAAAATCATAGTTATAACATTTAACTATATTTCAAAACGTATCGATTTTCGAAGACAAAGTGTTCGAATTTCTGGATCGCTACACGAGTCTGGCGCATATATATGTATATAAAACGTTTATCTATACTATATTATTATTAGTGAGTTAAATTTCAAGCCCACACAGGCCCCCTTGAATTTGGCAACTGAACAGTCTCCGAGTTAACCATAAATCATTCTTTCTCTTTCTCTTTCTCAACTCAACTGTCACGGCTCCTCTTTCTCTTTCGTCCCTTCCATATTTTCTACCTTCTTACGAAAGACCATCATTTAATCCTTCTCCCATTCCTCTTTTGCCAACTCAACCGTCTTCGGATATAACCCTCTTTTTTTTCCACCCATGCTGCCATTCTTTCCTCCTTTTCTCTGTCGCTCTCTCCGCCGCCCTTCTTCACCCGCCCTTCCCTCCGCGCGACATAGTTCGCTTTCCCCTACGTCTCTCTTCCCATCTCCTCCGTTCGTGTTCCTTGGATCCCGTCTGATTCATGTCATCCTCTTTTGTTTACCTCCGCTCTGTTCGTAACCCTAGGTTGACGGTTCTGCAAATCCTCCCTTCGCCGCCCTACCCACTAACCCAGCCCTGCTGTAGTCCACAGTAGAACGACAGCGCCCAATTTTGAAAACCCTACAATACCGGTTTCCCTCGCTGACCTTTTTCACAATTGTTCTCCTTTTGCTCGCGTTTTAGGTTTTTTGAATCGTTGATTTTCATCTGTTTCTTTAACTTTGTACGATTCGTTTAAATTTTTTTTATAACTCTTCTTCTTTTGACTAAATTAATTTCATTTGTTTTCTTTGTTTGCTGCAACTGCCTATGGTTTATATCCGACCTCATCGATTCCTTCGCTGCCTTCAAACGAGTTTCAGGTATGCACAATATTTTCAGACGAGTTTCATTTGTTTTCTCTATATGCACAATATTTTGGGTATTTTATCTCTCACTGATACAACTAATTAATTTTCCATATTTTTTTCGGTATTTTCATGATTTTGGCACAAAAAAGTGCTGTTTCAATTGATATGATTAAAAAGTGGTGAGCAATGCAAATGTCCTGTTTAGATAAAACTTAGACACCATAGGTTACAGCTACTCTATAGACAGCAATATCATTCCAAGATATGTTGACAATTGAAAACTTTGTATATTCCTATATCATGAGTTTAATATATTATATCTTCTTACAGTTTCCCTTATTCGCTTTTGAGCATGTATAGGATAGTGAACACCAATGATCTATTAATAAAATATGATATACAAATATACAATCCATTATAATTGGCAGTTAATTTTCTTTATCTTTCTCCCTATACACAAATTTTAATGGATTACATCTTAAGCCTTATCATTTTCTAATAAATATTTTTAGGAAGTATTTTTTTTCTAATATTTTTAGTTAACATACTGTTTATCATTATAATTTTTTAGAATTAGTTCGATGAGCTGAACATATCTTTAAGTTACGTCTATTTTCAGCTATTTCATACTACCATCTTTGCAAACCTTAGTCGTTAAAAAACTACACTAATAACCTTTTCTCTTTAAGTTAGAATTTTTATTCTGTCGTTGCATGCTCAATTGGATTTTCTAATGATTTTTACCTATCATCTTCATGTAATTTGATTTGTTTCAGTAAATTTTCAAAATTGGGTATCATTATAATCCTAACAAACCATGTTGCTTTGCATATATAGTAGAATGATGAACATGAGATACCATGAATTGTAATTCTAAACCGGTAGTATGTTTATAACTGCATTTTTAGTCTTTGAACATATAGTTTTCTAGGTAATATGAACTTAAAATGATTTTGAATATATTTTTAGTTACTTTATATGTCTTATTACTTGAATATTTTGTGCTTTTTTTATTTGTGTTGTTCTCCTTTTGTTTGATTTTATCACTTGGATGACATTGGAGAATGATATGATTTCAGGTGGTGGCTTATGAACTTGATCATATTTGCACATGAAATCTTATTACTAACAAGGCCAAAGATATATATTAAATTGAGGTGCAAAGTACTAATTCTATGTCTCTTAAATGTTCCTCCTATTATAATATATGAAGAATTTTCTTTTGAAACACCTACTAGACTTATTTTGGTAGTATAGCATGTTTAATGCACTTACATAATTTTAAGGTTTTACAACTCCTACATAAAGCAGAGTTATTGGAGTTGTTCAATAAAAAGTGATCTCTTCTCTAACTACGGTAATGGATGAATGGGTTTAAATGATAGAACATTGATGTTTAAAGGTTTACAGGATATGAAAAGACTGTATCCAAACTGTCTTATTTGATACACCTACACCCCTCTTCTATCACATTTCCTCTGCTACATCTCATCTACACCCATTAACATAGCTTAGGATCTGTTGTACAATAATTTTTTCCTCGCATTGCTTAGAATTGCTCGCATCGCTTAGGATTTGTTGTAGCTACCTAATAGCTTATCAATTATTTATATTCCAATTCCACCAACCTAAAACAACTAAATTAAAAAGATCATATAGTTGTGGTTATTTTATATGTTAATAGCTACTCGAGTTAGGAAATCTCCTCCCCCATATCAAATTTATCTCTTTAATAAGAATCAGAGGCATCATTTTCCTATTTTCCGTTTAGATTGTTGGTGGGGCATTATTTAATTTTATATAATTGGTGCTATAATTAACATTGATTAGGAATCACCATATTTTTTTTATGTTTTCATTTTTCAGCAAACTATGAATTCTGTTTTCTCTTTTCTTCTGTCATGTTTAGGCAGAATTGTTCATCGAGGAGTATGAGATGGTTGATAGAGTTGACCTCACAGAGGACTCAACATACACCCACCAAAACACTGCTTAAACCAGGTTTTAGAATTATTTCAGGTAAGCACAAATCATATGTTCTTCTTTCTCTCCTTCTTTTTTCATAATTTGGATGCATTCGTATGTTTTATTGTCATGATTTTTGGCCATATTTAGAATTGGGCATGTTTAGTTTTAAAATTGATAAACAAACATATATAAGTATTTTATATGTTTAAACGAAATACAAAAATCAAGCGTAAATGGACAAAAATCAAGTTATTTAAAAATTGTGCATATTTATTTTTCAGATTGATGAACAAACCTATATTGGTTACCTAAAGCTACGAATAATTCTGAAACATATGAAAGAAGAATAGAAGCTCACATGTAATGAACCTCATGTCTAAGCATATATTGGGTTTTGGATGTGGGAAACAAAGGGAAGCTGTGTCAAATTCTAATTTCTAAGTTATTGTAAATGCGTGATTTTAATATATTACAAGAGGATCAAACTCCATGTTATTACAAGTGACATCATCTTATGTCTCTGTGCATATATCCCCTTTTACTTAAATGATAATAACTTCTTGGCAGGTAAATGCAAAACTAAAAAACCAGCTTTCAGGTATCGAAGTACATGAAATTAATTATGCGATTATATAGATTATAGTTACCGATCATACCTCAACCATACTAAAGTTTTAAAATTAACTAGGAGGTGACCACAGGCTTTAATAGATAAAAAAGGGCATGGAATAAAGTCAAAGGGTAAATTTTTGTTTTATAAATTTTACTTTATATTTTGAAAGTATAATGAGTTGCTACAACTAATTAGTTTTATTTTGACTACATGAAATTAACTATGCAATTGTATAGATTATACTTAATGATCATACCTTATCTGTACTAAAATTTGAAAATTAACTAGGAGGTGACCACTGAGGCTTTAACAAAGATAAAAAAAGGCATGGAAGTAAATCAAGGGGTAAATTTTTGTTTCACAAATTTACTTTATACCTTCAAGGTGTAACGAGTTGCTACAACTAATTAGTTTTATTTTGATTCAACCTTCCATATTTTTGGGATTAATTTTAGGAAATTTCATATTTAGATATGATTAGTAGTAGTTTATATATACCATATACTTAAAAAAATTACTTATATTTTAAATTTAAGCTTTAACTATGAGGGGTAAAATTCTAATATCTATATTTGGATTCAACCTATTCATTTTTTTATCTCCTTTATACAGATTCTCCTTTTTGATTTAGATGAGTAAAACTCTCCATGTTGATTTCCCTAAAAATCATGTTATTTCTTTAGAATATCCTTTGACATTGGATATTTAGGTCATGTATGGATGAACTAGATGGTTATTTGTCCATTTATTCTTGGAATGGTCGGTTTGAAATTCGAATATTATAGCATATGAAAAATTTAAAAGACAAAGAATCCTTATTTTTCATTTTCTGTTTCATCTAAGTTTGTACCAAATAAAAGTTTCCTTTTTTCCATAGTAAAAACAGTACGTTGAGAAACATTTCATCAAATAAACCTTATTCATGCTTTACTAATACTTTCAAAATAGAATAAAATAATCTATCATATATTGAATGTGAAACTCTAGCTAATTTTAACAATTTTTACAAGCATTGGACATCCAATTTCATGAACTCTTAACAAATATCTTTATGAAGAAAGTGCTATAAAATAACATGACAAATCTGGCTATAGAATTAATCCACTAACTATAAAATACAATTTTATGGTTTTTTGATTTTATTATTATTATTATTAGCAGTTAAATATGTATTGACATTAGTATTAGACGATAATTGGATATGGTTAATGATACATAAGCTAAAATTGTTTGTTTTCAGTATGCAAGATTTGAACACTGTAAATTATGTTTCCACGTTTGGATTTCAAGATATTCATGTTTATTTCCTATTCAAATTCTTCTTTTCTATTTTGAACTCTTAAATTTAAATTTGGCCATTGTATTCGTTATAATTAAGTCCACTTATATATACAATGTTGTTAAAATAAGTCAAGTAACTTTAAATGTATGGAAAGAATGTGATCTTAAGCATAAGTTGTTAATCAAGCGTAATTTAACTTTGCTTTCACCTTTTTATATATTAAGAAATATCTTAACACTTTATTTATTTATTTCTATGAAGAGACGTTAGAAATTTGATAATATGAATATTAAAATCATCTTCAACCTCAACTGATAGATCATTTATGCCATGAGTCAATTAGGTTATTCTCTTTAGCATTACATCTAACGCATTTTTGGCATCCCAAATCATTTAGTTTTTTTACAAGCGCTAATCACTTGATTGCAAAAATCACTTATTTATTTCACATATACAAAATGAACTATCGGCCATTTAATCCTATAAAGGAATTGATTTGATATAGAATTCCAATTTTTATATCGCATTAGCTTGCTACAAACAACTTTTGTCTAACCTGATTGTTCCAGAATGTGTTGTAGATACCATGAAATTTGATGTGTAATTTAAGAATAAAGGAGATATCCAAAGTTGCACAAACTACAGAGGAATTAAGCATATGAGTCATACAATGAAGCTTTGGGAGAGAGTCATTGAGCATAGACTAAGGAGAACGACAAGTGTTTCAAAAAACCAATTTGGCTTCATGCCCGGGAGGTCGACCACAGAGGCGATTTTCTTGATAAGACAACTTATGGAGAGGTTTAGGGAGCAAAAGAAGGATCTACACATGGTATTTATCGATTTGGAGAAAGCTTATGACAAGGTACCGCGAAAGGTGATGTGGTGGGCCTTGGAAAAGAAGAGAGTCCCAACAAAGTACATTACACTTATCAAGGATATGTACGATGATGTTGTGACTAGTGTCAGAGCATGCGATGGTAAAACTGGTGACTTTCCCATTAACATAGGATTACACCAAGGGTCGGCTTTGTAACAACCCGAGAGTTTGTAACTTTTAATCATCGTCAAAACGACGATCAAATTGTTGCAAATTGCTGTTGGAGGTTTTTAGTCCGATCGAAATTACTTGTATTAAATCGTCAAGTGATAACGGATCGCTATAGGAATTTTTAAATCAAATGGGGATTCTTTTTAAATCTGTAAAATGGTTATGCGGGCTTAACAATTTAGTTGGCCCATATTTTCAATTGGTTGCTTTATGCAGTGTGAGCTATCGAAAAAAAATACCATCCTCTAGTACAAGAAATCACGTCTAAAGCCATACCCTATACCACGTTTTCCTCTGTCAAACCCACGATCATTTTCCCCCTTCTCTTATAAAACACGAAAACCCCCCTCTATCTCATTGATTCGAAAACCCAAATCAAATCGAAAGAAAGAAAAAAATGGCAGCCGCATCTTCTCGTTCGTCTCCAGAGAAATAGGGCTTCGATACAATTTCGCTTGTCTTCGTTGATGTCGATCACGAAAGCTCGTTTACAACTCGATCTCCTTGCTTTTGAGAAGCTCGCCTCTGAGATGCTTTCGGCCGCTCCTATTTTGGGTCGAGTTCGTAGGGAAGAGGTGAGTAATTTCGTTTACTCACATCTAGTCAAGCTTAGGCTTGTAGAGTTTAATTTCTGTGATTTTCATTCGTATAAAAAAATTTGAGGATTTCCTACTTCTGCAATTTCGTGATTTTGTTGCTGAATTTCATGGCTACCATGTATTGATTTTCCACTGTTCGACTTCGGTTGTGATTTCTTTAGTAGTTTGAGTTTGGCCGATGATGATTGTTGTATAGAATTTGTAACCCTTGTTTCCTGTTCGTACAAAAATTAGATTGAAATCGTCAACTTATATTTTTGGGTCGGTTGATTTCACGTGGATGTTTGAGATGATTTCTGTTTTTTTCAATTTGTATATATTGTGATACTTGTTTCCCATGGCTTAGAATCTGGACTGTCAGCTTCCTTGTCACCGCGTCTCTGACATGTTCATCTTTGATTGCGATCACACTGAATTTGACATGGTTACGCACGGCTATGTACATGTCAGTTTTGTATTTCTCGATGATCTCGAGTAGTTTTCATTTGACCTTAACTTTACTTGAGTGTCACTGGTCTCGGGTTTTTATAGTTGGTCTTGATGTTTGGTCTGACTTGAACTTTCATATTGAAGTCTTCATTGCACTACTTCATGTATTCATGTGTACTCTTGAGTCTTGTCACCGGTTGTTTTCACTTGTATTGGGGTACATTGCATATTGAACTGAGTTTAACTTCGACTTTGTTCACTGTCTATATGTTCTCTTCATGCTACCTGTTATCTAGTAGCACACGAGTCTGCACTTGTATTGATCACTGACGCATTCAGTTGTACATCACTAGTTTGCCTCTTTTATGGCCTGATTCTTCGAGGCACGTTATCATGGGAACTTGACTATGACTCGTTCATTGTCGCCTGACTTGGGTATTTGGTTGTAGTCGATTTTGCGAGAATATTTCTTTCGACATTTGATATTATATGGACTTTGGCATTTTCGTGCTTTCATATCTGTAGCAATTAGCTGCAGCTCTTCATGACACTGTGGCATACATGTTTCTATATCATTGTATGTTGCAGCCTGATAGGCTTGTAGTCGAAACCCTATCTGATGTTCTAGTTGTAGCTTGTACATTTGTAGTTGCAGTGAGCATTTTGTATGCTTGCCATTTTGGGTTCACACTACTTCATCATGTCACTTGATTTGTTTCATTTGAGTGTACCATTTCCTGTTGTTCTCGAGTAGGATACATGCATACGCATTGCATAGTTTGCCAATGTCTTATTACTGTGCACTTGTATGCATTACATCCGGCTTTGTTCGTCTAGTCTTAGAGGCTGCTCCTTTGTTCAGTGATTATTTATGTCTATTGATATAAATAATTAGCATGGCTTATGACTTGATACACTTCTCTTAAGTCTAGTCATTGTTGGCATTCGGGTTGAGTCAGGATTCAGGTTGCACTTTTGTTTGGCTTTCATTAAAGTCTGGTTTGCAATTGTATTGAAGTTGCCTTCCTTGATTTGCACTGAATTTGTATACATTCACTTGGTCATCTGGTTGAGGCTGCCATCGACATGTACTTGGCCTCAATTCTGTTTTGATACCGAGGCTTTGCCTTGTGGTCTTCACTTTCACGTGTGTCTGGTCACTTGAATTTGTTGAGTTTATGGTTGTACTGTGTCTAGCTTTGTATTTGTTGAGATGGGCTGATTTCTGAACTTTTACTTGAGTTGAATCCAGTTGCAAAACTTGGGTTTGACCTTGTGTCTGGCTCTTATTTCTCCTCTGTAGTGGCGAGGTAGTACACGCGCGCGTGTACTGCAGCCACACTGATTTGTTGTTTTAATTGATATTTCAATTATTTGGATTGTTTTGTGTTCAATTCATCATTTGAGAATTTTAATTGATTCAATTCGATTGATTATTTGATTGTGTCTAATTATCTTTTCGATAATTAGATTCTGAGTTTCTAATTGTTATTTAATTATTGAAATTTGTGTTAATTGTCGTGTAGACAATTCTGTTGTTTTCCAAATTGTCTTCATTGATAACCTTTTTATTTATCTTGTTGATGGTTTGAATTTTCTGATTTGTTGTTTAACACTGTTTAGTGTTATATCTGCCGTTATCCGATTCTTTTATCGAGGAGTCGGATATACGAGACTTCTGTGACTGTCGTCTATTTGATGTTTGATTATTATTGCTTCTATGCACTAATAACTGAGTTTGAATTAGACTGACCCGTGTATTATTTTCTTTTGAATTTAATACTCGGGTCAGACCCGAGTTATTTCAGGTTGTAGATTTCCTTCTTTGAGTTGTTGTTCAGGATTTGAAGACTTTTCACATCTTCTGAAGTTGTCAGTGTCATTTTGTAGTAGTCGTGTCATTGTATAGAACGATATGTATTCATGTATATTAGTCGATAATGTACTTGTATATATAACTTCTAGAGTCGACAGTTGTAGTTGTACCATATGTATTGTGTCAACTATGTATTAACTGACATCAGTTATATATATATGAGACTTTTGTTTTTATCTGTGTTCCGCATTTATATTATCTGTGTTATTGTTATATCTAATGTCCTAAACTATTATGAACCATCGTAGTTCGTTTTATACTAGTATTGGGTGTGTCGATGGGAGTAAATAAATAATAGATGAAAAATAAAAAGTATATACTACTTCTATCGAGATAACCAATAGTAGTGTAAGGCCAATTACGGATGGTCGCTCCTATCCAACCTTATTCTTCGTAATAATAGACAGTATTTCTTTTAATACTCTTTGTTATTATGAGCATAGAGGTGGGGCGTCACAGTTGGTATCAGAGCTTGGGGTTTATGGACATAATATAAAACATAACTTGGATGGAACATATGTTACAACTATTGGTCGATGTTTTATTTGTGATTGAGTCAAAACTAAAGTTTTGAAATTTCGATGAAATTTTTAAATCTTTATTTAAAAATAAAAGGTGAATTTGTGTTCGGATGATTTGATTGATTTGAGTACTGTTTATCAGAGTGCGCAGCGGAAACAGTGAAACTGTCTTCGCTGAGTACGACTGATAATCTTTTTGATTTAAAAAAAATCAAAATACGAAATTGATATGAATTTCATTTGTTGTTTACATAGCTGTAATTATTTTGTTTCTTTGAGAATTTCGAATCCAAATTGAGGATTCGAAGAAATTGCAGATATGTGATTTTTGTTGAAATTTCCGCTGGCTTTCTTTTGTAATAATCATATATTGATTAGATTTTTGCTGTTTTGAATTATCTTCATTGAAGACCTTCGAATAATTTCTTTGTTCATTTTGTAGTACGTGCAAAATTTGAATTGCACGTTATTGCATTTATTTTACGTTGAACCGATGCTTGGTTATGAAACGTATTTTGTTGCCGTTATTTTTATAACGGGATTTTTACACCAATGCTAAATTTTTGAAGCACGGTGCTTTGTGGCATTTAGATGAATGAAAATTCTCTGATATTACATTTTGATGTAAATTGTTTTGATGTGATTTTGACGTTTTAAAACTACTGTCGCTTTGGCTTCAGTAACCGTCAAGTTTTAAAAGTGGATTTTCAAGCGGTTATTCCGCAATACTGATTTGTGACCATTTTTACGGTATTTTGAGAAGTACAGTTTCCTTATCGAAATTGTTACTGATTTGCTGTTTTAATCACGTGATTGGAAAATCGTTTTTAAAAAAAAAAATTGTTTTATAAATTTTTAACAGTTTGCGTTTTCAAAAGAATGAGAAAGTGACTTAAACGATTCAGCAAAATCGAGGATTATGACCCCTTTCTTTTACTGTTTCGCTTAACTCCGGACTTGTCCAGTTGATAATGTGAATTGTTATTTTTACAAAATAAATAAAATTGTTTTCAGAAATTTTAACAGTTTGCGCTTTCAAAAGAATGAGGAAGTGATTTAAACGTTTCAGCAAAATCGAGGACTATGACCCCTTTCTTTTACTGATTCGCTTAATTCCGGACTTGTCTGTTTGAGAATGTAAAGGGTATTTTTACAAAATACACAATTTTGCGCTTTCAAGGAAACGATGAAGAGATTTAAACGATTTAGCAAAAGTGCGGAGTATGGAACCACACTTTTACTATTTCGGTTAATTCCGGACTCGTTAATTGAATATCTGTTGTTTTGATGATGTTGATGATTCTACACTTTCAAGGAAACGATGAAGAGAATTAAACGATTTAGTAAAACTCGTGGTTATGGGACATGTGCGTTTGCTATTTTGGTTAATTCCGGACTCGTTAATTGAAATATTTTGATGCTTTCGTGTGCTTTCGAGACACTATGAGGACCTTCGGGTCATTTGTTGGACCTTCGGGTCATTTGTTGGGCTTTCGGGCCACTCTGCGGACCTTCGGGTCAAATACCAGTACTAGACCTTCGGGTCACTCTGCGGACCTTCAGGTCAATCTGATGGGCGCCAAAATTATGTTGAGTACTTGGTAGGCTTCGGCCATATGTTGTTGCACGTGCGGCGAATTAAAAACTCGCCATCTGATGGGATCGATCCAAGCTTTTATGTTGATTTTCTAGTCTTCTTAATTGATTTCTAGATATTTGTTGTTTTTATTTATCGCTTGTGATAATTAGATATTTGTTGATATGAGTTCTGATTATCGTTTTTGATAATCAGATATTTGTTGTTTCTAATTATCGCTTGTGATAATTAGATATTTGTTGATATGAGTTCTGATTATCGTTTTTGATAATCAGATATTTGTTGTTTCTAATTATCGCTTGTGATAATTAGATATTTGTTGATATGAGTTCTGATTATCGTTTTTGATAATCAGATATTTGTTGTTTCTAATTATCGCTTGTGATAATTAGATATTTGTTGATATGAGTTCTGATTATCGTTTTGATAATCAGATATTTGTTGTTTCTAATTATCGCTTGTGATAATTAGATATTTGTTGATATGAGTTCTGATTATCGTTTTTGATAATCAGATATTTGTTGTTTCTAATTATCGCTTGTGATAATTAGATATTTGTTGATATGAGTTCTGATTATCGTTTTTGATAATCAGATATTTGTTGTTTCTAATTATCGCTTGTGATAATTAGATATTTGTTGATATGAGTTCTGATTATCGTTTTTGATAATCAGATATTTGTTGTTTCTAATTATCGCTTGTGATAATTAGATATTTGTTGATATGAGTTCTGATTATCGTTTTTGATAATCAGATATTTGTTGTTTCTAATTATCGCTTATGATAATTGGATATTTGTTGATATGAGTTCTGATTATCGTTTTTGATAATCGGATATTTGTTGCTTTTAATTATCGCTTTAGATAATTAAATATTTGTTGAATTTGAAATTTGATTATCGTTTTTGATAATCGAATATTTGTTGAATTTGAAATTTGATTATCGTTTTTGATAATCGAATATTTGTTGATTTGGAAATTTGATTATCGTTTTTGATAATCGAATATTTATTGATTTGAAATTTGATTACCGTTTGTGGTAATTAAATATTTGTTGATTTGTTTTCTGACTATCGTTTGGATAATTGGATGTTTGCTGATTTTATTGAGATGAGATTTTCTAGTCTCCAATTGATTCTAGAATAAGCTGACTTTATTGGATTGCTGTTTTCTATCTATCTCTATCTCTGTTAATATTCAGAATTTGCTGATTATGAAATTTGTGTTTTCTAGTTAATTGTTGGATAACTAGATATTGGCAGTTTTGCGAATTGCGATTTGTGTTTTGACTTTTACTTTCTAGCTTAACCAGTTTAGGGTAGGAAATTTATTGTTAATGACGACCTTAATTATGAAAATTGCGGGGACGCAATTTTTATAAGGAGGGGAGTCTGTAACAATCCGAGAGTTTGTAACTTTTAATCATCGTCAAAACGACGATCAAATTGTTGCAAATTGCTGTTGGAGGTTTTTAGTCCGATCGAAATTACTTGTATTAAATCGTCAAGTGATAACGGATCGCCATAGGAATTTTTAAATCAAATGGGGATTCTTTTTAAATCTGTAAAATGGTTATGCGGGCTTAACAATTTAGTTGGCCCATATTTTCAATTGGTTGCTTTATGCAGTGTGAGCTATCGAAAAAAAAATACCATCCTCTAGTACAAGAAATCACGTCTAAAGCCATACCCTATACCACGTTTTCCTCTGTCAAACCCACGATCATTTTCCCCCTTCTCTCATAAAACACGAAAACCCCCCTCTATCTCATTGATTCGAAAACCCAAATCAAATCGAAAGAAAGAAAAAAATGGCAGCCGCATCTTCTCGTTCGTCTCCAGAGAAATAGGGCTTCGATACAATTTCGCTTGTCTTCGTTGATGTCGATCACGAAAGCTCGTTTACAACTCGATCTCCTTGCTTTTGAGAAGCTCGCCTCTGAGATGCTTTCGGCCGCTCCTATTTTGGGTCGAGTTCGTAGGGAAGAGGTGAGTAATTTCGTTTACTCACATCTAGTCAAGCTTAGGCTTGTAGAGTTTAATTTCTGTGATTTTCATTCGTATAAAAAAATTTGAGGATTTCCTACTTCTGCAATTTCGTGATTTTGTTGCTGAATTTCATGGCTACCATGTATTGATTTTCCACTGTTCGACTTCGGTTGTGATTTCTTTAGTAGTTTGAGTTTGGCCGATGATGATTGTTGTATAGAATTTGTAACCCTTGTTTCCTGTTCGTACAAAAATTAGATTGAAATCGTCAACTTATATTTTTGGGTCGGTTGATTTCACGTAGATGTTTGAGATGATTTCTGTTTTTTTCAATTTGTATATATTGTGATACTTGTTTCCCATGGCTTAGAATCTGGACTGTCAGCTTCCTTGTCACCGCGTCTCTGACATGTTCATCTTTGATTGCGATCACACTGAATTTGACATGGTTACGCACGGCTATGTACATGTCAGTTTTGTATTTCTCGATGATCTCGAGTAGTTTTCATTTGACCTTAACTTTACTTGAGTGTCACTGGTCTCGGGTTTTTATAGTTGGTCTTGATGTTTGGTCTGACTTGAACTTTCATATTGAAGTCTGCATTGCACTACTTCATGTATTCATGTGTACTCTTGAGTCTTGTCACCGGTTGTTTTCACTTGTATTGGGGTACATTGCATATTGAACTGAGTTTAACTTCGACTTTGTTCACTGTCTATATGTTCTCTTCATGCTACCTGGTTATCTAGTAGCACACGAGTCTGCACTTGTATTGATCACTGACGCATTCAGTTGTACATCACTAGTTTGCCTCTTTTATGGCCTGATTCTTCGAGGCACGTTATCATGGGAACTTGACTATGACTCGTTCATTGTCGCCTGACTTGGGTATTTGGTTGTAGTCGATTTTGCGAGAATATTTCTTTCGACATTTGATATTATATGGACTTTGGCATTTTCGTGCTTTCATATCTGTAGCAATTAGCTGCAGCTCTTCATGACACTGTGGCATACATGTTTCTATATCATTGTATGTTGCAGCCTGATAGGCTTGTAGTCGAAACCCTATCTGATGTTCTAGTTGTAGCTTGTACATTTGTAGTTGCAGTGAGAATTTTGTATGCTTGCCATTTTGGGTTCACACTACTTCATCATGTCACTTGATTTGTTTCATTTGAGTGTACCATTTCCTGTTGTTCTCGAGTAGGATACATGCATACGCATTGCATAGTTTGCCAATGTCTTATTACTGTGCACTTGTATGCATTACATCCGGCTTTGTTCGTCTAGTCTTAGAGGCTGCTCCTTTGTTCAGTGATTATTTATGTCTATTGATATAAATAATTAGCATGGCTTATGACTTGATACACTTCTCTTAAGTCTAGTCATTGTTGGCATTCGGGTTGAGTCAGGATTCAGGTTGCACTTTTGTTTGGCTTTCATTAAAGTCTGGTTTGCAATTGTATTGAAGTTGCCTTCCTTGATTTGCACTGAATTTGTATACATTCACTTGGTCATCTGGTTGAGGCTGCCATCGACATGTACTTGGCCTCACTTCTGTTTTGATACCGAGGCTTTGCCTTGTGGTCTTCACTTTCACGTGTGTCTGGTCACTTGAATTTGTTGAGTTTATGGTTGTACTGTGTCTAGCTTTGTATTTGTTGAGATGGGCTGATTTCTGAACTTTTACTTGAGTTGAATCCAGTTGCAAAACTTGGGTTTGACCTTGTGTCTGGCTCTTATTTCTCCTCTGTAGTGGCGAGGCAGTACACGCGCGCGTGTACTGCAGCCACACTGATTTGTTGTTTTAATTGATATTTCAATTATTTGGATTGTTTTGTGTTCAATTCATCATTTGAGAATTTTAATTGATTCAATTCGATTGATTATTTGATTGTGTCTAATTATCTTTTCGATAATTAGATTCTGAGTTTCTAATTGTTATTTAATTATTGAAATTTGTGTTAATTGTCGTGTAGACAATTCTGTTGTTTTCCAAATTGTCTTCATTGATAACCTTTTTATTTATCTTGTTGATGGTTTGAATTTTCTGATTTGTTGTTTAACACTGTTTAGTGTTATATCTGCCGTTATCCGATTCTTTTATCGAGGAGTCGGATATACGAGACTTCTGTGACTGTCGTCTATTTGATGTTTGATTATTATTGCTTCTATGCACTAATAACTGAGTTTGAATTAGACTGACCCATGTATTATTTTCTTTTGAATTTAATACTCGGGTCAGACCCGAGTTATTTCAGGTTGTAGATTTCCTTCTTTGAGTTGTTGTTCAGGATTTGAAGACTTTTCACATCTTCTGAAGTTGTCAGTGTCATTTTGTAGTAGTCGTGTCATTGTATAGAACGATATGTATTCATGTATATTAGTCGATAATGTACTTGTATATATAACTTCTAGAGTCGACAGTTGTAGTTGTACCATATGTATTGTGTCAACTATGTATTAACTGACATCAGTTATATATATATGAGACTTTTGTTTTTATCTGTGTTCCGCATTTATATTATCTGTGTTATTGTTATATCTAATGTCCTAAACTATTATGAACCATCGTAGTTCGTTTTATACTAGTATTGGGTGTGTCGATGGGAGTAAATAAATAATAGATGAAAAATAAAAAGTATATACTACTTCTATCGAGATAACCAATAGTAGTGTAAGGCCAATTACGGATGGTCGCTCCTATCTAGCCTTATTCTTCGTAATAATAGACAGTATTTCTTTTAATACTCTTTGTTATTATGAGCATAGAGGTGGGGCGTCACAGGCTTTGAGCCCCTACATTTTTTCTCTAGTGATGGATGAGGTTACGAAGGGTATACAAGGTGAGATTCCTTGGTGTATGCTATTTGCTAATGATATTGTGCTAATTGATGAAAGTAGGATTGGGGTTGATAGACAACTGGAGCTGTGGAGACAGACTTTAGAATCAAAGGGTTTTAGGCTTAGCAGAACTAAAACAGAGTATATGAAGTGCGGGTTCAGCGGTGTCGGGTCGGAAGATGAAGATGTCACTCTGGCTGGACAAATAGTTCCCAAGAAGGAATCATTTTGATATCTGGGATCAATGTTGCAGTATAATGGTGAGATTGATGAAGATGTTAGTTTTAGAATTCGAGCGGGATGGGTGAAATGGCGACAAGCGTCTGGGATTCTCTGTGACAGGAAGGTCCCACAAAAGCTTAAAGGAATGTTCTACAAAACGGCAATCAGGCCTGCGATGTTGTATGGTGCAGAATGTTGGCCTACTAAAAGCCAACACGTCCAAAAGATAAGCGTAGCAGAGATGTGTATGCTACGTGATAGCTGCAGTCATACAAGAAGAGACCGAATTAGAAATGATGATATACGTGATAAACTTGGAGTAGCACCAATTGAGGAGAAACTAATTCAACATCGCTTAAGATGGTTTAGACATCTTCAATGAAGGCCGCCCGAGGCACCTGTGCGTGTTGGAATTATAGGCCGTGTTGAATGCCCAAAGAGAGGTAGAGGTCGACCAAGGTTGACATGGGAGGAAGTAATAAAAAGAGATTTGAAGGATTGGGGTATATCCGAAGAGTTGGTGACGGATCAGAGCGAGTGGAAGTTAGCGATTCACATACCAGAACCATGAGTGTTGAGTTTTATAAGTTTTAGATTATAGGACTAGGAAACATGAGCCTAAGACGTAGGTTTGATCTTTGACCAATATTACTATTAGTATCATTATCGCTATTAGTATTATTATTATCATTCCTCTTATGTATATATACATATATATTTTTATTTTATTTTACTTTACTTAGCTATTATTATTAATTTACTTATTTGACTTTATTTTATTATTACTATTTCTATTGTTATTATTATAACTTTTAAATTGATTTTTTCATTTAGTTTTGGGTTCCATCTCTAGTCGACCCCAACTTGTTTGGGAATAATGGCTTTGTTGTTGTTGTTGTTGTTGTTGTAGTGTTCATATAACCTTTTTGAGCTGAAGAAATGAGTAACAGTGGAGTTCCATTGTATACCTTAAATGATTTCACTCTTCATATTATTTATAGACGCATTTAGTAAGTATTTAGAATTTCAAGTTATTTAACCGTTTAGCAGTACTATGTTTGGTTTTTTTGGAGCATGTTGGATAGCATTCAGCTAATAAAGGAAGAGGAAAAGATTATGTTAAGAGTCATGTCAAGGAACTGTAATCTTTTGGGTATATCACTGACTAATTAACTAATTAAATACTCATTACATCGACATTGCTTTTCCTTTGTGATTTTGGCAAAACACTGATATCGTCATTCGTTTTGTAGAGGTCACCCTTAATATTGAAATGCGAAGAAGTTTGAGGTTCAATAACTATCTTTGACCGTGTTGTACAAGTTTCTTGGTTTATTCCTTTTTCCCTTTTTTCTATTTGTATATATGTTTTGCAGTAATGATCATTAAGTTGAAACGATGGTCTTTATTAGTAAAGCATTAAGCTATTAAATTGGCCAGATAGCTAGAGACATTTTGGAGATATCATCAATGCTAACTTGAATTAGATCTCATTTACATGGCATCAACAGTATAAATTACCATAGCTTTCCCTTATTTAAATCTCCCACTTAATAATTGGTACAATATAACATGAACCATGGCTAAGCATATGCAGTTTCAAAATATGAAATAGAACTTCAATTTCACACAATCACTTCAAGCATTTCGTTCTTACTAAGCTTTGTTAGACAACGTGATGGTTGCAATTTGGAAACCAATACTGAAAGTGGGATCATAATTCTTGCATCATGATTCAAGAAGTAATAAACTTACATATCATGAGCGAATCCATTATGATAAGATAAGCGGGAAAACTGGACATTGAGCTTTTATTCGTACAGACAGCAAAAGCATGAAAATATTCACATGCAAATTATCTTTCCAACCGATTTTAGGGAAATGGATGAATACAATTGTAGAGATCTACAACTACAAGGACCTCTTATGGTCTATTGATAATAAATAATAACATCAAGTAAGTTACATTTTTCTATAGTAACATAGTCCTAAAATATACCCTTTAGAAAACATGGTAACTTGCATGTATTTAATACAAAGGAGATGATATTTATAAGGGTTTGTTATTCACTGTAGTTCTTGGAGCTTATCTTATCGACAACACGGCTCTAAATTAATAGTAAAAGATTTTAAAGTAGAAAGATCCAAGAAGATAACAAATGACACATGTACTTATAATATGGAAGCGAGAAACTATATAGGAATTATTTAATCTACCAGATATGCATGTAAATTTGTGCTAGGGGTATGTAGATCTAATTTTCATATGTTAGATTACTGCATTTATTATAATTTTTAATACTTTTGATGAATTATTTTTTGATCATTTAAAGATTTGGAATTCTCTTTGTAGGCTATAAATATAAAATGTTCCTTTATTCGATGGTGCTCTTCAGACTATTTCATTAGATGGTAAGTATTACTTGCTATGGATCAATTACATTTAATCCCTCTAATTTGATCATTGTTTTTTTGCCACTCATTCTACTTAATGATTAAACATGTATACTCCGACTCTTAATTTTTATCTCTTTCATGCATTCCAGTTCATGGAGAACAATATCATGCTCCAGAAATAACAGTTTCATGATTATTTCAGTCTTTCATCTCGTTTCTTTTATGCTTAACATGATCACATTTGTTTGTTTGTTTCTATAGGATTGTCGTCATCGATGGAGCAAGGATCGAGGCATCATGTGAATAACTTTCTTTCATATTGATGATTCATGTTGCTTAAGTTCGATATTTGCGATAAAGGAAAATACAAATGAGTGGGATTAAGTTTTACGACTATGTACAGAGATAGATGCAATTATCGAAAAAAGTTACTTAATGATACATGGTTATTTTGCTAACTTATTTTTACAAAACATATAATTAGAGTTACTATTATCTATATAATGAATTCGATTAGCTATACTGCAATGGGATTATTTTGTTTATGATAGTTGCATTTTTGCGCTTAGGTGATAATCTTCTTTGTTTTTTAGTAGATATTATATGATGGGATTAGTTTGTTTATGATAGTTGCATTTTTTCTCATAGGTATTTATCTTCTTTGTTTTTAATAGCAATTATGACCGAACTCAAGAAATATAGTTTAGAAAAAATTATATAATTTAGCATTAAGAAGGAAATTAATCTAAATAGGTAAATTTATTGTAATTTGAATAGTTTGTGTCCAGTGTTTGGGTGTTATTTTTGTTTTAGGTGCAACCTTGAAATGGTCTAAGCTAAAATCAACTAGATGGTAAAATAAACAATTCGGTTATGTAAACAATTTAATTCTAAAAATAAATTTACAATATTAAATAATAGGGCTTAAAATAACTAAAATTAAAAATGGTTTTCCAACTAATATATTAAATGTAATACTCGTCTTAATTTTCATCACAATAATAATTTTATAACAAAAGATAGATTATATGTAACTAGAGAAAAATATATAAATATAAGCGTGTGCTATCGATTACAGATACTAACCTTATTGTTAGTATCAGTACAAAGCCACCTTGCTTTTATATGTAACTGGAGAAAAACTAACAATATAGCATATGATATTGTAATAATGTTTCTAATTCCTTCCTATAAATAATATATTCTGATTATTTTATAAAATAATTTAATTTTTTTACTACAACTAAAATATTTTTGTCACACCCATGTGCGAAGCACGGGTTCACACTAGTATATACATATAGCTAAAGTTATAAGATGGACTTATAGAGTTGGTTCTCAAGTAAGTGTGAATTGTTACCAGGATGTATATAAATGTTATTACCAGGATGTTTACATAAAACTAAGTTAGCATTAAAAAGCAGAAAACCAAACTTTTTATGTTACTCTTTTAGCTTTAGTTTTGGGAGTCTGAAATATTTTTCTGTTGGGTCAATAGTATCACACTTTTGTAAGTAACAAGGGCACCCGTGTGTTTAACATTTTTTGTCCATAAAACTTTTTTTTATTGCAGTGAAAAATCACAACCCTTCTGAAATTCCAAAAATGATAATATAATGCTTTGAAGAAATGGTCAAAATTGGTCTCCACATCATTGAATCTTTCGTGTGGTTGTTTGGCTCTTTTTCTTTTCCTTTTTTTTCTCCCTTTGTTTTGCCTTTTTTTTTTAAGCACTAATTATTATATGGCCAACGGGATAAAGCAACTCTCAAAGTTTGATCATCAACTATTGGCATATATTACAAATTTTAAATAAGACTTGAAAACTTATTTCAATTATAGGTTCCTAATGATTAAAGAAAAAGATTTAAAATAAAATAAAATTTGTTTTTCATCGTATCAACTTTTATACTTGCAATGCACGATCAAAAATTATAAATTTTGTACTGTTGCACTTTGAAAATACACCCACAAATGCTCTTTTATTAACTTATGCTTGCGCTACTTTCAATATATGCAAGCACAAATATTTAACGTTGTGAATAACAGCTTTATTTTTAAAAAAGGTTTATTTTTATAATAAATTTTGAACAAATCCAATGGGTTGAAATAAACCTTATTTTAAGCTGAAAATTTGTCCTAGGAGTTATCATTTAAACCAACAACGTAAAATACAAGGAAAGTTTTCCGTATAAAACTTTAGTTCTTTCAACATAAGAAGATTTACCACATTCAAATGTGAATTTGCTACAGAACAAGGGAATAACAAACACAAAACACTGGATAAATTCCAAGAAACCACAGCAGCATTTTCAAACATTTTAATAAAAATAAACAATTTTTTTCCCTTCAAAAGGGAAAAGGGGGAGAGAAGTTTTACTATTTTTCATAGAAACGGGATGTAGACATAGTTTCAGCAAACATTTAACCATGTAAAATGGCCTTTTCATGTCTTTTCGATAAAATAATCATATTTGAATATCACCTTTCAACACAAAAACGTGTTACATTTTGAACAATGTACAACTATTAAACAATCAAACTGCTCTACTTATAATATCATTCAATACATAAAACATGAACTATTATCATCTACTCGAACAAAAATTAGGGTGACTCGGAGCTGATTGAAAGCTGCATCTCACCTTGTACATGCGAAGTACTCACAAAACTTATTTCCAAAAGCCAATATCAAGACTGATTTGTTATGGTTAACTCTTTGCCGCTTATAATACCCATATTAAAGAGAGAAGAATCCATATTAAATTATCAATCTTTAACCAAATCAAATACAGGAATTCCCTTGGAACTAAAACTAGAACACATAACTTTCAGTTCTTTTCCAACCTCGTAGCTCTTCTCCTCTTCGTTTTCCTGAGAGCAATAGAAATATACTTTTTTAGTTCAGATACTAAAACTTTTAAGACATAAATTAAAGAAGAATGACTTAAAGCTAAAACACAATTCAATATAGTACACAATTTTATTTTTTTGCTTGTCGGAACATAATACTGTTGGAATTGCTTTGTGTATTGGACCCTTTGAACGCTTAATTTTTCATTGGGTTGAAGAGAGGAATGCACGCATGATTACCACATGCACGCGCATCTCTTCTTCTTCCACCTGGACACTTCCATTAAATTTTAATCCAAACAACCTATCAAAGTAATACAAAAATAGGTCGCAAAAATCGATTTTCATTGATGCAAATTGAAAATCGAATTACAAACGAACGTTGTGTTTTATCCTAGATACGGCGTGATTTACGATCTATCTTGCACCAATTGGATGGTGCTGCGAAACGGCTTAAAGAAAGCGACTTATTCCATGACTCAACCAGATTATTCAAACGTTGCTGGTACAACAATTTTAAGATGTTTTTGTCAACATGTCTACAATCGATGAATTTTCTGGTTCTGTCGCCTTCGACGCAAACAAGTCATTTCGCTTCGAAAAATTTCATTTCAAATGAAGGAGACAGAAGATGAGATTATTCTTCACGGTGAAGAAGGTCGTTTATGTTCTTAATACTGACAAACACGTTCTGCTCGACGAATCCACTAACGAGCGAAAAAATAACTGCAGTCCTAGATTGATGATAACTATCTATGCGAAAACTTTATTTTCAATGGCATGTATGATAACTTGTACGGTTACTACAACTCAAACAAGTCAGCAAAGGAAATCTGAGATGGACGGCTGAAGAAGTCTGATACTGAGGAAGCTGTATCAAAGAAGTATGTAGTCAGTCCCTACCTCAAATACTTGATGACAGACGACAAATCTGTAGAGATGCAATCCCAGAAGCTTTAGAAAATTGTGCATGAAATCATCTTCGAATGTATGACCCTTGATGAACAATTTCAGGTTGTTATTTTGATAGATAAATTACCTACTAGTCGTAAAGATTTTAAAAAGGGTCTCAAACATAAGACTAAGGAGTTTTCCTTAGAGAGTTTGATTAGGCCTTTAAACGATCTGATACGAATCTGCATGATGTCGTATATGTACCCATATCCGAATTTTTTCATATATTGGATATCTGTATCCGCGGATGTGGACGGATATCGGATATTCTTCGACCAGTTCACAACTAATAAATCTAAACAAATAATAAAAAATTGATTCATTATAATCAATTCCAGTACTAAAAGTACGAAAAATAATATGTTAAGAAAAATAATTTTAAACAGCAAAAATATTGATTTTTATACACATTAATTTTTTTTTAACTAGATAAAATATTAAACGAAATCTTTATGTATTAAAATACACAAAAAAAACTACAATTTTGATTAAAACCAAACAGATAATTATCGGATATGGATGTGGTCATATCAATGTCTGTACCCATTTTTCGAATATCGGATAATTTTTTATATTTCAGATACATATACAGACAGATTTCAGATTTTTCGGATACTCGTTGACCGGCCTAAGTTTAATCAACGACCTCCGTATCGAGGAAGCTCGAAAGCATGAGAAGAAAGATAAAGTGCTTGTTGTCTCAAACTACAACACTAAGAACTCCAATATTGTTGTTTTGAAACCAAAACCGAAGATTTTCAAGAATTAAAATCACAAGCAAAACCCAAAGCGCAACAATAATCAGAACCGGAACCATCCAAAATACTAAAATGGACAACAGCAACCACCCTCAAAGAATGATTCTGGACATTTTACTTGCTATGACTGCAACAAACCAAGTCATATGACACACAACTGTCGAAACAGGCCACGCCATTCTCCGTAGGCTAACCTGACTAAAGAGCTTTTAACGGCTATGATGTGTAAAATCAAGCTTATGGGTGGATTTAAAGGGTGATTGGTAACTATTAGTGCTTCTCGACATGTCTGCTACGATCGTGCTATATTCGAAACATACAATGCTGATGAAAATAAGAAAGTATCGTTGAGAGATTTTCAAAACACTATTGTTGCTGGTAGGAAATAAGGAACTGAAGTTAACCTCTGGAAAGACGGGAATTTTGAAAAACACAAAGGACAATCCAGAGATGAGAAAAAATTTAGTTTCAAGTTTTTTGCTTAATAAAGTTGGGTTTAGTCAAACTATTGGGATTGATTTGTATACCATCACTAAAAATGATATATTTATGGAAAATGGTTATACTACTGATGGTATGTTGTGAATGCATAACTGAATAAATTTTTTAATTATGCTTTATGTTGTGTGATTTTGTTATATGGCATGCTAGACTATCATGTTAATAAACGTGCTATTAAAACATGACTAACTTAGGTTTAATTTCTAAAATGTCACTAAATGATTTTGAAAATTTTGATTTTTGTAGCTAAGCAAAAATAACTAAAACCTCTATAAATCTGTTAATAGGCTGAACCTTAAGATATAATTCACTCAGATTTATGTGAACTCAAAGGGGCATTGAATAACGATGATAAACGTTATTTTATTACATTCGTTGATTATTGTTCGGATTTTACTTATATTTCATGAAAAATAAAAGTGATGCATTAGACATGTTTAAGCTAATTGTGACTGAATTAAGAATCAGTTTAATACGGAAGTTAAGATATTTCAAAGTGATAAAGGAATCGAATATGAATCTAGCTTGTTTATTGAATTTTATAATGTACATAGTACAATACACACTAGATATATCTAAGCTAATTGTGACTGAAATTAAGAATCGGTTTAGTAAAAAAATTAAGATATTTCAAAGTGATAGAGTAACCGAATATGAACCCAGATTGTTTATTGAATTTTATAATGTACATGGTACAATACACGTTATTCACCTGAAATGAATGGTAAAGCTCGAAGAAAAAATAGGACTTATACTGAATCTACTATAGCTATTTTACTAAATTATGGTGTTGTATCACATTGGTGGATGAAATTTTGTTGACTTTGCTATGTATTAAATAGAATTCTGAAGTCTACATGCAAAATTTCACCATTTGAGATCTTAAAAAAATAATAAACCTAACTTATCTTATTTTAGAAGATGAGGTTGCTTGCTTTATGTTTGTATTCCTAATCCTAAAAGAATTAAATTGGCAAATAGAGCATATGAATGTGTTCATTTTAATAGCAAGCATAGAGTTTTATGATTTGAATGTTAATGTTATTATAAAATTAAACGATGCTAATTTTTTATGAACATAAATTTTCATTTAAATCTAGGAACAACGAGGGCACATCAACTAGTTTATTCTAGTAATTAGGAGTAACGAACACATTGTAGATATAGAAATTGAACCTAGAAGAAGAGAGCCGGAATAACTAATGTTATGGTCTAGATTTTTTTACTTATACCTTAGTAGAGGATCATGTTAACTTTCAAGAAGCTTTATCCTCTAATAGATGTCGACCTTTAGCACGAAGCAATTAACAATGAAATGGATTCTCTTGAAGTAATAAAACATGATACATAGTAGATTTACCTTCTAGTTGTAAGACTGTAGACGTTAAATTGATTCTTGAAAAGAAATTAAAGTCTGATGGTACCACGTCTTGTAGTTAAGGGTTTTAGGCATAGAGAAGATATAGTTTTTTAATACATTTTCACCTATTACTAGAATATCTATTCGAGTGTTAATTTCTTTTGCAACAATTCATGATTTAGTAATATACCAAATGGATGTTAAAACAGCTTTTTGTAAATGATGAATTAGAATTAATGTACATGGACCAACCTGGAGGATTTGTAATCCTTGATCAAGAACATAAAGTTTGCAAATTATATAAATTTCTATATGGTCTTAAACATGCACTTAAGCAATGACATGGAAATTTTGATAATTTAGTTATTTCGCGTGGCTTTAAATTGTACGAAAGTGACAAATGCATTTATTACGGATCTTAAAATAATATATGCATATATGTGGATGATTTGCTTATATTTAGTTCAAATATTCATGATATTAATAATGCGAGATCTCTCTTCTATGTGCAATTTTGACATAAAAAATCTTGAAGAAGCGTGTAGTTCTTGGTATTAAAATTACTAGGCCTAAAAAAGGAATTCCTTTGGATCAATCACGATACATTGAGAAAATTTTAAAGAAATATAATCACTTTGACTATAAACATGCTTGTACAACATATGATCAATATAAAATTATTTACAAACACTAGTGAACCTTCGATATGCCATTGATTAACCAGACCCGACATAGTTTATGTTGTGGGATTATTGTCCAGGTTTACTAGTAGACCTAGTATAAAGCATTGGTATTAGTAGACCTATTATAGAGCATTGGTATGTTATTGAAAACGTAATAAAATACCTTAAGCAAACCGTGAACCTTGGATTGCACTATCAGAAGTTTTCAACTGTTCTTGAAGTATACAACGATGCAAACTGGAACACTTCGTCTGATGACTCCAAAGCAACGAGTGACTATATTTTTAGCATAGTTGGTGGAGTTATTTCTTGGAAATCCAAAAAACAAATTACTTCGGCTCAATTTACCATGAAGTCTGAGACAATAGCACTAACTACAGCTAGCGAAGAAGCAAATTAGTTAAGAAATCAGCTAGCTGATATACCTTTATAGAAAAAACCTATAACAGTTGTGTTGATCCACTGTGACGGTATCGCGATTATTGCAAAAGTTCAAAATTATTATTCTAACGGTAAGAGACGACATATACGCCGTAAACACGGTACTGTTAGAGAGTTTCTCTTGTTAGAAGCTGTTAGAGTAGATCATGTTCGCACTGATGAAAATTTGGATGATCATTTAATGAAAGGATTAACCAGAGAGGAAATCCTTACAACATCTAAAAGTATCTAAAAGAATAGGAGTATTGTCCTTAAAATAATGAGTCATTCATAGTGATTTCTCAGCCTAAAGATTAGATATCCTAAGAATTAGTTTCAATGGGTTATTACAAGACGTGATACGAGTTGAACATGATATTTTTTATAATAGAAGCACGTATTCCTGAAGCGATAAAAAGATGAGTTGATAGCACTTTTGATGAGATATATACTTTATGTAAAGTGGAGTACCAAGCTATAGAAGTACTATTGATAGACTCTCCTGTGTAGATGTGAAAATGTGGTCGTTTCCTATGAAATTTTAAGGCAAGAATTTCTAAAGCGTTCGCCATACTAAGATAGATGCACGGGCTATTAACTAGCATTATAGAAAATTTGTATGTGCTTTGATGTCAAAGATATAATTCAAGACTACGTGTCACTCTAGCATAATCTGATTCTTATTATGCAAAGTTTCAAATTAAAAGATGTGTTTGTTTATGTACAAATTTATAGGTTTGGTAATTGCACAAAAAATTGTTTTTGAAAATTCAAGTGGAGGATTATTGAAATTGCTTTCTAAAATGTGTGAATTTTGAAAAATATACGGAAGTGCATTGAGATTCTATAGTCTCACATCTTAAGAAATTTAGAAAGCCGTATATGTATACATGGATTTTTAAGTCGTTGTATTGGGCCTAAGGCTATCAATGGATATCCAAAATATTCAAAATCTGTCTGCATCCGTATCTGAAAAGCGGATAAATATCCGATATCCGAAAAAGTGGATGCGGATGCAGATATGAAGGCATCCGCATCCGAAAATTATCCATCTAGTTCTATCGAAATTACAGTTTATTTCATATGTATTTTAGTATAAAGAAATTTATGTTTCTATTGTTTTATTAAGTTAATAGTTTATAATGCATATTAACTGCCCAAGACTATTAATTATCATCATATTTGTTGATTTTGCATACTTTTAAAATCAATAGAATTGAAAAATAATTATGTTAAACCAGACATTAATATTTATCGATCTTCTGCGGATACGATAATTATTCGATATACGTCTATATCCATGAATGCGAATATCCGAAAATGATTTCGGATGCATGCGGATAAAGCACTATCCGTATCCAAAAATATCCGTTGACGGGCCTAATTGGGCCCTTAGGACACCCAATGTTCTTCATTTGGGTTGAAGAAAGGAGTTGTGCATGACCACCACACCAGCGCGTGGTCGTTCGACCGACTCGGACTAAACCAAATTGGGCTGATGTGGTGCAACGCTATATTTTTAGTACAAATGTGAACGGTATTTTTTCTGCAAATGTCTTGGTTTTAAACGGTAAAAATCATATCCAATTTTTTCTCATGGATTTTCTACATGATCCGACTATTCCTTACATCACAAAAACATGTTCTATTTTCCGTTAGGAAATATCTCCTCTATTTTCATAAATAAATAGATGGACGCAACAGAACAATAAGGTGCAAAGATCGGTTTTCATCGATGTAGATAAAAACCAAATTACAAACAATCAGGCTGTTTATCATGGGGACAGCATGGTTGACAATTAACCAAGCACCATTCGAGTAAAGCCGTGAAATGTCTTAAAAAAACAACTTAGTCCGCGACTTAGCCAGATTATTCAATCTATTCAAGCGTTGCTGCTACAGCAAATACGCATTTAGACCACTTCTCAGAACAAATTACAAAGCTAAAGTAACCCCTCTCACGCGGGAAAAAATGAACTTTTGTACCAATTTTGTTTCGAAAAGCACCAGTAAAATTCTTTCGAAGAAAAAAATATACCGAAGTTGTTAAAATTGTGTTGGCAGCAAATAAACTAGTTTATACAACTCTATGTTGCGTAGGCAAAAGGCAGCCTTATGCAAGTAGTTTTCAAAAAGGACAAAATGTGAAAATTTTACAAGAGTAGCATAAATGGGTAAAAAGTTTCAAGAAAGTATAATAGTAAGTAATCTGCCACATTGAAATATACCAGAAACCTGGAGAAGATAATAAATACCTTAAATTTGTACATTCCGCGTAGTCCTCCGCCTACATCAAGTACCAGCCCATGAGCTCTTATCTGATTCACTTTTGCTGTCACTGTATCACCCAAATCAAGAGATTCTGCGTTGGTTCTTTCGTTTCTGCATTTTTCTTCATCACTGCTTTCGTTTTCTGCTTTATTTGCAAATAAATTGAGCATTGCTCCAAGGTGTGATTTTCTACCGCTATCTTGCATGATGTTATTGGTAACATCTGATTCCTTTTTATTCATGAAGTAACTAGAATTACTGGGGTTTTTCACTTTCTTTGTTTTACCATTACCCACGCAATCCTTCCCCAACATATCGAACATCGCGAAGTCAGTTTTTTTACTCCTTTCTTCTGTGATTTTTTCGTTAACTGCCGGCGCTTTCTTATCCGCTTCTTTATTTGCCAACAAATTGAGCATTTTTCCAAGGTCTACCTTTGACTCCTTTGAATGCTTAGGAGAACCATAATTACTAGAGTTTTTCACATCTTTTGTTTTACTACTATCCCCATCCTTCACTTCTGGTCCCATTTTATCAAATTCTTTATTTGCCATCAAATTGAGCATTGAATCAAGGACACCTTTGCTAATAATGCTCTCTTGTGTGGCTTTGTTCGTAACATTTGATTCCTTTGAATACTTAATGGAACTAAAATTACTAGAGTTGTTCAAATTTTTTGTTTTACGATTATCTTCAAAGTTAACTTTTGTTCTGCTGTCTTCTTTGATTTCGTTAACTTCTGGTGCTCTTTTATCCACTTCTCCAATTGTCAACAAGTTGAGCATTGAATTAAGGCCACCTTTGCTACTGTTGTCTTGTGTAGTTTTGTTGATAATCTTTGATCCCTTTGAATACTTGGGGAAGCTAGAATTACTGGAACTTTTGACATTTTCTGTTTTGCTATAATCTGAGTCTTTCAATATACAAAAACTGGATGTCCCTTCAAAGTCATCTTTCCGACAGTTGTCTTGTCTGTTTTTATCGGTAACTTCTGGTACCTTTTTATCAAAGCCTCTATTTTCCCACATATTGAGCATTGTTTTGAGGCCACCTTTGCTACCGCGATCCTGTGTGGTTTTATAGGTAACCTCTGATTCTTTTGAATACTTGGGGGGACTTGAGTTACGAGTATTTTTAGAATTTGTTTGAAAAGGAGTATTGGTAGTTTCTGAGGGGTTTGAATCAATTTCTTGAGCATCACATTCTGCTGCACTTCGAACTATAATTGAGGGCATTGAAGATAGAGTATAATCCACATCATCATCTTCATATTTATTTTTGCTGATCGACAACTCTTCTTCAATGATTTCTGATCTTTTCAAATTCTTCAACAAACTGTCGTCTTGTGTGTTTTTGTCAGTAACTTCTGGTACCTTCTTATCAGACCTTGTATTTTCCCTGAAATTGAGCATTGTTCCGAGGCCACCTTTGCTACCGCGATCTTGTGTGGTTTTGTTGCTAACCTTTGATTCTTTTGAATACTTAGGGGAACTTGAGTTACAAGAAGCTTTTGAACCCGTTTTAAAAGGAGTCTTTGTAGTTTTTGAAGAGTTTGAAGCAATATCTTGAGCATCACACTCTACCGCACTTCGAACTACAATCGAAGGCATCGAAGATGAAGTATTATTCACATCATCATCTTCATATTTATTTTTGCTGATAGATAACTCCGTAATAGTTTCTGATCTTTCCGAATTTTTCTTCTGGGTTTTAGGTTGAGGAAGAGTAGCTTTTAAAGAGAGTTTGATATTGCCTCTAATGTCATTTTCGATGCACATCAATGACAATTCTTGCCCAATGGATAAAATATCAGATACTTTTGTTACCTACAGGGGAACATTAAGGCGAGGATTAAAATAGTGTAACAAATAGAAAAATATACCGGATAAAGTTTGATGAATGAAAATACTCACTTGATCATGTGACAATTCAGAAATGTGAAGCAAACCTTGTTGAGCACCATTGAGTTCTACAAAGGCACCATACTCTTTTATCGAGGTAATTGCACCTTTGTAAACTTTGCCAACTTCAATCTCACGTCCAACTAGAAAATAAATCTGCATCATTGAAAATAGCATCATTGTTGTTCTTAGTAACGTATTCAGTATGAGTTTATTATCCTAAACATACATGAACCACTAGACAGTAGTATAATACTATAGTTTGCAAGGCCACCATTACCATATATTTACAAGTATTGGACAGTATGAATATACTGTTGTTCCTAAGTAATTATGCATCAAAGTCATGCATTTTACAACACATGGTACCTATATAGTGAATATAAGTCTGCCAAAAGTTATCAAACATTTAACAAGAATACCTTCTCTTGAGCTTGTTCCAGAATAGATCGACTTTTTGCCACTATAGTGACCATTCCTTCATTAATAGCAATGCGAGCGCCTAAATAACAAAATGCAATAAAACATATGGTTAATTGAAAAGAAGGGTGTATGATACTCACATTGATTGAAATAACATCTAATCACTTCATGATTATCTATTAATAATTTGAGGTTTAGAAAAATATTCCCAAAGTATAATATCCTGGACTTGCCGATTCATCAATAAGATAGAACTAAGGTCTGAAATCTGAATCATCATGATTCAGAAAAGCCCATTCCACAATCACATGATTTACAGGACAGAAATGACTATTATCAGATTCAGTATTTAATTTGAAATATTTCGAAAATATTTTTCAATAATAACCTGTTTCTTGTTCAATCTTTTTCCTCTGAGTACCAAGGGGACCAACCAAACGACGAAGAGCTTCATTACTTAACTTTAAAGTAACTGTGCATAAACAAAACAAAGATCGACTTTTAGCGGATTTTATCTTATAAGTACAAACACTATAAACATGCAAAGTTGATGGAAAACCAACCTAAATGTGGAGCATGTCCATCAGTTGTCATGCGTGGTGTACGTATTTCCTGTTCCATGCGATACAGAATTTGACAGCGACCTTTCCGAGCAGGTTCTAAGGACTCGCATATTATGTCTAGGGGAATACCAGCAGGTTTTATATCCAATTGAATTGCTGTTATTCCTTTCTTTGTTCCAGCAATTTTGAAATCCATGTCCCCAAGGTGATCTTCAAGTCCCTTGAATTGATTCCAAACAAATGTTACAGCTAAACATAAAAAGCAATACGGCTTTTTCTTGCATTTTGACCAACTATTACAATGTTTTTACCAAAATATCTGTCAGTATACGGTATTCTTTAATATTCCCAGTAGATGGGTCAAAGTCACTGATCAGACCAACTGAAACACCTGCTACATGTTCCTTCAATGATATGCCAGCATCCATCAAAGCCATGCTCCCTATGAATAATATTGAGATGCCAGTTATATATTAAGACAATGAAGATCAGACATTATTTTGCGCAAAATTAAATACCAAAGAAATGCTAATAATATTTCCTCATGACATCAGCTATATCCTAGGAATACAATATGGAACTCGTTTATTTTGTAAAACTCCTCTAGATAACTTGGCCAGATTGCCAATGTTGATATTGTTTCTTATTAAACTTTCGGTGTTTGTTAATGTGGCATGTAATAAAAATTGAACAGCAAACATCAATATGAATAAGAGCAAGGTTTACAGTTAAAATATCAATTTAGAGGAAGGAAAGAGATTACTGATCCGAGTATATCTACTATTAATAATAAAAACCCTTCAAGTCCAACTGTCTACGGGACTATAATAGCCCCTTTTAGCTCTTGTTGGAAATTGTTTTGAAAGAAAAAAAAAAGTAGATTTATGAATTGTTTAAAAATTAAAGATCTTGAAATAAGTGCATTTATTGCTTGAGTCTCACACCATTGGGATTATTGAAAGATACTCACATATATTTATGTGTGTGTGAGTTTCTTAGCTTCTAAATTGGGCCCCCAAATGTTATTTTTGTGTTGAGGAGAAAGCGCATGCATAACCGTCACATGCGCGCGCCGACCGACCGAAAGACCCAGGTCGGACTTGTTGTGGTGTAGGACTTATATTTTTTGGATGAAATTTGTTCTGCATTTTTTTACCGTTATTTTATTTGAAACAGTAAAAGTTCAGATCCAAATTTTGAGCCAACTGTCGCATCACCATTCAGTAACACGTTCGGCTTGGTATTCCATCTATTTAATTAGTTTTTAGATGAGACCAAAGAAGAGTGACATTTTTTACCTTTGCAAAACTTATCTTCTTCTTCACAAAACTATCTTCTTCAAAATTGTTTTTGAGTGGAACTGAGTCGGTTTCGTCTGTGCAAGCGAATCGGCACCAAATCAGAAAGAAAATGTTGTTTTATCCTAGAGGCGGCGGCATTAGTTAGATTGTTTTGCACCCCCGAGCAGAACGCCGAAACGTCTTCAAGATAGTGACCAATTACATGACTCAGTCGAAGATCATTGTTTTCCAACAATTTGAAGACGTTTTCCCCAAGCAATGACTTCTGCTGCAACTTCGGACAATTCAACCCCGATGTCGATGTTCCAGGTCCCGATGGTGTCCGCTGCTCCATTCAGATTTGAAGGCCAACATTTCAAAAGATAGTGTCAAAAGATGGAGGTCTTTCTCACTGTGCGGAAGGTGGTCGTTGTGCTGACAACAGACAAACCGCAACTGCTAGACATACTCGACAAAGCGAACGCAGATCAAATGCGAGCCTGGACAGAGAAATCAAAAGAGTTGCAGACCTGGACGGAACAGGATTATTTATGCAAGAACTTCATCCTCAACGGACTTAACGACGATCTGTATGACTACTACAATTCAGACAAAACAACAAGGAGATTTGAAAAGTGTTGCAGAAAAAGTACGACACAGAGAAGGCAGGAGCAAAGAAGTATGCCGTCAGCCACTACCTCAAGTATCAGATGACGGATGATAGGTCAGTGGAGATGCAGTCTCATGAGCTTTAGAAAATAGCTCATGAGATCATCTTCGAAGGTATGAGTTTGGATGAACAGTTTCAAGCAGCAGTTTTGATTGATAAATGCCTCCCAGTTGGAAGGATTTTAAGAATAACCTTAGACATAAAACTAAGGAATTTTCATTAGAAAGTCTAATAACTTGTCTCCGTATTGAGGAGGAATCTCGTAAGCAGGATATTAAGGAAGAAGTACTTGTTGTTTCAGGCAACACTAAGAAAGCTGCAGTTCTGAAACCGAATCCCAAAAGCTTTAAGAATCAAAACTGCAAGCTTAATCAGAACCGCAACAAACAGAATTTGAACTCGCAAGGAAACCAAAGAGGTCAACAGAAACCATCTCAAAATAATGACTATGGACAGTTGTTTCTTCGTTACACTAGTGAAAACCCAAATCATATGGCACGCAAGTGTCGGAACAGGCCAAGCTTTGCACTACAGACTAACCTGACTGAGGAGCCTCTTACGGCTATGATTTCTGATGAGATTCACCTTGTTGGGGGATCAGATGGTTGGTGGGTAGATATTGGCGCTACACGTCATGTGTGTTATGACCGTGCTATGTTCAAAACATATACGGAGACTGAGGACAAGAAAGTGTTGTTGGGAGACTCTCACACCATTATTGTTGTTGGGATTGGAAGCGTAGAGCTGAAGTTTACCTCTGGAAAGACCATCATTCTAAAAGACGTCATGCACACTCCAGAGATGAGCAAGAATGGTTATCTTCTTAATAAGACTGGGTTTACACAGACTATTGGGACTGATATGTACACCACTATAAATGGTATGTTTGTGGGTAGGGGTTATGCAATTGATGGCATGTTCAAACTGAATGTTGAATGTAATAAAATGTCTGCTTCTACTTATATATTGTGTGATTTTAATATCTGACACTCTAGACTATGTCATGTAAATAAACAAATGATAAAGAACATGAGTAGCTAGGTATAACCCTAATATGTCACTAAATGATTTTGAAAAATGTGATTTTTGTAGTCAAGCAAAAATAATAAAAATCCCACATAAATTTATGGTTAGAGAATCAGAACCCTTAGACTTGATTCATTCTGATATATCTGAGCCTGATGGCACTCTGACTAAAAATGAACACCGCTACTTTATCACTTTCATTGATGATTGCTCTGATTTTACTTATATATACCGTATAAAAAATAAAAGTGATGCATTTGAGATGTTTAAATCTTTCATAACTGAAATTGTAAATCAGTCCAGTAAGAAAGTTAAAAGATTGCGTAGTGATAGAGGAACTGAATATGAATCAAGTTTGTTTATTCAATTTTACAACTCACATGGAATAATACATGAAAGAACTGCACCATATTCACCTGAAATGAATGGTACAACTGAAAGGAAAAATAGAACATTAACTTAATTAGTAGTTGCTATTTTACTTAATTATGGTGCATCATCACTTTGGTGGGGGAAAATTTTATTGATCGTGTGTTATATTTTGAATAGAATCCCTAAGTCAAAAAGCAAAATTTCATCTTTTGAAATCTTAAGAAATTATAAACCGAATGCGTCTTATTTTAGAACTTGGAGATGTTTAGCATATGTTCGTATACTTGACCATAAGAGAATAAAATTAGCAAGTAGAGCATACGAATGTGTATTTATTGGCTATGCTGTTAATAGCAAAACATATAGATTTTATGACCTGAATGCACATAATATAATAAAATCTAATGATGTTGATTTTTATGAATCGAGATTTCTCTTTAAATTGAGGAATAGTGGGGGCACATCTAGTAACACTGTACCTATAAGAACAGAACCTAATGAATTTTCTGAAAACAAACCTAGAATAAGTAAAAGAGCAAGAATTGCAAAAGATTTTGGTTCATGTTTTTGTGCTTTTACTATAGAGGAGGATCTCTTAAACCTCCCAGAAGCTTTATCTTCATTAGATGCTGATTTTTGGCAAGAGACTATAAATGATAATGGATTCTTTGAAATCCAACAAAACTTGACACTTAGTAGATTTACCACCTGGTGGTAAGTCTATAGGCTGTAAATGCTTAAAAAAATTAAAACCTGATAGCACAATTGATAAATATAAAGCTTGTTTAGTAGCTAAAGGGTTTCGACAAAGATAAAATGTAGGTCATTTGACATTTTTTTACCTGTAACAAGAATTACATTCATTCGAGTACTAATTTCACTTGCATGTATTCATAACTTGATAATATACCAAATGGATGTTAAAACTGCTTTTTTAAATAGTGAATTAGAAGCGGAAATTAATATAGACCAACCTGAAGGTTTTACAATTCATGGTCAGGAACATAAAGTTTGCAAGCTAGATAAATCATTATATGATTTAAAACAAGCACCTAAGCAATGGCATGAAAATTTTGATAATTTAATAATCTCGTATGGTTTCAAAGTTAATGAAAGTGACAAATGTATTTATTATAAAACTGAGAACGACATTTTCACTATCATATATCTGTATGTAGATGACCTACTTATTTTTGGATCAAACATTCATGCCATAAATGCAGTTAAATCTTTGTTAAGTACCAACTTTGATATGAAAGCTCTAGATGAAGCAAGTATATCCTTGGAATTAAGATTACTAGGTCAAAAAAGAAATTTTCTTTGAATCGGTCTCATTACATTGAGAAGATACTAAAGAAATACAATTACTTTGACTGTAAATCTGCATGTACACCATATGATCATAGTGTAAAACTATTTAAGAGCATTGGTGAAGGTGTAAGACGGTCTGATTATGCGAGCATCATTAGCAGCCTTCGATATGCCACTGATTGTACTAGACCCGACATTGTCTATGTCGTGGAATTATTATGCAGGTTTACTAGTAGACTTAGCATACAGCATTGGCATGCTATCGAAAGGATCATGAGATGTCTAAAACGAACTATGAACCTTGGGTTACATTATGAAAAGTTTCCAGTTGTCCTTGAAGGATACACCGATGCAGATTGAAATATTTTATCTGATGATTCGAAAGCAACCAATGGCTATATCTTTAGCATTGCTAGTGGAGCTGTTTCTTGGAAATCTGGAAATCTAAGAAATGGACTATTTTGGCTCAGTCCACTATGGAGTCTGAGATGATAACACTAGCCACAGCTACTGAAGAAGCAGATTACTTAAGAAATCTACTAACTGAGATTCCTTTATGGAAAAAACCGATATGATCAATCGCGGTAGTACAGAATCGTTATTACAACAGTAAGAGCCGACATATACATCGTAAGTACAGCACTGTTAAAGAGCTACTACTCTCTTCAGAAGCTGTTAGAGTGGATCACATACGCAGTGATGAGAATTTGGCCGATCCTTGAACGAAAGGACTAGCCAGAGAGAAAGTTCTTAGAACCTCTAAAAGAATTGGACTATTGCCTTTAGATTGTTGAGTCACGCACAATGGTAACCCGACCTAATGACTGAAGATCCGAAGAACTAGGTTCAATGGGTAAGAACAAGTTGTGAAGTGATATGAGTTGAACATGCTATTTTTATATATTTAGAAGCATGTATTACTGAAGTGATTAGAGGATGAGTTAATAGAAACTCTTAATGAGATCTATACTCTCTATAGAGTGGAGTACCTACCTACAGGAGTACTTTTGATAGACCCACCTATGTGGATGTAGACATGTATTCCTGAAGTGATTAGAGGATGGGTTAATATAAATTCTTAATGAGATCTATACTCTCTATAGAGTGGAGTACCTACCTTCAGGAGTACTCTTGATACTCACCTATGTGGATGTAGACATGTGGCTGTTTCTATGGAATTTTTGGCAAAATTCTTATAGCATTCACTAAACTGGAATAGACGTGCATGGCCATAAATGCACGAGCTTATTTGATTGCATTCTAGAAAGATTGTGTGTGGTTTAATGTCAGGAATAGGGTTCAAGACTACGTGTCACTCTAGTAAAAACTGAATCTTATCCACTATGTAAAGGTTCAAGTCGAAAGACACCTTTGTTTATCACAATCTTATGTTTTCAGAAACTGCTCAAAAAATATTTTAAAAAAATTCAAGTGGGGGATTGTTGGAAATTATTTTGAAAAAAAATAGGTTTATAAATTGTTTAAAAATTAAAAATCTTGGAATAAGTACATTTATTGTTTGAGTCTCACACCATAGGGATTATTGAAAGATACTCATATATATATATATATACACACACATTGTTGTCAAAACTCTTAAAATCCTACGATTTGAATCTCGTTTCAAATCGAATCTCTTCCTTTACGGTTCGATTTATATTCCGATTCAAATCCAGCAATACCGCAATTTAGAAAAAACATTCAATCTAAATTAATATATTCAATATAATTGTCTGGATCTACATTCCAATTCAAATCATTTCCAAATAAAATAAACTTGGAACAAAAGATAAAATGAGGTTTTAGGTTCAGATGTAGAAGTTCAAACATCAAAATCAATTTTAAAGTGTATCGTATGGATATTTTGAATCTAAGATTTACGATTTAAATTCCGTTTCGATTTGAAATTTGAATTTTACGATTTACAATTTGAATCTCATTTTGAAAACCTTGTGTATATATACATATATGAGTTGCTTCGCTTCTAAATTGAACCTTTTGGGTACCCAAATGTTGTTTTTGTGTTGAGGAGAGAGCGCATGCATGACCATCACACGTGCGCACGCCGACCGACTCGGGCCGGGCTTGTTGTGGTGTAGCACTTATATTTTTTGAAAGAAATTTGTTCTGCGTTTTCTAACCGTTATTTTATTTGAAATGGTAAAAATTTCACATCCGAATTTTGAGCCAACGTCGCCTCACTATTCAATAACACGTTCGATTTGGTATTCCATCTGTTTAATTAGTTTTTAGACGAAACCAAAGAAAAGCGACATTTTTTACCTCTGCAAAACCTATCTTCTTCCCCACGAAACTATCTTCTTCAAAATCGTTTTTGAGTGCAACTGAGTCTGTTTCGTGTGTGCAAGCAAATCGATACCAAATCAGAAAGGATAGGCTATTTATCCTAGAGGCGGCGGCGTTAGTTAGACTGCTTTGCACCCCTGAGCAGAACGTCAAAGTCTTCAAGACAGTGACCAAGTGCACGACTCAGCCGAAAATCATTGTTTTCCAACAGCTCTTAAGGTTCATTTCCCATCACTTTCTCTACAAATACACTAAAACCCATAAATTTGAACTGCCCAATGTGATATTTGCATTTAACTAAGTTTGCTTTATAACCATCCATAAAACTTGGTACATTGCTTTTTGATTAATAAACTAACTTTAAAAAAATATAAAATGTGTGTGTGAGAAGAAAACGTTAAAAATTAATAATACTCGAAATAATACTAATCAAGGTGAAATTAAATGTTTATGTTATCTACATGTTCATTTTTTGTAATTTTGTGTGGATAAAAAAAAATATAAACTTAATTTAAAGAGCGTAAACCAATGATATGCTTGTATGTGTTATGTGCGTCTATATGCTAGTATATAAAAATAAAGGAAGCAGAGCACAAGCATATTAGTGGAAGTGTCCATTACCATAATAATAAAATGTGTCAAAATACATATTTAGATGCTCTTTCATTACCTACTAGGTGAGGATTTTAAGTTTTATTGTTCCAAAAGTTGACACTTTAAAATTGTGGTTGATCCTTAATTTTTGTGCAAAGCATTGAAAAAGACTGTAATTGGCACAGTAGTATAGAAAAATGTATCTAAAACTAGAGTCAATTAATACTGGATGTTGCACTACCCAGAAAAATCGGCAGCTACGTACACGTGGCGATAAAATAAAAACAAACTTACCAGTCAAAAAAAATACCGCAACTTTCACTTTAAGAATCATCATTTCTGATAGGGAAGATAAATGTACCACTAAGTAGAAAATACAAATATAGTACCTCCACATACAGTTGCCATTGATGTTGAACCATCAGAAGCCATGACTTCAGAATTTATCCGAACAGTGTATGGAAATTCATCTTCAGGAGGCAAGACGGCAAGCAAAGCCTTTTCAGCAAGAGTGCCTAAAACAAAAAAGGTGAACTTTAATCTCCAGTACAGATATGTCGCCAAGAGTAAGTGCTTGAAGCAATGAATTACCATGACCAACTTCACGTCTGTTTAATCCACCGCGTTTTCCAACCTCATTAATTGAGAATGGCGGGAAACTATAATGGAGCATAAAACGCTTTGTTGGAGGACCCACAATAGAGTCTAATCTTTGTGCATCACCAGGAGCCCCAAGGGTTACTGTGCATAAAACCTGCCAAAAAAATTCAATCTCTTGTATCAATATTGGTTAGCAAAGAAAGATATCAGTTGATAGAAGCAAACGATTCAGGGGTATTGCCTACTAGCAGGAAATCCCTCTCCCGTTATAAGCATACAGATACTAGGCCTGAAATTCCTGAATTGTCCATTCCTGTACTAGGATGATAACTCATAAGAAACTAGGGATTTCCTGTTATTGTGGCATCAATGGGTTTGTGCAGATAAGCCAATATAATGGATATATACCTGAGTGTCGCCTCGTGAAAATATTGAAGATCCATGTAAGGTGGGGTATGTACCTGCTTCGCAATACAAAGGCCTAACTTCATCAAGTTTTCTCCCATCAACCCTAAGACCCTTCTTAATAATCCTTTTCCGCACAACCTAAGAGATTATAAAGGCTTAAACTCAATGAACTGTGGTAATGATACCCATCATATCAATAAGTGGCACATACTTAAGTAAAGACGTTTCCAGGCTTACACAGATTAAACAAATGCACTTCATTCAATGAAGGTTCAAAACATGTAATAATACAAATATACATGCTTTTACCATAGCAACAAGGATGACTGTAATAAATACAATAAAGGGGTACGCTTGAATAAAGTACCTGTTTCCTAACACTGTCAACTGCTTTCGGTAAAACCATCAAACTATCTGTGTCTTTCTTTTCCTCAAGTTTTGCTTTGACGGATTGAGTTATGTTGTCCAAGGCTTCTCCTCGTTCAAACTAATAAAAAGAATGAGAGAAATTGTACCTTTAAAACCAATTTCAAAACTAGTACCGCTTGCTACAGAGCTATCAATGTAGATGTGTCTTTGTGATCTATGAAGAAAGAAATTATAATATGCTGGTACTGAAAAGGTGAATAAGCCATTTCACCTTGCCGTAAGTGGGATCGGTAAAAACAGCTTCAATTTTTTTCTCTGACAACCTCTTTATTTTTTTAAATATCTTATCTGTTACCATTGACAACTTATATTCTTTCTTTTGTTTGCCAGCTTTCTCTGCCAATCTGATTTGAGGATCGAGATACTTAACTGCCTGACTAACATAAATAGCCCTTGTAAGAATAAAAAGTTTATAATTAAGATGAAATGCAAAGTTAAGAAGACATATTACTCAAACCTCAACATGTGCAAGTTTTAGAGCAGACTGCAAGTCATTTTCAGTGATCTCCCTTGCTTGTACCTCTATCATTAAAGTTTTATCTCTTGTGCATGCGTAAACCAAGTTCAAGTCACTTAAGCTTAGCTGCATCAGAGAGGCAAAAATATAATGGCAAACCATAGTTGTGCTACTTCTTGAATAATATGGTAACAAAAAATAATTTACACTAAAGAGACTAATTTTTCTATTTCAGATGTGACTGATATATTTAACACGATACTGGTATCGTTTGGAAGCTACAAACTACCATAACTACCTGTTGTAATTTTACATTACTGATGAAGCTTGCTGAAAATCCTTAATAACTTCAGCTTAACCCTATGCAATATAAACTTCCATTTCTATCTTCTTTTGACCTAGTTAATCAAGTATTCCTTTTTCCTTCCTTTTCACACTTTGCATATTATATGCATCTTAGAAGTTCGTCCGACCGAAGAGTTGCTGATGTTAGCAACTCCTATTGAGTTGAAATTCCATGAAAACAGTGTGCGTGCACGGGCGTGCATGTGTGTGTACATATCAGGGCCAGCACTTGGGCTAAAAGGGAATATTTAACATCAAAACTAGGCTATAGAAGTTAAGCTTTATCTATTTGCTTTTGATATATGGTTATATGCAATTATTTTGTCATTTATTTGCTGATTAATAATTGATGAAAAATATCAAACTGCATTTATGAATGAAATCATTTCTACATCATATATAAAAATTATCACCAATTTACATATTTATTAAGATAAAATTTCCACATTTGTGAAACTCTTTTTAGTCCATTTTAGCATGTTTGGAACTTAAATATGGAAATGCTATTAAGTCTGTTTACAGTTAGGTTTTCAAATTAGACCTAATATTATTTACATTTTTTTTTCTTGCGCGAATAGGAAAACTAGAATATTTATAAACTGAATCAAATGATTTTTACTACTCATTGAGGATCAATTTTGTATTTTTAAACTCATATATGGTAATGGTTGTTGGAAACAAATGATCTTCGACTGAGTCATGTACTTGGTCACTGTCTTGAAGACGTTTCGACGTTCTGCTCAGTGGTGCAAAGCAGTCTAACTAACGCCGCCGCATCTAGAATAAAACAGCCTTTGTAATTTGATATCCATTCGCTTGCACAGGCAAAACCGACTCAATTACACTCAAAAACGACTGCTCGTCTTTTAATTTTAAGAATTTCATGGAGAAGATAGGTTTAGGTTTTTACAGAGGTTAAAAAAGGATGTCGTTCTCTTTTGATTTCGTCTAAAAGCTAATTAAATACACGGAATACCAAATCGAAAGCATTACTGAATAGTGGGGTGACGCTGGCTCAAAATTCGGATCTCAAATTTTACCGTTTCAAATAAATAACGGTCAGAAAACGCCGAACAAATTTCATCCAAGAATATAAGTGCTACATCACAACAAGTCTGAGCCCGGCCCGGGTCGGTCGGCGCGCATGATGGTCATGCACGCGCTCTCTCCTCAACACAAAAGCAACATTTGGATGTCCAAATGACCCAATTTAGGAGCTAAGAAACTCATATATATATATATATATATATATATATATATAAGTATCTTTCAATAATCTCTATGGTGTGGGACTCAAGCAATAAATGCACTTATTCCAAAGTCTTTAATTTATAAAAAATGCACAAGCCTATTTATTTTAAACAATTTCCAACAATGGTCAATGAATAACTTTTCTTTGATATGCTAATGAACTTAGTCGGTAAGATAGTACTAATGTTGACTGTTATTGTATCTTAATATATGGTTGGAATTTCATACTTTAGTATGTTTGTAATTTAATTATGATGACTGAGTGGTAAAAAAATAAAATCAATTAGTTGCTAAATCAGAATCGGAAACAAGAAACTGATGATAAAAGGCTATCTGATGGAACAAGCAATATTCAAATGATAAAAACAAAATAAAACTATATAAAAGTGCTACAGTGGTATACTGTTTTTCTAATTGGATATTTAGTAATATCAATTTCAAACAAAACAGATTAATGTTGTATGAATATATATTTTGATTCAGATAGCATTGATTATTGCTTCTTTTTCAAATTATGCTAGCAATTGTAGCATATGGAAGGGTCCAAGTTGAACTTTTGTGCATGGCCCAAAATAGCTTAGGATAGGCCTCAACACATATACAAACATACATACATATGTCTGATAGCATGAGTGCAGCTAATGTTGTGAAACTTAAAAGAAAATATAGCATCTTAGCTTTATGTCCTACCTTAAAATTCGTCTGGTGAAGTTTTGCTAAAATGGTGTAACCTATAAGAAAATTTAAGTCACAAACATAGGTTTATGTCCTGTCCTAAAATGTAGAAAAAAATTACCTCATCAACAGTAGGAGTATATACAAGCTTCCCATCTATTCTCCCTACACGTACCATAGCAATGGGCCCAGCCCAAGGAATATCTGATAACATGAGTGCAGCTGATGTGGCATTTGCTGCCATTACATCAGGATCATGTCTTCCATCAGAAGAAAGAACGCTTATCATGACCTACAAAGCACCAACAAAGATTAATTCCACTGTCATTTTGCACTACATAAAATCAGAACAAATTAATAACTCGTTGTAAAGGAAAATGTATACCTGGACTTCATGGTAAAATCCAGCAGGAAACAGGGGACGGATAGACCGATCAATCAGGCGACCACACAGAAGTTCCCGTTCTTTAGGAGCCCCTTCTCTTCTCATAAACGTCGTAGGAATAACACCTTGAGCATATTGTTTTTCTTGATAGTCAACCTAGCAAGTAAGCAACATGTTCGAACAGAGGGAAAACCACAAAATAGACAATCATTTCATGACTGGTACATATAAAATTATAATCAGGCAGAACTGAAAACAAAAGAAAATTGTTACTCCAGATATCTAAATGAGATTATTAAGATTTACAAGACAAAATGTTGAAAGTTTGAATAATGACAGAAATATCAATTTCCCCTTACAAAAGCAATGAAGAATGGTTAGTTAGCCCATAACCCTTGTGCCTTTGTACAGCCACAGTTATGAGTAGAAACCAAAGAAACCTTGTTTCAAATTTTGCAGTTCCAGATACTTCAGAATTCCAGTGCAATCTGAATAGTGCAGTTCATAGATATCTGATCTATCAAAATTTATGGTGCATGGTTATTTTTAGTTATACCACAAGCCTTACACATTGGAATCCTAAAAGATCTTTCTACAGTATGGATAAAATTAACCTGAGTTAATAATTCTTAAAGCCTAAAACAATAATGAGCCTGAGGATAACTTTGATAAAGATGGGTGGTATCTAGTTTGGATACAACCCATGCCAATATTCAACATGTGTATTACAAAACAATAATTATTTGTTATGATTTATTGTTTGTTATGATTTCTTTCGGTAAAGTTGTAATTTTTTCATGGAGGGCACATTTGAAATTTACATGGAGTTATATCAGAAATTTGGATACAGCCATTTGCATCCAATTAGGAGTTATTTTTCTACCTGTTTTGACTGATTTTGAGTGGAACTTTATTTTAGGTGTTGTTATAAGCCTTGCTCCTAAATATATTTTTCCTCGTCTGTTCTTATTGGTTATAACACCGGTAAAAACGGATGTAATGTAGTTTTGATGGTTTTTCCCAACCCATCAAATCGGTGTGTTTTGAGGGGTTCTAAATTTTTTCCAATTATACCACGATGATCATTTCGAAAATAATCTTCACATTCAAAACCATAGTTATTAGCGGCGTATGGCGTAAAAAGATGCAAAGCCTCCTGAAGCCATGGCGCACGGCGCAACAAACGATGCGCGCCTTTTTTAATTTACTGCGCATGTTTAGAATTTTTTTTATAAATTTAATATATATATATATATATATAATAATTAATTTAAAAAGTTCAATATAATTCATATTTAACATATGCAATAAGGATTTTGTGACAATTTGAAAAAAACAACATCAAATATAATGTCATAAGCATAGAATTTCAAGTATAATAGTCTTTAAAACTTAAACTGATGATAATAGTACATATTTCCGACAGATCGGAAATCTAAATTTGACTCAGCTATCATATTTCTAAGTCAATATCTGCATAATCAGATTCATAAGATTTCTTATCTGTCTCATATCGATTGACAATTTATTCGATGCGACCGTAATACGAACGGACAGTTCGAAGTTCGTTGGAGACTAATAAAACATCCATTCAAGACTATTTGTTCGGTACAATAGAAATTAGAACAAACAGTTCTAAGTTTTTCGAGATTAGTTTGGAAGATGCGATAAGATTATTTGTTCGACACAACGATGGTAATTAGACCCATTGGGTAGTATCTGGATCCGACTTCGCTTGTCTCGATTCTAGTCGGGTTGGGTTTTGTCGAGTCTAAACTGCATATTTCAATCTTTAACATAACTCGAGGTTTATTTGGATCGGATCGGTTTGACTCCAATTTGGTGATAACACTAAAAATGTGTGTGCTTTCTTGTTTTTTGCCTAATTTTTCGAGTCAAATCGGTTTTTCGTGTTATTTTTCATCAGTTAGACATGATCCAAAACACATCGGGTTCAAGTTAGGCTCGGATCGGTTTGGTTCGGAATTGCGGATCTCGGTTCCAATTGTCCATCGTAGTTCGATGTGGCAATATTATAAATAGTTCAAAGTTTTTTGGAGTACACTTCGAAGTGTAATCGTATCATTATATAAAAAATATATTATGCATTCAACTATTGTTGGAGATCGGTTTGGATTGTGAAAAATAAAATAAAAAGGTAAAAAACAATAAAGTTACAAGAAGGCGCGCCATTTGTCGTGCCTTTTCATGTGTGTCACGCTATACGGGAGAAAGGCGCAAAAACCGCGCCGCGCCTTGCGCTGTAGCACGTCTTTCATAACTATGTCCTCAAAACTAATTTAAAAATGAATACAAAGATTTATTTATATATATATATATATTATTTTTGTGAAAAACTATTAAAACTGATGTATATTAAACTTTCAATTATGTATTGGTCGGTTATAACAACCAAGGCTTTAAATCTCGAATTCGGTCGCGTCTCGTCTCGTGAATTCTACATACAATATCTCGTATCGGACGAGATCTCGGATGAGATGAGTGTATCTCGAGTGTACATCTCAGATTAATGTCTCGAATTTTAAAATCCATATCGGACTATCGTGGAGCAAGTGAAGAGTCCAAAATTGACATTTTAAAGATTTCTATGATAATTGATATCTAAATATAAACTCTTATTAACCTGAATGATTCATAGAAAACGATAATATTAATTTTTATTTCTAGAGGAAAGTGGTTACATGACTGATTTGCTATTGATTAAATGGATTCTACTCATTTGAATATTAAAAATAAAAAATAAATAAAAAGTCATATATTTTTCTCATTAAAAAATAAAAAATAAAATTAGAGAGTTAGTAAAAAAACCATTAGAGTGTAATTTCTTTTGAACCCAGATAAGAAATTAAATAAATATGTAAATGAAAAACATTTTCGAATGAGATCTTCTATTGAGATTTATCTCAAATTCTTCTTGAGATCTTAATTCTTGAATGAGATGGGTGTCAAATAAGAAATAAACAAAATTTAATGTTTCCGAATGAGACCTTCTATTGAGATTTATCTCAAATTCCGATCGAGATCTTAATATTTTGGATGAGATGAGGGTCAAATAACATATGAACAAAATTACAAAATTTAATGTCCTGTTTTACTAAATCTTGTCTCGCTTAAGTTCGAAAATGAGATCTCGAGCAAGATCTTGGGTGAGATAAATGAGATGTGAAACATTATTAACAACCCTTCCTGTAAAAAAATCAAAACCACTACTATGATTAGCGTTCTAAACCTGCACTCCCAAGACCCTTCATAATCAGTACTACAAAACTCCCTAGCGGAGCGTAAAGGTTTCTTAATGAGCCCCAACCTCAGCACCAAGTAATGAACAAACTAACTACAGGTACTATAACCTTAAATCAAATAATTAAAATGACTGTTACAGTTTAAAATAGAAGTTGAAATATTAGTAAAAGTTACAGTGCATGTGATGCATGGTTGGAAATTTTCAGCCAGCTTTACGCACCAAATTAGAGTGAAAAATACTAAATCAAAATTTATTATAGTAAGTTGAAACACATACGGTCAAAGGCAGGAAATCGCGAGACCCGTCTGATTTTGAAGAAGCAACTGTAGACAATACGTTAGTATCGTCCATTCGAATCACAACTGCTCCATTTGCGAACCTTGCAATTTTTCCGGTCTCGATTGAGACAGCTCGATTTCCAATTTCGAATTCTTCACTGAATGTCTCAAGAATTTTGCGACCTGGAACCAAAACTGAGGGTTCTGATTGGGCGGGTCCAGACGGATTGGAGCAGAAGGTTCTTGTTTTGAGCAGACAGTTGAGGAGCGAATGCGGCTTTATTCGAACTTTTAGGGCTAACGACGCCATCGTCATTTGGAGGGAGAGAGGAAAGTAGGTGTCAAAACTGAGGCGTTTAGGGGCGTAGGGTTTTAGAGAAGTTTTTAGTTTTGTAAAACGTAAGGGTTTTAGGTAAAGAAAAAGAGAAGCACGTGCACTTTGAATTAGGACACTCAAACGGATGCGGATATTTGGTTAATCCACTTCCGCATTCAAAAACTAAAATCCACATCGTATCCACGAACATCTCGAGATTCATAACCGCATCGCATCCGTGGATTTTTACCGAATATCCAGAAATATCTACATTCGAAAAAAGAATACGTGTATTTTCGGATATCCAAAACTATCCAAAAAAATCCACATCTAAAATCGGAATTTTTCTTTTATATTGAAATTTTAAAACAAAAGCATCGTGAAGAATCACGAGGTGTTCAAATAACAATCGAATATAAAAACTAATAAACTACAATAGTCCAATTTTTCAAATAAAAAAACAATCCACAAAAGATTATAATGAGTTATGACCACTAAATATTCTATTAAGTTAGGGTTTAAGCGCGATTGAAGAAATAGAAAGATGAAACTGAAATTTTGAAATGGACGGGAATGAATAATTTAGATCTAGTGAACAGAGTTTTAAAATATAACAACCCAGTTTTCTACGTCATATAAATAAATGAATTTAATTAAAATAAAAATTGTTCGAATTCGATGTTTGATAATTTATATTTTGAAAATAAATTCAAGTTAATTAAATTCTATTTAATAAGATATATTTATTTTTAATTAATTAATATTTTTTGAATAATATATTGAAATTGAATAAAAACGTTTAGCTAAATATAAAGTAAGATAAACAAGTACTAAAATGAATGAAATCATGTTGTTATCAATTTATATTAGAGTGAAATTTTAATTACAAATAAAATACAAGTGTTAAATAAAAGAAAAGGAAATTAATTTAAAATCAAAGATAAATTAGTGGTTAGGGCCTAAATTAAAGTAGATCTAAATCCTCCTTTTATTCTAGAACTCCACTTCCCAATTCTTCTCTTATAAGCCAAAGATCCCTTTCGTCTTTCACTTCGAGCATGTATCCCTGAAAATGCATCGAAGCCCAAAAATCAAATTAGCACACATCATGATAAAAAAAGATTTGATCGAACAACGCGATCTGGGCAATGACACTGGCAACTTGCAGACAACGGGGAGGACGCACACGAAGGTGCTTGAGATGTGGGCAGAGGCGATTGACGCACAGGTTGTCGACATAGGTGCGGGCGAACAAAAAAGGGAGGAGGCGATTCATCTTGGTCGAGGGTTGCTGGCAATGGCGAGACGAAGCTCATTGAACTCGTGTCTTGTAATGGCCCGTATCTTCGTATCCTTTGAGTCAACAATAAATCACACGTGTCCAACTCAAATTGAACAGAAATACGAATCATTACGGTGAAAATGAAAAGATAGAAGAGAACAGAAACAATAACACAGAATCTCACAATCGCGGCGGAATAAAATATAATATATAATAACAGATTTTTATACAAAAGAATATGTAGCTGTTAATATACATACAATCATCATAGTACAACAATCAATACATCAATATAAACGGTTATTATAACTTGTCCTCATTAGTGCTGACTATACAGCCTGACACACACAGCGGAATATAATCAAGTACGAGATATACGACTGAAATCCACCAGCTCGTCTTCTGAACTCCAAAGCATCCTAACCTGAATCTATAATACTCGGTCTGACCCGAGCATTATAATAAAATAACACCCGAGTCAGTCTGGAAAACCAGCGTGGGAAAACACACTCAATTTGAATTATTACTATTTTCAAAATCCTTTGGAAAAAACAAAGGTATCTCGTAAGACTACGCCACACATAAACACAACGGATTTTTACTTTACAATAACTAAAACATTTTATATCAAAATCATCTGATATTATAATAGTGTCTATAGAAAGTAAATTAGAAAATAGCTGAAATGCTTGCATCTCACATTCCAATATAGTTGGGCACAATCAAAACCATATAGGCTCGTAGTGGATATTGGATTACATACAATGACTGGGCTAATGGGGTACCGCCCGCCATAGTACACCTCTAGAAAAATGTACCGATGACCTCGCCTGGATCCTCTGCCAACACAGGGTCAGCCTACCTCTGACCAGGATAGTACTGAATATCTTATCACCCCGGGTGTTCCCACCCTAATCGAGCGCTCTCTTTTCCATGCACAACCATATCCATAATTATTTTATAACATATCTGAGGGTATCTAGAAAAGTGATAACATACCCTACTTGGGTGCGACGCACTTAGCCCTATTGCATCTCCCATGTTTTAGTCATTCCCGGTTGATGAGGCTTGAGGCTACGTTTTACCTTTAGAAAAGCATTCATACTTAGAATGATAACACTGCCTTCCAGGCAATGATGCAATGATAGCATTCATACATACAAGTTGTTCTAGGTCTAGAACAAACCGAATCTCCAGAATCACCTTCTTCATTACCTTTAAGATATCACAATTCGTAACGCACAAATCAGATCGAAGTGGTTTTCAGATAATTAAATCTGATCTCGATCTCTTCGAAACGATCAACGATTTTGGCCAGATTTGATAGTCGGTTATTTAACTATCAAATAATATCCATAAGCTGTCACTAGGCCTTATTTTATAAATCTTTCAAAAATATTTATTTTAATATATCTTTACAAAGAAATATATTCAATCTCTTCTAATATTTCAATATTGGAAAAAAAACATTTTCGAATATTTATATCCATAACAGGATATTTCAACTCATATCTTACTTCAACACTTAGTGAAATATTTCCAAATTCGATTTATAATCCATTACTTAAAAAAATAACTCGACATGAATCCTTCGTCGCTAAATATTTTAAAAAACCTTTCATTTCAACACTTAGGAAAATATTATAGGTCCGTTTCCCGAAATCATTTTCTAATATCAGTACTTATGAATTATTTCATATCTTATCTCCTTCATTTTCGGAATTTATATTAATTCCTTATACATTTTCCAAAATCGATTATACTAACTTATAATCTCGTCTATCCATTTATAACTTCTTCATGCATTCAAATCTCGAAGTTCTTGTTTACTAACATTTCGGAAATTTCCTTTAGCCCCCAGAATCTCATTATAAGATTTTCTCTTATAAAATCAAATCTGTTAAATAAACCCCGTTTATAAATCTCGAGAGAATTTATAAATAAATTAAAATCATTTCAAAACTCTCTGTATATATAATAAGTATTTTTAAAGAATAATAATTTATTTTTAAAATATGTTTAAGTAATTATTTAAAATACAAAACACTTTAAAAAAACCATTGATAACTCATTTCCAAATAATTTTTAAATAAACTAATCGATTTACAAAGCTGATTATAAAAATTAGAATTTTATTTCAATTAATATTATATATATGAAAAATTCACTTCCAAAGTATTTCGTCAAGTCTATAAATTTATAAACTCGTTTGGGTTTTACTTATTTATAAATATAATCTCATTTATGAAATTCTATTTTATAAATCAATTTCTTTATAAATTCCACTTATTCGTCAAATCTATTTTAAATGTCGATTTTAACTTCCTTTCCATATTTTTTAGAAATACCATTTTAAAATCCATCGTTAAAAATTCTCTATATAAATTAATTTAAAATCTCTATTTAAAATATTTTTACGAATAGTTAAGTACAAACCAAAATCAATTATTATTTTTATCCAAATCTATTTATTTTAAAATAATCCAAATTTTGATATAAATATTTTTATATCCAAAATCTCCTTTTAATTCCTTCAAAATTCAAAAATAATATTTATGGTATTTAAAATACCAAAATTTTTAGGCCAGTGCCACTATAGCATCCAATAATTCAAACCACAACGTTATCTATCACAGATTATCCTCACACATCATATATCACTATATATGAAAAATAATCAATATATTTGAGGAATCCAGTTGGATCCCTCCAACCTGTTTCCCTGCATTCACAGATGTTAGATAACATAAAATACCAATCCCGCTACGAGGGGGATATCGCGGTAATATAGGGTCACCCGCTATCATGCACGGCGTATAGTGTCTCATCCGTTCCAACGGCGGGAAATATATCCAACTACTAATATATATACTACTATATATATATATAACATCCAACTGATAATAATAATTATCAATTCATCCAACCAATGAATAAATGATTTTTAATATTTCAAATTAAAACTAGCAATCCAAATGAGTGAGATTTACTCATCTTGATTCTTGAAATTGCTAATCGTTCCAATTCCAAATTAAATTGAATAACGTTCAATTTAATTCAAAATTTCTGCTAACTTCAAATGATTCCAACCAAATTCCAGATTGTAATGTTTTCCAAAATGATTCCAACGCAACTCATTTCATGATTTTGGACCTTGCATAACAAGATATTTGCAAATATAAAAATTCGATTTTAAATAATTATCATTTTAACTAATTACAGTAATTAATATCTGAAGAAGAAAAAAAATTAACCAGTACAATCATGGTCGATGTTTCCCTTTTTTTCTACCCACACACGAGCACAGCAGCGCCCCGATTCCAGTCTCAAGAAACTCGACTGTATCTCACGACCAATCGAATGTCGCTCCTTCTTGGCTTGGCCGGACCCTACTACGTCTACGACACCACCGGAGTTCGCGACTATCATTCCCCCTACTCCAGATCGCATGCGCCATCGTCACTTGATCGAACGCGACCTCTGCTCCCACCAATTCCTCCTCCACTCGCGACTATGACCTGCGTTGACCATCTCCATGCGCGACCTCGCCACCAAGCTCCTCAACGCCGTCGACCTATCCATGGCCAGAGCTTCACCCCAAGCTCACGAAAACCCTAAACTACAAATCCCCAAACGCCACTGCCATAAACGATCCTCGTGCCTCATGCCTCCTTCAAGAACGAACGCCACGATCTCCCATCGTGACTCGCCTCAGGTCGATCGCGATTTCATCGCGTAATTTCTTTTTTTTTTAATTTGATTTTGAAGATCGATTTTGTTCCCAGGGAAAAAGAAAAAGAATGCGATTTTAAAGAAAAGAGAAGGCGGCGAAGTTAGGTATAGGTCGGCTAAGAACGTGGTTAGGGTGTCTCAAGTTTGACCCTTGATTGATTTTATTTAATTTAATATTGAAAATATCTCATATTACATACTGTGAAATTCCAAACTCCTATTAAGGCGTGCCGCCTGGCGTTCCTAATGTTATACCCCTATTTCGAACCCAATGGAACAAGTCTCGAGTCCCAATTCGATCTTATGCAGAAGATAGCTTTTTAAATCGACTGTTTAAATTAAATTCAATTAAATTATTTCTAAGCGTTTTCAGATCGTACGACCAAACGGTAATTCCAAACGCTACGAAAATTTGAAATCAGATAATAATACACTATTACGGATTCAATGGAACTGGTTTCATCGAATTTCGAAACTGTGCCATGGATCGCTATTTTAACGTGTCAGCCAAATCGACGATTTCAAAAATTGACGAAATCACTCGAAATTTCAGTTTTAAAAACTTACTAACTCAATTCTAATTCAAGTGGAATTTATATCAACATTAGAAATCATTTTCGATTCTTATTCAACTTAAATTTCAATTATTTACTATTTCTGTATTATGATAAATCGCTATATTTGAAATTTAAATTCATTCTATAATTTCAACCAAATCTTCATATTCAAAAATCAATTTATATTCCAAATCTAATATTTAAAACCATTTAAATATTCAAAATTAATCGTCGAAAAATCCGGGTCGTTACATTCCTCCCCCTTAAAAGAATTTCGTCCTCGAAGTTGCTAAGGTAGGACGAATGATCCAAACCCACTACTTTTCAAAAACTTACTTAGTTAAAATTCGATACTTCACTTTTCTAAATCCTTAAGTTTCATACAAAACATCCAGTTTCCTTTTCTAAACCAAAATCCTTTTATTCCAATTACAATTCGAAATCAAATTTTCGTTAACAAAAATTTTCCAAAAAAATTCAAAAAATTTCAAACACCCTAAATTTCCGAAATTTTTTGGCAGTGTCTCCATTGTACAAAGAGCCTTTTGCAATATGACAAGAATGATAAAAATATATACATCGACCCATACGGGCGGAAACACAATATATATCAATATTTATGTCATTGCTGTATTTAATCCGAAAACGTATCTTTATTTAGCGTTTTTAAGCGAGCGAGCTTACTTTATATGCAATTTCGCAACCCAAAACTAGCCCAATTGTCTCCTTGTACCTATACTTAGTTTAAACACGTAAGTCCCAAAAATATGAAATTTAATAACATTTCATCCATTTAACTAGTTAAACACAATATTTGCATAAACCAACATGCTAAACATGTATTTATAAGCAATTATAAGGTTCCATCATTCGATTATTCATTTCAATCAATTTACATACCATTTATTCAATTTCTAATAATCCATAAGCAATTAATTTGCATTTAATACATAATTGCGCACATTATATTCATATTCATTTCAAATTGATTCTAAATCGATTTATTCACTTTTCATCGATTCACAAAATTTTATTTACTTCCGTTTACGTCAAACGACAAATTTTTGCATGCTATTTGGTGATATTCATTAGTAAAACAACCATTTCATCTTATAAACCATTTAAATTGATTCTAAATCAATTTACCAACTTCTATTAATTCACATTCAATTTATTCACAAAAATCTTGTTTGCTCAATTTTATATTCAATAACAATCCAATCCATGCCAATTTATTTCTTAAATTTATTTGAGCCAAGCTTCTATCCCAAAAATATTAACTTAAGTTAACTCGTTTAGTTTCAATCATTTCAACCACATAACTTAAGTTCATTTCCATTGCAATCAAATTCCATTTCATTTTAAATTGATTGTTATTCAATTTATTCACCTTCGATTGATTCGCATTTCCATTTACTTGGTATATCTCAATTTACACTATATTATTTGAGAATCATCTCATAAAATTAATATTAAGGTTTATTATAACCTTTTATACAACACATATATTCATTCCCACTTCAAAACTTAATTTCATACTCACATTCATTTAAATAGTATCCCAAAGCCATATTCAATTTATTTACACTTAAATTAAATTTATTTACAGCTGAAGTCATCACCATTTCAATCCATTTCTATTTTATTCGACAACATTTCAAAATATATTTAGTTTGCTTATATTTGAGTCGAATTTCATTTATAACTCAAATTCCATATTCAATTTCCATTTCAATCCACAATCCATTCTACTTAACCAAGTTAAGTTCCATTCCTATATTCAATTAACTGATTAATTAATCTAATTAGTTCACTTCCATTTTATAATTCAATATCTGCTTTTATTTCAAAAATTACTTCATTTAATTTACTTGAGTTCAAATTCATCTTATAATTCAAGTTTGGATTTCCATTTAACTTACTTAAGTCCAATTTTTTTTTATATATTCGAGTTCACATTCAATATCTAATCCAATTTTATTTAACTTAACTTAAGTTAAATTTTCAATTCTTACAATTCATTTTAACTTACTTAAGTTAAAATTCAATTCCAACTCAATTTAATTTAACTTACCTTAAGTTAGATTTTTAATCCACACAATTCTCTTTTATTAACTAGATTTATTTAACTCTACCCAAGTTAAATTTTATTTCATATAGAAACTCACATTTCCCAAGTTATAAATCCAAAAATTATTTTTCTTCTGGATTCACAAACCATATAGCTGAGAATTTCAGAATTCAAACACCCGGTTCCAATTTAAATCATTTTGAAGTCAAATACATAACTCTTTCTTGGTTTTTAACAAACCATTCTTTAGAATTTTCAAAACCAATTTGGTTTTATCCCACACAAATTCCCTTCGGGATTCCAAAACAACACTTGTTTTCCAACAAAAATCTCCATATCAAATTATTTCGGTAGCAATCCGTCACTTAGAAGCTCGAAAATGAACACCGATGATGTCGCGATCATCACCGGAATTATTTTCCATCGACCAAAGTGAGTTTAGTGCTTTATCACCTCCAAAATCCATTTAAAACATTTTCTATTCCAAAAATAATAGCACTATCATTTATTTCAAAACGCCTTGGAAAACATTTCCGAAATTTCCGGGATTTAGATTTCCAAATTCTGGTTTGAATCCAATTTTAGTTTAACTCGTTTGTATAAATCATATTTATACAATTTCTATTTGGTTATATAAACCATTCCAGTTTATAATCTTGTTTTGATTTTAATAATATCATCCAAACACACCAATTTACTATAACAATTTCTAGTAAATTATTTCTTTCATATCAAAATATAGTTGGGTAAAATTATTTCATTTACCCGCTTCAAAACAATACTGTGTCGGTTTACCGTGTTTAAGCGTTTAGAAACTCTTATAGATTTAGTGGCGTCCCGCTACTCGACCAGAATTTATAATCCACTCAACAGGTAAACCAACACAATATAAAACACTTTATATTCACTAACAAATACGCACACATATATATAATACACTCAAACTCATTCTAGGGTACTACTGACTCTATCTCTAATGAGTAGTAATCCCCACCAAAGCCAAGGTTCTCACTTAACTTTCAGCTCTGATACCAAATGTAATGGCCCGTATCTTTGTATCCTTTGAGTCAACAATAAATCACACATGTCCAACTCAAATCGAACAGAAATATGAATCATTAGGGTGAAAAAGAAAAGATAGAAGATAACAAAAACAATAACATAGAATCTCACAATCGCAGCGGAACAAAATATAATATATAATAATATATTTTTATACAAAAGAATCTGTAACTGTTAATATATATACAATCATCAGAGTGCAACAATCAATACATCAATATGGACAATTATTATAACTTGTCCTCACCAGTGTTGAATATACAGCCTAACACACATAGCGGAATATAATCAAGTACGTGATATACGACTGAAATCCACCAGCTCGTCTCTTGAGCTCCAAAGCATCCTAACCTGAATCTGCAATACTCGGTCTAACCCGAGCTTCATAATAAAATAACACCTGAGTCAGTCTGGAAAACCAGCGTGAGAAAACACACTCAATTTGAATTATTACTATTTTCAATATCCTTTGAAAAAAACAAAGGTATCTCGTAAGACCACGCCACACATAAACATGACTGGCTTAAACCTTACGATAACCAAAACATTTTATATCAAAATCATCTGATATTATAATAGTGTCTATAGAAAGTAAATTAGAAAATAGTTGAAATGTTTGCATCTCACATTCCAACATAGTTGGGCACAATCAAAACCGTACAGGCTCGTAGTGGATATTGGATTCCATACAAAGACTGGGCTACTGGGGTACCACCCGCCACAGTACACCTCTAGAAAAATGTACCGAGGACCTCGCCGGATCCCCTGCCAACACAGGGCCGGCCTACCCTGACCAGGATAGTACCGAATATGTTATCACCCTGGGTGTTTCCACCCTAATTGAGCGCTCTCTTTTCCATGCACAACCATATCCGTAATTATTTTATAATATATCCGAGGGTATCTCGAAAAATGATAACATACTCTACTTGGGTGCGACCCACTTAGCCCGGCTGCATCTCCCATGTTTTAGTCATTCTCGGTTGATGAGGCTTAAGGCTATGTTTTACCTTCCAAGCAATGATGCAATGATAGCATTCATCCATACAAGTTGTTCTGGGTCTGAACATACCGAATCTCTAGAATCACCTTTTTCAATATCTTTGAGATATCACAATGCGAAACGCACAAATCAGATCGAAGTGGTTTTCAGATAATTAAATCTGATCCTGGTCTCTTCGAAACGATCAACGAATTTGGCCAGATTTGATAGTCGGTTATTTAACTATCAAATAACATCCATAAGCAGTCACTAGGCCTTATTTTATAAATCATTCAAAAACATTTACTTCAATATATGTTTACAAAGAAATATATTCAATCTCTTCCAATATTTCAATATTAGAAAAAAACATTTTCGAGTACTTATATCCATAACAGGATATTTCAACCCATATCTTACTTCAGCGCTTATTAAAATATTTCCAAATTCGATTTATAACCTATTACTTAGAAAAATAACTCGACATAAATCCTTCGTCGCTAAATATTTCCAAAAACCTTTCATTTCAACACTTAGGAAAATATTATAGGTCTATTTCCCGAAATCATTTTCTAATATCAATACTTATGAATTATTTCATATCTTATCTCCTTCATTTCCGGAATTTATATTAATTCCTTTTACATTTTTCAAAATCGATTATACTAACTTATAATCTCGTCTATCCATTTATAATTCTTTATGCATTTAGATTTCAAATCTCAAAGTTCTTGTTTTCTAACATTTCGAAAATTTCCTTAAGCCCCCAAAATTCTCATTATAAGATTTTCTCTTATAAATCACATCTGTTAAATAAACCCCATTTACAAATCTCGAGAGAATTTATAAATAAATTAAAATCATTTCAAAACTCTCTATATATATAATAAATATTTTTAAAGAATAATAATTTATTTTTAAAATATGTTTAAGTAATTATTTAAAATATCAAAACACTTTTAAAAAAACATCGATAACTCATTTCCAAATCATTTTTAAATAAACTAATTGATTTACAAAGCTGATTATAAAAATTAGAATTTTATTCAATTAATATTAGATATTTGAAAAATTCACTTTCGAAGTATTTCGATACTAACCAGTTTTAAATTACATTATTTAATAAATAAAATTTCCTTTTTAAAACAAACTTAACTTCTTAATAAAAAAATATTTTTAAAATCCCAATAACCAATTCCAATTTATAAATCCCTCTCGGTTCACAACACATCGATTTCTTTCGAATTCCCTAAGCATTCTCACTTTTCAAATAGAATCCACTATTTTTCCCAAAAACCTATTTCTCATATCTCGGTATAAATTCACACTATGAAATTTATATTCCTAATTAATTAACCGATATCATTTCCCTTATTTATAAACATCGTCTATAAATTTATAAACTCATTTGGATTTACTTGTTTATAAAAATAATCTCATTTATGAAATTCTATTTTATAAATCAATTTCTTTATAAATTCCACTTATTCTTCAAATCTATTTTAAATATCGATTTTAACTTTCTTTCCATATTTTTTAGAAATACCATTTTAAATTCCATCGTTAAAAATTCTCTACATAAATTAATTTAAAATCTATATTTAAAATACTTTTACGAATAGTTAAGTACAAACCAAAATCAATTATTGTTTTTAACCAAATCTATTTCTTTTAAAATAATCCAAATTTCGATATAAATATTTTTATATCCAAAATATCCTTTTAATTCCTTAAAAATTCAAAAATAATATTTATGGTATTTAAAATACCATAAGCCAGTCCACTATAGCATCCAATAATGCAAACCACAACGTAATCTATCATAGAATATCCTCACACATCATGTATCACTATACATGAAAAATAATCAATACATTTGAGGAATCCAGTTGGATCCCTCCAACCTGTTTCCCTGCATCCATAGATGTTAGATAACATAAAATACCAATCCCACTTCTAGGGGGATATCGCGGTAATATATGGTCATCCGCTATTATGTGGGGCGCATAGTGTCTCATCCGCTCCAACGGCGGGAAATATATCCAAATACTAATATATATACTACTATATATATAACATCCAACTAATAATAATAATTATCAATTCATACAATCAATCAATAAATGATTTTTAATATTTTAAATTAAAACTAGCAATCCAAATGAGTAAGATTTACTCACCTTGATTCTCGAAATTGCTAATCGTTCCAATTCCAAATTAAATTGAATAACGTTCAATTTAATTCAAAATTTCCGCTAACTTCAAATGATTCCAACCAAATTCCATATTGTAGTGTTTTCCAAAATGATTCCAATGCAACTCATTTCATGATTTTGGACCTCGCATGACAAGATATTCGCAAATATAAAAATTCGATTTTAACTAAAAATTATCATTTTAACTAATTACAGTAACTAATATCTGAAGAAGAAAAAAATTAAACCTGTACAATCTTGGTCGATGTTTTCCTTTTTTTTTCTTCCCACGCACGAGTACAGCAGCGCCTCGATTCCAGTCTCAAGAAACTAGAATGTAATTCACAACCAATCGAATGCCGCTCCTTCTTCGCTTGGCCGGACCCCACTACGACACCACCGGAGTTCGCAACTATCACTCCCCCTACTCCAAATCGCACGCGCCATCATCCCCTGATCGAACGCGACCTCTGCTCCACCCAATTCCTCCTCCACTCGCGACTATGACCTGCGTTGACCATCTCCATGCATGCTTATGGTTCTGTCCATCCATGCTTATGGTTCTGTTGGTCATTGTTAAACTTCATGTATGTTTGGTTGCCAGGTCTAGTTGTTGTTTTCTTGTAGCCACACATCTCTGGTTGTATTCTATTCTTTATGAGCATTGTTCTGTTTACTGTTCTACATGCTTGCCTGTACTACATGATGTGTTATTCATGTTTCTGGTTTGGTTGAAATTTGTGGCCTTCATTGTTGAGGTGAGTTGCTGTCTTGTACATGCCTCTGGTTCCATTTAAAAGTTATGATTTGAAAATAAGAAATCTTTGTTAAGATTTAAATAAATGATTTGAAAATATTTTTCTAAGTAAAGGGTGAAATGATTCGGAATTATTCCAAGATTTAAAAAGGGTTTAATCAACAAGAGAATTTTATAAATGAGGTTTAATGAGTATACTGAAAAAGGAATGGTATAAAGATGTATATCTCCGGAAGGTATTTTCTCTGGATAAAAGATATCGATAAATTGAATAATAATCACCCACATACTTGACATCTTTTATCGGTAATTAGTTTGGAGAAACATGGGTCGAATTTGGGTGATTCCTATTCGAAAACCACTTCGAACCAATATACGTTCGAAAGTGAAAATATGTTGAAGATAATTATTTTGAAGACGGAGATCTTTATAATGTTGGGCTGCTTGCCACTAACCTCTAGAGTAATTCCCTTATCATATATATGGTGGTAGTGGTTCCTTAAATTTGAAATCTTCAATGCAAGGACAACTTGTATGGATGAATGTCTAACATTGCACTTGTATGGATGAATGTCTGACATTGCACTGCTAAGACCACGTACATTGATCTCTACAAACGTACATCTTTGATGGTGTAGGAGGTAACCCCTTTTATACTTAACACCCTTCTCTGAGATGTACGGGCTTAGAGGTTGTGCTTTTGTGGAAATCAATTAGCGTGTCATCGGAAATTGCAATGTGGCATTCAAAGTAGGATTTGTCATGTGAAAGGTAAAACGTTACCTTAAGCCTCACACATCAGTAATGGCAAAAATAGGGTAGATGCGGCAGGGCTAAGTGGGTCTCACCCATTAGGATATAGTCATCACCTTTCTAGATTACCTCTATATTTCGGGTTTGTTGTGTACGCTGTGGCCACAGATAAGTCGAGAATGACTAAGGTGATGGCATATTCGGTACTATCTTTTTCGATTCTTTGTTTGCAGAGGTTGGAGCCTCAGGTGCATCCCTCTAAAGATGCACTGTCGGAAGGTAGTCCTTTACCTTGTCATTGTATGAAATCCATTTTTCAATATGAGCCTGTACGGTATGGTTGTAGAACCTAATATGCTCGAATTTAATAAGTGTAACAATTTCGGCTAAGAATATATATATTTATTTGAAAGTGTTTTCAAAGAATGTCATTAAAAATAATATCTCTGATTTTGCATAGTAAATGGTTTGGTTATCATAAGATAAAAACCTATCCGTGTTTATGTGCGGTGTGGTCTTATGAGATACCTTTTGTTTTCAAAAATATCCATGTTTTTTCTCATGCCAGTCCCATGACTAACCCAAAGTTTATTTTCTTTTCCCTCAAACTCTGGATTCCCTATTTTTTCGGGAAGCCAAGTAGTTCTGGTCTAGCTTAGAACATTTTGGAGGAACTGGAGTTTCCTCTGTAAATAATTATCCATTTCCATTTCCCCTGCATTCGTTTACTGTAAGTATTCAGCACTAGTAAGGACAAAGATTTATAACTGTATAGGCTGAGATAGGATAGACTTCGATATATGTATTTAAAATTTACACTGTAAAGACTACACATTGAAATAATATATGTTATTCCATTCATGTAAGATTCTGTTCTGTCTTCTTTTTCTTCTTACCCTTGATTGATCCGTCTTTCCAGCACTTGGATTTGCGGTACATGGATACCGAGGACATATTAGTGTCGATTTTTGAGGGACGAAAAGGCGGGTCATCACATTTGGTATCAAATCCTGATATAAGTAAAGTCTCATCAGAGATAGGGTTAGTAACACCCTAAGATGAGTAACTCATTAGAGATAGGGTAAGTAACGCTCTAGAATGAGTTTGAGAGTATTATATAAGAGCGCATTTTGTTAATGCTATATGTAAATGATTTTTTTTGAAAAATTGGTAAATGAAATAATTTTACCTAAGGTTATATTTTGTATATAAAGAATATATTTTGAAAAATAATTAGTTATGTTGTTAAGTTACAAATTGGATAATTTTTTAAATTCAGGTTTGTTAAATCTAAATATGAACATCTTGTGATTAGAATTTAACGGTTTGACTATAAACCGTTTAATAATAATGCTAAAGGATTAAGAATAACAAGGGATATAAATAAAACCCAGGTAGTTGGATAATAAGAACTTTTATCTAAGAGGTTTTAAAAAAGAGAGTTTTCAAAGGATTTTGAAAGGTGATAACAATGTTTGGGAAATATTTTGGCAAAGATTTTAAAGGTTTTTAGAAAAGATAAATCATTTGGACATGGATATCATGGAAGAAGATCTATGTTAGAAAAACTATCTTTAATAATCGATTGAACAATGATATCGATGTGGTTTCTAAGTATTGATCAAATATCAGTTTGGGGAAAATTATACCAAGTGCTTGGCGAATCATTCTCTTTAAAATAGTGCAGTTAAAACAGATTTGTGTTAAGATAAACCTAGATTAATAATCTGACACTAGATTAAGCTCAGACAATTAAAATACTTGGTGTCTAAGTATTTGTTGTTTATAATTGTAGAAGCCTTTTAGTTACAAAGGAAAATATTCCAAGAGGGAATCAAAGAGCCAACTGGGGCGAAATAGATAATTTGATAATTCTTTCTAGTGATGAAGAACCTAAAGCATGGCCACCTAGCAACGATTCGCTTTATATAGAGGAAAATTCAGATCAGTACACTCATCTAGATAAAGATTTTATCCTAAGGGTGTGATACTTATACCACTCAAGACTCCAGAAATTCATACGATATCTAGTGACGAAGAAACCACCCAGACATCAGAAAATGTAGAAATAATCATGGAGTTAGAACCAGTAGTGTTGCCTCAAGAAACCTCAGATAGGATGTGGATCACCAATCTAGCGAGTTCAGAACCCGCACAAGACAAGGAGCCTGAAGAAGAAACAATAGAAGAAGAGCTCGAGCCTGAGGAGGACCTAAATGCTATGATGAATAGTCAAGACTCTACTACATATGGCGCATGGATGGATGAGATATAAGGTGAATCAAATAACATAGTGGTGATAGCAACATTGTTTGGGAAATGGGTGAAAATGATAATGTCATTTGGCATGAAAAAACATCAAGTTCATACATCAATTGTGATGATTTGCAAGAGTATAAGGAAGAAGCTGAGAATCCTTGGGAAAAGGGATTTCAAGGTTTAGAAGAGTTAGCCGAAGGAGAAGTTTTATCCGAAGTACCAGTTGGATTAGGACATATTCCATGGGTTCCCCAAGGACAGCCTTGGCAACCAATGGGATAAGATTTACTACATCAAGAAGAGGATGGAAATGAAGTGGATGATGATCAAGAAAGTGATAATAAAGACAATATGGAGGAAGTTCAATTTGAGGTTGGAAATTGGGATGGACCATCAGCATCTGGATCAGAAGAATAGTTGGGTGTTGTAATATGATTTAAAGACTGGTGATATATATCTAATATAGTATTTAAGTAATGGTATGATGGCTTTGTATTATGGTTGCATATTTCTAGTATGATAAGTATGGTTATGATGACCTATGTAAGATATGTTGATCCATGTAAGGATAACTTATGGATGATATATGTAAGTTAAGGATTGACCTATGTACTAAGGCTTAAATTGTATTTAGATTATCTTTTGTTATAACTTATCTCATTTGCAATTTCATAAATCACTTTATGAGAATTATTGATAAGGAAAACAAAATTTAAAAGGAGAATTTTCTTTGTAAGATAAAACTATATTTTCATTAAAATTTTAATAAATTTTTAGAAGCAAAGTGGTGTACTCGAATTTAAGATCAAATCAGATAGTGCATAAAGATAGTCCGTGAGCATAACACAGGTTTGTATTTGAAATTTAAAATAACGTTTTACCGAGGTTTTGGTTAGGTGTAATTTCGGGGACGAAATTCTTTTAAGGAAGGAAGTCTATAACGACCTGCAAATTTATCACTTTGATAAATTATATTTATATTTGAAATATTCAAATACAAGATTTTATAACACAAACTATAATGTTTTGAACCATAAATAATGATGGTAAACTAGTTTTAAAGGTATATTAACAAATATGGATATTTGGGGGTTTTCATCATTAAAATGGCCGAAAATCGTTTTATGAATAAACAGCTTTTTATCCATCAAAAGCCACGCACGATTTTTTTTATATACACTTATTTCTCATTTAAGTAAGAATATGTAATAAAATTATTTATTTTATTTTGAAATAAAATGCCTTTATGACATCATCAATAATGTCATCATTCTTAAATAATTGATTTTTGAATTTAAATTAAGTTTAAATGATTTAATAATTCATTTTAATTATTATATAATGATAATAAGTGATTTATAATATTTTTATAAAGATATATACTTGTATTAAAAATATAAGAAAATTCATAATGCTTTGTCGATACGACAACTCTTTTTTTTAAACACTTGTTTAATATTAATTTATATGGTTTTATAATTCGAATGTGATCGTTTTAATTTATTACTAATGATAAGAAATTAGTTTTCAATTTTTTTTTACATTTATATGTAATATAATTAATAAGTGAAAATGTGACTAGGAATCGGCTTCTAGATTTTCAACGGTTTAACAAACAGAAGTTTTTCAAAGTCGTTGCAACGTTGTTTATATGTCTTGTGCACATATATAACATACACATACATGCACTAACATGTACATGTGCACATATATAACACACACACACATATGCACTTAACAAATAAAATATCTAAGATATTTCCATTTTCTTCATCCTTAAGCATCCTAAACGCAAACCAACCATCACCTCCTTACACACCATCATCACTCAAGCACATGGAGAGGAGGATAAGGGGGCGGTCCTATGTGTTGGAGGGGAGTGGGTAGGGGTAGTTTTGTAATTTTTCATTTAGATATTTTTCTCACATTTTTCCTATAAATACCACCCTTCATTCCCTCATTTCATTCACACTCTCTTTTCTTCATTTCTTAAGCTTCTTCTTCTTCTTCCAAGCTATTTTAATGGCTTCTATAGTCTTTTAGGATAATTCAAAAAAAATAGCATCGAAGTTCTGTCAAAATAAGTCATAAATATATAGAGATATACCACTTCGAGTTCGAGATCGAGTTAATGATCTTCTCCTTCTTCTCTTTCCAAGGCTGTACCCATCTAAGCATCCCACCACTTTTGCACGCCCAAGGCTGAACCCCTAGGAGTCTTAGTGCAAGATTCGTAATCTCCGATTTCGGAATAACGAAGTTATAGTCAAATTTAGTAAATCTAGAAACCAATGAAGATGAGAATTACTCCACTAATTTATTATAAATTATTTAATGATATGATATATCTGCTATGATTGTATATCTGCTGTGATTGTTTTATATGTTTGAGTGTTTTGGATGTGGTAATATGTTTGTTTGGTTGTGGAAATAATTCACGTTAAATACACATTGAATTTACACAAAAGAAATCACTCTCCTATATGAATTATAAAAGTGTTACGGAATAGTTAAACCTCTTTAAATGAATAAATGGTTTATAAATGTTTTATAAACATTAAAATTCATTTCGGTAAAGTTTGGAAAAGTTTTGAAAATGGAGTCAAAATAAGCGCGCCGAATAACGGCAGTTCGCGATTTCGCACCATAAAAGTTAAATCAATGTGTAATGTGGAATATAGCTCGGAATGATTCGAAATAAGAATTTTCTGAACTCTTATAACTATGGTTTTCAAATAAAGAAGAAAAACCAAGATTTTATTAAGTAAAATTTCAGAAGTGTCCCATCCAAGTTTTCAAAAACGTCGCGCTTTGGTAGTTTTGGGAACCAAAATGGCAAAATCTTTAAAATAAATATTTTTAATTTAAAAATATGAAATAAATTTTATGTATATGTTAAAATGTTTAAAAAAATATTTGAGTTATAAAATTGGACATAAATGAAATGTAATTAGTGTTTTGAACAAAGAAGCTTTAAAAACACTATTCACGGCAGTTTTTGCAACGGTTTCGGTAAATTTTGCAAATTATGACTTTTTAATTATTCTTTCCCAATCTTTTTAGTAATCTTTTCAAATGAATAATTAAGTATTTTGAAGATGATTTTGGAGTTTTATAATTATTTTAAAAGGGTTTTAAATAAGTGGTCAGAGGAAAATTGTTGTAAACAATATTTGGAATTGTGTTAAGTAAATGAAAATCATCTCTAGAAAGATCGTATAAAAGGGTTTAGAGTTGTTCAAATAACTTGACCGCCTTATAGGTGACAGAGGGATAGCCTCTGGACCCGAGCTTGGACAACCAGTGTCTGGGTTATGCTCTAGCTATCTAGACTGACCCAACGGATGAGATAGTAAATTTGATTACTCGGATCTTTTTTCCTAAGATAAAAAGAGATTTGGAGATTTCCAAAAGTTAAACAAGATTTTAGAATAATTAGATTTTGATGATATATGAAATGTATTGGTTAAACTCTATATCAAAATTCCGAAGAGGGAACTTGTACTGTCCATGTGAATTTAAAATGTGATTTCACCGTTTTTCGACGAATAGTACAGGTTGAATACATAAATTAATGTTGAAGTATAATTAGTATAATTTCTATGGATCCTTTTTACATAATAAAAATTGGTTTGGGTTTAAAGTAAATGATGTCTTAAATAACATTGTTTTTGACCCATTTAAAAGTTATGATTTGAAAATAAGAAATCTTTGTTAAGATTTAAATAAAAGATTTGGAAATATTTTCCTAAATAAAGGGTGAAATGATTCAGAATTATTCCAAGATTTAAAAAGGGTTTAATTAACCATAGAATTCTGTAAAAGAGATTTAATGAGTATACTGAAAAAGGAATGGTTTAGAGATGTATATCTCTAGAAGATATTTTATCTGGATAAAAGATACTAATAAATTGAATAATAATCACCTACATACTTGGCATCTTTTATTGATAATTGGTTCCAAGAAACCGGGGTTGGATTTGGGTGATTCCTATTTGAAAACCACTTCGAACCAATATACGTTCGAGAGTGAAAATATGTTAAAGACAATGATTTTTAAGACGGAGATCTTTATAATGTAGGGCTGCTCGCCACTGACCTCTGGGGTAATTCCCTTATCATATATATGGTAGTTGTGGTTCCTTCAATTTGAAATCTTCAATGCAAGGACTACTCGCTACTAATCCTAGGGATGATTTCCAAAAAGGATGTAGTAGGAGAAGTGCCTTCGGTTTGTCCTATTCTTGGACAACTTGCATGGACAAACGCCTAACATTGCATTTCTAAGTCCACGTACATTGATCTCTACAAACGTACATCTTTGGTCATGTAGGAGATTATCCCTCTTATACTTAACACACTTCTCTGAGATGTACGAGCTCAAAGGTTCTACTTTTGTGGAAATCAATTAGCGTGTCATCGGAAATGGCAATGTGGTATTCAAAGTGGGATTTATCATGTGAAAGGTAAAAAGTTACCTTAAGCCTCACACATTAGTAATGGCAAAAACATGGCAGATGTAGCAGCGCTAAGTGGGTCGCACCCATTAAGATATAGTCATCACCTTTCTAGATTACCCTCTACATTTCGGGTTTGTTGTGTATGTCGTGGCCACAGATAGGTCGGGAACGACCGGGGTGATGGCATATTTGGTACTATCTATAGTATAGGTAGATCGGTTCTATGTTGGTAGAGGTTGGTGCCTCAGGTGCATCCCTCTAGAGATGTATTGTCGGAAGGTAGTCCCTTACCTTGTCATTATATAGAATCCATTCTCCAATACGGACGATTTAGTTGTATAACCTAGTATGCTGGAATTTAATAAATGTAACAATTTCGGCTAAGATTATATATATTTATTTGAAAGAGTTTCCAAAGAATGTCATTAAAAATAATATCTCTGATTTTGCATAGCAAATGGTTTGGTTATTATAAGGTAAAAATCATCCGTTTTTATGTGCGGCGTGGTCTTATGAGATACACTTTGTTTATGAAAATATCTATGTTTTGATTTTCTCACAACAGTCCCATAACTGATCCAGAGTTTATTTTCCTTTTCCTTAAACTCTGGGCGGCCTATTTTCCAAACAGTCAAGTAGTTTAGGTCTAGCTTGGAACATTTTGGAGGAACTTGGAGCAGGAAATGGAGTTTCCTTTGTAGATAGTTATCCATTTATGCTGCATTTGTTTACTGTTTGTATTCATCGCTAGTAGGGACATAGATTTATAACTGTCTAATCTGAGATTAGGATAGACACTGATGTAAGTACTTCAAATTTCTGTAGTAAAGATTATATATTGAAATAATATATGTTATTCCATTCGTGTAAGATTCCGTTCTGTTATATTTTTCTTATTATCCTTGATCGATCTGTCTTTTTGGCACTTGTATTTACCGCACATAAATACTGAGAACGTATTAGTATCAATTTTCAAGGGTCGAAAAGGTGGGTTTTCATAAATGACGGCCAAGAAAATGAAGGAGAGAAAGAGAAAGTAAATTGAAGATAGAAAATGAATTAGTGGATTTTGTTTTAGTAGGAAGAGTGGAACCTTTCATATTCTCCTTATTAAAACCTCTCTTCTTTAATTCCCATTCAATTTACAATCAAGCTACCTTATCCGCTCCTTAACATGGTCGGCCATACGTTGCTTTAAACAGAGTAAAATTTCCAAAATCCCATTTTAGTAATCATCTCTATTCAGACCACGTTTAGATATATACTGATGTCATGTGTGTGTATATAACTTTTATATATACATATAAATAGTTGCCAACGACACCTAAATCATTAAATAAATTATAATTAATATTTTCTAAATATTAATTAATTTAATTAATTCATAACATTTTATAAACTAATTAAATCATTGGTTTTTCAGAGAATTCAAAAATGCCGTTATGAGACTCAGAGGTGTGAATTCAGTCAGCGATTAATATTGAACAACTCAACTGTTAATGTTCGCATCTTACCTTAGCTAATTTGTAACAGTTTGGCCAAATTTATTATTTATAAATCTTTTTGGTAAAATCCAATTTCACATTTTCTAAGCGATACCTTTTAGTAACGATTATTTATACACATTCTCTTCGTTATAACTACATCACTTTAGGATGTATGGAATTTGGTTTTGGTTAAAAATTCCAATATTATCCACATTCCACTTGATCGGTCCAAAAAATAAAGTCCTTGATTTTATAATAACATTTATTATTAACTATTCTACTCTGACCGGAGATTTTGACTCTGAGTTGACTGCGATACTAATCTCATACAACCGACGAGACGAATTCTTTATTGAACAGTGCTTCATTTCCAATGCTTTAACTTAGATCCAACTATAATCGCTTGAAGAATCAGCATACCTTGATTTAACTATGACCAAAGTGGAGTGTTCACATTGAAGTTCCATGGTATTCTCAAGTCGAGGGAACTGCCCATCATCACCTTGAGATATCATGTTTGACCTAGCTGTTATTAACCAATAAGAAACTTTTGGATGAGTCATTCCATAATTATCCAATAACTATGACTATGTGATCTTTTAGTGTCTCCAGCAGCCATGAGTAATACACTGCCAAACATTTGAAGAGCATTGCACACTCTATTCTGAACGAATATATTAGTATCCTTTCTCGAAACATCTTCGTTAGAAATATTTGATACAAAATATAATTTTATTTAGGGATTGATTACTCATGGTTGTTGCAACTACAACCACATACCATTTTATTTAAGGATTTTCTTATTACTATACTTTAAATTAATTTCTTAACTAATTATATCACAATATAATAAAGTATATAATAGAAATCAAATAACTTTATTATCAACTGATTGATTACAGAGTTAGACATATATAACAAATTACATAATTGCCCCTTGGGCATAACACTAATTCTTTTAATTTCTTATTTTCACTTGGGGTCAATTATGGAATCTTAATCTAATTCCTTCAATTAGTTCAGAACTAGTCGAGCTAGTCCCTTAGCTAACAAATATGCTATATTGTATTACTATCCACTCTATTAGCCAACGTCTCTCTATCATTGATTAAATGCCTTAGTCTTGTAGAACATTCAGAGCATATGTCTATATATTTTGTAAGCCGTAGGTTCTTTTACGATCTATATTGTGGTATTGTTTTCACTAAACAAAGTCGTAGGATTCTCAACATTTGGAACCACCCCTAGCTCAATTATAAATTTGTACAATTATATCTATACCGCTTTCATAGTGCTGCCATTCAAGGTAATGTACTTAGTCTTTCAAATGAATCGGCCAACACTGCTCATTAACAATCATTAGTATATATGTCAACTTGTAGTTTAAAAATATCTTAGTATCCTTAATATTCTTCTTATAGACACATGCTTACTTTGCATTTTGACTAAAAATCAAACCTTTTGATTTCTTTATCAAGATATATACCCAACTTCGACGCTTTTTGAACGATACTATCATATCAGTTCTTGGATCTTATCCAACACTTACAAACTCAGTCATCTCTAACTTCATGACATTTTGGTCATAATGTGCAAATAGTCTATTCTAAATCATTATTAAGGATTTTTTTTCCAACCAAGATGTACCAATATTCAAAGGCATATTTGGTGATAATTCGAGTAGAATCTAAATACTTAATTAGATTGATGATGAGTTTATTATGCTAATATCAACAATTAAAATTTACAATGTAATTATCATCAATGTTGCTTGCTATATTCGAAATGCATTAGTCTTCCTTTGAAGATGCACCCACGGTCAATGGATTATATCCCTTTGGGTACATTTATCAAAATCCTATTTTAATAACTTACTTGGAATCTATTTCAGATTTAAGCATCATGTCATATGTTAGAGTCGATACTCTTTATGATTTCTTGGCAAATAAGGAAATTGTTAGTACAACAATTCCTTTTCTCAACATTGATATGAAGCCAATAGTTTCTCCTTAATGTGGAGAAATTGTATTAGGCATTCTAATGTATTGTGTCTATTTTCGGCTCGGTTAATTTCTTTTCATCTAATATAATCTGCTTCCACGTCAGACTATTTCGATCATATCCAGTACTTACGAAAAACTGATTCAATTTTGAGTTTACGAAACTTCTGTTCATAACATAAACTTGTCAACCATTTTTGGTCGGTCCTAAACTCCTTTGGAGTGGTTCACACAAGATCCCTCATAATCAAATTTTACGTTAAGCCTCTCGACTCACACAACATGTTAACTCTTTGACCTAGGACATGTACGGTTAATTCATATCTTATATGATTTCATAATAGTGCTTTAGGTACAATTAAATTTAATATATGTAATTACTCTTAAGTACATATACTTATAGAAAGAAGTTAATTCAACATCACTTATCATCAACCATACTTTTTGTAACAAAGTCCTATCACTCCTTATCGATACATCGTTATGTATCATAAGGATAGTGACTTTGAGATTGAATTTAATTCGACTCTTGGAACTCTTTCCGATATACTCACATATTCAACTAAATCAAATTGTTTTATCTATTTTGCACATCATGTTTTCAACTTCTATTTTATATTCAATGAATTCATCCTAAACACGCTATTTGTGCATCGAGTAAACATGTTCATGTCTATGACAATTCAATTGCAACGAAGTAAATGGTTTTGTTTTAGAATTATTAGACCATGGATCACACGTATCCATATATACATCAATATAAAGACTTCACTAACTCTCTTTTTTAATTCTATTGAATGAGCAACTTTACCTTAACCCTTTGAGATATAATTCATGAGTACAGTATGATTCAAAATCATATGATAAAAGAGTTATTTCTCAAAAATACAGCTTAGTCCAAAATTCCAAAATAGTTGTAGAAAATTTAGATACTTCTGTATTTTTCAATAGCTAATGCATCACTATTGTTATGGAAACAAATGCCATTATTATAATAGATTTATTTTATAATGAAATTCATAATACTCATATTAGAATAAAATTATATCTATTTTCAGCCAATACTGAATTCATAAATAATATTTGATATATATGAAAGTAATCTTTCATAATTTGATATATCCACTAATAAGTGTCATATGATACACTCCCACTATTTCCGCCATTATAATAACAATACATGAACTAATATGAGGCTCAACATAGTCATTTGTTATGAGCTATTTATTTCATCTACTATAACTATTTTGCAGTTGAGAGTTATAGATAAAATATCTTAAAATTAAAGAAATAACTCTTATAGAAAATAATTTTCTACATGAAAAAACAGTTGGAATAGAATTCACATTTCTCATTCCATATTAATTGTCTACTATTTTTTATGCAACTCACATTTTTTATTTCACTTCATGAAGAAGAAGTGACCATTCACTCGCTTTATCATAATTATGCTCATGTTTCATCTACTAGGACATTCGCTTTCCTTTCTAAATAGTTGAACCATTCAGAAGGAAAACCTTACTACTAAACCTTATTAATTCTTTACAAAAATACATTCAGAAATCCTTAACATTTTAAGGGTATCATATGGGTTGCACTTAAGTAAAGTGATCGAGAATGACATTTCAATGAACGAATTCCTGGGTCAATTTTAGTCCTTGGTCTAGTGTTCTTTTCAACATAACTTCATTGTATTCAATCGTATCGAGCACATGATCTTGCAATCTTGTTTACTTTCCATTTCGAATGAAACAATTTCATCGGGATTTTATGCGTTATGAATGTGACTGTTTCGCTATACAAATTTTGTATGTGATCCAATGTGGATAAATATCCTTATTCTTCCATTGCCATTAATTCAAAATTTCATAAGGAAATATACATTCTTCGAAAAATAAACTCTTAAGTGACCAAGGTACGAATGTATTTAATAGTTGTATAATTCGGCTCTTGCATGGGTCTTGAAGCGATGACATGCCAAAAAGTTTATTGGTAAGCATATTTATATTTCTTTATCATCCTTAATCTTTTTCATTAGTATATTTCAATTGATAATAATTTTATTAGTTAAATTAGTTAATTTTATTTTTGTATGGCATGGTTCTTATAATATCCAAAATGTTAAATATTTTCATTTTTTTTTTAATAAGGCTCCCACTAAATTTTTATATTCCTTAAAACACTAAGAGTAATATAGAAACCTTTCAATTTCTCTAGTAAGTGTTAGGAATCGCTTGCCTTAGAGTTTTAACCTTGAGTTTGCTCAATATATCAAAGGCATGCAGGCGATGGATAACACTTTATCGATTGTATCATATACAACTCCTAATGTGGCCTTTTCCCTAATCTCGACCTCGACCTTGAATTTTCTCAACAAATCAAGAGAAATTATCCACTCTTACCTATCATTTGTCGGCAACCTAAGCATAATGCATATACTTTGAGTTTGCTCAACAAATATATGTGTGTATCTTGCCTCGTCCAAGCAGAAAATTGATAGTACTACACATAACATCTCTTGCTTGAGTTTGCTCAATAATTAGTGCACATGGAAGTAATCTATCAATATATAAATGATAGAGGGAAATTGTATTAAAGATTCATAATCTTTAATGTATTTTGATTGATATTGATTTAACAAATAATGTATTTCTTATGAAATACCCTTGTGATTCAAGTGTTGGACACATCTAAAATCACGGTATACGTAACATATGTATGTATTTCTGCCAAAAATCTATTTGGTTTTCTTACAGTTGCACCTATATCATATATATACATATATAATTATATAAGTTTAATTTTTTTATAATAATTACAGTTTAATTAACTTATATAATATGTATATGTATCTTATTTGTAATCATATTTAATTAATTTTAATCGTTCAATTTAATTAACAAATTTACTTAAATTTTATTCAAGTTTTCATAAAATTTTATTTTCTTCATATTTAAGATGAATAAATAGCTATAAACTTTTTATTTTATATACATACATTCATAACACACACACACACATATATACATACATATTAACATATATATATATTTCTAATTAATTACCATTTAATCAATCAGTTAAATCATTATTGAGTAATTTTTTTTAATAAATTTCAAAAATATTTAATTTAATTTAAATAATTTTAAGAAAAATATTCAACTATAACCTTTGTAGTTACATATATATCAATATATATATATATATATTAACTTTTAATTAATTATTTATTTAAGTAAACATAGTAATTAAATATTTATAAAATTTCAAAACTTATTAGATATATTTCTCCAAACAATTTTGAAAATTTTAATTTTTTATAACCGTTATAAAATTACTTTTTATATTTTGGACTTAACAATTAAATTTAAAATATATTTAAATTTTCAATTCTTAATTTGAAAATTTGCCCAAGGCCCAAACAACACCGGGTCTTACATCAGGGCCAAACTTTTGAACTTTCTTCACCCATTGAGCAAGGCCAGTGAGAGGACAATACTTGGCAATTTACCCCCAAGCCTGGACATTACTTTTATAGGCACCCATCGGATGGATAAGCCTAATTAGTTAGTTCTAAATATTGACTAATTAGACTATATAGTCCATTTAGGCTCTCGTACAATTGTTGGAAACCAGTTTGTTTTGCAGCAGATGAAATGAGTAAATTTCAAAATAAAATTCTAATTGGGTCTTAGTGGGCCTATAAAGTCTAATATCAACACTAGATCCAATCTAGTTATTTTAATAAAATCGTATTTTATTTGAATAATTTTATTTATTTTGTTAATCAAATTATTTAAATATATTTTGTGTGAATATATGGTTAAGAGAGATAGAGAAGAGAGTGTTTGAACATATATGAAAGAATAAACTGTATTAAATAAAAAATAAGGTTCAGTTTCATTTAGAGAAGGAAACCTTTTTATTTCTCTCTTTTAAAATCTTCTTTTAATTTAGATCCAACATTAGATTGTATCCTTCCATGTATGGCCAACCAAATAATAATGTATATTAACTACTACATCTAATATGTACACACAAAATTATCAATAATATACATGGGGTATAACATGATGATATGAAAAACAACGACAAAGTTAGTATACACATATGTAAATATTGGGATTTATGTACTCGATGTATATATTCACAATACATGCATACATACATACATATACATACATATATGTATATAATATTAATCGCCTCAATTTAATTATTTAGGGAGATACATATATATGGATATAAAATATTTTGAAATACATATCTTAAATATGTTAAGGTTTCATTGAAAATATCTAACATAGGTTGGTTGTATTAAAGTTACAGATTCAAAACTGCATATTAAAAGATTTATGTTTTAATTGTAAAATATATTTAAATTCAGATCTAGATTAAGTTAACTAATGTAAAATATCACTAATTGACTTTTTATTAATATTATAATACACACATATATAATAATAAAATTAAAATAATTTTCAATTGATTTAAAATTAAGATACATGTGATGTTAAACTATTCTAATCTATTTATAAGCACATACATATAAGCATACATACATGCACACATACATACATACATACATACATGCATACATACATACATATACATACATATATATATGAATGAACCTTTTGCAAAATACACCCCTTTTAAAAAAAAATCAAAAGTTTAATGCAAAATGCATAAATTAAGTTGAATAAGAGATCAATGAATTTTACATTTCTAAATAATCAAAATTCAAAAATAAATAATTGAATTACCGAAGTTGTATACTATGTTTAGAATGTTATTACTTGTTTATTAAAAAATGTATTCGCGTCGAAACACATAATTTTAAACATATATGAATTTTGATTTTAATCTATTAAGTGAAATCTAACCAAATCAATTAATAAGTTGTTTAGAACGTAACATTAATTCCAAATCAAGATGGGGTGACAATACATATATAAAATTGTGATAAGAATGATATACTAGTGCATATCGATACATACATATATATATATAACTTGTATATAAATCCAAATAATTACTAACAATACCCAAAACATCAAACAAATTTATAATTAATATTTCATAAATATTAATTAGTTTGATTAATTAATAACACCGTGTAACTAAACAAATAGTGTGGTCCTTGAGAGAATTCATAAATGCGGCTGTGAGACTAAGAGGTGTGAATTCAATCTGTGATTAATATTAAATAATTCAAATATTAACGTTCATACGTCAACATAGCTACTGGTGTGATAGTTTTTCTAAATTCGTCTCTTAAAGATCTTTTTGGTAAAACCCAATTTTAGATTTTCTAATCGTTACCTTTTAGTAATAGTTATTTACACACATTCTCTTTATCCAAACTATATCATTTTAGGGTGTATGAAATTTGGATTTTGTCATAGTTTCCAATTTTACCCACGTTCAACTCGGTTAGTCCAAAAACAAAGTCATTGGTTCGATAATAACATTTATTATTAACAATTCTATTTTGATCAGAGATTTTGACTTTGAGTTGACTATAATTGACCATAATACCAACCTCATACAATTGATGAAATAAATTCTCTATTGAACAGTGCTTCACTTCCAATGTTTCAACTCAGACCCAAATATAGTCACTCGATGAATTGCCATGCCATGATTTAACTATATCTAAAGTGGAGTGTTCACATTAAAGTTCCATGCTATTCTCAAGTAGAGGGAACTGTGTAGCATCATCAACCTGAGATTTCCTACTTGACCTAGTTGTTATTAACTAAAAAGAAACCCTCGGATGAGTATATCTGAAACACCCCACACCCCTTAGTATACCTAAAAAGGGCATACTAAAAGATGTGGTGCGTTATAGGTATAGCTAAAGCATCACAGAGACTAAGATTCACAAGACAAATAAATAATGACAGCGGAAAGATTTAAAATACTTATCATTACTTCATAAAACAAGTCATAAAAATAGAATATGTCTTAAAAACCAAATACACATGTCTCGTGAAAAATACAATCTCAGTCCCATCATCAGAGTACATAAAAATCACCCCTCTCATAAAGTACCAGTACATCCAAAGTCAAATGAAAAGAAAACTGAAAAGAAAAAGAAGAATACATGAAGAACTCCAAGAATATATCTCCAAGCGGTCTGAATCTAGTGTCCTCGATTCTACTGGCCTATGGGGGAAAAGGGGAAATAAAGGAGTGGGTTAGACTATAAGTCTGGTGAGTGAAAGTAATTACTACATTCTAAAGCAAGATAAAGATAATAGACTAAGCAACAGTTCTAGTATGAAAAGAAATACTAAAAAGATAAAACTGGGATAAAATACTGATCCTGTTTGACTGTTTGCTTTGGTTGTTTCGATTGTTTGGATTGTTTGCATGTAACAACCCGCATATTTATCAATTCTATATTTAAATATTTTATTTAAATATTTTATCGTTAGTCGGATGTTAGTCCAAAAAGCTACTTTTTACATACGATCAAATTAGGACTCGAGACCACCCCCATTGAGTTCAAAATGACGTTTGCGATCTTTTTTAGTGTAAATTTCGATATGTTTGGAGATAGTGAAATTTTCGTCACTTTTCCCGCTTGTGACTTTGGTTTGGACTGCACCTTCTTTAGTTCAGCCCAACCCTCTTCCTCACTTCATTCACCATTTGTTTTAACATTCAAGCTTCATCAAAAATGGTGGTGGGAAGTGGAAATTAAAACTCCAAACTCAAATTCAATTGCAAATCCGAGATTCAACTCCAAATTCAAGTTGAAGATAGTGGATTCAAGCTTTAGATTGCTTCTCCTTGCCTTCAATCTCCATCTTCATCCATTTTAGTGAAAAGGTGAGATTTTTGATCTCACATCTTGCCTATAGATGTCATTGGGCTGTTGGGAATGATCCCCTATTGCATTTGTATGAATATCTGCATTTGATTTGGATGGAATGGGCGAAAAGCCCCAATTTTCAGTGTTTTTGGTTGTTTCTTGGCATTAGGTCACTCTGGAGCGTTAGCTTGTCTAGACTTAGGTCGTCTCCGACCTATTATCACTCGGCAGCGCTAGGTCATTCGACTTCGCTAAGTCGTAGGTCGTCTCCGACCTATTATCACTCGGCAGCGCTAGGTCGTTCGACTTCGCTAAGTCGTAGGTCGTCTCCGACCTTATATCGCCTTGTTTGTTTGAGTTAAGTCGCACTGGACTTAGGTCGCTCGGCCTTGTCTTCCTTAGGTCGCTTGGTTTCGTTAAGGCATTAGGTCGCTCGAAGAACTTAGGTCGTAGGTCGCTCTGCTGCAACCTCGCTAGGTCGTTGGTTTTAGGTCGCTCGACCTTGTCTTCCTTTAGGTCGCGTGGCTTTAAGTCGTTAGGTCGTTTGACCTGTTTAGTGGTAGGTCGCTTTGCTTCTGGCTCGCAAACATATAGGTCACGATTCGTTAGGTCGCGTACCCATTAGATCGTTCCACTTCTAGGTCGCGAACACCTTTAAGTCGCAACCACTTAGGTCGCGTACCCTTAGGTCGCTCGCCCCTGTTTTGCCGTTCCACTATTTAGCTCGGCAATGAATTATGTCGTTCGCGAGTTAGCCCTTAGACCGCTTGGCATTGGGCCGTTAGGTTGCTCGCAAGTTAACTTTTAGGTCGCTTGGCACTGTGCCGCTAGGTCGCTCGACATTGTAAATCCTTAGGTCGCTCAGAACTTTGGCGTTAGTCCGTTAGACCTTGTTTCCTACTAGGTCGCTTGACTCTTTAGACCCCTAGGTCGCATTCATTAGGTCGTTCAACCTACTTGACTTAAAGTCTTTGCACTTTAATTTGACCACGTTAGGTCGCAAGTACATTCATACTTTAATGGTTTTGGGATTGACTTCTTTGGACTTTACTCACGTCTTCGAACGTGAATTTATGTGATTCGATTTGTTTCAACATTCGTTTTATGACTTGTCACTTTAAAGATATATGAAGGTTTCAATACTAGTAGTAAATATCAAAACTCTTTCATCAAAGCGATTTCAACACTATTTTAAATATCAAAAGTTCGTTTTCTCAAACCAATTTCCAATCTACTTGTATATACAAGCCTTTACTTCACTCGGATGAGAAATCGACTTAAACGACTTAGTAAAACAAGTGGTATGAAACGCTTGCGTTCACTTCGTCGGTTAGCTCTTGGACTTGTTCGATTGAACCCTTTTTGTGACAATTTCCTAGTGAAGATCTACAGTTTGTTCGTAAGTATTTAAGTTAAGCTAGTGGTTATGGGACATGAAGCTAAACTCATATATTTACTGGGTTAGTGTAATTGACACTTCCTTATGATCATGACGATCATTTTTGTGATTTAGACTAGCGATTGAGCAATGTCTCTTTGTCTGCGAGGGAGACTGGACCCCGCTTTTGTGGTGTTTCGCCATCACATATATGGGGTAGCACCCCATGGTCTTCGGGCCATTTCTGTGTGGAAATTTAATGGATAGCTTCCATGAGATAGCTTCTCATTCCTGTGTGATACGCGTAGGTGAGTTTTCATGCTCCCATTCATGTGTTAGGCCTCCCCCTTTTATATGTTTTCTGGATTTCTAGTGATGATTTCTGGAATTTTGTGCTTAATTTTCATGATTTTCATTGATATGATATCAGTTTTTGTGCATTGGTGAATTCATGTGTTATTGACTTGTTATGAATACAAGTTTAGGGTATGATACCCTATTTTATCTTTGAGAAGATTCTTGTGATATTGATTGATCTTTTGTTGATTATCATTTACATACTTATAGTAGTATGCCGTTATGGTTGTTACATGTTCATGCCATATTATTTACCCTATACTTATCATCTGATATTTATAGCTAGACTGATCCGTTTATTATTTTCTTATAAATAATACTCGGGTCAGACCGAGATGTTACAGGTGCTTCTGCTTGACTTCTCTTCAGGATTATTCTGACTTTTGGCTAACTACATAGATTAGTAGTTTTTGTATGTACACATTTGAGATATAGACCCTTTGTAGTGTACTTATTCTTTTGTATAGCACGTGATGCTATTCTTTTGTATTATCGTGGATCTTTCTGACCACTACCCTGATGTACACTTTCATGTGTTATATATTTATTCATATCTTCTTCCGTCTTTGTGATATGGATGTCTGTGACTGATTTATGTTATGATTACTTCTATGTTTGTTTCCAAAGATTATATATAGCCACTGTAACGACCCGGCATTTTTGGACCATTCACATCCATTATAAGTGTATAGGTAGACACTCATGCCGGAATTGAATTGCTCAAAATACCGCGTTGTTAATTTAAATTTGGCAAAACTGAACATATAAAGTACATAAATAATCACAGATCACAGACACATAGTAATAAGTGCAGCGGAAATAAAAGAGATAGTAGTTCATGAAGCTACTATATGAATATATAAAATACAACAGAGTTTACAACAGAAGAGTAATACGATACATCAGATACAAATCAGAATACATCACTGGAATCATCGAATACTGAAAGCAGAATAGATGGCTGGATCTTCAAGCAAAGGTCCAACTTCAAAGGTGAGTCTCGAATACTGGTACACTCAGTCTGACCCGAGCGTAAAGCAAAAACACAAGACACTCGAGTCAGGATTAACATTCTTATATTAATAAATCCAACTCAAGTGAAATAGCAATTGAAATACAAGTAACTCAAAGGATGTTCGGAATAACCATCCTTTAAGGATCCGTTAAACTATCTACTAGGTAGTAATGTACGCTAAGTAGATAATGTCTATCAGTAATATAAGAAGATATCAAAATAGCGTTAAGTCATGGCCCATTCCACCCTTAACACATTTTTATTCCCTAAAGCATATACAAGACCGTAGTTTCCCCAAAACCGGAAGTCACCAGAGGGCAATCCATATACTAAAGGTACAAATCAAAATCGTAGTGGTCGCGTATAAATGGAATACAAGTATGACAAGGCACATGAGGCAATACCCAAGGTAGTGATACTACCGTTCGCCTGATCCGGACTGGTGAGAACGCAACGCCGCAGCGCCCGCAACACCATGAAACAACACTCCCAAAATCAAGGGTGCACCAATCGACAACAAGTATAAGTAGTTCGAAGAAGTGTGTCCACTCGAGGTAGCTAATCCTCCATTGGCCCGGCACAGCTCCTGTTTTAGTCATTTCCAATTTGACACAAGTGTCAAGGCTATCCATTATCGTTCTCTTTCTTCAGTCATCACGTACATCATTCCAACCACTTCATTCTGGATCATCACTCCGCGTATAGTTATTAAAGTGGTTTCGGTTTAGACAGAGAGTATGTCCATAACCGATTCCGGTCTCTTTAATAACCTTCGAAATTTTTTCACCGATTGCTCGTTTATTTATTTCAAAGCCAAATCAATTTCAATTTCAATCGGAGTTTATAAATCAATATTTCGTTTGTCTTTCTAAATCAATTTCCCTAATTTGCGTTTCAAAACTTCCAAATTACCATTTCAAAATCTTATAATTCAATTTCAAATTTTATTTAAAACAATTCAAATATTGATTCAAGTTCGTAAATAAGTTTCATTCCAAATCATTTAAATTAATTTAATTTAACATTTAAATCAATTTAAATTCATTTATCGATTTTATTCAATATTAGTTAAGTAAATTTATCATTCAAAACAATTTCTATTAAATTTCCAATTCATTAAATCCATTATTTAAATTCAACTTCATTATATCAAAACTTACAAATTGAATTAAATTAAATTCATCAAATCAAATTATTTAAATTTCAAGTCTTTCATTAATTCCAATAAATCACGTTTTATTTCTTGTTAAAGAAATTCAATTTCACTTATTTACTTACTTAAATAATTTTCCAAAACTTAATTAATAAAGAAAACTCAATTTCAATTTTTTTACGAAGTAAATTCACTTATTCAAAAGTTCAATTTTTCTTATTAAAGAATTTCAATTCAACTTAATCATTAAATAATTCAATCTTATTTAATTATTAAATAATTCAAAATTTAATTATTAAATAATTTCAAAGTTTAATAATTTCAACTTAATTATAATTTCAAACTTAATTATTAAATCATTTCAAACTTAATTCAATCATTTCTCAAATTAAACATCGTTCTTTCATCAATTTCATTTTTAATATTTTGTTTCAGATTTTTAAATATTAACATTTTCCTTTCATTAAAAATTCAAATTTCAACTTCATTTCAAAACCCTTTTTATTTATTCAAATAAAATCTTCGTTTTATTTTTAAATCAAATTATTGACCAATCGGGTTTTATTTAATTCTCTATCCTAGGTCAAAGTTTAAATTTGGGTATTTATCATTTCAACCCGATTCCAATTCAATTCAAAATCAAAGCATAGTAAAGGGAACTTGCAGTGTGATAACTGGGATGGTGTCAAAGTAAATAAACAAGCAATAACAACAATCAATATCAATCCAATAATCAATTCAAATAATCCCAAAATAATCGTATTAATTCGCATTGTTATTTGTACGAATTAATATAATTATTTCTAGAATCTACACTATCATTTCATGTAGATTAAAGATTATTACATTACGGTTTTCACTTGTTATTCAATTTCAATTTTTACACTACAACAATTAATCCAATATACGTCGATGGTTCAATGTGTAATTATCACTATTCTACATGTCAATTAATTTAATAATTAAAAGGGATCATATTCAACTAATCAAATTTAACATATAAATCAGTTTTAAAATCGTTAATTATCCTATATCCATTTTAATTTGGCATACTATTTATCATTTAACACTAACAATTTAACGTCCAATATTAACATCAACAAACAATCAATTATCAGCCAAACTGTATTATCATCGCATAAATAATTAACAGATGATGGTGTCAGATGTCACAGGTGAACTGATACAGGTAATAGCATATATAACAGTGTAAATAGCTAATAACAGTATATTTCAATTGTCGTTTCAATTGAAATCAAATTTAATCAATAAAAGAACGTTAATCGTGAGTGAGTGCTCACCTTTCGAGGCTAGAGAGAATAGGAGAGGGCACGGATACGAACACAGTTACGGACGCTGAAATTGAGTCACGAATCCAAGCAATGCTAGATGGACACGATTTGATGAATGAACTGGCACGATGGACAATGCTGATAAATGGAAAAACGACGAGGACTAATCAGAATCATCTTTGATAGAACTGAGGATACATACATTATATATCTAGATATATATATATAATCATATGTATATAATAAAAATCATTGTTTTAAATTAAAACAATAAAATCGACCATATAATTAAAATAATACGTATATACATTTATTTTCAAATCAATGTTATTATAACACACCATATTATACTGTAAGCAACAGACTGCGTACAACTTACATAAATTCATACCTACATATGCTGACACTATATGTATACACAACTATATATACGTGTGTAGATTAACCTATATGCAGGCTATAAAGTAGTCATATATGCTTATTACAAGTATGCAGACTGACCTCTGAACACAAAACAAACATTAGACAAATCTTACTTTTTTTTTTAACATTTATACTGACTGTATATAAAATATGCATAGCCTATACTTCCTATTTATACAAATGCATGTACTAAAGTCATCCCTTTTATTTCTCTTTTTTTTTAGTATAAACTGACAGTTATACAAAACATCTACATTAAATCATATCAGACTACTACATATCAGATATACATACTCTAAACTATAAAATTCGCTTATATATGTGAGCAACAACTATATCGCCCATAAAGTTTTATAGCAACAGAGCAAATATATGTACATGAGCCACAGGAAATGCCAGCACGTTTCAATCTAGAAATAAACTTTTATAAGCTCCCGTTATTAAAGAAATCAAGCATATATATACGTCTCTTTTATATCACAAACATACACATATAATTTGGAAATCCAGCACATATCAATTTGAAAGTAACTTTTAAACTGTATAGCGTATATACAACATACGTATATATATATATATATATATACTGTATAACCTATATGCCTCTAAATTTTCCAAATAACAGATCTAAAAAACAAACTCATATATAACTTAATATATACTAATATATATAGACTGCAAATATTTTTGAAGAATCAGAGAAACATAAATATATATATATATGAATAGATAAAGATATATATATATATATATATGTAGGTGTATATATATACCTTGCTGGGACTGGGAAGGAGCAGATGAAGGATGGCGTGGGTGAACGGCAGTCGTCATGGAGGGCAGAGGCTAGTCAGGGCGGTGACGTGGAGGCAAGGTTGTGGCGTGCTGCTGCCTGGGCGGAGAGAGGATGGAGGAAAGGAGGTCTGCTTGGGATGCGGAGGAGAGCGTGGATCTGGGGTCGATGGTGAAGGTGGATCGGGTTTTGTAGGGGAGGGAGGAAAGGGTGCTGAGGTGGCCCAGGCGGAGGCCAAGGTGGGCTGACGGCGATGAGAGGAAGCGGGGCGTGGTGGTTTCTTGCATTTATGGTGTGGTTGGCGGACTTGGTGGTTGTGGGTTTTGGCTTGGGATGGACGTGGAAAGAGGGTGGAATGGACATGGCTCGCGTGAGGTGGCAGACTTGGGAAAGGGGAGAAACTTCGGTCACGTTTTTTTTTTCACAGAGCAAAATTTTGTAAGCATTTGATGGGGAAGAAAGAATGAGTGGGGAAGGGAATGAATAAGGTCAGGGCAAAATGAATGGGCAGAGCATGCAACGTAAGTAAATAAAGCTTTAAATTTTCACTTCTTTTTAGAATTACTCAACACCCGATAAAAGAAAGTGAACAGCCGGATTAGAAATAGTCCAGCACGAATTAAGAAAAATATGTAAAGCAAATGGCTATTGGGTTTATACAGAAGGAAATGGAAGACTACAAGAACCAAATAAACGCAACTAGCTACCGATACAGTTTTGTTTTACTGAATTCGCAGCGTACCAGACTCCGAAATAGACAATCGAATACACCGTAGAGATTGGCATGACGAGACGCTCAAAACGGTATATATATATCAGTGGTACAATTGAATTATAAAAATTCGAATTTTCTACCAGCGGAAAATGCAAGAAAAACGCTGAAAAATAAGATCGTCGGAGCCAAAGATGTCCGAATTTGGAAAAACGACCAACTGACATCTTGCTCAGAAGATGGTTTAGAATTTTTCTATGTAAAAATATTTAGGTTCCGAAAACATTTTATTTTCATCGCTTTTTAACTGATTAAATTGAAGTAAATTTACGCGCGAAATAAACTTTCGTATTTTCGGACGAAAATTTACCAGTTGCTATGTTTAACAAGACGTATTCCAAATATTAAATTTTTATTTCAAAATTTTATCGTTTAAAATTTCACAAAATTTCAACTAATTACGTTATTAAAATAGTTGAAATTTACGGGTCGTTACACTCTCCCCCACTCAAAACTTTTCGTCCCCGAAAAGGAACGAGGTAGGAGAATAGAAACAACCAGAAAGAAAACAGATTGAAAACAAAATAAAACAATTAGTTTAAACCGTATAAATTCAAATTCAAATTAATTGATATTCAATAATTGATTTATTTGATTTCACTAAAATCAATCTCAACTATTTCTAAATTCATTATCTTACTATCCGATTATCTTAAATTTTCAATTTCTAAAACCATAAGTTTGAATAGTCTTTTATTATAATCATTTTTTTTTCAGCAATTTAAATTCTTCTTTATTCCAAATTATTGTTAAATTTATTCTACTTAATATATCTTATCACATATATTTAACCCATATAAATTAATTTAAACCATAAAAGTTTCGATTTAAATTAATTTATATTTACTAATTGCTTTTAAATTCAAGGTATTTTCATAGGTTGATCAAATTTCAATTTATTAATTCTTTCAAAACAAATTTATTAATTCTTTCAAAACAATTTATTTCATTATTAACTGAGTTTTATTTATTATCCTATCTAACTCAATTGACATCTTTATAATCAAAATTTAGTGTATAACATTTATTATAAACACTCAAATTTTATTTATAAAATTATTTTATCTTGTATATTATCCAATTACAATTTCAACTTCTGAATGATTTAGGTAAGTTATATTAGAATGCAGTTGAACAATATACAAATAAAATTTTCCCAATTCAATTATTCGAGTTTAAATATTTATTCCAAATTTTGGTTTTATTTATAATTAAAACCATCTTTTAACAAAATTTAAGAATTAGATTTCCGATTAACTTTAAACAATTTAGAGATTTATATAATATATTTATATCAAATCAAATTAAATTCTAAAATAAGATACCTATATATATGTGAATCAAAATATACTGACGAAATTCAAATCAAAATATTTTTTCTTTTTCCAAAACAAAACCATAGCAAAGCTGCAGAATGGTTTCTCCACTTCGAAACTCGAAAATGAATGTCGATGATGCGGCCGCCATCACCGAAATTATTTTCCAGCGACAAAGAAAAGGGCACTGATTTCAACATTTTAAAATTCTTTGAAAACAATTTCTGTTCGAAAATACTTTCAATACTATATACTTTAAAATTTTAAAACCAAAGTTCGAAATCACCGGAAACTAAATTCTCAAATTTCTGAATTAAATTCATTTCAAATTCCAAATCAATTTATAAACCGTATTTATAAATTTATTTAGAACAATAAATGATAATCAAATATTATCATTTCAAACAAACAATTTAATTAACCTATTAAATTCCAGAAAATTTTTACTTATATTTTCACAATATAATCAAACAAATTTATTTCATTTTCCAAATTTGAAAATAATATATACTTTGTTGTTTGAATTACAATATATATTAAAACATTTATATATTAGTTTACAAATACATTACTTTGCTCGACGATACATGAATGAATTTTCAAAATAAGGATAGGGATTCAAATTTGTTGACTCAAATCAAAGAGAATTTTGATTCGAAAATAAGTTTGAAATAGAAGATAAGATAATTCAATTATCACAATTGGGAGATGGATGAGTTTATTTAATTCACGGGCAACCTTAACTGGGTCGTCCGTAACTTCAAGAATAAGATCGATGCCGAATTCCGAGTAATTCAACACTCAATCTCTAGAGATGAGATTCAGGTATAGCAGGGAATAGATAGCATCGTAAACCGAGGATATAGAAATCTCCGGTAAATCAATGCCTATTATAAAGGAGTTTTGCTCCTTTACGAATCATTTGAAGTTTGGCGAGACCGCCGATACATTATAAGGGTCATTCGAAGTGGAACTATGTGATGCTCCAGAATTGAAAGGAGACGAATAGTGAGGGACACGAATGAAATTTGGAACCGTAGGGAACGTTTCAAAATTCAAAGAAATCGAGTCGAAAGAAAAAGGTTGAAACTCGAATGAGAGTGATTCTGTAAATATATTTACCCTATATGTTGAGTTTTGCCTAGAGCTACCAAAGCTCTGATACCAACTATAACGACCCGACATTTTTGGACCATTCGCATCCATTATAAGTGTATAGGTAGACACTCATGCCGGAATTGAATTGCTCAAAATACCGCGTTGTTAATTTAAATTTGGCAAAACTGAACATATACAGTACATAAATAATCACAGATCACAGACACAGAGTAATAAGTGCAGCGGAAATAAAAGAGATAGTAGTTCATGAAGCTACTATATGAATATATAAAATACATCAGAGTTTACAAAAGAAGAGTAATACGATACATCAGATACAAATCAGAATACATCACTGGAATCATCGAATACTGAAAGCAGAATAGATGGCTGGATCTTCAAGCAAAGCTCCAACTTCAAAGGTGAGTCTCGAATACTGGTACACTCAGTCTGACCCGAGCGTAAAGCAAAAACACAAGACACTCGAGTCAGGATTAACATTCTTATATTAATAAATCCAACTCAAGTGAAATAGCAATTGAAATACAAGTAACTCAAAGGATGTTCGGAATAACCATCCTTTAAGGATCCGTTAAACTATCTACTAGGTAGTAATGTACGCTAAGTAGATAATGTCTATCAGTAATATAAGAAGATATCAAAATAGCGTTAAGTCATGGCCCATTCCACCCTTAACACATTTTTATTCCCTAAAGCATATACAAGACCGTAGTTTCCCCAAAATCGGAAGTCACCAGAGGGCAATCCATATACTAAAGGTACAAATCAAAATCGTAGTGGTCGCGTATAAATGGAATACAAGTATGACAAGGCACATGAGGCAATACCCAAGGTAGTGATACTACCGTTCGCCTGATCCGGACTGGTGAGAACGCAACGCCGCAACTCCCGCAACACCGTGAAACAACACTCCCAAAATCAAGGGTGCACCAATCGACAACAAGTATAAGTAGTTCGAAGAAGTGTGTCCACTTGAGGTAGCTAATCCTCCATTGGCCCGGCACAGCTCCTGTTTTAGTCATTTCCAATTTGACACAAGTGTCAAGGCTATCCATTATCGTTCTCTTTCTTCAGTCATCACGTACATCATTCCAACCACTTCATTCTGGATCATCACTCCGCATATAGTTATTAAAGTGGTTTCGGTTTAGACAGAGAGTATGTCCATAACCGATTCCGGTCTCTTTAATAACCTTCGAATTTTTTTCACCGATTGCTCGTTTATTTATTTCAAAGCCAAATCAATTTCAATCGGAGTTTATAAATCAATATTTCGTTTGTCTTTCTAAACCAATTTCCCTAATTTGCGTTTCAAAACTTCCAAATTACCATTTCAAAATCTTATAATTCAATTTCAAATTTTATTTAAAACAATTCAAATATTGATTCAAGTTCGTAAATAAGTTTCATTCCAAATCATTTAAATTAATTTAATTTAACATTTAAATCAATTTAAATTCATTTATCGATTTTATTCAATATTCGTTAAGTAAATTTATCATTCAAAACAATTTCTATTAAATTTCCAATTCATTAAATCCATTATTTAAATTCAACTTCATTATATCAAAACTTACAAATTGAATTAAATTAAATTCATCAAATCAAATTATTTAAATTTCAAGTCTTTCATTAATTCCAATAAATCACGTTTTATTTCTTGTTAAAGAAATTCAATTTCACTTATTTACTTACTTAAATAATTTTCCAAAACTTAATTAATAAAGAAAACTCAATTTCAATTTTTTTACGAAGTAAATTCACTTATTCAAAAGTTCAATTTTTCTTATTAAAGAATTTTAATTCAACTTAATCATTAAATAATTCAATCTTATTTAATTATTAAATAATTCAAAACTTAATTATTAAATAATTTCAAAGTTTAATAATTTCAACTTAATTATAATTTCAAACTTAATTATTAAATCATTTCAAACTTAATTCAATCATTTCTCAAATTAAACATCGTTCTTTCATCAATTTCATTTTTAATATTTTGTTTCAGATTTTTAAATATTAACATTTTCCTTTCATTAAAAATTCAAATTTCAACTTCATTTCAAAACCCTTTTTATTTATTCAAATAAAATCTTCGTTTTATTTTTAAATCAAATTATTGACCAATCGGGTTTTATTTAATTCTCTATCCTAGGTCAAAGTTTAAATTTGGGTATTTATCATTTCAACCCGATTCCAATTCAATTCAAAATCAAAGCATAGCAAAGGGAACTTGCAGTGTGATAACTGGGATGGTGTCAAAGTAAATAAACAAGCAATAACAACAATCAATATCAATCCAATAATCAATTCAAATAATCCCAAAATAATCGTATTAATTCGCATTGTTATTTGTACGAATTAATATAATTATTTCTAGAATCTACACTATCATTTCATGTAGATTAAAGATTATTACATTACGGTTTTCACTTGTTATTCAATTTCAATTTTTACACTACAACAATTAATCCAATATACGTCGATGGTTCAATGTGTAATTATCACTATTCTACATGTCAATTAATTTAACAATTAAAAGGGGTCATATTCAACTAATCAAATTTAACATATAAATCAGTTTTAAAATCGTTAACTATCTTATATCCATTTTAATTTGGCATACTATTTATCATTTAACACTAACAATTTAACGTCCAATATAAACATCAACAAACAATCAATTATCAGTCAAACTGTATTATCATCGCATAAATAATTAACAGATGATGGTGTCAGATGTCACAGGTGAACTGATATAGGTAATAGCATATATAACAGTGTAAATAGCTAATAACAGTATATTTCAATTGTCGTTTCAATTGAAATCAAATTTAATCAATAAAAGAACGTTAATCGTGAGTGAGTGCTTACCTTTCGAGGCTAGAGAGAATAGGAGAGGGCACGGATACGAACACAGTTACGGACGCTGAAATTGAGTCACGAATCCAAGCAATGCTAGATGGACACGATTTGATGAATGAACTGGCACGATGGACAATGCTGATAAATGGAAAAACGACGAGGACTAATCAGAATCATCTTTGATAGAACTGAGGATACATACATTATATATCTAGATATATATATATATATAATCATATGTATATAATAAAAATCATTGTTTTAAATTAAAACATTAAAATCGACCATATAATTAAAATAATACGTATATACATTTATTTTCAAATCAATGTTATTATAACACACCATATTATACTGTAAGCATCAGACTACGTACAACTTACATAAATTCATACCTACATATGCTGACACTATATGTATACACAACTATATATACGTGTGTAGATTAACCTATATGCAGGCTATAAAGTAGTCATATATGCTTATTACAAGTATGCAGACTGACCTCTGAACACAAAACAAACATTAGACAAATCTTCCTTTTTTTTTTACATTTATACTGACTGTATATAAAATATGCATAGCCTATACTTCCTATTTATACAAATGCATGTACTAAAGTCATCCCTTTTATTTCTCTTTTTTTTAGTATAAACTGACAGTTATACAAAACATCTACATTAAATCATATCAGACTACTACATATCAGATATACATACTCTAAACTATAAAATTCGCTTATATATGTGAGCAACAACTATATCGCCCATAAAGTTTTATAGCAACAGAGCAAATATATGTACATGAGCCACAGGAAATGCCAACACGTTTCAATCTGGAAATAAACTTTTATAAGCTCCCGTTATTAAAGAAATCAAGCATATATATACGTCTCTTTTTATATCACAAACATACACATATAATTTGGAAATCCAGCATATATCAATTTGAAAGTAACTTTTAAACTGTATAGCGTATATACAACATACGTATATATATATACTGTATAACCTATATGCCTCTAAATTTTCCAAATAACAGATCAAAAAAACAAACTCATATATAACTTAATATATACTAATATATATATAGACTGCAAATATTTTTGAAGAATCAGAGAAACATAAATATATATATATGAATAGATAAAGATATATATATATATATGTATGTGTAGGTGTATATATATACCTTGCTGGGACTGGGAAGGAGCAGATGAAGGGTGGCGTGGGTGAACGGCAGTCGTCATGGAGGGCAGAGGCTGGTCAGGGCGGTGACGTGGAGGCAAGGTTGTGGCGTGCTGCTGCCTGGGCGGAGAGAGGATGGAGGAAAGGAGGTCTGCTTGGGATGCGGAGGAGAGCGTGGATCTGGGGTCGATGGTGAAGGTGGATCGGGTTTTGTAGGGGAGGGAGGAAAGGGTGCTGAGGTGGCCCAGGCGGAGGCCAAGGTGGGCTGACGGCGATGAGAGGAAGCGGGGCGTGGTGGTTTCTTGCATTTATGGTGTGGTTGGCGGACTTGGTGGTTGTGGGTTTTGGCTTGGGATGGACGTGGAAAGAGGGTGGGATGGACATGGCTCGCGTGAGGTGGCAGACTTGGGAAAGGGGAGAAACTTCGGTCACGTTTTTTTTTTTCACAGAGCAAAATTTTGTAAGCATTTGATGGGGAAGAAAGAATGAGTGGGGAAGGGAATGAATAAGGTCAGGGCAAAATGAATGGGCAGAGCATGCAACGTAAGTAAATAAAGCTTTAAATTTTCACTTCTTTTTAGAATTACTCAACACCCGATAAAAGAAAGTGAACAGCCGGATTAGAAATAGTCAAGCACGAATTAAGAAAAATATGTAAAGCAAATGGCTATTGGGTTTATACAGAAGGAAATGGAAGACTACAAGAACCAAATAAACGCAACTAGCTACCGATACAGTTTTGTTTTACTGAATTCGCAGCGTACCAGACTCCGAAATAGACAATCGAATACACCGTAGAGATTGGCATGACGAGACGCTCAAAACGGTATATATATATCAGTGGTACGATTGAATTATAAAAATTCGAATTTTCTACCAGCGGAAAATGCAAGAAAAACGCTGAAAAATAAGATCGACGGAGCCAAAGATGTCCGAATTTGGAAAAACGACCAACTGACATTTTGCTCAGAAGATGGTTTAGAATTTTTCTATGTAAAAATATTTAGATTCCGAAAACATTTTATTTTCATCGCTTTTTAACTGATTAAATTGAAGTAAATTTACGCGCGAAATAAACTTTAATATTTTCAGATATGTATTTCTAAATTTATATTAAAAAAATGTACTTTTCAAATTTGATAAACAAAATAGTTTTGAATGATTATATTATATATAAATATAAATTTTCTGAAATTAAATTGTTAATGAATTTGTTGTCTGAAATAATAATATTTGATTTTCATTTATTGTTTTGTAAACCATTGACTATTGCATAATAAATAAATGAATTTATAAACTTAGTTATAATTTGATTTGGAATTTGAAATGAATTTAAATCAGAAATTGGAGTATTTGATTTCCTAAAATTTCAAGCTTGGGTTTTTAAAATTTTTTAAAATGTATATTATTGAAAGTATTTTCGAATAGAAATCGTTTTCAAAGAACTTTTAAATGTTGAAATCAATGCTCTTCTCTTTGTCGCTGGAAAATAATTTCGGTGATGGCGGCCGCATCATCGACATTCATTTTCGAGTTTCGTAGTAGAGATACTATTCTGTAGCTTGCTATAGTTTTGTTTTGAGAAAAATATATTTTGATTTGAATTTCTTTAGTATAATTTGATTTATATATATATATAGGTATTTTATTTTAAAATTTAATTTGGTTTGATATAAATATATTATATATATCTCTAAATTGTTTAAAGTTAATCGGAAATCTAATTCTTAAATTTTGTTAATGGATGATTTTAATTATAAATAAAACCAAAATTTGGAATAAATATTTAAACTTGAATAATTGAATTGGGAAAATTTTATTTGTATATTGTTCAACTGCATTCTAATACAACTTACCTAAATCATTCAGAAGTTGAATATGTAAATGGATAATATATAAGATAAATTGAATTTATAAATAAAATTTGAGTGTTTATAATAAATGTTATACACTAAATTTTGATTATAAAGAGGTTAATAGAGTAAGATAGGTTAATAAGTAAAACTCGGTTAATAAAGAATTAATAAATTTATTTTGAAAGAATTAATAAATTGAAATTTGGTCAACATATGAAAATACCTTAAATTTAAAAGAAATTAATAGATGTAAATTAATTTAAATCAAAACTTTTATGGTTTAAATTAATTTATATGGGTTAAATATATGTGAGTAGATATATTAAGTAGGATAATATAATAATAATTTGGAATAAAGAAGAATTAGATTTGTTGAATAAAATATGATTAAAATAAAAGACTATTCAAGTTATGATTTTAGAAATTGTTAATAAAGGATAATTGGATAATAAAACAATGAATAAATGAGATAAATAAAATAAAATTTTGTTTTGAAGAAATCTTTTGGTATCAAATAATAATAAATTGGAATTAAATCAACTTATTAAAATACCCTGAATTTTAAAATCAAATATTGAGTATTAATTAAGGTAAATTGAAATTTATACGGTTTAAACCAATTGTTTTATTTTGTTTTCAATCTGTTTTTCTTTCTGGTTGTTTCTATTCTCCTACCTCGTTCCTTTTCGGGGACGAAAAGTTTTGAGTGGGGGAGAGTGTAACGACCCGTAAATTTCAATTGTTTTAATAACGTAATTAGTTGAAATTTTGTAAAATTTTAAACGATAAAATTTTGAAATAAAAATTTGATATTTGGAATGCGTCTAGTTAAACATAGCAACTGGTAAATTTTCGTCCGAAAATACGAAAGTTTATTTCGCGCGTAAATTTACTTCAAGTTAATCAGTTAAAAAGCGATGAAAATAAAATGTTTCCGAAACCTAAATATTTTTACATAGAAAAATTCTAAACCATCTTCTGAGCAAGATGTCAGTTTGTCGTTTTTCCAAATTCGGACATCTTGACTCCGTCGATCTTATTTTTCAGCGTTTTTCTTGCATTTTCCGCTGGTAGAAAATTCGAATTTTATAATTCAATCGTACCACCAATATTTTTATACCGTTTTGATCGTCTCATCGTGCTGATCTCCACAGCATATTCGTTTGTGTGTTTCGGTGTTCAGTGCGTAACGAAACACGCGAAACAGTTAACTATAACAGTCCGTCCGTTTTTTTGTGGCCGTTTATTTTCCACCGTTTAGAAACGAATGGTCACAGCTTTTATTATTCCGTGGTATTCATATTGGACTTTTGGTTGTCCTTACTTTCGTTTAATTAAACGTTGCTTCGTTAGCTGGTTTTAATTTATCTTCCACTGAAACATTTGCATTTCATCTTTTCTATTCTCTGTCCATTTTTTCTCTTCATTATAAGTTTCCTCTGAAGCCACCTTTCATCTTCACGTTCCACTTTCCACCCCATTGCCCACAAACGAACCAACCACCGTTCCTTCCATTCCCCACCACCTTCCAGCCCGCCTCCCTTATCAACCAAGTCCCTCCACCATGCCGTGTAGACAACTCCAGCCACCACCTTCCTCCTCGAAGCCGACAGCCTTCCACCACGTAGGCCTTGCCCCGGTCGTGAGCAGCACCGAGACCCGGATCCATTTCCTCATTCCTCTTCGGCCTCGTCCACCCAAACCTCTAGCCTTCCTATGCACAGCCCGACCTACCTCGTTGACGGAACCTGCCGCGACACTAGTTCCAGACCAAACTCGGCCAACTCCTTAGAGCAGGCAGCCACCCAGTAGCCCTCCCTTCTTCTGTCGCAAGCCATGCATTCCAACTTCGCCCAGATTTTCGAATACATATCTTCCCCTTTTTATATACAGGTATATATGTGAATCTTATATTTCAAATAAACCCTGAAATAGCTTTTGTATGTACATGAGTTTATATGAAGTATATATTTTATATGAATCATAAGATCTGTTGGTTATAACATATTTATAATACATAGTTTATATATACTTAAGTTAAGAGTTGCATGTATAATCTGTGTTTGAAAATATAAGTTATGAGATATTATTATACATATCTAATATGTTTGATCTTATTTATAAGTCTACACAAGTTTATATATTGGATTGGATTTTATTTTTGAATGGGTCTGTGTAAGTTATAATTTCTGTATGTTAGATATATGCATCAAATCTTGTCATTTTAAACTATTTGTATTTCCTGATAACTTTTAATAACGTCTTTACTTCATAGAACAATGTTCATGGGCTTGGTACAGATGTACCATTCTAATTATCCTAGTGGTCTGTCATTCTGAAATCACTGTCATGTTGAGCACCAACATCTTCGAATTTATTGTTCTTAAAAAATGTAGATCCTAGACACCTAGCGACACCAGTCTAAACACAGTTAATAGCTCACCAGAACACATGTATTAGCTTCAGGCATTTATATGTATTGGTTTTGCAAAACAAACGTAATAATAAACTTTGAGTATATTGGCTTCAAATGTATATGTGTGCAGATTTTATAAACCTTGATTTTGTAAATAAAGGTTTCCTGGCTTTCGGTAAAAAAAAGGAGTTTGTACGCAGTCTGTTGCTTACAGTATAATGTGGTGTGTTATAATAACATTAATTTGAAAATAAATGTATATACGTATTATTTTAATTAGATGGTCGATTTTAATATATATGTTTTAATTTAAAACAATGATTTTTATTATATGCATATGATTTTATATATATATATATCTAGATATATAATGTATGTATCCTCAGTTCTATCAAAGATGATTCTGATTAGTCCTCGTCGTTTTCCCATTTATCAGCTTTGTCCGTCGTGCCAGTTCATTAATCAAATCGCGTCCATCTAGCGTTGCTTGGATTCGTGACTCAATTTCAGCGTCCGTAACTGTGTTCGCATCCGTGCCCTCTCCTATTCTCTTTAGCCTCGGAAGGTGAGTACTCACTCACGATTAACGTTCTTTTATTTATTAAATTTGATTTCAATTGAAACGACAATTGAAATATGCTGCTGTTTGATATTTACACTGTTATTACCTGTATCAGTTCACCTGTGACATCTGACACCATTATCTGTTATATATGCAATGATAATCCAGTTTGGTTGTTAAATGATTGATTGTTTGATGTTTATATTGGACGTTAAATTGTTAATGATGTAAGTGATAAATAATTGAAATTGACGTAGGATAGTTAGATTTGATATATGTTAAATTTGATTAAATGACATTTGTATAATATGACCCCTTTCAATTGTTAAATTAATTGACATATAGAATAGTGATAATTACACTTTGAACCATTGAATGTATATTTGACTAATTGTTGTAGTGTTAAAATTGAAATTGAATGACAAGTAAAAACCGTAATGTAATAATCTTTAATCTACATGAAATGATAGTGTAGATTCTAGAAATAATTATATTAATTCGTACAAAAAAAACAATGCGAATTAATACTGTTATTTCGGGATTATTTGAATTGATTATTTGTTTGTTGTTATTGATTGTTGTTATTGATTGTTGTTATTGCTTGTTTATTTACTTTGACACCATCCCAGTTACCACACTGCAAGTTCCCTTTGTTATGCTTTGATTTTGAATTGAATTGGAATCGGGTTGAAATGATAAATACCCAAATTGAACTTTGACCTAGGATAGAAAATTAAATAAAACCCGATTGGTCAATAAATTGGATTTAAAAATAAAATAAGGATTTTATTTGAATAAATATTATGGTTTTGAAATGAAATTGAAATCTGAATTTTTATGAAAGGAAATTGTAATGTTTAATAATCTGAAACAAATATTTACAATGTAATCGATGAAAGAATGTTGTTGATTTGAGAAATGATTGAATTAACTTTGAAATGATTTAACAATTAAGTTTGAAATTAAAATTAAGTTTGAAATTATTAAACTTTTAAATGATTTAATAATTAAGTTGAAATTATAATTAAGTTTGAAATTATTAAACTTTGAAATTATTTAATAATTAAGTTTTGAATTATTTAATAATTAAATAAGGTTGAATTATTTAATGATTAAATTGAATTGAATTCTTTAATAAGTAAAATTGAACTTTTGAATAAGTAAATTTTTACTTCGTAAATAATTGAAATTGAGTTTCTTTATTAATTAAGTTTTGGAAAATTATTTAAGTAAGTAAATAAGCGAAATGGAATTTCTTTAACAAGAAATGAAAATGTGATATTTTGGAATTAATGTAAGACTTGTAATTGAAAGAATTGATTTGACGAATTTAGTTTAATTCAAAATTGTAAGTTTTGATTTAATAAAGTTGAACTTAAGAATTGATTTAATGAATGAGAAGTTTAATAGAAATTGTTTTGAATGATAAATTAATTTAACGATATTGAATGAAATCGATAAATGAATGTAAATTGATTTGTATGTTAAAATAAAATTTGTTTAAATGATTTCGGAATGAAACTTATATATGAACTTGAATCAATATTTGAATGGTTTTAAATAGATATTGAAATTAGATTATAAGATTTTGAAATGGTAAATTGAAGTTTTGAAACGTAAATTTTGGAAATTGGTTTTTGAAAGACAAATGAAATGTTGGTTTATGAATTAAAATGGAAATTGAATTTGATTTGGTTTTTGAAATATATAAACGACCAATCGGTGAAATAATTACGGAAGTTATTAAAGAGACCGGAATTCGGTTATGGATATACTCTCTATCTAAACCGAAAACCACTTTAATAACTATACGCGGAGTGATGATCCAGAATGAAGTGGTTGGAATGATGTACGTGATGACTGAAGAAAGAGAACGATAATGGATAGCCTTGACACTTGTGTTAAATTGGAAATGACTAAAACAGGAGCTGTGCCGGGCCAATGGAGGATTAGCTACCTCAAGTGGACACACTTCTTCGAACTACTTATACTTGTTGTCGATTGGTGCACCCTTGATTTTGGGAGTGTTGTTTCACGGTGTTGCGGGCGCTGCGGCATTGCGTTCTCACCAGTCCGGATCAGGCGAACGGTAGTATCACTACCTTGGGTATTGCCTCATGTGCCTTGTCATACTTGTATTCCATTTATACGCGACCACTACGATTTTGATTTGTACCTTTAGTATATGGATTGCCCTCTGGTGACTTCCGGTTTTGGGGAAACTACGGTCTTGTATATGCTTTTGGGAATAAAAATGTGTTAAGGGTGGAATGGGCCATGACTTAACGCTATTTTGATATATTTACATATTACTGATAGACATTATCTACTTATCGTACATTACTACATAGTAGATAGTTTAACGGATCCTTAAAGGATGGTTATTCCAAACATCCTTTGAGTTACTTGTATTTCAATTGCTATTTCACTTGAGTTATATTTATTAATATAAGAATGCTAATCCTGACTCGAGTGTCTTGTGTTTTTGCTTTACGCTCGGGTCAGACTGAGTAGTTCAGCTTTCGAGACTCACCTTTGGAGTTGGAGCTTCGCTTGGAGATCCAGCTATCTATCCAGCTTTCAGATATTCGATGATTCCAGTGATGTATTCTGATTTGTATCTGATGTATCGTGTTACTCTTCCATTGTATCTGGTTTAACTCTGATGTATCGTATTACTCTTCTGTTGTAAACTCTGATGTATTTTATATATTCATATAGTAGCTTCATGAACTACTATCTCTTTTATTTCCGCTGCATTTATTACTCTGTGTCTGTGATCTGTGATTATTTATTTACTGTATATGTTCAGTTTTGCCAAATTTAAATTAACAACGCGGTATTTTGAGCAATTCAACTCCAGCATGAGTGTCTACCTATACACTTATAATGGACGCGAATAGTACAAAATAGCGGGTCGTTACAGTTGGTATCAGAGCCAAACTTCGGAACAATGTAGAATAACTTAACAAGGATCATCGTCCTAAGTCCACCTTAGGAGTTGTATTTCAGGATTTAGTTCGAGCCTTCGAACCAATTCATCCTGTTTTCTTTATGATTCCTTGTTTCATCTATCAAGAATTGCTTGATATTCATTCGGTGAATAACCTTTTTCTTCTTCTCTCTTTCTTGAAGAGGAGAATGTCTAGACCAGGCCGTCCCAGAGCTAGACCATCTACTGTCACTCCCCAGGATGGAGTTTTTATGACCGCTCAACAGCTTCTTGATTTAGTAAAGAATGCTCAAGTAGCTGGTACTAATCAGGAACCTACTCATCCAAAGTCTGGATTTGCACGTTTGTGCAACGATTATACCAACTTGGGTGGGAAACCATTCAAAGGTTCCGAAACTATTATCGAGGTCGAGGCTTGGTTAAGAACATGCGATAGAATCTTTTCTCGCATGAATCTTGTTGATCTTCACCGTGTTCAGGTGGCCTCCAGTATGCTCCAAGAGAGAGCATTGGATTGGTACGAACTTCTTATTTCTGAGATTAATGAAGTGGATCTCACCTGGAAGCAATTCCGGGAACGCTTCGAATTAAAATTCGTACCAAAAGCAGAGAAAGTGACATTGGCTCGTCGTTTCATATACCTTGTTCAAGGTGCATCCTCTGTGACAGATTATGTCACATCCTTCGAGTCACTATCCAAATACAGGGTTGAATACATCAACACCCCATTGAAGAAGAACCAGAGGTTCGTCTATGGCTTAAACAAAAATCTCAAGTAGCCATACTTCTAAAATTAGAAGTTTCTTTCGATCAACTCATTGATATCGCCCTTCATCTTGAAGAGGCAGATAAGGACAGTGATGTTGAATTGGTGGCTGCTAAACCAAACTTCAACAACAAGAAAAGGCCTAACAAGTTCAAGGGTCCTTATCCCAACAAAAAGGGTAAGCAAGCAATTCCTACTGCAAAGACTTTTTCCTCTGATGATAAGAAATGCTTCAACTGTGGTGTTAAGGGTCATTTTTCGAACAAGTGTTCAAAGCCCCGCTCTTGCCGCTATTTTAAAAGTCCAGATCATTTTATGCACCAATGCCCTAGGCTTCAAGAGAAGGAGGGAAAGTTAAACGTTGCTCAAGCCCCTGGCAACACATCTCGCGGTCAAGGTATGTCTCATTCGATCCTTGATGGCATTATATTATTTCATGATCAACCTATTAGAGTTCTCTTTGATACGGGTGCATCCCATTCTTTTATATCAAAGGAACTTGTCGATACTTTTTCTTTAAGCGTTGTTGCTTTAATGACTTCTTTAAGGATTGCGAATCCGGTTGGTGGTTCCGCAACTCTTAGTTTACTTTGTAAAGATGTGGAGATTATTTTGTGTGATTTTTCTTTCCTAGCTGATTTGCATGTCATGCGTTACTTAGGCTTTGGAATGATTTTGGGTATGGATTGGCTTACTTGTTATGAAGCTCATATCCTATGTCCTGAGCGGACTATTTATCTCCATCATCCGCAATCTGTTATCAGATTTCTATTGTCCTTAAAGATTCGGATTCCGCTTTGGTTGCATCTTTATATTCTTTAAATCCTCGTGATGATGATAATGATGACGAGGAGGATGTCATTTCTCTTATTCGCGTCCTTCGTGAATTTTCCGACATCTTTGAGCCCGTTTTAGGACTACCACCTAAGCGAACAATTGAGTTCAAAATTAATCTTATACCTGGAGCTCAACCTATTACTCGTCCTCCTTATCGCATGTCCAATAAGGAGAATGAAGAGATGCACAAACAATTATCCGAGTTAGAGACGAAGCAACTTATTCGCTCTAGTTCCTCGCCTTGGGGAGCTTCAACTATTTTCGTAAGTAAGTCCGATGGTACACTTAGGCTTTGCGTTGATTACCGCAAGCTTAATGATCTTACTATTAAGAATAAATATCCTTTACCTCGGATTGATGATCTGTTTGATCAGCTTAGTGGTGCTAGAGTCTTTTCACAACTGGACTTGGCTACCGGTTTTCATCAGCTTCGTATTGCAGAGGATAGTATTCCTTTGACTTCCTTCCGTACACGCTATGGATCGTATGAATGGCTAGTTATGCCATTCGGTTTAACGAATGCTCCGGCTTATTTCGTTGACCTTATGAATAGAGTTTTCAAAGATTTTCTCGATCGGTTTGTTCTCATCTTTATTGATGATATTCTTGTGTATTCTAAAACCGAGGAGGAACACGAAAAGCATCTTCGAATTGTATTGGAAACTCTTAGGAGCAATCAACTAAAAGCAAAATTTTCTAAATGCCATTTTGGTAATCTAGTGTGAAGTTTCTCGGTCATATTATTTCCGAATCCGGAATATCCGTGGATCCTTCAAAGATTGAAGCGATTCAAAATTGGAAGAGACCAGAGAGCGTGACTGAAATCCGTAGCTTTCTCGGATTGGCAGGTTATTACCGCCGTTTTATAAAAGACTTTTCTAAGATTGTCGTTCCTCTTACTGGCTTAACAAAGAAAGGTGTTAAATACATTTGGTCGGACAAATGTGAAACTTCTTTTCAAAAATTAAAAGAACTCCTTTCTGATGCCCCTATTCTTATTATTCCCGAAGGAAATCAAGTCTTTGTCGTTTATACCGATGCTAGTCGCGTTGGTTTGGGTGCCGTTCTTATGCAAAAAGAACGTGTGATTGCTTATGCTTCTAGGCAATTGAAGCCTGCTGAGACTAGATATGCCACACACGATTTAGAACTCGCGGCTATCGTTTTCGCCCTTCGAATTTGGCGACATTATCTTTTGGGAGAAAAGTTTATACTTTATACTGATCATAAGTCTTTGAAATATTTATTTTCTCAAAAGGAACTTAAATTTGCATCAACAGCGTTGGCTCGAATTTCTTGCCTCTTATGATCTTGACATTCTTTATACTACCGGAAAGGGAAATCGAGTTGCCGATGCACTCAGTCGTAAACAACAAGCGGTTGTTTCCATGATGATATCTGAATGGAACGATCTCAAACTTTTATCCACTTGTGAAATTCGAGGTCGTGTTTCCGATTTATGTTTATCTCTTGTTTTATGTAGCCTTGAGGCTCGTCCTTCTCTATTAGACCGCATTCTTAAAGCTCAACAGCTAGATCCTGAATTGGCTTTGCTTGGCCAAAATCTTAAGGATAAAACCGATATTGAAGGTTTGAAAAACTTTGATATTGATTTTCGTGGCGGCATTCGAAAATTTGGTAGATTGATCGTACCAAATATTAGTGATCTTCGTAGAGACATTCTAGAAGATTCTCATCGTTCCAAGTATTCTATTCATCCTGGTAGTAGTAAAATGTACGCAGATATGAAGCGGCTTTATTACTGGGAGGGAATGAAATCTGATAGCGCTAACTTTGTTAAGTGTTGCATGACTTGCCAACTTGTTAAGGCTGAACATCAAAGGCCTGGTGGGTTATTGCAACCATTGGAAATTCCAGTTTGAAAGTGGGATCAAATTTCCATGGATTTTATTGATGGCCTTCCCCGTTCTCGTTCGGGTCATAATAGCTTATGGGTGATTGTAGATAGACTTACTAAATCTGCCCATTTTATTCCAGTTCGGTCGAACCGAACCGTTCCTCTTTTGGCCAAACTCTTTGTTAAAGAAATTGTTAAACTTCATGGAGTTCCTTCTTCCATTGTTAGTGATCGAGATCCATTGTTTACTAGTGGATTCTGGAAGAGTCTTCAAAAAGCTTTGGGAACCTTGCTCAATTTTAGCACCGCTTATCACCCCCAGTCCGATGGACAAACTGAGCGTGTGAATCAAACACTTGAAGATCTCCTCCGGGCTTGCGTTCTTGACTTTGGTGGAAGTTGGGAAGATCATATTTCACTTGATGAGTTTTCCTATAATAACAGCTTCCAATCTAGTATTGGTATGGCTCCTTTCGAGGCACTCTATGGAAGGCCATCCCGATCTCCTTCTTGTTGGCTTGAGGCCGGTGAGAAGCTGGTTTTAGGACCAGATTTTATTCGAGATTCCACAGAAATGATTGAACTTATTCGACATAGGATGAAAGAAGCCCAGAGTAGACAAAAATCCTATGCCGATAACCGAAGAAGGAAATTAGAATTTTCTGTTGGTGATCTTGTATTTATTCGTGTTTCACCAATGAAGGGTGTAGTATGTTTCAATCGATCGGGAAAGTTAGCGCCTCGATATATTGGGCCATTTCCTATCACCGAACGTATTGGTTCCTTGGCTTATCGCCTTTCATTACCGGCTCAGTTTTCTGCCATGCATGACGTGTTTCACGTTTCTCAATTACGGAAGTGCCTTCGGGATTCCGATTCTATTCTTGAGCCCGGTGTTGTGGAAGAGATTGAAGTTTCGCCTAATTTAACTTATGAGCAGCAGCCTGTTCGAATTATTGCTTCGGAGATCAAACGACTTCGAAATAAATATGTTCCGCTTGTTAAAGTTCAATGGTCCTCAAACCCTAAGGATTGTTCTTGGGAAACTCGAGAATTCATCGAGCATACACATCCGGAATTACTATCTCATGCTCTTAGAGGTAAACTTCTTATTCCAAATTTCTTTTGTGTTAGTATGCTTTTATGGTTGTTACTTTTTATATTTCGTCTTATATATTGCGAGGATGCAATTTCTTTAAGGAGGGGAGTCTGTAACAACCCGAATATTTATCAATTCTATATTTAAATGTATTATTTAAATATTTTATCGTTAGTAGGATGTTAGTCCAAAAAGCTACTTTTTACATACGGTCAAATTAGGACTCGAGGCCACCCCCATTGAGTTCAAAATGACGTTTGTGATCTTTTTGAGTGTAAACCTCGATATGTTTGGAGATAGTGAAATTTTCGTCACTTTTCCCGCTTGTGACTTTGGTTTGGACTGAACCTTCTTTAGTTCAGCCCAACCCTCTTCCTCACTTCATTCACCATTTGTTTTAACATTTAAGCTTCATCAAAAATGGTGGTGGGAAGTGGAAATTAAAACTCCAAACTCAAATTCAATTGCAAATCCGAGATTCAACTCCAAATTCAAGTTGAAGATAGTGGATTCAAGCTTTAGATTGCTTCTCCTTGCCTTCAATCTCCATCTTCATCCATTTTAGTGAAAAGGTGAGATTTTTGATCTCACATCTTGCCTATAGATGTCATTGGGCTGTTGGGAATGATCCCCTATTGCATTTGTATGAATATCTGCATTTGATTTGGATGGAATGGGCGAAAAGCCCCAATTTTCAGTGTTTTTGGTTGTTTCCTGGCATTAGGTCGCTCTGGAGCGTTAGCTCGTCTAGACTTAGGTCGTCTCCGACCTATTATCACTCGGCAGCGCTAGGTCGTTCGACTTCGCTAAGTCGTAGGTCGTCTCCGACCTATTATCACTCGGCAGCGCTAGGTCGTTCGACTTCGCTAAGTCGTAGGTTGTCTCCGACCTTATATCGCCTTGTTTGTTTGAGTTAAGTCGCACTGGACTTAGGTCGCTCGGCCTTGTCTTCCTTAGGTCGCTTGGTTTCGTTAAGGCATTAGGTCGCTCGAAGAACTTAGGTCGTAGGTCGCTCTGCTGCAACCTCGCTAGGTCGTTGGTTTTAGGTCGCTCGGCCTTGTCTTCCTTTAGGTCGCGTGGCTTTAAGTCGTTAGGTCGTTTGACCTGTTTAGTGGTAGGTCGCTTTGCTTCTGGCTCGCAAACATATAGGTCGCGATTCGTTAGGTCGCGTACCCATTAGATCGTCCCACTTCTAGGTCGCGAACACCTTTAAGTCGCAACCACTTAGGTCGCGTACCCTTAGGTCGCTCGCCCCTGTTTTGCCGTTCCACTGTTTAGCTCGGCAATGAATTAGGTCGTTCGTGAGTTAGACCTTAGACCGCTTGGCATTGGGCCGTTAGGTCGCTCGCGAGTTAACTTTTAGGTCGCTTGGCACTGTGCCGCTAGGTCGCTCGACACTGTAAATCCTTAGGTCGCTCAGAACTTTGGCATTAGTTCGTTAGACCTTGTTTCCTACTAGGTCGCTTGACTCTTTAGACCCCTAGGTCGCATTCATTAGGTCGTTCGACCTACTTGACTTAAAGTCTTTGCACTTTAATTCGACCACGTTAGGTCGCAAGTACATTCATACTTTAATGGTTTTGGGATTGACTTCTTTGGACTTTACTCACGTCTTCGAACGTGAATTTATGTGATTCGATTTGTTTCAACATTCGTTTTATGACTTGTCACTTTAAAGATATATGAAGGTTTCAATACTAGTAGTAAATATCAAAACTCTTTCATCAAAGCAATTTCAACACTATTTTAAATATCAAAAGTTCATTTTCTCAAACCGATTTCCAATCTACTAGTATATACAAGCCTTTACTTCACTCGGATGAGAAATCGACTTAAACGACTTAGTAAAACGAGTGGTATGAAACGCTTGTGTTCACTTCGTCGGTTAGCTCTTGGACTTGTTCGATTGAACCCTTTTTGTGACAATTTCCTAGTGAAGATCTACAGTTTGTTCGTAAGTATTTAAGTTAAGCTAGTGGTTATGGGACATGAAGCTAAACTCATATATTTACTGGCTTAGTGTAATTGACACTTCCTTATGATCACGACGATCATTTTTGTGATTTAGACTAGCAATTGAGCAATGTCTCTTTGTCTGCGAGGGAGACTGGACCCTGCTTTTGTGGTGTTTCACCATCACATATATGGGGTAGCACCCCATGGTCTTCGGGCCATTTCTGTATGGAAATTTAATGGATAGCTTCCATGAGATAGCTTCTCATTCCTGTGTGATACGCGTAGGTGAGTTTTCATGCTCCCATTCATGTGTTAGGCCTCCCCCTTTTATGTGTTTTCTGGATTTCTGGTGATGATTTCTGGAATTTTGTGCTTCACCAATTTTCATGATTTTCATTGATATGATATCAGTTTTTGTGCATTGGTGAATTCATGTGTTATTGACTTGTTATGAATACAAGTTTAGGGTATGATACCCTATTTTATCTTTGAGAAGATTCTTGTGATATTGATTGATCTTTTGTTGATTATCATTTACATACTTATAGTAGTATGCCGTTATGGTTGTTACATGTTCATGCCATATTATTTACCCTATACCTTATCATCTGATATTTATAGCTAGACTGATCCGTTTATTATTTTCTTATAAATAATACTCGGTTCAGACCGAGATGTTACAGGTGCTTCTGCTTGACTTCTCTTCAGGATTATTCTGACTTTTGGCTAACTACATAGATTAGTAGTTTTTGTATGTACACATTTGAGATATAGACCCTTTGTAGTGTACTTATTCTTTTGTATAGCACGTGATGCTATTCTTTTGTATTATCGTGGATCTTTCTGACCACTACTCTGATGTACACTTTCATGTGTTATATATTTATTCATATCTTCTTCCGCCTTTGTGATATGGATGTCTGTGACTGATTTATGTTATGATTACTTCTATGTTTGTTTCCGAAGATTATATATAGCCACCGTGTGATAGCTTTGAGTTTGTATCGGTATGTCAGATTTCCTCCTTAAATGATATGCATTCTATTCTATCTGACATATCGGTTCTCACACAAAGAAGTTACATGGATGGTCGCTCCTCTACAGCCTTATTCTCCATGCTAATTGACAGCACTACATCGTAGTGTTCTTGGTTAGTATGGGTATAGAGGTGGGGCATTACATTGCACTTGTCTTAAACTGCAGTGATTAGACCGAAATCCTAATCCTATTTTAATTAGGCTGAAATCCTAATTCTACCCGTTGATCGGCCTTCTATCTTCGTTGTGCCACAGTGGGCAGATCCAATCCCGTTGGTCCCACAGCAAAAGACACCTGTTTAGCGCTTGGACGCAGTAGCAAATTATTTACCCTAATCGATGTCGCACGCTCGGTCATCGCCGGTACACACTAACCGTTGTGCCCTCTTTTGACCTTTTATTTACCCTAATCAGCATAAGCATGCCCAGCCTCACATAATCTGTTGTGAGACCATCAGTCCTAGTCTGAAAGGGATGCTGCCCAGCCTCACCTAAGTGTTGTAAGACCATCAGTCCTAGTCTGAAAGGGAATGCTGCCGGTACTGGTCGTAATAAATAAATTCTAGTTTGCGCCCCTTGCCCAAATCCCCAGATTTGAGTCTCTATCTATTGGCCACTTATTTACCCTTGTTAGCATAAGCGTGTCCCAGCCTCACCTAACTATTATGAGACCATCAGTTCTTGACTGAAAAGGAATGCTGTTGGTACGGGCCCTACTTCTTATTTTTGCTTATTAACTTAGTGTAAGTTTAAAAATAAGCCTCTTTTGTTATTTCTGCTATATTTTCTTATTAACTTAATCTAAGTTGTAAAATAAGCCCTTTTATGTTCTTTCTGCTTAATTATAACCTATGCTATAATTGTTACTCTTCTATTCTATCTTTCTAGTTATAACCACTAGTTATAAACATGCTTGCAAATGTCTCAAATTTGCCTATTTTAGTCTATCTTCTTTTTATTATAGTTCTTTCTTATTTTACATCTAATTTCTGTAAATTCAATGTTTATTTCTGTTTAATCCATATTAGTGAATTCTCCTCTTTTTAATATTCTTATATTTTATTCGCGTAAAAGGAATAAAAAGAAACTAACATTTACTGGCTAAATTCTAACATAAAACAGATGTAAATAAATACAAATTACTATAAATAACTGTAAATAACCGAATAAAATACCTTAAATAAATAGACTAAAAAGAACTTTAAAAACTAACTGTAAATAACTTATATAAAAACTGTCTCAAAATTGCAGAAAAACTACAACTATTGATTTTAAATTACTTAAAAATATAAAATAATTACAAAACACTCACCTGTGGTCCTTAGCTCTATTCCTTGCCTTCCCAGATCCACTTCTAGGGCGTAGAATATTTTTATTAAAAAGATCTCCTCCCAAGAAAAAATTTCTTTTTAGGGTCCAGCCTCAGGCAATGAACCCAATTGGGAGAAAATCTGAATGAGAAAAATAGCTAGGTCTAGGGTCTTATTTATAGTGTGACTTAGGGATCTCAGACCATTGGATTTGAAGATTAAATCTGGTGCAACCACATCATAGGCTCGCTAGGAACCATCGGATGGAAGCACGAACGCACATGAGAAAAATTGCAAAACACGTCATTCGGCACGCACCTGGACAAAATTGCGTCCAAAGGAATATGCGGTCGACCTAAAATGCATGAGGGTCGACCTATATATGTTGGAGGACGACCTATAGGTCGACCTATGCATATTAGGGGTCGACTCGACCTTTTTTTTTCGTTTATGTTGTTTTCTTATTTCTCTCGTATCTTCTTCATACTAGCTCGGATTTTGACAAATTATATATGAAAATTGACCGGAAAATTACCACTGACACAATGGTGCAACTCCTGTGGCTTATTTCCGACAATTTCACAAACTTATTTTATTATTTAATTAATTCTTCAATTAACTATTGTAGCTTAAATTTTGGGTTGTTACAATTTCCATAGTTATCTGACAACTATGAGTATGTACCCCTTGGTGCCCCTAGCAGCCATGATGAGTAGTATATGGTCCAACTTTTAGAGAGCATTATGCACTCTGGTCCCAATGGATTTATCAATATCCTTCTCAAAACATCTTGACCAGAAGTATTTAAAATAAAATTTAGTTTATTTTGTGGTTAATTACTCACGATTACGACTATACGCAACTATGACCACATAAAATTTTATTTAAGGATTTTCTTATTAATATAATTTAAGTAAATTGCTTAATCAATAATATCACAATATAACAAGTTTATAACAGAAATCAAACACCTCTATTACGAACATGATTGACTATATAGTTAGCTGTATGTAACTAATTACATAATTAGGGCGTACCATTAACTCTTTCATTGTCCTCTTCATCCCTTACCATCACCAAAATATTCACTCTTATGTTCATCAAAATATTAAATCCACATTCTTAACCACTTTTATATTCATTTTAAACAAATTAACTATTTTTTACACGCTAACCACATATGTACGTTCAACAATTGTTAACAACTTTTACCATACTTCGACTATAGCTAAGCTTTCATCAATGGGTACTGGGGTTCTTTTTCCAACCTGCATGTCCTCTATCTTTTTCCTCCATCCTGCTTCATTTATTTCCCTCCTTTTTACACTCTTGTCTTTCCTCAATTCTATCTTTTTTCGTTGCTGTTTTCTTGCTACAATTGCCTTACACAAAATCCTCCTCTTCATCAAGCTTACTTTCCTTCTAGATCTGCCTCCAGCCATCGTCTTCTATCCGGATCTGGCATTGTAAGTCTTTCACCTCCACCGAGCTCCTTCTAGTATTACTGAAATTTTTTTATGGGTTTTGGACTTTGCTTTTGAAGTGGCGAATTCACTACATAAAAACAGTGATTTTGTAACATTTTATATATCTCAATTTCTAACACTTTTAAGTGTTACAAACGGATAACAATAAAAAAGTGTGAGAATACTAAGAAAAGTGTTAGCAAAAATAAAGAATTTTATGAATAATTTTTGCAACACAAATAGATGTTAGAATACTAGAGGAATCCGTAAATAAGTCATGATAGTTTGGAGTGTTTTGTAATTTTACAATAGATTTCATTTCCCACACTTTCTTATACACCGACCGCTTCTTTTTCTAATTTTTATCTTCCTTTCTTCTAGGTTTTCTAGGTTTTAGAACAATAAAAACCAACATTGATTTGCTTGCGACAAATCATAGGCACGACGATGTAGTCCCCGCAGCCAAGGTTGCTCTTCTGCTCCTCTAAGCGATGCTCAATTGATCGACAATAATATAAATAAGCCTGAGGAAAGCGAGCATGTACGATTTTTCTCTTCTAAAATTGAAAATCAATTTGTTGCTTTTTTGTACGATTTCAAACCCTAATTCACAAGATCTACCTCAAAAGACCATAAATTTTGGGTATTTGAGAATTTTGGTGTATTTTAAAAACGGAATCTGAACATTATTTAATTGTTTAATCATAAAAATCGTGCTAATTGAAATTCTGGTTTACATTAGGACGAGAGTATTATTTTTGAATTCATAAATTAGTGTTTACAATTGATAATATTTTTTTTGGTTGTTGATTTGGGAAGTCACCCAAGTTTTGGTGAAGTTATTGTTTCAAAAAATATATTGTTTCGATAATTTGCATTTCTATTTACATGCCATGTCTCCTTCTTGAAATAACATGTTCAATTGCAAGCCTTTTGTGTCTTTTGCTTGACAGTCTATTACGTGTTACAATTGTACTGATGAGAATTTATATTGAATAAGCTTGTTCATTATTACTACTTTTGTTTACTTCAAATTTTTCTATGGGTATCCTATGGAGCAAATCAGACCATATTTGCATATTCCTGAATAAACATCATACATATAAGTATGCTAGTGTTGAAGAAATTGATTGTAATATCTTTGCTTGCACCTGGTCTCATATTTCATTGCCTTCGATCATAGTATTTCTACAGTGATTTATTTGGACGGGCCATGAGATATACAACTCATTTGTAATCTTTAATTCATTTTCGTGCTATTCAGTTCTGTACCATTTCATTACATAAGAGGCTAATCATTACTATTTGATTTTTACTATAGTTTTTTGATGGGTATTCAATGCAGCAAACCAAACCATGTTAGCAAATTCTTGAATATCCGTCATTTATTAAGCTTGTAAGTGTTGAAGGGATTTCCTTATAATTTTCTCTGCTCGCAAACAGTCTCATTTTCCATTGCCTTCGGTAGCGGTGTATCTGCAGTGATTTGTTTGGACTGGCCATGAGGCATACAGCTCAATTAGCAATTCTAAGTCATTTGTGCGTTGATTTAATTATTTGTGCTATTTCATTATTTAACATTATGTTTCAATCTTAGTAGATAATATGCAGGAGTATTTTTCAATCTTAGAATCTACACCAACTTGCTTTGCTAAATGTTTTTAAAAATATGCAGGACATTTGTTAAATCTACGTACTAGGGTATTTTGCATTTTTTAAATGTTTATAGAAATGTATCGCTGCACGTTAAACAGATTTATGTAATTTTCCTTGGGAGTCTTTGGCCAACTTCAATTTAATTTTCAGTAGATAGAGAAAGTATTATTCCGAATCAGTCTTTTCTATCTAGCTACTTCTGGTTTTTTTCAGTAAACCAAATGTTTATTATTCTCATAAAAATGCACTCTCCTCTCAAGAGATGAGAAAAACTGCTACTATGATATATAATTAATTTACTACGTATGATAGATATTTTGCATTTGTCATCAAACCACTTATGACACAGAACCTTTGAACAACGAACCTGTTTAATGATGGTTAAACATAGATATATTTCCATAATATCAGATATAAATAAACTCTTTATCATTTATGTAACCGTGAAAAGTGCAAATGTTTTACTAGAAACATAAACTTGCTTTTATATTTTCTCATGAACTCCCATTTGAAATGCAAATGCCCATGTTCAAATTATGGTCTAAATGATTTCTTTATACTCTAATCGGACAAACTCACAAGTTTATTTGAGATTAGAGAAAGCTCCTTTTTATTCATTGTTTGTAATATTTTTGTGGATTTTTTTGATGAATATTTATCTCTAGATATTGTGTACAATTAGAATTAGTTTGGACATCCCGAAAATTTTTCTGTCATTATATTTGCAACTATAGGAGAGAGCCAAAACTACAAATGTTCATATTGAAATGCATAAATTTCTTATGTATTTATTGGCCTTATGTTTGGTTTTTGTTTTTGCTATTCAAATGAAATATGAAGCTCTTGATGTCCATTTAGTTATTTAATAGCTGTTTTCTGTGTGAATACACGGTTGCTGTGTGAAAAAAGAAAAGGAAAAAAAGGAGATGCTTATCATAATTCTTGAATGACAAGTTTCCAATCTCATGTCTTCTAACATCATCCAGACTTTAGGAATCATGCTCAACATTGTTGTTTAAGTGAACGATTTAAAATTTAGCACTTTCTTTTTAAATAAGTGTGTTTATTTTATGTTTCTGAACCTGAAGTTTGCAAGTTAAGATTTTTTCATTGTTTCCTCTATTGAATGCTTTTGTCATTAAATAGGAGCCCTAATTCGTTGTCATATACCGATTGGCTATGACGAGTGGAGAAATGTAGATGATTACTACAAGAACATTTTCTGGCAAGAACTGTTGATATGTCACGAATTCACCTTATTTTGTCATTTGTGTTTTGCACAAGATTTATCCTTAGTACTGAAATTTCTTTGTTAAACAAAATGAATTTGACATGGATATAGATCTCGATCTAGCTTGGCCAATTTTAGAAAAAACATTTCCATGATATTATCGTACGGTAAAGTCTACTTTGGTAAGAAATAGTATAAAAAATATTTCTTGTAAATATTAATAATGAATAGTTAATTAGTTTAAAAATATTTGTTCTTGCAGGTCAAGGAAAATTGGAAAGAGGAAGTTACGCGGACAATGGATTGGAAGGCGGGACATATAAATAAGAAATCTGGACAAGTTCTTCCATCTGCAGCAAAAGCCTATGTAAGTATTTTTACTTTGGTATGAATTACTGATCACTTTATTTGGTATGAACATTGAAGGGTCTCAAAATGAAATGTGTTTGATTTCATGATCATTTTTGAAAATATAGGAAAGAGGGACGTCAAAATACCGTCACTTTCCCTTGTTCTAGATTGATGTCAACACCTATTATAGTCATAATCTAGTATCAGTTGCTCTTTCTTTTGCTACTAGTGTGTAACCCGTGTGTTGTACATGGTAATGTTGTTAAAAAATAGTATTTATATTTTAGTTATTACTAAATATATATTTTATTATGGAATATATGATAAATTTACTGTAATATATTAATCATAAATTAAAATGGCATGCAACGCTCGGATATAAGGTTGATGGTTCAATCCTCACTAACTATATATCTCTATAAAAGTTAATGTCCCAACACAAAAAAAATTATAAATTAAAATTGTAAATACTATATACGTAAATAATTTATGTTATGTGACATACATTTTCATATGCATAAGTGAATAAATTAATTTACCATTGTTGTTAAAAATTAAATTATGTTATGTAATGTACGATTAATTTATAGAGATAAATGAATTATAAATTAAAAGATTTATTATTATTTATGTATACGTTTTATGTTATGTGATTTAAATATCTTTATATCCGAATAAAGAAATAATTTTAATATTATTCTCATATATATGAATATTGTGTATATTGAAATTCCCGTATTTTTTAGATTTATTAAATGGATTAATAAATACATATATTAGTCAATCATATTTATTTAAATAGTATAAATTTAAGATTATACAATTAGTCAAATATATGGATTTAGATGTAAAATATTAGGAGATAATTGAGACGGGTTTTAAAGTAATTGTAAAAAAATAAAAAATTTAGGTATTTGAAGTTAATAAAATTTTACAATGCAATGTATGATAAATTCATTCAATAAATAAATTATAAAATAATTTTATTTTTTGTCATTAATGGATATAATTTTTCTTTTAATAAAAAAACTCAACCCAGAGCCCTGATGAAATCGAAGGGATGGGAGGAGCCCCCCCTGCCTGGTCCGACTACAGACATGAAGGAGGTTAGCCAGCCCAACACAGAGATTTGTTGCCGCCAACCAGTTTTTTGGTTTTAATGGGGATCCACCTCCACCCCTTGAAATTGGGAGTAGGGAAGATGGGAATCGAATCCACGACCTGTTTGCCAAGAAGCAGGTATCTTACCACTGCGCCACTACTTGTGGACAACACGCTTAACTTCGGAGTTCTGATGGGATCTGGTGCTTTAGCGCTGGTATGATCGCACCCAAATGCATATAATTTATGTTATGTAATTTATATATATTTGCATCAAAATGATTTTTTTTACCAATTTGTTGATGCACCTATAGTATACGTATTGAAACTTGCATCTTTAAGGATTTTATGATAAATATTACTTGGCTAAGTTTATCAATTATTTAAAGTTTGAGTTATGTAATTAATTTAAATGCATGGACTTAATGTCAAAATTTGAGAGTGAATCGTAAAAAAATTGTAAATAATTGTAGACTTCCAAAAAAGTAGGTATTTGAATGTAAAATAGCGTGAGAAGTTTAGTAGAATAATTGTAAAAGTGGTAAATTATATGATTTTTTAAATTAAATATCTAGACTTGGAGAGAGTTAAGGAGGATAGAGATAGCTCCTATAGTTAATGAGAGAGCTTCAAATACTTCCGCTTTACTATTATTTAATAGATAGGCAATGATAATTAAATCAATGATGGGAGAGTTTTTTTAAGGTAAACCGAACAATAGTATTTGAGTGGAAAAACGTGTTTTAGTAGTATTGATTTATATTTTTCTGAAGTCCAGTGAAGTAAAACTTGAAGTTGATTTATTATAATGCAAGTCAAAACCAATAGTATGCTTTAGTGCTTTATCAATAAACTTTGATTTGTTGCAAGAAACTCGCTTTATGTTGACGTTAATATGCCGCTTGTTTTGTTGCAAGAAACTCGCTTTATGTTGATGTTAATATATGTGTATATCAATGTCATTAACATTCTTTGAATCTAATTTATCAGATTCAAATCCTTCATTATTTGCAGCAATTGCAGTTACAATGTAATGTCTCCCATTTTATCATCAAAAATTACTACTTCATTCAAACAATTCTTAACCACTCCGGAATAACCTTCATGCACATCTACATTGCTATGTTTAATATTAACAACATTGCCAATAACCCATCCTTCAGCCTTTCATTTATCTATAATATAATCATCTTCAACTTCCAATATGTCGAATTTATTTGACAAACTAATTGCAGCCTCATTTTTCTTGTTTATCTTGGATAGATGCTTATTATTTTTAACAAACTCAGTAGCAAGAATTTCACTGTTCACAACCACGCCACTTCTTTCTAGCAGAACATTATTCATACCCATATCCAGTAAAGTACCTTGATCAATATTCCTTGAATCTTAATTTCTGACTATAGGATCAAACAACATCGGATCATCAGCAAATACATCTACATTCCTACCAATTTTATTATCAGGATCCACTTCCTCAAACAATTGCTCCTTATTTTTAATGCTACAGAGCTTTTCACATTAAGAACTATATCATTTACCACAATACCCGAATTTGAATCTTATTTTTTTTAATTGTTTCATGATGCAAATGAAACAGATGCATTTTTTTGGAACTTGAAACCATATATTAACTAATAATGGCCATTAAGATTTGGAGGTTTTGTTTGAGTGGCAGCCTCGTCTTGGAAAAAGCGCATCATTTAACATGAAATATGAAGCATAAAATTAGTTGGAGATGATAAAAGCTTGTGAATACATAAAAGAGCATTCACACACAAAAGGATTTTTGCCTATAGATGAAATAAAGTAGGTTTATTCCAACTTAGGCCTCCCTGATTCCAGTTACCTTTGATACCTGAATAGCGTAAAGAATATAGTAATATGTACAGGTCAATATAATGGCCTCATTTAGCACTGCATGTAGCGTTGATCCCACACTGTTTTTATTTTTTGTCAATCAGTCGCCATCATCACCTACGTATAACTTCCATGACTCATGACGACATATTTATTGGCTCATAGTTTTCATGTCTCTACGCAATTCATGTAAAAATTGAGAAATTAGACATTCATCATACATTATCTTTTCGTTTTCTCTTAACTTAAAACAAGAGAAACTTTCATCATGCATTCTATCAGGATATCAAAACCATGACGCATATGACATGTAAAGTTTATTTGGATATAAATCAACCAAATCAAAATCATATCTCTTATAATAATAATAAAAGAAAGGAAAAAAACACAAATACAATATTTTTGAACCACATGTTAAAGGGGCTCACAAACTCTAATTCAAAGACTTGAACCAAGAAAGAACTAAGTTAAGTAATGAAAAGCACAATATATTGGTCCCATGGGTTGCTGAAGAATAAAAGAGAGGCTGGCATAAGTCAAAAGTGCAATAAGATGAGAAGAATCAAAGGGAATCTGATCTCTTGGACACCTATCAAAACAAGGCAATGGGTAACAAACCAAATGCTAAAAAGGTATACACATTGCAAAAAATTGAAGCTACCTCCATAACTACTTCATACATATACATTGAGGAATAAATATATTAATGCTTTTGCTGTGTTACTTTGATGCTATGCTTGGTTGGGTTTTTTCGACTGTTAAATGTTTGGTGTTGTTTTGCATATTATGTATGTAGTAGGGGCTGTTGCTATTGTTGTTTTGTATTTTCTGTTGTCTCGTCAGTGTTTGTATGTTGTCTTGGTTGATTAGTAGTTTGTAATCTGGTTGTTTGTATATACTTGTTGTGGATGTTATAAATATATTTAGGCTAAGGTTAGTACCATCCTATGGTTTAAAAAGAAATGATTATAACTAGAGACAAAGCATTTATGGAGGAATCTTCTTGTTACTCATTTTGCTATTTGCCGAACAAATTTTTTATGCCAGTGGCACAAGTGTCCATCTCCTTTGTAAATCCTCTCCTTTGTTCTCTGTCCATGTCTTTCTCTTCTCACCTATTCTTCAAATCCCTCCTCCTCTATTAGCTCCATACCAATTTGTTACCCTAACTTCTATAATGTTTGATATATTCACTTAAACTCTGTGCTTTTGCTGGTGAAACATATTTCTAAGGTGAAGGCTCCATTTATGGCATACAAAGTTCTCCACGGTAAAAGACTAGTGATGTTTAGATTCATGAAGCAAATAAGATGTAATTAGAATATAATTGAATTTTATTCTTGATATTCATCGCAAAAAATATGGCTTTGAGTTGAAGCAATGAAAGCAACAAGTGTAGAAATATGGTAATTTTGAAATTAGCTTCAATTATATGTCAATACTATTCATATCTGATTTACATGATTGTAGGTTATGATCAAGCTAGTTTTTCTTTTTGACTTGGCCGAGACAGCTGCAATTTTGGTGGAGGCAGCAGCTGTCATTAGAGTTCATCCCACCCTCAACATATATGGTTTGCTCTTGCAGCATAAAATCCAAGACATATGCAGCATACTCTATACCTCATCAGTCATTATTTTGTATGGTTAATTGTGGACCGGTATATATGCTTTTGGTCCATGGTCAGTAGCCTGTCAAGGGCAATAATTGGATCTAATAATGCATTGATACCTTAGATTATATTTTAGACCAGATTATAATTGAGTAAACCAATCTATACTTAACCTGCACATACATGAATAGTTGAGTTGGAAGTGCACTGTTGTTCTATTTTTTTACACAATGAAAGCTAAGTCTCAATTAATAGTAATTTTGATGTTTGCATTCTCATTTAACATATTGAATGTAGGCACTTGTGGAGGAAGAGGAAGAAAAACAGAAGTCGAAATGTAGCAGTAACGAGGAAGCAAACACATATGACCTTGATATGTAATATCTAAAATTCTATTCATTAGTAGCTCATATTATATTGGATATTTAAAATTGGATATGAAATTTATTTTTTGTAATTTGGATATGATATCGTGGTATTTTGAAATTGGAAAGTTTATAGCTCATATTATAGTATTGTCTAAATATGATATTGTTGCATTTGAGATATGGAAGCATTTTAGACTTCATATTGAATTGATATGATGAATTATATATGTGATATGGGCATCATCATTTATGAGATATTATATTCATTTGTTTTAAGAATTTAATATTAATTGTGCATAAAATATGGTAAAAACATAATTTCAATTAGTAACGCATATAAGTGTTACCAATATTTAGGATAACAACGCTTATCTACGTTACAAACCTAAATGATAAGCAAAGCAATTTATGTGCAACAACAAATATATGTGTTACTAAATAATCATTTTCCAACACTTATATGTGTAACGACCCGTAAATTTTCGATAATTAAAATTTGTGAATTTAATAAGTTTTATTATTTAATATTGAAAGAATTAAAAATTTGTGATGTATTAATGAAATAATAACGAAAATGAAAGGTAACAATGTTAACTAAGGATAATTATTAACAACTTGAATGGAATTCCAATCAAATTGAAATAATGTAAAGGTTATACTTGGTTATAAATTTGATATAAGAAAACAAATGTAAACATTGAATTAACTAATGAAATAATATGTAAGCAATGGTAACATTTGTTTGTAAATAATATTATAATGGGATTAAAAGTTAATGGTAACAATTATTATAAGTTACCTATTTAATCAGTCTATAAATTTAGTTGGAAATTAATTGAAATTAAATGCAAATAAATACTACATTAATGGGAGTTAAGGCAATATCTGTAATTTGTGAAAGTAATAAAATAAATAGAAATGTTAATTTTATTCATAAAGTAATAATTGATTAATAAAAGAATGAAACCAAGATAAATAAATTAATTGGGGTTTTAAATTTTAATAAATGTGTAAAATTGACAAAATTCAATATAAATGGAAATATAGTAGTTAATACAAATTAAGATGGAAATTGGAGTATATTAATGTAATGAAATGTAAAACCAATGTTAACTATGTTATTAGATTTATAATTGGTTCAGTATAAAGGTTGAAATCAAATTGAAGAAATTTATTGAAATTAAATTATAATAAATTGGATTTAATTACAGTGGAATTGAACGCTATAATTAGTGTAATAACCAACATTGAATTGTCACATGAACTTGTATTAAGTCATTGTAAATGTCTAAGTGATTAAAAATGATGAAATTGGTTGGTTTATAAAATTTGAATTGAATAGTGATTTAATTAATTTAGTATTAATCTATTTAGTTAATGTGAAAATAGCCATTTTGGCCACTGACTCGGATTTCGACGAAACCAATTTCATCAGATCCGTAACAGTGGATTATTGTAGGATTTCAAGTTTCATAACGATCAGACTTGTCGTTTGATCGTACGGGCTCGAAACGCCTAGAAATCAAATTAATTAAAATCAATTGAAATCAATTTGAAATAAGCTGATTTTAACGTAACTTCTTCATACGATGGAATTAGGACTTGAAACCTATTCCATTGAATTTACAATTATTGAAAACATGTATTTTGATATATGGGATGACCCATTTTCGTTCCGGAGGCAGAACGGGCTTTTCGGGTAGTTTATCGTTCCAATCCAAATCGATCTGGTCCATTCTTTTCTATTTTCAGCTATGTCTATAAATAGCTCATTATAAACCCTAGGTTAATTCTTATTTCCATTTGTCTGTACGTGCATTTACTTCTCAAGGATTCATTCCAATGGCAGACAAACAAAATTCCCAATTTTATTTCAAATCAAATTTCAAATCCAAAAATCAAACTCCTCCAAACTATAGCATACTATATATCGATTTGAAGCTCTCGACGGACGCAGGGCAAATATGCAGTTCATTCTTCAATCTAGGTTTCTGTGTGGCCGGGAAAGGGTGATTTGTTCTCGGCTGTTCATCGCGCGTTGATCAACGACGATGGATCGTCGAATCAGGGGTACCGTTGTGTAGAGATTGTCGGGGGGATAACATCTAGGTAATTCATGGGTGATGTCAACAACCAGATTGGCCGCGATAATTCATTAGGGTTTTGTGTGAAATTGGCGGCGGCGGCATTCTCCGGTCGAGCTGGGTGGGTCGCACGGAGTTGGAGAGGTCGGCGCTCGAGGGGGGACCCTCTAGTTGGCCGCGGATGGATCCCAAGCGGCGGCGCGGCGTTGGAGTGTCTGCGTGCTCGGTGGGTTACGCGATGAAGGCGGCCGTCTTCGAGTAGGGTTTCAGCATTGAGAAGGAAAGGGTGACGTGTTCTTTTGTTATTTTATTATTATTTTTATTATTATTTAAATCGTAAAATGTTCTAATGTTAATAAAGTTTGCATACGAGGTCCGATTTACGCGCGGTTTGTTTTCTCGGGATCATATCGAAATTCCGGACATTTTGACGCTTGTTTGGACAAATTCTAAGGCTGTTTGAATTTAGGCCCTAAATTTGATTTTAAATCGATTTAAAATCGAAGGTGGGTGATTTGACCCACTCACAACTTCTAAAATTTCTTATGTTAGTTAAATTTAATTTATGATGTGATTAAAAATGTATTTATGGCTGTTTGGTATATTTAAATTTCTATTCCTGTTAATTTGAATTTATTGAATTAAATTGTCATTAATTTATTATTGATTTTAAATTGCCAGTTAATTACCTGCATCTAATAATCTGTTAATTATTGATATTTATTGATTGAATTGGATGACGATTGTGATGGATGTTTGAATTTATTATTGGATGATTTGATGTTATATTTGATTTATGAAATGCTATCACTCTGCAAGTTCCCTTAGTAATTGTTTAGGAAAATCATTGTGGGTTGAAATGATATATACCCGAACGATCTATAGATTAAGGAAAAATCGTTATAGGTTGAAATGATAGACTCAAGCGATTTTATGGATTTCTTAATATTAATTCAGGATTGCGGTTTGAAATGATATATAACCGTAAAATTTAAATTGCGGATTGAAATGATAAATATCCGTATCACTTGACCCTAGGGTAGAGAATTATATACGGACACCGGATTTGTTAAATTAAATGATTATAAAATTCTTAAATTTTGAATTTAATTAATTGATATTTTTGAAATAAAAATTGATTTATATAAATTGAATTATTATTGAAAATCAAGTTTTATTTTGAAATGTGAATTGGTTTAAAGGAATTGCTTAAGAAATTAAATTGAAACTGTAAAGTCGAATTTGAGATATAAGTGAAATTTGTCAGAATTGAGTTATTTGGGTTGTTTGAAATATAACTCTGAAATGTATTGAAATTGGAATAATTTGAATTGATATTTCTAACATGGATTGAAATCGATATAGAATTTAATAGTTATTTAAAATTTTAATTGTAAGATTTGCAATTGGGTTTATTAATTTGGAAATTTAGATGGTTCAGATGTGTTGGAAAGAAATGAATAGTTTAAATTGATATAAAATTCAAAATTTATATTTTTAATAAACTGTTTTTAATAATAGATTATTTTAAGGGTTCTAAAATTTAAGATTTTCAAATTATTAAACTATTGTAACCTATATTAACTATATTAAATCATTTTACCTATTTAAACCATTTAATTTATTTTAAAACTAATTAACCCATTTTAACCTGTTTAAATCTAATTAATCTATTTTAAAGCTATTTAATCTATTTTAATTATATTAAATCTATTTAACTATCTTAAATCAATTTAATAGTATCTTTAATCTATAATTAAACTATTTTAGAGTACTTAACTATTTATATCTATTTCAACTATCTATAACTATTTAAACTACTTTCTAAATTTTCAGACTAAGTAAAGGGGAAGTGATTATATTCAAAATTCATTGGGTCAAAAGCACATGCAGTTAAATGATGATTTTAACCTAAGTTGGGATTGTAATGACATATTGATTAAGTATGAAGTTTTGAAATGAGGGTTTAAACTATTTTGAAAATATGATTTCAAAGTGAATATGATTTCGAAAGTGATATGGTTTTGAGAATATGATATTTTGATATAAATTGTGAATTGACTTTTGAAATGTAAAAGAACCATCCGGTGTGAAATAAGCGTTTGGTTGTTAAAGAGACTGGGATCAGATATTGTCATACTCTCTGCCAATACCGAAAACCACTTTAACAACTATGTACGTGGTGGAGATTCCAGAAATGAAGTAGGATGGTTTGGTGAACGATTTCTGTATAAGGTATGATGTGACCCTGACTCCCGTGAGTCAGCATAGATGTGACTAAAACAGGAGCTATACCGGGCCAAATGAGGTCATTCCTCCTATCGGACATATTTCTTCGATACTATATTTTGACTTTGTGATTGATTTGGTGGCCACCCCTTGATTTTGATATGGGAGTGTGTCCGAGGTGGGCGGTAGTAGCTGCTATGCGTTACCACCAGTCCAGGAGTGCAATTGGTATATCTACCCTGGCATTGCCTCGAGTGCCGTGTTTACATGCCCTAGCGCGCCTTTTACAAGTTTGGTTTGTACCATACCTATGGAGTGCCCTCTAATAACTCTTCAGTTTACGGAGGAATTACGGTACTGTATAGACTATGGGAATATATAAAAATGTGTTAAGGGGGATATGGGTAACGCCTTAATGCTATTTTAATACTTTATTTTATTGTAGACACTATTATAATAGCGTATTGTACTACATAGTAGATAGTTTAACGGATCCTTAGGAGATGGAAATCCCGAACATCTCTTAAGTTATTGCACTCCCGTTAGACACTGGATATGAGATATCAAACCCCGTAAACATCTCTGACGCCATTCCACTCATATTTATTTACCGTTGATTTAACTTACATAAGATCTTTTAGTTCCGACTCGAGTGTTTTGTCTTTTCAATTCGCTCGGGTCAGCCTGAGCATTTCAGGGTTGAAGACCTTATTTCTGGAGGACGAAGACGAAGATTTGTACTATTATTATTTATTATATTTAGTCCACTACATCATGTTGTTCTGCTACATTTATTTATTTATTCATGTTTATGTAACTCTAATGTTTGTGTTGTAAAGAATAATCAAATGTATTTATAAAACAGCTTCATGAACTGTTATTTGATTATTATATTTTGTCATTCCACTGTGAGATTCTGTATTTGTTTTATTTCTTTCTCTTTTTCTTATTTACCCCAATAACAATCTGTCCCTTTGTATGGTTTAAGTTGACATGTGTGTCTGCTTAAAACATCAAAAAAAGACAGGTTATTACAGTTGGTATCAGAGCTTTGGTTTAGCGCTAACCTTAGCTTTGTGGGGTCTGACTCATATAATATAGGGTAGTAATACCCTAGAATGAGCCGCTGAGAGTATATGTGTGTGAGTGCGTATTTGTAGTGTTATAGAAGGGTTTTATATTGTGTTAATTTGTTCCGTTTTGTATTTATAAATTCTGGTCGGTGCATAGGACGCTATGACATCGATAGAGATTTCTAAACCCTTAATAGGGCAGACCGACACAATATTTGTTTTGAAATATAGGTAAACAAAATAATTTTACCTATTATATATAGTTTGTATATAAAATAATAATTTTATAAATGATATATTTGGTTGTAATATATTTGTTTGTTAGGTAGTGAAATTTATAAATATTGGTTGAAACAAAATGTGTAAATAAAATAAATATAAATTGGAAAATTTAGAACTTAAATTCCGGGATTTTTGAAAACTCCTTTCGAATGATTTTGGAATATAATATTAACATTATTTGGAAGTATTTTCTGATATAAATATTTCAATGTGATTTGGAAGAAATGTTTTAAAAGAATTTTTTTGAAGGAAATAAGTTCTGTACTCCTCTCTCTATCGCTGGAAAGTAATTTCGATGATGAGTGCACGCATTATCGACATTCATTTTTGAGTCTCAAAGTGGGAAAGCCATTGTAGTAGTTTTACTGCACACTTACTTTAATAAACTAATCTTAAAATTTTATTTTCTAAAAATGATTGGATAAAAGGGCATGAGTATATCTATATATTATTTACAAGATTTGAAAATGGAACTTCTAAAATGAAAATAAGAAAGTAAATGCTCAGTTATAAATGAAATATACAGGAATTTGAAATTTGTAACCTGTAAGTAAAGGAATGAAAATCTGAAAGATATGATTATTGAACATTTTTGTTAATTAAAATAAATAAGAAAAACTTGGGTAATATTCAATTGCATTCTTAAAACATATATATAACTTACCAAAATATTAAAAGTTGTAATGTTAAATAAGAACATGTAATGGAATATTATACAAGTAAACTTGGAAAATGAAAGTGTTCAATGAAATTCTTTTATAAATAAGAACTTTGATATTATAGTTGTTATAAACTTAAGTTATAATTGAAATGCTACAAATTGAATGTAATAGAAAGTAAGTATTGTGAGTAAATAATTATAAACTTAAGTTAATGAATTAATATGCTAAGTAATTGAATTGAACATGAATACCATAAATAAATAAGTGTAAACTTAAGTTAATGTTTGAAGTTATTTATAATTAAAAATAAGTAGAAAGGATGAATACTGTAAGTAGATGATTACAAACTTAAGTTAACGATGGAAGCCATTTATAATTGAAATGAATACTATAATAAACTAAATGGTTATAACTTCAGAAATTGTTGAAATGATTTAGAAAGGGATTTAATACCCAGTGACATTATATAAGGAAATGAATGTAAATTAAAAGGTAAGAACTTTAGTATGAACTTATGCACTAATGAATATTAATATCTAATGGAAATCAAGTATATATAATTAATAAATGTGAACTAAACTATAAGAAAATGTATGAAACACTTGAATAATGAATTCAGTGATTATTATAAACAAATGAATAGAAATAACTTATTGTAAGATATGAATGTAAAGCAATGAAAAGAAATTTCCATTAAATGAATAAATGAAATGAATTTTGTAAGCAATGAATGAAAGTAAATGAAAATAAGTATTGGATGAATGAATGGTGATTTATTTACAAAGAATCTATATAGTACTTTAAGAATTGATTTACATATGTTTAAATAATTGTGTGTGAGTAACATATGTAAGAAAAGGTAAATAACATATGTGAATAAATGAATGTAAATAAATAAAACTAAGTATTATATAAATGAATAGGAATTGAATTTTTGTAAGAAATAAATGTAAATAAAGAAAACAATCACTGTAAGGATGAAAATAGACAAACAATAAATGATATGAAAGGAAATATGTAAAATGAACTTAAATAATGTTTGGAATTTGTTGTTGTTCTGGTGTATGGGTTGTTGGGTAAAGATACTTCTAATTGTTTAGGGTGTATGAATAATTTATTGAGTTTATCTAAGACTGTTGAATAGATGGTATACTTAGTAGTTTATTTGTCATTCTATACGATTAAAGTGTCTAAACCCAAACAAACCATTTGTTTGCTTGATATGGATGAATGGTTGATCTCTTTAATTTCATGCGATGATTGTATGCTTGTTTGCAAGTGATTGTTGTTATGTTGTATTGATTTGTTTTGTTATTAGTTGAAACAACTCAAAATATTTCTCTTTATATAATTATTAACTCCTTTGGAATTATATGAGTGAAATACAGGTTTATGAAAACAATTGCTACTGCTTTTGGTTTCATAAATAAGTGTTGTTTGCCCGACAAATAGGTACGTTTCCGGATTACGGTTTATAGCGATATTATATTATTTTTCCCGTTGTTGGGATATATATTTTGAAATATATGTAATGTATATTGATTATTTTTTATATTATTATTCCTTCCAGACCTCTCCGTACAAAGGAGACTGCCGAAATTTTCCATAAATTTTGGACTTAGAAAAAAATATTGTGAAATATTTTCCAAATTTTTGTTAACTTGAATATAAAAGGATTTAATTGTTATAAATTGATATATTTTATTTAAATTATTTAATTTTGTAAATTTATTTGTTTATAAATTTAATATTTTGAATAAGATATATTGACCACTTAATTCCTTCTTTTCCCTCCTTTTTCCTTTTCGGGGACGAAAAGTTTTGACTGAGGGAGAGTGTAACGACCCGTAAATTTTCGATAATTAAAATTTGTTAATTTAATAAGTTTTGTTATTTAAGATTGAAATAATTAAAATTTTGTGGTGTATTAATGAAATAATAACTAAAATGAAAGGTAACAATGTTAACTAAGGATAATTATTAACAACTTGAATGGAATTCCAATCAAATTGAAATAATGTAAAGGTTATACTTGGTTATAAATTTGATATAAGAAAACAAATGTAAACATTGAATTAACTAATGAAATAATATGTAAGCAATGGTAACATTTGTTTGTAAATAATATTATAATGGGATTAAAAGTTAATGGTAACAATTATTATAAGTTACCTATTTAATTAGTCTATAAAATTTAGTTGGAAATTAATTGAAATTAAATGTTACATTAATGGGAGTTAAGGTAATAACTGTAATTTGTGAAAGTAATAAAATGAATAGAAATGTTAATTTTATTCATAAAGTAATAATTGATTAATAAAAGAATGAAACCAAGATAAATAAATTAATTGGGGTTTTAAATTTTAATAAATGTGTAAAATTGACAAAATTCAATATAAATGGAAATATAGTAGTTAATACAAATTAAGATGGAAATTGGAGTATATTAATGTAATGAAATGTAAAACCAATGTTAACTATGTTATTAGATTTATAATTGGTTCAGTATAAAGGTTGAAATCAAATTGAAGAAATTTATTGAAATTAAATTATAATAAATTGGATTTAATTACAGTGGAATTGAACACTGTAATTAGTGTAATAACCAACATTGAATTGTCATATGAACTTGTATTAAGTCATTGTAAATGTCTAAGTGATTAAAAATGATGAAATTGGTTAGTTTATAAAATTTGAATTGAATAGTGATTTAATTAATTTAGTATTAATCTATTTAGTTAACGTGAAAATAGCCATTTTGGCCACTGACTCGGATTTCGACGAAACCAATTTCATCAGATCCGTAACAGTGGGTTATTGTAGGATTTCAAGTTTCGTAACGATCGGGCTTGTCGTTTGATCGTACGGGCTCGAAACGCCTAGAAATCAAATTAATTAAAATCAATTGAAATCAATTTGAAATAAGCTGATTTTAACGTAACTTCTTCATACGATGAAATTAGGACTTGAAGCATGTTCCATTGAATTTAAAATTATCGAAAACATCTATTTTGATATATGGGATGACCCATTTTCATTTCGGAGGCAGAACGAGCTTTTCGGGTAGTTTATCGTTCCAATCCAAATCGATCTGGTCCATAATTTTTCTATTTTGAGCTATGTCTATAAATAGCTGGTTATAAACCCTAGGTTATTTCTTATTTCCATTTGTCTGTATGTGCATTTACTTCTCAAGGATTCATTCCAATGGCAGACAAACAAAATTCCCAATTTTATTTCAAATCAAATTTCAAATCCAAAAATCAAACTACTCCAAACTATAGCATACTATGTATCGATTTGAAGCTCTCGACGGACGCAGGGCAAATCTGCAGTTCGTTTTTCAATCTGGGTTTTTGTGTGGCCGGGAAATGGTGATTTGTTCTCGGCCGTTCATCGCGCGTTGATCAACGACAATGGATCGTCGAATCAGGGGTACCGTTGTGTAGAGATTGTCGGGGGGATAACATCAAGGTAGTTCGTGGGTGATGTCAACGGCCAGATTGGCCGCGATAATTCATTAGTGTTTTGTGTGAAATTGGCGGCGGCGGCGTTCTCCGGTCGAGCTGGGTGGGTCGCACGGAGTTAGAGAGGTCGGCGCTCGAGGGAGGGACCCTCTGGTTGGCCGCGGATGGATCCCAAGCGGCGGCGCAGCGTTGGAGTGTCGGCGTGCTCGGTGGGTTACGCGATGAAGGTGGCTGTCTTCTAGTAGGGTTTTGGCATTGAGAAGGAAAGGGTGACGTGTTCTTTTGTTATTTTATTTTTATTATTATTTAAATCGTAAAATGTTCTAATGTTAATAACTTTTGCATACGAGGTCCGATTTACGCGCGGTTTGTTTTGCCGGGATCCTATCAAAATTCCGGACTTTTTGACGCTGGTTTGGACAAATTCTGAGACTGTTTGAATTTGGGCCCTAAATTGGATTTTAAATCAATTTAAAATCGAAGGTGAGCGATTTGACCCACTCACAACTTCTAAAATTTCTTATGTTAGTTAAATTTAATTTATGATGTGATTAGAAATGTATTTACGGCTGTTTGGTATATTTAATTTTCTATTCCTGTTAATTTGAATTTATTAAATTAAATTGTCATTTAATTTATTATTGATTTTAAATTGCCAGTTAATTACCTGCATCTAATACTCTATTAATTATTGATATTTATTGGTTGAATTGGATGACGATTGTGATGGATGTTTGAATTTATTATTGGATGATTGGATGTTATATTTGATTTATGAAATGCTATCACTCTGCAAGTTCCCTTAGTTATTATTTAGGAAATCACTGTGGGTTGAAATGATATATACCCGAACGATCTATAGATTAAGGAAAAATCGTTATGGGTTGAAATGATAGACTCGAGCGATTTTATGGATTTCTTAATATTAATTCGGGATTGCGGTTTGAAATGATATATAACCGTAAAATTTAAATTGCGGATTGAAATGATAAATATCCGTATCACTTGACCCTAGGGTAGAGAATTATATACGACATCGGATTGGTTAAATTAAATGATTTTAAAATTCTTAATTTTTGAATTTAATTAATCGATATTTTTGAATTAAAAATTGATTTATATAAATTGAATTATTATTGAAAATCAAGTTTTATTTTGAAATGTGAATTGGTTTAAAGGAATTGCTTAAGAAATTAAATTGAAACTGTAAAGTCGAATTTGAGATATGAGTGAAATTTGTCAGAATTGAGTTATTTGGGTTGTTTGAAATATAACTCTGAAATGTATTGAAATTGGAATAATTTGAATTGATATTTCTAACATGGATTGAAATCGATATAGAATTTAATAGTTATTTAAAATTTGAATTGAAAGATTTGCAATTGGGTTTATTGATTTGGAAATTTAGATGGTTCAGATGTGTTGGAAAGAAATGAATAGTTTAAATTGATATAAAATTCAAAATTTATTTTTTTAATAAACTGTTTTAATAATAGATTATTTTAAGGGTTCTAAAATTTAAGATTTTCAAATTATTAAACTATTGTAACCTATATTAACTATACAGGAAATTATTGTCAAGGACAAAATTTCTCAGCATTTTAGCCTGAAGGACAGACCTTCAGTTTTTTAGCCTGAAGGACAACTTTCTTTAGGTATCAGTTTTTACAATTTTTAGGTATCAGTTTGTAGTTATCGGTAGCAGTTTTTAGTTCGGTAGCAGTTTTGGAAGAATGTTTGTCCTTATGAATAATTTTGAAAGAATTTTGTCCTTATGAATAATTTTTAGGAGAATGTTTGTCCTTGTGGTTAAAATATTTAGGTCGTGTCCTTGAGGCTAAAAATATACAAATTTTTGTCCTTTAAATTAATTCCCCCTTAACTATATTAAATCATTTTACCTATTTAAACCATTTAATTTATTTTAAAACTAATTAACCCATTTTAACTTGTTTAAATCTAATTAATCTATTTTAAAGCTATTTAATCTATTTTAATAATATTAGATCTATTTTAAATCTATTTAACTATCTTAAATCAATTTAATAGTATCTTTAATCTATAATTAAACTATTTTAGAGTACATAACTATTTATAACTATTTCAACTATTTATAACTATTTAAACTACTTTCTAAATTTTCAGACTAAGTAAAGGGGAAGTGATTATATTCAAAATTCATTGGGTCAAAAGCACATGCAGTTAAATGATGATTTTAACCTAAGTTGGGATTTAAATGACATATTGATTAAGTATGAAGTTTTGAAATGAGGGTTAAAAATATTTTGAAAATATGATTTCAAAGCGAATTTGATTTCGAAAGTGATATGGTTTTGAGAACATGATATTTTGATATAAATTGTGAATTGACTTTTGAAATGTAAAAGAACCATCCGGTGTGAAATAAGCATTTGGTTGTTAAAGAGACCGAGATCAGATATTGTCATACTCTTTGCCAATACCGAAAACCACTTTAACAACTGTGTACGTGGTGGAGATTCCAAAAATGAAGTAGGATGGTTTGGTGAACGATTTCTGTATAAGGTATGACGTGACCCTGACACCCGTGAGTCAACATAGATGTGACTAAAAAAGGAGCTATACCGGGCTAAGTGAGGTCATTCCTCCTATCAAGCATATTTCTTCGATACTATATTTTGACTTTATGATTGATTTAGTGGCCACCCCTTGATTTTGATATGGGAGTGTCTTCGAGGTGGGCTGTAGTAGCTGTTATGCGTTACCACCATTCCGGGAGTGCAATTGGTATATCTACCCTCGCATTGCCTCGAGTGTCGTGTTCACATGCCCTAGCGTGTCTTCTACGAGTTTGGTTTGTACCATACCTATGGAGTACCCTCTGATAGCCCTCCAGTTTACGGAGGAATTACGGTACTGTATAGACTATGGGAATATATAAAATGTGTTAAGGGGGATATGGGTAATGCCTTAATGCTATTTAATACTTTACTTTATTGTAGACACTATTATAATAGCGTATTGTACTACATAGTAGATAGTTTAACGGATCCTTAGAAGATGGAAATCCCGAACATCTCTTAAGTTATTGCACTCACGTTAGACACTGGATAGGAGATGTCAAACCCCATAAACATCTCTGATGCCGTTCCACTCATATTTATTTACAGTTGATTTAACTAACATAAGATCTTTTAGTTCTGACTCGAGTGTTTTGTCTTTTCAATTTTCTCGGGTCAGCCTGAGCATTTCAGGGTTGAAGACCTTATTTCTGGAGGACGAAGACGAAGATTTGTACTATTATTATTTATTCCACTGCATCATGTTGTTCCGCTGCATTTATTTATTTATTTATTCCTGTTTATGTAAGTCTGATGTTTATGTTGTAAAGAATAATCAAATGTATTTATAAAACAGCTTCATGAACTGTTATTTGATTATTATATTTTGTCATTCCGCTGCGAGATTCTGTATTTGTTTTATTTCTTTCTCTTTTTCTTATTTACCCCAATAACAATCTGTCCCTTTGTATGGTTTAAGTTGACATGTGTGTCTGCTTAAAACATAAAAAAAAAGACAGGTCGTTACAATAAGCGTTACCATATATTTGTGTACCAACACTTATAGGTGTTACCGTATATTTCTGTACCAACATTTATAAGCGTCACCGTATATTTAGGTACCAACACTTATAAGTGTTAGTAATACGTATGTTCGTAACACTTGTAAGTGTTACAAATTTGACTGCTCCATTCCACACGGTCCATTAGTAACACTTAAAAAGTGTTACTAAAATTATCTGTAACACTTATAAATGTTAGGATTTGCCTGTTTTGGTGTCGTGATTGTGCTTCAATGCCTCCTCTATCTCCAACATGGTGATTTGGATATTTTGATCGGTTTTTTTTGGTCGATTTGTGTTGGCCTTAGATTTGGCAGGTTGCCCTTTCTTTTCTGTTACCTTAGTGTTTGGCTCATAGTCTATTTCTTGTTGTGCCAATTTCTCACTAGCTCATCGTCTGGCCTTGGCGATTTCTCTATGGAGGTTAGTCTTTTGTAGAGTTGTCGTGCTAGGAATCTTGACGAGTTACTTCCTGCTCGCCTTACCCTTTGGTGCTAATTCAAATCTGGTGGAATCTAGGCCATTGCGAGTTGGGTTTATTTTTTAATCTTCGCTGTAGGCAATTAGAGTGCCCTTGTACATATTCGGGAATTTCCAGCTCTATGTCACTGACTTTGGTGATTGGCATTTAATGGAAATGTGTTGGCATTGTCAATGGTATTTTGTTTATACGTTGTATGCTGTTGCATGGATTTGTTGTTCTTCTCTTAGTTGATTTTCTCTACTCATTCAGGTTGAAGAGGAAATTATTTTTCCTTTGGAATATGGGGTTGTAGCCCGTGTATGTCATAGTTTTTGTGCCATTGTGAATCTATTGTATGTGTAAGTTTAGTTGTAATGTTGTTCAAGTAACATGTCATGTCAAAGTGCTTGTGCTAGTGGTAGCTAGTCATTAAGCTTTGTAACTATGTTTTGGTCATGTAGTATTCCATGGAGTTGTAGCTGCTTCGGCAGCATGTAATTTTTCCTTTTGGAATAACAAAAAATGGATGGGCCATTATAAAAATTGGCTTACGTTCCAAAAAAACAACTTTTACCGTACTTAAAGTTTACTATCGATAATATTTTTTTGTCGTGTTATCGATCAAAATCTTGTACGCTTATTTATGTAAAAATGATTTTAAATTGTTTTTTTAACACTCTTCTCTTTTCATTATGTGTGTATAAATGCCATGAAACCTAGGTCGTTACATCCTCCTCCCTTTAAAAGAATTGTGCCCCCGCAATTTCCATCACATACAAGAATGGATACATACTACTCAAGAGACCAACAAGAACCAAAATGCATATATATATAATATTTGGTGAAACTACATACGAGATATAAATGCATACTAAGTGACTTCACCACATGCAGCGAGTGCAATAAAACAGATACTACCTGCGTATAACTGCTAAACTTATAGCCACTCAGGATAAGACGTCTTGGCACTATCTTTGGTTTCCCATGTTTAGTTACCCACATCGTCATTCCATAACACGTCGATTAACTTCATGACCTTTGTCCTCAAATAGTTTGTATCACAATCAACTATATGAATAATCCATCTAGTACTGTCAAGTTAACCTCAATCTTCCGGTCCTTTAATTGTGTCATTTCCACTATCAAAGTTGGATTATGCACATATTTCTATAAATGTGAAACATGGAATACCTTATGCATACCTAATGGTTTAGTCGAGAACTGCAAGCTAGTTTACCAATCCTCTCATGTATTTAGAAAGGTCCTATATATCGAGGAGCTAACTTTCCTTGTTTTACCAAATCAAATAGCATTTTTGATCGATGAAACCTTCATGAATACAGTTTCCAAAATAAAAAACTCTAAGTCCCTACACCTCCAATCAGCACAACTATTCTCCCCATCTTCCGCAACCTTTATCCGACCATGAATAAGATATATCTTTTTGGTTGCATCCCCAAACCATATTGGGTTCTAGTACTAATCTATCTCCAATATCAAGTCAACATGATGGTGATTTTCATGGTTGACCATATTGGACTAATAGCTGTTGTTATATGTAATCTCTACCAAATGAAGATGATCTTCCCAAGAACTCCCAAAATTGAACACATGCACGTAATAGATCCTTTAACTCTTGTTACACTCTCTCCATCTAACAGTCAGCTTGTGGGTGATAAGTTGTACTCAAAGTCAGCTCCATCCCAAAGGTACCATGTAACCCTCTCCAGAACTGGCTCGAGAACAGTGGATCTCTATCACTAACAACCCTATAAGGAATATCATGGAGTCTAACAACTTTCTTTACTACAAACCACCATAACTTAATATTTTCACAACGGACTTTTCTAGAGTAAAGTGTGAGCCTTAGTTAAGATATCGACTATAACCTATATACCTTCATTATCTCATCTCAACATAGGTTATCCATCAATAAAATCGATGGAATTTTCTCCCATTTCCACTTTGAAATTTCGAGTGGTTAAAGAAATCTGCTGGCTTCAGATGTTTACCTTTGCTTTCCACTCACAACAATTAAAGTAACTATAACTACATATCTCCTTCTAAGCGCATCGACCACAACATTTCCCTTTCTGAGTGTGTAGAGAATATCCAAATCATATGAAGTCATAAACTCTAACCAATGTTGTTTCTTCGTATTCAGGTCCTTTTCTATGAAGAGTTACTTTGAACACTTGTGATCTATGAATAACTCAAACATTTCACTAAGAAAGTGATGTCTCTACATCTTTAATGCAAATACAAAAGCCAACAACCCTAAATCGTGAGTTGCATACCTTCGGTCCTGCATCTTAATATGTCAACTAGCATAAGCAATAACTTTCCCATGCTACATTGAAACTGCACCTAACCTATTCCAAATGCATCTATATATGGTCAAACCCTTGCTCCTATCTGAAACAGTCAAAACAGGTGTGCTAGTCAATCTATCTTTTAACAAAACAAATGCATCTTCACATTTTGAAGTCCAAAGGAAACCAACGTCTTTGTTGGTCAAATAAATTAAATGAGAAGTAATCTTAGAGAAATCCAAAATAAATCATGGATATTAATCAACCAAACCAAAGATTCTTCAAATCTCAGTAGCACTTTTCGATCTCTTCCTATCATGGACCGTAGAAACCTTTGCAGTGTTAATAGCAATACCATTCTCCAGCATAACATGTCAAATAAAACTAACTTCTAACTACTAGAAATGACACTTTGAGAATTTATCCTTAACTTGATGCTCTCTCAAACTTTTAAACATATCTCTATGACGACATTTATTCTCTTCCTCGGTCTTTGAATAGACCAAGATATCATCATTAAATACAAGCACAAATTATTCAACAAATCTCTAAATACTTGATCGATTAATTTGACAAAATAGGATGGAGCATTAGTTAGGTTGAATGGCATAACTAAACCATTCATAAAAATAAGATCCTAAACATAGTAAGCATCACACTATCCTTTATCACTCTTGAGTGATGAAACCCCATAGTCAAATCTAGTTGTGAAATGATATAAACCCCACTAAATTGATGATCTAGTCATATATCGTTTTAAATGGATACTTGTTACTAATAGTTTTTTCATTAAGCTCTCCATAATCTACACACAATCTTAAAGAACGTCTAGTTTTGTGGTAAACACAATAAGTGGTCCCAACTTGAACGACTATGCCTGATCAATCCTTTTAGCCATAAATACCTTGTTTTCTCTGCTAATTCAATTTACTCATTTGGGGCCACCTTTCTAATCGGTAACAAAACGAGTTTTGCATCGTGGATTAAATCTATGCAAAACTCCACTTCACGGTAAGGGGGGTAAACCAGTCACCTCCTCAGACAAATCAATATACATACTTGCAACTGGAACATATAACAACTCATCTTGAGATATATTAAGTGAATACAAGAAGCTATACATCATCGAGCTACGGTGTTTACAAATTACCTCTAACCCCCTTTACTCCCATCTCATAGTGATGCAGACCGCTTAACACAATCCAACACCACTCCATACTAGACTAACCAATCCATATTGGATATTTTAAAACTATGAAATCCAAAGACATACATATCGCACACAAAGAGGTGTCCATGACAAGTAACACAAACACTTTGACACACTAAGCTAAGTTTGGTCGAGCCTCCTACCTCGTTTGACACTCTAATAGGTTTTTCACAATAATGGGTTTTAGTTTTAAATTAGCTACAAAGTCATTATATATAAAACCGTGTGATTCCCTGGTATCAAATAAAACTCTAATAGTTATACCATAGATAAAAATGGTACCTTTGGGTATGGATTTTCACATAGCCTTTGCTACAATGGTTGCAGCAGATGATGCAGAAGCTTGACCTATGGCACCTTTGGGGATTGTGGGATATCTCGCTTCTAATACCCATTATATCGACAATTATTACACTTAACCTTCGGCTTTGTGTCGGTATCTTCATGCTTTCTAGAATACTGCCCTTTCTTTATGCAAGTAAAACAAGTAATATTGACTTTACTAACTACCTTCTTCTGTTCCTGCCCTTTAGCTATACTCTTCTATGGTTTCTGGTCTTTCTTAGCACATTGAAACTTCCTATTTTGGTGAAAGTAGTGTTTTCTTCCTATAGTCGGTTCTTCCTTGAAATTGTTGGGTCCTAATCCCGCAAACCTCAAACCCATATCCATCAAGTCATCAAAAGTACCTCTAACGTTATTGGTAATATCTTTACAAATATGCCTTATACCTATAATAAACATTTGGTTCTTTGAGCTGGGCATCTATCTTTCCAAGTCTAAATTGTAACATGGCATTAAACTTATTCTCGTACTATGAAATAGTCACTTACCCTTTTTCAAATTTACAAACCATTAAAATAATTTCCTCTTCTTCAAAAATGAATTTAATCTTAAATCTTTCTTTAAATGTGCCCAAGTAATACATTCTTAGGAATAATGATGATGATAGAATCCCCTCAATCCATGGATCTACCTTGAAGTTTCGTAGAAGCCAACACACCCTCCTATATGCTATTAAGTCCTAAGTCATCGAATATCCTCTCACAAGATCTCAGCCAAGTCCGAACCTTAATAACACTCTCGGTTCGTTCGAACATCTTTCCTCCCAAGCTTGTAAAATCTCTACTCAATGTAGCAAAGTTCACGAGGCATGAATATGTGCCCCCTCTACTCCTTTATTTCCTTCAACTACAGCAAATACAATTGGAGACATTCTTCTATGATTGTGCACTACCATTTGCAATACTGTTATTTGGTGCGTTCAATCTTGTTCTTCTTTAAGTATTCATCTTTATTACCTAAACATAGCAAAAAAATATTTAGAATACTATCAAGACAAGATTATAAAAAGGGAATTTTTATAAATAAAAGTATACAACAAATAAAAGTATGCACACTCTCATACATAATAAGCACTCAAATCATTTTAGGGCATCGTTGAACCTATCTCAAATGAGCTCACCCCAATTAGGCTTAGGTATACTTTCCCTTTGTAAAAATTATCTTTCTATAATCCTATATTCTAAACAAGTTTTTCTATGTTCAGGTAATAATGATGAATACTTAAAGAATAACAAATGAAAGTATGTACATTCATATACATAATAAACACTTAACTCATTTTAGGGAGTCACTTACCCCATCTCTAATGAGCTCACTCCAATCAGGCTCAGGTATCACTAAACATAAGCTTGATACCACATGTAACAACCCTACATTTAGATACCCAAGATGACACTTTATACCATCCACTAGCACTTATATACCATTACTTAAGCATCTGAATGCAAGATCGTTGGGATAAAAGTAAAACTACATAATTCTTAACGATAAAATTATGCTAACATCGTATTGATGAAATATAATATATCATAGTCCAAATTAGATAATATATATGGACACTCTTGAAATAGAGTTCTCAAAGTTGTAGCATCACTAAATAAGTCCTAGCTTCAATTATGGATAGGTACCACAACCTATCCTCGCAAAGATGATATGTATAAATATACTAATGCAATGAAAATAACAATTTGTAAATACATCCAAAGCATCCCACTCATCACTAGTTAGCTCCATAACCTCAAGCCTAATCTTGTGCTCCCAACCTACTTAAATAAGTACCCTAGAGTTAAGGGAAAATATAAGCTTCAAGGAAGACATAAGTCTAATGTGAAAAACTCTAGTAATATGCCCATACATATCACAATACACTATGAGACCATGCCGTTAAAGCATGAAATGAGTTTTTCCCTTCATAAGTACCAAACCACTTAACATAGTTAAAAAAGTTAAACCAAAGGTTTTTATGTTTCAATATATATATATATATTTATAATATAACTATAACATGCCCATACATCTCATAATTCATTTATGTAATAGAAGTCCATATGTGTATATGTTTCGTGACATATATATATATATATATATATATGAATGTGTATTCCAACATGATAAGGGTGGATTAACGCCTAGTCACTGGTCAAAGTATATCTCTAGACTAGATACACTTAAGAGCCGTATAATTGTATATCTCTAGACTAGATACACTTAAGAGCTGTATAATTGTATATCTCTAGACTAGATATATTAGATACATCTCTAGACTAGATATATCTAAATCGTAGTGATCCACATAATCAATTCTATACCTTTTCAAGTCCTCTTTAGTCATTTTTTGATTTTTTTCCAATGCATTCATCTTATAAAAACCCACCCTCAAACCCTTAAACCTATCACGAGCACTCAACATATTGAACATGATTCCTTCTACACACTTCCTTGTAGGTCTTAAGGATATCGTTGTTCTCGTAACTCGTGATTAGTTTTGAATTGGTATCAGTCAAGTCATACTTCAATATACTTACCCGATTTTTGTCATTTCAAAACTACTTTTCGATACATTTTTGGTTAAATCAATTCTGGTTCTTTTATAAGGATATAAATAATATATATGGTAGAGCCTCGCCGAGAGGTTTCCAAACATATTGTCCTTAAATGGAAAGAATTTTTACACGAATGACAAAGCCTCACCGAGAGGTTTAATAAACCATGTCTTTTTTGTATACTTCCTAAATTAGAAGTCAAATTTTAGGATAAAAAACCAACCAATGAAAATTCAAAGTCACATTTTGGTAATCATCATCTTACACACTACATGGCTTCATAAGTTATGGGGGATTATGTCAAAAACAAGAAATGCAACAAAATCAAGCAAATGTTACCACTAAATGTTATATTTTACTTAGTAATAAACACTTATCTTATATGGATTTACTCTATTTTCCATTAACTACAAGATGTTCATTCTCTTTTAGAAAATCATAAACATACTCCTATTAATTTATGAGAATTTGTATGATGGCTTTAAGGTCAAAAGTTATCTTCATTAATACAAGTTGAAGATGAAAAAAGTGCTAGATTTCCTCTTTAACACTATGTTACTTAACATTTCAATCCATCTACGTATACAGATCATTTTCATATGTAATACACTTCCTCCTAATGTAAGAGTATGTACATAACATTTCAAGTAAAGTTAATTTCATGTAAACAGTTTACATTTTAAAGAGATAAATGTTACAAAAAGGATATAATATGTCTTTAACTTCTTGTTACTTAAATTTTAAAAACCATAACATATACAACATACCTTATCATTTCCTAAGCTATATTATAATCTAAGAGTATACACACAAAACATCATGTTAAATTTGCTTCATTTAAGTAGCTTTGAATTGTAAACTTATGTTAAATCTTCTTTTGTAAACTCATGATTTTGAAACAATTCCATTAAAAATATCATTATTACTTGATCAGATGTCCATATTAAAGTTTACTATACTATCGAATATGTTAACATATAATTAAGGTAACTTATAACAAGGGCATAAGTGAATAACTCATTTTTAAATGTCATCTTGTTCCAAACAAGGTAATATGTCATGTGAACATACAAGTTCACTTGAATTCAACTATATTACAATATAATGTGTACATCACATGACATTATATATAGTGAGAATCGGCCACAAGGGTCTCTTTAGCAAGTGAAATTAATTTCTAGGACACACAACTAAAATAATTACTTTTAAGGACACGCAAAATAATTAGTTTCTAAGGCCTAAAAACCTATGAAATTATGTCCTTGAAAGTAATTGGACAGCTGACTTTGTCCTTGAAAGTAAATATTCTGCTGACTTTGGCCTTGAAAGTAATTATTTCAGATGCGTGTCCTAGAAATTAATTGGACTGCAAAGTTTGTCCTTCTAGTATATATATATATATATATATATATATATATGGTGTGGTTAAGTGAGTAATCTCCCTTGTAATCAAAGCTAGCTCCTTAAGATTACTACTTCATTCTCCTTGTGCCAAAGTCAAGTCAACCCACCTCCTTTCTTAATTACTTACATCCATGCCTTTTCTCTTCACTTTCAACCATGTTTTCTGCTTCAAAACACTCTCATGTACTTATATAATGAAGTATATTACATGTGAGTTTAGAATGATTTGGATATTTATGCTTGATTTTATTTTTGGTTTATGGAGTTTTCGAAGAGATAAGAAAAATGGGCTATTTTGATTTAAGGAATTTATGTGTGATTAAGAGAGGTATGTGTGTGTGTGTAAAATGGTAAAAGTGACCATGGTTAATAGAGTCATTATCCGCTTGCCCCCTTGTCCCCTTCTCTTCACTCCTTGCCGTCCCTAAAATTGTAAGACCCACAAAATTAACACTATTACTATCAAATTAATTAAAATGGATTTTTAATAGAAAGGTGAATTGGGTGCTATATTTATAATTATTGCATTGGTCTTTCCGAACTAATCACTTTAGAGTATAAGTTCGAAATTTTTGGAACTACGGTTTGGGAGGTATGGGCATTACAATGTTAAAATAAGATACGTTACCACTTTTGGGCTAAATAGTTGTAAATAACCAAACCTACATAACTATATATATATATATATATATAAATGAAGTTCCGATACCCAAGGCGGCAGCTGTCGCATCAAATTATTTTCCCTAATCTTAAAATTCCCTTAGTCATTTCTAATGAGGGACAATTTTCTTTAATTAAAAATTATTCCTAAATTCAAACTATTTAAACCCTAGCTTATTTTAAATCGAAGATCTTGACGATGCAAAGAGACATGCAAGATTAATTTTTCCATCAAGCGCACCAATTGACAAGAAATCAATGAAATAGTCTCGACAGTTGATATGGTCAATTTTTATACAATGGTTAAACGGTGACCAATCGACTATTGGAAAGTACCATTGCATAAGGGATAATAAATGGGATGCATCCATGGTAGCCGATCATCTCAGATCTTCATAATAATTTAAAAACCCCTCAAAAACCTTAATGGAGACACGATTACTTGGCGGAAGCAGAGGCATGGGCTTGGGTGTGTCAGCGGCGATGAGGGGAGGCCGACGTTGATCTTCGATTGGCCATTGGTGGTTCATGGTGACATCTAGAAGCAGTCAAAGGGTAGGAAGTGGGTTCATACAAGCATTGGAGGAGGAGAGGTAAAATCATATATTAATTTATATTAATTTTATTTATTTCTTGCCAATTCATGAATTTCAAACCATGCTCTAATTGCCATAATTTTTACATACAACATTCGTTTCATACTCGATTTGTACTGTTTGGTTCATAGTGAAATTCCAGGCAATTTGACATGTGGTTCACTTACTTAGAAGCTATTTGTGAAAGCATCTTTATGAAAATCAAAGGTTGTAAGTATCTATATTTCAAATATATTAAATCAGTATTCATTGATAAAAACATTCATATGTTGATATATGTTTTGCCCATTTTATTATTGTTGTGATGTTTTAATATGATAGGTGTTTCAGTTTGGTCATTGGTCTTTTTTGCTGTTGCATTGTTGGATGATGACATTTTATGGTAATTAATTTTGATTTGGAATGAAAATAATTAACTAATAGAAAATAAGTAAAATTATGTAATTTTGAAAAATATTATTATTTACAAATTTTTAGTTATATTTGTAAATAATTCTGATTTAGCAATTTATACTAGAATTGATGTGAAAATTTTAAAATTATCATTTATGAATTCTTGGGTAAATTCATAAACAATAATGTGAAATCTATTTTAAAGTAAATTTGGAGAATTTATTATTATCCATAAACTAAGCTATAATTTAATAAATAATATGATTTTTGGGAAGAGCATTATTTTTTAGTAAAATAATAACACAAATACTTTTATGGAGTTTATGGAATTTATTATTATTATTATTATTTATGTAAAAAAAGATAGAAGGTATTTTGAGGGTAATAGTAATAATTATAATAAAGTGGTAATTTCTATGAGTAATTTGGGTTAAATTGTTTGCACAAAAAATGGACAAACACCTCAAAGTTGTATGATTTAGTAGATCTTATGTTGTTCTTAGTGATTTGGGTGATTTTTGCAAATATATGAAAAGCAGGGGCTAAACTGTAAAAAGACACGCAGATTTATAGTGGTTCAGCCAGAATGTGCCTACGTCCACTTTATATGTTATTTCTCTTCTCTTGTTTTGATTACAAGTACAAAGCTTTGATACAAGTAAAAGAAAGTTGTTTGAAAGTTCTCTCCGTGCTTGAGCTCTCAAAATTGTCCCCCATTGTCGTACCCCTGCCCCTCTATTTATAGAGTGAGGGTGGGAGCAGGGGTCTTGGATGTATATAGCTGCTGGTGGGCCTGGGCTGATGTGATCTGGCCTGGCACGTCTTGGTCCGGTGGTAGGAGGTGAGTTGGTTCGGCGAAGCATGGGAGGTGAGTTGGTTCGGCGAAGCATGGGGATGAGTTGGTTCGGCGAAGCATGGGAGGTGAGTTGGTTCGACGAAGCATGGGGATGAGTTGGTTCGGCGAAGCATGGGAGGTGAGTTGGTTCGGCGAAGCATGGGAGGTGAGCTGGTTCGGCGAAGCATGGGAGGTGAGCTGGTTCGGCGAAGCATGGGAGGTGAGTTGGTTCGACGAAGCATGGGGATGAGTTGGTTCGGCGAAGCATGGGGATGAGTTGGTTCGGCGAAGCATGGGAGGTGAGCTGGTTCGGCGAAGCATGGGAGGTGAGCTGGTTCGGCGAAGCATGGGAGGTGAGCTGGTTCGGCAGAGCATGGGAGGTGAGCTGGTTCGGCAGAGCATGGGGATGAGTTGGTTCGGCAGAGCATGGGAGGTGAGCTGGTTCGGCAGAGCATGGGGATGAGTTGGTTCGGCAGGGTCGTTGCATGCGAAGCAGGTTGGATCGGCGAAGCTTTGGACCGGTGGTGAGAATCTACCCAACATTTGCCCCCCAAAGTGGGGTATATGCTGGCGTATGGCCTACTTTGTTTCCTCTTATTCGGTCGCTGAGCGCCGATCCAACTGGTCCGGCATCCTATATTTGCCTATAAGTAGGGGCTGTATACTCTCGTTATTCCCTTCCAATTCAAGATAGCCGAACCAAACGTTTCTGCCGAATCAAGCTCTCTTGACGAATTGCTTCAGAATACCGAATCAAGTACTGCCGAACGAATTTACGTACTCTAAGTGCCGAATGATCATTTACTCTGGGTGCCGAATGAACTTTACCCTGGGTGCCGAATGAACATTCACTCTGGATGCCGAATGAACTTGATTCTAGGTGCCGAATGAACGTTCACTCTGGGTGCCGAATGAACTTGATAAACTTGATTTTTTCACTTGAAATTTCAGACTGTAGACACTTGCTCCTTTACTTCCTCTATTCTAACGATGTTCTTCTTTGTGTTTGCAGATAATGTCTCGTAAAGCGGAAACTCGATCAGACAAAAAGAAATCCGGGGGCGAAGGAGGTTCCTCCGCCGTGCCCCCAGCTCAGCCGAATCCAGAACGTCACGGACCTGCCCCGAGATCACTAGTGGATGGGTACGGCCCTCAGGAACTTCTGAACTCCCCGCCCGATTGCTTTCCTAGCTCCCTCAAGGAGGAGCAGCTTGATGTTATTTCCCGATCTTTTGGAATTGATAGGGCGCACTTGCTGTTACCAGGGAGAGAAGTTATGTCGTACGAACCTCCTGAAGGGTACCTTGCCTACAGCAGATACCACTGCATGTGTGGTGCCATTCCTCCTCTTAACGCTTGGGTAGCCAGCTTCCTCACATATCTAAAGGTGGCCCCATTCCAGCTTCAACCCAACTCCTATGCTATACTAGTGAGCCTCTTCGTTATTTTTCAGAGGAAGTGTGGTCGTGCTCCTTCCAACCGGGAGATCCGGTACTTATATAATCTGAGGGGCTATAAGAAGGGGTCCCCATACATCAGCTTGGAGTCGGCTGTAACCTTCAAGCCGGTCTTGGACCTATATTCCAAATTCAGCATGTTCAAGAAGGAGTGGTTCTTCGATAGGGACGGCTCAGTTTCTTTTAGGCGCTTCACCTTTGGATGTAAGTCTACACTTTATTTATTTCCACTCTGGTTTGCGAGGCTTCTTCTCATACGTCTTCATTTTTGCTAGCGACAGGTGGCTTTGCGGTGGTGGAGACCGATCGCCTGGTTCAAACGGCGGCTGAGATAGAAGCTATCCCCGGGAGGGATAGATCAGCTGCCTTCCTGATCAGAAACGCGACCCTTCTGGACTATAACTTGATCCTTCCACACCAGTCAGTAGTCAAGCTGAGGGAAACGGCGGAGGAGAGGGCGGCTGCTCAGGCTAAGGGAGGCGTCGCGGTAGAGAGTGGAAAGAGAAAACCTTTCACAAAACCTCCAGCCGTTGGAGGTAAGAAACTTAAGAGATCGGACGGTCCTTCTCCCAGCAATTGTCCACTTACTCAGGGGGAGGAAGACGTGGAGGAGGAAAGAGGTGAGGGTGGAGATGGCATCGGGGCCTTGCTTCCTGGGCAAGCGGGCGAGATTCAAGAGTGGACGGATGATGCGTTCCACCAAGCTTTCGAGGGGTTGGACGAAGATCCGGCTTTGGTAGAGAAGACCGGGAAAGCGGACAAGGTCGGGACCGGTGCAAGCGAGTCTTCTCAGACCATTACAGCCAAGGTGGCTCCGACGACTCAAGGTGAACTCTTGACTCCTGCATGCTTCATTAATGATAGGGACTTAGGAATATTTTATGATCCGCTCCCATCCTGGAATGAAATCCAGGACTCATTGCAGTATCCTACTTCTCCCCAGGGTTTGTATAACAGACGTGCTTCCTTTCTTCTTTTAACTTGTAATTTACCGCGCTTCTCGAATTATATAGTGATGTAAGCTTGTGACACTTGTTCTTTATATCAGGAGCAGGTAAGACATCCAAGGCCCTAGATCTTCGGCACAGGCTTGAGCAATACAAGCTTTCCAAAACTTCCGCCAAGCCGAAGCCTTCGACCCACCGCTCCGGAGATGTAGTCGGCTACCGTCCTCTTCCCGGGGTTATTGATGAGGGTATTCAGCGGAGAAAGAGGAGTCATCCTTTATCCGAACCTTCACCTGGTCCTCAGCTCCCGGCTCAGCCTCTTCATGATATCATGGAGGAGGATAGCGAGTTTGTACTCTCTCCGCACCCATCCGGAAACCCTTCCGTTACTCATATCGACTGTCCTGACCTGGCTCGTAATCCATTTGCGGGTCATCTTGATCTGGATCCAAGTTCCCACGATATTACCTTTGACGAGGTTACTGGTGAGCACCTTCTTCCCCGCAATCCCATGGTACGGGTGCTTGATGAGGCTAAGTCCTTAGATCTTGATCTACTTACTACTCGGATAGTTACCATGGGAGACGAGGCCAAGGCTAATATTGATCGGGTGGCGGAGGAGACTAGGAAGCTGATGGAGCATCATGCCCGGCTGGTTAAGGCTGGAGAGGAGATTGGGAGTGCCAACATCCGACTTCGATTGGTGGTTTCAAATCAGGCCAAACAGCTTGCTGATCAGGCCATTCAGATTTCTCAACATGAGGCTGCTTCTGGACGACTAAAGAAAACCATGGAAGAGGCCAGCCGGGCTGAACTGCGGAAAATGGAAGCTACCTGCAGGGAACGGATCGACATGGCTATTGCCACGGTGGACGAGGTTCGGAAAGCGGATCTTGAGCAGATAGGGGAGATATCCGGGAAACTTGAGACTGCAGAGCTTGCTCAAGCCAAGTTGAGGGAGGAGATGGAGGCAATGCGGAAATCCCTTCTGGTAGACTGCTAGAGATACCGATCGGAGAGAGATGCCACCGTTGAAAGGTTGTCGGCTTCCGAGGCCCGGACGAGGGAGTTTGAGGAAAATGAGGAGATGATGGACGAAATGCTTCAGGACATGTACTTACGTACCTAGAAGCAGGGCAACCTATCCTGGATGGATGATTATCCCAGGGTCATGGCTAAGATCTATCTTCGGGCTTTGGAGGAGGCTAAGGCCGATGCGGATAAAGATGGTGGCGTGGTCTTCAGCATGGATGCGGTCACGGCTCAATTTGCCAAGGAGGAGAAGGTGGCGGTGAAGGAAGGTATGCGGTTGCTTGCTGCTGAGGGGGTAGGCGTGCAAGTAGAGGACGACGATCAGGATAGCCAAGAAGCAGGTGCTGGTAAGTCTTCCTTTTTAGTCTCTCCATTAACTTGGTTGCTTATTGCTAATGAATCCTTTCTTTGACTGGACAGGTGGTCAACAGGACAAGGATAAAACTCCAATGCAGCCGTCCCCTTGATTATACCGCCTTTCATGCTCTAATTGTAGATGGCAGTTTTGAGTATCTTGTATGACCGAGCATGGAAAGCAGTTGAATGCCCTGCCATCAGATTGTGAGTCCCTGCACCCATTGGCGAGTATCTCCTACTCTGTATCCTGTACTTTAGGGGTTGTTATAAAGCTTTTTAAGTAAAATTGAAATAGGTGAAATAGTAAAACTTCCAATCACGGAAGGCCTTCGATGTGCTTAAGTTCGTGGCAAACGGGTTTTGTAGTCACTTTCCCTAGCTGTGGGTCTTGGAGACATTTGTCACCCATCTTACGCCTCCGCGGGGAGTTAATTCTTTTTTACCACAGCCGCACTTAAGACACATCGGAGCCGAGATCGCGCACAGTAACTACCCGGGCCATTATGGCCCGTAATCGTGGGTATTATTCGATTTACTGTGGCCGGCTAGCGTGGGTGCCGATCGTCAACTGTGAACTGCCCCTGGCTGGCCACACCTTATGTTGGGGCTTATAGTCGGTTCACAGTTGCCGGCGAGCCTAACGCCGTAATGAGCTGCCTCGGCTATAGTCGGCCTTCTCGGTGGCTTATAATCGGCTCATTACAGTTGGCTTTAAGGGCCGTCGCGAGCAATGAGTTAACCCGCAGCAGAGGGATGCCGGAGCGAAAGTGTCTCATTGGCGAGGGCATAGATTCGCATAGTACCTGTTAGGTTTTGTCCAGGAGAGGTTGCGCTGTGGAGCGCCTTGAATGAAAATGCTATTTGCACAGGATTTTGTTCAACAGAAAAGGATACAGTTAACAAGCAGCCAAGATATGAAGGAACAAGTTAAAAAGAGACAAGTTTTTTAAAGTGGTTCGACACGAAAATGCCTACGTCCACTGATTCTCTTTGTTAATTCACTTCATATGGGCAGTATGAGTTAAGAAAAGTATCGACGAAGGTGTTGGATGTTCCATGCCCTCTGGAACACCTCCCCGTCCACTGTTGACAAAATATAAGCTCCATTGCGAAGATCTTTATGAATTATATATGGTCCGTCCCAGATTGGATCTAGCGCTCCAGGGCGTGGGAAGATTCGCTTGAGGATAAGATCTCCTTTCTGTAAGCTACGATGCTTGACTTTGGAGTTGTATTGCGCTGCCACTTTTTGCTTGTGAGCTGCTGCCCTGGGGGGCTGCATCATTTCTTCTTTCCTCAATTAGATCCAGAGACATGAGGAGGAACTCTTCGTTCTCTTCTGGGTTGTAGTGGATCCTACGATGGGAAGGCACTATAGTTTCAATTGGGAGCATAGCCTCCGATCCGTATGCCAAAGAGAAAAGGAGTATGCCCCGTTGATGTTCTGAAAGACGTGCGATTGGCCCATAGTGCCGTAGGAGGTTCATCCACCCAAGCACCCTTTGACTTTTCGAGTTTCTTTTTTATTAGAGTTTTGAGAATTTTGTTGACGGCTTCGACTTTTCCGTTTGCCTGGGAATAAGCTACGGATGAGAAGCTTTTGTGAATTCCATGCTCTTGGCACCAGTTGGCGAACTCCTCGCTGTCAAACTGAAGTCCATTGTCCGATATGATTTTGAATGGAACTCCGTACCTGCATAGAACATTTTTTGATCAAGAAGTTAATAACTTTTGCTAAAAATACTTTATTTAGGGGTTCTGCTTCCTGAGGGATGTGTTTGATTAAATAGTGATCCCATCGATTGAGAAGCAACTTGGTCTTCTTTAAATATGCTATGAGTCGTTCTTCTCGAGCTTGGAATCCTACTAGTATTTGATTTACAATAAGTTGAGAATCGCTATGAAGACACAAATAATTGGCTCCGATTTCTAAGGCAAGTTCTAATCCAGCTATCACTGCTTCATACTCTGCATCGTTGTTGGTGGCAGCGTTTCCTGACCTTATAGCATAGTGTAGTTCATTTCCCTTGGGAGTGATTATTACCACACCTGCCCCCGAGCCTTGTTCGTTGATGGCGGTGCGAGGATGGTAGGTGATATCATATTGACTTAGTTGAATGCACCATTTAAGTAGTCGCCCAGAAGCGTCGAGACGATGGAGTACCTGCCTTAGTGGTTGATCGGTCAGAACTCTGATGGAATGAGATCGGAAATAGTGACGCAGTTTCCGTGATGTGATTAGTAGGCAATAGGTTAGCTTCTCAAGTTTAGGATATCTGGTTTCTTCTTGTGCGGGGGGCGTTTGTATCTAACTTCGTCTTGAGTGTCCCGGGAGATGTTTTCGATCATTTCATTTAAAGGAGTATAAGCGTCAAATCTCGGTCCTGGCCGATACAAGCACTTTTCTCCCTTCTTGCCCCCAGCATTGTCTCTAGAAGCATCCCTTCGAACGTCCTTTGCTACAGCGGACGTGCTGCCGTAAGCTGCCTTATTTTGTCGCCCCGACTGCCCTTTAGTGGCAGCGTCTTCAAGCCTCATATATTTCCCGGCCTCATAGAAAAAATTGGGTAAAGTAGCTGGTTTTTCTTTTGTCAATCTTCTAGCAAATTTAGTATCTGGATGCACACCACTATAGAGGGCCATTAAGATAAGCTTCTCGTCGGCATCTTGGACTGTGGCCGTTGCGGCATTGAATCGGGTTAGGTATTGCTGCAGCTTCTCTCCAGGTTTCTGCTTGATACTGGATAGGGAATAAGCATCCTTAGGTTGTTCCACATGAATGCGGAACTGGCTGATGAACTTTTCTTTCAACATTTCCCATGAGCTGATGGATCCCTGAGGTAGATGACAGAACCAGGAGGTAGCGAGGTCTGCTAAGAAGAGTGGAAAGCATTTGCACAGTACTCCCTCTGTCGCTCCACTCATGAGCATATGTTGTGTGTATCTCTGCAAGTGTACAACGGGGTCGGAGGTTCCTTTGTAAGGTTCCATTGTTGGCATCTTCCATTCTCGGGGGGTGATAGCAATTTCAATGTTGCGGGTGAAAGGGCTGGTCGCCCTAGCGCCTATCCCTCGATCTCTTTGCTCCCGTTGGACGCACTCTCTGAATAAGCGCACCATCCTTTCATCAGAATTTGGAGCAGATAGAAACGAGTTTGGTTTTGTTCTGTGGGATTGATTCCGTCCAGATGACCTGTAGGGATGGTATCGTCTATCATTCCTTATATTTTCCAGTGGCTGCCTTTGGTCTTCTGGGAGCATGCTCGGGTCAGCTACAGTTGGCCCTTGCCTTGATCTCCCCCTGCTGGGTTCTGATCTAAGCACTTCCTCGGGTCCAACTTCGGGCTGGACTCTAGCTCGGCCCCGTTCTCTGGCGTTTCTGTGGTTAGGCAGCATGACAGGCTCAGCTACAGTTGACCTTCGCCCGGTACCTCCCCCGTTGGGTTCGGTACCAAACGTTTCCTCAGGCCTAACTTCGGGCTGTGCTCGGTCTTGGCTCCTACCATGGCTACTTCTGCCGTTAGCTCCTTCGAAGAAGGAAGATCTTTGTTGTCTCTGAGATCCTCCAGACTGGGACTCGCCCCATGATTCAGTGTTGCGGTTGGATTCTTCAGCGTCCCTTAAGCGTGACATGAGATGGTCCACCAAGGCTTCCTGCTGGGACGTGAAGCGGTTAGTTACTTCAACCACAACTCCGTCCAGATCTGCTCTAGTAATTGCTGCAGGCTGTTCTGTGGCAGGAGTGGTTGGGTTAGCCTGTTCTTCATTTGTTACTGTTGCTGGAGGAGGACGATTTACTTGATTCGTGACAGCTAGATCTGGAAGACTGCTGGATGCGATGTTTTTTCCTTTGTTAACATCTTTTCTCTGTTTGGGAGGCATAGGCATGTTTTCCAAGTGGCGGACGATGCTGTTAGGAAAACTTGTTAAGCGGATGAAGCTGAAGCTTCGAGCTTCTATCTCTCAATGAAAGCACCAAAAATGTTTGCACAAAAAATGGACAAACACCTCAAAGTTGTATGATTTAGTAGATCTTATGTTGTTCTTAGTGATTTGGGTGATTTATGCAAATATATGAAAAGCAGGGGCTAAACTGTAAAAAGACACGCAGATTTATAGTGGTTCAGCCAGAATGTGCCTACGTCCACTTTATATGTTATTTCTCTTCTCTTGTTTTGATTACAAGTACAAAGCTTTGATACAAGTAAAAGAAAGTTGTTTGAAAGTTCTCTCCATGCTTGAGCTCTCAAAATTGTCCCCCATTGTCGTACCCCTGCCCCTCTATTTATAGAGTGAGGGTGGGAGCAGGGGTCTTGGATGTATATAGCTGCTGGTGGGCCTGGGCTGATGTGATCTGGCCTGGCACGTCTTGGTCCGGTGGTAGGAGGTGAGTTGGTTCGGCGAAGCATGGGAGGTGAGTTGGTTCGGCGAAGCATGGGGATGAGTTGGTTCGGCGAAGCATGGGAGGTGAGTTGGTTCGGCAAAGCATGGGGATGAGTTGGTTCGGCGAAGCATGGGAGGTGAGTTGGTTCGGCGAAGCATGGGAGGTGAGCTGGTTCGGCGAAGCATGGGAGGTGAGCTGGTTCGGCGAAGCATGGGAGGTGAGTTGGTTCGGCGAAGCATGGGGATGAGTTGGTTCGGCGAAGCATGGGAGGTGAGTTGGTTCGGCGAAGCATGGGAGGTGAGCTGGTTCGGCGAAGCATGGGAGGTGAGCTGGTTCGGCAGAGCATGGGAGGTGAGCTGGTTCGGCAGAGCATGGGGATGAGTTGGTTCGGCAGAGCATGGGAGGTGAGCTGGTTCGGTAGAGCATGGGGATGAGTTGGTTCGGCAGGGTCGTTGCATGCGAAGCAGGTTGGATCGGCGAAGCTTTGGACCGGTGGTGAGAATCTACCCAACATAAATTATTACTACTTTCAGGATAGTAAATAACAAATTGATTTTGAGATTTAAAGCAAAATACTATTATTTTTGAATTAAATAGTAATAAAATGGTTATGAAAGATAATAAGATGATTTAAATAAATTTATTATTTTACGTAAAGTAATAGTATTATTGTTCTGGAAGTAATTAGATGGAGATGACTATTTTTGATTGAACAAAGATGATTTACAATATATAAAGTAATATTTGAAAATGAAGAAAGTTAGAAGTATATTATTGTTTTGAGAAAATATTTGGGGTAATAGAGATAATTTTTTATATAATAATAAGACAATTTTATACTTAAGAGGAAATACTAGGTGTAAATACATCTTATGGATTGCTGTGACATATGTGATTAATTGTTGGTTGAAATTATCATATACGTTTGTTGTGTCGAGTTGGAATTGCATATAGACGAGTTATGCGATGTTTTATCATTATTACCACTCAAAAATTATGTGGTTAGTTGTTATTTTTTCCTATCGATGACGTTGATGTTTGTGTTATTAATATAGAGTTGTCAGTACACATTTGATAGATTTGATGTTGTATTACTAATATGGAGTGGTTAATATATATTTTGAGGATTTATAGTTACATCTATGTTATTGATGTTTGTGTTACTAATGATGATGATTAGTACACATATGCTAATATTCATTGTTGTTGCTTTATTTAATGTTTGGGGTTGACATTGAACATTGTTAAACTTGTGTGACATTTACTAGCCATATGTTACTATTATTATTGTTACCCATGTTTATGATGATTGATTGTGGCGACATAATAGAATGTGATATTTTCTACTTATGTTGGTTTCATTGATACTTGTGTTATGCAATATTATGTGCTAACAAGCATTTGATGCAGGAAAAGAGCAGGAAACAGAACTATGTGGGCTTGATCCCACAAGGGTACATATGCATCCTTTCCTATGCAATAGTAACTAGATCCCTAGAGTTGGGTTGGGGCGTATAGGGTTGGGTATAGTCCAAATATATTTGATCACTATTTCTTTTTTTACTTTTTATTTCCATGTATTTGCAAAGTTTGCAGGTGGAAGTAAAGGAGGTGAAGATATCTGGATGCAAAAACCATCTATAGTTTATTTACTTTATACAATTCCAATATGTTATTATTGTACTGTTTATAAATTTATTAACAACTATTGTGTATGAAGATGTGGATGTTAATTTAATGAATTGGATCGTGTATGATATTCGTCTACTTAAATAGTATATATTGTTGTTTATTTCCATTATGTGATTTCCCATTTTTGTTCTATATTTTGAATTATATAATCAATAACCCACTATTTTTTATAACTGAAATTTGTGTGCAAATGTATTTTGACGACGTTTGTCACCAATTATAGACATTACAAATAGTGGGATGTCACAATCGGTATATTTGCTTAGGTTTAGCGATTTCCTGAGCCGTGGGTAGGTTTAAGCCATTTAGATTAGGAAAATTTACACTTTATGTTAGTTAAATATAAGATGAGAAAGCATTATTATTGGTGAGTGTATGCTTTATGTGTGTATGTGATATATATATATATATATATATATATATTTATAATGACGTTTGTGTGAGACATAAGTGCAATAGAAGCAAGGAAGGATGAGCACTTATAAGAGGGATGAAGTGCTGGTTATAACCCGAGTGACACACACATGGTGTTGAATTGTGTAATTAAAACTTAGCCTTCATAATCAGGCTTATTATTGATTTTGTAGAGTTTTACCCTAAATGTATTTTGCAGAAGAGTTACATAGAATTATACATTTTTTGTTTAAAAGATATTGATGTGCATGTAAAAGTATATATTTATACTCTAATATTTAATCTTCTTTTATTAAAATTAATGAGCATATTAGGGTATTTTACATGTTTTAACCAAAACCTAAAATGTTTTCAAAGCATCATTCATTTGTCTTTAATTGGGGGTAAAATGGTAATTTTATGTATGAATTAAATTGGAGAAAATTTATTTGCACATGCTAATTTTATTTTGTAGGAAATTGAGTGCAGTTTGAAAGAAGAACATGGATATATACATGCACATTTGTTGGAGGCCAAAAGAATGTATAAAAGAAAAGAAATAATGCAACATGGAGAAGCCCACATGCCCACTAACTAATGGACCATAATTAAAAGCACATGCACATATTAATGGAGATTTAAAGGCAAAAGCATATGTTAGTGGGGATTAATTAATTTCCTAATGATTATTTCGAGGCTACACAAACTCAAGGGTATTTTAGGTAGCTCCCTAAAAATGGAATTGGGTTTTAGACATGTATAAATACCTCTTATGTTTTACGTAATGAAGGCTCTTAATCTCTCCTTTATGTAAATTTGTAGCACAAAATCAATGTTAAATAAAATGTCTTTTTAATGGCTTCTTAGCCTTGCTCTCTTTACTTTCATGCATTTTAATTTTATGCTTTCTTTTATTGTTATTTTATTTCATGCCTTCTTTTCTTTAATGCAAGTAGATTAGATCTTTTTATTTTATGCAAGTTAGTTAGTTTTATCTCTCTTTAATTAGTTTTTCATTTCATGTTGTTTATGTTAAAACCATTTTGTGTTGAGATGAATTCAATTATGAGAAGCTAAACCTCTTCAATTTAGGGGTAATGAAGCTCTCATGAATCACACTAAATTAGCATTAAATGGTTGAATTTGTAGTCTCTTGTTTTGTGTTTAATGGAAATTAAGAATGATTGTAGTTTATGTTTCTTTTTTAGAGAATTTGATAGTCTACGTTGACATCTCAAATAGGCTATGCTTAATACAATATAAACATAAACTATTTGATCATTTGCCTAAGTGATTTTGATCATGGAATTAAAAGTATAATCAATATTTGATGTTCTATATTACTAATCTCAAAATAGTAAATAGATCATGCTTAAATTAGATTTTATTTTAAGTACATGATTCATTTTCATGAGATTTTAGAAGTGGGTTTGAATAGTGTGTTAGAGTTTGATGGTTTAAGTTGTGCTAATTAATAGCACAAATAAGTCATGCTCATAATAAACAGATAATTCATTTTTACTTAAAATATAAATAAGAGGCTATGGATACATTTTGTGTTTAATTTATATGAATAATTGAAATTGAATTTACCTCTAAATTGTCTCTTAATCTCATAGTATTATTCACTTTTGTTCTAGTTTGTCTTCTACAATTTTCTTAGTGTTATCAGATCTAATGCTTTGAGTTTAGTGTATATCAGTCTCGGGTAGTATACACGTTTCTGTTGCAGTGTTTAGTTCATTAGTTCTTTAGTCATTTCTTATTTTATGTTTTAGTTTGTATCTAGGCCCAATAAGGCTTCGGCCCGATTTACCTTTGTATTCATGCTTATAAACGAATAAGGTAATGAAATAATATTGAGATTTTGGCTCTTAAAACTTTCGTTCAAATCTCCATTAATTTCAACATGGTATCAGAGCGCAAAATCATCGATCCTGAAATCTGCTAGGGTTTTTCCTCCTCGTATCTAGAATCCTGTTCATCGAAGATGGGCGAAAGCAAAACATTAGAGATGATGCCCAAAATCACGGATCACAAATTAAATAATCTGAATTATCTGAATTGGAGCAAAACAATTCGACTTTATCTCCGATCTATGGATAAAGGTAATCATCTAACAGAAAGTCCACCTAAAGTTGATTCAACTGATGAGAAAGATTTGGCATGGTTGAGAGACGATGCTCGCCTGTTTCTTCAAATCAGGAATGCAATTGACAGTGAGGTTATTGGTCTCATTGACCATTGCGAGTTTGTGAAGGAGTTGATGGAGTATTTGGAATTTTTATACTCTGGAAAAGGGAACTTAACAAGAATGTATGATGTATGTAGATCTTTTTATAGATCAGAAAAGTAAGAACAAACGCTGATGAACTATTTCATGACTTTTAAGAAAACTTATGAGGAGTTTAATTTGTTGCTTCTAATCAACCCAGATGTTAAAGTTCAACAACAACAGAGAGAGCAAATGGCGATAATGAGCTTCTTGGCAGGCCTACCTTCTGAGTTTGAATCAGCTAAGTCACAAATTCTTTCTGGATCAGATTTGTCATCATTACAAGAAGTTTTTAGTCGAATCCTTCGTACTGGGGTTGGTTCAACGTCTAATACTCCGGTTGAGAGTGCTTTAATAAGAAATAGCAAGAATTATATACCTTGGAAATCTGTAAATCAGACCGATAATAGACAACCATGGAATCATACATCAAAGACAGGTGCTCCAAATCAAATCCCTCCATCAGTCAGGCCACCAATTCAGAATAAATTTTGTACTTATTGCAAGAAACCTAGACACACTAAATTTGAGTGTAGAAAATTGCAGTATAAGAATTCTTTGGTAAATAATATTGCTAATGCCAACAAGATAGTATTGATGACTGCAGATGAGTTTGAGAAGTATGCAAAGTATCAGGAATCACTTGAAAAGAATTCATCAAGACAAACATCCTCTTCTAGTACTGTTACTGCTGCTGTTGCCAGTGTTGAGAACCAACAACCAAGTGGATAATAGATTCAAGGGCTACCGATCATATGACAGGTAATCCTGATTTACTATCTAATTTTCAAAGTAACAAATCAAGTCACTCTGTTACACTAGCTGATGGTTCACAGACCTATGTGCATGGAACTGGAAAAGTTAACTTACATACTCAACTTCCCTTAAACTCAGTACTATATTTACCCAGTTTATCATTCAATTTAATGTCAATAAGTAAGATTACTCGTAATCTTAATTGATGCGTATCTTTCTTTCCCGATCACTGTGAGTTTCAGGATCTTATGACGAGGCAGATTATTGGTAGGGGGCAAGAATCTGGAGGTCTATACACACTCAATGTTGAAACATCCAAGAATCTGGCTTGCTCAAGTATGGTATCTGCACTTAAGACACACAGTCAATTAGGTCATCCATCATTAACCTTGCTCAAGCAAATTTGTCCTCAGTTTAGTTCTTTGTCTACAATAAATTGTGAATCATGTCATTTTGCAAAACACCATCGTGTTAGTTTATACCCTAGATCGAATAAAAGAGCAAATTCTGCTTTTGATTTAGTGCATTCTGATGTATGGGGTCCCTGCTCAGTTGTTTCAAAGAAAGGATATAAATATTTTGTTACTTTTGTTGATGATCATACTCGAGTAACTTGGTTATATCTCATGAAAAATAGATCAGAATTATTTTCTATTTTCTGTACATTTTGTGCTGAAGTGAAAAATCAGTTTAATGTGTCACTTAAAACTCTAAGGAGTGATAATGCCAAGGAGTTTACATCTAGTATGTTTAGTGATTATATGGCTAAACATGGAATTCTTCATGAGACCTCATGTGTTGATACACCATCTCAAAATGGAGTTGCTGAGAGAAAGAATAGGTATCTAATTAAGACTACTCGTGCACTTCTATTTCACATGAATGTACCCAAGGTGTTTTGGGCAGATGCAGTAACCATAACATGTCACTTGATCAACAGAATGCCCTCAACTGTATTAAAATATGAAATCCCTTTCAAGGTCTTATGTCCTGATAAACAGCTATACCCAATGAAGCCAAGAGTATTTGGATGTACGTGTTATGTCAGAGATATAAACCCACACTTAACTAAACTGGACCCGAAGTCATTAAAATGTATATTTGTGGGGTACTCAAGACTTTAGAAAGGTTACAAGTGTTTTTGTCCCAGTTTGCACAAGTATTTAGTATCAATCGATGTTACATTTGAAGAGGACACTCCATTTTTCCAATTGACTGATACAAGGCCGTATGTACAAGAAGAAAGTGATAATGATAACTGGTTAATCTATCCAGTTACTTCATCTCAAGAATGTGGACACAATACTAATGAAGAATCAAGTCAGGAATTAGAGACACCTTCACAAGAATCTGATGATGAAGAAGTTGTATCACCTGACCATACTCTTGATTTACCAATTGCTTTGAGGAAAGGTAAACGACAATGCACATACCCTATATCTTCTTTTGTTTCATATGATAGATTAAATCCAACAAGTTATACACTTATATCCACTCTTGATACTGTCATCATTTCGAAAACTGTTGGAGAAGCACTATCCAAACCAGAATGGAAGAATGCAATGCTGGAGGAAATTAAAGCTTTAGATGATAATAAGACTTGGGATTTGGTTTCATTACCATCAAATAGGAAGGTAATAGGCTGTAAGTGGGTTTTCTCAGTCAAAGTAAATCCAGATGGGTCTGTAACCAGATTAAAAGCTCGATTAGTTGCTAAAGGGTATGCGTAGATTTATGGAACATACTATTCAGAGACATTCTCTCCTGTTGCTAAAATGACCTCCATTAGGTTGTTTATTTCTTTGGCAGCAAGGCATAACTGGATGCTACACCAACTTGACATCAAAAATGCGTTTCTTCATGGGGATTTGACTGAAGAGGTGAACATGGAGCAACCACCTGGGTTTGTTGCTCAGGGGGAGAATGGGAAGGTATGTAGATTGAGAAAAAGCTTGTATGGTTTAAAACAAAGTCCAAGGGCATGGTTTGGTAAGTTTAGTCAAGTGATTCAAAAGTTTGGCATAACTAAGAGTAACTTTGATCACTCTGTTTTTTATAAAAACTCAAAGGAAGGAATTATATTACTAGTGGTGTATGTTGATGACATTGTAATTACTGGGAGTGATAAGAAAGGAATTTCAGATCTCAAGGCCTTCATTCAGAGACAGTTTCACACCAAAGATCTTGGAGAATTGAAATACTTTTTGGGTATTGAAGTGTTAAGAGAAAATGGACAAATATTCTTGTCACAAAGAAAGTACATCATTGATCTTCTGACTGAAACTGGAAAATTGGGCGCCAAACCTTGTTCTACTCCTATGAATACTAGTATGAGCCTAACAAATGATGGTGAATTATTTAGTGATCCAGAAAAATATAGAAGATTAGTTGGGAAGTTGAATTACTTGACTGTAACTCGACCTGATCTTGCATTTCCAGTAAGTATAATCAGCCAATTCATGAGCTCTCCCACAGTTCATCACTGGAATGCATTGACACAAATTTTGTGTTACTTGAAAGGAACAGTGGGTCGAGGCATTGTATATGCTGATCATGGACACAGCGACATTGAGGTGTTTTATGATGCTGACTGGGCTGGGTCTAAAATAGATAGAAGATCAACTTCTGATTTTTGTGTGTTTGTTGGAGGCAACTTAATTTCATAGAAGAGTAAAAAACAGAATGTGGTGTCTCGGTCAAGTGCAGAATCTGAATACAGAGGTATGGCAAATGCTACTTGTGAGTTGATGTGGGTGAACCATTTTATGACTGAAATAGGTTTAAAGGTGAGGCTACCAGTGAAACTTTGGTGTGATAATCAGGCAGCTATCCACATTGCTTCTAATCCAGTGTTTCATGAGAGGACAAAGCATATTGAAGTGGATTGCCACTTCATTCGAGAGAAGATTCAGCAAGGGTTGGTGATTCCTGGATTTGTTAGAACTGGTGATCAATTGGTAGATTTGTTCACTAAAGCTTTGAATGGTGCAAGAATGGAATACCTATGCAGCAAGTTAAGCATAATTAATATGTATACTTAACTTGAGGGGGAGTGTTATCAGATCTAATGCTTTGAGTTTAGTGTACATCAGTCTCGGGTAGTATACACGTTTCTGTTGCAGTGTTTAGTTCATTAGTTCTTTAGTCATTTCTTATTTTATGTTTTAGTTTGTATCTAGGCCCAATAAGGCTTCGGCTCGATTTACCTTTGTATTCATGCTTATATACGAATAAGGTAATGAAATAATATTGAGATTTTGGCTCTTAAAACTTTCGTTCAAATCTCCATTAATTTCAACACTTAGTTTAACACAATTTCAAAACCTTAGGCTAATTTGATTGAGTAATTTTAGAATTTTATGTTAGTTTCTGAGATGATGGTTTTGATGACAACAACCTTAGGACTTGTTATAAAATATAAATACTAATATTCTTGTCTAAATATATATGCATATGCAAGATATATATATATATATATATGCAGGTACTGAGAATGAAGACTGTACAGTATAAAGATTCAAGACTGAGTATAAAGATTCAAGACTGAGTATAGAGATTCAAGACCGACGAATTCAAGATTGAAGAAATCAAGACTGAAGACTCATGAGTATCAAGAGTTCAAGATATCAAGATAAGTAATAGAGTGTAGATTTATGTTAAAACTTCATAATAGCACAAAAATATTTATTCGGATTTTAATTGTGGAATGGAATCCACCTTCTTGCTTTAATAGTGGGATGGAACCCATGACCTCTTTAGTGGGATGGAACCCACGACCTTCTCTAGTGGAATGGAATCCATGAAATTTTCAAAATGATTTATTTTTTCAAAACTATTTTTTTTAAAAAGTCATCTCTATCAATTTAAATGTTTTAGCCTTAATTCAAAAAAAAAATTTAATCATATTAATTTCAAAATCATCCCTTGTTTTTTAAACTATCTCTTGATTTAATATTTTGGCTTTAATATATTTAAAGAAACCAGTACTTAGTTTTTAATATTACTTTTATATTATAGATTATATATTTTAAGATTACTTTCTAAAACTCTTTAATAAGTTTAAACTATATTCAAAATGGTTTACAAAGTTTAGAAATTGTTTTGACAAGTTTTAGAATAGAAATCATTTTAAAGAAAAATCTATTTTCAAAAATAACATAGGCATGTCGACATCCCTCATCCCCCCATGTCGACATGGTAGCCGTAGAATTCAAATTTCAAATTTTCAAAAGAAGTGTCTATTCGTCACAACCTTTCACGAATGGACATGACCGTTGTTCTCTTATAAATACCAGTAGTTTTCAACGAATTTTAAGTTAGTTTTTCTTCATTTCTTCACTCCTTCTTCTCCACTCAAATATTCTCTTATATTTCAAATGCTTTAACAAAACTCTGTCGAAATTCTAAGTAAATCACACTCGATCATCTCTAATTTGATTCTCTTCCACTCTCTCTCAAAGATCTCAGTGCTATTCAGAGTTATAGGATCATTTGTAATCAAAGAAGTGTATCGAGTATCTCTCTATCAAAGTGTGATTGGAAATGGTGTGATTGTGGCCCGTAAATCAATTGGGTGTGATTGTAACCCGTAAATCAATTAGGTTATCTTGTAGCTTAGTTAAATAAGAGAGTCTGCCCTGGACTAAGAGACAGGAGGGTGTATCTCGTGGCCTTGAAATCAAGGTTGTAATATCGACATTATATTTGAAAATAAAATATCACAAGAAATTGTGTGGGACCGAATGTAGGGTAACTCCAAACTAGTATAAAATTCTGGTGCGTTCTTTCCTTTACTGCTTTTATTTACTATTTGCATCTGTGTCTGATTCTATGATTGTTTCTATGTTTCTGAATTGCATCTGTTTGTGTTTAATTTGAAAAGATTTCAAAAATTCCATAAATCCATTAAACACTATTCACCCCCCCTCTTGTGTTAATCCAGCCTTAAGATCCGTAATCCGCATTTCCAACATTTGGTATCAGAGCATTGGTTTTCAAAGTTATCATAATCTGAATTTTGAAAAAGTTTAAAATGGCAATTTTTGGAGATTCTGTTAACACTAGTTCAAAACTATCCAAATCATCATTGTCTCATAAGTCTGCATATTGTTATTATAGAAAATCAAGTTATCTACTGAATTGGTGTGTTGTGTAGGACAAATGACGCAAATCAAGAAAAACAAATGGATACTTGATAGTGGATGTTTAAGACACATGACTAGTAATTCGGAGATACTGAATGACATAATTTATGAAGATGGAGGAATGGTCAACTTTGGAGACAATTCAAAAGGATGTGATTGACATCGACAATGTCGGTAACTCTAAAACTCTTACTATTTCTGATGTTCTGTTAGTTAGGAATCTAAAACACAACTTACTTAGCATAAGTCAACTATGTGACAAGGGCTACAAAATTAAATTTGAAATGGATAAGTGTCACATCGAAGATAATAAATCAAATATTATCCTTGAAGGAATTAGGAAGAAAAATATTTACATTCTCTATATAAAAATCTCAAATTATAACCTATATCTTTTGGCTAATACAAGCAACCCTTGGATTTGGCATAAACAATTTGGGCATTTGAATTTCAAACTCTTATCTAGACTTTCAAAACTTGATCTAGTAAGAGTTCTACCTAAAATGGATTTTAAAGTAGGTTGTATATGTGATGCTTGTCAATTATGAAAACTTAGAAAGAGTTCATTTGAATTGAAAGGTATGATTTCAACTTCAAAACCTCTTGAGTTACTTCATTTAGATCTGTTTGGTCCATCTCAAATTCAGTCAATAAATCACAGTAAATATGTTTTTGTAATTGTAGATGATTATTCTAGATTTACATGGACAATTTTTCTGAAACATAAAAGTGATGCTTTTGATTTATTTAAAACTTTTGCAAAAAGAATTCGAAATCAACTTTCTTTAAAAATCAAAACTATTCGTAGTGATCACGGTGGAGAATTTGAAAATGAAAATTTTGAGAATTTCCATAATAAAAAAGGAATAACTCATAATTTTTCTTTTCCAAGAACTCCACAACAAAATGGAGTGGTAGAGCGTAAAAATAGGATGATTCAAGAGTGTGCAAGAACTATGCTTTCAGATGGTAAATTACCAAGAAATTTTTGGGCTGAAGTAGTCGCTACAGGTTGTTACATTTTGAATATGATTTTAATTAGACCTCTAACCAATAAAACACCATATGAACTTCTTTTCAATAAGAAACCAAAGGTATCTTATTTTAAAGTTTTTGGAAGTAAAATCTTTATTCTAAATACAAAGGACAATTTGGATAAATTTGATCCTAAATCCAACAAAGGAATCTTTATCGGATATTCTAATAGAAGTAAAGCATACAGAGTTTTTAATTTAAAAACTAACACCATTGAAGAAACAATGCATGTATCTTTTGATGAAAATTTCAAAGATTTTGTTCAAATAAATGATGAAGATGATTTTGTTACTTTAAATAATGAATCAAATGAAACAAATTGTGAAACTGTTCATCCTAATAAAAGGATCGGGCTTTTAAAAGATCGTCCTATATAAAATATACTAGGAAATATTGGATCAATTGTTAGAACTAGAAATCAACTAAACAATATGAGTAATGTAGCTTTTATATCAACTATTGAACCCAAAAATCCAAAGGAAGCATCATCTGATGGTTCATGGATTCTTGCTATGCAAGAAGAACTGAATCAATTCACCAGAAATGATGTATGGGAACTTGTTCCTAGACATGAGGACAAAACTATAGGAACTAAATGGGTCTATAAAAATAAAATGAATGAACAAAGTGAGGTCGTTAGAAATAAAGCTCGGTTAGTCGCGCAAGGTTATTGTCAAGAAGAAGGAATAGACTATGATGAAACCTTTACACCCATAGCAAGATTAGAAGCCACTAGAATTCTACTTGCTTTCACAAACCACAACAATTTCAAATTATTTCAAGTGGATGTCAAAAGTGCCTTTTTAAATGGTTTTGTTAAAGAGGATGTTTATGTTGAACAACCTCCACTTTTTGAAGAAGAAAAGTTTCCAAATCATGTTTACAAATTAAAAAAAGGTTTATATGGTCTGAAACAAGCTCCTAGAGCCTGGTATGACATACTAAGATCTTACCTATTACAATCAAATTTTGAAATTGGTAAAGTACATAATACTCTTTTTATTAAAAGAAACAAAAATGATATCCAATTAGTACATATTTATGTAGATGATATAATTTTTGGATCAACAAACAATGAAATGAACAAAGAGTTTTCTGAAATAATAACAAAAGAGTTTGAGACGAGTCATATGGGTGAACTTACTTTCTTTTTATGATTGCAAATAAAACAATTAGATAGTGTATTTTCATTAGTCAAGAAAAGTATGATAGGGATCTAGTTAGTAAGTTTGGTATGACCGCTGCGAGTGGAAACCGCACTCCTATGGCAACCAATAAAGCCTTAAATAAAGATGACATGTCAAAAGATGTTGATCAAAAACTATACAGGGGAATGATTGGATCGTTAGTCTATATAACTGCGAGTAGGACTGATATCATGCATAGTGTCTGTGTCTGTCTCTGTGCAAGATACCAATCTCAACCCAAAGAAACCCATTTAAAAGCTGTTAAATGTATCCTAAGATATGTTAAACACACTTTAGACTATGGCCTATTTTACCCCAAAAATGATTCATTTGATTTAATCTTATATTGTGATGCTGACTATGCTGGTTGTAAATCAGACCGAAAAAGTACAAGTGGAACTTGTCACTTTTTAGGACATTCTTTGGTTTCCTGGTTTAGTGAAAAGCAAAATACTGTCTCACTATCAACAACTGAAGCAGAATATATCTCTGCTGCTTTGGGCTTGTTCTAAAGTTATCTATATGCAACAGACCCTAAAGAATTTTGGATTAAATATTTCAAAATTACCAATTTATTGTGATAATACAAGTGCAATAAATTTATCCAAAAATCCTACTCATCATGCCAGAACCAAACATATTGATATCATACATCATTTTCTCAGAGATAATATAAGTAAAGAGATTATTTCTCTTGAATTTATCAACACTGAGAATCAAATTGCTGATATTCTGACCAAACCCTTGAATCAATCAACCTTCACTAAATTAAGAAGAGAACTAGGTATTTGTTCTATAACCGAGATATAGAATATAGATATAGTAACATATATATTTAAATAAATAGAGAAAAACAAAATTGTCAAGGACTCTTGTTAGATTGTCATTATATTAATATTTTTATATTTTGTGTACTTAAATATATTTGTGTCTATGTTTCATATATATGTGTAATGTAACATTATATATAATAAAATTAGATTTATGTTTCGCTTATTATACTTCGTTATTAGCATTTAGTTCCATAGTATTAGTTTAAGGGGGGGTTTATGTAGTTTAGGCTTAGTTTTTGTTGATGACAAAGAGGGAGAATTATAAAATAGGTTAGATAGGCTTAGATTAAGGGGGAGTTAGTAGATTAAGGGGGAGTTGTTGGAATAAGGGGGAGTCGGAGTAGAATCAAAGTTTGTTGGAGTAGATTTTATAAAAATAGGTTGTCATCATCAAAAAGGTGGAGATTGTTAGTTCCTGAGATGATGGTTTTGATGACAACAACCTTAGGACTTGTTATAAAATATAAATACTAATATTCTTGTCTAGATATATATGTATATGCAGGATATATATATATATATATATATATACACACACATACATATATGAAGGTACTGAGAATGAAGGCTGTACAGTATAAAGATTCAAGACTGAGTATAGAGATTCAAGATTGATGAATTCAAGATTGAAGAAATCAAGACTGTAGACTCATGAGTATCAAGAGTTCAAGAGTTCAAGATATCAAGATAAGTAATAGAGTCTAGATTTATGTTAAAACTTCATAATAGCACTAAAATCTTTATTCGGATTTTAATTATGGAATGGAATCCACCTTCTCGCTTTAATAGTGGGATGGAACCCACAACCTCTTTAGTGGGATGGAACCAACGACCTTCTCTAGTGGAATGGAATCCATGAAATTTTCAAAATGATTTATTTTTTCAAAACTATTTTTTTAGAAGCCATCTCTATCAATTTAAATGATTTAGCCTTAATTCAAAAACTTTTTTTAATCATACTAATTTCAAAATCATCCCTTGTTTTTTAAATTATCTCTTGATTTTAATATTTTAGCTTTAATATATTTTAAAGAAATCTATACTTAGTTTTTAATATTACTTTTATATTATGGATTATATATTTTAAGATTACTTTCTAAAACTCTTTTATAAGTTTAAACTATATTCAAAATGGTTTACAAAGTTTAGAAATTGTCACTACGCCATAGATTGCATACTGCAACACCAAAGAAGTGATGCAGAAAGTGCCAAAAAATGTTGCTGTAGGCTAAAAAAGGGCAAAGGCAACACTTTCTTGGTGATGCATTTTGCCGCGTTGCCGCAGACCTCAAAGGCAACATTTTGACTGCAACATAAGAAATATTGCTGCAATAGAACCATATTTGGGTCTATAGCAACATCCATAGGTGTCTGTACCAACATTCCAAAATGTTGCTATAGGTATTAACTTTCTGAATTTGTGGGGCCCACAATGTAGAGCATATTTGATTTTTTAATAGAAATAAATTTTTATTTAATAAAATGCTATTGCACAGAATTTGATATTCAAACAGTAATTTATTTAAATAAATATTTTATTTCAACATTTGAAATAGTACAAATTCCTGACTCCACTATTTTACAATTCAATGATATATAACACCGATATTCACATATACAGATATTCCTCACTACATCACTCAGTTCACTCATTACATATGCAGTTTCAATTTATACAGACACCGACACTGACAAATATATGACGAGCTAAGTGCCGAGCCGAAGGCGAGCCGAGAAGCGGGTCCGGGCGCAGCGCCGGTGGGGGTCCAGGGCACCGCAGTCCCGGCGGGGGTCGACCTAACCGGTGAGGTCGAACAAGTGGGCACCGCCCGATTCATCCGATTTCGGAAGATCGAGCCTTCTTTGTAACGACGTAAAATGATGCACAAATGAATCAGCATGCACAAGTCCTATATGCACTGCTCCCTTGACTATAACTATGCCGAATAAAGGCAGCAAAATATAACGAACAGCTAGAACTCCAAATATGAGCGATAAGCAAAGGTTTGATCCCCTTAAACCTGAAAATCATATTATTAAAAACATAATTTTTATCACATCATTTTCTATAAAAAAGAAACATTGCTTGACTAATAAAAACTTCACCTTTGATAGGGTTTCCTCCCATTATCAGAGTGGTAGCAGGAATTGCTCCATCACTGCATTGAATAATTTGGAAAATAATCAACACCAGCTAAGTAGAAAATGCCTTAATAATGAAGCGGAGTCTTGAATTACACGAACAGGAGCACCTTCACCAATCAATGTGTTTCTGATTTGAGGTATTAGTCCAATGACAAAACCAACAATCTATAAGAAGACAGTGTGATCAAACATGTTGAATATCATACAATAAACCAGCACTGCCTTCATACATCACCATTCAACACTTCCTTCATCCCACCTGAAACTACCCAAACCCTCAAACCACCTCACAGCATTCACGACACCTACATTCACAGTCTACCACCACAACAGCCTTCACTCTGTCTACATCGACCATCTTCTCAGCAATCCCGACCACCAATTCAAAAAAAAACACAAAAAACACAAAAAATCCAAACGACCTGAACCGGATTCCATTAGCGACTTCATTCAAACCACAAATCATCAATCCACAAATCGCCGATTGCATTCGCGACCAGACCCAATTCACGATCTCCAAATCGAAAACCACCTCCGTGCCCCCTCTAATTCCAGAAACTCTTAAACCGCAACCTCAAATTCTTCGAACCCTAAACCTTAAATCACCTAAGTCGCCTGAATCAAACAATTTTATTTTGATTGAGAATTTTGTCTGGGTGCGAACAAGTTTGGATTGAGTGTTTTTTGTTTCGATTTGAGAAATACACGTTCTTTTCGCGATTTGAGAAATAGGGCGGCAGAAGAAGAGGGTGTTGAAAGAGGAGAGGGCTACAGATTCCATGATTTGAACGGTGATGTTTGCGATTCAAATCGATGAACACAGTGCGAGTAATCATTTTAGGATTTTCGAAATTCCATTGAAGTATTCTATTTGCTTTTTGATTTGAGAAATGAAAAACGAAAGAGATCTACTGGAGTTCAGGCGGGAAAACGAAAATTTGGGGCAAATTGTAGCGGTGATCCATTTTTACAATCAGAATAAATATAGACCGTTGGATCGTATTCACGCGGATTGCTAATTTTATTAATTTTTTGATTTGAAAACATCTATAGCAACACTATATAAAAATGTTGCATCGTGTTACACTTGTTTAGCTAGAGCAACACATTTTTATGGCTATGGTAACACCAAAAATATAACGTTGCAGTAGGACCAAAAGCTTATATCTATCGCAACATTTTAGCTGGCAACATCTTGCAAAAATGTTGTAGAATGTCATCTATGGCGTAGTGTGTTTTGACAAGTTTTAGAATAGAAATCATTTTAAAGCAAAATCTATTTTCAAAAATAACATAGGCATGTCGACATCCCTCATCCCCCCATGTCGACATGGTAGCCGTAGAATTCAAATTTCAAATTTTCAAAAGAAGTGTCTATTCGTCACAACCTTTCATGAATGGACATGATCGTTGTTCTCCTATAAATACCAATTGTTTTCAATGAATTTTAAGTTAGTTTTCTTCATTTCTTCACTCCTTCTTCTCCACTCAAATATTCTCTTATAATTCAAATGCTTTAACAAAACTCTGCCAAAATTCTAAGTGAATCAAACTCGATCATCTCTAGTTTGATTCTCTGCCACTCTCTCTCAAAGATCTCAGTGCTATTCAGAGTTATAGGAACATTTGTAATCAAAGAAGTGTATCGAGTCTCTCTATATCAAAGTGTGATTGGAAACGGTGTGATTGTGGCCCATAAATTAATTGGGTGTGATTGTAGCCCGTAAATCAATTAGGTGATCTTGTAGCCTGGTTAAATCAAAAGATTTTGCCCTAGACTCGGGGACATGAGAGTGTATCTCGTGGCCTTGAACTCGAGGTTGAAATCCGCACAAGAAATTGTGTAAAAATGGATGTAGAGTAACTCTGAACCAGTATAAAATTCCGATGTGTTCTTTCCTTTACTGCTTTTATTTACTATTTACATCTGTGTTTGATTTTGTGATTGTTTATGTGTTTCTGAATTGCATTTGTTTGTGTTTAATTTGGAAAGATTTCAAAAATTCTATAAAATCCATTAAACACTATTCGCCCCCCTCTAATGTTAATCCAGCCTTACGATCCGTAATCCGCATTTCCAACATTGTATTCTTTCCCTATGGATCGACCCGTACTTGCATACATACTACGATCGTGCGCCTACATTTTTGATAGTATTATATCAATAGAATTTTCCGTCGGCAAACAAGTTTTTAGTGACGTTGCCGGGGAAAGTTATTTAATTTATTTTACCCTTCGGATTATTTTTACAATTGTCTTATTTTATTTTGTGTTATTTAATTTTTTCTTGTCGTGCATTTTTGTTTGATTTTGTGTTTTGTTCACTTATTTGTTCTTGTGTGTCTTGTTTCATGCCGTGTTAGTTTTTTTTTAAAAAACATTGCATTTGTTGCTCACTGCTCTATCTATAATATTCTCTATTTGCTGTTACATTACATTTCAATTGCTAAAATATTCCATTTAAAACCTGTTGCTATAGGTATACACAGTTAAAAGCAAAACAGTTTACATTTGATCTCTGTTACTATCATTTGATCACTGTTACTGTGCATGTTCTATTCTCTTATTTCATTTCTCTATTACCGTGAATTTCATATTTCACTGTGCATTTGAGCATTTTTAGTCTCTGTTATTCTCTACACTTACCTGTCCTCTGTTTACATTTTATTTTTATCTTTCATTTCATTTCACTGTTTCATTACATTCTTACAGTTGGTTGTGTACACCCTTCCATTCCATCACCTCCATACAAACTACAATCACATTCAAGTACAACTACAAACGTGCACGACAATCTCCAACCCAAATACACACTGCGACCAATTTCCCCTGCACCATACATCAATACTGCTACCACCTTCGACCACGCAACATACTGAACCCATTACCAGCAGCATTACCACTCGAAACCACCCACGGTCAATCGCCAAACACCAGCAAACAGCTCTACAGCAACCATCAAAAACTCCTCCACCAATTATGACACCTAAAAACCCACAACAACGGAAAAAAAAGCAACCAAACTACAATCCAAAAGCACCTGCTGCCTCCATCTCCCAGCTTCACCAACTACCATCAGCACCACCAAAACTGAACAATCACGACCAATCCCCAAACACCAATTCAACACTCCTTCCCTTGCATCGCCAACTTCTACCAAATCTCCTCCGCTACATCCCAACAGCACTTCAATCACCCACTCCTACTCCTTCTCAAACAATCAGAAACATCACCAACCCGAGTGCAATCGTCCTGCCAACCACCTCACTCCCACCAATCCAAAGCACCCTCTCCGACCATCTCCCCCAACCATCACCTTGAATTGCAACCATCCACATTTCCATCTTACAACAAATCACCTAACTCTAATACAACCGCCTCCCTATGCTGCATCACTCAACACTACCTAAAACATCACCTTTCTCTACCAAAGTTCACAACACAAATCCCCCCTACAAACTCCCAGTCTCCATCCAAAGTGCACCAATCTCCTCTCCAGACCACACAACCTGCCAGCAACAAACAACCCACTATGAATACCCTTCTCCTACCACTGATAACTCATAACCACATCTAAACAATTCCCCCCAATCACCAAACACTCCCCCAGACTCACATCGACGAGCAGCCTGAAACTATTACCTCCCCACCTCAGCACACCCCATTAACCACCACGACAATCTCCCCAAATCCAAACCTAAATTGACCTACACCCTACCCTCAAAATTACGACTATAATATTCACCGTTGACCTCCCAACACAAACTACGACACAATCCAACCTCACCCGAAACAGGCAACCCAAGTTCGGTTTACTTCCACCCAGTCTCAATCACCCAAACTTCAACCACCAACCCCAACATCGATCGCGACCATATTCAGCAAATCATGACTCGCAATTCACAAAAATTATAGAAATCAAATTGTTTATAAGAAATCAATTTAACAGATTTCTATCGATTTTCTAGTTTGCTAATTTGAATAATTTCGCAAATACTAGAAAATGTGGTTTTGTTTTCTTATTTAACAGGGAAGTTGGGTTTTGAGGTTATTCGGTTTTGACGGTATTAAGCTTTCGTGGGCTGAGTTTAATTTTTTATAAATTCATATAAATCATAGAAATCGTTTTGGGCTATTGGGTAATGGGTTTTGTTTTGGGCTGTTTTTATTTTATTTTATTTTGTTTGGTAAATTCATTTGTTTAATAAAAAATTGCTTTTGTTTGTTAAAAAAAATTTGTTTTAAAATTTTGTATATAAAAAAGTTCTCTTTAGAAAAAAACATATTGAAATTTTCTTTTTTTTACAACTCCTTTATAAGTTGCGAATAGAAGGAGAAAAATCGCTTGTTAAAAATAGCTCAGCTTTGCTAAAAAAATTTGCGCTAAGATAAATTGCTACTTTTAAATAAATAATTCTGTACGCTCTGGTATCGTGTTCTTATCTTTTGTTTTTATTTTTCTTGCATTGTTGCTTCCTTGCATTTATAAAAAAACAAAACAAAAATCTCATTTGTAGTTGCATTGTTAATACATGTTTAATTTCTGTTTTGCATTCATTTCATCTTTTTTTCTAGGGGCAACACCCAAATCCAAATGGTGGGGAATTTCATCACCCCTTCCCTGGCCCACAAATTACATATCATCTTAGAATTTGGCTATTAATAATAGTTAGATGTTGGACTTAAGGGAGTCCCGAGCTCATCTAGGGAAAAATTCTATCTTGATAAGTTGGTTTCTTTTAACAATTTATTTCTTGGTGTCTAGGCTACGGTAGTGCAATAGTCATTTATGAATATTAGGGTGATTCGTAAATATTATAGTGATTGTTTCTTTGAAGGTACTAAACCTTCGGCTGCATTGCTATGTTGATTCGTGGTGCAACGATAACTCCTATCCGTTACTTTGCAAAAAACTATTTTGTTGAATTAAGTCAAAGTGTGATTATACAATTTTGGGTTAGGAGCTTCTAAGGATAGCAAATTTATAATTAAGTCCTTGCATTCATTTGTTGCATTAGTTCATGCATATATAAAAAACAAAAAAAACAAAAAACCCAAAAGTAAAAAAAAAATTCACATTTTGCCTAACTTAGTTTATAAACAAAAATCCAAAAAAATCTTTTAAAAAATAAAAACTAAAAAACTAAAAAAAAACATTTTAAAAATAAAAAATTTTAAATCCAAAAATAAAATAAAAATAAATCTTCCTTCGAAAATAACTTCTTTTTGGTAAATATTTTTCTTTAAAAAAACCGAAAACAAAAGAAAAGAATTTTCGCTTCATTTCATTCTCTAAACCTTGTTTCATTCTCTTAACCTTGATTTTCTTGTCTTTCTCTCCATGATCTTTTCACTTGTGCATGAGTACATGTACTTGTGACACATCGACAAATCGTTTAACTCGAATGAAAGAACCTCCAACGATGGCTAATGAAAACCCTCCTCGAACTTTCATGTATGGAATCTTTCCCGATAGAATTTCTATTCCCTCTTGTATCACCTTACCCACTCCAACGGGTAATCACTTCGAAATTCATTCAAATCATATAGCCATGCTCCCAAAATTTGGCAATTTTGAACACAATGACCCATACAACTTCTTAACAAAATTCGAACAAGTTTGTACAACCATTAAACTCCAACAACTATGTGACAATGGAATCAAACTTAGGTTAATTCCATTTGCCCTTACTGATTATGCTAAAAAGTGGTTGTACAGCTTACCTTCAAACTTGATCAAAAGTTGAGACGAATTCGTTAACGTATTCTTAAAAAATTTATACCCCTTGGAAAAAACAACAAAACGAAATTGTGAATTTTCACCAATAAAAAGGTAGATATTTCAAAATATACTTTGAAATTTTTTAAAGAGCTTTTGATAAAATGTCCACACCATAATTTCAAAACATGGACTCTTTGCCAAATCTTATACGATGGACTTGAAAATAGTTCATGAACCATGCTTGAATCAATGTGCCAAGGCAAATTTCTCGCCCAACATCACATAAATGCTTGTCAATTCCTTGAGAACTTGACCGAAAAATCATCCCAATGGGACCTTTCTAACGAGAAATCCATTTATTCACGATCAAGCGTACACTCGATAGGATCATCGTTGGCTTTGGAAGCTAAAATCGATGCAATAATTAATAAATTCGACAATGTTTTCTCATCCAATCGGATGAACCAAGCTTCCCAACCATTGCGTTATAAATGTAACGATTCGAATCACATCGTCTATCAATGTTCTCAATAGTTAGAACAACTTAATGCTTTTAACAAGGTTAAGAATGACCCATTTTCTCCAACGTACAATCCCAATTGAAGAAATCATCCTAACTTTGCATGAAACCAAAATAATTCTAACACAAATTTGGTTCGACCCAATTTTCAAGCGTTTATGAACATTGCTTTGAATCCTCATTTTTAGCTCAACCACTTTCAACAAAATTTTGTGCCTCCATCTCAAAATCAACCGCAACAATCTTTTGCTCCCCAAGACGATAAACAAATGACTTCACTTGAGAAAAGTCTTGAAACTTTGGCTAAAGCGACCACTCAAAACCTCCAATCAAATAGCAACTTGCAAAATTTGTTAACCTCGTACATGCAAAATACGAGTCAATCGATTGCTAAACTCGAAATACAAATGAGTCAATTAGCCACATCTGTGAGTAAACGTGAACAAGGCACGTACCCAAGTCAGTCAGTTCCGAACCCTAGAAATCAAAGCACGAACTCGAATCAAGCTCATTTTGTTTAATATAGCAATGTGAACTTATTGAATGCTATCACGACTTTGCGTTCCGGTAAACTAATCGATAACCAAGTTGTCAATCTAAACAATTTACCAAAAGCTCCTCTTGACACTCCATAAATGACAAGTGATTCTGAACAAAACATCGAGTTAAATATAGAATCAAATTCCAATCCAAATTCTTCTCCTACTCAAGTAGACTCACCAACTGAGTATTGAATTCCATTTCCACATCGACTTTGACCTTAGAAACATTCCGATCAAATGGAAAAGATGTTGGAAATTTTCAAATAAGTCAAAGTGAACATCCTTCTCCTTGATATCGTTCAGCAAGTCCCAACTTATGCTAAGTTTTAAAGGACTTGTGTACCCAAAAAATGACACACTCATATACCCAAGAAAGTTTTCTTAGTTGTCGGTCTTAGGGAAGTTTTCTCTCAATCAATTCCTGTAAAATACAAAGATCCTGGATCTCCAACTATCTCGTGCACGATAGGTGATTAAATGATTAATAAATGCTTACTAGACTTGGATGCAGGTGTCAATTTAATTCCTTATTCAGTTTACTAGCAACTTAGCTTGGTTGAACTAAAACCGACAAAAGTAACTCTTCAATTTTTCGATCGTATGATAAAGAAACCCGTGGGAGAAATTGAGGAAGTACTCATGAAAATTAGTCAATTCATATTCCCCGCCGATTTCATTATCCTAGAAACACAACCTATGAATAATTCGATAAGTCAAATTCCACTTATTCTAGGACGAACTTTCTTAGCCACTTCGAATGCTCTAATCAATTGTCGAAATGGTTCGATAAAATTTCTTTTGGTAACATGACTTTGGATCTTAACATCTTCAATCTTGAAATCAATTGAACGAACCACTTGACCAAACATTGGAAGTTAGCTCCATTCAAGAAAACTTTGACAATGAAATAGTTGACCTTAACAATGAATATGAGACCGAATACAAACAACTGTTTCAAGACGAGCTTAACGAGATTGAAACGCACTTTCATTTGAACCCCTCATGGTTGAGTCAAACCTTCAACTGAATTCTTTGACTGAACAACCTCCTTGGTTGGAACTCAAACCTCTTCCTGATCACCTTGAGTACACATACTTAGGTGACAATGAAGCATTTCCTATCATAATCTCTTCAAATCTTTCTCTTGATCAAAAGGCCTCCGTTCTTTCAATTCTGTCGAAAAACAAAGAGGCAATTGGATGGTCGATTATCGATATTAAGGGAATTAGCCCCGCTCTTGTTCAACATTGCATCCACTTAGTTGACGAAGCTAAGCCTGTTCATGATGTGAAACGATGGCTTAACCCCAAAATGGAGATGCAGTTCGTGATGAAATTCTTAAATTTTTTGATAACGGAATCGTATACCCCATTTTTGATAGTTCGTGGGTTAGCCCAATTCACGTCGTGCCTAAAAAGTCCGAATTTACCGTTATCATGAATGATGCTAACGAACTCATTCCAACTTGTACTCAAATAGGTTGGCGTGTTTGCCTTGGTTATCAAAAATTAAATGCTGCAGCACGTAAAGATCACTTTCCTCTTCCTTTTATTGACCAAATGCTTGAACGTTTTGCCTGCCATGAATTCTATTGCTTTCTTAATGGTTATTTCGGTTATAACCAAATTCTGATCGCTCCCAAAGATCAAGATAAACCGACTTTCACGTGCCCCTTTGGCACCTTTGCGTACCGACGTATGCCATTTGGCCTTTGCAGTGCTCCTGTTACTTTTCAAAGATGCATGGTCAACATCTTTTCTGACACGATCGAACTCTTTTCAGAGGTATTTATAGATGATTATTTCATCTTTAGAAATTCTTTTTCCGAGTGCTTACACCATCTCGAGATGGTTGTGGATCGATGCAAAGAAAAACACTTAACGTTAAATTGGAAAAAATGCCATTTTATGGTCAAACATGGCATTGTCCTTGGGTATGTAATTTCAAACAAAGGCACTGAGGTAGATAAAGCAAAAATTGACGTAGTTGCAAATCTACCCATTCCCAAATCCATCAAGAACATTCGTTCATTTCTAGGACACTTTAATTTTTATCGATGCTTTGTGAAAGAAATTAGTAAAATTGCTCGACCTCTGACGACTCTTCTTGGAAAAGACATTCCATTTAACTTTAATTCTGAATGTGTTTCTGCTTTCGAATGTCTCAAAAATGAACTCATTTCCATCCCATTATTTGCTCACCCAACTGGGATCTTCCTTTTGAAATTATATGTAACACTACTAACTTTGTAGTTGGTACTGTCTTAGGACAATGCATCAACAAAATTCTTTATGTCATCTACTACGCTAGTATGACTTTAAACGATGTTGAATCGATTACACGATCACTGAAAAAGAGCTTCCAGCGGTAGTCTTTGGGCTCGAAAAGTTTTGACCTTATTTAATTGGCTCACGCATTACGATTTACACTGACACTCTGCTCTTAAGTACCCTTTTGTTAAAAAGTATGCTAAGTCTCGTTTGATCCGGTGGATCCCTTTACTCCAAGAATTTGACCTTATGGTCAAAGATAAAAAAGGATCCGACAATGTCATTGCTGATCATCTTTTGCGTTTTCCAAATGCACCATCTTCTTTACCGATCAACGAGAACTTTCGTGATGAACAACTCGTTCCCGTTTTCGTCGATCCTTGGTATGCCGATATAGTGAACTATTTAGTCACTAAGGAAACTCCTTCATTTTGGTCAAAACAAGATAAATACAAATTTCTTTCTCAAATGAAATATCTCTACTGGGACGATCCATATTTGTTTAAGTACTATTCCGACCAAATCATTCAACGTTGCATCCTAAATTGCGAAATCAAAATTGTCCTTTCATTTTTTCATGACCAAGCTTGTGGTGGTCATTTCGATCCTAAGAAAACAGTGGAAAATGTGCTCCAATGTGGTTTTTACTAGCCTACACTTTTCAAAGGTGCATTTGAGTTTTGTAAAACTTGTGATCGCTACCAAACATTGGGAAAAATCTCTCGACGAAACATGATGCCTTTGAACCCTATTCTTATGATCGAAATCTTTGACAAAGGTATTGACTTTATGGGACCGTTTCTCAACTCTTTCGAAAATCTGTACATTCTTCTTGCTGATGATTATGTCTCTAAATAGGTTGAAGCCATTCCATGTAAAACAAGTGACCACAAAGTTGTTGTGAAATTCATAGAAGAAAACATCTTTTCGAAGTTTGGAACACCTAGCACAATAATAATTGATAATGGAACATATTTCTGTAATCGATCATTTGGAACTCTAATGAAGAAATACTCGATAACCCACAAGTTATCCACTCCTTATCATCATCAAACTTATGGTCAAGTTGAAGTTTCAAATCGCAAAATCAAGCAAATTTTAGAGAAAACTGTAAATAAAAATAAAAAAGATTGGTCACAAAAATTAACGGTGCACTTTGGGCTTACAGAACTGCGTATAAAACAAATCTTGGGATGTCTCCTTTTAGGTTAGTATATGGTAAAGTGTGTCACTTACATGTTGCACTTGAACATAAAGCAATATGGACGACTAAGAACATAAATTTTAATCTTGAAAAAGCCAGTGAAAATAGGAAATTGCAACTCAACGAGTTAGAGGAAATTAGGAACGACGTGTGTCAAAATGAGAAAATTTACAAAGAAAAAACAAAAAAATTTCATGACAAATCAATCCTAAGAAAAACATTTTCGCCAAATCAAAGAGTTCTTTTGTATGACTCTCGACTTCATTTGTTCCTTGGGAAATTAAAATCAAGGTGGACAGGACTATACATGGTACGTACTATTTTTCCACACGGTGCCATAGAAATAGAAAACCCTAGGGATGGATCGATGTTTAAAGTCAATGGTCATCGTTTAAAACATTACTTGGAGTTGACGAGTGATCGAGAGGAGGAGCTAATGATTCTTCATGGGCCACACTACGTCTAGTAAGAAATTTTAATCCTCTCTTGTAAATATGTACATATTTTTCTCCGTTACACTCATTATATCATGCATTGACTGTGGGAACACACTCAAAATCAAGTGGGGGGAGCCACACGTTTATTTTGATTTCTCATGGTTTATGTTTTGCATTTTCTTTTCAAAAAAACAAAAACAAACTTTTTTTAGCATATTGATTTACTTTTGAAGAAACATGATAGAATAAGTATACATTTTTGGTTATTAAATTAAAATTTTGAAAGTTTACTTGTCTCAACAAAAATAAAAATAAAAGTTTGATTACAAGCAATTATGATGTAACCGGAAGTTCGATCCCCGTCTGTCCTACTTGCTTCCTGGTAAGCAGGTCGCAGGTTCGATCCTCGTCTGTCCTACTCCCATTTCAAGGCGCGGAGGTGGGTCCCCAGAAAACCTATAAACGGGTGGGAGGCATCAAATCTCTGTGCTGGGCTGGCTAACCTCCTTCCTGTCTGTGGTCGGACCAGGCAGGAGGGGGCTCCTCCCATCCCTTCGATTTCATCAGGGCTCTGGGTTGAGTTTATACACAAAAAAATTTATGATGTAACCGATATATAGGAAGGTTCATATGTGATAATTATGAAGTATATCCTAATTGTAATCTTTGTTTAAAAGAGTGGTTGATTTAAAGTAAAGGCGATAACATTTTTGATCTTCTAAGTTAAGTGGTGCTAAGATGATTTTGCATAACTCTCTCTTTTCAAAAAAAATATTTTTTCATAATAATGAGAAACACCTAGAGTCATTTGTTCACATGTAAGTGTGTACACTCGACACACCCTATACCCTTCTCACGTAAGCCCGAAAGACAGTGCATGATCGGTATATCTGGCCTCAATATATCTGAGTTAGGTGTATGTAAATACAACTAAAATAATAATAATAAACACCTAGAGTCATGTGTTCATACGAAAGTGTGTACACTCACCACGCTCTGTACTCTTCTCACATAAGCCCAAAAGGCAATGCATGATCGGTATATCTGGCCTCAATATATCTGAGTTAGGTGTGTAAATAATAATGTTAATATTTTTCAAAATAGAGAGAGCAAGCAATAGAAAGCACTAGATTCACTTAATTGATTTGACTTGTTATTCCAAAGAAATAAAAATGCCACTTTGCAAAACTTTGGTAATCAACTAAAGGATTCGTTTCATAGTTGCACTAATTTATCAACCGAAACAACTAGCCAAACTAAAGTCCAATGTGATGATAACTTAATTATTGTTGGAAGCTTTGACGAGTAAAAAGGCTAAAATTTCTTGATAATTACAAAAACTTATATCTAACTTACTCATGTCAATATAAAAGTAAATTCTTCATATGTAAATATTTTCGAAAACTTGCATCACGTAGTCGCATTAGAATTTGCATATCGCATTTGGATTTTGTGGGTAGTATCCTCTAAAAACCCTCACAAAACAACACTCGTCTTACTAGGAACATCTAGAGGTTTAACGGCTTATTGCATACGCTCAATGTAATCGTGTTTCCTACGAAAATGAATTTTTCCTAGTTTTAGTTTATTCGAGGATGAATAAAAAGATAAGTTTGGGGGTAGTGATGTGCATGAAGTGTATATTTATACTCTCATATTTAATAATATTTTATTAAAATAAATGAGCATATTAGGGTATTTTATATGTTTTAATCAAAATCTAAAATATTTTCAAAAAATCATCCATTCATCTTTATTTAGAGCAAAACAATAATTGTATATTTGAATTAAATTGGAGAAAATTTATTTGCACATGTTGATTTTATTTTGTGGGAAATTGAGTGCAATTTGGAAGAAGAACATGGATATATGCATGCATATTTGTTAGAGGCCAAAAGAATGTAGAAATGAAAAAAAAAATGCAACATGGAGGAGCCCACATGCCCACTAACTAATTGACCGTAATTAAAAGCAGATGCACATGTTAATGGAGGTTTAAAGGCAAAAGCATATGTTAGTGGGGATTAATTAATTCCCTAATGATTATTTGGAAGCTACACAAACTCAAGGGTATTTTAGGTAGCTCCCTAAAAATGGAATTAGGGTTTTAAGCATGTATAAATACCTCATATGTTTCATGTAACGAGGGCTCTTAATCTCTCTTTTATGCAAAATTGTAGCACAAAATCAATGTTAAATGAAATGTCTCTTTAATGGCTTCTAAGCCTTGCTCTCTTTACTTTCATGCATTTTAATTTCATGTTTTCTTTTATTGTTATTTTATTTCATACCTCTTTTCTTTAATGCAAGTAGATTGTATCTTTTTATTTTTTGCAAGTTAGTTAGTTTTATCTCTCTTTAATTAGTTTTCCATTTCGTGTTGTTTATGTTGAAACCATTTTGTGTTGAGTTGAATTCAATTATGAGAAGCTAAACTCCTTCAATTTAGGGGTAATGAAGCTTTTAAGAATCATACTAAATCAACATTAAATGGTTGAATTTGTAGTCTCTTGTTTGATGCTTAATGGAAATTAAGAACGAAGGTTGTTTATGTTTCTTTTTTAGTGAATTTGATAATCTATTTTGACACCACAAATAGGCTATGCTTAATCCAATATAAACATAAACTATTTGATCATTTTCCTAAGTGATTTTGGTCGTGGAACTAAAAGTACAATCAATATTTGATGTTTTATATTACTAATCTCAAAATAATAAATCGATCATGCTTAAATTTGATTTTATTTTTAATTACATGATTCATTTTCATGAGAATTTAGAGGTGGGTTTGAATAGTGTGTTAGAGTTTAATGGTTTAAGTTGTGCTAATTAATAGCATAAATAAGCCATGCATATAATAAACGCATAATTCATTTCTACTTAAAATATAAATGAGAGGCTATGGATACATTTTGTGTTTGATTTATATGAATAACTGAAAGTGAATTTAACTCTAAATTTCCCCTTATCTCATAGTTTTATTCACTTTTTTCTAGTTTGTTTTCTACAATTTTCTTAGTTTAACACAATTTCAAAACCTTGGGTTACTTTGGTTGAATAATTTTAGAATTTTATTCTTTCCCCGTGGATCAACCCGTACTCGCATACGTACTACGATCGTACACCGTCCGCTTAAAGTTTTTATTATTACAATTTCGATGGTATTCTAATCAATAAAATTTTCCACTAGGAAATAGATATTTATCAAAAAGGGAAATGTATGTTTTTTTATTAAAGGTGATTTTTTGAAAATTTTACATGGGCTAAAATAAAGCATTTTATTTGGGAAATAAGATAACTTCTTTTTATAAAGATATTTTCTTAAGAAAGATGACTAATGCAAAAATATTTTATCTAGATGCATTTTGTTAAAAGGTATATAGTTTAAAATATTTGGAAGAATACTTTGGTGGAAAATACATTGATTAAAACTTGTTTTAGTTTGAAAAAATTCTATGAAAAAGTAAACTGTGAAAGGTAATTTTATAGAGGGTATTCTGATTTTAAAACATTTTGTCAAAAAGGGTTTTTTCGTAAGGAATATTTTAGTGGATATTCTTATTTATAGAAAAGGAAAAATGCATTGCTCAAGAATACTTCATAATAAATACTATATGATTCGAGGGGTTTTTATAAGAAAGATGTTTATTGGAAAAAAAATGTTTTGAAGGAAAAATATTTGACTTTGTTTGAAAGAATTTTTGAGAAACTATTTTCTTAAAGAAAATATTTGAAAATATTTTTATTTGAGAAATACTTGGTTGGGTAAAGTGTGCAAGGAACATTTTAATTTGAGAAAAATATTTTTTCCATGGAATAGTTTTGAATTTGGAAACTTTTTGCTTAGAGCTAGTTATTATTGTAAGTATTTTTACTTAAAGGATAATTTTGATAAACAAAGTTTTGAAAAGATTATATTTTAGGAAAAAAAATTTGCTTGGAAAAATACTGAACTTGGAAATATGTTTTGTTGAGAATTATTAGCCTTCAAAATGGGCTAACACTCCTAAATTATAGAAATAAAATTAAAATGAATGAAATCGATAAGAAAAGAGAGAAAATACATAATCTTTTATAGTCAGGTCGACTAATCTCTAACTTACGTCCACTTTATAATTTTTATTTATTACTTTATGCTATTGAAACAAAATTACAATGCAATTTCAAGAATACAAATAATTGATTTTGAATTTTTTAGAGTTTCCTTAGCAAAAAGATCAAAAGTCGAATGAATTTGCCAATAAATCCTTTTCCCAAGGATGAAATTGTTATCTATAGATAAATCCATGCGTTGGAATCATCGAATCTTGTTTAAATTCATCAAACAATCAGATCTGAAAAGTCCCGAGGAAAAATAGGTCAAAATATCGAAGAGCCATAGATTTGATGGATCCGGACCAATCCATGTATAACGGCCCGTATTTTACATATCAGAGGATCATAAAATATTTCTTTTAAATCCATATGATGTGTATGACTCTATAAATTTGGAAAATGCCTAATGGTGGCATTTCCTATATTTAGAATTTTTCCTGACGATTTTACCCCTAAAAACATGCAACATACATAAATTTTGATAGAAGCCAAATAAGCATCGAAGACCACTTCATTGGAAAGATATGATGGTCTCCCTTTTCGTAGAGTGGTCATAATAGCGATTTACATTTTTTGGCAAGGAGATATGGCTACTTGAAGATTGACAGTTTTTGAAGCAGGTTAGTAGATAATTAGTGAGTTTGGGGGTAAGCCCACTAACCCATTTCCGGTTTGGAGGCTACATTAGGCTGGACCATCATCCCCAAATCACTTTTGCCACTTCTCAAACAAACCTAAGCTCCCACTAACCCATACTCCATCCAAAACCTTCTCTTTTCTCCTCCAAGTTAAATCTAAATCATAGGTTAAAGGTAGATTAGCAAGGGGATTCACTAGAGATTTTCAAATCTACATTTTGAAGAAGAAAACTTGGAGGTTGACCAATGATTTTCATATTTGCCTCGTTTTGCATGCAAAACTTGGATTTTGGAGATTTTGATGAGTGATTTATCATCTTTCACCTTACTATATATGTACATATACGTTTTAACATGTTTAAGCCCATTTTTAAAGTCAAAATCATGTTTGTGGACTGCTTTAAAATGAAACCTGAAGTAAAACCCAATTTAAAATGTTTTAAAGTGTTCGAATCATGCTAATTTGATGTATGGTTGCCTTGAAGTGTGTTAAGCTATGTTAGAGATATAATATTGGATGATTTTCCATGAATTATTGTATGTTTGCCTGTTTGAATGTTGTTTGGTACATTTGTGGTGTCTGCTTATATGCATGTATGGTTAAAAACGCTCATAAGAGTGACTTAAAGTTAGGAACCATGAAACTGGGCTTCGATGAACTGATTCGAGGTTGTTGAGAGTTGTATCATTGTATACAGAATGCACAAGGGTCGAAGAACGGAGCATAGTAATGAAATTGACGCTCCTATGGAAGTCGGAGTTAATACAACATTTTGGCTTCTGAGAGGTTTGTTCAGTGCTAGGAGTGCTCCGAGTTTGGGATGGGCTGGCTTGGGTTTTACTTCGGTATGGCAAGGAGAAGACCGGACAACAAATGCTATCTAGTAATGTTATCATTTGGGGAACAGACATGATTTCCTATCTCATGTGTGTGCTTTGAGCACGGCTCAGGGAAGACACGGTTCGGGTCAAGCAAGGATATTGGTTCGGGATTTTGGGTACTTCGCGTCCCGCTCGGTGATTTGGAGGGGAAGCTTCGGTCGGTACCTAACAAGTTTTGTTTTTCAACATTTGGAGGTTGCTTGAGGCTGGGAAGAGTGTTACTTCGGGCTTGGGTCGATATAGCTGAATAGAGTATATAGGTGGAGGAATTTTCATCGTGGCGTATTCTAGGGTTCTTAGGGGTGATGTGGAGTGAAGTAGGAAACTTCTAACGACTTCGAATGACCTTGGACTTTGTGAGGAGACTAGCAAAGCAATGGTGTAATGCTTCGACAAGACGATGCCTACGACGATTTTAAAACTATAGTACGATGTCTCTATGACTAACGATGGATGTTTAGTGCCATTACGAGGACAACGACTTAATGATGGGAGTCGAGATAGTGATCCACAATGGAAAGTTTACCAATGGAGGCTTGTGAGTAGAATTTGCGACTGTATTCTACTATATAGACAGCCGTGATGGAATGGTGATTGAATTCCATTATGGAGACACGTGCAATGGGATCGTTGATAACTCAGATGTTTCTAGTGTGCTGGTATAGGAGGGTATGTGGGGACATCCACCTAGATTTGGGAATGTGTTTGGATCTTGCGATAGTAGGTTAAACTAGGCTTTTGCAATTGTGAGCCTAGTTCCTAACCTTTCGGAGTAGTATGGTTCAAACACCAATGGAGCCGGGATTTCGATTAGGTCCATGGTTTTTGATTGTGCCATACGAATTATCATATATACAACGCACACTGGTGAAAGTAAGGATTGTTTGATGGATGCCATGTTTTCCATGATTGTTTGCCACTCAAGGGTGTCATGAGATGTAGATATTTTTGACCGTATACCTAGACATTAGATATTGTACTTCGATTGTAGTTTACTTATATGGTTGTTATAGTGGATTAGCATACATCGATTATTTTGTGTTAACTCTTTGGATGTAGGGACATGTCATGCATGGTTCTTCATACCCTATTCCCTTATTTACTATATATGATTTTTATAGTATTTTTGAGATGATGTATCGCTCACACCAGACTGTTGTTTGACCCAAGGTTTTATGCTCTGCTTCTTATTATCTCGGGTACTCTTAAATGAGTGGACTAGGGATAACAGGTCTAGATAGCGCATGGAGATGTATGGAATACGAGCAGGTAGCTATGCTTTCACATATCCATATTTAGAGCTTACTATCGCTTATATTCCGATGTGCATTACTATGGAGCTATATCAGTACTTGTCTTACCGTAGAGACAGTTATAGAGTTTTTTTTATGGTTTGGAATGTATAAACTCTATAGTTTTAGTTTTTGTATAATCTGTGTACTTATTGCACTCTGATGTTCTTATTTATGGTTCATTTGAGTGTATCACTGTCTCACCTGTTTTACATCTATGTTATTATATTATATTTCGTCTGCGCACTGTGAGATGTACAACTTCTGTTATTATATTATATTATATTTTAGTTTTTGTATTTTGGTTGCTGCCATGCATCAGCCGAGTAACTCCACAGCGCGTTATACAAGTATCCACTCTCGCGTATTGATGACATGTTCGATCAGCTCCATGGTGCTAGGGTGTTCTCTCAGTTGGACGTTGTGAACGGGTTTCATCAATCGAGAGTGGCGAAGGAGAGTGTGCCAATTACACCATTCCATATGACGTTTGGATTCTCTGAGTGGTTGGTTATGTCGTTCGGGATAACCAATGCACAAACATACTTTGTTGATCTTATGAACCGTGTTTTTAGGGATCAACTAAATAAGTCTATACTTGTGTTCATAGACGATATCCTTGTTTATTCAAGGACAGAGGAAGAAAACAATGTGCATTTGAGGATTGTGCTTGAGGTGTTTAGGAAGAACATATTGAAGGCGAAGTTTTCAAAGTGTCACTTATGGAGGAGGGAAGTGCGATTTTTAGGTCACATTGTTTCTGAGTAGGGTATTTGCTTTAGATCCTGTGAAGGTGGCAGCATATAGGACTGGGATCGACCTTAGACAGTTACAGTTGTGAGAAGTTTCCTTGGCTTGGCGGGATATTATAGATGTTTTATCAAGACTCCTCTATGTAGCAGCGCCATTAACCAACTTGACGAAGAAGAATCTTACTTTTATTTGGGATGCAAGGTGCGAGCACGCGTTCGTAAGTCTAAAGGAGAGGTTGATGAGTGCACCGATGTTAGTCATTCTGAGCGATAATAAGGAGATGATAGCATACACAAATGCCTATGGTACTGGACTAGGTACGATTTTGATGTAGAGGGGAAAGGTTGTCGTCTACGCTGGTCCACAACTGAAACCACATGAGAAGAAGTATCTTACTCATGATTTGGAGTTGCCGACGATAGTACTCACTTTGAAGATATAGAGGCATTATTTGCTTGGGGAGAGGTTCGAGTTGTACATGGATCACAAGTCGTTGAAGTATTTATTCTCTTAGAAGGACCTTAACCTTCGTCGGCAGTGATGGTTAGAGTTCCTAGCCCCTATGACTTTGACATTTCTTATGCCCGGTAGGGGAAATATGGTCGTTGATGCATTGAGTAGGAGACATGTTAGCTTGGGAGTGATGTTCTTACAATGGAAGCAATAAGAGTTTATCACTGACTATGATTCTAGACCTCAATGTGAGCTGGAGCCGAAATTGTTGGATAGCTTAACGATCATAACTATTCTCATTGAGGGGATCAATGCTAGTCAGAGGAGAGATGCTAGACTGGCGGAGATCATTGCGAAGATAGAGGAAGGGGTAGAGTCTGAGGAGATGAAGCTGTACAGGCTCGTTCGTGATGGTTGGATCCGTAAGAATGGGAGATTGTTTGTTCCTAACGTCGATGGGTTGATGGATAAGGTGCTACGCGAGTGCCATCATTCAAGATTGACTATACATCCCGGTAGCAATTAAATGTACTGTGATATGAGGTAGACATTTTATTGGGAAGGGATGAAGAAGGACGTTGGGGCATTCATCTCGAAGTGCGTGAATTGTTAGTTGGTAAGGGCAGTGTATAAGAGGCCGAGTGGTTTGCTGAAACCGCTCGAGGTTCTCAAGTGGAAATGGGAACAAGTTTCGATGGATTTTATCGATGGATTCATGAGGACCTGAGGAGGGTATGATAGTATTTGCATCATAATCGATAAATTGATGAAGAGTGCTCAATTCATACCCATTAAGTCTAGTAGGAGAACATCCAAAATGGTTGAGTTGTATGTGAAATGGGTTGTGCGATTCCATGGTGTGACGAAAAGCATTGTGAGCGACCGAGACCCTTATTTCAGTAGCGGGTTTTGGAAGAGCTTACAAGAGGCATTGGGGATAGAGTAGTATCTCAGTACAGCTTATCACCCACAAACAGATTGGCAGACTGATAGGGTGAATCGTATCTTGGACGATCTCTTGTGATCTTGCGTTCTCAATTTTGATGGCTCATGGAATGATGATTTGCACCTAGTAGAGTTTGCATACAATAACAGTTATCAGTCTAGCATTGGTACGACACCATTTGAGGCGATATATGGTCGACCGTGTAGCACTCCTTCTGTTGGTGGGAAGTGGGCGAGAAACAAATACTTGGACCAGATATGACAAGAGAGACTTTGGAGAAGATCGAGATCATTCGGCAATGAATAAAAGCTGCTCAGGATAGAAAGAAGAGCTATGCTAATAGGAGAAGACGTGATTTAGAGTTCTCCATCGCCGATATGGTATTCATCAAGATTTTTCCATTGAAAAATGTTGCTCGATTACGTATTAAGGGAAAGTTAGCGACATATTCATTGGTCCTTTTCTGATACTTAAGTGGATCGGGAATCTAGCATATAGAGTTGCCTTACTTCAGAAGATGGCGGGCATGCACAACGTATTCCATGTTTCTCACTTGTGAAAGTTTGTGCATGACTCAGGTGTAATTATTCAAGTAGATCAGCTTGATGATATCAAGATTGAACAAGAAGCTTCGAGACCTCGTAATCCTATTCGTATCATAAGTTGTGATATAAAGTAGCTTAGGAGGAAAACGGTAGAACTGTAGAAGGTCCAGTGGAGCGAGAGCGAAGGCGATTGCACTTGGGAGATCAAGATGAGCATGATGACCGCTTATCTGGAGCTTTTTACTTGGTGAGACTTTCTATTTATCGCATTTAATTTCACTTTCGATATCATATATGGTAGTTTAGTATCCTACATGCTATGGTAGGCGTAGATATCATTTTTGCTTTTATGTGCATGTTTGTTTCTGATATGTTTGCTCGTGGATGTTAGGCATGTGAGGTAGATGCTTGATTTTACGTGTTTGTGTTGGGATTTCGGGGAAGAAATTTCTAAAGGGGGGAGAGTGTAACGACCCGTATTTTATATATCCAAGGATTATAACTTTATTTTATATTTATATGAGGTCGTATGACTATATAACTTTGGGAAATGCCTACTGATGGCATATTCTATATTTAGATTTTTTCGGACGGTTTTACCCCTGAATACTTGTAACTGCTATAACTTTTGATAAAAGCCGAATTAGCATCGGAGACTACTTCCATTAGAAAGATATGATGATTTTCCTTTTCTTAGAGTGTCATAATAGCGGTTTGGACTTTCTGGCTAGAAGATATGACCATTTGCAGATTGACAGTTTTTGGAGCAACTTAGTGGGTAATTAGTGAGTTTGGGGTCAAACCCGCTAACCCAACTCGGGTTTGGAGGCAATATTAGGCTGAACCATCATCCTCAAATCACTTTTGCCACTTCTCAAATTGATCTGAGTTCCCATTAACGCATTCTCTACCCAAAACCTTCTTTTTACTCCTTTAAATTTAGTCTAAATCATAGATTAAGGATAGTTTAGCAAGGGAATTCACTTGAGATCTTCAAATCTACATTTTTGGAGAAGAGAACTTAGGGCTTGGCTGTTGAATTTCGTATTTAGCTAGATTTGCATACAAAATTTGGATTTTAGTGGTTTTGTTGAGTGATTTATCATCTCTCACCTTAATATATATATATATATATATATATATATATATACAAGTATGGTGGCACGTCCGTTGGACGTGTGCAAAGAAGGAAGTGATGTATTTTGTCTTTGTTACAATTATGATATTGTGAGAGAGTATAGTAATGTTTTCGTTTATTACGAAAAAAAAGAGGAAGATGATATGACAAATAAACAGAAATAAGGTGTTGTAAGAAAGACGATAGGTAAACCCGATAATGATGAAGCATCTTTGTAGGAGTTTTTTGGCACGTGCACGTGTGCAGGAGGAATTGGTATTATGAAACATTGTTTGTTGGTTTTTTTTGTCACCTTACGAAATGACATTGTATGTGATGTTGCATTTTTATGTGCGTACATGCACAAATCAATTTTTTTACATTAATGTTGGTATTTTGTATATAAAAGGAGAGTTATATGATATATACAGTAGTTATGGCTCCGCCATTCAAAATTTAGTATCATCCAAAAAGCCGAGCATTTCAAGAAATGATTTCATAAGGAATTATACTGTACATGCATTGATCTTTAGTTGACAATTCAGATAGTCAAGTCTGATTCAGTTTGCCTCTACGGTTCCAAAGGATAATTACAATCAAATTTAAAACACTCTATTACCATTAGAGATTCAATGTTAGACACCATTGTACATTGAAATCAAATTTGTTAACTAAACTTATTTTATTTGCATCATAATGAGCATTGAAATTGTAATATGCCTGAGAGTAAACTCTATCTAGCTTCATCATTGCCATTGTTTCATTCCACTGAACCCAACAAATTGAATAAATTATTTAAATTCATAACTTTCTAATACGTTGATCTCTATATACTACCATATATATTTGGTGAACCGAATCTGGTTTTATTTTGTTGACAACGCATACATAACAACGCACACATATAAAACGATAGTAAAAAAGTACCCATGAATATGAAAAATACTTTGAGTGTATTTGTTGAAATGTTGCTAAATATATTATCCTAGTAAATAAAATTGTCGTAGATGAGTATCTAACAAAAAGTTCAAAATCATTATGTTAATGGTATACATTTTCACAAAATATAAGTTTTCAACATTTTTTTTCTAAAATGTTAGTCGTTTTAAACTATTACATGTTAAACTTTCTCACCGTATTATATTTATAATTTTTGATTGATTATTATCCCATTCAAAATTTAAATCAGTTTATTCTCTTTTCATTTTATTAGTAAGTAAACTACTATTGTTGTATGCAATAAATTAATCATGGCATATGTGCTATGTATAATTGCTGTTTTTATATAAATATATCTTAATTCTTAACATAAGTTTTGAGGCATACATCACAGAACATAAAATTTGAATGTGCTACGAAACACGAAATAGAAGTGCTCTGTATTGCAATTGAAAAAGGGAGTTTAGTACACATTATTGCTATGATGAAAAGTAAAGCTAAACGCTTCTGATTTTAAGTTACATAGGACAAACGAACTTTATGATAATTTTCTATTTAAAAAGATCATGTCAATATTTTGTTCCAAGAAGTCGTATCAAATAATAGTAAAAGAAACTTATTAGAAAAAGTACATAATTATTCAATTAATTTATCCAATGCAATAGGACTAACTGCGCATCTCAAGACTGGATATATTTCTTGTGGTAGTGTCTTTCTTTATCTACTTTCTAGGCCATTCAACTGTCTGCAACTGCATGCCTCTGTTATTCAACTTCATGAAAGCCTCTCTTATTCTATTGCCTTATGCTTTAATGCTTTGCATTTGACAGTGAATTCTCACATCATTACATAGCATGACTGAACACCACAATCTGCAAGGCATTACCATCCACAATCTGCTACATATGATTTGCAATGAGTGCTGCACACCAAACCATTTCAGAGAGTTATGAAGTAGCAGCTATGTCACCATCTCAAACATAAATTCAGCCTTCAAATAATATCTATGTTGCTGCTAATTTAATAGGACATGCTATTAAATATATTTTAGTTCGTACTGAAATCAATTTTGTTATTTCTCATTGAAAAGTCTATTGAACCACATGTTTACATATCAATGAATACGATTAAATAAAGTACTTGTTTAAATGTGAAAATTTATATAGTAATATTTTTTAAAATAGATCGAATACTGTGAAATCAATAATCATGTATCATAAGATCATGCTTTCCATGCTCTGGTCATGAGAAGCACCAGAAAGTTTGATAGAAGGAATTTAATATCGATTATGTTTGGACGACAATGTATATACATCACTATCTTGTCAAACATTTATTGGTAATGCTGAAATATGCATGGAATTAAATGTGCTTACACAATCATACAATTACAACATTTGAGGCTATATAAATAGAGAAAGTAGTACCTCTACAATGAAAAAGGCACCATATTTTTTATTCCATTTCATTGTATTTTTCATCAATATAAGAAATCTCTTTATACTATTACCTAAGAATAATGGGGAAACAATGGAAATAACGTATGATTGGTAATTGCTGCATGTGATAGACCTGAATGTACTTTGGAAAAACCTATAAAAGTATTAAATCCTAACAAAATACTTAGGAAGTTAATTTAAGATTTTTTAAATAATGAAAACACATTCTGGCTTATAGGGAAAGTGTTGCCTTTAAGAAAAATTTTCTACTATGAGAGAATATGCGTCAAAAATGTTATGGTAAGTATTAAACATAGACTTTTAAATAGCAAAAGATATTTAAATCTCCATCTTAAAAACATGGAAAAATGGAAAAGGAATTTTATTTGATGATGATATTATTTGAATAGTAGTTTTAAAAGTCAGTCAAAAAATATGAGCTATAAAGAGCAGTGGTAAATGGTATGTGTGACTGTGCAAATTGGAAAACTATGCCCAAAGGATGTAAACGCATCAGTAATTAAGAATTAAAGGAAAGTAGCATTAATGTTCCATATAATAATATAAAGATCTAAGGAATGACCCTAAGATAAACTCTCACAAAAGGTTACCAATTACAAAATTTAAGAATGAAAGGATATGGATAAAAAATGAAGTATCATTCTTTGCCTTTATTTTTTTGAATTCATGTTAGCCATTTTTTCTTCATCAAATCCTCATGATTCAATTCACCATCCATGTGTATCCCATATAATTAGAAAGAGTCATCATTCAAATGCACGAGCAACTTTTTTTATATAAAAAATGAACATGGCTATAAAAACAATGTATGTTCCAAGCCACACATTAAACAATGAAAAAACAGAAAAGTAATTTTATTGAATGATATTATTTGAATAACAATGGTAAAAGTCATACAAAAAGTATGAGTTAATATGAGCAATTGCAAATGGTAGTGTGGCTATGAAAGTTGGAAATCTATCCCCAAAAGATGTAAATGCATCTGTCATCAAAAATTAAGGAAAGTAGCATTTATGTTTCATATAACAATTAAAGATCAAAGGAATGACGGTAAACTCCCATAAAAGTTTACTAATTGCAAATTTTAAGAATGAAATGACATGGATGAAAACTGAAGTAACTTTCTTCGTCTCTATTTTTTTGATCTCATGTCAGCTATTTTTTCTTCATTAAATCCTCAAGATTCAATTCACCATCCATGTGTATCCATATAAATTGGAAAAGAGTTACCATTTAAATGCATTAGTGTTTAAAAAAATGAAAATAGAAACACAAACAACGTTCATTGTTAATACTAACAACATTCATTTTTTGATACATACCTACTGCATCTTATGACTGCATCCAAAATATGCCATTGCATCAATTTGCTTCTTAATTTTATTACGCTACCCATGTTCAAAGATTGAAGTTTCTTCCTCCATGGAATCAAGCATGAAAAGCAACCATATTTAAGCTTCCAGGTTGTAACCCATATCAAAAACAATAAAAGAACTCGTTTTGCATTTAAAAGGCCAGAAAAAAATGGCAAACAATGTAGAAAATCACCTGTAAATGAAACCATCGATTCTCGTCCTGAAATTGGTCGTGCTTAAGTTGATCTATTACTTCCATTTTCGTCCTCATAAAATTGGTAACGCAGTAACCATCACTCCTTGGAAGAAGTAGAGATCAATCCCTACAGTCCACGAAATGAACGAAACCAAAAATCATATCAGTAAATAAATGAGTAGATAGTAATAACCAAAATCGATCATTAGGTGCTGAAATTGAACGAAAACGGTATGAGGTAAGTAACAGATCCACAAATTTCAGAGCAAGTTAAGAGGAAGTGGAGAAAAATTACAGTTTTAGTGAACTGAGAATAATGGCGATTGAGAATCTGGATTGGGAATATGACCATGTGAAGTTTAGAACGCGAAATCAGATCGTGGGTGCAGCGGTTCATTCTTCACTCAGATGGTTGTCGTCGTGTTTGTTGCCATCGCTTTAGTATCAGTACCAAGAATCGTCGCGGCGATAGTGGTCGTCTCGGCAGGCGGTCGAACGGAAGCAGGGAAGAGCAGAGTTTGGTCAATTTGGGTACGTCGATTTGAAAAGTGAAAAAGGGGAAGTGCCATTGTTCTCGGTTGAGAGGAAAACGGAATGAAAGGGAAAAAGAACACGGAGAAAAAAGGGAAGGGAAATGGAAGAGGAAGTTATAGAGTCGTGTAAAGAAGCAGGTTGGCGGAACGTGGGATGAGGCCGTGGTAGAAAGACGGAAGTGCCCCAGCAGGATTATTTGGTTGGAATTTGCAGCTTGGATAATTTGGGTAGTTCAAAAAAGGCTTCACTTTGACCGGTTGACCAAAGGTTTTTTATTATAGTATATATATATATATATATATATATATGTGTGTGTATATATATATAGAGAGACATGTTTTAAACCCATTTTTAAAGTTAAAATCATGTTTTGGGACCATTTTAAAGTAAAACCTGACGTAAAAACGAATTTAAAATGTTCTAAAATGTTCTAATCATGCTAATTCGATGTATAGTTGCCTTGATGTGTGTTAGGCTATGTTAGAGACATATTATATGATGATTTGCTATGAATTGTTGTATGTTTGCATGTTTGAATGTTGTTGGTACATGTGTGGTGTTTGCTTGTATGGCTGTATAGTTTAAAACACTCATCTGAGTGACTTAAAGTTGGGAACCGTGAAACTGGGCTTCGATGGATTAACTCGAGGCTATTGAGAGTTGTATCATTGCATATAGGATGCACAAATGTCGAAGAACAGAGCATAGGAGTGAAGTCGAACACAAGAATGGAAATTGGAGTTACTACAAAATTTTGGCTCGGGAAGGTCTATTCTGTTCTAGGAATGTTTGGAGTTTGGGATGGGTCGGCTCGTGTTTTACTTCGGTTCGAAAAGCAGAAGGCCGGACAACAAATAATGTCCGGTGACGTTATGTTTGACATGATTACCTATCCAATGTGTGCGCTTCGAGTATGGTTCAGGGAAGACACGGTTCGACCCGAGCAAGGATTTCAGTTTAGTGTTTTGGTACTTTGCATCCCGCTCGGTAATTTGGAGGGGAAGCTTCAATCGGCACATAACAAATTTTGTTATTCGACATTTGGAGGTTACTTCGGGTTGGGAAGAGCATTACTTCGAGCTTGGCTCAATATAGTCGAATAGAGTATATGGGTGAAAGGATTTTCATGTGGTGTGGCGATACTTTAGGGACTTCTTCATGGTGTGTTCCAGGGTTCTTGGGAGTGATGTGGAGTGAGTTGAAAATTTCTAACAACGCTGGATGGACCTTGGAGTTCATGAGGCGATTAGCGAAGCAATGGCATAACGTTTCGACACACAATGATGATGATGAAAACTTTTGGACTATAGTTCGATAGCTCTACGAATTATGATGGATATCTAGAGATGTTTCGAAGATGACGACTTAATGATGGGAGTCATGATGGTCATCCAAAAGAGAGAGTTCAACAATGGGGGATTGCAAGTAGAATTTGCGACAGTGTTCTACTGTGCAAATTGCCGTGATGGAATAATGATTGAATTCCATTACGGAGATGCATGCAAAGGGATCATTGATAACTTGGAGGTTTCTAGTGTGCTCATAAAGTAAGTGCTATGTGGGGACGCCACCTAGATTTGCTATTGTGTTCGGATCTTGCGATATAAAATTTCCCTTGTTTTTTGAGATTATGAGCCTGGTTCCTAGCTTTTTGGAATCCCATGGATTCGTGTACCAATGAAGCCATAATTTTGATTGGGTCCCTGGTTTGCAATTGTTCCATATGATTTATCATATATCTAATGCACACTAGTGATGATGAGGATTGTCTGATGAATGCTATGTTTGCAATGGTTGTTTATCACCCTAGGGTGTCACGCGATGTAGGTATTTTCAATCATATACCTAGACACTAGATATTGTACTTCGATTGTAGTATACTTATATGGTTGTGATAGTGGATTAGCATACATCGACTGTTATGTACTAACTCTTTGGACGTCGGGACATGTCGGGTATGGTTCTTTATACCCTATGCTCCTATTTTGCTATATACGATTTTATAGTATTTTTGAGATGATGTATCGCTCACACTAGATTGTTTTTGACCTCAAGTTTTATTCTTTGCTTCTTATTATGTTGGGCACTCTTAAATGAGTAGATTAGGGATAACAGGTCTGGATAGTGCATGGAGTTGTACGGTGTACGAGCAGGAGGCTACGCTTTCACCTATATATATTTGGAGCTTACTATCACTTATATTCCACTGTGCAGTACTGTAGAGCTATACCAGTACTTGTATTATCTTAGAGATAGTTATAGAGTTTATTTTGGAAGGGATGTATAAACTCTATTATTTTAGTTTTTGTATAATATGTGAACCTATTGCACTCTGATGTTCTTATTTATGGTTCATTGATTATATTACTGTCTCGCATGTTTTACATCTATGTTATTATATTGTATTATATTTTATTAGTTTACATCCTTATCTACCATCCTACATTGGCTGGGTACCTTCTCAATGCGCAATACTGATATATTGGGTATCGAAGGTGTAGGGTGGTCATCACCCCATGAGTTGGTCAAAAACTGAACCTTTCCTCATATTTTACTCTGATTTTTGAGCCTTGGGTCTTTATGGGCAAATACATTTGATGGATTGGAACCTATATATCCCCCATCATGAAAACTTGTTTTTCTTCAAAACACCATGTAGATCCATAATATAGATGAACTATAACATTTTGGGCCTTTTGATAGATTTGTACGATCCATCCATGGATCAGTATAGATCCATGGTGTTGGAAAAACATTTTCCTTGAACTCTTCATAGTTGATCGTCTTCAAGTCCAGGGTCAATTTCTCCATCGTTTCATAGTCCGATTCTATCGATATGTTTCTTGGGTCAAATATCGAATAACCTTTATAGTTTCAAATGTTAAAAATAGTGAACCGTGCATATATAAAAATTAAAAGAGTCTGAAATAGTGGACATGAAAAGGGAAACCTCACAACAGAATTTTGAATATAAATATATTTTCGACAAATTGAATATTACATAAATGTAATACATCGGATAAAATACATATTTTAATACATCAACCACTCGATTCTAAAACAAGAACCATGCAACTATGATGCAAGAGAGGTATTGAACCATATGAGTATGACTCATTCCAGACTTTTTACTTCCTCCTTTGTTTTCACCTACAAACTTACAAATACACATATATACACATAAAAGAAGGAAAAAGGGCCAACTATGTTTGGGACTGCACTAATTTCTATATACCCCAACCACATGGGGACCGTTGGATATTGCATAGAAAAAGACTGCTTACATATCTTTTTAGGGGATCAAGCCCACGTTGTTCTATTTCCTACTCTTTTAATACATTCAAATATTTGTTAATACATAACAACAAAAACATCCATGCGACCATTGCAACTAATGCAAATAATACAAGCGGTAAACAATATTCCTACTCATTTGTCACAACAAATCATCATTTTTAGGCAACAACAATAGTAGCACACTTTAGCCATTAAATACCAAAAACATACAAATATAGTTACACACATCATCATTAATGTAAATATAATTCGTTAAATATGTATAAATCCAATAGACTTTAATGACGCAACATCAATCATAAAATAAACATAACTAACTATCTATCATCCAGTAGCAATATGGTAAAATATCTCACATTCATCAAAATGTGATTGTTACCCAGTATCCTGACCCGGTTATATTGGACTGATTGCGCAAGATGGATGGACTGTTATCAAGAAGGATGACCATGGAAAAACGGTTGTAGAACTCGAAATCAGAGCTAAAATGGTTATATGAAGCGGGATTGAATGAAGTTGGTAGATAGACAATGCAGGATTCTATAAATATGGAAGTTAGGAAGGAACTCAAGGGATTAGCTTAGCCTTGTGGAACAAGAGGGATCGACATAGCCTTGTGGAACTCAAGGGATCGACATAGCCTTATGGAACTCAAGGGATTGGCATAGCCTTATGGAACTCTAGAGATCGGCATAGCCTTGTGGAGCAAGAGGGATCAGCATAGCCTTGTGGAACAAGAGGGATCGGCATAGCCTTGTGGAACAAGAGGGATTGGCATAGCCTCGTGGAGCAAGATGGATTGGCATAGCCTCATGGAGCAAGATGGATCGGCATAGCATTATGGAAGAGGATGGATCAGCATACTCTATGCAATAGAAGGGATCGCTAAAATAGAAGGCTTCGGCATAACATTATGGAATGGGGGGATCGACATTATATAATGAAGTTCAAGGGATAAGCATGAATAAGTATGCATGGATTGGTATGATTGGATAAGTAGATGGATCACTATAGCATATAATAGGGATCGGCATAGGAAGTATGGAGTCAACCACGAGGAATCGGCATGATCCATTGAGAAGGGATCGGCAGAAAAAACCTCTAAGTGAATATGAACCATAGACCAAACAAAAGCATGAGTTCCACTTGTCCAATCAACATGATATTTGAAGAGCTAACGTGTCTGAACATGAAGAAGCCACCATAGGGACCGCTGCCCCAGAATCAACCAATGGAGGGATCGGTACCGATCCCTCTTCATTTGAATTCGGACCTAGCGACCCCTATGGTGGGCCCATATGGATAAGAAGGTCATGTAGCCGAAGTTTCAGAGAGATTGGTGGTTGCTTTCACCTATAAATACTGGCCTAGGGGGTCATTCCGAGGATCTTTACGCTGCTGGTTACATAGCTCTTTATTGTAATCAACTTTTTGCCTTACTTCTTGCTGTTTGCTGCTGTAATCTAATTGATAGTGAATCAATAAAGAGAATATTCAAAGTGGACGTAGGCATACGACACCAAACCACTATAAATCCTGATGTTCTTGATTATTGTTTTGATTTGCTTATTAGTTTACTTTATTCCTCTATTTTAATTTAATTTTCTTCATCGATTTATCTACATAAACCTATTCTTTGGTGTTTGTGACTAATTTGGTTGCAAACAGCGATAACGCCATCAAACATCAAATACATATAATAATTACAATCAATAAACTTTCTAAATATCAATTTCAAATATCATTTTAGTTATTATTTATGAATTTCCCTAGAAATCCATAAATAATAACCTTACTAAATTACATACTTTAATTTCAGTAAAGTTTGTTAAATCATCGTTATTTATAGAAACCATCCAAAATATGTAAATAACCTTATTTATCATTTATTTGTTAATTTTCTCGTTATTATCCAATTAATCTCAATTAATTATTTCTAATCCAAATCAAAGAATTTATTTTTGTTAAACATCCAAAAATACTACAATTAATAATAATTATCCAATCAAGGCACATAATATCCAATATATTATAACAATCAAATAGTCGTTCATAGAACACAACATATATCGATAAATAAAAAATTTCATCAATAGTTATGCATTTTCATAATTTAAAATTAAATTAAATAGATCATACAAACGTGCATTTGCAAACAACCTTAAATTTAAACAAAGCCAATGCCAAATCATTCGGAGTCTCGCTACGAGTCCAATGGAACAAGTACGCATGAATCGGAGGTCGTATGTGAAAGATATAGTGATTAGAAGTTCGGAAATTAAATTTGCAATTAATAAAAGAAGGGAGACTTTTTGACAAATTACCTGTCTTCCTCATCGCTCCAGGCCAGGTCGCACGCCCTAATGCCACCGTTTGCCAATGCTGATGGCCCCATATCAACGCGAGCCACTACTGCCCGAACCCCCAACACTCCCGTTGTCCTCCGTAATGCCTCTGACCACCCACCTTGCCCCGCGCCGCCGCTAATTTGATGCTTCCGAAACCAATTTTGCAAGCCCTAGATCTAATTTTTATAGCCATTTCAATTGCCTTTGACCCAATACAACTGCATAGATCGACTTCTCATCTCGTCATCTTCACGCTAGTGTAATCCATGTCAACCAACATTGCCTCCTTGCCGTTAAACATAATGGACAGTGGTTCATCCATAAACCATGCAACTTCCAAAGGATGTTCCAATCAACTTTGATTGAATCTGGGCAAAAACAAAACCACTACAATGTTCGTATCATCATGCCATATGAAATGACATATCATAAGGCCTAGTTTTAAGTTAATTTGTAAATCTCTTTATTTTTTAATTAGCAAAGGTGGTTGGAGATAATCTCCATGAGCTAGGAGATTCAGATTATAAGAGGAAGTGCGAAAAAGTGATGAATAAAATGATGACTAGGGTCTCTTAACACTGTATTTATATAGACAACGAGGCGGGTTTGGGTATGTGTAACTATTTGATCCAAAAGTGGCTACGTACACTATTTAAATACTATAACATTCTATTTCACACACCAAAACCCCAATCTATCAAAATTATAAAGCAAACCGATCTGTCCGGGGAGACCGATACAATGGTTATAAATATGATACCCAGTTCACCCTTTTATTAGAAATTCACTTTAATTTACTTTGATATTAGAAGTGTCAAATTTCTAGATCATTACATTCTTCCACCCTAAAAAGAATTGTGCCATCACAATTTTCCCGAATACAATTCTTTACCAAGTTATCATATTATTATGGGTTTATCATGCAACGTGCGGAAGTAAATCAACCATAGCTTAACAATTTATAAAAACAGCGTATAACGACCATATAACACCATCAATCATGACAAATAACAATTCATTCATAGCATTGAATTCAATTTTCCATGTATACATACTATAATAACACATACACTTCCTTAATCTTACAATCCAAATTAAAGTATGTAATAATAGCACTCCATCAACAAAGGAGGAAACAATCTCAATCATAGATTAATCCATACCGCGAATCTCAATAATTCAACCATAACCGATCATACCGAAAGTTCACAACAAAACATTGGCTGACCAAAACATGCATATACAAATAAAGGAATATACATAACATGGCTCATCAAAATAAACAAACATGCTCAAAATAATATGGTATCATCACCATACTAACCTATCATTCAATAACACATGTGTTTTAATTCCTATGCTGACTGCACACACATCATAATATTTGTCTCTGCAAACTATTGATGAACTTCCTCATAGTCTCATCTTCATAATAATTGGTGTACCATTCCATTTTCACACCGTCTAGAATATCTTGTGCACCCACTTATGGACACATCCTCAAAATAACATGTGCCAAGTCATGGCTATATCCTTAAAAATAATATGTGTGCAATCATAGCTATCCTTAAGATAATACAACTATCTCCTCATACTGCAATTGCCTCCTCGATCCTTATACCCATCTCATAAGGTCCCTTCCAAATGACCACCATCATAAGGACAATGAATACTCACCATCATTAGAGTATTGTACTTTTGGACATGCGAGTACTTACCATTATTTGGTTTCTTTGCTCGAATACATGCCGTTTAGAGGGTCAGAGACTAAACCTAGCATCCTAGCAGTCCAGGGTAAGACTAGGTCCTAAAATCAACGGACTCTGGGGACACGTCCTAGTCCAGGTGAGCATTCTTACATACCCTTGCTTTACGAGCATACATCAAAACCTTTGAGTATTATTGATCCTTCAGCACACTTTATATCCATAGTGGAGCGCATCCTAGCTCTACTTTGTAAGTTTACTAACTTCTCCTTATGGATTACCATTACCACTTCCATAATCGAGACCTCAAGTATGGAACATTAACATCGAATCTCATCTCTTCAAATCTTCAGATCACATCGAAAAATCTAATTCCAAAATCCTCTTATAGTAATTTCTTCAATTGATGATAAGGATAACCCATCCAAAATACTAAAGAGGGATCCACTAGCAAGAAGTGTTCCAATATATCTTCAAAGCAAAACATATGTTCATTTTCAAGTAAAAGCATACATCCACGTTTAAAGCCAAAATCCTTTTTTTCCTTCCTAAAATACAACCACCATTTTGTAAAACAATTTCCCAAAATATTTTTGCCATTTTAAATCAATTTCAAAATAATTTTTAAGAAAACATCATTTTGTAAAAATTTCAAAATGGAAACACTTTGTTCAAAATATTTATGGAAGCTGGTAATTATTTGAAAATTTTAGATTTTGAAACGCATTTAATAAATATATATATTAGACCTCCCCATTTGTCATTTCGATTCCTTAGTGGTACTCATTAAATCTTTAGTAATAAGAATTCTCTTATTTGCACAAAAAATGGGCAAACACCTACAATCGATTAGTTGTAGAGTTGTGAATACTGGGTGTGTAGCACAACTTTTATATTTGTATTTTGATTGATTTTTAGAGAGCAAATAAAATATAAGTTATATAGAAAGTAAGTTGCAGTAAGCAAAGAACACAAAAATTTATAGTGGTTTGGCCAGAATGTGCCTACATCCACTATCCATTTTCATTATTCTTCTTATAGGTCATTGATATAATGTATGAGATACAAGATACAATAGTTTGAAGCATAATAAAAAGTAAGATATTGCTCAAGGAAGTCTGTTCGGCTATTCCTATTTGGCTATTCTTGGCTACCTATTCCTATTCATTTGTCTCTGTTAGGCGGTTCTGGTTAAACGATTCCTATTAGGATGTTCCTACTAGGCTGCTCCAGCTAGATGTTCCGGCCTACCATGAACATCCTAGCAGGAATCGTTTAACCCTAACAACCTATAGGAAAAGCATAGCATAACATGTTAGCTGATCTTGCTAGGCTACTCTTGTTAGGCTATTCCTACTGGATAGTTCCTGCTAGGCAGCTCATGCTACGCTGCTCTTGTTAGGTAGATCCTACTAGACTGGTTGTGTAACGACCCAGAATTTCGGACACGTCGTATTTAAATATCTTAATTATTTAAATATTTGAATATTGGATTAAATGTTATTAAAATGATTTAATAAGCATTTTAACCTCCTTTTAAATCATAAGTAATGATGGTAAACTTGTTTTGGAAAAATGTTTACAACAATATATTTTTTGGAAAAATATCGATAATATGATCGAAAATTATTTTATCGATAAACAGCTTTTTCTCAATGCAAGTTGTTCAAACTTTTTACACATGTCTAGTTAATCTTAAGGAGATAATAAGCAACTAAAAATATTTTCATGTTTATGGATATCTAAATAGGAAAATGAGCAAATAAGGAAAATGAGCAAAAATGGAAATAATTAACTCTTAAGCTAATATCTAATCAACACATTAGCCACTAATTAAAGACTCCCCTCTTTATACAAGCTTGGAAGGTTCTAGAAGCTTCCTATAGGATAAGAGATACTATGAGAAGGGTATAAGAGTAATTAGCAATAAAGGAGAAGTGGCATAAAGTTGTCATGATAAGAAGCAATTAATGCATTTGGGATTTGAGGGCTTTTTTGTCTTTTCCCATCACCATTCGTAAGCCTATTTAAGGAGGGGTACACCCTTAGGAAATATATTACAAATATTCCTAAGCTTTGATTTAAAATTTCAATGGCTTCTCTTCTTCTTCCTCTCTTATGTTCTAAAAAGAAAGAGTTGCAAATCAACATCAAATCACTTTAAACCTTGCCACAAGGCTTAGTATAATATTAGATAACCTTCTACCATGTTAGAAGTCAAAGAAGTGGATCCATGCTCCTCATGGAGGGGATGGCCGTGAGCAATTATTGAGGGGGAGGAGGAAATAAGCAAGGTAAAGGCAAGGAGGACGAGGAGGAAAGGTGTTGCAAGGCGGAGGCTTGACTTTGGTTCATGGATCTTGGTTATTTGAGTGGTTAAAGTGAGTTAACAACTCACTTTGAATGGAAAATATAACACATATATGTTGCGTTTGATTGTGATTGTGTTGTTTGAATTATTGTTAACTTATGTTGAAAACAATGGTTGTAACTTCTTACTTTAAAAGTAAGTGACATATGTGATCCATGTACATGGACTTGAACAAACTTGGAATGGATTTGTATGAGATGTGACTAGACCTTGGAAACAAATTACATAAGGTTTAGTAGGGAACAGGCTCGAATAGATTTGAAAAGGAAGTGGTTTTCTAGCGAAAAGGTCGCTATAAAAGCACTTCAAAAGCTAAATTGTGGAATTTTTGTAGAATTTTGTAAAGTGATTCTTAAGGGTTTCTTGCCTTGGATATGATGTATTATATATATACTAGTTTGTGTAAAAAGATCGGGTGCTAAAAGTTTGTTAACACCTTCAAAATCGATCAAACATTGAATTATAAAAACCCGGAAATTCACTGTTCACGTCACCGAACTTTCCATAGCAGTTATAAAATGCAGTCGTAAACCTGATCCTATTTTTATAGCATTTCTGGGCTGTTGTAGCTTCTGCTTTGAACTAAAATCTATATTTAGCCCTGAAACGTCTTTTTGTTGTTACAAAACTTTTCATAGCACTTCTGGACTGCTGTAGAAACAGATTTTACCCAGAATTGTTTTGAAACCTTTTTAAACTGTCGCTGCACTTTTCTACAGCATTTAATAAATGCTGTCTTTTCCTTTGGACGTTTTAAAATGGTTTGAAATGACTTTAAATTCAACTATTTCACTTCAATCTTTTTGGTATTCTTTTTCTAACATATATTAGAGTACTTTAAAAGTGATTTGAGATTTTTTATGAATTTTTAAGTATTAGTTATGAATTTATATAAGAAGAGGGTTTTATGGAAAATACGGTTTTCTACGATTTCAAATTACAAAATGACTATTTTAAGTAGTATTTTGTACGGATGTTTTGAAACCGGTTATAAGTATTTTGAAGTAAAAATATCTTATATAAATATCTTGGAAAATATCTTATATAAATATCCTGGAAAATATATTATATGAATATCTTGTTTTAGATTATAAAACAAAAGGGTTGGAAAGGGGTTAGTAATTGCTTATTGGCTAAATAGATACTTTTTTAATTACTTATTCAAAAAGTAATCGATTATTCTTAACACTAATAAGCCGACGAAGTAATCTTATCTATTTGTGAGAGTTAAGATTGATGTCGAGTTGGGACGGAGCAATAGAGCTCTAACCTACCGGGCTTTCCTCTTAACCGAGGAATAGGTAAGTGGAAAATGTCAGAAACGTGTTAATCGAGTCGATTCCTTATTGTTTATGGAAATCATTAATACTATACTTAACACTAAAAGCCGACAAGGTTGACTTATCTATTTGTGAGATTCAAGACTAAAGTGTCTAGGCAAGGCTTGGAGCAACAAGTGCCCAAACTTACCTAGCTTCGCTCTTGGGCGAGGAATAGTTAAGTTGTAATGTCGAAAAAGAGTTCAACGTACGAATCGTGATTTGTATAAGCAATCATTTTTGGAACTTGATAGTTAACTAGTCTATACTGAACTTGACTGAATACAAGCTTAGAACTTTAAAGGGATGTTTTAAAGTAAACGGAAAGTATAAAAGCGAATTTGGGTTTATAGTATCGATGTTTGTGCAACATTTGTTTTACCCATTTAATTATACTTTTGAAAAGTAATTAGATCTTTAAAATGCAGTTTTAAAGATAACGGGATAGTAAAGTGATTTTGGGTTTGTCGTAAACAATGTTTTAGTAAAATTTGTTTTTAAACCCGGGGATAGTATTTTAATGTGTTAAAATATGGTTAAATAAGTTTGCAAAATACTTGGATCTTTAAAACAAATGTTTGTAAAGATAGTAACAAGTAGGGAAATGGTTTGGGTTTGTTGTGGTAATGTGTTAATCACATTCGTCTTTAACCTTTTTTGATTTACATAGAAATGTAAATAGATCTTTAAAAGAATGATTTAAAGATAAGCAAAAGCGAAATGGTTTTGGGTTGTAGTGACAATGTTTAATTAACATTAGTCTTAAACCTTTTGAATGGATTTGTGAAAGTACTTAGATCCTTAAAAGTGATATTTTGAAGGAAATAATAAGTAATGGAATCGTTTGAAAAAGATAGAAAAAGTAGAAGTTTATTAGATAAATGAAGTTTACTAGCAAAAGGAGTTTTAATTAATAAAAGGATTAATCAAATGTAAGAGATTAAGAGTTAAGTAACTTAATCATACTTTGTGTCGCTTGATTGTGTTTTAGATGATGATAGTGTTTTGTATGTTTATTTGTTTATGGAAAGTAACTTAGACTTGGTTTCCATTTACAAACACCTATCTTGTACCAGTTAGTCGATTAGTCGACTATCGAAATTGACCAAAATATGACTTAAGAAGTTATCGAAATGCTTCGCGATTTCATACCAGTAAGACTCCCAGGGAGGAGTATTGGTACGAAACGTCTATAGCTTTTGCTTACTTCTGAGAGAACCAGGATTGAGTTAACCGGAAAATTCATCGATTGGTTTTGAAGAAATAGGGATCAGTAAGTGTTCTACTTATCGAATACCACTTCAAAATCATATACGTGATCTATGTTTTGGAAGCGGGTGAAGAAAAATAATCTATGTGGAGATTTGAGATCTGTTTAAGATGCTCGAACACATGTAGTTGTTTGTGATCTATTCAGGATGTGGGAATCCATGTGTGGTTTCGAGATTTGTTGAGATATGGGAATCGATATGTGGTTTCGAGATCTGTTCGAGATGTGAGGATCCGATATGGGATTTGTATGTTGATGAAGTGATGAAGACTTATGTGAAAGATGACGAACGTAACCTCAACATCGGAAATGGCTAAAGTCAGAGTAGGATGCATAACCTGGGGTTAGTGACCCATGTCAGGATGTTATCAACTCCTTATCTAGAGATACTTATCGATTGTTAGCCAGGAGGAGTTGATGATATTTGGTTCAAGTTGTTCATGTCTATGTTCGGACGTTGGGCCGCTTGTGTTTACCTTATGGTATATTTTATCTAGAAATATACGACGCTGGGAAGGTGGTTTTTGATCCTTGTGCATGGAGATTGGATTCAGCTCCCCCGAAGAGATCTCCGTGGAAAATCCAATATGCGAACGTTCCATAACGGATTTGATTGTACTCCTATAATGCTAGAATGTAATCAATGTAACCATTCAGCTATGATTAATATTTATATTCTACACCCTAGACATTATTATAGTATCACTAGATTCTCTATAAATGGTTTGGTTATCGTAAGGTAAAAACCTGTCTGTGTTTATTGGCGGCGTGGACTTACGTGATACCCTTATTTTGAAGGGTTTTAAGATATAATAAATATGTATGATCTGAGTTTCTCATGTTGGTTTACCAGACTGATCCGGGTGTTATTTTCTTAATGCTCGAGTCAGCCCCTTGTATGTTTCTAGATTTAGCTTTGGACGCTTTGGAGATTTTGGAGAAGAGTTGGAGTTCTACCCATCGTAGTATTTATTTCCGCTGCATTACTTTGTGTGTATTATCAGCATTTGTTAGGACAGGTTGTTATAACTGTTAGGGCTGATTACTGTAACTCTGAAAAACTTTGTATCTTAGGATGATAGTTTGTACCATCTTTTGGTATTATATATGATCGTTCCGTTGTGAGATTATGATACTGTGTTCCTTCTTCCTTGTTCTATTTCTTTTTATTTTACCCTAACAATTCATCTTTCCGGCACTTGGGTGCTCGACGCGTGAATACCGTGGATGTATTATTGTTGACATTTGGGGGTCGAAAGGGCGAGTCGTTACAGCTGGTATCAGAGCTAAAGGTTAAGCGAGAACCTTGGCTTTGGTGGGTATGACTCATTAAGATATAGGGTAATGGAATGCCCTAGCATGAGTTGAGAGTATGATACATATCAGAGCGTATTTGTTATTACTATAAAAATGTTTTATATTGTGTTTATTGGTCTGATGAGTGGTTTATGAATTCTGGTCGGTACGTGGGATGCCATGGTATCGATAGAGATTTCTAAACACTTGAAAAAAGCAAACTAACATAGTATTGTTTTCGAAATTGGTAAATTAAATAATTTTACCTAGGATTATATTTTAGATTAAAAAAAAGAATACAATTTTCATAAACTGATATAGTTATTTATGACATGGTTGTTGTTAGGAAATGATAATATTCTATTATTATCATTTATTGTTTGGTTAGTTATGCTCGGACAGTTTATGAGAATTTAATATAGTTTGTTGATTTATAAGAAATTTGCCTTCTTACAACAAGGGTTGGGTAGATAGTAAATTTATGGGAATGTTAAATACGAACACTTTGTGAATTAAGTTTCACAGTTTGACTATAAGGCGTTCAATGATAATGTTGGATTAAAATTGAATTTTAACAAGAGTTGTTTATTATAACAAAGATGTACATTTGTGAATTAATAAGAAAGCAACTGTATATAAATATGGTTTATAAACAAAGAGGATTTATATAAAGAATTTGAGAACTTAAATCCCGGTGATCTTTGAAAATGATTTTGAAATTTTTGGAGAAAATAATAGTAGTATTATTAGGAAGTAAGTATTTGGGAAATTGGTTTATGAAATTGAGATCATGGTACTTAGTAACATTTATGAAGTATTTGATACCATTTTGAAATGATTTTGGTTAAGTCCGAAAGGCATAAGTTGGATGTAATGAACTCACTCCTGACGCTTGAAAATAATTCAGGCGATTACTTCAACATCATCGGCATTCATTTTCGGGTTTCTAAGTGTGGGATGTTACAAAGTTGTTTTGGTAAAATAATTTTTGATTTAATCCCAAAGTATGACTTGATATACAAAAGTTATATGTATATATTATTTCAAAACGATTTGAAAAGAAAACCGGTGTTTAGTTCTAAAGGTTTACTTGTTGAGTTATTTCATGGACACATGTAGCTTATGTGTTTAAAAAGTACGGATGTGCATCATAATATGATATGTTTTTTGTAGTTTTCATTTGTTAAAATGAAATGGAATTTTCGACGATTTTGGATAGCCGAGAACTTCCGGATGGTTATAGAACTTGTAGTTAAGTGTTTCTGAAAATATAAAAGTTGAGTTTATATATAACACTTGAATTGAGAAGATATCAAGTTAAAACAAGTTTAAATTTATTGAAGATACTGGTTAAGTAAAACAAATTTGATGTTGGTATATACTCTTAGGATGTAATGGAGTATTATATGAGTATTAACATAAGTTATAAAATGTTTATAAACTTGAAGTTATGTTTTATGAAATAATTCATAAATGATCTTAATATTAATGACATACTATTTGGATAAATGAATATGATTAAAAAGATATTGATGTAGTTAAGAAACCAATAGGATAAATATATAAGTTGTGCGTAGACGTTCTATTCACATAATTGTTCCAGTATTCGAATGCATGATTTCGAGATGGTTTACACCGGTCCGAACAAGAATATTTCACTCGATTATTAACGGTGAACACTTGATACGGATTCCTGATATGATCCCGAAGTTTTCTATCATAGTAAATGGCTATGTAAGGAGAATAGAGGTTTCTAATCAAGGAACCTGATCAGAGTCCGCATTAGAGAGGTCAAGTGATCTATACTAGTTAGGAAGTGAGATCAATGTGATCGAGCAAGTAATCAGAATTGATAATGTGTATGGATGATATATGTGCATCGTACGGGCTTTAGTATTTGCATACTATGTTTTGATTAGCTTAGGGAGAGTTTAAGGAATGACTATTTAATTTGTTCGAGGGCGGCATGAATAACCGTCTAAGTAATAACCCGAGGCTATTGAGCAGAAGGTACGCTTAGTAGATTGATTTTCATCCTTGTGCGATGAGAGGGTTTAACTTGAGCAAACCATGAGCTTTGTCTGTTAATGATTAGGATATTGTTAAGTATCAATGTATGGTTGTTTCTTTGGTTGCTTGTGTTGGAATTTCGAGGACGAAATATTTTAAGTGGGGGAGAATGTAACGACCCGGAATTTCGGGCACATCATATTTAAATATCTGAATTATTTAAATATTTGAATATTTGATTAAATGTTATTATAATGATTTAATATGCATTTTAACCTCCTTTTAAATCATAAGTAATGATGGTAAACTTGTTTGGGAAAAATGTTTACAAAAATATATTCTTTGGAAAAATATCGATAATATGACCGAAAATTGTTTTATCGATAAACAGCTTTTTTCTCAACAAAAGTTGTTCAAACTTTTTACACATGTCTAATTAATCATTAAGGAGATAATTAGCAACTAAAAATATTTTCATGTTTATGGCTAACTAAATAGGAAAATGAGAAAATAAGGAAAATGAGAAAAAATGGAAATAATTAACTCTTAAGCTAATATCTAATCAACACATTAGCCACTAATTAAACACTCCCCTCTTCATATAAGCTTGGAAGGTTCTAGAAGCTTCCTGTAGATAAGAGATATTATAAGAAGGGTATAAGAGTAATTAGTCATAAAGGAGAAGTGACATAAAGTTGTCATGATAAGAAGCAATTAATGCATTAGGATTTTAAGGGCTTTTTTGTCTTTTTCCATCACCATTCCTAAGCCTATATAAGGAGGAGTACACCCTTAGGAAATATATTACAAATATTCCCAAGCTTTGAGTTAAAATTTCAATGGCTTCTTTTCTTCTTCCTCTCTTATGTTCTAAAAAGAAAGAGTTGCAAATTAACTTCAAACCACTTCAAACTTTGCCACAAGGCTTAGTATAATATTAGATAACCTTCTACCATGTTAGAAGTCGATGAAGTAGATCCATGCTCCCCATGGAGGGGATGGCCGTGAGCAATTCTTGAGAAGGAGGAGGAAATAAGCAAGGTGAAGGCAAGGAGGAAAAGGAGGAAAGGTGTTGCAAGGCGGAGGCTTGACTTTGGTTCGTGTATCTTGGTTATTTGAGTGGTTAAAGGTGTGTTAACACCTCACTTTGAATGAAAAATATAGCACATATACGTTGAGTTTGATTGTGATAGTGTTGTTTGAATTATTGTTGACTTATGTTGAAAACAATTGTTGTAACTTCTTACTTTAAAAGTAAGTGACATATGTGATACATGTACATGGACTTGAACAAACTTGGAATGGATTTGTGACATGTGACTAGACCTTGGAAATAAATCACATAAGGTTTAGTAGGGAACGGGCTCGAATAGAGTTGAAAAGGAAGTGGTTTTATAGCGTCAAAAGCTAAATTGTGGAATTTTTGTAGAATTTTGTAGAGAGATCTTTAAGGGTTTCTTGCCTTAGATATGGTGTATTATATGTATACTAGTTTGTGTAAAAAGATTGGGTGCTAAAAAGTTTGTTAACGCCTTCAAAATCGTTCAAACATTGAAGTAAAAAAACCCGGAAATTCACTATTCAAGTCACAGAACTTTCCAGAGCAGTTATAAAAAGCTGTCGTAAACCTGAGCCTGTTTTTATAGCATTTCTGGACTGCTGTAGCTTCTGCTTTGAACTAAAATCTACATTTAGCCCTGAAACGTCTTTTAGTGTTACAGAACTTTTCATAGCACTTCTAGACTGCTGTAGAAACTGTTTTTACCCAGAATTGTTTTGAAACCTTTTTAAACTGTCGCTGCACTTTTGCATTTAGTAAATGTTGTCTTTTCCTTTGGACGTTTTAAAATGGTTAGAAATGACTTTAAATTTAACTATTTCACTTCAATCTTTTTGGTAGTCTTTTTGTAACATATATTACAGTTCTTTAAAAGTGATTTGAGATTTTTTATGAATTTTTAAGTATTAGTTATGAATTTATATAAGAAGAGGGTTTTATGGAAAATACGGTTTTCTACGATTTCAAATTACAAAATGACTATTTTAAGTAGTATTTTGTACGGATGTTTTGAAACCTATTTTAAGTATTTTGAAGTAAAAATATCTTATATAAATATCTTGGAAAATATCTTAAATAAATATCATGGAAAATATCTTATATAAATATCTTGTTTTAGATTATAAAACAAAAGGGTTGGAAAGGGGTTAGTAATTGCTTAATGGCTAAATATATACTTCTTTAATTACTTATTTAAAAATTAAGCAATTAAGCTTAACACTAATAAGCTAACGAAGTATCCTTATCTATTTGTGAGAGTTAAGATTGATGTAGAGTAGGGACGGAGCAATAGAGCTTTAACCTATCGGGCTTTCCACTTAATCGAGGAATAGGTAAGTGGAAAATGTCGGAAACATGTTAATCGAGTTGATTCCTTATTATTTATGGAAATCATTAATACTATACTTAACACTAAAAGCCGACAAGGTTGACTTATCTATTTGTGAGATTCAAGACTGAAGTGTCTAGGCAAGGCTTGGAGCAACCAGTGCCCAAAGTTACCTGGCTTTGCTCTTGGGCGAGGAATAGTTAAATTAGAATGTGGGAAATGAGTTAAGCGTCCGAATCGTGATTTGTATAAGTAATCACTTTTGGAACTTGGTAGTTAGTTAGTCTATACTGAACCTGACTGAATACGAGCTTAGAACTTTAAAGGGATGTTTTAAAGTAAATGGTAGGTATAAAAGCGAATTTGGGTTTATAGTATTGATGTTTGTGCAACATTTGTTTTAACCCATTTAACTATACTTTTGAAAAGTAATTGGATCTTTAAAATGCAGTATTAAAGATAACATGATAGTAAAGTGATTTTGAGTTTGTCGTAAACAATGTTTTAGTAACATTTGTTTTTAAACCCCGGGATAGTATTTTAAAATGTTAAAATATGGTTAAATATGTTTGCAAAATACTTGGACCTTTAAAACAAAGGTTTGTAAAGATAGTAACAAGTAGGGAAAGGGTTTGGGTTTGTTGTGGCAATGTGTTAATCACATTCGTCTTTAACCTTTTTTGATTTACATAGAAATGTAAATTGATCTTCAAAAGAATGATTTAAAGATAAGCAAAACCGAAATGGTTTTGGGTTGTAGTGACAATGTTTAATTAACATTAGTCTTAAACCTTTTGAATGGATTTGTGAAAGTACTTAGATCCTTAAAAGTGATATTTTGAAGGAAATAATAAGTGATGGAATCTTTTGAAAAAGATAGAAAAAGTAGAAGTTTATTAGATAAATGAAGTTTACTAATAAAGGAGTTTTAATTAATATAAGGATTAATCAAATAAAAGAGATTAAGAGTTACTTAAGTAACTTAATCATATTTTGTGTGGCTTGATTGTCTTTGGATGATGATAGTGTTTTGTATGTTTATTTGTTTATGGAAAGTAACCTATACTTGGTTTCCATTTACAAACATCTATCTTATACTAGACAGTCGATTAGTCGACTGTCGAAATTGACCAAAATATGACTTAAGAAGTTATTGAAAGGCTTCGCGATTTCATACCAGTCAGAACACCCAGGGAGGAGTATTGTTACGAAATGTCTATAGTTATCGCTTACTTCTAAGAGAACCGGGATTGAGTTAACCGGAAAATTCATCGATTGGTTTTGAAGAAACCGGGATCGGTAAGTGTTCTACTTATCGAATACCACTACAAAATCATATACGTGATCTATGTTTGGGAAGCAGGTGAAGAAAAGGAATCTATGTGGAGATTTGAGATCTATTTAAGATGCTCGAACACATGTAGTTGTTTGTAATCTATTCAAGATGTGGGAATCCATGTGTGGTTCCGAGATCTTTTGAGATACGGGAATCCATGTGTGGTTTTGAGAATGTTCGAGATGTGAGGATCCAATTTGGGATTTGTATGTTGATGAAGTGATGAAGACTTGTGTGAAAGATGCCGAACGTAACCTCGACATCGGGAATGGCTAAAGACATAGTAGGATGCATAACCTTGGGTTAGCGAGCCATGTCAGGATGTTATCAACTCCATATCCAGAAGTACTTATCGATTGTTGGCCAGGAGGAGTTGATGATATTTGGTTCACGTTGTTCATGTTTATGTTCGGATGCTGGGCCGCTTGTGTTTACCTTATGGTATATTTTATCTAGAAATATACGACGCTCAGAAGGTGGTTTCTGCTTGTGCATGGAGATTGGATTTGACTCCCCCGAAGAGATTTCCATGGAAAATCCAATATGCGAACGTTCCTTATCGGATTTGATTGTACTCCTATTATGCTAGAATGTAATCAATGTAACCATTTCAGCTATGATTAATATTTATATTCTATATCCTAGACATTATTATAGTATCACTAGATTCTCTATAAATGGTTTAGTTATCGTAAGGTAAAAACCCGTCCGTGTTTATTGGTGGCGTGGTCTTACGCGATACCCTTATTTTGAAGGGTTTTAAGATATAATAAATCTGTATGATATGAGTTTCTCATGTTGGTTTACCAGACTGATACGGGTGTTATTTTCTTAATGCTCGGGTCAACCTCGTGTATGTTTCCATATTTAGCTTTGGACGCTTTGGAGATTCTGGAGAAGAGTTGGAGTTCTACCTATCGTAGTATTTATTTCCACTGCATTACTTTGTGTGTATCATCATTATTTGTTAGGACAAGTTGTTATAACTGTAAGGGCTGATTACTATAACACTGAAAAACTTTGTATCTTAGGATGACAGTTATACTGTCTTTTGATATTATGTATGATCGTTCCATTGTGAGATTATGATATTGCGTTTCTTCTTCCTTGTTCTATTTCTTTTTCTTTTTATTTTACCCTAACAATTTGTCTTTCCAGCACTAGGGTGCTCAGCACGTGAATACCGTGGATGTATTAGTGTCGACATCTGGGGATCAAAAAGGCGAGTCGTTATAGCTTGTGTTGGGCAGATCCTGCTAGGTTGATCCTACTAAGTGGATCCTGCTTTCCTCTGACTTGTCTACCATTATTACAGTAAGCTTGGCTCTCCAGAATTGTCCTCTATTGTTGTTGGATGCTTTGGTATTTATAGGAGTGAAGAGATGGTGTAGTTAATCCGGTAAGTTAAGAAATTTCCATGTATAATTCATTCAGAGGGAATGTTCCTGAATTTGCCAAATGTAGTTAATTATTTCCTGATATAGGCATATTCCATTCCATACACAACTTGGTGTGTTCAGCTAGGAGCTTTGTCGAGGTATTTTTTTCTAGTACAAGTGTATGTGGATATGTTGTTAGCCCAGTTCATGCATCCCCCTCATTGGTTCGGCTCCCCTTGGTTTGGGGTCTCCTTGTTTCGGTGAGCGTCTCCACTCATGGCTCAATGAGCTCCTTTGCCTTCAGTTCAGTAGACTCCTCTTCCTTCAGTTTGGTGGGCTCTCCCTAGGCTTGGCTTGGTGGGCACTTCCCTCCTTGGTCCAGATCTTTATGCCCTACCTTGGTCCGGTCTTTAGACAATGCCACCCTTCTTAACCGAGCAAGTGACCTTGTTCAGTACCTTGGGAAACGAACAAGATTTCCTGTTTGGTACCCAGGGGTACCGAACAGGATTTCTTATTCGGTACCTTGGGTACTGAATAGAGAGAAGGGGGCTTGCCTTTACTTCCTCTCAACTGCTCCTTGTGTCTTGCCATATCTCCTTTCCTTCCCTTCCTTACGTTGGAAATGGTTAGACACTCAATAGTTAGATTCTCTATCGGACCATTCCTCATGCTCCATAAAAATAATATGCTTGTTAGGACTTGAACCGGGGTGGGTTGGTTGAAATGCACAAGTCTTTACAACTGTGCTACACATGCTTTTATGCCATGATTCCTTCATTTCAAGTCAGAGTTGAATGAAACTTGGACCAATAGCTTCGTATCATTGAATAGATTATTCTAATGCCTTGAATTTTCAATTTACCTGAATTAAGCAATAGCTCTCCATAGTGAGGCCCGAGTCCGTTAGGTGATGGACAAATTTTAAGATGATTATATCTTTTAATCTGTAGCTCGGATTGAGATGCGATTTCGACTTATGTGCATCTCCTGACCTTGGGAGCATTTTTGAAGAGTTTTAACTATATTTTCTGAGTATGCCAAATTTGCCTCTAGCGCTTTGCCTTGCCCATGTGATTACATGACGGCGCTTATATTATGCACCTTCCGGCCATTTTTATGCTTCTTAATGTCTTTTCGTATTCACAATGCTACGGGCGAAAATGACCATAGTAATTGCCCTCCAAAGCATACTTTCATAGAATAAAAAGTGTGGTTTGTTTCATCCAAATACGTCTTTCTTCCTTATGTGATGGTTATCTCAAACCTCAAACATCTATATCCTCATTCCCACCCTTTTGGTAGGTTTTCCGCTGCTAATATGTTGCAGAACCTTGTTCACTTGGAGAAAACTTGTTGATCGTTCCAAGACATCCTTTATCACCATGATGTTCGCAGTTCATTCTTTCTAGGTAGTATAATCATCTAGCATGATTTCCCAATAATTCTCATCTCTATCTGGTAGGCTTTTGCTCCATCTAGTTAAACCTCCTTGCCTTTGAGTCCTACGGGTCGTGCATTGTCTTATGAATGTTCTGAGAATATCAAGGTGCCAAAGGGACATGAATATACAATGGTTCCCAGGCATGTGGATTTGACTAGGTGTATTTTTTGCATTGATTGTAATTTGGCCAATTAAGACCGGTGGTTGCAATATATTTTCCCTACATGATTGCCAAGTTGTTCCACTAGTGGTTCCTTCATCACCACTATCCATATTTGTATAGGTAAATCACCAAGATGTTTGGCTAAACAAATGGTTTCTTTTAAAATTTTGAAGATGGGTTGATCATGCGCTTGTGCTGTGAAGCTAATCTTCTTTTGATATTTATGCATTGTTGCATTTGATATTTATTTATGCCCATATTCTTCTTTTCCTTGATAGTAATCGTGATATATTTATTACACATGATTGCATGGTTGCTTGTTCCATTAGCAACCTTTCTCGTTGCTGTCATGCATACTTGTATGGGATCAATTACCAACAAGTTCGATAGGGTAAACAGTTTCTGTGACTGACGCTTCCCTTGGCCCATACTTTATATTTCCTATATGAACATTTACATAAGCACATATGTATCTTATAAAAATTAAAAATGAAATCTCCATACCTTGTCAGGATTAGTTATTGCATTATGTTTGTATATTACCCTTGCTTAGATATTAGCCTGTTAGTAATCTTTTATTGCTTCCTCACGTACTTGTATAGTGTCCATCACTGACAAGTCTGACACAGTAAGCATACTTGTGAAGTAGCTGCATGTTATTTTGTTAGCTCTTCCTCTGCCCCCGACATATTTGCATAGGATCAATCGATATAAGTTCAGCAAGGTGAACATATCCCCAAGGAGTGTCTTTGTAATCCAGTCCCATATATCATTTTTTGTTTTCAAGCACTTCCAGCATTCTAGTTTGCTTATTATCACATACATATTCCATGCATACTTTAAACAAGTTTGCCCTAGTGTTGGTCTGTTGATAGTCTTTATTGGCAATTCCTATATTGACTACTTGCAGCGAGCTACACAACCGATAGTCACGCTTTACTACGAGCGAGCTCAGTTATTTATTGCTGATCGAAATTTAGAACCAGATGTCAGGCATGAACCAACTAGGCGGTTGTCGTATCCTGACCGTCAGTAGGTCGGGCTCTCCATAGCCATGCTAAAAGGTTGTAGCCAATCTTCAATGGTAGACACCCGGTTCGGGTCATTAAGATCTGCTATTATGACGAGAAGTTTGAGCCAATCGTAAGCTATGGATACCCAAATAGGGAACTCGCTGTTCCACCACTATCACCTAAGTGTGCCAATAATTAATGGCGAGCAACAATTTGGCGATCATGTCCTAACCATGGACTGATCGGGCTCACCATTACCGGCAAAGAAGTTTGGACCGATCGTCAACACCCATTTGATAGTCATGTCCTAACAATGGGTTGATAGAGCTTGCCATTACTGGCGTAGAAGTCCAGGATGACGTCAATGCACCCATTTGGCAGTCATGTCCTGACCATAGGCTGATCAAGCTCGCTGTTGCCTGCAAAGAAGCTTGGACCGATCATCAACGACGACCACCCATTTCGCAGTCATGTCCTTACTATGGGCTGTTTGGGCTTCCCATTGCTCGCAAAGAAGCTTGGGTCGATCGTCAATGGCAAGCACCCACTTGGTGGTCATGTCATGATCATGGGTTGATCAGGCTCGTCGTTGCCGGAAAAGAAGTTTGGGTCGATTATCAACAGCGAGCACCCACTTGGCAGTTATGTCCTGACCATAGGTTGATCGGGGTCATCATTGCCGACAAAGAAGTTAGGGCCGATCATCAACGACAAGCACCCATTTGGTGGTCATGTCCTGACCATGGGCTGATCGGGCTCAACATCGTCGATAAAAAAGTTTAGGCAGATCGTCAACGAGGAGCACCCATTTGGCGGTTATGTCCTGACCATGGGTTGATCGGGCTTGCCATTTTCTAACAATGAAGTTTGGGTCAATGGTCAATGGCGAGCACCCATTTGACAGTCATGTCCTGACCATGGGCTGATCGGGCTCGCCATTGCCAGCAAAAATGTTTGGGCTGATCGTCAATAGTGAGCACACACTTGGTAGTTATGTCCTGACTACGTGCCGATCGGGCTTGTTGTTATCGGAAAACAAGTTTGGATCGATCGTCAATGGCGAGCACTTATTTAGCGGTCATGTCCTAGTTATGGGCTTATCGAGCTCGACATTGCTAGCAAAGAAGTTTGGGCCGATCATTAATGTGAAGCACCCACTTGGCGGTCATGTCCTGATAATGAGCTGTTCTGGCTCGCCATTGCCGACCAAAGATTTGTACAAGCTTTCCATAATGTGCCAAGGTTGGGTTCTCTCAGTATGCAGCGGCCTTTCCTGTATAGTTCTAGAAATCGAGGACTTTATTTGGTATGGGATGATTGTTCTTGTGGTTGTTTGATAGTACCGACCCTCTATCTTGGTTTTGCACACCCTATCCATGCGGTTTGGTAAGACCATAATGATTGACGATACATATATCCATATTTCATGCAATTGCAATAGTCTGTATGCTAAAACAAAATAGAGGTATTGAGCACTTGGTGTTTTCCTAGATTCTGCTCTGTCCATGGTGATGAGAATTTAGGCTCCATTTCTTGGATCCTTGTTGATAAAATATAACCTTTCCCAGATCGAGTATGGTGCCCCTAGGCCAAGGGGAAATTTGCTCTAGGAGTAGGTTTCCTTTTTGGAGTGGACGATGCACTATCCTAGAATTGTATTGTTTCACCGCTTTCTCCTAGAGCACTATGGTTTTTAAAGCAGCCTTGTTCCACTTCTCCTCAATCAGATCTAGGTACATGTTTAGCAAGTCCTCATTTTCTTATGAATTATAGTGGATTCTCCCATCAGATGAGACTATAGCTTAAATGGGAATCATAACCAACAAATCTTAGGCCAAAGCAAAGGAGTATATCCATTGTAGTTTCGTGGGAAGTGTGGCATACATAGAGTCCAATGACAGCTCATCCATCCAAGTCCCCTTGTCATTTTCAAAATGCTCCTTTATGTGAGTACTGAGAAACTCATTAGCTTCTTCAACCTATCCATTAGCTTACAAGTGAGGCAATGTAAGAAAATTTATCTTGATTCCGTGTTGTAGATAGAAGTTGGGAATTCTTGACTATCAAACTGCCATCCATTGTCCGAGATTATCCGGGGCTGAGCTCCATACTCGATAATGTAATCCACAACCACTATTGTATTCTCAGCTCCACCCATAGCTATTAGAAGTTCTCCATTTTAGATCAATGCCCGTGAGATTTCCTTTCCTAAGGTTTGCCCCCCAATGTGATCTCTTTTACTGCTTGGATGTGCATTATCTAATATTTCCTTAGCTTCTCTCGCAGCCACGTGCCTTAACAGCGAGTTAGTTAGAACTTTTCTATATAGGGTGTCATCATATATGGTGTATCAAATTGCCTTACACATCATCTTCCTTGCCTCATTTCGATTTAAGGGTGAAATGTTTACTAGAACCCACCCAAATATGGTCCATTTCCTGAGCTGGAATTTTTTTTGAAATCGTTGGCGTCTTGATTTTTCTCCCATGGGATATCTTTAGCGTTCTTGCACATTAAGCAAAGCCTTTTCCCTTTTTACTTTTAAGAAAGATGCCAACCGTTCTTCGCTGACTCAGAACTCCCAAAATGCTTGATTCACAATCATTTGTAGGTCGCTATGGATACATAGTGTCTCGATTCTTGACTCATTTGCTATTTCCAAATTTGCTATTAGTGCACTGTACCTTTCGTTTAGTCTAGCCCGCAAGGTAAGAGGTCTATCCGACCTATAGGGGTCAAGAACATTCGTTCTTGCCAAGCCATTAGTACTTTTCTCACTTTCGCGAGTGCCGCATAGTCATACACTATCATGTTACTTATGCCTTAGGTATTTTTATTAAATATCATTAGAAATTTATTCTTCGTAAGTCATACCTTTGCATTGTTGTCCTCATGCTCTATGGGGATGTTCAATCTCTGTAGTATCATGCTTCGTACTCATATGAAGCTGATTCTATCTTTGGGACTTTTTAAAAAGATAATGCTCTACCATCTCTAAAGATATTTGGTCCCACTTGTGGAATGGGTTAGAATTACGACCTGCTATCTCTGTGGGAACTGGACCTAGTCTTCCATTGTCTCCGATGGAGTTGGACATTGCCTCTGGGACTAGGGAGTTTATTCTCCACTATCTAATTACTCCGTCCTTCACAATCTTTCATACACATCTATCTTTAGGTTCTAGTAGGGGACTTGCTCTATTGTCTATGGGGCATCCAACACCATGCCCCCATGCTTGCTTTTCACTCTTTCTTCATAGGGACTCATTCCCATCGAGGGGCTACGGTCTAGATATTGTGGCATTCTCGGTGGAGTTAGCCTAGTGTTTCAACCCAAAGTATACCTACGAGATCTATCTACGTTCATTGGTTTCATGACCATAAACCTTATGGAACACGAGATATTTATTGGTTTTTGTCCCTACCGCATTCGATTCTCTATCCTTAATCCGCTGTAATCAACTATTTCCATATGCTGAATGTTGCATACTGTCTTTAAATTTGAGGGTTGATTGCATATCCATAGTTTGGAGTGAAATGACCATGGTTCATCTTGCCAAACTCTGGTCTCCTACTCTACTTGCCTAATAATCATGCATAAACCCATCGACTTGCTCCTCTGCTATTGGAATGCTTCCTCAGGTTACATAGCGTGACACGGTGTGCCTCCCGTGCAATGGATCAACCACCTATATACCACGGTATGAACTTAGGTGGTCCTTTTTCGACAACTAAGTGTGTGATTCCAACATCAGCATTAACTTTATGTGAGTCATCCACCCTTAGTCCGACATGAGTTATGTTATTGGTATGGTACCGATAAATTCTGCATCAGTCCAATTTAATTTGAGCCCTGGCCGGGTCTGTTTGTGAAGTCCTAAATTTCCATGGCTCCTTCCTGCGTTGCCTGCACCCTTGCATCCATTCTCGATGGGTCGTAGATAGAACTCCAGACTTGGTCTCTTTAGACCTGTATTTGCAGTGCTTGCTCCATTAGTCTAAGGAATGCTCCATTATTTCCAAATAGTTAACTAGGAAAGATGCTACCATTTTTCCCGTCATCGTTTGTAGTCACTACCAAAATCTTCTCTAGTAGCTCTATCGTCCCGCCTTCCTAATGCATCATATTCCAACTTCACGTACTTTGCCGGCTCATAGACGAATTCCTCTAATGTGGTTGGTTTCTCCATTGTTGATCTCTTGGTAAACTTTGCTCTAAGGTGCACTCCACTGTACAAGTCATCACGGTGAACCTTTCATCTATGTTCTGAATTCCAACGGTTGTGGTAAGAATGAATTGAGCATAGGGTCAACAACAAAACCACATAGTAGCTAAGTCCGGCAAGAATAGAGGAAAGCACTTGCACAAGGCTTTTTCTATGGCTCCTCTTACCAGTATGTACTAGGCATACCATTGTAAATACAATATAGGATCAGTAAGCCATTGATATGGTTCCGTAGTAGGCATCTTGAAATCTTTGGGGTCTCTGGTAGTCCTATCTCTAGGGAGAAGGTACTGCTCAACTGAGATCCAATTCCTTACTCCACTTGTTCACTTTTGAAAAAATTGTCTAATGATTTGAGCCATCCTATCCTTCAATTTGGGGTGATTGTTAATGATAGCCGGACCTTTCCATTTGGGGTGAATGATTTCTTTCATCTTTCAGATGATGACTTGATCTTAAGCTATGGGCATGTTTATGGCTCTTAAATTGGTCCTAGTGATCTTTTTATCCTCCATTAATCACAATTTCAATGAGGGAATAGGAAGAATTTGCTGCAGCTGCCCACAGTTCAGCAACATCTTCTTTGGTTCGGTGCCGAACCACTTCCCGGATGTAGCTTCAGGTTGAACTCTTGCTCGTATCATCCCTTCAGCATTCCTTTTTTTAGCTCTTCAACCTTCATGATTGGATTCTTTGTCAGAAAGTGACCCCCTCTATCTTAGGGTCCCTAGATTGAGATCACACTTATGTTCTAGTGTTGCGACTAATAGTTTATGCATGCCCCAAGCGTGTCATAAGTTGGTCCACCATTGCTTGATGTTAGGCAGCGAGACATTCGTTTAGCTTAGCCACAACTCTATCTAGGTTGCCTTTGGTAATTACATCTTCTATCACCGGATTGCTTGCTGAATGATCATCCTGATTGGTAGTTATTTGATTGGGTGCATAGGTGTTCCCTACATTCCCACTGGTAGTACCAACTTTATTCTTTATGTTATCCAGCATTTTGATCCAGCTATATTCAAACAAATTGGACAAGTTTGATTCGAATATCATCAAGGGCAGTAAGTCCAGGGTGATGATTGTGGGTCTAGAAGTCAAGTACAGATGGTAATATGAAGTCGTGATCGAATGGAATTGAGAGATATGCAATGCAGAATGTTTGAAGTATGGAATATAGTTCAACATAGAGGAGGGATCGACTATAACCATTCTCCAACATAGGGATCGACATGTTTTAGGAAGCAAGTGCAATTCAATAGAAAACAATAAATATCTCAAGATCTATAAGTCCAATGCATATGAAATTTTGTGAGTAAGATATGTGGACCCTAGGGAGCCTACCCTAGGGATCACACCTCAAAAAGATGAAATAAGAAGGATCGGCTCTCTTCCCTCGATAGGGATCGGCTAAAATCAGTAGACAACTCATTTTGAAGCAAAGATCGAGCAATAACTCAAGTTCTACTAATCCAATTGGCATGAAGCTTATAGTCAAAGGGTATTACAATATGGGAAAGCTACCATAGGGATCACACACCCAAATTCCTCCAAAATAGGGATCGTCACTGATCCTTATTCCTTGGGATTAAGGCCATGTGATCCTTCTTATGGGTCCATTTGATTTTGAAGATCCTTCTATCGAATTTTCAGGGAGATATTTTGCCATCTTCGTCTATAAATACAGGCTTGGTTGTTCATTTTCGGGACCTTTACGCTGCTAGTTGCTTTGTATTCTATTGTAACTAAGGATTTTCATCCGATCCCTATTGTACATAGTTGACAAAGTGATTAATAAAGCAATCAATTCAAAGTGGACATAGGCAAATAATGTCGAACTACTATAAATCGTTGTATTTGTGTTATTGCTTTGATTTTCTACTATTTCGTTACTAATTTGCTCCATTTTCATTTTATATTCTTCATTTTTTTCTCTTTGAAATTTCTATTTGGTTTTTGTTCCAACTTTTGGTGCAAACATTTTCGTGTTTTCATTGAGAGACTAATTCCCAGCCCTGTTTGGATCCCTTTGTTGCTATTAGATTGCATAAATCCCCCTAAGAGATTCAGAATTATCTTCAAGAAGCTTGTTCGTTCTATTCAGATTTGCAAAAGTCTAAGGAAAGTTATCAATAATGGTTCTACATCTCAAAATGTAGAAGGAAACAAGAACGCTAACATCCTGCAAGAAGGTCCAAGCAATATACCAGTAGGCGTGAATGCTACCAATCCAATGGATGTCCAAAATTTGGTTGAGTCCATCACAAAAGTTGAATTCCACAATCTGGTGAAAGAGCTAGTGGATAGCCACCGATAGTTGAGTCAGCAAATTCAAGCTAATATAGATCTAATGGACCAACTCAGTCAGCAATAGCGTGGGAAAGCTAGGAGGGACCCAACACCTTATTCTACATCGGAGAGTTCTAGTTCATCGGATGACTATCATAGATGCAGGCATCGCATAATTGACGGATATCACATGAAAACTTTGGGACACCAACAGACAAACCTAACTGGTCTTCCGTGATCGATCAGTGCCCTCCATAGGGATTGGTACCAATCCCTCCTCCAAAGGAAGGAGCCTACCTTTCCACGCTGGAGCCTAAGCTGATACTGTTGCGATTAATCTGGATGCTAGAGTTCAGACGGATGCAGACAAATTGCCTCCCTGGAATGATGATGAAGTGAATAGGTGATATACATCAAGAGGATGTTGAGCCAAGAAGGCGTGGAACGGCCTGTAAACATCGACCGGACCATTCACGTAAGGTGGAGCACGTCCACCGCTTGGCTCCAACTATCCAAACATCGAACCTGTCGGCTATGGTTAGGCAGCAAGTGAGGAAGAGCCAAGGCTTGACCAATGATTGAGGGATCTTGAGAAGCCATACCCCATTCACTGATAATATCTTACATGCAGAGTATCCAAGGAGGTTTAGTATACCGTCGATGCCTGCTTACGAGGGAAAAACTGACCCTAGGCAGCACATCATGAGATATGAATGGTTGATAGATCACACGATTTGATGATGCAACAAAGTGTAGATGTTTTCCTATCACTCTCTCTGGAATAGCAACAATGTGTTTTATGAGATTACCCCTACGATCAATCTCTAGATTTGACAATTTAGCAACGAAGTTTGTGGAGCAGTTCTGTGTGCATGCAACTCGCCCAAAAGATGTGATGTCCATCTCTAGCGTGATCCAAGCTTAGGGAGAATCGTTGAAAGACTATTTGGAGAGATTTCATACAGTCGTCATAGAAGTCAGTAATCCGAACGACCATTCAATATTGATGGCGGTAACCAAAATGAATCGATCTAGAATCGGATTTTGGCAATTGGTTAGCCGGCAAACCACCCGCAACATTGGAACATTTATGTGCAAAAGCAGCTCAGTATTTGAGGAAAGAGGAAGCTAGATGCTCTAGGAAAAAGAATTTTGTGGGACCAAGTGGAGAGGGAGTGCAGAGTAACGTTGCAGTGAAGCTGTCTGGTGATAGTTCTGAAAAACTTCAAGTGAATGTCCAAAATAAACCAAATCAGAAAAAGAAAGATGGCGAACAAAACCGTGAATGAAAAATGGATTCTGGAAGAGGAAAGCCTAGGATTCCAATGTACGATACCTACACCCTACTAAATACATCTCTAGAGAACGTCTATTTGTCTACCTGCAATACCATGCAGTATAGGAAGCCTCCTCCGAAAGAGTCGACAGAGAAACAGAAGCAAATTGGAAAATATTGCCGGTTCCATGAATGTTATAGTCATAACATGAATAAGTTAGGCATCTCCAAGATATTATCGAGAAACTGATTCGGCAAAGAACGCTGCAGTAGTTTATCAAAGCCCCATAGGACGGTGGGCAGGGGACATCCGACCCTAACCGGGGACAAGCTCCGCACAGGGCCAAGGAGCCTATGTGGACTGGTGGAAGATTAGTGATCAATACGATAGTCAGAGGACCGCATACAGTTGGTAAGAGTTGGCATGAGATGGAGCACTATGCTAGCACGATCAAGCATATGAATTTTGAATTTTGTTTTAGTACAGAAGATGGAGCACTGGCAAAATAGCAGTATACAATGGGAGATGATGTTGTGTTCAGAAACAGAGATGCAGATAAGGTGGAGGCACTGATAATCGATCCAATGGTCGTTTCGGCCCTGATCGGCCCCGCTTTAGTAAGAAGGATTTTAGTTGACTGTGGAAGTTCTGTAAATACAATTTTTTAAAAGGCTTATGATCAGATGAGGATGAAAGCAAAAGACTTGAAACCGTCTAAAGCCCGTATTCATGGCTTTAATGGTGCTACGACCGAAGTTGTCGGATATATCAAATTTCCCATGGAGTTGGGCGAAGGTGACTGTAGGAGAGTGCAGATTTTGCCATTTGTTGTCTTGGATGTTGACTCTCCATACAATGCTTTTCTGGGCCAACCAGCCCTACTGAATTCCGGGCAGCTCTTGCCCCATGGTGTTTGACTTTGAAGATTCCGACTGATAACGGTGTTGGAGTTGTGCATGGTGATCAGGCGACCGGACATGCTTGCTATGTAGATGAGTTGTGAGACGCTCAATGGAAGGAGAAAGGTAAGGGTGTGGACTAGTGCCTCCTCATCCAAACTATCGAAGATTGACAACCAATGCCTGGGCCTTGGCTTGCGCACCACAATCAGTTCTATAAAGACATAGATCATAGGGATGATGAGGAGGAGCCCAAAGAGACCAAGGCTGCACTGGCTAAGCTGATGATTGACATCGCATTTAGCCATGACGATCCGTCACGGGTCCTATAGATCGAATCATGGCTCAACCCCCCGAAGATGAAAGAATTTGCTGGATTTCTCTGAGTGAATATTAACATGTTCGCTTGGACTCACTCTGACATGTTGAGATCTCACCTGCCATTGTGAGCCACACATTAAATATCGACTCTAGGCATGTTCCGATGAAACATAAAAGGCGTGGCATGGATCCAGAGAGATCTGCAGTCCTTAAAGAGGATATGGATGGACTCAAGGGAAATGGGTTTATTCACGACGCCCTCTACCCTAAATGGGTATCTAATCCAATACTTGTGAAAAAGGCGAATGGAAAGTGGTGGACATGCATTAATTACTCGGACTTGAACAAGGCGTGCCCAAAAGACAGTTTTCCTCTTCTAAGAATCGACCATCTGGTAGACTCAACTGTAGGACACGAAGTGCTATCTTTCATGGATGCGTACTCTGGGTATAATTAAATACTGATGTACATTCCCGATCAGGAGAACACTAGTTTCATTGCCGATGTTGTTTTGTATTTCTATGTGGTAAGCCATTTGGATTGAAGAATGCTGGAGCGACCTATCAATGCCGAGTCAACAGAATGTTTAAAGATCAGATTGGAAAGATGATAGAGGTATATGTGGATGATATGCTCGTGAAGTCACGTTGATCAAGCTTCCACATTAGAGAATTAGTAGAAATGTTCGATATCCTCTGACATTAGAAAATGAAAATCAATCCTATAAAATGTTCTTTTGGGGTGGCTTCGGGAAAGTTCTTTGGTTTTATCGTCAGTGCTCGCGAAATCAAAGCTAATCCTGAGAAGATTCAAGTAATTCACAACATCCAAGTGCCGAAGTCCATCAAGCCAGTACAGAGTCTAAATGGGAAGGTCGCTGCCCTAAGCCGATTTATTTCCAGTGCCACCGATAAATGCATTCCTTTCTTCGATTTGATTATAAGAGGGAAAATGAACTTTGAATGGACGCATAATTATAAAGATGCATTCTGAGATTTCGTGAACCACCTAGAGAGGCCTCATATCTTGTCAAAGCTAGTGGATCATGAAGATTTGTATATCTACTTGGTCGTATCGGTACATGCTATAAGTGCCACACTACTTCGCGAGGAGAGTCAGATATTGAGACCGGTTTATTATGTTAGAAAACGATCAACAGGAGCTAAAAGGAACTATCCGAAGATAGAGAAATTGGCATACTGCTTGTTGATTGCTTCACGAAAGCTCCACCCCTATTTTTAGGCTCATCCTATCAACGTTTACACCAACCAGCCATTACGACAGGTTCTACAGCGACCCGAGACGTTTGGAAGGTTACTCAAGTGGAACATCGAACCGAACCAATTCGACATTACTTATCTCGCTTAGAGAGCTATCCAGTGACAGGCACTGGTGGACTTTATATTAGAATTCATTGCACAAGATGATCTCCCAGAGAGCGGTCGAGTGCCTACCAATCGGTGGAAAATGTATACGGATGGAGCATCCAATAATCGTTGTTCTAGAGCCGGAATCATGTTATTAACTTCAAAAGATCGATCAATTTGCTATGCTTTGAAGCTTGACTTCCCTGCAACAAACAACGAAGCTGAGTATGAAGCTCTGATTGCCGGACTCAAACTTTCCAGAGAACTGGGGATAAAATCTCTTGAAATCTTTTGCGATTCACAGTTTGTAGTATACCAAGTCAAAGGAGATTACCAAGCTAAATGACAACGACTCGCTCCGTACCTTATCCAAGTCCAAGAGCTATTGACCGGCTTTGAGTATTATGACATCACGCACATTCCCTGGGATCAAAACAAAGAGGCCGACTCATTGGCAAAGTTCGCTAGCACTGGGGATGTACAGCAGATGAGCTTGGTTCTAATTGAAGTACTAGATGCTCTGAGCATAAACAAGATGGAAATCGAGTAGGTACTAGAGACGGAGCCCGAGAAGGAGTCGTGGATGATTCCGATCAAAGACTATTTGCTATAGGGAGCCCTTCCTAAATGGATGAATGAAAGGAGAAAAATCCTTTGCATCAATTTATGGTATATCATTAAGGAAGGAGTCATGTATAGAAAGGATTTTTTCGACCCCTTGCTCCGGTGTATCGCTCATGATGAAATAAAACGTGGCCTAAAGGAAGTTTATGAAGGGAAATGTGGCAATCACACTGGATGGCAGACTCTAGCAAGGAAAATACTCCGGTATTGGTATTATTCGCCGACCGTCAATCGATGTTACTGATTACACTAGGCGAAGTGATAGGTTCCAAATGTATGCAAAGTTCTGATAGCTCCCCAGCAGAAATCACACAAATGGTCAGTCCCTGGTCGTTTTCCATATGAGGCTATTATCGGTTCCTTACTGATCTCTAAAGGTGGTGTGAAGTAAGCCATCGTCGCAGTTCATTGCTTTACTAAATGGGCCGAAGTGGAACTTTTAGCCAAGATCACGACAAAGAAAGTATTCAACTTCATTGTCCGAAACATTATCTATCCTTTTGTCCTTCCACGAACCATTGTGGCTGACAATGGAACCCAATTCAACAACACTGAATTAAAAAACATCTGCCATCGGCATCATATTGAGAAGAGATTTACGGCAGTTGCTCACTTGCAAGCAAATGGACAAGTTGAAGCTATAATAAAATCATACAGTCCATTTTGAAGAAGCGTTTGAAAATGGCTACAGGCAAATGGGTGGATGAAATCCCAACAGCATTATAGGCTTACAGAACCACCCACAAGTCGACAAATGACCATACTCCATTTGCCCTTGCTTATGGCTCCAAAGCCATTATTCCTATTGGACTCGAAGTCCCTTCTCGTTGAGTGACCTACTACGGTCCTAAACGACTAGAGATCTCCTCTTAGAATCTTTAGACTTTGTAAATGAGAAGTGTGAGGTAGCTGATTTGAGAGCAGCTGCACATCAACATCGAGTCGCCCGATACTACAACACTAAAGTCTGACCTAGAGCCTTTGAAATCAGTGATCTCGTCTTGAAACGTGTTTTTCCTACCCTATCGCAGATGAACCCTACTTAGAAAGGACCATATGTTATTGAATAGAGGCTTGGAGAGGGAACTTTCAAGCTTGCGACTATTGATGGTGTTACACTCCCAAGGGCGTGGAATAGCGAACATTTACAACGCTATTTCACTTAGTTTATTCCTTTTCATTCAGTTGTATTCAATTTATGAATTTGCTTTAGCATTTGATTTTCTCGATAGGTAATAAGACAAATTATGTCATTCCTTCCCATTTGGCAAATAAAATTTTAAATTTCCTTCATATCTATGATTGTTATAGCATTACATAGTAGTTACGATACCCGATTAACTAATATTGATATGGCCAAGCAGGTTCCTAGAGTTTAGGGATAGCCGATTATATAAGTTCACGATTGAACTAAATAAAACGAACATGGTCCAACCGTTCATCTGATGGTTCTCGCTCACCACCCGATGGATGAAGCACCTAACGAGAACTGGATGTGACTTGACCATCTGATAACCAATTTAATCCCACCGAGCAATGGGACATACATGAATCAAAAGCGATCATGATACGACTGATCGCTCAGTAAGTTAAACCTCGGATTTGAGGTGAAATCAATCAATTAAGGAAAATATGGTCCGACTATTTTCCAAAATAACTCAGTCCTCAGAGTGCGGACTGGAGTATAATCACTAGTTTGGTGCGATTCGACCACCCACCGACGAACTCTTATCCCTAGCGTGCGGATATGAGTATAAACAAATAGATGAGTGTGGTTTGACTACTAACTATTCCATAAACTCCGACCTGAAACTGACATGAGGAGTATAAACTTGCTAAGGATAGAGTTCGACCATCCATCACCTAACTCCTCTAACCCGAGACTGGGGCAGGAGTATAATCACTCAAACTGTTGAATCCGACAGTGTAACACTAGGGCTCACGTCCCATGTTTGGTATGATTCAGGGCCACAACCACATGGAGGCCTTGGGATAGAATTAATGGATTACCATCCGAATCAACGAGCAACAAATTTCAAGTACATTGAATGGAAAAGTAATAGCTCGACTACTTAGAAAAGATTTACATAAGAGTACGAAAAGAAAACAAAGAATTTTTATTTACATGCTAAACTTCAAAATTATGGTACAAAGTTTATTCAAAAGAGGGGCCATACCCGCACAATCACGGCCAAACAAAAGAGAAAAAATAGCTATACAAGTTATATACAAACTAAGTTGAAGCAACAACTATTTTTTCTGCCCTTTCTCCCTTCTGGATTTCTTGGGAGTGGCACCACCCAAACTTCCAATTGTCCTTTTCCTGGATCCTTTGTCGCCCTTGGCAGGAGAGCTTTCAAAGGTTGGAGAGAGTTCTTCGGAAACTGATCTACCGGGTGGAATGACTTATAGTAGGACGAGATTTGGATCGTCGATGTCCACATCAGGGAGTTCAGTTTTAGCTTTTTTCTTCAGCAACTCCTCAATCTTGAGGCGGTCTTTTAAGCTAAGATCATTGGTATATTTAGTGGCACTAGTAATCATAACATCACTGATTCATCCGGCAGTGGTGCATCATCAGCTTTTTCATCATCAAGTGCTTCGATAATTTAAGCGTCGGGCCCTGGAATGTCGGTGGCCATCAGAATTCCAGTAGATTTCGATTGTTGCCAATGGTTGCACTACTTCATGTAGTCTGGCTGGGACCCGCAATACCTACAGATTTGCGAAAACAAGAAGATAAGCCCATGACTATTGGGCATGAGGAACGAAATCTCTCGAATAATAGAGAACAAAGTAGGATACCTATGTCCGGCTGACTTTAAGTTGTCGGCGGAGTGCTCCCCTCTATAATAGGAGTCAGCACCTTTGAGTGATAGTCGGGTCTATCTAGATCATAGCTCAGATCCTATCTCGGGCCAAGAGAAATTGATGCTCCTACTGTTTGAAGAGAAGGGGGACCTTTGGGATCGGACTCCAAAGACTCAGAAATGTTTTTCCATTTGCCGGAGGTGCTAGAATATCAAAGTATTAGAGTCTCGCAGTAGCAAGGATTAAAGGTTCATCCCAGCGAAGAATCTCCCGCACCAGCTTCTCTTCATCTAAATCATCTTCACCAAGGGTTTTCATTTTCATTTCAAGAATGTATTCCCAGGCCATGACGAGCGATTCAAGATAGCCCTCTCCAAGAAAACTCAGATCGCGATGAATTAAGACTTTAGCATTATATTCAACGACCAGGGGATCAAACATGCCCTTAATTTCATTTCAACTGGCTCCTCTGACATCTTCTAACTAGGCCTCGATCTGCTCTCTAATCTCATGGTGGCCCGCTTCTTTTGCCTCTTCTTTAAGGACTTCAATTTGAACGAGTCACTCGTCAAGCTTAAGTTTCAATCCTTGGGCTTCGACGGCCTCTTCGCTATATCTTTGAGACTCCTTTTGAGCTTCGAGCTTCTCTTCCTTCTCTTTTTTGAAGAGTTCTTTAGATTCCTCAATGTGGTGAGCCAGAATATTTTTCTTCTTTTGCAGTGTATCTTTTTCCAAAACAAGCACACCACCGCGGTTGAGGGCAGCATCCAGCTCCTTTTTGTGAGCCGCTTCTAGATGACTAACCGCCTCGGATGTTTCTATGCCATTCTTTTCTACCGTGGTTAGCTTCGCTGTCAATTCTGAGATCTCATTGTCTTGATGTTTAATTATGTCTTTGACATGGATTGCCTCTAGCTCAAGATGATCGATTTCATATTGTCTCTCGATAGACACCTTGGAGATTTTTTTGCCTAGATGTTGGAATGCTTTGTGTTGCACATAAACGTCATTAACGCATGCAAGAAACTCACTTTAGCATTCCCTAGAATTGTATGAATGGAAGGAACTTAAGCCCTTCGAAGCAAATCTTTGGGAAATTGACCTTAAAGTCAGCCAATTTTTCTACCATGAAAGCCTCAGGAGCTGCAGTAGGTAAAGCTGGATCGGAAGAAACAAGTGGCCGTTTGCTCGACCTATGATCGCAGGACTATTTGGAACCAGATGAACCAAAATATTGTTCAAGTAGCACAGTAATTTGAGGAGCATGGAAAGAAGTCTGATCGCTGCTTTGGATAGGAAAATTAAACTAAGCTTCTTGACAGACGATTGAGATTAGGACTTTGTTTGGAAGATGAAGAATCCCTCGAACGATGACTTCTTTCCTGGCCGTTATCTCTCTCTACGCCTACCCGATTCTGGACCGCGACTGGGTCCATACTATGTTGACGAGCTCCTCATGTGATCGAAGGTGCGGGATTGAGACATTGCACCTGCAAAACAAACAATAGTGTATAAGTGACTATTGAACAAAAGATATATGAAGACCGTGCAATGAAGTGCACATGATTGTGAGTGTCCTAGTGTCCCCCCGATGGACCAGTTGTTGTAGCCTTGCTCATAGGAGTTTTCTCCCCATTGCTAGTACTAGGAATGTCGTCACCACTCCTGATAGGAGAATTTGAGCCCCCCCCCAATATTGATTATGGGGAAGTCATAAGTCATGATATCATCAGTGATCGGGATATTCGAGAACCCTCCCATCGAACTTTCTAAATGTTCGAAGAAGACACTTCATCAACTGAGGTGATGATGAGCTCTAACTATTTGGCAGTTTTTCTCCTGCGGAGTTTATAAGCAAGCTTTTTTCCTCTTCTTATGGGCATGTGAGATTGCGTGCCTTATGATGATTCGACCATAGGCGCATTGCCCGGGTCTGCATCAGCACCGCTAGGCTAGTCGGTTTCGACACATCTAATTTCACCCTCTTCGGCGTTGTCCTGAGTCCCCTCGATTGGGGGCCCGATAAGGCTATTAGCGTCGCCTACTTGTTCCGCCCCACTTTTGGGTGGTGCAGTGCTTCCTAGAAGCCCAATGTTACGACTTTTTCTAGCAACCTAAACAAGGATAACCATTCATCGGTTAAAAGCGATCTGATGTCCCTGTCTTCAACTGGGGTAGCACAAATTGCAGAAACCATACTTGAGAAGCTATCACTTTCTGAACGTGGATGGACACCTGTAAAATTTCAAAGTATAAGTTAGTTCTTGATACGACTTAAACTAAAGAACTTGAGAATAAAGTGAAGACAACACTTATGTCCTTCCAACCATCTCCTCGCAAACCCAGGCAGACAACGAAAGAAAAACCATTCGTGTTTAAAGATGCCAAGCTTGTTCCAAGCGCCAGTTAGAACTTGATAATTGGGTGAAGGCTCAAGTGTAACACCCCTAATTTTAAATAGCATTATCCAGGAGATTTAATTAGATAAATTAAATAGAATAATGTAGAGATTAGAGTAATAAGAGAATTGAGATTTGAAAACTGATTAAGGTCGTGCCTTAACTAAATGAATCTATAAGAATGATTTATAAGTTAAATACTTAAGAGAATAAGGCAAGGCAATATGGGAATAACCGAACCCCATAACCCCTAAAACCGCTTACCACATTCTCACTCTTATTTTACATTCGTACAAAACAAAAACATAAACATAAACAAAAGAAAAACATGGTCGGCCATAACCCTAGGAGAAGAAGAGCTCAAAAATCAATTAGAGGTTAAGATTCAAGCTAGGAAGATTAAAGTGCAGAACAAAGCTCAAGTTCCTTATCCAAGTAAGGTGAATAATGATCTAAACCATCTTATATAAGTCATCTTGAATGTTTTAATGCGGATTTGAGGTTTAAAGCTGTATGATTGGATGAATGATGATATGTTTTGATTTAAATACCATGTTATAATTTAAACAAGGATTTTGTGGAATAATGTAGTTCGGTTTTAAGGATAAAATCATGCAAAATGACTTTCAAATGCCATAATTTTTGAATATGTTATGTAAAACATTATTTTGGAGATGGGTTTAAATTTTCATAATATTCCAAGTTGTGGGTAATTTATTATGAATTTTTGAGTGAAAGAAATGGATATTCTGGGTTTTAATTAATTTAAGGAATTAATTAATTATTTCGAGCTGAAATATTTTATATGATAACTATATTATCATCTAGGAATTTGTGTGAATTTCTGATATTATTCTCAAGAGATTTGGGTGAGCTTTGGATTTAATTAGAAAGATTAGTATTTAATGATTAATTAAATACAATGGGTTAGTTAATCGTTTTAATAAATATTGGAGCATTGGGGAAATACATGCGGCAACAAATTCTTAAAAGAATTTTATAAAGGTTTTTTTATCCAATAGAAAATTTACAACATAAGGGGTTAGGTAAAAAGAAATTGCTTTACTTAGTTAAAAATTAGTTTTTATGACAATTACAGCAATGCCACTTGCCTTCGAAAGCATTGATACCTTCGAAAGCATACAATTTCACTTCCCTTTGAACACTATGGAGATAGGGGTGTTGCTATAGTTAACATATACTAGAATAAAGGCGGAAGGTCCTTCCACACCAATCAATAGTGTTGAAGGGGTCCCTCCGCATACATAACTTTAATAAGTGTGGACTGCTACATTAGTTGATCCAACTATAGTGGAAAGGACCTTTTTCTCTAGTAGATAGTGTCGAAGGGGGTCCCTTCCTCTCTTATATGCTCCGCAAGTATGTTAATCAATGAAGACGGAAGGGGTGTGCCCCACCAAATGGTGTTAACATCATACCTTCCCCACATTTATACTTGAGTAAGTCCAACCAATACGAAGGATACCTTCCGCACTAGTTGATAGTGTCAAAACGGTTCTTCTGCATGCATGTTTAACTATAGAGGTGGAAGGGTTGTGTCGCACCCAATCAATGGTGTCAACAGGGTCCTTCCGCATGGTTTCAAAGAAGAAGTGGAAGGTGTTAGAACCTCTATTGTTGGATTTTAATGACAACAACTATACAATTATGCCAAAGAATCTCTAAGCTAATTTGTAGGTACATGAGCATCAAAAAGAGACAAACAAATACGTTCAAAATGAAGTTACACAGTACAAAAAAGGATGAAAGTATGTATATGGAGATACAAGAAGAGATATACAGGATAGAGACAAGACGAAGGTGACAAACAAAGTATTATTAGTCATAGAGTGTCGTGTCTAGAGTTTAGAAATATGTTAAAATCTCTCCTGAATTGATATATATAAATTCATGCACACACTTACACAAACATGCACAACAGGCTGAATTCAGCCGGCTGAATGAAATCATTCAAACGGCTGAATGCTGCAACAGATATATTGTTTCACAATATTCAGCCGGCTGAATAAAATTATTCAGACGGCTGAATTAGGCTAAAATTAGCCTATTTCCTTGCTGTCTTCGATTTAATTCAATTCAGAAGGCTGAATTAATATATTCAGCCGGCTGAATATTTTCAACAGCTATTTTCATGAATAGACACTTCTCTTCATTGAAGAGTAACGTCTTCAAAATCAACGGTTGCGCCTGTTTTCTTTCAATTAGACTTTTCATCTATGGTTGCAACCTTTTAAACTCTAAAAATAGATTACAGAATTCAACAAACAATTTACCGAAATTGATTTTAATATTCTTTAATTCTTATCTCTCAATCTATTTTCAAACTGCACTCAAACTGCTTACATTCTCTGATCGTTGATCACTCTATCTTCCATAATTCTCAAGCACATTACACTACATATCATAAAGGAGAAGATTATAGGAAGATTGTACTTAATTGACTTATCAGTGCTATTCAAAGAGCATACTACAGTCAGATACTTTTGTTATTTGTAAATAAGTCATGTTCGGTTGCTCAGGCGGTAGAAGTCCTATTCGGTTGCTTAGGCGGTAGAAGTCCTGTTCGGTTGCTCAGGCGGTGTAAACCTATTCCTCCGAGTCAAGTGAGGGTTGCTAGTTTAATTCCAGAAGGAGTCTGGGACTGGACGTAGAATGGGAGTTCGAACCAGTATAAAAATCTCTGGTGTCATTTACTTTACTGCTTTTACTATTTACTTAATTCCGCACAAGTAGTTTATCCATATTACACGATCCTATAGCACAGAGCACTTTCATTGGCCTTCCACATTGCTTAAGCAACGATTTCGAAAGGTCTTGCCACTAGAGTAAAGTGGCGAAAGGGGCATAGCCGCTTGTTTCGAACCCATTAATTTAATGGAAGGGGACGGAGGACTTGGTTGCTCCATGATGTCGAAAAGGAGAGTGACGGAGTGTAACTCATGATGTCACAATGATCCGAAGGATATAGTCAAAAGCCTTAGTTTTCAAATTAAAGAAACCAATCTCATTTTTAAAGTAAACACATAGAAATGTAAAAGAGTTTTGAAATGGCATTTAACTTTGAAATTTTAGAGGAAGCTTTCCTTGCTAAAGATAGTGGGTTAAGGGTATTAACCATATTTCATTAAAAATTATTACAAGGAATTAAACCATGGATGTTTATGTTGTTGTGTTATTTGATCAGTTATTATGTATGCTTGTGTAATCATATTCACTTCATTATTAACCCATGACTGCATTTTGGGGTATTAAGGGAAGAATAACAGGCTAGGTTGACCCAGTAGTGATATACATTGAATTAACTCATGTGTGAGTAAAATTGCAGTCAGGAGGTTAGACAAACCAGAATATAGGATCCCAAGACTAACCAAAAGGTTATTGGTTTAGACGGGTTCTCAGTAATCCCATAAAACCTATGTTATGGAAATTGTTATTTGCAGGGACCATTAGGTTCTTTGTGATCCTATGACAACTATATCCGGAACTGGTTGTTGATAGAGATCAATATGTTTATAGTCAGCCCATAAAAACTATGACATAAGAGATGTTATTGGAGGATCTAATAGGTTCATAGTGACCCCATGAAAACTATGATTGGATGATGTTGTTGGTAGACACCAATAGGTTTTTAGTTAACCCATGAAAACTATGAAACCGAATAGATAATCCATAAGCTTGGAACAGGTTATTAGTCAGCCCATAAAAACTAATAGGTTAATAGTGACCCTAGAAACTATAACTTGAGATAGATAGTCACGTGAATAGAGATGAGAAATCCAGAGCATATTGCATGTTTGCATATCATCATGATACATTTTATTAAGTTATGTTTTAACCATTGTGGATGCAGGTGCATAGTATATTGTTATTATAAATTGTGTTAAGATACTAGTGAGGGAAAACCCCATTCCAGTAAGCGACGTGGTCTCGCTAGATATCTATATGGTTCGAGATGGTAGGTTATTATTCACATTAGACTTTTTGTCTGACTTGAAGTTTATGTTTTCCCTTTAAACTCTTGGGTGCTCAATTGATTTTTAGTAGTTTAAGAGTTAAGATTTTCAGGCTCTCCTTTAGACAAATAAGCTTCCGGAGACAAGCAAGAGGCAAGCTAGCTATTAGGAGTTCTTTTTGTTTGATTCCGTTGTGTAATTGGATGTAATGGCAAAGGTGTTTAGTGCCTATATTTAGACTGATCAACCAAGGGGGCATCTTCATGTATTGCTCTTAGCATGATTTGTAATAATTATATTTCTCAAAATGTGGTTTATGAATTGGGATTATGTAATGAATCTGAAATGCGATTGAAATGGAATGAGAAATTTGTTTTAAAATTGAGTTTAAAATCATATCCATGTATTTCTAGTATATCAATATGTCTAACATTACTGGGTTTGGTCACCGAAAAATAATAACTATAGATGACTGCAACATTTGTAGCGGTTAGTTTCGGGCCTCTAAATTGGGAATGTTACATCGACAAAAGTGTAAGAAAGGATTTGTTTGTACCAAAAATGGGCACAACACTCTTCGGAAGTTTTTGAAGAGACAAAAGTGAAGAAAATAAATTAAAAATGAAGATTATCTAACAAAAACTCCAATAAACAGAATTGTAAATACGCAGACAAGAAATTTAGAGTGGTTCGGCGTGTTGCCTACGTCCACTATGAAGTTTTGATGATTTTATTAATTCTCTTTCAATGATTACAAGTGATTGCAGCGAACAACAGCGAATTACAGTTTGGAATTCGAAATCAACAGTAAGAATAAGATGCAAATCTCGATCCGGTAGAGTCTGGGCGCTTGAGAATCCAAAGATCCCTCTTCTGTTGGCTCTAGGGCTCTATTTATAGGCGTAGGAGGCTAAGATTTCGCTCAAACTTCGGGAGACTCGGTCTGGCACATGAGGGGGCACACGTGACCGCTTCCTGAAAGTTTCGACCCAATCCGCGATCGGTACGAAACCATTTCGTATCGATCAAAATCATGTCCGATGGATCTGAAAATTGGTGGAGATGATCTTTGGCTTGTGTGTAATCTCCTGTGAAAATTTCATGGCATTTGGATCGGTGGATTTTAAGTTATGGTCGATATGTACTTGGACTGCTCGGTGGCTGTTTTGTTCGAATCCATTGATTCGAATCGATCACTTCGACTCGACGATGACGTGCGTGAGCAAGTTGTCGTGGCGCGCGCTCTTCGTGTCGATTCGCTTTTCACTCTAGTTGGATCGAGTCATCCCAAGAATTTCGCCGTGTTCGTATCCATAACTAACGTGTCATCCCAGACCTGCTTGACTCGATGGGTATGAACAAGCCATCGTCTATGGATTCGAACAGAGGCCTCCGAGTATATGTTGTAACCATCCGATGGATACGAACACTGGCTATCTGATGGATACGAAGAGCCATTGCTTTGATGGATTCGACCTCAACGGTGGGGAACTCTGAGTGTTTAATGCATACGAAATAGTGACTTGTCGCAGTTGATGAATGCTAAGTAGTAACCGACCCATCGATACGAAGATGGGAGACTCGAATACTAACAACTTGATCGATACGAAATGTGCGCCATGTTGATGGATACAAACTTGATCGGTGCGAACTGAGGCTTCTTGGTGGACACGAGACCGATCGGTGCGAAGTGGATGGATACGAAAACATGGCCTTTCCCTTCAACTTGCATCGGTCTTAACTTGAGCATATGAACTCGGATTGACTTGAAATTTAGAACGCTGGCTTCTACAGCTCCACTTGTCCTATCTTGTTAATTATAGCCCGATCCGGACTCGGGCAAAATTCATCGATATCCATAGCAAACCTGTGCATGCTTGATATCCGGGATGATTAGTCTTAAGCTTGTAATCAGTTCTTTGATATCTCGGCCTTGCCAAAAGGCGGGATAACATTTTCCCCCCAAAGTACGTCTTGAGAAGACATGGCGTGCTTTGAAAAGCTGCAGTCTCCATCCCAAACTGTCATTGCTTTTTTTGTTGAAGGTTGTAACCTTGCATCGCCATAACCGATTACTGTATGACAGTGCTTAGTTGTTTGTCGCCGTAATCACGAATTTCACATTGATCCTCTCCTGAACTGAGGTGAAACTCGAGTTGTAACAACGCTTGATGGTCTCTTTTGGACGTTCCTTCGTATCGATCCTCTCCTGGATCGATATAGAAGTTTTAAAGGTTGCCCTCGCATCGATATGTTTGGCATTGATGGATATGAATCATTATTTTCATATCGATGAACCCTGTTGCTTTTCATGGATAGATGATTCATAATTCGTATCGATGCTAATGTATAAGTCATGATGGATACAAAATCACTGTTCGTATCGATGTGGAGTGGATGGAGTTGTGAATTCGTCGAAACGAACAAGGGCTTCGAATTGTTGGGATTCATCATCTTCGGTCGTCTTTGCTGTGTGCTTCGTATCAATGGATTCGCTGACCATTTCGCCTCGATGAAAATCCTGGTCAGATGGATACGAATAGAGTGTTCGACTCGATCCGTGGGTTGACCGGTTGCGACCGGTCACATGGACTGGGAGGCGAATCGACCCAGTTTCTCCCTAGGCTCCATATAAATACTTTAGACTTCAGCCATTTTCATTTTTTAGTTTTTACTGTTGCATCCACTATTTGCTACTTTCGCATCAATCCACATCCTTCGAAAAAGAAGAAGAACTGCATATTGCTTTCGAATCGACCAGATTCATACTTCCAATCCTTCGAATTTTAACTTCAAATTAGGTAATGAACCGGTTGCAATTGAATCCAGACGACGAGGCTTGAATCTCAGATCCACTCTATCTTCACCGATTATCGAACCTGACAACCTTTAAGGTTGGATCTGGGTCAAAGCTTGGTCGAAAATGGCTATGGCGACGTCTCTGTTGATTGGAGAAGAAAGAGTGGACAAAATAAAATTGGCTCAACCTCTGTTTCGAGTCGATCTGGGGGCCTATGTTCGAATCGACGCGGGCAACAACGTTTTTCCTTGGGTTTCGCATCGATTCCAGGAATATCCTAATGGAGACGTTTTGGTTCGTGTCGATGGTGATGGTAGTAGATCGTATCGATCAGTAACGATCGATGCGAGAATTAAGCGAGCAATCGTTTCGAAATCCTCGGTTTCAGATCGATACGAATCTAATTCTCATGATCGATACGACAAGCATCGATTCGAACGTGATCGATGTGAAGCCGTGGCTTTCCTGACCGATACAAACTCGAACACTGATGACCGATTCGAAGTGTGCCCCTAGCGATCGATATGAAATTCAGATCTTGATGGATTCGAACGAGCTCTTCATGATCGATTCGAACTCATCTTGTGATGGACACGAAATTATTAACTCCTGATAGCATGACTCCGACGAGCTTCATTCTTGCATATCTGAACTTGACTGTTAAACTGCACACTTGACCACCTTTCGAAGCTCGTCGATGGAACTGTAACTTTAACAAAAATATAACGAACTTTAACTTGAATCGATCGTTAGCATCTGGATGGCACGGTTGTGACGGTCAGCGGTGACGGTCATTTCCGGTCTGATTCTCAGAGTTTTGTCGTTGACACACTTCGGTTTATTCCGTAAAATTTGCTCAAGTAATGCAGAACACTTGCACTGCACAACACATTCATACACTTTACACTGGGGAATGCACGGGCTCTTTTGCATCTAACGATGATTTCTCGTGAGTTAGTCAGCTATGGAAGGTCCAAGCTTGCAGCCACAGGAAACTCAAAGTGTAATTCCTCCCAGACTTAAAATACCGGACATCGAGGCCGAAGTCATCGGTCCAGCCCCAGACGAATTGCCTGATGCGTCCTTCATTAATAGTCCACCCGACTCTATTCCGTCCAATATTTCTGAAGATATGCTAGGGAGAATATGCCTAAGGCATGGTCTGTCGATGGACGATGTATTATTGCCGGGACCAAATGACAGACCGCATAATCCCCCGGAGGGATATACTGCATTTAATAGCCATGCGTGCTCAGCCGGGACACTTCCTCCGTTCAATGAATATATAAGAGAAGTGTTGGCTTATCTGGGGATCGCCCCATCTCAGCTACACCTAAATGGATATGCTTCGCTCAATAGCTTGTTCATTGCATTTATGGAGCACCTCTAGCGACCTCCCCGCATGACCGATATAAGATATTTGTTCAACTTCAAAAGTCGAACTGACAGTCCATCTTTCACATTCCTGGAGTTTGTAAGAAATTGCCAAGTGGTCACAGGGTCTTGGACTAGACTGAGCTACTTCAAGACGGAGTGGTTCTACATTCGATCTCCTCCAGGATTTGCCAGGCGATGGTTATTCAGACGTGAGTGTTATCAATTTCCCAAGTAGTTGATAAGGCAATTATGAATGAAATCGAACTCACATTTCTTTTTCCTTTTTAGCAATAATCCAGCGACCTGAAGGTGGTTATTATAAAGAGATAGTCCAGGTTCTCCACGAAATTCCAAGTGAAGAGAGGAATATCGAACTGCTGTTGACGGACCGGAATCTCAGAATTCTCGGGTTGATCGGGAGGAGACAAAGTATAATGCTTGATGGCGCATTAAGGACTGTCTCAAGAGAAAAAGTCAAACGGAAGAAGCCCCGATTCGTTATGATCGAGGAGGCTGACTCCGAAAGAACTCACACCGATGAAGAACCATTGGTCGGGCCTGCTGATGTGACCCCGGATTCTGAAGAAAAGAGAAAAGGCAAGGCAGTTGCTTTTAAACAATCTAAATCTGGGAGGCGGAAGTCTGTGGTCACAAACCGACCCCTTCCTGGAGATAGAATCTCGAAGGCATCCCCCCTGCAGGCGGAAAATCCTTTCGAAGGGCTCGCTGACCTCCCAATTCCGGACCTCGCGTCCACATAGCATGATGTCGAATTGGATGAACTGCAACAGACTTTTGACGTTAGCGAGTCTCTTTCTACCAGTGTGGTCGACACTTCTGGTTGGTCTGGGGGGTTACACATCCATACACTCTTCACGGCACTACACAATCTTTGACTGCAAACCGCATACCATAAATGGTTACTAATCCTCCTTATTTTACTTTGCAGGTACGATGTCTGGTCGAGGCTTAGTGCTTGGTAGTTTGCACAGCAAGCGCCGATCTTCATCATATTATGAACCATGTAGGAGACAGGGAGACAGAGATTATGAACCGGGGTATTCCGGTCAGGAGCGGTCTGACAGAGATAGGGGATATGTATGACGGTCTCGATCTCGCTCTCCTCCTCCCAGGACTTATGTACCACCCCCAGCTCTAGTTACACGTCCTCCTAAAACTTCACGGCACAAGCCGCCCTCTCAGGTTCCTAGATCCGACCCTCCACGTGGAACCGAAATAGCCACCTCCTTGACTACTACATCAGTCGTGACTGATCCGACCGGGGAAGGAGCAGCCAAACTCGCACAAATGAGGAAGGAATTCCCTGACATTTGCTTTAACGGTTACGTCTTCCCCCCACACCTGAAGAGAATTCCGCCAACGGCCGAAAATACCATTCACGATTATGTTGTAGACATATTCTTTCAGTATAAGGAGTGGCCGAGGGCCGCGAGAAAAGCATCAAAAGTGGCATTTGATCGAGCCGCCACTATTGCAAAGCTGGAAAAGGAGTTGGGTCAAAAAGACCGAATTATTCAAGCGCTCAATGCCGAGGCCGAGTCTTCCCGTAAATCCGAAATAGAAGCTCTCAAAAAGGCCGATGATGCAAACTTGGCCATGAATAGAATGAAACAAGAGCACTACACTTCGATGGAAGACATGGGTCATAGGAACACCACCATCACTGCTGAGAGAGACGCAGCCCTCAAAGAGCTCAATGAGCTTAAATCTAAGTTCTCCGAACTTGCGAGGGAGAAGGATGCGGCCAACGTCTCCGCGCAAGAAGCCTGTGACCAGGCGGTGGTGCTTCAAAAGGAGAGGGATGCGGATATGGAAAAAGTCCGCGAGGTCGAAGCCGAGGTTGACAAGAAGGTCCGACTGGCGGAAATCAGGGCTGAGGTAGAGGAGCTTCTTGTCACTTATAATGCCAACGTGTTGAGGCATAGAGATCTGACTTGGCTCGATGATTACCCAACACATCTTTACAATGCGTGGAACCTGCTGATTGAGGAGGAGAAGTCGGGGCATCCTGACGAAGCCTTTGACGAATTTGAGCTGGAGAACCGTATACTTAATGATGACGAAAAGAAGGTTCTTCACGACTCCATGATTTCTCATGAGAAGGAGAGGCTTGGTACTCAGCCCCAGGAAGTTGGAGAAGGCTCTGGTATTGAGCATCATACTACGAGTTCCGAGATTGTTATGCCACCTCAGTCTGAGCCGACTTCGATGATCGACTCTCAGCATATACCAGCTTATGACCCGAAACAGCCACATCTATCTCCTATAAGGGAGCACCCTTCTGAAGTCGTTCAGCCGACCTTGAGCCAAACTGAGGAAGGTACTCTGCACTAATCTCTTGTACATTCGGACTGAAGAACTTGTATAGAAGTGTATACTAACAAATGCTTCTTTTCTTTGATCAGTGACCGAAGTTGCACCAACAACGCTTCCTGCAATCCAGGAATCATACTAAGCGCAGGAGGCCATCATCTCTGAGGCGACATCTGTTGCGTCGATAGTGCCTGTCGAAGTAACGTAGGGGAGCTCAATCTCTTTTGACGAACAGATGATAAACGAGCTTCTTGGACGACAGAGTGACCCCTTCGCGGACTTACCATTCGGTCCGGGTGGATTTTCATCTAATTCTGATACTTCGACACAGACCACCACGGCACACAGTGAAGCCCGAGCCCTTCGTGAAGCAAACATACTGGCTGAAATTGATGCTGAGATGGAGGCTGCGGCACATGGTGGCAGCTCAGTGGGCGGAGCAGTGGCGCATGGCCCTACACCACTTATGGTGATATCTCCTGGGGGCACGCTTGTCGACACTAGTGCGTCAGCCCCGCTTCCTGCTGTAGATCCCGTTCCTTCGACTCCTCCCGCGGGAAGCATTCCCTTAGACTCCAGTTCGGAGGAGGATGTCGACATCATGCTCCCGTCCGAGGATAGCCTACCTAAAGAAAAGGGCTCAAAACGGAAGATCACTAGTGGCTCCAGTTGCTCCTCGTTGAAGAAGAAGCCAAGGAAAAAGAAAGAGTAGATAGACTCTTTAGGCACATGTTTCCCTTTGCAGTTAGGAATTTTGTCATCTTTTTTTTATAGGCCGTGTATAGATGCGGGTTCGGCCCCTGCTAGTAGGATTTTTTTTGGAAGGGCTGGTATATGAGCCGTCGCTTTTGATTAGTTGAAATAAAGTTTTGTCTTTTTGTTTCAACTTTCATCCCTTTTATGCTTAAATGTTGCAGTGTTTGAACCTCAGTTCTGTGTACTTGTATTATTTTAACTTTTAAGCATAGCTTGTTTTACCTGTCGAATTTGAAAATTACGAACTTAAGTTGTAATTGGAGATCGAGTTGGACTTGAATGCTATACCGTTTTGGGTAGTGATTAACACTTGAATCTGCCTCCAGTTCCGGGGTTAAGTTGTAAAGATCAGCTTGCGATCGCAACAAGTGGGGATCGAGCAGTCGAACTACACTTGTTTCTTTATAAATCGTTACATTCGCACTCCGGGGGTTTGCACTTGCATTCTTGCAGTCAGCCACAGCTATCGAAAGCTTTCAAGTATTAGTCCACACTCCGGGGACACAAGTCATCCTGTGAGCGGTCGAACTACATTCTGAGAACTTAGGGTTGACGTTAATACTCCAACCCATTTTCTGGGAAATTGGAGTTAGCGTTCACATTCCGACTCACACTTCGGGAGTTCGGAAGGCGTATCAGGATCATGGATGGTTAGACCATAATCCATCCTGAATTAACAAGTGAGATCGTTAGACGGACGGGTCCATCCCTCTCGAGCTTGGTTAAGTTATGGTCGAAGTCGTTAGGTGAACGGATTCACTCTCTTTGACAATCTATTTTAAAGTTTATACTCCACCTCGCACTCTGGGAGCATGGAGTTGGCCGACAAACGGTCAGTCACGTTTGTTCGGGCACTTGGATTACGCTCGCACTCTGGGAATGGTGGATTAATCAGGATCATGGACGGTTGATTCGCATCCACCCTGAGTCGACAAGCGAGTTCGTTAGATAGACGGGTCCATCCTCCTCGAGTTTGTTTAAGGTACAGCCGAATTCGTTAGGTGGATAGGTCCACCCTCTTCGGAACTGCATTTAGTCTTAATACGATCGAGGTCGCTAGGTGGACGGATCCACCCTCCTCGAGACCGCATTCGTTTGATGTCTATATTCCGGCTCACACTCTGGGAGCTTGGAATTAGTTATAGGATTGTCATGTATCAATCCTATTTATCATTGGTGTAATGACTTGCCCCCGAGCTCGGGTTTCACTTAGCGAGTGGCCGGTCGTATCACAGCCACTCCCTATTTGAATAAATTCCACTGCATGATGGAATTTAGCTCTCCGTGCATCGTGATGTTGTACATTGTATTCAATGAATCACGGCTCTGGCTCGAAGAGATGGCATTTTATTGCTGAAGTAAGAAAATGCGGCAAAGTCAGTTGCCTTATTACAGAATTCAAGTTTAAAAATGCGGAAACAAACTGTAAATGGAAAAATAGAATGAAACAAATAAAGCCTGTCAGGTATAATAGCGACGGAGACTCTCGCTGTTCCAGGCCCTTGGCAAAGCAAGACCGTCAACGGTCGATAACTTGAATGTTCCATCTCCAAGTCTTTGTGTAATCACGTAAGGTCCTTCCCAATTTGGTTTCATGTGTGAAGGGACCAGATAGATTCTCTTGAGGACGAGATCACCGAGTTCAAAGGTTCGAGGTCGAACTTTGGCATTGTACAATCGGGCGACTCGACTTCGATGTGCGGCTGCTCTCAAATCAGCCTCTTCCCGCTTCTCATCCAGTAGATCCAAAGATTCAGCAAGCAATATAGCGTTTGTTTTCGGATCATAGTAAGTCATGCGATGGGAAAACACTTCCATCTCGACTGGAATAACGACTTCTAAGCCATAAGATAGGGAAAACGGGGTGTGTCCGGTCGCGGTCTTGTGGGTCGTTCGATAGGCCCATAAGGCCATAGGAAGTTCATCAACCCATTTACCCCCGGCATTTTCCACTCGTTTCTTTAGAATGGATTTTATGACTTTATTGACAACTTCGACCTGACCATTTGGCTGAGGATGTGCAACTGCCGAGAAATTTTTATGGATATGAAACCGTTGACAGAAATTCTTGAATTCCGCACCACTGAATTGGGCTCCGTTATTGGTGATGACGGTATGCGGGAGTCCAAATCGGCAGATAATGTTGCGAACTACGAAATTGATTACTTTCTTTGTCGTAATGGTTGCGAGGGGTTCAGCTTCAGCCCACTTGGTGAAGTAATCTACTGCAATGATGGCATATCTTGCCCCACCTTTGGCCAAAGGTAGCGTGCCGATGATATCGATGCCCCACATTGCAAATGGCCAGGGACTGGCCATTTGGGTTATCTTGGTAGGTGGGGCTCTTGGAATTCGGGCGTGTTTCTGGCACCTATCGCATTTTCTGGCATAGTTCGCTGCATCTTGGTTCACAGTCGGCCAGTAGTATCCGTATCGGAGTATCTTCTTAGCGAGAGCTTGCCCACCGATGTGATCGCCACATTCTCCTTCATGTACGTCACATAACACTCGTTTGATTTCATCGTGCACGATACATCAGAGGAGAGGAACAGAATAACCTCTTATATACATGATTCCGTTCTGAATGACGAACCGTGAAGCTTTTCGTAGAATTTGTCTTTTCTCATTTCTACGCTCAGGTAACGTCCCATTCTCGATGTAATTTCGGTACGGGGTCATCCACGATTCTCTATTGGGAGCGGTTTCAAACACAAAATTTGTCTCTACTTGATCAATGCTTGGGGAGGACAAAGTTTCGACAGGGACAAGTCCCATCTACTGTGCTTCACTTGTACTTGCCAGCTTTGATAATGAGTCAACCTTCTGATTATGCTCTCGGGGTATATGGTAGATAGCGTAGTAATCAAATTGACTTAGTGCTTCTTGAACTCGGGCTAGATAGGCAGCTAGTCGTCGATCCTTGGCCTGATATTCGCCCCGAACTTGATATACAATGAACTGGGAATCGCAATAAATTTCCACAGCAACAATCTTCAGATCATAAGCAAGTTTTAACCCGGCAAGCAAAGCTTCGTATTCGGCTTCATTGTTGGTTGCGCGAAATTCGAACCTCAGAGCGTAGCATATGGATCGGCCTTCGGGAGTTTCAAGTACTATTCCGGCACCTGAACACTGATCGTTTGATGCACCATCGGTGTGCAGCTTCCAAATGCATTTAGGAGGTATAGTGGTTTCAGGCAGATCCTCTGAAACAGTAAATTCGGCTATAAAATCCGCTAGGACTTGTCCTTGAATGGCTCTCCGCGGAGCATAAGTGATATTAAATTGACTCAGTTCAATGTTCCACTTGAGTAGCCTACCAGACGTCTCAGGACGCGTGAGGACCTGTCGTAACGGCTGATCGGTGTACACAGTAAGAGGATGAGCTTGGAAGTAAGGACGGAGCTTCCTTGAAGCGATGACCAAGCAATAAGCCAGTTTCTCTAGCCTTGGGTAATTTCTTTCAGCTCCTGTTAGCCATTTACTAACATAGTAGATCAGTTTTTGCACTCGGTCTTCTTCCCGAACTAAAGCAGCACTGATCGCATGCTTGGATACTGCCAGGTAAAGGTACAATTGCTCGTGGTCAACTGGTTTTGACAAGATCGGTGGTGTGGAAAGATGCTGAACCAGCGATCGGAATGCGTCTTCACACTCCATGGCCCATTCAAAGTTTCGCTTTCCTTTCCAGATCAGGTCAAAGAAAGGAATGCATTTATCGGTGGACTTTGAAATGAACCTGCTCAATGCTGCTACTTTCCCATTGAGACTCTGGACTTGCTTTATGGTTCTTGGGGTTTGTAGGTTTCTTATTGCCCAGATTTTTTCAGGATTTGCTTCTATCCCTTGAGCGTTAACGATGAACCCGAGGAACTTTCCAGATGCGACACCGAAGTGACACTTTAATGGGTTGAGCTTCATCCCGTATTCCAGAAGGATGAAAAATATCGAATCTAAATCTCTGACGTGATTTGTGGAGAACCAAGATTTTACTAGCATGTCATCCACATAAACCTCCATGGTCCTCCCAATTTGGTTGGTGAACATCCTGTTGACCAAGCGTTGGTATGTTGCTCCGGCGTTTTTTAGACCAAATGGCATGACTCTGTAGCAGTAGAGTCCCAGATCGGTCACGAAGCTGGTATGTTCTTGATCAGGAAAATGCATGGGTATTTGATTGTAGCCGGAATAAGCATCCATAAAAGATAATAATTCATGCCCGGTTGTTGAATCTATGAGCTGGTCAATTCGAGGAAGCGGAAAACTATCCTTCGGACAAGCCTTGTTTAATTCAGAGTAGTCAACGCAAGTTCTCCATTTCCCATTCGGCTTTCGAACCAGTATGGGATTGGATGCCCATTCTGGATACAAAGCATCTCGGATGAACCCATTCGATTGTAACTTATCAACCTCCTCTTTAAGGGCGGCAGATCTCTCTGGATCCATACCACGCCTTTTCTGTTTGACCGGGACATACCGCGGATCAATATTCAGGGAGTGACTTGCGATGTCCAGCGAGATCCCGCACATATCAAAACGTGTCCAGGCGAAAACGTCGAGTTTCTCCTGGAGAAATTCAACCAATTCCTGTTGCGTCTGTTGGCCCAATTGAGACCCAACTTTCAACATCTTCGAATCATCATCCTCACTGATTGGAACATCTACAGTCAGTTCGGCCGGGGAAGCTTGATTCTCTTTAGACTCGTCTTTATCTTCATTGTCTCTAGGGTCAAGGTCTTTCTGGAATTGGTTGTGGTGCCCGGGCCGGGGCCCATGCATCAATTGTCAATTATCAGCAAAACGGACGTAGAGAGATTCCTCTACGCCCTTTCCTTTCTCTTTCCGTTGCGCCCCACGCAGTTCAGCAACATAGCAGGCCCTCCCCGCTGCCTGATCTCCTTGAATGACTCCAATCCCGCGATCAGTGGGGAACTTCAGAGTCAAGCACCATGGGGCAATGGCCGCCCTAAACTGAGCAAGGGCCGGTGGGCCCAAAAATGCGTTGTAAGGTGAATCAATATCCAAAATGACAAACTGCAACATCCGGACTCTCCGGCGTTCTCTAACTCCCAACTCCACTGGTAGTTCTGTCACTCCGATGGGTATTGTAGCACTTCCGTTGAAGCCGTGGACCCGAGATTGGCAGGGTTTTAAGTCCTTCTCTTCCATTTTCATTAAATCATAAGCCCGCTTAAGTAAGATATTTACGAAGCTCCCACTGTCAACCAGGATCCTCTTTATCCAAGCAGGACCTACCTGGGCAGATATGACCAGTGGGTCTATTGTGGGGGCTTCGACCTTATCAGCGTCTCGGTTTCTAAATACGATATCATCAGACATTGTTTTCTGTTGTTTGGCCGGAGCCCCATCTTCACAATTACTGTAACACTCGAAGTCCGCATGCCTGATAGAGCTAGCATACGACTCCATTTCCCTCCAGCTTCTATCTGCTGGGTGGGGACCACCACTTATCGTGTTTATAACTAGCCTTCCGCCCGTACGAGCGGGTTCTTCCTGTCTTTCTTGATTTTATACACGATTTTGATTTGAAGGGCCCGCACCACCAGACTGCGGCGCCCGCACGAACTGATCTAACTTTCTCTCCCTGATCAATTTCTCGATGAGGTCCTGCAAATGTCGACACTCATTGGTATTGTGGCCATAACTCTCTTGGAATCTACAAAACTTCCCTGTTTGAATCTGCCTCTCCGACGGTGGCTTCGGAGCAAGCTTCTTATATTGCATAGTGTTGCAAGTTTGTAGGTACACGTTTTCCAATGACGTATTCAACGGCGTGTAATTATCGAACATTGGAGCCCTACACCATGGGCCTCGGTTCTGATCTCTTTTCTTATCCTAACCATTGTTGCCTCTCGGCTGGGTTTGTTTGTTCTGTATATTCAACTGAACTTTTCCGAAACTCTCATCGGACTGCTTAACTGCTACGTTACTTTGTATTCCCTCACTACTAGGCCCCACATCATCCTTCTTCCTAGACTGTTTTGTGTCCTCTCGTCGTAAGAATTGGGCGGCTTTGGAGTAGAAAAGGTCCAACGATGCGGGTGGTTTCCCAGCTAACCAATTTCCAAACTCAGAATCAGGATCGATCCCTTTGGTTAATGCCATCAAGGTCGAGTTATCGTTGGGATTACTAATCTCCGCACATGCTGCGTGGAATCTCTCTAAATAACGCCTGAGTGTCTCTCCATGAGCTTGAGTGACACTAGACAGGGTGTTAACGTCTTTAGGTCTAGCAACATGCATACGAAACTGTTCTATAATTTTTTAGCCAACTGATCGAACGAAGAGATAGATCTAGGTGGCAACCTTGTAAACCACATCGTTGTGATTCCCCCCAGAGAGATGGGGAAACTTCGGCACTTCACTGCATCATAAGCTCTTGCAGCGCTCATTGACCATTCATATTTCAAAATATGTTGATTGGGGTCGGAACTTCCTTCGTACATTGGGAGAGTTTGCATTCTGAATCGCCGAGGGGGGTCAGCGTATAATATCTCATCTGTAAAAGAAGTATGACTACGGGAGATTCCCCAATCGTCATTGGTAAGCCCCTGACTTTCGCGAATCATCTGCCGTATCATGGTCGAAATATCCTGCATCGGCGCATTCTGTGCATGCTGAGCTAAGTTGTGGTCGGGTTCCACAGTGCGAGTCTAGACCGGGCGCTGTCGACGGTCCATGTTTCGCCTCCTTGGCTCGGCATCTTCCGGGACGTATGGTTCAAGAGTATGCCCGCGTTGCTGATTGTTTGGATCTGACAGATTTCGGGTATCAACCCTTGTTTCTACCGCGGCGGTTGTAGTGCGATTGTCCGTGGTATATTGTGGAACAGTACCTCTTCGTGGTGAGGGCCCAGTCTGGAAGCTGGTTGATGGCCCAACTCTCAATTGTCCAATGGTCAAGGCAGGTTGATATTCGGTAGCTTGTGTGTGACTCCCGTCTAATCGGGGACGGGTAGATCTGTGGTGATAGTCAGATGAGGCGGAACTTTCAGTTGACGAGTGGGAAACATCATCCCTCTTGGATCTCCTACGCCTTTGACGGTTTAGTTGGTTGGTCAATTCAACGTTAGCGCGCAGCTGTTCAGTCAATTGTTGCCGACTTTGAGTCAGTTCTTGGAGCAACACTTGGAACTCTTGTCTGGTGACTGGCCCCGACGGATCTGAGGGAATAGTGTTGTCTTGATTGGATGGTGGCTGCTGTATAGGATTCTGTCTATCCCGACCTTCTTGATCAGCAGCTATAGAGGCAGTTCTTGTGCTAACCATCTTGAGTGGTGGAGTCCTTTCCTAGACTTTACGCAAATCTGAATAGGATGGAAGGATTCCGGATTAGAGATCTGGATCTTCCTCTTGGATTTGTGCAATCCGGTGTCGATGGTAGATCCAAGGAGCAGGAGAAAAAACTGGTCTCTCAGTGAAAGCACCAAAGTGTTTGTACCAAAAATGGGCACAACACTCTTCGGAAGTTTTTGAAGAGACAAAAGTGAAGAAAATAAATTAAAAATGAAGATTATCTAACAAAAACTCCAATAAACAGAATTGTAAATACGCAAACAAGCAATTTAGAGTGGTTCGGCATGTTGCCTACGTCCACTATGAAGTTTTGATGATTTTATTGATTCTCTTTCAATGATTACAAGTGATTGCAGCGAACAACAGCGAATTACAGTTTGGAATTCGAAATCAACAGTAAGAATAAGATGCAAATCTCGATCTGGTAGAGTCTGGGCGCTTGAGAATCCAAAGATCCCTCTTCTATTGGCTCTGGGGCTCTATTTATAGGCGTAGGAGGCTGAGATTTCGCTCAAACTTCGGGAGACTCGGTCTGGCACGTGAGGGGGCCCACGCGACCGTTTCCAGAAAGTTTCGACCCAATCCGCGATTGGTACGAAACCATTTCGTATCGATCAAAATCATGTCCGATGGATCTGAAAATTGGTGGAGATGATTTTTGGCTTGTGTGTAATCTCCTGTGAAAATTTCATGGCATTTGGATCGGTGGATTTTAAGTTATGGTCGATACGAACTTGGATTGCTCGGTGGCTGTTTTGTTCGAATCCATTGATTCGAATCGATCACTTCGACTCAACAATGACGTGCGTGAGCAAGTTGACGTGGCGCGCGCTCTTCGTGTCGATCCACTTTTCACTCCGGTTGGATCGAGTCATCGCAAGAATTTCGCTGTGTTCGTATCCATAACTAATGTTTCATCCCAGACCTGCTTGACCCGATGGGTACGAACAAGCCATCGTGTATGGATTCGAACAGAGGCCTCCGAGTATACGTTGTAACCATCCGATGGATACAAACACTGGCTATCTGATGGATACGAAGAGCCATTACTTTGATGGATTCGACCTCAACGGTGGGGAACTCTGAGTGTTTAATGCATACGAAATAGTGACTTGTCACAGTTGATGAATGCTAAGTAGTAACCGACCCATCGATACGAAGATGGGGGACTCGAATACTAACAACTTGATCGATACGAAATGTGCGCCATGTTGATGGATACAAACTTGATCGGTGCGAACTGAGGCTTCTTGGTGGACACGAGACCGATCGGTGCGAAGTGGATGGATACGAAATAGGGCTCACTGATGGATACGAAAACATGGCCTTTCCCTTCAACTTGCACCGGTCTTAACTTGATCATATGAACTCGGATTGACTTGAAATTTGGAACGCTGGCGTCTACAGCTCCGCTTGTCCTGTCTTGTTAATTATAGCCCGATCCGGACTCTGGCAAAATTCATCGATATCCATAGCGAACCTGTGCATGCTTGATATCCAGGACGATTAGTCTTAAGCTTGTAATCAGTTCTTTGATATCTCGGCCTTGCCAAAAGGCGAGATAACAGGCTTCATGTCCATCGTTTGAAATTGTAAATGAACCTAATGTCCTCAGGAGATAGCGAGCGGAATAGAACATCCATAAAAAGCAAGAAATTGCCATGGAGAAAAGCATAGCTATTCGGACGCAACTGGGCAAGAGCTATTCCTAAATAATTTAGCATTTCACAGATGAAAGAATTGAAAGATGGCACGCATCTGGCCCAGCACATGAATTCATTGCATGTTGTATATCCCTTCGGGGGCAAATGAGCCCTATCATTCATTAAGGGACTAGAACATCTCCAAATGGAATCCCATGTTTTGAGCATAGTCTGCGTAGAGTGGCCTCGCCAATTCTGTAGGCTTGGGAATCCATCGTGTTTTTTAGAAATATGGCACCTTCTACAGCGTCGGGGGCAGGACTTGTATCTTCCGTCGAAAGGAAGGGTCATTAGAAAAAAGGTAGGTCAATGGGTCGGAAACCTCCGGTTGCTTGACGATCAGGAGAAAGTCTACCGAAAACAGTTGCAGAACTCGAGTTAGCTTTGGAATTGCTAAGTTATGAAGGTTGTCCAGAAGGCATTGCAACTAAACGCTCTAAATGTCTGGAGCCAATATCAACTGAACTCAATAGATAATCGAGATTAGAAAATTTTACCTGTTCCCCCGTGCTAAGTGTAAATTAGTGTGGTGCGGTGTTGTGCAGAGATAAATAGTTTAAAATTAAGAGAAAAAGTAAATGACAAGATTTTGGATTTCGATTAGAGTGACCATCAATGCTGACCATATCGACTGTCATTTAGATTGATCGGTTGGGTAAGATTTAGGATCGACCATCGGCATGTCAAAGTGCGAAGTTCATTATTCAGGTCTATATGTTAAGTTTTAGTTCATGTTCTAAGTCCCAGAAGTTTGGTCGTTCAATTTCGAGTTCGATATTGGGTATGCAAGTCATGTTGTTCATTATCGTCGGATTTTCAAATTCATTGGGATGGGATTGGTTCTAACTGTTCAAATAAGTGAATATGGATTGGTTTTCAAGTTCAATTCAAAGCTTAGAATCGGCCAAGTACGAATAGCCGATTCCTATTAATGCTGACCCCTATTTATGCAAAACAATCGATCCCTATTACAAGGCCTACAGCCGATCCCTATTACAAAGCGGAATAACCGACCCCTCTATCTAAACTATTTGTGTTGATCCCTTTCCCTGATAATAACTGATCCTCCCATCCACAACACACCACTATCGATCCCTCTACTTAGCAATGCAACTAACTCCTATGCCTAACTAAACATAATCGACACCTCTTTGAACTTTAAATACCGATCCCTCTACTTCAACATTCTCACACTTACCTCCAACGTTTACTTCGAACCCTCTCCATTCGCCTACATTCCAACCGATCCCTAGCCTAATACATACGTCTCGTCTCCCCCAAACAACTTCAACCATCACCTCTCCATTGCTTCGAACCATCCACCAGCGCGACATAACCCATCATCTTGTCATAAGTTAAAGGGCTAAAAGCAAGAAAACCAACCTAAATTTAAAGAGTGCAAGTTGCTCGAGAGAAGATTTTCAACTTCGGTTCAAGTTGAACAAGGAATGATGGCTAGGAGCAAGAGAAGATGGAGAATCAAGGGAGGGAGGTGATGTTTGATTCGAAGGAGTGGGATTGGATTGATGAAAGGATGAAGGGTTTGGCTCTAAAGAAGTTGGAAAGGGGGTTCGGTCGTGAAGAAAATGGAGATGAATGAAAAATGAAATGAAATAAGTGAGGGATGGAAGAAAGGTGTTAGGCTTATATATGGGAAAGGAGGGTTTGACCCACGTTTTCGTTCTCCATGAGGTCAGAAGAAAGGAGGGAGGATCAGGTAAAAAGATGTTAATCCCTTCATACATGTAAAAAAAAAGAAAAAAAAAGCGAAAGGAGGGAGGGATTGGCTAGAGGAATGCCGACCCCTATGAACATATATTAAAATAAAGGAGGAGGGATCAGCTAAAAGAATGTCGATCCCTATATACATAAAAGGAAAAAAAGAAGGGATTGGCCATGAGCATATGTGCATACAAACATAGACATGAAGATTATGAAAAGTACATATATACGAAATGCAACGAAATTGCATCTAACTCAATGAAAATTGGCAAGGACCTGTGAGCATGCAAATGCGTCTAGGAGCCAACGACAAGAACGTGTACCCGAATGTGCACGTGTATATTCTAAAAGTTCAATTTTTGAAATTGATAGAAATTTAATTCAAACCTGAAGCTTTCAAGGTCAAGACTGGATCAAATAGCCAAAGCTTACTAGTCTCGTAGAACCAGACATAGATATCAACTGACAGAGTATAATCTTAAATTTATACTATTGGAAATCGAACAAGCGTCATGACGATCAAGAAGATATACAACACTTTAGGAAAATAATTCGAGGGGAGGATAGCGACTATTCTAGAAAATGGATGGATTTCTTTCCAACGACTCTAACTTGTTTCGATTCAAATCACGTTAGTTCAGCACAAGACGTACTTTGGAGGGCAAGTGTTATTTAGCATTTTGACCCGGCTATATTCGAACTGATTGGACAAGTTAGATTCGACTGTTGTCAGGGCCAGTAAGTCTAGAGCGATGATTGTCAGGATTAGATGTCAAGTACATATGGTAATATAAAGCCATGATCGAACGAAATTGAGAGATATGCAATGTAGAATGTTCGAAGTACAGAGTATAGTTTAACATAGAGGAGGGATTGGCTATAACCATTCTCCAACATAGGAATCAACATGTTTTAGGAAGTAAGTGCAATTCAATAAAAAAACAATCAATATCTCAAGATCCATAAGTCCAATGCATATGAAATTTTGTAAGCAAGATGTGGGGACCCTAGGGAGCCTACTATAGGGATCCTACCTCAAAATGATGAAATAAGAGGGATCGACACTCTTCCCTCGATAGGGATCGGCTAAAATCAAAAGACAACTCATATTGAAGTAAAGATCAAGCAATAACTCAACTTCTACAAATCCAATCGGCATGAAACTTAGAGTTAAAGCTTATTACAACATGGGAAAGCTACCATAGGGATAGCACCCCCAAATTCCTCCAAAATAGGGATCAGCACCGATCCCTATTCCTTGGGATTTGGATCATGCGACCCTATTATGAGTTCATATGGTTTTGGAGATCCTTCTGCCGAATTTTTAGGGAGATATTTTGTCATTTTCGTTTGTAAATACAGGCTTGGTCATTCATTTTCGAGACCTTTGCGCTGCTAGTTGTTTTGTTCTCTATTATAACTAAGGATTTTCATCTTATCCCTATTGTACTTAGTTTACAAATTGATTAATAAAGCAATCTATTCAAAGAGGACGTAGGAAAACAACGTTGAACCACTATAAATCGTTGTATTCATGTTATTGGTTTGATTTTCTGTTATTTCATTACTGATTTACTCTGTTTCATTTTATGTTCTTCGTTTATTTCTCTTCGAAACTTCTATTGGGTGTTTGTGCCAACTTTTGGTGCAAACACTTTGATATCAGAGGCATGTTGAGAATCACCTCCCAGTGAAATCACCAAAAATGTTTGCACAAAAATGGGCAAACACCTCCAATCAATTAGTTGTAGAGCTGTGAATGTAGTGTGTATAACACAACTGTTATATTTGTATTATGATTGATTTTCAGAGAGCAGATTATGCATAGGTTATGTAGAAAGTAAGTTGCAGTAAAGTAAAGAACACAAAGATTTATAGTGGTTGGGCCAGAATATGCCTACATCCACTGTCCATTTTCATTATTCTTCTTATAGATCTTTGATATAATATCTGAGATACAAGATATAATGTTCCGAAGCTCAATAGAAAGTAAGATATAGCTTAAGGAAGTTTGTTCCTCTATTCCTATTTGGCTATTCTTGGTCGCCTATTCCTGTTTGGTAGTCTCAGTTAGGCAGTTCCAGTTAGACAGTTCTTGCTAGGCTTCTCCAACTAGCTATTCCTGTAGGCAATTCCGGTTAAACGGTTCCTACTAGGACTGGTAGGCTGTTCCGGCTAGTTGATCCTGCTAAGGTGTTCATTCTAGGTTACTTCTGTTAGCAGATCTTACTAGGATGCTCCAGCTAGGCTGTTCCTGCCAGACAGTTCCTGCTAGGCAGTTCATGCAAGGCTGCTCCTGTTAGGTAGATCCTGCTAGGTAGATCCTACTTTGTTGATCTTGCTATGTAAATCATGCTTTCCTCTGACTTGTCTGCCATTGTAGTAAGTTTGGCTCATCAAAATTGTCCTTTATTGTTGTTGGATGCTTGATATTTATAGGAGTGAAGAGATGGTGTGGTTAATTAGGCAAGTTGGGAGATTTCCATGTATAACTTGCTCAAAGGGAATATTCCTGAATATGCCAAATGTAGTTAATTATTTCTTGATATAAGCAGATTTCATTCCATATACAGCTTGCTCGGTTCGGCTAGGAGCTCTGCCCGGGGTTGGTTACTCTGGTACAAGTGTATGTGGACATGTTGTCGGCCAAGTTCATGAGTCCCCTTCATTGGTTCGGCTCCCCTTGGTTTGGGTTCTCCTTGGTTCGGTGAGCATCTCCACTCATGGCTCGGGGAGCTCCTTTGCCTTCTGTTCGATGGGCTCTCCATAGGCTTGGCTTGATGTGCACATCCCTCCTTGGCCCGATTCTTTATTGCCCTGCCTTGGTCTGATCTTCGGACAATGCCAACCCTCTTAACCGAGCAAGTGATCTTGTTCAGTACCTTGGGTAACGAACAAGATAGCCTATTCGGTACCCAAAGTGGCACCGAACAAGATTTCCTGTTCGGTACCCTGGAGTACCGAACAAGATTCCTATTCGGTACCTTGTGTTCCGAACAGTGAGAGGGGGGCTTGCCTTTGCCTCCTCTCAGCTGCTCCTTGTGTCTTGCTATCTCTCATTTCCTTCCCTTCCTTACGTTAGAAAGGGTTAGGCACTCAACAGTTGGATTCCCTACCGGACCATTCCTCCAGCTCCATAAAAATAATCTGCTTGCCAGGACTTGAACCCGTGTGGGTTGGCTGAAAGGCACAAGTCTTTACCACTGTGCTACACATGCTTATGCCATAAGTCCTTCGTTTCAAGTCAGAATTGATTGAAACTTAGACTAGTAGCTTCATGTCATTGGGTAGAGTATTCCAACGCCTCTGAATGTTCCAGTTTCCTTAATTAGGCAGTAGCTCTCCAAAGTGGAACCCTCGTCATTTAGGTGGATGAAAATTTTTAAGGTGATCATATCTTCCAATCCGTAGCTCAGATTGATATGCAGTTTCGACCTATATGCATGTCCTGACCTTGGGAGCATTTTTCAAGAGCTTTGACTATATTTTCTGACTGTCAAATTTATCCCTAGTGCTTTGCCTTGCACTGGTGCCTACTGATGGCACCTTTATTATGCACCTTTCGGCCATTTTTATGCTTCTTAAGGTCTTTTCGTATTCGCCATGCTGCGGGCGAAAGTGCCAACAACATCTCTATTTACTATTCTCATCTTCAAATATCTTGGTCATGTAGAATATTTAGTCTTCCTCAGCTTAGGAAACTACATTATCCCACTATGAATAAACTAAATATGTCCCTTATCAATCCTTTAGTTTCTCCAATGTATGTCCCACTAAAAGTTAATATTGGATAACTACCTCATCCTACATTTATCATACATTGCAATCAAACAAATAGGCATGCAAAAAAGAAAAGAAGCAAACAAACAAGTAAATAAGCAATAATTAAAACCAATCATAGCAAATCAAGTAATCAACACAATACAAACAAGAGGAAACAATTCAAACAAGCACAATATAAATTAATTAAAGGGGCTTTGCATGAAAGGTCCCTATTTCTGTTGTTGTTATAAGAAAAGTCCCAATAGAAATGAGTATGTAAATTAGGTTCCTGTTTTTTCTAAATCAAAAAACGCAAGTTAGCTTAAGCTTTTTAAACATTAATTTTTTGTTGAAAATTTCAAAAATATTTCAAAATCAAAAAGCGCAAGTTACCTTGCACTTTTCAAAAATTTCAAAATGTTCAAAATTTTCAAAATCAAAAGGCGCAAACTAGCTTGCGCTTTCCTGATATAAAGTGCAAGTTAACTTGCGCTTTTCAAAATTTTTAAAACTTAAAAAAAAATTCGAAAAAAATTCCAAAATCAGAAAAGTGCAGGTTACTTTGCATTTCCTGTCAGAAAAGTGCAAAGCACATTGCGTTTTTTATTTTTCAAAAATAGGGACCAAATTTACATATTTATTTCTACAGGGACTTTTCCTATAACAACATTTAAAACAGGGACCTGAGACTCTTATCATGTTAATTAAATAAGCAGTCAAACAGTACAATACAAACAAGGAATCAAATGTAACCTAAAAAGAAATAAGTTAGCGCATACAATTCAACCAAAATGAACAAATACAATAAAAAGGTCATACCCCAAACATCAAAGTAGGTAATCTCTACACCATATTTACTCAAAAATGCTTTTATTTTCAAAATATCATTTTTCCAAAAGAGTACCCATTAAGTGAAAATCCTCAAAACCAAAATCAATTTGCAAACAAAAAGTTTCATAAAATCAAATACACTCCTTTGATAAAACTTTTCTTCAAAATAAATTTTTATTGCATTCTTCTCAAAAATATGCTTCTCAAATAAAATACCTCCACCAAATATTTTCAAATATTTCCACCAATAATATAATTTCTCAAATAAAGATATTTTCACTATATTATCCTCAAATTCTTCTTTTGAGAAAATAATTTCTTCAAAATAAAATATCTTTTTGTGGAAATAACCCGCTTGTATAAATCTTCTCCAAAAAGGTACTTTTGACAAAAGTGGTTTAAATTCTATACTATTATCAAAATAGTTTTTTCTTCCTCAAAACATCTTATTAAAAAATACTCCTCAAACCTTATCTTATATATTTTGAAATATTCTTTAACAAAAATATCTATTTCCAAGTTATCCCTCAACAAAATATTTTGCAAAGTATTCTAAGTCATAATGATGTTACAAATTACCTTTTTTAAAGGATGTTCCCAAATTAAAGACAATTTTAACTAAAATGTTCCCACAAAAATATTCCCACCAAAATAAATATTTTAAACTGAACATCATTCCAAAAATATATTTTCAATATAATATTGATCAACAAATTTGTTTTGTTCTTAGATAAAAAATTTCTACTTCTAATAAAGCATTTCTAAATCATAGTACCATGTAGAAACACATTCCAAAGGATGTTCAAAAAACAATTAAAGTTTCTCATACAATAACGTTTCTTCAAAAACTAAATTCATCTTCCAATATCTAATTAATGCATTTTTCTACTAAAAGTACTTTCAAATTTTTTTATTACTATATTCACTTTTGCTTTTGAAAATATCTTCATAAACATATTTTATGCCCAAATTTCAACAAATCACATCCATGCTCGAAAATATCCATTTTTTTCTTTTAAATAAAATATCTTTAAAAGCAAAGATGTGCATTTTATAAAATTTTCCAAATATTATCCTCTTTAAAAATAAAAAGTGGTTCTACCTTATTAAGTTTACGTATCAATTATAATTTAATATAGGATATGTGTTACTTGAGCTATGACAACCAATTAATCCCTCTTATAAGTGTTCATCCTACCCTACTCCTACTTTATTTATCTTCCATACAAAGGTCATCATAAACAAATATCATTTTAGGGTGAGATGATGGTGGTTAGACAAGTACACTATACACATAAAGCATACAATTATCAATCAAAATGCTCCCCCTCTCTCTATTATAACCCAACCAAAGGTATAAATTAAACTACCCTAATTGATTCAGACCTACCCAAGGTTCAGTGTATCGCTAAACTAAGCTATGATACCAACTTAAATAACCACTATTTTTAAAATCTAAATTAAACATAAACGGACAAAATATGCTTACAACCTATTTCAAATGTTAAAGACAGTGGACAATGGGTATCTAAAAATTAAAAGAGTCTAAAACACCGGACATAAAATGGGATACCTCATAGTTAAATTTTAAACAAAAATATCTTCTCGACAAATTAAATACTACATAAACTCAAAATCAGATAAATTTGTTAATACATTAACCACTCGATTTTAAATAAGAACTATGTAATAACGATGCAAGAGATGTACCGAATCATATAAATATGACTCATTCCAAACCCTTTGCTTCCTTTGTGCTCTTAAGTATGACTCATTCTAGACCCTTTGCTTCCTTCTTTTTTCCCACCTGCAAGCTTACAAATACACAGATATACACATAAAAGAAAAAAGGGTCAACTATGTTTAGGACTGCACTAATTTCTATACACCCCGACCACAAGGGAACCGTGGGCTGTTGCATAAAAGAAGACTGCCAACGTACCTCTTTTGGGGATCAAGCTCATGTAGTTCAATTTCATGCTCTTCTCTTACATCCAAATACTTGTTAGTACATTACAACCATAACATCCATGAAATGATTGCAACCGTTGCAACCAATGCAATCAATGCTAACAGTACAAGCAAAAAATAATATTCCTACTCATCCATCACAACAAATCATCATTTTGGGGAAACAATAATAATAGCACACTTTAGCCATCATACATCAGCAACACATAAATATACTTACACATTTCATCATTATTAATTCATCTAATATGTATAAATCCAATCAACATTATTAACATATCATCAATCATCAAATAACCATAAATAACTACCAATCATCTAATAGCAATAATGGTAAAATATTGCACACTCAACAAAATGTGATACTGTCATCAAACATCAAATACATGTGATAATTACAATCAACAATTAATCACACATTCAAAAACCATCCAAATAATATATTTGCATTCATTATTTTCTTATGTATAAAATTGTTTTATTATTGTTTGGCGTAAAGTCATCTTTATTTATTCATCTGGAAAATAATAATAATTCTTCCAAAACAGTAATATACTTCAAATTTCCTTTTCTATATTTTTATTTCTCCAAATACTTCAAAACATCGTATTTTATATAAAAAATAGCAACTTACATCAAATTACTTTTCAAAGTTGTAATATTATTATTTTACAACAAAATGGTAATAATATATCTTAAAGCCATTGTAAAATTTCACAAACCATTCTATTACTATTCACCTCAAACTAGTAATTACCCTATCCATAAACACTTTTGGTAAATCAGTTATTCGCTATTATTATTATTCAAAAAATACCTTCTATTTTATTACTCTAATAATAGTAATAATATTTCTTGCTATAAATACCGTAAAATTAATCATTTTATCATATACACAAAACAATACTATTTTCATTAAAATTTTATTATTATTTAATACTTCATTTTGTTTTCCAAATAATAATAAAGTTTCCAAATTAAATTTTCAATATAAAAGAGGGGGGACTTTTTGACAAATTACCCTTCTTTCCCACTAATGCAGGCCACGTCACACACCCTAATGCCTCTGTTCGCCAATGCTAGAGGCCATAAACCAAGGCTAGCCGCTACCTCCTGAACCCTCAGCACTCTCATTATCATCTGTAACGCCTTTGATCACCAACCTTGCACCACCATCGCCACTAATTTGATGACACCGAAACTAATTTTGCAAACCGTAAACCTTTTTTTCCATTTCGATCGCCTTTGACTAAATCCACGTGCATAGATAGACTTCTCATATGGTCAACTTCATGCCAGTATAATCCACGTCGACCATCCCTGCCTACTTGTCGTTAATGATCATGGACAGTCGTGGTTCATCCATAAACCCATCAACTTCTAGAGGATATTCTGGTCAATTATGACTGAACCTGGGTAAACGAAAACCAATACTATGTTCATGTTGTCGTGCCGTATGAAACTACATATCATGAGGCCTAGTTTCAAGTTGATTTGCAAATCGCTTTATTTTGTAATTAGCAATGGTGATTAGAATAAATCTCCATTAGCTAGGAGATTCTGATATGAAGATTAAGTTATGAAAAGTGAAGAATAGGATGACGGCTAAGGTTTCTTAACATTGTATTTATATAGGCAACGAGGCGGTATTAGTTATGCGTAATCGTTTGGCCCTATAGTGGTTCCGCACAGTATTCAAACACTGTAATGCCACTATTTCGGAAATTGTAACCCAAAATCTATCAAAATTATATAGCAAATTAATCGGCTCAGAGAGACCTGGGCAATGGTTATAAATACGATACCTAATTCAACCTTTTATTAAAAATTCATTTTTAATTAGTTTAATAGTAGAGTTGTCAAATTTGTGGGTCGTTACAATACTTTTCCCCTAAAGTATTCTTATGTAAATACAAATTATGCTTTAAATTGAGAGAAACAACTAAATCCAGATTTTCATAGATGCTTCCATTACTCAATATATTTTCACAAAACGTTGCATCTTCACTAATAATGTTGACACTTTATTCCAAAACGAAATCGAGTCGCATCTTCTCGACATATATAAATGTTGAAGTCATTTAGTAAGATTTTTCAATATTATAGCACCAACTTAATTATTGAAGTCATTATGTTGCCGAATGCTTATGTAACTATGAGTTAGCAAATTTAACTAGTATTAAATTGTCGTTCAATGTAGTAATTATGTTGCTAAGCGTGTACACAACTAAGAGGAATGCAACATAACTATTTGCTAAAATGCTTAAGTCAAATCAATTTAAATTAAAATGAAATCCAACATTAATAACAGAAAATAAAGCACTGATATAGAAAAAGGTCATAGAAATTTATATGGTTTGGATATTAAGAAATCTTACATCTGTAGGAAAAATCTTTCACTTTAGATTGTCTCTTTTCTAGTACAAGCATGGAATTTAATGGTAAATAGTATAATTTTGATAGTGTTTAATTCTATGAACATAAAATATTAATACCATTTTTTGACACAATGCATTTCCCTTTGTAGTTAAGAAAACATCACTTGGATTATTGACAACATTTCCTTTCATTGCGGCACTACTCAAAGCAATATACTGGATCTTTATAGCTGAATTTGCCACAACCTCTCATTTTGAACATTACCACCGCAAAGCTCTTTAATTAAATATGAACATGAATTTAAGGCTGACTCGCTATATTTGATGTCACTTATGAAGTTTAAGCTCGAACACTCCTTCGTAAGGAGTTAGCTATTTCCTTAAACAATTTTATTGTACTTGCGAATAGTCGAAAATACTCTTTACTACCATTCATCAACTTTACCTTAGATTTAATATTTGCTCAATACACCAAGTTTATAAGCTAGATTTATTATAACATACATCATTCCTATTGCCATTTGATAAGGGATATACATCAAATGTACCATATTAAACATTTTAATATGGTGTTTGTATATATAGATTAGGACAATCTGAACTCCTCTTATATCGAGTATAAAAGATGTCTCTTTCAAATCATTCATTAAAAATTAAACAACCAAACTTTAATTGTCTTAACAGGGGAACATTGTTAACAATTGGTACCCTTTTTTCATATAGTATTAGAAATGATTAATACCTTTAATTTTCTTTCTTATTGACATAACATCTTGATTGAAACCGAATAATTTGAAATTTTGCCAAAATACATAACAAACCTCTAGATTCTTGTTGGATGCCATTTTTGCATTATCTCTTGGATCATGTCTATAAACCCACAAGCTATGTTATCTCTCTCACTAACTTCGAGACATTTTTAATGTTGTGTGTAAACATTTGTTTAATCAACATTTAGAAGGTCTATTTCAACATCAGGTGCCAAAACTCTACGTCAAAATCATGTAATAATTGTGTGTAGAATCGGAATGATCCTAAGCAAGTTGAGCGGAGAAATTACTCCACTAATTTCAACATTTGACATCGATAACGTCCTTTCTATCAACACTACCTTGTATAACTCCAATTGCATTGATCTTCTTCTTGAAGACTCACTTGCGGTCGATGGATCATACCCTTTCAGGTAAAATTACTAAAAACATATTTTTCCAGTATACTTGGAATCCATTTTGGATTTTAAGAATCATGTTATCTGATAGAGTCTATACTCTCTATGGTCCATTGATAACTTAGCAGATTGTTATTAATAGTAATTTATTTTCTCGACATTAATATAAAACTCATAGTTTCTCTTTAATGTGTGAGAATTCTAGTTAGACATTCTAATGACCTGTATCCATTTTGGGCTTGGTTAAATTTACTACATCTATGTAATTAGTTACTATTTTAGTATCTTAAATCATATCAAAGTCCGCACATTATCGCTAATTTCTCTAAAAAGAAATTCCTTCGGTAAGAAGGTGGTATGTCTTGAAACAACAATTTTTCTCTTAGTGGGATGGAACAGGCTTTCAAAACATTTTATGAATTGCCTATAAATTGCATTAAATAGATGTAGTTATGAGTTCATGAAACTGACATTAACAACGTATATTGGACATCCTCATATCTTAAAATCTTTAAGGTTGGGTTTCTTCCCAATTCATATCTTATATAAATCTGTAATCTCAACTAAACATGAAATTTAATTTAACAAATGTACTTTGTAATGACCCAGAATTTCACCGCTTTGATTTGTGAATATTTAATTAATTTTAAATATTCAATAATAGATTTTATAAATAAAATAAAACTCTTTTAAATAGTAAATAATGATGGTGAAATAGTATTTCAAATTTGTTTATAAATATATTTAGTTCGTAGAAAAATCGAAAATATGACTGGAATTCGTTTTCCAAATTTTTGACTTTTTGTCGACTAAAAGCTGTCAAAAATGTTGTGTACGCTATTGTATAATTGTATACTTACATTTACAAAATAGTTAAGATATGTTAAACTTATATATACACTTAAGTATATTAATAGTTTAATGTGACTTTATATGAAAAAAATAAAAAAAATAAAAGATTTGTAAAATGAAAATATACCTTAGGAAACACAAGTACATATAGTATTAAATGCATGTTGGCAAGGATGGGGGTATGTTTGGGCATGTGTGGAACTAAGGAGAGACAATGTTCGTGCAGCGGCATGCATGTAATGGAGGCATGGTACATAAGGCTATTTTGGTAATTCCAATCTGTATAAAACAAACTCTTAATTCCTTCTCACTCTTATTTTCATTTTTATCTTCATTTCCAAAAATGCTTCTCATTTTTCCAAGCTCTAAAACATTTCCATGGCTCCCATTTGATTTTCATAAGTTAAAAATCATATTTATTTCCACTTTCAATCCTTAAAAATATTGTTTAAAACCTTCTATTTTATTTCTACACTCCTCCTTACAAAAAAAAGTCATACCCCCTCCATTCAAGCATGGTCGAACCATGTAGCACCCATGGCTGAATTGCCTTCGCCCATTAAACCTCCAAAAATCTATTTTGTTAAGTTAAAAAGCATGGATCTAGGACCCATTCAAGCCGTAGTGTAACCATAGTTAGTTTAGATAGCTTTTAGGTGAGAAAAACTCTCCTTTTTACTTATAGGTTTGAACTTTAATATTGATGATAATTAAAGCTTATCTTGTTTGCAAATGTATTGGTGGTTTGGGTGAAAATGATGATTGATTGAATATACATATATGTGTTGATTAGTAATGGTTGTATAGACTTGGAAAATGAATAAAAAGTTAAGTTTTAGTTTGCAAGTTATGATTTTGATTACTATGTTGGATATGGCATATATAAGGAATATATGAGCTTATGTTTGGATGTTGCATGATTGTTGAAAATTAGCACTTGATATGTGCTTTAGTGCGGTGTCGAAATCCTTTAGTTTAAACTTGTTTACACTTAGGTGTATTTATGAAAAAGTTATAAAGTTTCTAACTTTATTTTATTTGGTTTTCAAAAACTTTATTCAAAGTTTGTAAAAGTAAATTAAAACACAAAAATAGAGATTTGAAGGTTATTTGAAACATAAAATAATTTTTGGACATTACAGATCATGTAGCGATAGTCGTTATGGATGTAGTTCGTAAAACGAACTCTTTTTACAAATTTAATATATTTTTACTGAAGGATATTTTTGAAAAGTGTTTCCAAAACTTATTATAAGTATTTAAAAGTAATTATTATTTATTTATTTATTTTATTATTTATTTAATGATGAATTAATTACTTAATTAAAAAGGTAATTAGTACTTAATCATTAGTTAACAAAGGCAATTAGTACTTAAGTATTAATGAAGTAAGTTAATTATATCTAGTTAATTAATTAAAGATTAATAAATTAATTAATAATTTATTTAAGGATTAGTTATTATTTAATTAATAATTAAAGGTTAATTATAATTATTATTTTATTGTTTAAGAAAGGGTTGAAATATTAATTTAATTACCAATTAAAATTAAGAATTAATTAAGACTTAATTAAGATTTTATTATTAAAAAATGAAGGTTTAACTTATTATTTAATTATTAATTAAAGATTAAAGTATAATTTGATAATAAATTAAGGTTTAAGTAGTATTTAATTACTAATTAAGATTAACTAATATTCAATTACTTATTTAAAAGGATATTTATTTAAAGTTAATTATGGTTTAGTGGCAATCATTATTAAATAAAGAGTTTAATTACTATGTAATTACTAAATAAAAGTTTTTGATTTTAAATCGCTTATTTCCGAAGGTCGATTTTTGTTTTAAAACAAACCGTCTTTTAAAAGAATGTTTTAAATCTAAGGGATTTCTTTGTCAACTACCCTTAAGTAACCCCAATTGAATATGAAATCCAATGACATCTATTTAGCAGAATAAAATACTTTTCTGCTAATTAAGTTATATTGGATATCTTTTTGGTAGAATAAATCACAGTTCTACCGTAATTCACCATGTAGATTATGTTGACATCTATTTAAGCAGAATAAAAACCTAGTTTGCTATTTTTTAACTTGGACTACCCATATGATGGTTAATTGTTATTGATTTATTCCCTTTTACATATCTACTTGTTATGTAAATACCAATGTTATAACTTGGAAAGTTAAACTTAATTAAATATGAACCATTATGGTCGCTCAGCCTCTTTTCGAACTTGTGAAGCCAAGTATTTAAATTTTATCCCTTTTGAAAATGGTTTAAAGTCTATAATTATTTTTAGGTAAGGTATTTAAAGGATAATTAAGCAATTATTTCATTAAAATGTTTGAAGTTAATTTCATACTTTTTGAATAATTTTTTAAAATCATTATTTTGTTAATGAGATTTAAGGATAATGAAATGAAGGATGTTTAAATAATAACTTGTTTATTTAAATGTGTTTTAAATAATTGATTGTTTATTAAGGAACTTTATCGATTAAGATTTATTAAAGGAGTTTCGATTTTAGATAAGAAAATTTATGAAATTTGTTTATAAATTGAAAAGAGATTTTCAAATTGGAAAGAAGTTTTATAAATAATTTTTGATATTCAAAATGGAGTTTTATAAATAAATTTGGAGGTTTATAAAGAAGTTCTATAAATGGAATTGGAATTTTAGCAAAGGAGATTTTTCATAAATGAAAGAGATTTATTAAGAAGATTTATTGAAGAAATTTATAAAAGAAATTAAGATCGGGTTTCCCCAAATTGACCTTCTTAATTTTGGTGGTGTGGACGTTTGATCCTAGTATACCTAGGGACTAGCGTTTGAGTTTATCCTTATCTTCATTTCTTTTTAAGTAACTTGTGTTTTGATCCTTTTAATATGATTTTAAAGTAAGAAATCTTTCATAATATTTTGCGAATATACTTATGCCAGTATGATAAGTGTGACGACCCGGAAATTTCGAACCCGAAATTTCCAGATAGTTAGAAGAAAAAGAAAAGAGATAGAAGAAAGAAATAGAAAGAAGAAAGAAGAACAGAGAACACAACATCTCACATTCGCAGCGGATTAAATATAATAACAAATAATAGCATTTTATAAAAGAAAGCTGTAATTGTTGCTTTACATACAATTCATCAGAGTTACAATCATTACAATAGACTGGATAGTTATAATTAACATGTCTCAGACTACAATCTATATATATATATACACAATCTCATATGAACAGCGGAAAACACTCTATACGTTCCTGCCATCCAGCTCGCCTCCTGAGCTCCAGAACGTCCTTACCTGAAAATCTGTAATACTCGGTCTGACCCGAGCATTACATCAAAGTAACACCCGGGTCAGGCTGGAAACCAGCGTGAGTAAACTCAACTAACATGAAATTTCAATTCATAGAACTTATTTAAACCCGGGGTAACTCGTATTTCACTATAAGTAAACAACTTATATAGTCAACACTTATTTTCACAAAACAATATCTAAGTATCCAACTTAGTTTAAATGGTCCATATTATCCCAAACCGGCCTATTTGATTACACATATCAATCTATAAAGAATTATAGAAGATTTCAAATCGAAGTGGTTTCGGGTATTTACTGGTACCCGATCCCAATCTCTTCGAATCAAAGGTCATCCTTTAAGCCAAGATGTTTAAGTTAAACAATTTAATTTAAATTTAGGATATCATATTCATATAACAATTTTATCACAGATAGATAACTTAAATTATCACAATTCATCCAAAGTATTACATATCACAGAACATCATAATTTATCAGACCAAACATTCAATATAATTTAATCATCCATAAGCAAGATTAATTAGTCCATTTCTAATTAATTTAATTAACACAAATTAAATTAATTACTTTTATAAATCCTGCTTAATTAACATTATTTAATTAATTGTTGAAATTAATTAATTATTCTTTAATCCTTTAACCATTCCCATCAATTAATTAACCTTAATTAGTCTCATTAATTACATTAATTAATTATTCTTAATTAATTTCATTAATTAATCAACTTATAATCACTTTACCTTTATTTAATTTATTAATTAATCTCACTAAGTAATTACTCCTTGATTACTTCTATTAATAATCCTCAAATCACTTCCATTAAGTAATTACCTTTATTAATTACCCATTAATTAATCACATTCATTAATTAATTTAACATTAATTAATCATATTTATTAATTAACCTTAATTAATTACACTAATTAATTAATTCTAAATTAATCACAATAATTAATTTTCTAAGTAATTAATCCTTAATTACTTTCCTTAAGTAATTCCCTTTTTATTACTTACATTAAGTAATTATCATTTAAGTAATTACTCTTCAATTACTTATATTGATTAATCTCTAATTAATTTACCATTCTTAATCATAAATTAATTTATTCTTAATCATTAATTAATTAATCTCTCTTCATCAATTTATGTAATCTATAATTACCCAAAATCTTAATTTACTTCTTACTTTGTCATTAGCATCTTATTTAATAACTCTGATAAATACTTTTGCTTTGAACTTGTTTAATATTTTATTACGAGACTTTGTTCATTATTTGCTTGAAAATTTGATACTAACTTTACTTCCATTTTAAAATTAAGAAAAACTCGAGCCCAAGACCAAAATTCCCGAGCCAACACTCGTGCACTTCACAACCCAATCTGCTCCGAGTCAAACCCACAATCATCTCGAGATCGACTCGTACTCCCCTTCTTCCCCAATCTTCCACTGATCAACAGGTACACATCTCCCCGTGTGCACGTGCACGAACCACCACCGCCATTCTGATCAGCTTCGACGACGTCTACAAGTCGCTAACGACTCTCACGAAAGCTCCGACCATCCAGCTTCGTCGAACTCGCTGTGTGACGAAATCGAACAAAATCGAGCATACCAGAAACCAGAGCATCGACTGTAAATTTCCAATCGCCGATGAACCTGATTTCGAGAACCCCTGCCAACCCCATCCGAGCTTCGTCTCGAACCCCAGCCTTGTTTCCCCCAACGCGAGTGCCTCCGATGATCCATCGACGCCAGAATCATTTCGACTACCCATCACAATCAAACAGCTCCTAAAACCCTATTTCTACCTCGCTGCATCACCACGACGATCAGTAAAACCTCTGACCATTTTTCCTTCAATCCCCATCACTCCAACTACCTTCAATGTCGAGCACGACGATCAACTCGCCGCCGTTCATCGGAAATTGACGAAACTCCTCATACTGATCAACTCAAGAATCCTTCTCACATACAATCTTAAAAATCATGAAACTATGATCAAAATTCACTAATTTCTAATTCGAATCTAATCCTAAAATTCAAAACATTGAATTTTGATAATCGATTTTCTGATTTGAAAATGATTTTTCACTGTAATTTCTTTTCGAAATTTTTACTTAATATATTAACTTTAATCTTTTTTTAAAAATGATGCTACATACATACACATTTTTCATTCAGAGATCAAAGCCTAAAATCGTTTAGATTGGGATGATTTAAATTTTTGAACAGGCTTTAAAACACTGTAATCAAGAACAGAGATGCATTTGCCTATGCACACAATATATATAGACATGCATACACAAATCTTCATATATTCAGGCATGCAATCACAATTACACAACCATGTAGACATATATCACATCATAACTATATATATCAGGCTATCAAACAATCTAGCTTTTAGAAGGAATTGTTTACTCACCTTGTTTAAAAGAGGAACAGATTCCTTGAAATGATTTTGAAATTTGAAAACTTGAATGCCTCTTTGCTTTTGAAAACGGAATGCTATAATCTCTTTGAAACTTGAATTGCTGGAAATCAGTTGTTGTTGAGATGATTTAACTTTCAAACAGAGATGATCTTGAATTTATCTGATTTATGGTTTGAGTTGAATCTCTGAACTCGTTAGCTTGCTTGATAAATTTTGATTTGAGTTTACCTCTGCTTAAATCCTGATCTTCTTTAGTTTACAGGTTTTTGATTTCCTGGTTTTTAACTTCCAGGTTTTAATTTCTCAGTTTGATTTTGTTCTGGTTTCAGTTTTCTTTGTTTTTTTTTTTCATATTTTGTGAAGTATGAAGCCTGGGTTCCTAAACTTAATGTTAAAAAAAAACAAATATATCTTGCCACTTGTATTTCCTAAGCTTACATTTGTCAAAGCATAAAACAATAGGTTTACACTTGTAATTTGGCATTAGCTAAATTATTTTATGTTTAATATATTTATATTATAATTTTATTTATTTTTATTTTTATTAATGTCTTATGTATTTATTTGTTTCTTAAGTTTATGTATTACATTTATACATGTATGTTTTAAATCTTTATATTTTTACAAACTTCATTTATTTCAAGTATAACTTTTAAAGAAATACATATACCTTTACCAAATCTTAGTTTAGCTAATTTTTTTTTTTTAAATTTATAAGTATATACATAGATACTATTTTAGTGTTTAAAATATAGGACTCAACTTTAAATAAATCTTGAAAATTACTATATTAATTTCAAAATATAACTTCCAATATATTAATATGCTTACTATTTCACAATGAATTTATATATGTACACTTAAGATTTTCAACATTATGGAGTTTTGAATATATCTATTTATATATATGTTAATTTACTTTAAAATTTATAATTTCTAGATATTTATATTTCAATATTTATTATAGTTTTAAATTTATTTAAAGATATATATTCAGATAGTTCTAAATTATCAAAATCCCATTTATTTAACCAAATAAAATCAGTTAATTATCAAATTTACATATGTCCGGAAAAATCCGGGTTATCACATTCCTCCCCCCTTTAAATCTTTTCGTCCTCGAAAAGGAACGAAACTAGAATTTTTTAAAATACTTAATATCAGTTAAATTTTCCTTTTGAACATTTAAAATACTTTTAAATCTATATAATATTGCCAAAATAGGTTTTTTTTTATAAATACTTTTATAACTCAATGTCTCTACAAGTCCATCCTTGTTCTCACAGAAATTCGGTCATACGTTGATCAGACGTAGGACTGAAAATCTATAAGGACTTAGCAAACCCGTTTTCAACACCCAGTGAAAATACTTGGAAGATAATTTATTGAAAATATAGAAAACATTTTTGAAATAGAGGAAATATCTTTGGTGAGAATGCTCTGGAAATCATCACCCCCATCCATGGTCGCAGTTAACCCGATGGTTACGTTGCCGTCCCGACAAAATCCACAGATAACTGTAGGTCTCCGCGCTCCTCGATTACGCCATGGAACCCGCTACAGATCGCAGTTATACCCGGGCCTTACGTTGCTATCACAGCACAAACCCATATAACTGTAGGCATCAGCGCCACCGAATTTCGCTGCCAAATAATGAAACTTCTCCCACATAGGTCGCAGTCTACCGATATAAAATCAAACGTAGACAGTTGGCTCTCAGCGGCACACACGACTTTCGCTATGTTACCATAGTGTCACAGTCTACCGATATAAAATCAAACGTAGACAGTTGGCTCTCAGCGGCACACATGACTTTCGCTATGGTCTGCAGTAGATCGCAGTGACATCGAGTTACATTGTCGTCACAGAATAACCCAAATGCCTCTGTGGGCACCAGCCCCTCGACTTTCGCTACACAAATAATCCTCAGGAACTAGTTTTGTCCGGACTCCTCACAGGATCAACTTTAGAATCCCCCCTTGGGGTTCAAGGCAGTACCACCCAGTGGCACTCCTGAGAAGTTCATTTTAAGGGAGCGCCTTTTTCCCCAGAGCTATTCTCAAAACATTTTATACTATATACTTATAGTATCTTCAAATCATACCCTTTATGATTTATCAAAATCTCCTTTACACAAAATCGATTACCAAAATCGATAATTCTCAAACTAGGCTTTCCAAAATCCAAAATTGATTTTCCCAAAAATCAAAAGCCCTTTCCAAAATCCATAGGTTCCCAAAACCTTTTCCAAAATCATTCTCATAAGATCCTTTATATATATATAGATATAGATATATATAACTTTGAAAATCTTTGGATCATTTCAAACTTTGTATAAAACCTCTTTTATACTTCAAATATTTCAAAACCCTTTTCTTTTAGCAATAGATTCAACAAGGGAAGATTTACCTTATATAACAAGGATATATAACTTTATTTTATTCTAAATCAAATATTCACATTTGATAAATCTTTTATAAAGTTATTAACCATATTTCTTTTCAAAAACCATTTTACAGTTCTTATCCACAAATCTTCAATATTAATTTCATTCAAATCCGTACGATGTACACATATCATCCGTACACAATATCAATCTGATCGCTCAATCGATCACACAATTTCACTTCCGAACTAGTATCGTCCACCCGACTTCCTAGTGCGGACTCAGATCTGGTTTCTTGATTCGAAACCGTCATTCTCCTTGCATAGTCACAACTATGATAGAGAATATCCAGAACCAATCAAAAACCCATATCCAGGTTCGCCGTCGAAATTCGAATGAAAAATACCAACTCGGATCGATAATATTATCTCGAAATTCTGTGTTCGAATCTGGATCAAATTACTATGCGAATAGAATAATATACGTATATCCTACGTATTTATCTTTATTGGTTATCAGCCAAATCAATTCTCATTTCTATTCACATTTCCTTTAGATTCCTATTCACTTATTCACAATTTCTCCCAATTCCAATTGAGTTATTGTTTCAATTACAAACAGTTTGAACTCTGACCAATTTAAATTTAAAAATAGCTTGAAAAAGTTTAAAATAGATAAGTAGTTGAAAAATAGTTATTAGTTTGTAAAATAGCTGTAAAATAGTTAAGTAGATATAAAATAGTTAGATAATTGCAAAATAGATTTAAAATAGTGATTAGATGTAGGTAACTGAAAAATAGTAATTAGTTTATAAGATAGTTTCAAAATAGTTAAATAGTTCCAAAATAATTGTAAAATAAGTATGAGATAGTTTGGGGTTTAAGAAGAAAGATTATATAGTAAATAGTTTGGAAAAATATATTTGTATTAAAACAATTTATTTTGAAAATAATCCAGAGCCAAACTGTTCAATTCTCATCAATTCAATTTAAATTTCCATCTCCATTTAAATTAACTTAATTGCAATTTAAATAACTTCAATTTCCATTGAAATTGATTTAATCCCAATTCAAGTTGAATTAACCTTAATTCCTTTCCAAATTCAAATCAAATTCCATTTGATTTTTAAACTTATACATCTTCAATCACAATTCTAATTAATTCAAACCAAATCCCATTTGAACAAATTTCAATTTAAAACTCAATTTTAAGCTATCTCAAATTTATATAAATTCGAGTTAAATTACTAAATGTTGATTTAATTTCTTAAATCAAATTAACTTATATCTTTAAACCATTAAATTCTGAATCCAAATTCCAAATTCCATTTTAAAATTATCTTTACTTAACTTATTATAAAGTTCAAATAAGAATTCAAAAACAATTAAATTTCATATTCTAATTTATTATCCATTTTCCATTTCCAGATCTCAAACCCATTTTGAGATCACTCATAGCTCCTATTTAAATTAATCATTTAACTACCCAAGTTAAATTTAAATTTCATCTTGAAATTTCCAATTCAAGTTGTTCAATCTAAACTTATTTAACTTCCTTAAGTTAAATTATATTTACTTAATCCGGTCAACTTTACACAATTTGAATTCCCATTCAAATTTTAAACTTCAGATTAATAATCTTTCCCCTTTTAAGTTTAAAAACTTACTTTACTTTGGGTTTTACATCACATTCCAATTTAAAACTCAACACTAAGTGTTTATTTCAAATCATCATTGGTATTATATATATTCCTCATATATACATTTTCTTTACACACCAAGTTATACTTTAAATTTTTAAACCACCTTTGGTTTTAATTCAAAACAACTTCTTTAAAACAATTTCAAGTTTAATGGATTTAGATTTAAAATTTCACAATTTTAAATTCTCTTCAATTCCAATTTATAAGTTATACTCACTTAAATGTTTATTTCCCTAAACATTTCATTTTGCTAAATCGTTAACAACATTCATTATTAAACACAATTACCATTTATGATAATAACCAAGATTATCATATCTGGAAACCAATTCATTATTATCTTTATTCTTGATAACATTTCTACAAATTCAAGATTTTAATTTTAGTTTGAATTTATTTCAACTTATCTTCATTCAATTTTAATTTGGCTTTATTTCTATTACCACTTAATTTAATTCCAATATTTTAACAACCAATTACCTTAATATTTATTAGAAAGAAATATCATTTTATATATCAAAATATATTCTTATATAAAATCATTTGAAATCTTTATATATGAAAATAACAAATACGCTCTCATATATATATACACTCAACTCGTTCTAGGGTACCATTGACCCTATCCTTAACGAGTAATCTCAACAGAGCCAAGGTTCTCGCTTAACCTTCAGCTCTGATACCAACTGTGACGACCCGGAAATTTCGAACCCGAAATTTCCAGATAGTTAGAAGAAAAAGAAAAGAGATAGAAGAAAGAAATAGAAAGAAGAAAGAAGAACAGAGAACACAACATCTCACATTCGCAGCGGATTAAATATAATAACAAATAATAGCATTTTATAAAAGAAAGCTGTAATTGTTGCTTTACATACAATTCATCAGAGTTACAATCATTACAATAGACTGGATAGTTATAATTAACATGTCTCAGACTACAATCTATATATATATATACACAATCTCATATGAACAGCGGAAAACACTCTATACGTTCCTGCCATCCAGCTCGCCTCCTGAGCTCCAGAACGTCCTTACCTGAAAATCTGTAATACTCGGTCTGACCCGAGCATTACATCAAAGTAACACCCAGGTCAGGCTGGAAACCAGCGTGAGTAAACTCAACTAACATGAAATTTCAATTCATAGAACTTATTTAAACCCGGGGTAACTCGTATTTCACTATAAGTAAACAACTTATATAGTCAACACTTATTTTCACAAAACAATATCTAAGTATCCAACTTAGTTTAAATGGTCCATATTATCCCAAACCGGCCTATTTGATTACACATATCAATCTATAAAGAATTATAGAAGATTTCAAATCGAAGTGGTTTCGGGTATTTACTGGTACCCGATCCCAATCTCTTCGAATCAAAGGTCATCCTTTAAGCCAAGATGTTTAAGTTAAACAATTTAATTTAAATTTAGGATATCATATTCATATAACAATTTTATCACAGATAGATAACTTAAATTATCACAATTCATCCAAAGTATTACATATCACAGAACATCATAATTTATCAGACCAAACATTCAATATAATTTAATCATCCATAAGCAAGATTAATTAGTCCATTTCTAATTAATTTAATTAACACAAATTAAATTAATTACTTTTATAAATCCTGCTTAATTAACATTATTTAATTAATTGTTGAAATTAATTAATTATTCTTTAATCCTTTAACCATTCCCATCAATTAATTAACCTTAATTAGTCTCATTAATTACATTAATTAATTATTCTTAATTAATTTCATTAATTAATCAACTTATAATCACTTTACCTTTATTTAATTTATTAATTAATCTCACTAAGTAATTACTCCTTGATTACTTCTATTAATAATCCTCAAATCACTTCCATTAAGTAATTACCTTTATTAATTACCCATTAATTAATCACATTCATTAATTAATTTAACATTAATTAATCATATTTATTAATTAACCTTAATTAATTACACTAATTAATTAATTCTAAATTAATCACAATAATTAATTTTCTAAGTAATTAATCCTTAATTACTTTCCTTAAGTAATTCCCTTTTTATTACTTACATTAAGTAATTATCATTTAAGTAATTACTCTTCAATTACTTATATTGATTAATCTCTAATTAATTTACCATTCTTAATCATAAATTAATTTATTCTTAATCATTAATTAATTAATCTCTCTTCATCAATTTATTTAATCTATAATTACCCAAAATCTTAATTTACTTCTTACTTTGTCATTAGCATCTTATTTAATAACTCTGATAAATACTTTTGCTTTGAACTTGTTTAATATTTTATTACGAGACTTTGTTCATTATTTGCTTGAAAATTTGATACTAACTTTACTTCCATTTTAAAATTAAGAAAAACTCGAGCCCAAGACCAAAATTCCCGAGCCAACACGCGTGCACTTCACAACCCAATCTGCTCCGAGTCAAACCCACAATCATCTCGAGATCGACTCGTACTCCCCTTCTTCCCCAATCTTCCACTGATCAACAGGTACACATCTCCCCGTGTGCACGTGCACGAACCACCACCGCCATTCTGATCAGCTTCAACGACGTCTACAAGTCGCTAACGACTCTCACGAAAGCTCCGACCATCCAGCTTCGTCGAACTCGCTGTGTGACGAAATCGAACAAAATCGTGCATACCAGAAACCAGAGCATCGACTGTAAATTTCCAATCGCCGATGAACCTGATTTCGAGAACCCCTGCCAACCCCATCCGAGCTTCGTCTCGAACCCCAGCCTTGTTTCCCCCAACGCGAGTGCCTCCGATGATCCATCGACGCCGGAATCATTTCGACTACCCATCACAATCAAACAGCTCCTAAAACCCTATTTCTACCTCGCCGCATCACCACGACGATTAGTAAAACCTCTGACCATTTTTCCTTCAATCCCCATCACTCCAACTACCTTCAATGTCGAGCACGACGATCAACTCGCCGCCGTTCATCGGAAATTGACGAAACTCCTCATACTGATCAACTCAAGAATCCTTCTCACATACAATCTTAAAAATCATGAAACTATGATCAAAATTCACTAATTTCTAATTCGAATCTAATCCTAAAATTCAAAACATTGAATTTTGATAATCGATTTTCTGATTTGAAAATGATTTTTCACTGTAATTTCTTTTCGAAATTTTTACTTAATATATTAACTTTAATCTTTTTTTTAAAATGATGCTACATACATACACATTTTTCATTCAGAGATCAAAGCCTAAAATCGTTTAGATTGGGATGATTTAAATTTTTGAACAGGCTTTAAAACACTGTAATCAAGAACAGAGATGCATTTGCCTATGCACACAATATATATAGACATGCATTCACAAATCTTCATATATTCAGGCATGCAATCACAATTACACAACCATGTAGACATATATCACATCATAACTATATATATCAGGCTATCAAACAATCTAGCTTTTAGAAGGAATTGTTTACTCACCTTGTTTAAAAGAGGAATAGATTCCTTGAAATGATTTTGAAATTTGAAAACTTGAATGCCTCTTTGCTTTTGAAAACGGAATGCTATAATCTCTTTGAAACTTGAATTGCTGGAAATCAGTTGTTGTTGAGATGATTTAACTTTCAAACAGAGATGATCTTGAATTTATCTGATTTATGGTTTGAGTTGAATCTCTGAACTCGTTAGCTTGCTTGATAAATTTTGATTTGAGTTTACCTCTGCTTAAATCCTGATCTTCTTTAGTTTACAGGTTTTTGATTTCCTGGTTTTTAACTTCCAGGTTTTAATTTCTCAGTTTGATTTTGTTCTGGTTTCATTTTTCTTTGTTTTTTTTTCATATTTTGTGAAGTATGAAGCCTGGGTTCCTAAACTTAATGTTAAAAAAAAACAAATATATCTTGCCACTTGTATTTCCTAAGCTTACATTTGTCAAAGCATAAAACAATAGGTTTACACTTGTAATTTGGCATTAGCTAAATTATTTTATGTTTAATATATTTATATTATAATTTTATTTATTTTTATTTTTATTAATGTCTTATGTATTTATTTGTTTCTTAAGTTTATGTATTACATTTATACATGTATGTTTTAAATCTTTATATTTTTACAAACTTCATTTATTTCAAGTATAACTTTTAAAGAAATACATATACCTTTACTAAATCTTAGTTTAGCTAATTTTTTTTTTTTTAAATTTATAAGTATATACATAGATACTATTTTAGTGTTTAAAATATAGGACTCAACTTTAAATAAATCTTGAAAATTACTATATTAATTTCAAAATATAACTTCCAATATATTAATATGCTTACTATTTCACAATGAATTTATATATGTACACTTAAGATTTTCAACATTATGGAGTTTTGAATATATCTATTTATATATATGTTAATTTACTTTAAAATTTATAATTTCTAGATATTTATATTTCAATATTTATTATAGTTTTAAATTTATTTAAAGATATATATTCAGATAGTTCTAAATTATCAAAATCCCATTTATTTAACCAAATAAAATCAGTTAATTATCAAATTTACATATGTAATATCCCGGAAATTTTGACAATATCAATTTAATAATCTGTTGAATAATTAAATTGATATGGATAATCTTTGATAATAAGATTTGAATTTAATTTAATAATCTGATTAAATTAGTATTTAATTGATGATTTTATCTTTTAAAAGTTAATAAGATATTTTCTATTTGAATATATACATATTTATTTGTATATATTGTAAATAGAAGCTTTGGGCAAATTGGAAATTTAGATTTAATTTAATTTGAATTTGAATTTAAGTTTTGAAGTTCAGAAGAATAAATATGATTTGAATAATATAAGTTTGAAATACAATTTTACAAAAGAAACATTAATTCATTTGGTAAGATAAGTAAAATAAGTAATTTATATTAAAGAGATAATTTCTTTTATAAATTATTTAAGATTTAATAAATTGTATTTCAAATTGAATTTGGGTAGTTATATGTGTATATATATAACTTGATTTTTAAATTAGATTTTCAATTTTAATTTGAATATGAGTTTGGATTTATAATGTAAATTCAAAAGATAAGATTTAATAAAGGTTTTAATTTGTTTTCTTTTAGAAAGTAATTAAACTAGAATGGGTTAAAATAAGCTTTCTTTTTAAATATCTTTTGAACTAAAAATAGTTTGTAAAACATAAGTAACATATAAATGGATATAAATATAAATAAATAAAACATAAATTACTAAATTCACATTTACATATACTAAAACATAATTACTTTTAGATGAAGGATTTAAACATAACTATACTTTGTTTAACATGTGTAAGTTTAGAGTAGCATGCAAAATACAAATGGCAACATTTGTTTTTTTTTGTTTTTTTTTATAATATAGTGTTTTAGAGAAATCTGTTTTCCCATTTTTACAGTTCAATTCCTTCTTCCTCCATCTTCTTTTTCTCTCCATCTTTTCTAAACTAAAAACTGAAAATCAAAACTAAAACTAAAGGCTTCAAATTCAACACTCCTCACAAACCAGAAATCTAATTCAACAATCATATAACCATAAGCCTGCATTTTAAAAACTGAGATCAATTGCAAGATTTAAAAACCAAAAGCCTGAACTTCTTCAATCTGAGACAAATTTGCAAGCAATCCCGAAATGGAATCAAAGCTTGAACACTTTCTTTTCAATCTGGAAATCAAAGCATGCATGCAGTTTCAAAAGCAAAAGAAATTCATAGTTTCAGTTTTCAAAGTCCAAATTCCAGTTTTTCTTTCAAACCTCTGTTCATCTGCATGTTTGGTGAGTAACTCCTCTTTTTAAAATTTAAATAGGTAAAGGTCGATTTCAGGATTTAATCTGAAATGAATATATTTTATGAAATTTGCAGTGAATATTTATATGTATGAATATATGTGTGCATGCTTGTTTACCTGTACATTTCTGTTTCAAAGAATAAGCTCTGTTCTTCATTTTAATCTATGAGTAACATCTTTCTCAAACTTAAGTTTAGAGATATCTGTATGCATGTAAATTTCTGGAATAAATGTTTATTTAGTATATGTACATGATTGAATTTCTGTATATATATTTGGATGTATAAATGCATGTTGCTGTTTACCAGCTCTTACCTGTTCTTACTTTTAGAAGTTAAATCATGATCAAATTTAATTCCTCTTGTTATAATCCCTGATAGGACTTAGAATTCAAACTATATTTGTTTGTTAAATCATGGATTAGAGTCTAAATTTTTATTAAGTTAAAATAAAAAGAAAACTACTCTGTAAATAAAAAGGAACAGGGAAGTTTAAGTTTTGAATAAAATTCAAAGATGATAATTTAACATTCCAGGATTATAAATTGAATCTTTAAACCAAATAATGATTTTTAGAGGAGAAATCAAAATTTTTAGATTTATAAATGGTGAGATATGCTAGTTTGAACGGAAATGGGAAAATGATGAAAATCTGGCGATCAATGAAATTTGGAAGATCGTGATCTTCTCTGGAGATAGAGTGATGATCGGAGAGTTGTAGAAAATTATCTGATGATGGTGAAAAGCATTGTGGCGAAGGGATTTGATCAGGGAAGTTTATAACCCTAGTTTTAGTGAGGTTGGGAAATACGTTCGTCACGACGTCCAGAGGTGATCGAGTTCATCTGAACTCTGGGAATCGGCAGCTCGATGGATGATGAAGACGTGGTCAGAGGTTCTGGTGCTCAGGCGATCGGAGGAGTGAGTTCGAGGAAGTTTCCAGGTTTGGGTCTGTTTCCAGTTTTGTGATCGAGATTGCTCGAATTCGATGGTGATGCTTGTTCGTGGTTCTGGAGGTCGCGATCGTAAGGGGTGGTCGTAGACGATATGCAGGTGATAGCATCGATGGTCGGAGGCGATCGTTTCGCCTGTGCACGTGCACACGTGGTATCTGTTTGGGTTGAGAGTTGAGTTAAGAGGAAGAAGAAGATGATCTCGAGTAAGTCGAAGAATTGACTCGAAGTCGTGCTCGTGGAAATAGGGACTTGGCTGGGGATTTCGAAGGGGAGACTCGTGTGGGGGTTTAAACTGTTTTTAAAAATTAAACATAACAAAGTTAAAAAAGAAAAGGAAGGAAAAACTCGAAGACGGCTCGGGATTTCTGAAGTTTTTCTCGGGTATTTTTATGTCTGGCTCGGGTAAATTGAATGGTTACAGGCTTTAAAGCCTGTTTGTTTGTTTTTTTTAAATTGATTTAAAATTTGAAAACAGAAATCTAAACAAAGTTTAAAATAAAAATTTTAGGTATGGATTTAAACTTGAATCCCAGTTTTGGAATAAATAAGTTTTTATTAAATTTAAAATGTTTTGATAACTTTAAAATATTTAAAGTATAATTTAAAAAGGGTTTGAATTTAAAATAAATTAATTTAAAAATCTTTTAAATGTTAAGTGTTCTTAACATTTGGATTTAAAAAGATTTTGTAAATTTGATTTAAGTCTTGGTTAAAGTTAAATGTGTAATTTGTTTTAAATCTTAAATTTAAAATGAATTAAAAGGAAGATTTAAAAATAAAAGTTTTCAAAGCCTTTTGTAAATAATAAATTAAAGTAGTTAAAGGTTAATGCTTTAATTTAGAAAGTAATTAAGGTTTAATGATATAGGAGTCATTAAATTAATAAGTAATTTAAAGAATAATTTAATTAATGGTTTAGTGTTAATTAATTACATAATTAAGAACTATAAGATAATTAATTAAGGTTAATTAAATTGGGATTAAGAATCATTTAATTGGATAAGTATAGATTTTTAATAAATGATTAGAAATTAATTAATCAAGTGATTAAAGGTTTATTTAGAAATTAATTAAGTAATAGAGATTAATTAATTGGTAATTAAGAATCTATTTATTTGTAATTAATAATAGTTGGTTAAGCTTAATTACTTAAAGAAGTAATTGAATAATGGTTAATAATTAATGAGAGATCATTAATTAAGGAATAATAAATAATTAATTAATATGATTAAATTTGATAATCAATTAGATTAATTAGTTAATATGAAATTGGTTAAGTATAATTACTTAATAGAAGTAATTAAAGTAAATTAATTACTTAAGGTAATTAATTAAATGAATTTGATAAGTTTAAATTAATTAATTAAATAAATTTAAGATAATCACTGGGTGATTTGTTAAGTATAATTACTTAAATGTAATTAGTGAAGTGTAATTACTTAGGAAAGTAATTAAAGTTAATTAGTGGATGTAGTTAACTAAAGATGATTTAATAATAATAAGTAATTTGGTTTAATTACTTTGTATAATTAATCAAGGGATTAATTAAAGGATAATTAATTAAATGAGTAATTAATTTATGGAAGAAGTAATTAAGGGAAGTTAATTACTAAATGTGATTAATCAAAGGTGATTAATAAATATGGTTTAATTAAAGATTAATTATTAAATATAATTAATTTAAATGGAGTAATTAGGGATCATTAATTGATATAATTAATGATGTAATTAAGGATTGATTATTTAGATTAATTAATCAATAATAAGTGATTAAAGTAATTAATTAATTGTAATTAATTAAGGATTAATGTAATTAAGTATAATTAATTAATTAATGAAGTAATTAAAGATTAATTACTAAATGGTTTAAGTTAATTAATTTGTGAAATTAATTAAGTATTAATTACTTAAAGTAATTAAAGTATAATTAATCAGGAATGATTAATTAAGATGGATACTTAGAGTATGATTAATTAATTGGTTTAATTAATAATTAAGTAAGCAGGATTTATAGAATGAAGTAATTAATTTAATTTATTTTAAATTAATTAGAGATGATATAAATTATTACTTATGAATGGATAAATAGTATTGAATACTATGCATTGTTTGATATCTCTGATGAGATATGATTAATCTGTGATATAGATGTTTGGTTGAATTGGAATGATAATATGAATTATCTGTATGTGATAATGTAGATTATCTGTTGTGAATTATCTATCTGTGTATATAGATAAAGAATTGAATTGTTTTAACCTTTAAAACAACTTGGCCTTAAAAGACACGCTTTGGATTTCGATGAGACCGGGATCGGGTTTCCGTATACCGGATTTCCAGGTCTGGAGACCCGAATACCACATCGATCCAAATTAACGATAGGTCGTGAATCAAGTGAAGATGAAGATTCAGAGTGCAAGGGTTATTGTCGTTAACTCTAAGGGTGATTCCAAAACGAGTGTAACGAGATAATGCCTTCGGTTTCGTTCGAACCCGAAACGAACTTGTATGGATTGAATGCTTTCAGAACATCGTCAGGTGGACGATGAGCATTCTAAGTGATGTGTTCTTTTCTAAGGTAATCGTGACCTCAAGCCTCACAAACCGGGAATGGCTAAAACAGGGGAGGTGCAGCAAGGTTAGTGGGTAGCACCCAAGTAGGACAAGGTTACCTCTGTCTAGATGTCCCTTTCTATTTTCGACTTAGTGGTGCGGTTGCTGATCCCAACCGTGAGGTATCTTGTGCGGGAATTATCCAGTAAGGGATGTTCCGACCTTGTGTTGCAGGGGATTGGGAGTGATCCTCGGTACGGTGATCTAGGCCACGTACTGTGACGGGCGGTACCCCGGTAGCCCTGCCATTGTATGGAATCCAGAATCCAATAAGTGCCAACGGACTTGATTGTATAACCCACTTTGTTGGCTAGTATGCTGGAATTTAATAATGTAACAATTTCAGCTATTTCATATTTATTTGAAAACCCTAGACCCTATTATAATACAATCGAATTTCCTATCAAATGTTTTGGTTAGCGTAAGGTAAAAACTTACCCATGTTTATTTGTGGGGAGTCTTACGTGATACCTTTTCTTTCAAAAGGTTTTTGAAGTTAAACAAGTTTAACCTGTTACTCACACCAGACCCATGTCTGACCCAAGTTGTTTATTTCTGTTTTATAAACTCTTGGGTACTCAAATTTTTACGAGTAGCCAAGGGATTCAGGTTAGCCTTGACGAATTGTGGAGGAGCAATGGAGCAGGAGGCTTCAGCGTTGTAGATATAGATAGTAGTTTCCGCTGTGTTGATCTTGTTTAGATCTTTGTTTTGTATTGAGATGTAATAACTAGACAGATGTTTATAACTGTCTAGTATATGATGTGTAATCTGTGTAACTCTGATAAGTGTTGTATATGATACTATGTAATATTTATGTGATATAATATATTTTGTTTCGTTCCGCTGTGAGATTCTGATATTGTTTAGTTCTTTCTTTCTCTTCTTTTCTCTTTCTATCCCTTTCTTTCTTATTAGCGATACGACTTTCTATGGAGAGAAAGTCGTGGTCGTTACAGTGGTATCAGAGCAGTAGGTTGAGTGAATACCTAGGCTCTGAAGTGGTGTCTATCTTGAGAGCGCGTAATTGTTAGTTATATAAAAATGATTTTATATTGTGTTAATTGATCGGTTGAGTGGTATATGGATTCTGGTCAATATGAGTAGCTAACGTTATTGATAGGGATCTCTAAACACTTGAACCAGGCCAACGGACACAATATTGTTTTAAAGAGGTAAATGAAATAATTTTACCCAGAAATAATTTCTATATAAAAAGTATCATTTTAAATATATATATATTTCTACCTATTTGTTGGGTTACCTGTTCGGGTTTTCCAATATAAGTTATAAAGGTAGATACGGTGGTAGTGTGAGTAACACGACTACCAATAGTTAGAATTTGAATGTTGAGGTTGGAAGTGTATTTGTCGAGACTGTAGACCCAATACCGTCTCGAGTAAGCTTTGCTGTGGTGAAGGATTTCATCGATCTCCGAAGGAAACTGTAATGGTTCGGAGTTTATCTCTGAAATTTGGACGAGTAGAGTTGGATCTGTCGATGAGGCAGAAGCGAGTGATGGTACCTTGATACCTCAGGTAATAGTAGCTGTATGATGAGATACAGTGACGATGGATGTTCCCGAAGATGTTTTCTTTGGAACAAGATTAAGGAAGTGTGTATGCTTCGGTGTTGTGGCTGAGTTCAGCATGGTGTTTCTGTTTGGTTTGGAGTTCGAGTTTCTCGAAGATCTTTGGAGTAGGAAGTCCTTGGCATCAGTGTCAGCAGTGCAGCTCGGAGTGTTCTGTGCATTGGTAGGAAGTTTTCTGGATGAGCAGTTTTTCTGGAAGTGAAGTTCAGAAGCAGTAAGAGTGGGTCCATTTCTTCGATAAATTGGATAAATAAGTGTAAGCTGTTCTGATTGGTAAAGAGAGAACAGTCTGTTTGGAAATAGGTTGGGTTGATCGCAAAAGTGACTTGTGATTGCTGAGTGTTCTCTTGTGTTGTCAGAGTTTTTCTGGATGTCTTCAGAGAAGTCAGAAGTTTGTCCGCATCTGAAGGGTGAGTTTTCTTATCGACTGGATTCCAGGAGTGATACCGGTGGTTCAGTCTAGTGGAAGGATGTTTCCTAGAGATGGAATTGGTGAAGCAACTCAAGTTTTGCTGGAATATCTGAGTTTTATGTATGGATCAGTGAACCTTATTTCTAGAAGTGAGTTGTCCAGTCTGTGCTTGTGTTCTACCTCAGATCAGAGTTGAGCAGCGAAAGTAGTTTGGAGTGTATCTCTGGATGGGAGAAGTAAGTTTAGAATCTACTGATGTTGTGAAGTAGAGTTGTGTTTGGATCTCGTCTGTGTTCTGATTTGGATAAGTATTTGGACTTCTGAATTGAATTGTCAGTTTGGATAACTGGAATTCATTGTATTTTACGTATCTCTGAGAGAGTACGTATTTGATCTATCTCTGGTTTTAGAATCTGCAGTTCAGGAAGTTTGGTAGTTGAGTCAGACTCGTCTGTAGTCTGATATTCTGTTTAGTTCTGTAGATCTAGATGAGTAGGAGATCTATAGCTTAGTAGTTTAGATTGTTTGTAGAGCGAGTATCCCGGTATATATATATACTTGGGGAAACTCGAGGAATTTTATCTAGAATTTAGTCTAGATAGTTTGAATTGTTTGATTGGATGATTTGGTTGCTATGGTTGTTAGCATATGGATGATAGTATATGCTTGTGTTTTAAAATTAAAATCTTTAATAAGATTATTAAATTACCTTTGTTTAAATTTCGGGGACGAAATTATTTTAAGGGGGAAGGAATGTAATATCCCGGAAATTTTGACAATATCAATTTAATAATCTGTTGAATAATTAAATTGATATGGATAATCTTTGATAATAAGATTTGAATTTAATTTAATAATCTGATTAAATTAGTATTTAATTGATGATTTTATCTTTTAAAAGTTAATAAGATATTTTCTATTTGAATATATACATATTTATTTGTATATATTGTAAATAGAAGCTTTGGGCAAATTGGAAATTTAGATTTAATTTAATTTGAATTTGAATTTAAGTTTTGAAGTTCAAAAGAATAAATATGATTTGAATAATATAAGTTTGAAATACAATTTTACAAAAGAAACATTAATTCATTTGGTAAGATAAGTAAAATAAGTAATTTATATTAAAGAGATAATTTCTTTTATAAATTATTTAAGATTTAATAAATTGTATTTCAAATTGAATTTGGGTAGTTATATGTGTATATATATAACTTGATTTTTAAATTAGATTTTCAATTTTAATTTGAATATGAGTTTGGATTTATAATGTAAATTCAAAAGATAAGATTTAATAAAGGTTTTAATTTGTTTTCTTTTAGAAAGTAATTAAACTAGAATGGGTTAAAATAAGCTTTCTTTTTAAATATCTTTTGAACTAAAAATAGTTTGTAAAACATAAGTAACATATAAATGGATATAAATATAAATAAATAAAACATAAATTACTAAATTCACATTTACATATACTAAAACATAATTACTTTTAGATGAAGGATTTAAACATAACTATACTTTGTTTAACATGTGTAAGTTTAGAGTAGCATGCAAAATACAAATGGCAACATTTGTTTTATTTTTATTTTTATTTTATAATATAGTGTTTTAGAGAAATCTGTTTTCCCATTTTTACAGTTCAATTCCTTCTTCCTCCATCTTCTTTTTCTCTCCATCTTTTCTAAACTAAAAACTGAAAATCAAAACTAAAACTAAAGGCTTCAAATTCAACACTCCTCACAAACCAGAAATCTAATTCAACAATCATATAACCATAAGCCTGCATTTTAAAAACTGAGATCAATTGCAAGATTTAAAAACCAAAAGCCTGAACTTCTTCAATCTGAGACAAATTTGCAAGCAATCCCGAAATGGAATCAAAGCTTGAACACTTTCTTTTCAATCTGGAAATCAAAGCATGCATGCAGTTTCAAAAGCAAAAGAAATTCATAGTTTCAGTTTTCAAAGTCCAAATTCCAGTTTTTCTTTCAAACCTCTGTTCATCTGCATGTTTGGTGAGTAACTCCTCTTTTTAAAATTTAAATAGGTAAAGGTCGATTTCAGGATTTAATCTGAAATGAATATATTTTATGAAATTTGCAGTGAATATTTATATGTATGAATATATGTGTGCATGCTTGTTTACCTGTACATTTCTGTTTCAAAGAATAAGCTCTGTTCTTCATTTTAATCTATGAGTAACATCTTTCTCAAACTTAAGTTTAGAGATATCTGTATGCATGTAAATTTCTGGAATAAATGTTTATTTAGTATATGTACATGATTGAATTTCTGTATATATATTTGGATGTATAAATGCATGTTGCTGTTTACCAGCTCTTACCTGTTCTTACTTTTAGAAGTTAAATCATGATCAAATTTAATTCCTCTTGTTATAATCCCTGATAGGACTTAGAATTCAAACTATATTTGTTTGTTAAATCATGGATTAGAGTCTAAATTTTTATTAAGTTAAAATAAAAAGAAAACTACTCTGTAAATAAAAAGGAACAGGGAAGTTTAAGTTTTGAATAAAATTCAAAGATGATAATTTAACATTCCAGGATTATAAATTGAATCTTTAAACCAAATAATGATTTTTAGAGGAGAAATCAAAATTTTTAGATTTATAAATGGTGAGATATGCTAGTTTGAACGGAAATGGGAAAATGATGAAAATCTGGCGATCAATGAAATTTGGAAGATCGTGATCTTCTCTGGAGATAGAGTGATGATCGGAGAGTTGTAGAAAATTATCTGATGATGGTGAAAAGCATTGTGGCGAAGGGATTTGATCAGGGAAGTTTATAACCCTAGTTTTAGTGAGGTTGGGAAATACGTTCGTCACGACGTCCAGAGGTGATCGAGTTCATCTGAACTCTGGGAATCGGCAGCTCGATGGATGATGAAGACGTGGTCAGAGGTTCTGGTGCTCAGGCGATCGGAGGAGTGAGTTCGAGGAAGTTTCCAGGTTTGGGTCTGTTTCCAATTTTGTGATCGAGATTGCTCGAATTCGATGGTGATGCTTGTTCGTGGTTCTGGAGGTCGCGATCGTAAGGGGTGGTCGTAGACGATATGCAGGTGATAGCATCGATGGTCGGAGGCGATCGTTTCGCCTGTGCACGTGCACACGTGGTATCTGTTTGGGTTGAGAGTTGAGTTAAGAGGAAGAAGAAGATGATCTCGAGTAAGTCGAAGAATTGACTCGAAGTCGTGCTCGTGGAAATAGGGACTTGGCTGGGGATTTCGAAGGGGAGACTCGTGTGGGGGTTTAAACTGTTTTTAAAAATTAAACATAACAAAGTTAAAAAAGAAAAGGAAGGAAAAACTCGAAGACGGCTCGGGATTTCTGAAGTTTTTCTCGGGTATTTTTATGTCTGGCTCGGGTAAATTGAATGGTTACAGGCTTTAAAGCCTGTTTGTTTGTTTTTTTTTAAATTGATTTAAAATTTGAAAACAGAAATTTAAACAAGGTTTAAAATAAAAATTTTAGGTATGGATTTAAACTTGAATCCCAGTTTTGGAATAAATAAGTTTTTATTAAATTTAAAATGTTTTGATAACTTTAAAATATTTAAAGTATAATTTAAAAAGGGTTTGAATTTAAAATAAATTGATTTAAAAATCTTTTAAATGTTAAGTGTTCTTAACATTTGGATTTAAAAAGATTTTGTAAATTTGATTTAAGTCTTGGTTAAAGTTAAATGTGTAATTTGTTTTAAATCTTAAATTTAAAATGAATTAAAAGGAAGATTTAAAAATAAAAGTTTTCAAAGCCTTTTGTAAATAATAAATTAAAGTAGTTAAAGGTTAATGCTTTAATTTAGAAAGTAATTAAGGTTTAATGATATAGGAGTCATTAAATTAATAAGTAATTTAAAGAATAATTTAATTAATTAATGGTTTAGTGTTAATTAATTACATAATTAAGAACTATAAGATAATTAATTAAGGTTAATTAAATTGGGATTAAGAATCATTTAATTGGATAAGTATAGATTTTTAATAAATGATTAGAAATTAATTAATCAAGTGATTAAAGGTTTATTTAGAAATTAATTAAGTAATAGAGATTAATTAATTGGTAATTAAGAATCTATTTATTTGTAATTAATAATAGTTGGTTAAGCTTAATTACTTAAAGAAGTAATTGAATAATGGTTAATAATTAATGAGAGATCATTAATTAAGGAATAATAAATAATTAATTAATATGATTAAATTTGATAATCAATTAGATTAATTAGTTAATATGAAATTGGTTAAGTATAATTACTTAATAGAAGTAATTAAAGTAAATTAATTACTTAAGGTAATTAATTAAATGAATTTGATAAGTTTAAATTAATTAATTAAATAAATTTAAGATAATCACTGGGTGATTTGTTAAGTATAATTACTTAAATGTAATTAGTGAAGTGTAATTACTTAGGAAAGTAATTAAAGTTAATTAGTGGATGTAATTAACTAAAGATGATTTAATAATAATAAGTAATTTGGTTTAATTACTTTGTATAATTAATCAAGGGATTAATTAAAGGATAATTAATTAAATGAGTAATTAATTTATGGAAGAAGTAATTAAGGGAAGTTAATTACTAAATGTGATTAATCAAAGGTGATTAATAAATATGGTTTAATTAAAGATTAATTATTAAATATAATTAATTTAAATGGAGTAATTAGGGATCATTAATTGATATAATTAATGATGTAATTAAGGATTGATTATTTAGATTAATTAATCAATAATAAGTGATTAAAGTAATTAATTAATTGTAATTAATTAAGGATTAATGTAATTAAGTATAATTAATTAATTAATGAAGTAATTAAAGATTAATTACTAAATGGTTTAAGTTAATTAATTTGTGAAATTAATTAAGTATTAATTACTTAAAGTAATTAAAGTATAATTAATCAGGAATGATTAATTAAGATGGATACTTAGAGTATTATTAATTAATTGGTTTAATTAATAATTAAGTAAGCAGGATTTATAGAATGAAGTAATTAATTTAATTTATTTTAAATTAATTAGAGATGATATAAATTATTACTTATGAATGGATAAATAGTATTGAATACTATGCATTGTTTGATATCTCTGATGAGATATGATTAATCTGTGATATAGATGTTTGGTTGAATTGGAATGATAATATGAATTATCTGTATGTGATAATGTAGATTATCTGTTGTGAATTATCTATCTGTGTATATAGATAAAGAATTGAATTGTTTTAACCTTTAAAACAACTTGGCCTTAAAAGACACGCTTTGGATTTCGATGAGACCGGGATCGGGTTTCCGTATACCGGATTTCCAGGTCTGGAGACCCGAATACCACATCGATCCAAATTAACGATAGGTCGTGAATCAAGTGAAGATGAAGATTCAGAGTGCAAGGGTTATTGTCGTTAACTCTGAGGGTGATTCCAAAACGAGTGTAACGAGATAATGCCTTCGGTTTCGTTCGAACCCGGAACGAACTTGTATGGATTGAATGCTTTCAGAACATCGTCAGGTGGACGATGAGCATTCTAAGTGATGTGTTCTTTTCTAAGGTAATCGTGACCTCAAGCCTCACAAACCGGGAATGGCTAAAACAGGGGAGGTGCAGCAAGGTTAGTGGGTAGCACCCAAGTAGGACAAGGTTACCTCTGTCTAGATGTCCCTTTCTATTTTCGACTTAGTGGTGCGGTTGCTGATCCCAACCGTGAGGTATCTTGTGCGGGAATTATCCAGTAAGGGATGTTCCGACCTTGTGTTGCAGGGGATTGGGAGTGATCCTCGGTACGGTGATCTAGGCCACGTACTGTGACGGGCGGTACCCCGGTAGCCCTGCCATTGTATGGAATCCAGAATCCAATAAGTGCCAACGGACTTGATTGTATAACCTACTTTGTTGGCTAGTATGCTGGAATTTAATAATGTAACAATTTCTGCTATTTCATATTTATTTGAAAACCCTAGACCCTATTATAATACAATCGAATTTCCTATCAAATGTTTTGGTTAGCGTAAGGTAAAAACTTACCCATGTTTATTTGTGGGGAGTCTTACGTGATACCTTTTCTTTCAAAAGGTTTTTGAAGTTAAACAAGTTTAACCTGTTACTCACACCAGACCCATGTCTGACCCAAGTTGTTTATTTCTGTTTTATAAACTCTTGGGTACTCAAATTTTTACGAGTAGCCAAGGGATTCAGGTTAGCCTTGACGAATTGTGGAGGAGCAATGGAGCAGGAGGCTTCAGCGTTGTAGATATAGATAGTAGTTTCCGCTGTGTTGATCTTGTTTAGATCTTTGTTTTGTATTGAGATGTAATAACTAGACAGATGTTTATAACTGTCTAGTATATGATGTGTAATCTGTGTAACTCTGATAAGTGTTGTATATGATACTATGTAATATTTATGTGATATAATATATTTTGTTTCGTTCCGCTGTGAGATTCTGATATTGTTTAGTTCTTTCTTTCTCTTCTTTTCTCTTTCTATCCCTTTCTTTCTTATTAGCGATACGACTTTCTATGGAGAGAAAGTCGTGGTCGTTACAACATATGTCCGGAAAAATCCGGGTTATCACAATAAGTGTATGAATATTATGATAAGTATTTTGGAAGGAGATTTAAATAAATGAAAGATTTATGTTGAGACTTAGTGGTTGCTATGGGTAATTAGATCTCTGAATTGTTGTTGTTTGTTTATTTGATAGTTAAATAACCAACTATCAAATCTTGGCCAGTTTTGATATAGGAAATAAATAAAAGCTTCATGTGTTCATACGGGTTGAGTTCCCTCGGGAGAACTAATTCAGGTGAAATGTCTCTTGCTTTAAGGGATATATTAAAGATCCTTTGGGACTCTGGTATCATCCTCTTACTTATGAGAGAACTGGGAATGGGTCAACAGGATATTATCAATTGGTTGTTTGGAGAGACCGAGATCGGATATATTATCCGAAAACCACTTCGAACCAACATTTGCATTCCAATGGAAGATATCTTGAAAATGTTTGAAGACGGAGTCTTTGAAGTGCAAGGGCTGCATGCTACTACTCCTGAGGGTGATTCCAAAATGGATGTAGTAGAGGTAGTGCCTTCAGTTTTGTTATGACCTAGAACGAACGTGTATGGATGAGTATTTGGCATTACATTTCTGCTTGGAAGGCGGTGTTAGCATTCCAAGTAGGAATTACTAAATGGTAAGAAACATTGTCTCAAGCCTCATCAACCGGGAATGACTAAAATCAAGGGAGATGAAGCAGGGCTAAGTGGGTCTCAACCATTTAGGTATTGTCATCGCCTTTCTAGATATATTCATTTATGGATTTGGTTGTGTATGAGAGCTCTCAAAAAGGATGCAAAGGCGATCGGGGTGATAAAATATTCGATACTATCAATAAGGGGTAGGTCGGTCCTGTGTTGAAAGGGACTCCATGTGTGGCTCTCGGTACATTTTCTAGAGGTGTACTGTGGTATGTGGTACCCTGGTACCTCATCATTGATGGAATTCATTCTCCAATAAGCACCGTATGGACTTAGTTGTGCCCAACTATACTGGAACATGAGATGCAAGCATTCCGGTTATATTCAATATTTATCTTAAACCGAAAGACATTATTATAATATCACTAAATTTTATAATATCAAATGTTTTGGTTATCGTAAGCAAAGAACCCGTTCGTGTTTATGTGCGGCTTGGTCTTATGAGATACCTTAAGGGTTTTCAAATGTAGAAATCAATACGATTGATTTTATTAAGCTTTCTCACGCGGATTTACCAAACTGATCTGGGCACTATTTTCTTATAATTCTCGAGCCAGTCTGAGCATATTTGTCAGATTTAGCTGGATTCTTTGGAGCTTTTAGGAGACGAGCTGGATCCTCCAAGACATATTCCCATACCTTCTATCATTCGCTGTTTTGATTTTTATGTTTTTGTCTGTTTTTTTTTGTTTGTATTTATCAATAAATTGTAAGGATAGGCTATTATAACTGTTTCGGCTGATAATAGGTTAGTGTACTCTAAAGATTGTATATTAAAGTTCTTTTCTTTTATAAAGATCATTGTTATAATATATATTTCTCATCACGATTGTGAGATTTTGTTTATTCTTTTCTTTCTTTAACCTTAAATGACATGTCTTTAGGACACTTAAATGATCGATATACGAGTACCGAAGATGTATTAAGTGTCATCTTTAGGAGTAAGAAAGGCAGGCTGTTACAGTTAGTATCAGAGCTTAGGTTGACGAACACCTAGGCTTTGGTGGGGTAAATTCATTATAGATAGGGTGAGTAATACCCTAGAATGAGTTTGAGTGTATATATGAGCACGTATTTGTTAATGTATGAGAATGTTTTATATTGTGTTATTTGATCTTTTAAGTTTGAATTTTGAATTCTCGTCAATACGAGTAGCTAACGTTATTGATAAGGATCTCAAAACACTTAAACAAGGCCAACCGACATAATATTGTTTTAAAAAGTGGTATATGAAATAATTTTACATTGGAATATATTTTATATATAAAGGAATAATTTTCAAAAATTTATATAGTTATCTATGATGTGTTGTTGTTTGGAGTTGATAATATGTAATTATTATCATATAGGGTTTGTCTAGTCATGCTCGTCTAGTTTTGAGCGGTGACTATTATTTGTTGATTTTCCCTTTTCCATCATAGGTTGGGTAGATAGAATTTATGGAAACATTAAAATGAACACCTTATGAATTAAGTTTCATAACTTGACTATAAGGCATTCGATGATATGTTAGGTTAAAATTGGATTTTAATATAAGGTTTTTATTAAAAATAAATATTTCAGATGATTTTATAATAGGTTAGTTTTATAAATCAGGATTATAAAATGTATTTTAAAAGTAAGAGGGATTTTCGGAGAATTTAAATCCCGGTGGCTTTGATAAAGATTTAAAATGATTTTTGAAACTGTAGTAGTAATTTTAATTAAAAATATTTTAAGGTGTAAGTATTTGAAAAGGAAGTTGAGAGTAATATTTTTCTTTGGACAATTCGAGAAATGAATCTCGATATGTTTTGTGATGATCTGAATTAGGTGGATGTGGCAATGCACTAAGTAAATTATTCTCTTTGTCATTGTACGATGGAAATGAGTTTGAATCCAAATGAATCCAAATATTTTGTGGAAAACTATTTAGTTGGAAATATATATAATATTGTTTCAAAAATGGATTTGAAAAGAAGAATTTTTTATGATTAACTAGCTCGAGTGACTCGAAAGTGACTAAAAAAGGTTAGGAGAAGTGTTCAGATGTAAACACTTCTCTTGAGTATTACCCTTCTTGGTAAAGGGATATATGATACTATATGGTAGCACTCAGTTTCTTGATATCATTTTGAAGTTACTGGGCTATATGTATATTTTCTAAAGGTTAAAAATAAAGTATTATTTCAAAAAGTTTTTGAAATAAAATCCGGGTATTCAGCTCCTAATGTTTCAAAACAATAAGGTATTTTGATTAAAGAGTGAATTAATAAATGAAGCTTTAATTGAGTTAAACTTAATAAATAGGATTAATAAACCTTGTTTTATTTAAATGTGTCTTTTGATTTTAACATCTAGGAAGTGAAAATTTATTTGATGTTATTGGGCCAGCTAATAAACATCTTTACCATAGAGGTTTCTAACAAAAAGTAGACTCTAGGATTGAATTTGGATACCAGCATCCTACTCATCTTAGCTACTTACCAGACCGATTACGTAAAGAGGTTGAATTGGTCGACTCAGTTTTGAGACCCCAATTATTTTGGGCCTACATCTGAATAGGATTTAAAATTAGATATTTTGTATATACTCTTAGGATGTAGAAGAGTATTATACAAGTTACTAAACTAAAATGATTTTATGAAAGTTTTCCTAAATAAGTTATATCATTTCAAATGTTGAACCCAAGTCGAAATATCTATGAACTGCTTTCAAAAATCCTTTTGGGAGGGAAAATGGTAATTGGGTAAATAAGAACCTTTAGATTAGTACGTAAGTTGTACGTTGATCATTTTTGTAACAACCCTATTGTTAATTACCAAATTTAGTTAATTTTAATTATGATTGATTAATTTTATTTGTGCTTTGTGAAATTAAATCTAGTTTTTGAGAATAATTGATTAATTTAATTAAGAAATGAGTTTCATTTCTTAATAAGAATTTTAATTTAAATTTGAAAAATGATTAAACCAATTATTTAAATTTAGCGTTTTTAAAAATTGTTAATATTGAAATTATTGTTAAAAATGAGATGTTTGGAAATATTAATCCATCTTTACAAAAGGGTAATAATAATTTATATTTGTTAAGGTTAGGTTGAATTTATATAAAACTCTTCAATACTGATTTAAAATGATAATTTCTAACATATTAGTAATTGTCAAGTTTTGTGAAATCAAATTTATATTTAATAAAGTATTGTTCAGTGTACATGAGTATGTAATAAGTGATAAAGCAAAAATTAAAAATTAGAAACACTACTATTAAAAAGAGAATTAGTAACACTTGTTTATTGGGTTTATAATCATACCCTCTAGACCCAAGAAGATAAGAATATGAGATTGAGAAGTAAAGTTCTTACAGAACTCTCATTCTCATTCTCTTCCTTTGGTAGAAAAAGTGAAACTCAAAACTCCTATAGCGTAAACCCTAGTTCTTAAATCTCCAGTTTCTAGTCTTAGATCATAGGGCTTTTGGAAATTTCTAGTAGCAATTGAAAGAAGGTAACCACCTACACCTTCCAGTTCATCAATTAGGGATTATTAATTTCAGTTTCATCTCTTGTTTGTAATTTTGTTTGGTAATTTCTTAAATTAAACCTAGGTATTTCTTGAAAGGTCTTAGCCCAAGAGAATTCAAGTTTATTACATCTGTTTCATGCTATAAAGGTGAGCTAACAACCTACACAATCTATTTCTAGACTCATATTGGATGTATTTGCTGTTTAGGATGATTTGGATGTTGAATCTATCTAAATTGCTTGGGGTGTTTGCATTTTCTATTAGGGAATTTACTGTTGTGGGAAACCCTTGTTTTTTTATCCTTTAAATCATCAATTTGAAGTTGGTTGCTTGCATGACAACTAATTTAATGTAGTTGAAGTCTAGGTTCAATTCAGCGAAAAAACCCCCGCCAACGGACGACACGGGAGCCACATGCACTGCCTAGGACTCAAGCTAGGCAGTGTGATGAATACATTAATGTTATGTTTTGAGAACCTTAATTCTATAATTTGGGAAATATTAATATTCGACTTAGTGTTATCGATTGGTTTAAATGCTCTCGAGTAACACTTCATCGAATATTGTACAATTCATTGAATAACATATTTGAGTGGGACTTACTAGCCCTTTAGCGAATATTCGAATTTCACCGAGTAGTATGGGATGCCTTGGTTAAATTTGTGTGATTGCTACTAGGAAGTGTTTAACACTTTAGAGTTATGTTCTCTTTTGGTGTATGGCATGGGGCTGCTAGATCCTCAAGAGAATATAGTTCGAGTTTTCCGGTGGTATCTGTAACGAGTGAGATTTACTAGCTTCTAGTAAATACTGGAATTTCACAAGGAGGTATGGGATGTTTTGGTTAAGTCATAGAGAATATTGAAGTGATAGTATTTGGCACTTTAGAGTATATTTCCTTTTAGGTTCGGTCGAGGGCAATCAATCCTTAATAGATACACTTATGAATTTCTTAAATCCTTTTGTGTTGTGTTATGTGTTTTATGATCATTTGAATCGATACGGACAACTACTGATTACTAGATAGGGTTGTTTTACGGTATGGACAATCCTTAATATTAGATCGGCACGAGTGATACTAGTTTTTTTCCACGGTATGGAAGATCGTTTTGATCGGTATGAATGATCTAGGTGATATGTTTATTTTAGTTATCATGGATTTCTAGTGTTTCTGGATTTAAAACGTTCTTGAGTTTTATGATAAATTCGTGTTAAATGACTTATGTAACTAATTTACATTATTTATACCATATACCTAATATTATATCTTGTTCTCACCCTTTGAAATATTTAGAGATAGTCTAACCCATTTATTTTATAATACTTGGGTCAGGCCGAGAATTTTCAAGTTTTCAGGATGCTCAAGCTTTGGGTAGGTGGGCTTGAAGATGATAGACTGTAACACCCTTAATTTTTAATAACATTATTCAGGAGATTTAATTAGATAAATTAAATAGAATAATGTAAATATTAGAGCGATAAGGGGAGTGAGATTTGAAATTTAAATTAAAGGCCATGCTTAATTAAATACAAAGAATGGGCTATGAAAGGTTTCATATGTTAATTAATAAGAAAGCAATTGACGCAAGGACTTAATGGGTAATTGCTGCACCATAATCTCATTACCCTTAAATATCTCATTTCCTTTATTTTGCACAATCATTTTCAAAACACCAAAAACGTAAAGAAAAGCAAGCCGGCCATCACCTAGGGAAGAAAAGGGGAAAATAAAATTAAAGCTAAGCAATCAAGCAAGGGGAATTAAGCAAAGATCAAATCTCAAGTTCCTTATCCTAATAAAGGTGCATAATAATCAAAACCATCTTTATTTTTTTTAATGATCATTTGATTTCGGGTTTAAGTTTAAATCCATTAAGATGATTTTTGATGATGGTATGCTTGAATTCCATGATATGTTATATTCAAACAAGTTTGTTTGGTAAATGTTATATAAGGTTTTATGGCTAAAATCGTTTATATTGTGTTTTGAATGCCATGAGGGATTTATATGTTAGGTAAAACATTATTTTGAATATGGGTTTTAATTTTTTATAGTTTTCCAAGCTATGGAAAATTTATGAATTTTCAAAGGAAAATATGAACAATTGGGTTTAGAAATTAATTTCGCCTATATTGTGAAGAATTTGGGTCTAAAATTTATATATGTTAGATAACATATTAAAAGTGAATTTCAATGATTTTTGGTGATTTTTCCTAAGTAATTTACTATGGAAAATTAAATTATTTTAAGTGAAGGACTTAAATGTTTTATTTGTATTGCTTAAGGAAGGGCTTATTTCCTAAATTATTTTATTTAGATCAAAAATTAATGCGGCAGTTTAATTTTGGAAATAATTTGTAAAGTTTATGGCAACCAATTAAATGTTTACAAATAGGCAGGTTAGTTACAAAGCAATTACTTGAAAAGGCAATAAAACAGTTTTTGTACAGAAGTATGGTTTCGCCACTTTCAATAGCTACCTTTCGACCCTATACTTCCGCATCAACCAAGTTGAAACCAACCTAGTCGAAACCAATACATAAGGTATCAATAAGTTGGTACGTTATGGATTGGAGAAAGGCGGAGGATATGGAGTCAAAACCTAGCTTTCGAAGGGTTGAAGCTTTTTTTTACTATCCAAAGAAATGTGCTTGCCTTGTTTTCAAAAGCATACTTTCGAAGGGGTGGAAACCCATTTAAATCGTTTTCAAAGATGTTGTAGCCTTTGAATGAGTTGTCTTGTTTCTAAACCAAAGATTTCGAAAGGGTAGTTTGAACCCATACGAAACCATGCTGCCGACCTTATGCCTTTCGAATGGATTAAAGTCATCAACTATTTCGAAAGGTAGCTTTTGTTTTACAAATGTAATAAGCCAGTTCCTAAAGCTTTCGAAAGGGTTTAATGGTTTCGAAGGCAATGGCTTCGAAATGGGTATCGAAACTATCCTTCTAAATGTTTTACTTGAATGATTAATGCTTTAGAAAGGATGGTTCTGAAGCCAACAGTTTTCCCCGATCATTTTTATTTAAAGGATATAGGTTTCGAAAGGGGTACTTTCGTTTATATTCACTTTGACCTAAATGATATTTTAAAGGATAAACCCAATGGTTTTGAAATGGGTATTTTCAAATGGTTTCGAAGCTATGCTTCTAAGAATTATTAAGTAATGCTTTAATACTTCCAAAAGGTATGTTTTGATGGTTACGAAAGAGATGACTTAAAGTGTTTCGAAAGACATATGCTTAGAGTTTTGAAAAGAAGATTTGAATGCTTTCGAAGGAGGTTATCCAGTGGTTTCGAAAGTAAAGGTTTAAGGTTTCGAAAGCCGTTTTCAAAAAAAAAACCAATCTCATTTTAAAGGAAAAACCATGGCAGAAGTAAAGGAGTTTTAAAATGGCTTATAAGTATGGAGTTTTTGAAGAAGCTTTCCTTGATAAAGTAATAGGTTAAAGGGATTAACCATGGTTCATATGGAAATGATTTCAAGGATATTAAACCATAGATGTTGGTGTTATTATATTATTATTTTGCTTCTTCTAATATACATATTTACTATAAAATGGACCCATAACTTTATTTTAGGGAGAAATGGCAGAATAACTAGTTAGGTTGACCTAGTAGTGAATATAAATTGAGTTAACTCCTGTATGAGTAGAATTGCATCCAGGAGGTTAGATAGACCAGAATATAGGATGCCTAAATATTGATTAAAGAATTTGTGAAATAGATAAGTTCATAGTAAACCCATGGAAACTATGATTAGAAAGAGTTATTGGCATGGGCCAATAGGTTTGTAGTGAAGCCATGAAAGCTATATCCAGATAAAGTTATTGATAGAAGTCAATAAGTTCATAGCCAACCCATGAAAACTATGATAAGTGGAAAGTTATTGGAGATACCAATAGGTTCACGAGAACCCATGAATATTGAAGTTATTGGCAGGAGCCAATAGGTTCTTAGTGGTCCCATGAAAACTATGGGACAGGATAGGGAGTTTGTAAGCTTTAAATAGTTTATTAGTCAACCCATGAAAACTAATAGGTTAATAGTGACCCTAGAAACTATAACCAAGACAGATAGTCAAATGAATGGGGATGGGAAATCCAAAAATCGATTTACTTGTTTGCATATAAATTGCTATGTTTTTAACCATTGTGGATGCAGGAGCACAATATATGGTTATTATAAGTTTTTGATAAGATACTAATGAAGGGAAAGCCCGTTCTGCTAAGCGACGTGGTCTCACTAGATATCTAAATGGTTTGAGATGGTAGGTTATTATTCATACCAAGCTTTATGTCTGACTCAAAATTTATGTTTTCTCCTTAAACTCTCGGGTGGTCAATTAACTTTGAGTAGTTTGAGTGTTGAGTTTTTCAGGTACCTTATTTGACGAATAAGCTTCTGGAGACGTGTAGGAAGCAAGCTAGCTAGTAGGAGTTCTTTTCTATTTTGATTCCACTGTGTTTTGGTGTAAAGGCAAAGTTGTTTAATTGCCTATATATATACTCTGATCATACAAGGGGGCATCTTCATATGTCGCTCTTGGCGTATGTTGTAATAATTATATTTTGTCTGAACGTGGTTCTCCAATGTGGGATTATGTAATGAATTTGAAATGAATTGAAATGGAATGTGAAAGTTGTTTAATGATTTTAATTTTTTTTCCATATCCATGTGTTTCTATTATATCAATGTAGCTAACATTACCGTATTTGGTCGCCGAAGATTAATAACTATGGATGACTGCAACATCCGTAGCCGTTAGCTTTGGGCCTCCAAGTAGGGATGTTACAAGTTGGTATCAGAGCATAGGTTTATGAAAACTTAAAAAAATTAAACCTAAAAGATATTTCAAAACATAATCCAATGAGTCAGAAAATAAGATCGGGGTTTGGGTTAACGCTATGTAACGTACTTTTGCTAAGAAAATGGAAAGCTTGGATGTTGCCATTTTAGGCTTCTATGTTTATTCCTTGCTTCATCAGGGCAGCCTCAGTTACTTGGGTCCATTGTTCCCTTGCATGCTCGTTGTAGTTTGGGAAGAAGTTCTGGCCCGGTTTCAAGATATGGGTGGCGATTACATCGAAGAGGAGCTGGTTCAAGCCTACTTGAATGAAGAACCCCACCTAGCTCTAGTGGAAGGCCATAAAATCTTAATGCTGGAGAAGGAACGTGAAACCGTCAGTATCACGGCTACCACCAAGGCTGCTACCGAACATTTTCCTTCGGGCCCAGGCGAGCCATCTTCGCATCTTTATACCGGCGAGGGGATTTCTGCTACTCCTCCTGTAGTTGTGCAGCCGTCTAAGGAAGGCAACGGTGAAGGCTTCGAAGTCGTTGCACATGAAAAAACTCCCACAGCAGGTAACTTTCTTATCTCTCCTATGCTTGTAGATTTTCAATTCACCCCTGAAGAGATTGCCGAGACAACCATCTTTTATTTTGGTATTGTAGATCAACCTTCTCTTCCCGCTGAATTGCCCTCTCGTCATGATCTCGGGTCCGCCGCTATTTTAACTGGGTCGACCGTTCATCTTCGCTTCTGGCTCGTAGCCCATTTCACATTCTTAGCAAATTGCAGCGCTTCATGGTTTTGACGAGCCCTCTATTTCTCAAAAGGAGAGCTTAGCAGCTGGTAATACATGAGAGCAAGCAGACAAAGGCAGCCAACCAGACAAAGCAGAGGCCAAGCAGTCGAAGACCGAGCAGCAAATGATCACGGTGAAAAAAAAGAAGGTTGAAGCACAAAAGAGGTCAGCAAAGAGCTCTCATCGATCCTACAAGCATAAAGAGAAAGGAGGGTCCACCAGTGGCCATGCTTCAAGGAGTGAGATTGTCCTGGGAAAGGACAAGCCGAGAAATTGCAAATTAGAGGTGGGTAAGGAGATCGGTGAAGCGGTGAGAAGATGTCTTGATTTGTACTTTCCTCCTTTTGTTGATTTTTTTATCACCTTTTGTACAAGTGCAGAGTTTGCACTTAGCACTTTTCTTGTTGTTGTCACAGTGATATTTTGTATTTTCCTTTTTTTTCCGATATTGTGCAGGCTCGGCACCCGCTGTTTGATGTTGTACATTGAAACTGTTATAAGTAATATAATGTTGACATTTTGATTGTGACTTTATTTATCTACTTATCTGTGTTTCATGCACTTATGCTAATTTTATTTATGCACTTATGCCAATTTTATTTATTACTATTTTACCTATTCCTGTACTGCCAAAATTCTTTGTTTGAAGTAACAGAACTGTGAAGCACTTGGTTTTTTTGTTGAGTATTGGTGTACGCGCCTCCCAGTTCACGGGATGTTTATTTCGAACACTTGACAGATGACTAGTTGATCTGTATGATTCTTGGATGTCTGTAACCTAGTCTATTTTACGGTTCCTATCTTCGGGAACTTGTGAGTTGAGCATCTTGATTTCAGAGACTTTGTCGGTCAACAATCATAATTCTTTGTCGATTCGTAGTCGTGCGACATTGCTGGATTCATGCCCATTACTCCTGATAGTGGGAGTGGATTGATCCTTGTTATTCCTGCAATAAAAAGGTTTTCCGCCATTGCCAGGACAATACCGGTACTTAAGAGTGTGTGCAGCTTTTAAAAGTGTGGGCGGCTTACATGATGCGCGGCTTTTGGGAGTGTGCGCGGCTTATGGGACGCGCGGCTTTTAGGATCGATATGACCTATCGATCCAGAACGGTTTAGAATTTCTCGGCGTTGCCAAAATTTGGGCAACACGAGGAGTTCATATTTTGAGAGCGTGGTTCCATGACTCAAGAAGCAATGCGTGGCTTATAGGGTGCGCGGCTTTGATTGAGGCCTTCCCGGTGTTGCCAGAGCAACACCGGTTCTTAGAAGGCAAGGATCGAGGTCCATCGATTCAACGGTTTGAGTCGATTTGCTTCCGTCGACCCGACGGGTAGATGGGGCATATTTGAGCATGGTTCCACTATCTCAAGAAGTGATCGGATGGTTTTGAGTCGATTTGACCCCGTCGACTCGGCAAGTTACTTTTGTGAACACATATGTATTGGTTCAGAAAGCAAAGCAATTTTATTAATGAAAGTTAGGCAAGTTTTGTCTATTTACAATGCCTTTGATATTCCAGGATGGCTTATTTGCTGGAAATAGGAAATATATAAGATAGTCTTAGATAAAGTAAGGATGCAGCGATTCACTGTTCCATGCTCGGGGAATTTGGGCTCCATTAACGGTTGTTAGCTTGAATGTGCCATTCCCTAGCTTCTGACCGATCACATGGGGTCCTTCCTAGTTTGGTCTGAATGCTCCCGGTACAGAGTAGACCCACTTAAGGACAAGGTCTCCCACTTCAAAGGTGCGGTTATGAACTTTGGAGTTGAAGTACAATGCGACCCTTTTCTGGTGAGCAGCGGTCCTTAATTCGGCTTCTTGCCTCTTCTCGTCGACCATATCAAGTGACTCGAGTAAGAGCTGCTCATTCTGCCTTTGATCAAAGTTTTTCCTTCGCTGAGAAGGGACTTTTAGCTTAACTGGGATCATTACTTTTGAGCCATATGCTATGGCAAATGAAGAGCTCTTAGTTGCAGATTTGTGCGTTGTCCTTTAAGCCCATAGTGCGAGTGGAAGTTCATCGACCCAATTTCCTTTTGCTTTAGTTAGCCGCTTTTTGATGGTGGAATTGATGATCTTATTTACTGCTTCCACTTGCCCATTTGCTTGCGGATGAGCGACAGCGGAAAAGCTTTCCTCGATTCGGAAGCATTTGCAAAAGTATTTAAAATCAACGCTTTCGAATTGAGTCCCGTTATCCGTGATGATTTTCTATGGCACACCAAACCTGTAAATAATATTTTCAGTAACAAAGTTAATAACTTTCTTTGTGGTAATAGTGGCCAGAGGTTCCGTTTCGGCCCATTTGGTGAAATAATCAACCACAACGATAGCATATTTGGCTCCTCCTTTAGTTATTGGTAATACACCAATCAGATCGATTCCCCGGATTGCGGATGGCCATGGATTGACCATCTATGTTAGCTCCATTGAGGGGGGTTCTTTTGATCTTGCAGAATCTTTGGCATTGACCGCACCGTCTGGCGTAATCCGCTGCATCACGGTTTACTGTTGGCAAAAAGTACCCATACCGAAGAACTTTCTTTGCAAGGTTTTCCCCCCACCATATAATCTCCACAGTCGCCTTCATGAACTTCTCTTAGGATCCTTCGAGCTTCGTCATTAGTCACACATCTGAGCAAAGGGGTAGAGAATCCCCTTCGATAGAGTATCCCATCCTGTATTGTGAATCGTGGTGTCTTTTGGAGAAGCTTTTTCCGCTAATTCCTATCCACGGGGAGGGTTCCTGTGAGAAGGTAGTCCTTGATTGGCGTCATCTAAGTCTCAAGTTCTTTGGTTGTCTAAAAAATCCAGTGACGTCCATTTCGTTATGCTTGGAGTGGTCAGGGTTTCGACTGGGACTAGTCCCAATGATTGAGCTTTTACGGAACTGGCCATTTTTGCTAGAAAATCCACCTTAGTGTTCTGTTCCCTCGTGATATGAGTTATGGTGTAATGCTCGATGTCGTTCAGCGGTTCCTGCACTTTAGATAGGTACAGGGCGAGGTTCTCCCCCAAGCTTGGTATTTGCCTTTCACCTAGTAGACGACTAGTCGAGAGTCGCTATAGATGTGTACGGACTTTATCCCGAGTTCCTTCACAACTTTCGACCTGGCTATCAATGCTTCGTATTCTGCCTCGTTATTTATTGCAGGGAATTCTAGGCATAAGGCATAGCAAACGGATTGTCCTTCGGGAGTTTCAAGCACTACCCCTGCTCCCGAGCAGAAGTTGTTAGATGCACCATCGACGAATAGCTTTCAACGTGTCTCCACTTCCGGAGTCATTTCTTCCTCGTTATCTCGAATTGTAAATTTGGCAATGAAATCTGTCAGCGCCTATCCATCGATCTCCTTTCGAGGATGGTATGTGATTTCATACTGACTTAATTCGATGTTCCATTTGACAAGCCGTCCAGAAGTCTCGGGGCGGTATAATGCTTACTTCAAGGGTTGAACTGTCAGCACTCTGATCTGGTGTGCCTGGAAGTATGGCCGTAACTTTCTAGATGCGATCAAGAGGCAATATCACAAATTTTCCAATTTTAGATAGTTCTTTTCTACTCCAATGAACCATTTACTGATGTAATATACGGGTCACTGGATCTTAGCTTCTTCTCGTACGAGCGTGGCACTCAATGCATGGGGCGAAACTGCTAAGTAGATGTACAAATCTTCTCTATCTACCAGCTTGGACAGGAATGGTAGAGCTTCCATATGTCATAGAAGTTCTTTGAATGCAGTTTAACAAGCTTGATCCCATTCAAAGTTCTTCTTTCCCTTCTTTAGCACGTCAAAGAATGGTATACATTTGTTGGTTGCTTTTGAGATGAACCGGCTCAGTGCTAAGTAAAGAAACACAATATTTTTATAGTGATTCGGCTGTTAATAAAGCCTACGTCCACTTTATAGATTTTATTGATAGATTGACTGTTGATAACAAGCACAAGCTGTTTATAATTCTAATAATTGAATGAAGAAAGATTAGACCACCATTAATGGAGACAAAAGGAAGGATTTCAATTGTCCCATGGCAGCCATTACGAGGAGGAAGAAGGTTGAAGAGTCTTAGAAGTAGAGTTTTTTCAGTGATCAGAGCAGCCATCACCCAGTCTATTGAAGATAAAGTGGTATTTATAGGATTTAGATAGCACTTGGATCAGAACCAGAGTACCAGAAGCCTGTAGTCATCCATATGAGGAGGCATGTAAAGTTTGGGGCGATTTCAAACTAAGTTTTTGGATTGGTACCGATCTAACTGGATCAGATCGGTACCGATCCAAAATGTTGTGCAATTTTTGCACAACTCCTTCTTCGTTAGCTTGTTTTCTTTCATGCGAGGTTACCATGTGATTTCATAGATTGTACTATTTTGATGATGGTTCACCTGTAAATTAGATTGAACTGTAACCCGAATCGGATAAGTATTGACTTCTTCAACTCCGATGCTCGGAATGTTATCAAACTAGGTAGATATGTTTAGGAGAGATGTAGGAATATAATGCATGTGGATTGGAGAATCCATTGGTCAATAATTTGGATCGGATCGGTGCCGATCCAAATACTTGGCATATTTTTTGTCCAAACTTCTAGGGTTTCTTTCTCACGTGTTTTTAAGTTTTCCGGTCAAGTTTCGAGTCGTTATGGCACAATTTGAATGCTCTAACTCCTTCTAAATTCTACTAGGTTAAAAAACCCGATTAACAGAGGCACTATCCAAGTATGGTTTGGATTTCATCAATACCCCAAGAAAGAAAAAGTAGAAATTCATGGATGGATTGCGTAAGTCTTTGAAGAAAGCTTCGTTACTTCAGATGGATATATCCTTTGAGTCCTTAATCGATTCAACACTTCATCTCGAGGAGTGGAGAAGGATAATAAGGAGGAAGAAACTCCTAGGAAGAAAAAGCAAGAGTTCAACCAGAAAAGAAAACATCTGATTGAGCAAGGGTATTCTGAAGCTAAGGGTAAGAGGAAGAATGACGAGTCTAGTTCAACCACCACACATATGAGTCAAGTTGCATGTTTCAACTATGGAACCAAGGGCCATTATTCGAGTGGGTGTAGGAAGCCTGAAGCCTCTTCTCCAGCGGGTGTTTCTTTCAATTGTAAGAAAGAGGAGCACTTGATAGCGGCTTGCCCATATAAGGAAAGGAAGGAAGGAAAGGGAAGGCTATTAGAGCTTCCGGTGGATCGGCTTAGCTAGGTATAGTTTTATCTATTTTAGAAAGTGTTCCTTCTTTTGCTAGGCCACCTTAGAGTTAGTTTTAGAAATAGTTAAGTACCTTTTTGTGAGCCTTTGCATGCATGGATTAGGAATTAAGACAAAAGTTGTTTATTTTTAGTTGATGGATTGTCAGGAATTGATTATTTGGTTGTAATTAATTAATTTGGATGCTATTAATAATAAAATAGTTATGACTAAGGGCAATCTTTACAATTAAGTACTGTGTTAACTTGTCCGGTAATTATTTAAAGATTTTGATCGATATATAGGATGCCATCCATCGATAGGAATTTCTAAACATCAATCGAGACACTTTGATGTGAGAATCTAAGAATAATTATTTTGAGAAATATATTTTGAGTTAAAAATAAATTGAAATAATATTTTTGCCTTAAAATAATTGTGTAAAGTTGAGGGACTTGGTAAGACATTGTTGATAGCTTATGCGGTTAACTTTGTATATAGTGAGGTGGACCACAATAATTCCGTGGCTTAATATTATTTTACCTAGCGAGAAAATTTTTATTTCATAATTTATGAATTGGTTGGAAAATTTAATAGGTTTCTTAGAAAAATGAGTAAGATATCTTAATTATCTTTAAGTGAAATTTAAATTATAGATTTCTTTCATTAAGGAAATTGTGAGGACACTATTTTCTTAAGGGGAAAGTCTGTAACAACCCTATTGTTAACTACCTAATTAATTAAGTTTGATTATGGATAATTAATTTTTATTTGTGGATTATGAAATTAAATCTTGCTTTTGAGAATAATTGATTTAATTTAATTAAAAAATGAGTTCATTTCATTCTTTTTTTTCTTCTGAAATTGGGTTAATTTTATTGTAAAACTGGGTTATGCGGCCCAAAGCAGAACAAAACCGTTCGTATCCCCAACTAAGTACAAAAAACAGCTTTTAATAAAACAGCACATTCGGCCACTTTACACTGCAAGAGTTTTAAATAAATTTAATCTAACTTTAATACAATAGCACATTGAAATATGATTAAACAAATTATCTAAATATGGAATTTTTGAAAATTTTTAGTATTGAAATTATTATTAAAAATGAGATTTTTGGAAATATTAATCCATCTTTATAAAAGGGTAATAATAATTTATGTTTGTTAAAGTTAGATTAAATTTACTTAAAACTCTTCAATATTGATTTAAAATGATAATTTCTAACATATCTATAATTGTTAAGTTTTGTGAAATCAAATTTATAATTTATAAAATATCGTTCAGAGTAGATTAGTATATAATAAGGGATAAAGCAAAAATTAAAAATTAGCAACACTACTATTAAAAAGAAAACTAGTAACACTTGCTTATTGAGCTTATAATCATACCTTCTTGGCCCAAGAAGATAAGAGTATGAGATTGAGAAGTAAAGTACGTACATAACTCTCATTTTCATTTCCTTCCATTGCCAGAAAATGTGAAACTCAAAACTCCTTTAGCATAAACGTTCTTAATTATCCAATTTCTAGTCTTAGAACATATGGATTTTAGCAATTTCTAGTATAAATTGAAAGAAGGTAACCTCCTACACCTTCTAGTTCATCAATAAGAGATTATTAATTTCAGTTTCATCTCTTGTTTGTAATTTTGTTTTGTTATTTCTGAAATTAAACCTAGGTGTTTGCTGAAGGTCATAGCCTAAGAGAATTCAAGTTTATTGCATCTAATTCAAGCAATAAAAGTGATTTAACAACTCACAAAATATATCTCTAGATTCATATTGGATGTATTTGCTATTTTAGATGAATTAAATGTTGAATCTATCTGAATTGCTTGGGGTGTTTAAGTTTTTTATTAGGGAATTTACTATTATGGGAAACCCTTATTTATATGATCCTTTAAATCATTTGTTTGAAGTTGGTTGGTTGCTTGCATGATAGCTAATTTAGTGTAGTTGAACTCTAGGTTCAATTTAGTGAAAAACCCCGCCAATGGACGATCCAAGAGCCGCGTGCACTGCCTGGGACTCAGCCCAAGCGGTGTCACTAGTCCACCAGTCTACTAGACTAGCGCACTGGTCACAGCCTAGGTTGAGCCCTAGGTCATGCTCGTTTCGCTCCTATATTGCTCCATTCACCCGTCTGCTTGTCCGTTTGTTTCTCTATTGATATTTGCTTGTTTTGATGTCCTATTTCATGCCATTTTGTGATGATTTCAATGTTATTTCCACATTTTGAATTGTGAATTTGTTTTGGAATGGTTATGCCATAGAGTCCATAGCACAACATCAAATCTCTATCGTATGTTTTCAACAAGGATTTTATAAGAGAATGGATTTTTAGGTTGAACCATGTCTACTTAATCTTGTAAGAAGAAGGCACTGTTATTTATAAAGGATATTTGGAAGTGTAAATAGATATACTTTTTATTAGTTATATATTAAGAATGATTTTGAAATGTAAATAAAGTTATTTCTAGTTAGAGGTTTAAATAATTACATGGTTTTGGATAAGAGTAAATATGGATTTTATAACATACAAGGACTTATATATATTTTCGGAAATGGTTTATTAAATAAATATTCCATATGGAATTTTGAAATACATATACATATATAAGTGCATTTTTGGAATAATTCAGATTTATGTAATATTTTATCAAATAATGAATATTTATATAAAGTTGAATAATAATTAAATTATGGATTTTGAGTAAAGGAACTCGAAAGTAATATTTTATGTAAAGCAATTTCAAAAAACCCTTATATATATATATATTAAGATTATATTTAATTACTGTCAAACCTTAAACTCTTATAATATGTTCTATCAACTGGCAATCCCATGCAACTTTTGTTTTTTTAAATGAAAATGTTTTGAGAATCTAAATTCTATAATTTGGGAAATACTAAAATTAGACTTTATGTTATCGATTGGTTTACATGCTCTCGAGTAAAACTTCATCGAATATTGTACAACTCATTGAATATCATGTTTGAGTGGTACTTACTAGCCCTTTAGCAAATATTCGAATTTTAGCGGGCAGTATGGGATGCCTTTGTTAAATTCGTGTGACTACTACTTGGAAGTATTTAACACTTTGGAGTTGTATTCTCTTTTGGTGTGCGGCATGGGGCTGCTAGATCCTTAAGAGAATATAGTTTAGGTTTTTGATGGCACTCGTAACGAGTGAGATTTACTAGCTTCTAGTAAATACTCTAATTTCATCAGGTGGTATGGGACGTTTTGGTTAAGTTCTAGCGATTACTTAAAGCGATAGTATTTTGCACTTTAGAGCATTTTAGGGTTCGACTGAGGGTCGATAAATCCTTAAAAGATATACTTATGGATTTCTTAAATCCTTTTTTGTTGTGTTATGTGTTCTATGATCGTCTGGATCGGTATGGATAACTCCTGGTTATTGGCCAGGGTTGTTTTATGGTACGGACGATCCTTAGTATCAGATCAGCACGAATGACACTAGTTTATTTCCATGGTATAGACGATCGTTATGATCGGTATGAATGATCCAGTGATCGATATGTTTGTTTTGGTTATCATGGATTTCTAATATTTTTGGATTTAAAACGTTCTGGAGTTTTGTGATAAGTTCTGTGACGCCTCACCTCTATGCTCGCAATAACAAAGGTTATTATAAGGAATAACGTCTGCTATTGCGAAGAATAAGGCTTGTTAGAAGCGACCATACGTAAGTTATGCCTTAGATGAGTATTGATTACATCGATAGGAGTTGTATAAATTACTCCCAACGATATATATTCAATCCAAATCTAAAACAAAACTACGGTGGCTTAAGAAAAATTCAGAACAACTCATACAAACAACAATACAGATAAGTATAATCGCATCAGAACAGAAATATCAGATATATGGCGGAAGACAAGTCTGGATACATGCTACAACAATCGATAGTTCACATGAACTAAATATACATATACATGTCATCAACATACATGAGATGAGAGTCAATAAACCAAAAGTAACACCTCGAAGACTAGACAAAAGATGATGTGAAATCCCAAAAGTTGAAGCTGCAACCGAATCAGAGATAGAAATTACCCTGAAATAACTCGGTCTGACCCGAGTATTATTTAAAAGAAAATAATAAATGGATCAGTCTAATTTAAACTCAGAAATAAGTGTATGATAAACAATACTTAAGCAAATAATTATAGTCTCGAATGAGACTATTCAACATAAATAATCAGCATAGTTTAAATGAAGAAATCTCAATTTAAACTCCCTCGAAATCAACTTTCAAATTCATAGTTGAATTCAAAGCAGCAATTCACAAAATCTAGAAATCAAACAAGATAACTAGAAAAATCAGCAGTCGCAAAATCTAGAAATCAAAACAAGATAACTAGAAAAATCAGCAGTCCCAAAATCTAGAAATCAAAACAAGATAACTAGAAAAATCAGCAGTCGTAAAATCTAGAAATCAAAACAAGATAACTAGAAAAATCAGCATAAAAGTGGATCGATCCCAGCAGATGGCGAGTTTTTAGCTACGCCGCACGTGCATCTCAGATGGCCGAAGCCTACCAAGCACTATAAATTTTTGGCGCCCATCAGATGACCCGAAGGTCCGCAGAGTGACCCGAAGGTCTAGTACTGGTAATTGACCCGAAGGTCCATCAGATGACCCGAAGGTCCAGCAGAGTGGCGCGAAAGCCCAACTAAATCATCAAAATCCCTAAACAGCAAAGCCGTAGTAATTATTTCAATTAACGAGTCTGGAATTAACCGAATTAGTAAAAGTATGGTTACATACTCCTCACTTTTGCTAAATCGTTTAAATCTCTTCATCGTTTCCTTGAAAGTGCAAAATTGTGTATTTTAAATGAATAAAATTTACGTTCTCAAACGGACAAGTCCGAAATTAAGTGAATCAGTAAAAGTAAGGGTTCATAGTCCTCAATTTTGCTGAAGCGTTTAAATCGATTCCTCATTCTTTTGAAAGCGCAAACTGTAAATTTTTGGAAACAATTTTATTTTTAAAACGATTTTTAAAACACGTGATTAAAACAGCAACATCTGTAGCAATTTCGACAAGGAAATTGCGCTTCACAAAACACCGTAAAAACAGATATCAAATCAACGTTGCGGGATAGCCGCTTGAAAATTCACTTTAAACTGACGGTTACTGAAGTCAAAACAACAGTAAATTTATTCGTCAAAAATCTCATCAAAACAACACGCTTCAAAAATATATCACCGGAGTAAAAATCCGTTAAAAAATTAATGGCAATAAAATACATTTCAAGACGAAACGCCGGTTCAAAATAATTTAAACATTGGACTTCAATACAACATATTCATAAAATACTGCGCGGTCCAGGCAAATAATTTTTTCACGCACACACGTTGTAAAGTGATGGTCTAGAATAACCTTTCGTGCATAAAAAATTTTCTGGACCAACTAATGCACGCAAGAAATAAAAACAATAGACACGCGTACGCAACAAATTTAAAAAGGTCAAAATACTATAATTTTTGCATGCAAGTACACATGAGATGAAGTAAAAACAAAGCACATGTATGCTCGAAATAGAGTATGTGACATGTTCTCAATAGTAAAAAAAAAATAACATCCTGGGCAATATACAACAATATGCATACTCATAGTGAAGTCCAAGGATCAAAATGATCTGGCACTATTACAAGCACGTACAAAATAAACTGAAGGTTTGCAAGCTATACACCTTTACACACAAGTAAATAAATACTACACTTTTATAAAATGTAATCTTAAAACGAGATGCAGACACACCAAAAGAAAAAGGCTAACGCAATAAGTATCATGGCCATATGAAAACGCAAATAACCTGGCAACCCATTTCTTTGCAATACCTTTTTCATATACACATGCCAAAATAAGGAATGCCTGGATACAATACTATCGCATGCAAATAATAAATGTAAGCAATGTGACCTGGACTTCACTAACGTGTTATACTATTTGCATGAAATAAATTCTCTAAAGAAAGACGCATGTAATTAATTGTGTGTCCATGTTACAAACAACATAGAGTAGTTACAAGGTTATTACGTGTACATATTTTCAAAGTACAACGCATGCATAAAAATCAAATAAAGGTCTGATAGTATTTCAACCATTTGTGCAACTGTGTTTTTACGCAGACCAGTATGAACAACCGAAAAGTATATCAAAACCAAGTAGCATAATTTAATTAGAAATGTGAGTTTTGCACTCACATTTAATTCGCTTCAAAAGCAACTAGCAAGTAGGAATCCAAAGGAAGCAAGAATGGTCGCCATTAATGTGTTTTACTGAGCAACTGGAACAAACTGAAATGAGCCCAAGAAAGATGCAGCTACTCTTACTTTTCCTTTGCCAAAATGTGTACAAGTCAAAAACAAAGTGTGCTGGAAAGAGTTTTGTACCAACGCATTAAATGTAGACGCGCTTACTAGAAGGAAAAGGACTCAACTACATTAATGAGATGATGACTGTAAAGATGGATTCAAATTTTGCTTTACAAGATGAGTGGCATCAAAGCAAAAAAATATCTTCCAACTTGCTTTAAATGATTGTGACAGCACATGGCAAATAAGTTGCACTTTGTTTTGAAATGGACCAATTTGTTTACACGTGAAGGCCAAATAGAAATATAACACAACTTAGTTATATTCAATGCAACAAGCAATTTGCAACTGACTTTGCAAATGAATTTGCATCATTTTTTTTCAATTTGTATTTAAAATATTTATTTCGATAGTAATTCAAAAATCAGGGTCGTTACAAGTTCCGCGTTAAATCATTTATGTAACTAGTTTACATTATTTGTACCATATACCTTATATTATATCTTATTCTCACCCTTTGGAATATCTAGAGATAGTCCAACCCGTTTATTTTATAGTACTCGGGCCAGGCAGAGACTTTTCAAGTTTTCAGGACGCTCAGACATTAGGTTGGTAAGCTTGCAAATGATGGACATTTTGACATCTTAGTTTATGTTCTGTAGTAAGTTCATATGTTGTATTATGGGATGTACTATTTGAGATATTGACTTATTTTGGATGTATATTATATGAGTCTAGTATTTCATTTTGTAGACTCACAGTATGTATTATATATGATGTAAATTATTCGCTATGATTTGTGACTATTGTTTATATGATATATTGTTTTGATCTTGAAAAACTAATGTGTTTATTCCTTTAAACTGAGATTGTACACGTCAAAACTTCGTTGCAGATATTTATTAAAAAAAGAGTAAGTGTGACGTGTCAGTGTTAGATTAAAGATAGATTCACATTTGGTCACCCTTAACAAGTCATATTCTCCATATTATTAGATGACATTATTTATAATGTTCTTTAATAATATGGGTATCGCGGTGGGGTTGTTACAATTTTCACTTTACACGTAATTCTCGAGTACATGACTTGAGGTGTTTTGCACCGTTCCAGATAAGGATATATTGCTCGATTTTTTACAGCGAATATGTGGTGAGGGTTCTTAATATGGAATGAAAATTTTTCTATCATGATATATGGCTATGTATGGAGAATGGAGGTTTCTAATTCAAAAGCCTAATCAGAGTCTGCACTAGACAGTCGGGTGAGCGTTACTAGTTCGAAAGTAAAGCTATGTATTCGAGTGAGTGGTCAAATCAGATTTTACATAGGAATGATCTACGTACATCATACGGACTAATGAGTAGCAATAAGTGTTTCTGTGTTAGGGTTATGGTAAATTTTAGGATCAAAATTCTTTTAAGGGGGGAGAGTGGGACGACCTAGAATTTCACCGCTTTGATTTGTGAATATTTAATTAATTTTAAATATTCAAATAATAGGTTTTACAATTAAAATCAAACTCTTATAAATAGCAAATAATAATGGTGAAATAGTTTTCCAAATTTTTTTATAAATATATTTAATTCAAAGAAAAATAGAAAATATGACTGAAATTCGTTTTTTCAATTTTCTACTTTTCGTCGACTAAAAGCTGTGAGAAACGTTGCATACACTATTGTATAATTATATACTTGCATTTGAAAAATAGTTAAAATATGTTTTACATATATATACACTTAAGTATATTAAAAGTTTGATGTGACCTCATAAGAAAAAAAGATGTTTAAAATAAAAAGATGCCATAGGAAACACAAGTACATATAATATTAAATGCATGTTGACAAGGAGGTGGGGGCATGTTATGGCGTGTGGAACTTAGGAGAGATAAGGTTGGTGAGTTGGCACGCATGTAGTGAAGGCAAGGTACATGACACTATTTTGGTAATTTGGTAATTCTGTATAAACCAAAATTCCTAATTCCTTCTCACTCTTATTTTCATTTTTATCTTCATTTCCAAAAACACTTCTGTTTGTACCAAAATTGGGCACAACACTCTTCGGATGTGTTTGAAGAGATAAAATGAAGAAATTAAATGTAAAATGAAGCAGATCTAACAAACACACAAATAAACAGATAAGAAAATGCATAGAAACACACGGATTTAGAGTGGGTCGGCGAATTGCCTACGTCCACTATGAAATGATTGATGTTTATTGAAATTCACTCGCTGTTTACAAAAAGATTACAACAGTACAACTGATGTTTGATAATCATTTCGGCATAATATCGGCGTAGAGAAGCCAAAAGTCCTCCTTCTGTATGCCCTGGGGCTCTATTTATAGGCGTAGTAGGCAAATATCTCGCTCAGATCTCAGGAGACTTCTTCTGGCACGTGGGTGGGTCCACACGATCGATCCCAGGCGATTTCAACTCGATCCGCGATCGATACGAACGAATTTCATATCGATCAAGACTTGCTCCGATCGAGTCAAAATTTGGCAGGAACATTCTTCATGTTGTACATAAGCTGCTGTGAAAATTTCATAGCATTTGGACTTGTAGACCATGAGATATGATCGATGCAAGTTGGAGTTTTTCCATCCGCGATCGATACGAACGAATTTCGTATCGATCAAGACTTGCTCCGATCAAGTCGAAATTTGGCAGGAACATTCTTCATGTTGTACGTAAGCTGCTGTGAAAATTTCATAGCATTTGGATTTGTAGATCAAGAGATATGATCGATGCAAGTTGGAGTTTTTCCATCCGCGATCGATACGAACGAATTTCGTATCGATCAAGACTTGCTCCAATCGAGTTGAAATTTGGCATGAACATTCCTTAGGTCATACGTAAGCTCCTGTGAAAATTTGGTGGCATTTGGACTTGTAGATCTCGAGTTATGATCGATGTAAGTTTGGATTTCTCAACCGTGATCGATCAATATCTTGAGCATACGAACTCCGATTGACTTGAAATTCGGAACGTTGGCTCTCATAGCTTTGCTTGTCGTGTCATATCAATTTTAGCTTGATCCAGACTCGGACAAAATTCATTGATATCCATAGTGAGCCTGCGTATAACCGATCTCCAAGACGAACTGTCATTGGTTTCTAGTCAAGTTCTTGGTGTCACGGCCTTGCCAAAAGGCGGATAACATTTGCCCCCCAAAGTACGTCTTGTGTAAACATGACGTGCTTTGAAATGCTGCATCCTTCATTCTGAAAAAGTTCTATCTGATTCGTTGAGTAGTTGCTATCTTTTCGTCAAAAGATGTAACCTTCGAATGATTTCCAATAATATAAATGTTGATTTGTTGACTGCCAATGATTATGTAGTGCATTGTTGTAACTGAGTGTCGAGTGCTAGCAATTTGTTGTTCACTGTTGTAATTGTCATCAGGTGAGCATTCAATTCCTGTAAATTTTGAAAATTGAAAATTAGTTCGTCATACGTGAACGTATGTTAACCTGACTCCCATCAACGTTTGAACGTTCATGGGTCGTTGTCAAGTTTTTTTTATCGAGTTTCGTAACGATCCTCTCTTGGATCGATGTGAAATTCGAGTTGTTACAACGTTCGATGGTTGTTTTAAGTCCTTCCTTTGTATCAATCCTCTCCTGGATCGATCTGAGATGTTGGAATGTATGCTTCGTATCGATGGATACATAATATTGGGTCTCGGATCGATGGCTTCAAAAGTAATGCTTTGTATCGATGGAGTCGAACGATCGAGACATAATCATGCAGTGATGCTTCACGGAGGATATGTCATTTCTCATTCCTTTATTCAATAAGAATCCCCGATTGTGGATAATCTTTGATAGAAGTCATCCATGACTCTTTTTCTAGATATGTCTCCAAGATCTAGTTGATCTTCATATGTCAATGCCTGGAATAATAAGCATTTCAACTGAGACAAAGTCTATTTATCGTGCATCCCCAGAACTGGCTAGCTTGGCGAGTGATTCGGCCTTTTCGTTTTGTTCTCTGAGATTTGTGTAGTGGTGCAATAGTCGAAGTTGGCTAGTAGCTTTTGGACCCGATTGAGATAAGGAGCAAGACGTTGCCCCCTAGTCAGATAATCTTCCCTGACTTGGCGTACTACTAACTAGTAATCACATAAGACATGTAAAGTTTCCACTCCTAGTTTTCTTGTAAGTTTGAGCGCCAAGGCTTCATACTTAGCTTCGTTATTTGTTGCAGGGAAGTTGAGTTTCAGGGCGTAGCAGGTCGTTCGTTCTTCGGGAGTCATTAATGCAACTTCGATGTTAGAAAGCCGATTATTGGAAGTTCCATCAGTGTACGTTCTCCATCGGTTGGACGGTTCTCCGTTGTTCTTCGGATAATCGTCCGATGTAGTGAATTCAGTCTATTCAGATATGCAGTATGCTAATGTTTGACCTTGGAGAGCTCTCCGAGGGAGATAAGTGATATCAAATTTTCTTAGCTTGATACTCCATTTGAGTAACTTTTCAGACATCTAAGGTTTCTATTGGACCTATCGTAACGGTTGGTCGATATGGACGTTAACGGGGTGAGCTTGTCAATAGCCAGCCTTCATCATATACTGGTCTTTGGATTCGTTTCTCTTCACATAGCATTGCGACGCTTATGGCGTGTGTTGACGCGGCCCAATTGATGTATAAATCTTCGCGATCCAAAGGTTTGGGTAAAATGGGAGGTCTCTTTAAGCGATCTATCAGAGCGGGAAGTGCATGAATGCAGTTCTTAGTTCATTCAAAAGTTCTCTTCCCTCTCTTGGTCAGGTTGAAGAAGAGAATTCACTTGTAGATGGTCCTAGAGTCAAATCAACTTAGGACGGTAATCTTTCGACTTAGGCTCCGTACCTGCTTGGTTGTCCTCGGTACATGGGTGTCTCTAATTGTCGGGATTTTCTAGAAATTAGTCTTGATTCGATGAGAATTGATGATGAAAACAAAGAATCTTTCTGATGTAATGGTGAAAGAGCATTTCAAAGGATCGAGTTTCATCCTGCATTTTTTGGAGAGCGCTAAATACCTCTGTCAAGTCATCGATATGGTCGTTTGATAGTCATGATCTCGCGAGCATATTAACCACATCTACTTTCATCGACCGGCCGATATGATTTTTGAATGATCTGTTAATCGTCCTTTGGTAAGTAGCATAAGCGTTCTCAAGTTCGAATCCAAGGATTTCAGCATAGCACTATAGGCCCAGCTCAATAATGAAACAGTTGTATTCCTGGTCTAGGACATGCTTCAGTATCCGATTGTATCTGGAGTTTGCATCCATGGATGTGAGTAATTCATGTCTGATGGTCAGGTCTATCAATTGGTTGATCATTGGAAGTGGAAAGCTGTGCTTTGTCATACCCCATGCAAATCTGAGTAGTTGATGTATGTCCTCCACTCTCTGTTCGTTTTTCTTATAAGTAAAGGATTGCATACTCACTTTGGTTGGAGGGCATCATGGATAAACCCACTGGTTTTGAGTAGATTCGCCTCCTCTTTAAGTGCAACAGATCTCTCTAGATCCATGTCGCATCGTTTTAGTTCACTGAGACATGCCTCGGGTTGACATTTAATGCAGGGTTCTTCATGGCTGGCGAGAGTCCATATATATATATATGTATGTATGTATGTATATGTATATGTATATGTATATGTATATGTATATGAGATCGAGTCCAAGCGAACACATCAAGATTCACCTGAAGTAAAACAGTTGACTCTTTCTTCATCATTGCGCAGAGTTGTGATCTGATCTACAATACTCGTGATGGGTTGTTGGCGCCTCATGTGTTTATTTGCAATGGTAAATGATCAGGCTTATAAGGATTTTGAATCAAAGGATTAGCATAACTTAGCCTTGTACTGCATGCTGCTACATAGCTGGCTCCAGCTTTGAGATTGAATTTTCTTGTGTCTCTGAATGATGCGCTTTTCATTCAATGTACTCGTGATCCATTGCTCATTGTAAGGGTCGGAATGATGATCGGTTGCCCATGAGTTCAGGTATTGATCCGATGATTCTATCTCTAGGCATCCTTTCGGTCATAACCTAGAGTTGTTATGAATATCAGGCATGGGTCATAGGTTCAAATTGTCATAGTCAACTCTCGGATAATCACTCTTTTGCCCCCAGTCTTGGGTTGGCGGATGCACTACGCGGACGGTCTAGTCTCATCCTAGCTGTGTTTATACTGTAGTTCAAGCTTTAAGAACCAGAGTTGATTGATGAATGGTTGAATCATATTAATCTTATATTCTTGCTCGTGCTCCCAAGTCTGGGGAATATCTCGATAAGTGGCAGGGTAGATAATGTCCACTTCAATTTTGTATTCTATCCCATTGAATCATGGGATCGAGTTAACTGATGGAAGGCTTAGTCGTGCCTATCCTGCATTATGTTCTAGTTCTTTCCTCTTGGCGGAATACATTGTTACTTTGCCGAGATTCGGACATAAGCTAGATTCTGGACGGTCAATGACATTCACTTCGCTGCTTATGTTGCCATACTCTGGGCAAAAACTGAAGAGTGAATCGTTCAGTCAGGTCCAATGCAGGATTGATGCTTCCCTTGTCGAATCCAGGGTAAGAATCAGTGTGCAGATGTTTAGGTTGCACTTGTTTTGAATTGCTTGTTTAGTCGGATCGTGGTAAGAGTCAAAGAATTATTGGTCACACTGCATTCTTTTGGAGGTGGGTGATCAACCACATCCATTTCAATTTACGTTAGCTCAAATGCAGTCATGTCATGCTCATTTGGTCTCATGCTCTTCCTGACGGATCGAAGGAAGGCGACGAAGGATGAATGGTCAAGTCACATTCAGTTGTGGTTTATTCTTCTAACCATGCTCTGTTGGTCAAAGGTATTCGATGGACGTTTAGGTCACATCGATTTGTAGTCGAAGAGGATCGATATTGATCGTCGATTCAACGGCATGATGTAGAATGCTCGGATCTCATTTCCTGTCGATCCAATGGTATGATATGAAAGGTGCAGATCGATATTGCCCGTCGATCCAGCGGTACGATATAATTGTTGCCCAGAACTTCGGGCATCGTTCTGATTGGTTATCATTAGGGTCTCCTTGTAGTCGTTGCCTTAAGTTGTAAAGGACGCTAAGCTGGAGATGTAGTGAGTCACCTTTCTCTTCTTTCGGTGATTTGTACTTATGCCCCCAGTTTTGGGTTAGCAGAGTTAGTTCGCGGATGGTATAATTGCATCTGTAGTGAGTTTATACTCCTCATGTCGAGTTTAGGTCAGAGTTGGTGAATGAATGGTCAAATCACATTCAGTCGTTTGTCTATTCTTGTAGCCACACTGTGGGGATCAAAGTAAGTCGAAGGGCCATTCATCACACCTATTTGATGTTTATACCCCTGTCCACACTCTGGGACTAAGAGTTTTAGTAGAAAATGGTCGGACCGCATTTTCCTCAATTAATCCCTCTAGCACTAGTCAATGGCGAAAGTCGAAGTGTGGTTGATCACATTACAACAACTTTAATTTGATGCTTCTCCCATTGAACTGTAGGAAGGAATCGATTGGAAGATGGTTAGGTCACATCCGTCCATGTTGCACGAACAGCCCATTGGATCATAGGCGAGAGTTAGCAGATGAACGGTCATGCCACGTTCATTTGCGGTTGGATGGTAGTAATATCAATTCAGAATAGGACATCCAGCTAGGTACGTTTTTCGAATCTACGCCTCCCTGTCGAATCAAGGAAGAAATTTTTTCTTGTAGGGTTGGAGTGCATCCCTATAAATTTACGTTATGGGTCCCGTGCCGGGGACAAGAGTTGATGCATGGACGGTTGTGTCACGCTCGCTTAGTGTTGGATGGTCGGATCGCATCCAATTTTGTGTGTTAAGTGTGTCCCCATGTCAGGGGAAGATTGGAAAGCAGACGGTCGAACCACATCCGCTTTTTGTACTACAGAACTTGATGAGGAACCATAGCTGATAGATGGACAATCGAATCACATCCCTTTCGGTATTCATATTCCAAACCATGCTTTGAGGACTGGAGTTGGTTGATGGGTTGTTAGTCACACCCATTTGGTGTTTATACTCTAGCCTGCGCTCTCAGGACCGAAGTAAGTTGATGGGTGGTCATTCGCACCCAGTTGGTGTTTATATTCCAGTCCACACTCTGGGGACTTAGAGTTAGTTGATGTTTATACTCCAGTTCGCACTCTGGGAATCTAGAGTTAGTTGATGTTTATACTCCAGTTCGCACTCTGGGAATCTGGAGTTAGTTGATGTTTATACACCAGTTCGCACTCTGGGAATCTGGAGTTTGTTTGATGTTTATACTCCAGTTCGCACTCTGGGAGTCTGGAGTTTGGTGATGTTTATACTCCAGTTCGCACTCTGGGAATCTGGAGTTTGGTGATGTTTATACTCCAGTTCGCACTCTGGGAATCTGGAGTTTGGTGATGTTTATACTCCAGTTCGCACTCTGGGAATCTGGAGTTTGGTGATGTTTATATTCCATTTCGTACTCTGGGAATCCGGAGTTGATGTTTATACTTCGTTTCGCAGTCTGGGAATCCGGAGTTGATAAATAGACGGTCAGTCACATCTGTTATATGTTTTTGGATTTCGCTCGCACTCTGGGAGTGAAAGGTGTGTCAGGATCGTGGATGGTCGGATCACATCCACCCCGAGTTAACAAGCGAGGTCGTTAGATGGACGTCCATCCTCCTCAAACTTGGTTTAGATACGGACGAGGTCGTTAGGTGGACGGATCCACCCTCCTCATATTTGTAAACTTATACTCCAGTTCACACTCTGGAGTTAAGTGAAGGATTGTCGTGTATCAATCCTTTTTTGACTTTGGTGTGATGGCTTGCCACCGAGCTCGGGATTTCACTTTGCGAGTGATCGGTGGAATCCCGATTACTCTCCATTTATCTGCCCTGAATGAAGGATGAGATTTAGTTTATGGACGGTTGGATCGCGTCCATGTTCATTTGGATTCCGCTTTTGCCAAGCCTAAAGAGTAAGATTAGTGTTCTGTCAAGCTTTGTGCTCGAGCATAGGAAAGGATGGTCGAACTACATCCACTTTGAGTTGTGCATTTTCCCTTAAGTCGGGTGCAAGAATTAGATAGCGGACGGTTGAGTCACGTCCAATTTATACTTTGCATTCTTCTGATCGAGCCGAGGAAGAGAGTTGAAATGACAGCTCGTGAGGGTTAGCGAGTAGGTAGTCATTCGTTGATGACTTGAAATTGAGGGTTGGCCTCTGATGAAGTTGGTTTAAGGCATGATTGTTTTGCCGAATTACAGACGCAAACTAGAGAGTGAATGGTCAAATCATATCTACTTTAAACATGTGTTCTCAAATAACCCCAAGTGTCTAATGCAGGATTGGATGCATGGTTGGTGACGTCACGTCCACCCTTGGTGTTATTCCAATTTTATTGGGCATCAGAAGAAGCATAAGTATTTTGGCGAGCTTCAAGTACGAGATGGAGAGTACGTTGTTGGGACACATCACTCTAAGTCTTTCCTAGATCTCCAATTAAATTGCATAGGTGGATAAGTGGATGGTCGGTTGCATCCACTTTGTACTAGAGTCCTGACCTTGTCGGTCTCTTCTGCTTTGATGCCTTGCCCCCAATCAAGGGCATATAGTAGCCGATGAGTGGTTGAATCATGCTCGTCATGATGATACCTCAATGATTTGATCATAGTCCGCGGAGGTTGTTTTGCACCCAATCTTAAGTACTCGGTTACCTGCATCATTTGCAAGTATTTTAATTTAAGTAGGTCATATTTCACAACGTAAATGAAATTGAATTAGAAATAATTCAAAAGAGATCAGATCAAATCTCATTGATTAGTGAGGCAGCATCGTATGCTCGCTATTGCACTTCAGTCCAACCCTTCTCAGTTGGAAGTCTAATGCAAATGGTTCAATTTGATCAAAGTCCTTCGTTTTATGGGGCTTGCACATATTGTCGGAGCTATCCTTCCCGGAGTAGCCTTATGGCATTGGCGTTCACGGTAGCCATCTAGAGAAGAGGAGTTTTCCGATCTAGAGTATGGAGTAGGTCCTCTCCTTATCTTGCTATGTTGATCCTTCATCTGATTCATCAACTCAATATTGGCCTAGACATGTTGGTGTAGTCGTCATCGGCTATCCACCAATTCTCTTATCAAAGTTTGGAAATAAGCTCTAGTGATGAATTCATTTATGGGTTTTTGCAGCAACTGGCTGTGGGCTTTGGATAAATTCGTTGGCTTCCAGCTTCTTCATTCACTTCAACAATATGAGAAGTAGAACTGGTATGTCTAACCGTGATTGACGGTCTTCTCTGAGGAATGAGGGAAGATATCTGCGTTTGATGGCATTCATCACCCTTGGAGAAATCCACGTGCCATTCCCACTTCATAAGGTAGTGTCGGGGGTTGTATATCCATAGTACACCGACATAGTTAACATGTTGGATTTTCACTGGAATTTCTGCATGTAGGATGGTTTCAATAAATAGGTCTGGACTGGGAAAGATACTTCTATCAACATTAGCAAGTCCATTTTATGGCTATGTGGTCTTATAGCACTGGTGAATGATGTATTCACGATTGCCCAACGTTCAAGTGGTTGGTAATGCCGATTGGATGGTGAGTTGGTTAAGATGGGGTCATAAATTGGTGATCATTTCTCATTTTCACCCAGGTAGGAGGCCCATATAGGGTAGTGAGGAAGTCCTCTTAAGGTTGTATGTCATGCTTCTAGTCATACGGACACGGTATGATTGAGATGCGGGCCTTTTAAGATGGTTCAGCGGTGACCAGCTATGTTTTGAGTTAGCAGAGTAGACAGTGTTGGGCAGTCGTCATATTAGCCATCGTACCATAGTTGTCAATTCAGGAGTTTAAAAGCTGGTCAATTGGGGAAAGTTGCAGTTCACCTTGGAAGCATGATATATTAACCAACTCTAGTTCTTGGCATATTAGCTAGGTTCTCCAGTCTTTGGGAGCACCGGTTGAGTAGTATTCCTTTACCCATTCCTTGATTGCAATTCAGCATTTGTTGTTGTGATCTCCTATGTCTTGTTCAGTCATGAAACAATTAGAAGCGTGGATGGAATGTTCCTTCATTAAATTGAGCTTTGAATTCACTATGCGGGTGCTCTTACAAATGTAGGTGAAATCGAACGATCCGAAAAGTGGACAATTGGATCGATACGAAAGGCGTACAGCTGGATCGATACGAAGTGGATGTGAGTATCGATACGAATTGGACGCAGATGGATCGATACGAACAGCGTGTGAGTATCGATACGAATTGGGCGCAGATGGATCGATACGAACAGCGTGTGAAAATCGATACGAACAAAGCATTTTCGATCGATACGAACAGAGCATTTGCGATCGATACGAACAGAGCATTTGCGATCGATACGAACAGAGCATTTTCGATCGATACGAACAGAGCATTTTTGATCGATATGAACAGAGAAGCTGCGATTGATACGAACAGAGCAGTTGCGATCGATACGAACAGAGCATTTTCGATCAATACGAACAGAGCATTTTCGATCGATGCGAACAGAGCCGTGAGTATCGATACGAATTGGACGCAGATGGATCGATACGAACTATGTGTGAGTATCGATACGAAGTTGATCGATACGAAAATCAATCGATACGAAAAGTGATCGATACGAAAAGTGATCGATACGAATGTTGATTGATACGAAAACTGATCGATACGAATAGTCGATCGATACGAAAGCTGATCGATACGAAGTTCGATCGATACGAATGTTGTCATATTTTCTGGATGTGAATACATGGATATGAAAATCACCATACTTTCTGGATAAGAAATGATGGATTCGAAAATGATCATATTTTCTGGATACGAAATGATGGATACGAAAATCACCATACTTTCTGGATATGAAATGATGGATTCGAAAATGATCATATTTTCTGGATACGAAATGATGGATACGAAAATCACCATACTTTCTGGATACGAAATGATGGATTCGAAAATGATCATATTTTTTGGATACGAAATGATGGATACGAAAATGATCATATTTTCTGGATACGAAAATGATCATATTTCCTGGATACGAAATGATGGATATGAAAATGATCATATTTTCTGGATACGAAATGATGGATACGAAAATGATCATATTGTCTGGATACGAAATGATGGATACGAAAATCACCATATTCTCTGGATTCGAGAACATGGATACGAAAATCACCATATTCTCTGGATTCGAGAACATGGATACGAAAATATAGATGAATACAGTTCCTCTTAATCTGGAGCAATCTGAATAGAATAGAAGAAACCACTGGACGGCAGATTTGGATCTCCTTCTTAGATTTTTGCAATCCAACGATGGTAGTAGATCCACAGAGCAGGAGAAAAGTTGGGTTTTTCTCAGTTAAAGCACCAAAGTGTTTGTACCAAAATTGGGCACAACAATCTTCGGATGTGTTTGAAGAGATAAAATGAAGAAATTAAATGTAAAATGAAGCAGATCTAACAAACACACCAATAAACAGATAAGAAAATGCATAGAAACACACGGATTTAGAGTGGTTCGGCGAATTGCCTACGTCCACTATGAAATGATTGATGTTTATTGAAATTCACTCGCTGTTTACAAAAAGATTACAACAGTACAACTGATGTTTGATAATCATTTCGGCATAATATCGGCGTAGAGAAGCCAAAAGTCTTCCTTCTGTAGGCCCTGGGGCTCTATTTATAGGCGTAGCAGGCAAATATCTTGCTCAGATCTTGGGAGACTTCTTTTGGCACGTGGGTGGGCCCACGCGATCGATCCCAGGCGATTTCGACTCGATCCGCGATCGATACGAACGAATTTCATATCGATCAAGACTTGCTCCGATCGAGTCGAAATTTGGCAGGAACATTCTTCATGTTGTACGTAAGCTGCTGTGAAAATTTCATAGCATTTGGACTTGTAGACCATGAGATATGATCGATGCAAGTTGGAGTTTTTCCATCCGCGATCGATACGAACGAATTTCGTATCGATCAAGACTTGCTCTGATCGAGTCAAAATTTGGCAGGAACATTCTTCATGTTGTACGTAAGCTGCTGTAAAAATTTCATAGCATTTGGACTTGTAGACCATGAGATATGATCGATGCAAGTTGGATTTTTTCCATCTGCGATCGATACGAACGAATTTCGTATCGATCAAGACTTGCTCCGATCGAGTCGAAATTTGGTAGGAACATTCTTCATGTTGTACGTAAGCTTCTGTGAAAATTTCATAGCATTTGGACTTGTAGACCATGAGATATGATCGATGCAAGTTGGAGTTTTTCCATCCGCGATCGATACGAACGAATTTCGTATCGATCAAGACTTGCTCCGATCGAGTCGAAATTTGGAAGGAACATTCTTCATGTTGTACGTAAGCGGCTGTGAAAATTTCATAGCATTTTAACTTGTAGACCATGAGATATGATCGATGCAAGTTGGAGTTTTTCCATCCGCGATCGATACGAACGAATTTTGTATCAATCAAGACTTGATCCAATCGAGTCGAAATTTGGCAGGAACATTCCTTAGGTCATACGTAAGCTCCTGTGAAAATTTGGTGGTATTTGTACTTGTAGATCTCGAGTTATGATCGATGCAAGTTTGGATTTCTCAACCGTGATCGATCAATATCTTGAGCATACGAACTCCGATTGACTTGAAATTTGGAATGTTGGCTCTCATAGCTTTGCTTGTCGTGTCATATCAAGTTTAGCTTGATCCGGACTCAAACAAAATTCATCGATATCCATAGTGAGCCTGCGTATAACCGATCTCCAAGACGAACTGTCATTGGTTTCTAGTCAAGTTCTTGGTGTCACGGCCTTGCCAAAAGGCGGGATAACAACTTCTCTTTTTTCCAAGCTCTAAAACTTTTTCGTAGCTTCCATTTGATTTTCATAAGTTGAAAACCATATTTATTTCCACTTTTAATCCTTAAAACATTGTTTAAAACTTTCTATTTTATTTCTACCCTCCTCCTTACTAAAAACAAAGCAATACCCCATCCATTCAAGCATGGGCGAACCATGTAGAACCAATGGCCGAATTACCTTGACCCATTAACCCTCCAAAAATCTATTTTGCTAAGTTAAAAGCACGGATCTAGGACCCATTCAACTCATAGTGTGATCATAGTTAGTTTGGATAGCTTTTAGGTGAGAAAAGCTCTCCTTTTTACTTAAAGTTTTGAACTTTAATATTGGTGATAATTATAGCTTAACTTGTTTGCAAATATGGTTTAGGTGAAAATGGTGGTTGATTGAATGTACATATATGTGCTTATTAGTAATGGTTGTATAGACTTGGAAAATGAATTAAAAGTTAAGTATTAGGTTGCAAGTTATGATTTTGCTTACTATGTTGGATATCGCATGTATTAGGAATATATGAGCTTATGTTTGGATGTTGCATTATTGTTAAAAATTAGCACTTGATTTGTACTTTCGTGGGCCATCAAAATCCTTTGGTTTAAACTTGTTTACACTTCGGTGTATTTATAAAAAAGTTATAAAGTTTCTAACTTTATTTTATTTGGTTTTTAAAAACTTTATTCAAATTTTATAAAAGTGGCATCCAACAACATAGTTATTCCCTAAAATCTGATTTAATATTACTTAATTTTGTTGATTCTAATTTACGAAAGTACGCTAAAATTATTTTTGTGTTTATTTGAGGTGTTGTGAGATGAAAAATATCACTGATAGTAGCATATATGAAAATATAGGATAAATCTATAGAGGTTGCCTTAGATTCACATGTAGATCTAGTTTGTCTCATCGATCTGTCAGATCTACACCCACTGCTGTAAATAGGAAGCATGCATACACCAGACCTGCATGTATTTTTTTGATTGGGAGTGAATGGAGTTGAAAATGGAGGAGGGTCTGATGGTATTTTTGGCCAAGGCTTAAGAAATGAGAAGGCAAAGTGTAAAGGAAAAAGTGGAGGCCAAGCTCTGAATTTACATTGAGACGTTAGAAAAAATATCTCCATCTTTTATCTCAACAATTCAAATACAAAGACCCACTTTATCTCCATTTTTTGGCTGGCCAGGAATGAGTCCATCATGGATCAAAATACAATTCAAACCATTTGGTTATTTATTTAATTTAAATGTAATTTAAATCCTTGTAGATATCGTATATGTATGTATATAAATTTTATATATGCACTCAATAAATTACTGTAGCACCCCAAAAATCCTAGTGGCTGTTCCATTTTATTAAACATGCCACATATAATAAACACAATAATATTTAATATTTCACAAATATTAATTAATTTATAACTATTATAAATCAATTAAATCAAGTAGTGTTTTTGAGAGACTGAATAGGATCGGTCGTGCGACTCATAGGTGTGAAGTTATCTAATGATTGATATTTGAATAATTCAAATAGTAGCGTTCACACGTTACCATAGCTAGTGGTGTAACAGTTTGACTTAATTCGTCGCTTATGTTACTACTATCACTATTGATCCCAAAGGTATGCAGCATGTCGACATAACCATGATCTCACATCAACAAGTAATTTCAGAAGTGTGAAGATAAGTCGATGCTAGAAGCATACAATGCCGCCCCTCATCAATGAGAGTTAATAGATAGTGACGTAGGTCATCAATGAAGCTAAGAATATTGAATGCCATCAATGTTGCATACCACTTGTAGAGTTGAATGAATAATGTCGTATCTCATCAAGGAAACAGTAATGTTGAAGAATACTATATTGAAAGTCATTAAATGATTTATCATCTGTGTTGCCCCTTATCGATGTCGCATTCTAATCAATGTCTCACTTCATCCATAGAGGAAGAATGAATGCCGCAACTAGTTATTATTGCTTTAGGATGATACCACATCTCTTCAATGTCGTTACCTTCTGATATCGCTCCTTATTAATGTCGCTCATCACCAATGTCGTCCCTAATCAATGCCATCTATCATCAATGATGTATGTTATCAATGCCATCCATTGTCAATGCCCGCCTTTTATTAATGTCGCTTGATATCAATGTCGCTTATTACAATGCCGCCTGATATTAATGTTGCTTATTATCAATACGGCGACTTGATGATGCCATAGTCGACCAATACACTAGAGAATGCCGCGAGTCATCAAATCAAAACAATATCCTTAGCGCCATCAAGATAAACCACAATGCCGCATAACATCCAAATCGCATCTTACCACCCCTGTAAATACCAACCTAGAGGAGAGGAAAGGGCGAATCATACTTTCCTCAACTTCTTACATTTTAAACTCTATAATCGTAAATCGATTTGGGGATTTTTTTTCGATTGTAACACTCGAACTCTATACATATAAGGCTATGTACATTCAATTATTTCATGCCATATGAATAAAGATCTCAGACTTATGGCTTGTTTCGGATTTCAAAGCACTTGTGATTTTTATCATAGCTTGCTTCGAATCAAAAACACGCTTAGACTCAATTGTTATTTGAATGAGATTGATCTATGATAATTGACTTCAAGATGGCATGACTTCAACATAAGCTTGAGCATAGTTTCAACATGAACAATTATGACAACATTATGGATTTGAACATACTAAGCCTACTTATCTAAGCCCATTCTCAACCAAGTGACGCTTTTGCCAACAATTGTTGAGGTCCATAAGGATGTTCCAAGCCTTTACTTAACCAAATTCCTCTTCCCTTGCACTTTTTGGGTGGTAGCAAAGAAATTCGTTAACATTTTGATGCTAGAAGGAGGGCTCAAACTTCCAGCTCCATTTAACCCATAAGTGGAACTACCTTGACTTGCATATATGGGGATTAAATGACTTGTCCCTACTAAGCATACCTAATGGAAACCATTCCAAACCTCCCTACTCTTGATTCTTAACACCATTTAATCACATCAACTAAGCTTTGCTTAGTCATGTCAATTAAACATGTTAAAATCTCTGAGAAAGGGTCCTTCGAGTCTTGAATGGTTAGACCAACCTACCAATTGCAAGTGATCCTCGGCTTCATAAAGAGCAAATATTAAGGCTCGTGGTGTAACAAATCATGGAAGATAAAAAAGGCAAGTGGTTTCTTATAATCCGGAAAAATGGAGTCTCAATCCATTCCACATAGGGCCAACATCGATCTTTTCCCTAGGGAGGCAGTACAAAAGGGATAGCATCTTATTGAAAATGAGAAAGGAAATCCAACTCAAAGCCAAGGGGACTATTTTCGAAAAAGAAATAAAAAGGGACTTCGACCAGTTTACTAGAAAGTGGAGGAGTGTGCTTGATCGATCCTATAAAAACAAATAAAGCACAAAGCTCCCTAAAAAGTAAATTGGTCATCGAAGATAAGGAGTCCGTCGCAAGCAACGAAAGAATTAAATGTCAACCAAGTGGATCATTCTTCAAAAGATCATGGCTTTCTAAGAATTACTCTCTTACTACTTCTTATGAAAATATCTACCTCTTGACCAAAGACAAGCTCATCTATTAGCCTTCACAAAAGAAGTGTCCAAAGAATGAAAGAAATCTTGGAGTATTATACTATTGTTATCATTGTTCTAATGGGCATGACACAAATCAATGTCGAAGCTTAGAAGAGATAATAAAAAATTTCCTAGGATAAGGAAAGCTCAAATAATTTGTAAGAAGGTATCAAACAAGTAAACAATAAAATAAGATTGTCCACATAAAATAATTATATCTACGAAGAAAAAGAAAATCCTAAAATGAAGGAAAAAAGCCCTTGTCCTCGCCAAGATGGTCTAGTCAAATCACCTCCTAGAGGGAGGTCAGAGTAAGCCTTTAGTCCGGTCTGAAAGGGCCTAACCAAAGCATTTATAAGCCTTTAGTACCGTCTCCATGGCTTTACTGAAGTGCCTCCTAGAGGAAGGTCGGGTAAGTCTTTAGTTCTGCTTAAGATAGTTACCCAAAGCACTGAACCAGCCTTCATCACCGTCTCCATGGCCTTAGAAAGTGCCTCCTAGAGGGAGGTCGGATAAGTCTTTGGTTCTACTTAAGATAGATACCCGAAGCACCAGACTAGCCTTTAGTATCATCTCTAAGACCTTATTAAAGCGCCTCTAAGATGGGTCGGGTAAGTCTTTGGTTTTGCTTGAGTAAATCTAGCCAAAAGCAACGGACAAAAGACCTAAATCATAACCTAAGATGGCGATAAGGGGTTAGATCCAAGTTGAGATCATCACCTAAGATGGTGCCAGAGAAATCAATCGAGCCAATCAAACTCTATCCAAAAGAACGGATCAAATCAATCTTCTAGAGGAAGATCAATAAAAAATAAGCCATTTGCGCTCCAAAGCAAAATCAATCATTTGGAAGAAGATCAATTAAGATTGAGCCGTTTGTGCTCCAAAGCAATATCAAGCAATTGTGCCTCTAGACAAAAGCAATCTTCAACTACCAGAGATTTTCTGGCTTCTGTTCTTGCTAGATGGTTTTCTAGTCTTCTACTATTTCCAATGGTTTATTGGTCTTCTATTATTGCCATATGGTTTTCTGGTCCACTACTATTTCCAGATGATTTTTTGGTCTTTTAGTATTACAAGATGGTATTCTGGTCTTCTACTGTTTCCAGATGGTTTCTGGTCTTCTACTGTTTTCAGATAGCTTTTTGGTCTTTTATTATTTCTAGATGGTTTTCTAATATTCTATTATTACCAGACAGTTTCCTAGTCTTCTTTTATTTCCAAATGGTTTTCTGGTCTTCTATTATTACCAGATGGTTTTCTGGTCTTGTATTATTTTTGGATAGTTTCCTGGTTTTCTATTATCTCCATATGGTTTTCTGATCTTTTATTATTTCCAAATGAATTTTTTGGTCTTCTATCCAGATGATTGTCCGATTATCTATTCATGTTATTATCATATGATTTTCTAGTCTCATATTATTTCTAGGCAATTTGCTGGTTCCCTATTCTATGACATTGTAATTACTCCAACATGAGGCTGCATTGAGTTGGCTCTCAATTCGGATTGGAATTCAAATTTCTTGGTAAAATAATGGGAATTTCCTTTACTAAGTGCCCAGCTCTCTTAACAAGAAGGATATTGGTTTCTATATTAAAGGCTCGAAATACAAAAAAAATAGATTATGCTAAAAATAGCTACTGCAAAGCACCAGATTGCAACTGGTAAATTAATTACCAATCTCAAACAAAGGCAAAAAGAATAGAATATCAACCATTCAGGTATGAGTTTATTTACAATTTACATGTTAAATACAGAAGTCACAGGTACATGAATTGAACTACAGAAGGGTCTATTCAAAGATCTACAAGTAGTTCTATGTTAAAGGGCAAGGCCCTGTTCCATCCTCTTTAGATCTACAATAACTGATGAGGAGTCGTAATGTTGCGAATGGCCACATCCAAAATCTCTTTGAGTTTCTTCTCTTTTCCTCGAATAGTATCCGCAGAATCAACGTGAGTCTTTTAGTGCATGCTTGAGAGTCTTATTGGCTCCTTTTAAGGTTTGAACCATGCTCTTTAATTTCTCAATCTCTTGCTCGAGCATATGCCTTTCATGCTCAAGATTTTCAACTTGGCTTTCATGATCATTGAGACCGTGAGAAAAAATTTCATTCCATTTCTTGTTGAAAAACTACATGCACTTAAATTTGACTTATCTACCCCATTTGGAAATCACTTTATTATTTAAGCTCGAAGGCGGGTTTAACAAGGTAGGAAATTCCTCACTAAGCAAAAACTAAGATCTTATCATTCTCCCAGGAGTAGGAATAGGAAGGTTGAAAGTGCCCCCACTCGCGATAAGTTCCAAAGATTGGCGGGATACTTGACTTTCAAGAGATCCACTTCAAGGTCATTTATCCATTGATGTAATTTAGTCATTTTTGCATCGATCTCAACTAAAGGTCTAGACACTAAGATCGTGTCTATCTTCTTTTTCAACTCTTGAAATTCTTTGTCTTTTTCGTTAATTTGAACCTTTAAGCTGGAATTTAATTCTTTGAAGCATCCGAACATTAATCTTAATGGATAATATTTCCTATGCCACTCTTGCGCTTTTGGATTGTTCAAAAACCATAAAGCCGAAGCATCTTGAGAAGAGCGCTTCTTTCCAATATCGGCTATTAGTCTATCTTTAATATCGTTCAGTTGAGAGATAACATCTAAAGGACAGATGTGAGCGTTGGGTGGTTTTCCTATTTAGAATAAATAAAAAAGAAAATTAGTACATGGAAAGTAAGCTTTTTCATTAGTAACAGCGAAGAGTTATAAACAACGAAGAAATTAAAATTACATCACAACTCAATTTTAAACATTCAATTAACTCCTAAAGTTTTGAAACCACAATTTTGGCCTTTTCAAATGACCCAGCAAATAAAGTAAGAGTAGAATCAGAAGGAGCTTTAATCCCCTCTAGGGTATTAACCAGAAGAAATCGATGATAGTCCCAATTTTAGACCAAGGGGCTAGTATGATCACATAGCAATTTGGCATGATAAGTTCAAATTTCACTGAGTAGTTTGTCCTTCTCATCGCCCACGAAGTCGAAATGAAAATGAGGAAATCACATGTAAATTTCTTGTAGATCTTTAAGAAAGCAATGCTTTGCTAACTGAGATGTTTTAAAGATTAAAGACTTCTCTTTAAAATCTCTCTTTAACTTGATAAACCTATTCAAAAGTTTCATAGGAACAGGGCCATTAGAAGGTTCCTTAATCTGTATAATATGTGAAAATTAAGCTAGAGATAGAGAAACTAAAGTGATAAAGTTTTGAATTATACATTACAATTATATAATCATTTGGGTTCGTACAATATTGTTCCCTTGTAAAATTCGAAAATAAATCTCTCCTTGCTATATTTAATTATTGAGGGGAAGGAAATAAGGAGAAAGTGGAGCCACCTTAGGAAGGTTCTAGCAATTTCCAAGATGAGGATCAGAGCCATGCTCATCTAAGTACCTTCTATGAAGACGCCTAATTAAACCTCCACCATTCTCGCCAAAGTAAGAGAAATCAACAAATTTGCCCCTGGAATAGACTTTATAGAGAAACTCCACCAAAGCATTTATGTCATCAATTAACATCCAAAATTGAGCCATCAATTCCGTCTTCTCTTTCATAATCCTGTCTTGATAGTGGCAAGCTCTTTTCAAGCGAGGGCAACTTATTTCTCCTTAAAAACTGTAACCGCGCAGCATCGGTAGAGAGGCACTCGTATTTGTCAAATAATCAGTTGTATTCTTCAACTAGCCTTTTAGTTTCCCTACTCAGTCAACATACTTTATTCACACTCTATTCATAAAGAATCTCACAATAATACGTGTCCTTCTTTTTTAACTAAAATATTAAGCTTATCAATTGAAGGTTAAGCAGATAATCTTAAATATTTAAATGACAAGTTCCATACATGAGAAATTGGGACTTGAGAAGTGGGAGTTCGAGTTTTTCCTTTTTGGTGGTGGCTGGGAGGAGTGTTATCTTTTATAGCAGAGTCTTTCTTTTTAGTGTCTAGAGGATCGAGGAATTTGGTGAAGCCTGCACCATATGCTGACGAGCCTAGGTTAGGATCACCTTTTCCATTTGCCCATCATGTGAATCTGAAGGACCCTTTCCATCTCTACCACCACCGTCATCATCGTAGCCTTCATCATCATTATCATCGTTGTCGTCCTCATTATCCTCTTCCTCCTCAGAACTTGACTCCCCTTCGGGCAGGGGATAATCAAAAGTTAATAATTTTTAGCATCAATCTTCTCCTCAGTGGAAAACTCTTCTTGATGGGACCCTTGAGCTCTCCCTAATACGAGGCTAAACTTCCTTCTGAATTTCTCATTCCAGTCTGGGAGAGCAGGAAAGTCTAAATCTGGATACTTCTGCATGTTATCACCATACGCCATGAGCAAAGCCTTTTCGAAACAGGGTATTTTGATAAGAGCTTTATTGAGAAAAAAGTAAACTTTTTCCTTTGCATCCCTAATAATGTTGTTTGAGTAGGTCAGGAGCTCCTTTTTCCCACTAAGTCTATATTTCAGAGATTTATTCTCACTAGCCAGCTCAGCTTTCTCTTTGTTGACCCTCTCAAGCTCCGCTTTTAGCTTTTTTACTTCCTTCTCAACTAACTCGGCTTTCTCTTTATTGGCCTTTTCGAGGTCTGCTTTTAACGCTTCCACCTCCTTCTCTAGCAATTGTCTAGCATTTTTCTCCTTATTGAGTGAGGAGACGAGTTTCTCTTTTTCAGTAACAACTTCATCCCTTGCTGATGCAATATTGATTATACTATGATTAAGCGAAGAGACCTGTTCTTTGAGCTTGGCCAAAAACATATGCTTTCCTACCGGGAATGTATAACGAGCCTAAATCAGAATGGGATCTAAAGAGATAAAATCAGCCAAACAAAAGGGAATACATACCGATAAGAGTTGTTTAAGAATAATGAAAAGATGATCCTTGGAATAAATTGAAGGTTGCGATGACCCGAGAGAAGAAATGGAAGGAGATTAGATATCCAATCGAACAAGATCATTAAAACTGGCCACAGAAGATCGAGTCTAGGCCTTTGAAGGAAGAGGATCATTTGGAGAAAGAGATAGACCAAGATCATCATATAAGCATCTAAAAGCCGTCGGAGAAGTAGGAAGAGAAATCTTGAGGAGGGGATTAGGAGAATGAGCCACCTAAGTTGATTCTTGAACTTTATACCCAAGAGATTCTAGATTGACAACATGAGGGCATGGGTCAATATTTACATGTGTCTCCTCTTCGACAATAACGAGAGTATAGTCACGCACCAGCTTAGGCTTTTTGCTCGAAGGAGGAGGTGGAATATCAACAAGAGCATTACCACATGCTTTTCTTTTAAGCGCCTTTATTGCCTTATCAGTGGAATCCTCAATAGGAGCGGGTTCACTTGATTCGGTTAAGACGGGAGTATCTTTTTTGGTCTTTTTATTTTTAGAAGCAATGACAAGAGCAGAAGAGCCTGAAACAAAGAAGAGAGTTTATAAGATAATTACATCGGGAATTCCATAATAGTTATAATGCAAACTTACCAATGGGCTCAATTTGAACTGGAAAGGAAGTAAAGAAAACATTTCGGTTAGTGATAACCAATGAATTTTTCCCATGGGCATTTCCTTTCATCATCGACGGCTCCCCAAGTATTATATGGTTGTATTTAATCAGCGAGTATCAACGAAGGTTCACTTCCATCAGGAGTGTGAGTATGTCACCCATACTCTAGGATGCCAGAGTCAGGGATTTGATAGTTTCACTATCAAAGGGACTTAACAGCTTAGGAGCCGAATCTTTAAAAAATATGTCATAAGAGGGTGATAAATATAAAATAAGTAATAAGAAATAAAATACTTACTTATAACGGAGAAGGTTCCCCTAATTCTAGAGTAGAACTTGACATAGAAAAATTGAGTTTCCCATTCCTTGGTCTTGTTGACGGCATTGATGATTAAGATTTTCGGAAGAGGACGAATGCGATATAGTGGATTACCCTATTGCTCACATATTTTTGTAGGGCTAGCTATGGTATAAAGAATCTCAGCAGTAAGAGAGGGAAGCTTGGCCTCCTGGCAAGAATTTCCAAGCAAGTCAAATAAGTGTATGAATTTAGGGATAATTGAATTGGAGCAATGTTTAGGTGCTTCAGGAATCTCAATAGGAAGTCAGGGAAAGGAAGGTATCCCGAGTGCCATATGTGTTTTTGAGTGAAGGCGAAAAACGCTTTTGGAGGGTTTGTCAATTCTGCTAGAAGGACTGGCTGGAATAGCTTCTATGCCTATAATACCAAACTATTTGAGAATGGAGTCCACTTCTTCTTAGGTAGTAATATACAACTGGTTAAGAAGATGATCCCCTTTCTTAGCAGATGAAGAAGCTTTAGGGCCTTTATCGGATTTTTTGATTCCCTTCTGGGCTGTCTTTTTGCCTTCCATTTGTCTATCGGGTGATATTATCCAAATCAGAAAAGTACTAGATATTTTATGAAATTTGGGATTCCCATGATATAAAATTATTATATGCTAAAACAAGGAATAGTTAATTGATTTACATATTGCCTAGATTATGCCACCAAAATATTAAAAGTCTAAAGCCCCATGTAATATTTAAAACAAGTCTTTAACCATTGCATAGATAATGTTAAACTCATAACTTTTAGGTCGATACAAATAAATGTCAGACTTATGCTAAGAAAGTAAGCATATGGATGTTTTTATAAAAAAAACTTAAAGTAAGAATTATCATGAGAATATCCTAAGTATTATGTTGTGTCAATAAATACATGTTGAATAGATAAGATAATGTCGAATGTCACATTAGTTACACTATAAAATTATAATGCAATGTCGTGGCCATGGTCATGTTGTTGAATATGTAAGTATATAATTTTTGTTTGATGATAATAAACACATATATATATATTCATTTAAATTTATTTGTTAATGTACTATTTTATTTTCACATATTTAAATAAATATTTGCTGAATAAAATAAATAACTCAGAATTTAAATTCAAACAGATATTTTATTCAAACAAATATTTTATTACAATTTTGAATAGTACAAATTTGAGCTCTCACTATATATACACACAATTACAATACAATTTTGATTACTTCACAAATTTCACTTTACATTGTTCACCTCACTGCATATCACTCATTCACTCGTATTTATCTTCAACTCTATTCCAGATTGAATCCAGCATTTGAGTTATCTGCAAAATACACACTGATGCAGTAAATTTGAAAAGGAAATATTTGTGCAGTGTAAAATAAAATGTGTATTTTGAAATTGTTATTTGTCTCAGTCATTTGGGTTGTTCGTCGTCATATTCATTTTGAATTCATCATATACGAACAACTTGTGACATGCACAGTGTATTACTGTGTAACATCCCGCACCACACTTAACGCATATATTGTCCCCAACTTAGTCACCTCCACCTCATTGGCCAAGCCAAGGTGTGGGGTTTTGTTCCTCAAAAGGTCTCGACGTTATTATGAGGTGAAGGCTTTGGTATATAAGCACCTACTTTTATAATATTATCCACGATGTGGGACTATTATTCCTATTTTGAAGGGGTGTTACAATCTCCCCCCTTTAGAGCCCAATGTCCTTGTTGGCTCATGAACACAACATCCATGCGTCGTGGTTGTAACACATACAGGCCACAATTCCGGCTGGGTATGGCTCTGATACCAATGTAACAGCCCGCACCTCACTTAACGCAGATATTGTCCCCAACTTAGTCACCTCCGCCTCATGGGCCAAGCTAAGGTGTGGGGTTTTGTTCCTCAAAAGGCCTCGACATTATTATGAGGTGAAGGCTTTGGTATATAAGCACCCACTTTTATAGTATTATCCACGATGTGGGACTATTATTCCTATTTTGAAGGGGTGTTACACACTGTACATGCCACAAGGCCGTGCACACCGATATACACTTGATAAAACTACAGGGACAGGTGAGCACAAGGTCAAACCCGAGCTTTAAGCTGGATTCAACACAGGTGCAAGTTCAAAAAAATGGTCAAGAGAAACAAGACCAGACCCAAATCAACATGAAGTACATGAAATAGTAAACTACATATATGTAGTGTGACCAGATCAACTTAAATGTCAAAAGATCAATGAAGATTCAGACATGAACATAACTATACAAGTGTAAACATCAAGTTCAAAGCATATGCACATATACAAAGCTTCTGAATGCAAAGCTTCCACCAAAACCAGACTACACAATGAACACAAGTGACATGATGCAATACAACTGAATACAAAAGTGTGTGTGTGTGTGTATGCAAACTAGCTTAAAGCATTAACTCGAAGTAACTCAAGATCAGATACAATGCATCAGATGAAGAAAAGTCATGAATATAGTTCAGCTACCACATAATAGTAATGCAGTTCACACATGTATATATAGTGAATGCAACCAGAGAACTTGAAGTTTAGTGGAGTCATGAAACAACTTCAAAACCAAGTCTAACAGGACAACTCAAAACAATGCATATGTTAGCAGTGATGTACACATGAAACCAACAATAAAGCATGCACCAGTTCAATATAACCAAGGCCAGAGGTGACATCAATATACATGTCGACCAGGCAGCAAACAAGAACAAAACTGCAAACAAGTCTTGAAATCAGACTCAAGAAAATCAAGCCAAAAACAATGTTATTTAAGACATCGTTTACTATACCCAAATCATTTTGTATTGAGCAAAAAGGATCTATAGAAATTATACTAATTATACTTCAATGCTAATTTATATATTTAACCTGTACTATTCGTCTAATAACGATGAAATCACCTTTTAAATTCACACGGATAGTATGAGTTCCCTCCTTGGAATTTAATACAGAGTTTAACCAATACATTTCATATATCACAAAATCATACTATTCTAAAATCTTGTTGGAAATCTCCAAATCTCTTTTTATCTTAGGAAAATGTGGCCCACGTAAATCAAATTTACTATCCCCTCCGTTGGGCTAGTCCGGATAGCTATAGCATAACCTAGACACTGGTTGTCCAAGCTTGGGTCTAGAGGCTATCTCTATGTCACCCATAAGACGGTCAAGTTATTTGATCAACTCTAAAATCTTTTATATGACCTTTTCAGAAATGATTTTCATTTACTTGATATAATTTCAAATATTGTTTAAAACAATTTTCCTCTGACCATTTATTTAAAACTCCTTTAAAATTATAAAACTTCCAAATCTCTTCAAAATACTTAATTATTCATTTGAAAAGATTACTAAAAAGATTGTGAAAGAATAATTAAGTTAAAACCATAATTTGCAAAAGTTACCGAAACCGCTACGAATAGTGTTTTTAAAGCTTATTTGTTCAAAGCACTAATTCCATTTCATATATGTCCATTTTTATAACTCAAATCCCTTTAAAAAAATTAACATATTTATAAAATTTATTTCATATTTTTAAAGATTTAAAAATATCCATTTTAAAGATTTTGCTATTTTGGTTCCCAAAACTGCCAAAGCACGACGTTTTTGAAAACTTGGTTTGGACACATCTAAAATTTAACTTAATGAAAACTTGGTTTTTCTTCTTTATTTGAAAACCATAGTTATAAGAGTTCTAAAAATTCTTATTTCGAATCATTCCGAGCTATTTACCACTTTACACGTCGCGAACTGCCGATACGCGACGCGCTTATTTTGACTTCATTTTCAAATCTTTTCCAAACTTTACCGAAATGAGTTCTAATGTTTATAAAATATTTATAAACCATTTTATTCTTGTTTAAAGAGGTTTAACTATTCCGTAACATTTTTATAATTCATATAGGAAAGAGATTTTCTTTGTGTAAATTCGACGTGTATTTACCGTGAATTATTTTCACAACCAAATAAACATATTATCACATCCAAAACATGATGATCAAACTTAGAAAACAATCGTAGTAGATATAACATATCATCACATAATTTATAATAAATTAGCAGAGTAATTCTCACCTTCATTGATTTCTAGATTTACTAAATTTGATTATAGCTTCGCTATTCCGGAATCGGAGCTTACGAATCTTGCAATAAGACTCCTAGGGGTTCGGCCTTGGGCTTGAAAGAGTGGTGGGATGCTTATATGGGTACGACCTTGGTAAGAGAAGAAGGAGAAGATCACTAACTCGATCTCAAACTCGAAGTGGTATATCTCTCTATATTTTATGACTTATTTTGACAGAACTTCGATGCTATTTTTTTGGAATTTTCCTAAGAGGCTATGGAAGCCATTAAAATAGCTTGGAAGAAGAAGAAGCTTAAGAAATGAAGGGAAGAGAGTGTGAATGAAATGAGAGAATGGAGGGTGGTATTTATAAGGAAAAATAGGGAAAAATATCTAAATGCAAAATTATAAAACTACCCATACCCACTCCCCTCCCACACGCATGGCCACCCCCCATTTCCTCCCCTCCAGGTGCTTGAGTGATGATGGTGTGTAGAGAGGTGATGGTTGATGATTAGTTTTCTTTTAGGATGCTTAAGGATGAAGAAAATGGAAATATCTTAGATATTTTTTTTATTAAGTGCATGTGTGTGTGTATCTGTGTGTGTAATTTATATATGTGTATATGTATATATTAGTGCATGTATGTGTATGTTATATATGTGCACAAGAAATATAAACAACATTGCAATGACTTTGAACAACTTCCGTTCGTTAAACCATTAAAAATTTGAAAGCCGATTATTGGTCACATTTTCACTTATTAATTATATTACACATAAATGTAAACAAAATTTGAAAAACTAATTTCTTATCATTAATAATAAATTAAAATGATCACATTTGAATTATAAAACCATATAAATCAATATTAAACAAGTGTTTACAAAACGTGTTGTCGTATCGACAAAGGGTTATGAATTTTCTTATATTTTTAAAACAAGTATATATCTTTATAAAACTATTATAAATCACTTATTATTATTATATAATAATTAAAATGATTTTTTTTAATTATGCTTCTCTTTTTTTCATGGGGACCATCCCTCCTTTTTCAAAATTCTCTCCTCTCACCATTCCCATCACTTCCTTCCCGTACTCTTACCCATCTCTCCTTTGTACCTCCTCGTGTCCCACCATACCTCCATCTCCCAACCCACCGCCCTATGCGCCAGCAATCCTTTCTTCTGTCCCTCCTCACGCTACCACTCCTTACGCCGCTCCCACTGTTCCTCCTCCTCCTTCCCTTGTTGCCTCTGCGCCTACTTCTTCTTCTCCCCCTCCTCTTTTTTCATCTGCTCCGGCATGGAACTCCCTTTTAAAATCTAAGCCACATAATGCTGGTCATTTCTCCCCTTGTGATTTACCTCTTGTCTTTGACGGTGCTGCCATGGTTCCTCCCATCGAAGTCATCCAAGCAGGAAACAACATTTGGAAGGAGTACCTTGTGGGTTTTTTTTCGAACAAACCTTTATCCTACTCGACAGTCATTCATAATCTGAAAAAAAGATGGAAAATTAAAGGATCAATTTATATAAGATCTGATGGCTTCCTCTTTTTGTTCAAACTATTCAATGATGAAGATCGTAAGAAGATCATCGAGACTGATCCTATCATTATGAGAAACAAACTATTTATCATTAAGCCTTGGGATGAAAATGTTGGCAATAGCTGTGGTAGCATCAAATCGATACCTGTCTGGATCAAGTTGAGTAACATTCCACTATATGCATGGTCTCACATGGCATAAACTGGATGTCTTCGAGGATTGGTAAATTTCTCTGTATGGATGAATCCACAAAGAGGTTAGATAGAATTGCTTATGCTAAATGTATGGTGTAGATAAGCCCTAAGCATGAACTTCTTGACAGTTTTCCTGTTGGTGGATAAGACTCGAAGCAGAAAGCAAGTCTGGCAGTGAGTCCATTACAACAAGGGTAATAAAAAGAATGAAAATATTCTGGAGAAGGACAGTGGTAAAAATGTGGTTGTGAAGGATAATGTATTACCAAGTGTTATGTTGGAAGGCAAAAACAATAAAAATGATAGTAAAGAGACAGTTCTACCTAATGAAAAGCTGCTAGCTGAAGGAATTAACTTGACAAGCAACAAATACAGTGTGTTGGCAGATGTAGTTGACTGTGATGATTGTGATATTATCACTGGAAGACAAGTAGTTGAAGTTTTGGCAATTCAAGAGGACAGTTATGCTCTAAATGGTGAAAACACTTCTACTGATTATAACAAAAGCAGTGAACATAATAAAAATTGCAGTGCTTTTATAGTTTCTGTTGTGCACATGCACATGTATAGTGCTGGTGCACCAGATGTAGTCATGTGCATATCAATGAACCAACCACATCTGTTGAGCACCACTCCTTTTCCTCTTCAGTTGTTGTCATCTGAAGTCGAAAATGCTTGGTGCTATGAACTGGAAAAACAGATAACTCAAATGATTATTTCTTTGCAAGGAAAAGAAGAATAAAACATCACGACCACATCAGCATCCTCTAGTAACACTGTTATACCCCCTCACTATGCATTCACTATCAACATCCTCGGGTGGGTATCCCCAAAACAATTTGTAAGGCAAATTCTTGTTCCTGATTCCAATTCAATCACTTCAGTTATCCCAAATAACATCATAACCAAATCATCCACCTCTTCCCAACCTTCTGCTTCAGCTACCTCGGGTTCAATAAGAATCACTCGATCTCTTACTTCCAAGAGCGGGAAAGCTTTCAACCACCCACTCAATAGTTTTATCAATGATTAAAAAGCTAGCATCATGGAATATATGTGGAGCACATAATAATTTAAAGCTTGATCAAGCCAAAATTCAAATACATCACCATGAACCGTGTCTTCTTGCTCTACTGGAAACCAAACTTAATCATTCTCTATCAATCAAGGCTGCTAATTACATCAATCTCAATTGGTCTATGCTTCACAATTTACAAGCTGCCCCCTATGGCAGAATTTTAGTTCTTTATGACCCCTATGTGATAACTCTAACCCCAATCCTTTCATCCAGATAGCACATTCACTTTCATGTCCTATTTATACATCCTCTTTTTTCCTTTTATCTAACCATTGTATACGCTAACAACCCTGTCTTATCTAGAAGCAACTTCCTCAATTCCTTACCACCTCTCGGACAATCTTCTCATCCATGGCTGGTGTTGGGAGATTTCAACTGTTGTCTTGATATTGATGATAAACAAGGTGGTCTTCCACTTCTTCCCAAGGACATTTCTTTAAACACCACCACCACCACCACTGACTCCAATCTCCTTCCTATTCCTAGAGCTGGTGCAAGATTCTCTTGGAACAATTGAAGTAGGAGTGGTGTTCGTACTTTCTCGAACATTGATCATTCCTTTTGTAATCTCTTTTCCCTTTTTCAATGGCCTTGCCTTTCTATCTTTCTTCCTCAACCAATTATATTTGACCACTCACCATTAATTCTCAATACAGGGCCCCCCACTGTTAAAGAAAAGAGAAGCTTTAAGTTTTACAATGCATGGATCAATCACCCTCATTTTCATAATATTGTTTTGCAAGCATGTTCTAATATGCATTATGGTAATCCAATGTACAAATTTTACAGGAAACATAAAGATATCAAAGCAGCATTAAGACAATGGTCCTCACGCACATTTGGTTCTGGAAGTCTTATGTCTGCAAATCTTCAGGATCAACTCAAAAAGTCCCAAGACAATATGATGAATATCCCCAATAATGAAGAGGCGGCTCAAAAGGAGAGTAGGCTATACCATGAATTAAACAAAGCTCTGGAAATTGAAGCAAGCATGAAGAAACAATAACTGCATGATAAGTGGAACATTGAAGGTGATAGAAACACTGCCTTCTTCCATGCAGCAATCAGAGTCAAACAAGCCAAGCATCATATTCACAGTATAACTGATGATGACGGTAATCTTCACACTTCTCCTGATGGTGTTGACAAGGCCTTCATAGAGCACTTTGCAAAACTTTTTGGCAACTCCTCTGACTTCTCCCCTGACTTGGATCTTATCTCCGCTCTCAATCTTCCTTCTATAAATCAAGCTGAAGCCTCCGCCCACACTTGTAGAGTGACTGATGAAGAAATAAAATCAACTTTATTCTTCATGAACCCTAATTCTACATGTGGTCCTGATGGACTAAATGTTTCCTTTTCCACTTCCATATGGAATTTACTTGGGACTGATTTCTACAAAGCAGTTCACAATTTTTTTGATAAATGCAAGCTACTTGGTGAGGTTAATTCCATCAACATAGCTCTAATTCCTAAGATCACCTCTCCAACTTCTGTTTCCTCATATAGGCCTATCTCTTGCTGCAACGTTGTTTACAAATGCATTTAAAAAATTCTTGCATCTAGACTTGTATCTGTTTTGCCAAAGCTTATCTCTGCCAATAAGCAGCTTTTTTGCCTGGTAGAAGTATATTAGATAATATATTGCTTGCTCATGAACTACTACATGGTTATGATCGATCTAACTCCACTCCGGCTGCTGTTCTCAAACTTGACATCTCTAAAGCTTTTGATAATGTTCAGTGATCTTCTATTGCCAGAGTCATGGCAAAAATGGGGTTCCCAAAGGTTTTTGTTGCTTGGGTATTCACTTGCATATCCACCCCTTCCTTCTCAGTAATTCTCAATGGAAGGCCTATGGGCTTTTTCAAAAGTAAACAAGGTATTCGACAGGGTGACCGATCATCTTCTTACCTCTTCATCATGATCATAGAAGTATTCACCAACTTGATATTCTAAGATTCTCTAACAAGCAAGTTAAATACCACCCCAAATGTTGACAGTTGCAAATTTCCTCTCTTATGTTTGCTGATGATGTGCTTCTATTCACTAAACCTGACCACACTTCTCTGAGCTGCACTGTTGAAACCTTACCAGTCTTTTACAATATGACTGGTCTAAAACTCAACCCACACAAATCTAGCATGCTACTGTCTGGTGCTTCTGACATTCTTGCGACTGAATTGTTTCATGCCACTGGATTCAAGAGTATGGATGGTGACATGTTGGGTCTCCCTCCTAGTACTAAAAGAATCACTCTTTCTAACTGCCTACCCCTTTGCAAAAAAAAATCACCGATGCTTTAAACAGTTGGTCCAGTCATCAACTATCCTAAAGTGGTAGGTTGGTTCTTATCAAATCTGTCAGCTTCTCTATGATGGTGTGTTGGGCCCGCACAATGGTCCTCCCTCGTAAACTATTGAGCTTGGTTGGGTCTGCCATGCTGTGATTCTTTTGGACAAACATTGTTCACACAAGGAATCTTCCTTGTCCTTTTTCAAAGTTTGAAGCTCCACTGAACAAGGGAGGACTAGGTATCATTAACATTAAACGATGGAACATAGCTGCTTTTAGCAAGCTCTTTCATGACTTGCTGAGTAAAAAAGACAACTTATGGGTTCACTGGGTTTGGCATAACAGAATTGAGAGAAGGAACTTTTGGAGCATGGACTTACCTCAATTATGTAGTTAGGCCTGGAGAAAACTTTTAGGGTTGAGAATATTGTTGTTGCCTCTTATACAATACCACTTTACTGGCAGCAACACAATGCGTTTTTGGCATGAGCTGTGGGTGGGTAAGGGTATTATCCTTTCTAAAGTGTTATCTCATCAGCAACTTGAACAATCAGGTGTCCCTTCCCATGCAAAGGCAAATGACTATGTTATGGATGGTTCTGTTAACCTGCCTTATAATAGCAATCAAGCAATCAGACTTGTTTGGGACAGCATCCAGAGCCAATACTTTAATGAGCTGTCTCCCCTTCAAACATCTTGGAATGACAAGCCTCACTCCATTGATCTAGTATATCCGCACCTCGCTGGAAGTTATATTTTGCCTACCTTTAAATGGTCTGCCATTATATGGAGAGATGACTTGATTCCTAGAGAAAACTTGATGCTAGGGAAGGTGATCAGCTCTGCTATGTTGACTAAAAATGTCCTTATGGGTTCGGGTTCCCTTGTAATACAGTTTGTGATTTATGTCTTCTGCATGAAGAGACCATTGACCATTTATATTTTGAATGCTTTGCTATCTACCCTCTATGGAAGAGACTCATATGCAAAGCAGGTAGACAGACCCCCAACATTGTTTCTGGAATTGAATGGAACATAGTATACAAAGCTACAAAATGGAAGACGGACAGATCGAGAATGATAGTTATGACAACTAAGATTTATATAGATGTTATATGGAAGGAAAGGAATTCTATCATATTTAAAGACAAAAGAAAAGTCACTAGTTTGCCTCTGGAATGAAATAAAAACTAGAACATATATGCAATTGAAGAGATCAACCCGGATTGCTTCTGGTTATGCCCATGATTGGGTTTAAATCCTCTTTAATTTTATGCATGTTCTGTGTTTGGTTTTGTTGTGTGCTATTTTTTCTTTTTCCTTTTGAGTCAAAGCATGTTTTGATTCATTTTATTTTATTGTTTTTGCAATAAAATCTGGTAGAGGCCGGTCAACCTCGCCAGCTTTGCTAAAAAAATGAATTATTATCATTTAAAATCATTATTAAATCTTTTAAACTCAATTTAAATTCGAAAATCAATTATTTAAAAATGATGACATCATTGATGATGTCATAAAGGCATTTTATTTCCAAAAATAAAATAAATAATTTTATTACATATTCTTGCTTAAATGGAGAAATAAGTGTATGTAAAAAAAATCGTGCATGACTATTGATGGTTAAATAGCCGTTTATTGATAAAACGATTTTGGTCATTTTTTGATGAAAAACCCAAAATATCCATATTTATTAATATACATTTAAAACTCGCTTACCATTATTATTTATGGTTTAAAAAATTATGATTTGTATTACAAAGTCTTGTATTTGAATATTTTAAATATATATATAATTTATCAAAGTGATAAATTTGCGGGTTGTTACACCATTCCAAGATAATTTCATTCCCAAACCAACTTCAAAATAAACTAAAAGCATCAAATAACATCAACACGTACGTGTCTCATCCAATTCTAGCAAAGTTTGGTGTTGATTCAAACAATCTTAGGAGGATTTTCAAGCTAAGGTGTCACTAATAGGCCAGATCTACAAGATATATCATAAATTTAGACTTGTCTGTATTAGTTATATCATTCTTATTACAGTTTTATATACGTATTGTTTTGCCTCTCTTAATTTGAAATTAATGTTATATTCCAAACAATTAATTGTTCGATTTGGTTTGATTTAATTTAGTAGATTAAAATCAAAATGCATATATGTTTAAAATTATAGTCATGAATATTTTTTTAGTACACATGTATAGCTTTCTAAACATAATATACAACCTTTTCAATTATTTAGTTTTAAATGTTGATCATTTAGAAACACAAAATCCATTGATCTCTCATTCAACTTAATATGTATTTTGACTTTAAACTTTTGGTTGTTAAAAGAAGGTATTTTGCAAAAGGTTCATTTATATATATATATATATATATATATATGTATGTGCTTATAATTAAAATAGTTTAACATAACATGTATGTGTATTTTGAATTTATTAAAAATTATTTTGTTTTTATACATATACATATACATACATATACATATACATACATATACATACATACAAATATATACATACATACAAATATATATATATATATGTATATGTGTGTGTGTGTGTGTGTGTGTATGTATGTCTGTATATAAAACGTACTTGGTAGTCACGGAAGGATCTACTATAAACACCGGCACTACAACAAACTAGGGCTTCTATAGCGTTTGGAAAACGCTATTATAGTTTACCATAGCGTTTCAGAGAACGCTCTGGAACGACATGCTATGGTAGACCATAAACCTTAAATAGCATGAATGAAAACGCTATGCAAAATAAATTTTCTATAGCGTTTTCTCAGTGCTATTAAGCAAAAACGCTATAGAAAATATTATCTCATGTTACTTCCTATAGCATTTAAACTGCACATTTCTATAGCGTTTTCCTTGCATATTTTATAGCGTTTGGTATGCATTTTTTAGCACTGGTTTACATATTTCTATAGCGTTTTTTGCATATTACTATAGCGTTTTTTAGTTATATTATAGCGCTTGTTATTCATATTCCTATGGTTATAGCGTTTTTTAAACGCTATTAAATGTAATATTAATTTATAGATTTTATCTATTGCTGTTTCAATTTGTCCCATATATAATATCAATTTACCCATGAAGTTGTTGTTAGAGTAAACTAAACTTGTAGAAATCACTCTCTTCTTCCATTATCCACATCCCTAAAAGAATCTAAACATCACCTATTGATTCTATAAATTCAACAAAATAATTAGTTATTAGAAGTTAAACTATGAATTAAATAGTGAAGGCTGGTAAAAAAATGATTAATCTCTGACCTTTTATGCATCATCTAAAAGAAATGGAAGTGCAATTTCTCCTTTATTGTTTCAGTGTTTAAATCATTAATAAAACTCCTATTCATTTTTTGTAATATTCACAAACTGTGTGGAACAATAACCCAGTTCCTTGCTGATTATATAATATCGCTTATGTTGGTAGAAAAAATAGAGTAAGTATTTTGCTTTAGATAAGCAATTTTTAAGCAAAATTATTGCATAAATTAACATGATTCACATATCATTTCCCAATAAAAAAGTATATGCTATGTCTTCAAATATACACATGTAATATAACGAAAACCGCAAAATCACTCACTGTAATGTTACGCTTAATGAATAAAACTTGCAAAAACATATTGAAGTCAATAACATATCAAATTAAAATAAATACTTACATTGATTGTCCTTTAATTTTCATGGAAGGCAACTATAATGGTATGTATTGATTTTTTTCATTACTTCCTCTTTTATCCTATTTACTGTTTTTCTATTTGAAAGATATAATGTACTAATCCTACATGATAAAATAGTATAATAGGCAGCAACATAGACATTATACCTCCTTCAATGTCATTTTTATAGCAAAGTGATACAAGCGTACAATTTTCACAGCAGCTAGCATGCTTCACCCTAAACATTCATTCACTAGACAAATGCAGTGATGATTATAGAAAAATGATAGTTAATTTCAAATCAGTTTCCCTGTCTAAATATAAGAATAGCCATCGAATCTGAATTGCAGTCAACCAATAGCTTGCTAATCTAGTGACTAGAAAAGCTTGTTCCAAACAAATTATAAATATATAATAATACCTCTCACAACGGTTCGAATCGGAGAAGCGTGGATGATGGTTGCGTTCAGGGATCGGGATTTTGTGTGTAGTCATGTTACCTATAGATAGTCCAGGTGCAGTTTTTCTCTGTGTTACCATAATCTAATATCATAGTAAACAATAAGAACGAAGAGCATAGGTTGCATCCTCGGTTTATGAAATAAAAAATTAACTAAGTATCAAGCTGACCAAACTCAAGAGTTTGGATGGTGCGAAAGTAACTAATGAAATAAACAAGTTGAAACTGATGTTACCGTTTTTTCAGCACAATGTAAATAAGTTCCAGTGTTAATGTATCGTTATCGTATCATTGCCCTACCCTTTATTGATGTTGTTACATGAATAAACAACATGAGTTAGAGACCATCATCAGCAGTTGGAATATACCAAAATAATGTTGTGTTCGTTATAAAGATTCAAATTGCAATGAGAAAACTATCATTTATTAGCTAAATACATGAATCACTGATATATTGTTACATCCTTCACAAAAGGTGGTAGAGCAAACAACTTATTAAGTAAAATATGAGTTCAATAAATATAACCTGCTGCTATTGAACTGATACATCCTTCACGGATGGCGGTGGAAGAAACAACCTAAATTAAGTAAAATATGAATTTCATGAGTATGATAAGTATAACTTAATAGGGTTATTTTATAGCCAAGTCCTTCGCTTATAACTTCTTGCTTATAACTTCTTTCAATATTATTCCGCAAGTCCTTCAATTATATCTCTACGATATTGGTCATACATCTATCTTTACTAACCGGTTCTAAATACCATGTTCCAGTTGTAATGATGTAAATATTGATCCTTTCCTTGATTGTAACAATTATATTGATATAAAGATATATTATAATAGTAAATATAAAGATTCCAGGGCAATTTCAGCAAGGGTTAAGAAAATAATATTAATTGCTAGCAAGCAAAACTTATGTGATTTGGTTTGAGAATAAAAGGTTAAGCAAGTAAACAATATAGCAGTAGCCTAAGTGTTATGGCTGTAGCATTTTTCACAAACATTCTTTTTGGTTAGCTGGATGGGCGTGTTAGTGCCATGACAACTCCTCTAAGAAGAGATGCAAGTACTAAATCTACAAGTGAGTCCTTTTATCTTTCCCTTATAGAGAATTATGCAATGCTTTCACTTTTACTTTGAAAGGCAATCCATTAGCAAGCTCATTTTTAATGTAACCTAAACAAAAAATGTAGAATGATATATTGCATTCTTCCAATTTATTTGTGTTTCTTGTTTGTATAATTACCTTATGTCTTTCTTTACTTCTTTTCATTTAGGGAAGAGGTAGGATAAGGTATGCAGCTTTAGTCATACGAACAAAAATTTGAAATAAACAAGTTAAATGTGTGATTTTAAAATTATATACTTATTATTTTAAACAGCAACTTTTAACAAAGCTTGGTGATTTAGTTGACATACCTAAGTATGAGAAATCAACAAAAAAAGATTTTGAACATGTGTATGTACAAAATTCACCCCTAATTTGCAAGGAGGAAAATTCATATCGTAACATGAGCTAGGACTTCTATTCTTATTTTTCTTTTTCTTTTTTGTAAAATTTAAAAAATCATGGAGATAAACACTAAGACCTTTAAACTAAGCAAGTCGATTGTGATATACTAAAGTAATATTCCACTAAGAGTGAAGTTGTAAATAGTAATTGAACACCTAATGTGCCTTGTAACATATATGAGAATAAACCTTGCAGTGATTTAGGCTGGAAATTTTGTACCTTGGAATATTCACAGTATGAAATCAACAATGGATTCACGATTTAACATCGGCTAAGTTCTTTTATTCACATATAATGATAGAAAAATGTTTGAAGTATAGGTTTCTCAGAAATTATTTAACATCTGAATAAAAAACATAAAAATGAAATTGATTATCAGGGTATGAGAACAAAATATAATCTTTAATGCACCAAAAAGCATGTTTGTGTGGCATGTTACTAGGGTTGAAAATTTGTCAACTACAAGGCTTAAATAGTTAATTTTAGGAGCACACAAAATAAAAAATAAGAATTTTTGTTTGAATCTTTAATATATAAACTTATTTACTATCTCACATGTTTGTTTAAAGCATCAATATTACTCATACGTTTAATATATAGTATATAATAACGAAAAAGTCATACTTAACTCTATAATATGAAGTATAAACTATTTATATAGTATAAATAGTTTTAGAAGTTTAATACACATGACCAAAACTTGTCATGTTTACAATCACATGCAAAGTAACTAAATTTCTATTATGGAACAAATGCATACATGCTTAGGTTCCAATAAACTGAATAAAACTCCTACCAATCATCAAATATAAAACGATATGAATAAAAATCAAATTTTAGTTGGGTGAAATTACACAAACTTTTGTATCAGGCTGCCAGCTAACTTACCCAATATCACCCACCATTTTTGCAATCAACATCTTTTCCACCATTTCTATTAATGGAGAAGCAGGACAGAGAGTTAAACTACTTATTGTTTCTCCCAAAGCACCTAGATAGCCTGAATGAGCGTAAATAGGATCAAAAGTGACCAAAAATTCAACACTTACCTATCAGGAGTCGACTACTTTGAAGTAGCAGGAAATATTGGAAAATTAATAAATTCATTACAGTCAAATTATCAGGAAATATAAATCAAACCACTGAAACCTGGAGAATGCGACTTGATAGTGTTACTGCCAACGATGACGAGATGCTATGAATTTCAGATGACGGAATGATTGAAAACTAGATCATATCTAACCAAGTTACCATGGAGATTGTGGATCATATGGTAAAGGCTAATTGAGGGAAAAGAGGAGTTATAATACGAAGATGGAGGCAGAATTATGGCGTAGATGCAGCCAGTGGTAAAAGAAAATGTTTCTAGGGTTTTCGCTTGGGAAAATAGGGAAGGGGGAAAAGGAGAAATTTCACGGCCGCTAATTTTTTTTGAAGCCCGCTTTATAAAATTTACATAAAGATCGACACGTAGTTATATTTTCTTATTTATATCTTTGAATAGCGTTTTGCTTCTTTTTCCAGTTAATTTAATAAAAGTAAATACAACATTTCACCTTAAAACGCTATGTTTTAATAAATTTCAGTGCTATCTATTTCCGCTTTTCTTGTAGTGCGGGGGTTTTTGTCGTTGAACAAGATCGCTTTGAATGAGATGATTAGTGGTGGTAGACAATCCATTCACGATTTCACCACTTCAAAAACCATTCTCCTCCAAATTTCAACCAGTTGGACGAGATGTTCAATGTCATAATAAAGAAAGACAAGTGTCTTTACAACATTCATCGATCACCTCCGGTCCACTTTGACAACCCCTTACACTTTGATATTCTCAATGTGATAACTAATGAGCTACTTTGTAGTCCCACTACCTCCACTCCTCGTTGAACATTTGAAACCGCTTCATCGTCTTCGACACAGCAAGAGAGATTCTCTACCTTGAGAGACGACGATCTGAATTCCAACCTATTCAAATAAACTAAACGTTGTATTAGAATTCGGTTGCCGTTCAATAGTTTTGAGGGGTGGACTTTGCAGTATTATTTCCGGTTCAACCAAAATATTATCAAGTGGTTCGCTATATGTTGAACAACAATAACCAACTTAGAAAAATATTGAATTATTTTATTCAGCAATTTAGATGAAAAAAAATGTAATGTACCGTTATGTTCAAATGCATTTTTGTTTTAATGAGATATACTTTTTTTTTTAGTATACGATTTTTCTCTGTCTTTTATACATAAGTTATAATTTAACATCAAATATCAAAATTTACTCAAAAATAATTAAAACAATTCGAAGCAATTAAAACTACAATTCATACAAAACAAATATTCTCGTTTCGTTATCGTTTTCGCAGTAAAAAAAAGCATTTTCATTTTATCAAGCTTTCAACGTTTATGTCCCATATAAAATACCCTTTCGGGGTATGTTCCTTACTTCCTTAAAAAAACACCCAGTGCTTAACTTCCTGGGAATAAATTAGGGTCCGTTTGGTTTCATTTTGTATTTTAAGTTTTGTGTTTTCAACTTGCATTAAGAAGTAATAAGAAATAAAAGAAGAAGATTTATAATTCTTAGTCGTTGGGACGACTAACGGACAACGAAAGAGTTTGATTGTTCTCCGTGCTTTTATTATCTCTCGAAACACGAAAAACAAAATAAACTTGTTTTCTATTTTATATGTTAATTTCATTTTTCAAAATTGTTTGTTTTTCAACTATACATACAACAGACACGTTTTTGTATAAACGAAAACACAAAACTAAAAACAACAAGCCAAACGGGACCTTAGCATTTTATCAAACTTCATTTTGCTTCTGTTCAATGAATGACGCTGCTAGAACGTCCGAATTACATAGGTGATGCAAGTGCGGATTTGAAATTGGGAGGAAAATAGGGTTAACCCGTCCACGTCAGCAATCTTAGTATAAAATCACTCGACCTCCAACTCATACAGCCTCTTTTCTGCGCTTCTTCCTACAGAGAGGAAGCCAGCCCTAATTTCTCTCTCCACTTCTGCGTCACTTCGCTTTAATTAGGTAAATGTTCAACCTTTTCTATCAATTTGTCGTCAATCTTCTGATCACTAACCGATTGATCCTTCCTACCCCAATCTTCCTTGCTTTCTTCTTCTTCTTCTTTTTTTATTTTGGTTTTCCCCCTCCTAATATGGGTTATTGGAGTTAAGTTCTTGAGCTGATGTAGAACATGGCGAATTTTATATTCCTGACATTTTCTGATTCAAAATTATCGAATTGATTGAATTTCGGATTTTTTGAAAGCTTTTTTCGCCTTTTTCGTGAATGAATACGCTAGTTTTTCAGTTTGTTGGTTACTGCTGTGCTATCTGAAGACCAAGAAGCTTCACTTATTGTAGGTTATATGAGTTGACTAATGATGATATAAAAAGAACTTGTGGAGTATTATTTTTCCTGAATTTTTATCTGTTTTACTTGCTTGCTACTCTTGAGTAATTGAAGTGTAGGTGGTTAATTTATTTATAACGAGGCAGGGAAGGTGTGATAAACAACATAATGCTGCCTTGGGTAATGGTATGCGGACTTACTATACAAATAGACTAATTTTTCTTGTGGCTTGGATGTTAGTTTGTTTGAAAAGGAATTGTTATTAGAGAAACCACACGCTTTTTGCCCCCAAAATACTTGAAGTAAGCATGTTAATTTCAGCAGAAATAGGGTATGTAATGAACTGTGAACATTGAACTTAAATATAGCCTACCCTTCTGCGCTCTTTAGAATATCTTAAGAAGCATTCATGTTTCGATTAAATATGCACTGCCTGTCTCCTTGTTTGATCATTCAAATTCTAGAACTTCAGTCTAAAGTAGAAGTTTGATTAGTCAATAACCCCAATATTTTGTAACCTGAAGTGAGAGGCTAATGGTTGTGAAAAGAACTCTTAACCGAATTATTTAGAGTGGAGTTGAATGCACCCTAAGTTGTATTTTATTTTACCCAAATCAAAAGAAAAGAAATGGAATAGAAAATTCGAAGGTACTTCATGTTACCGAGTTTATATAATTAGTTTGGAGAGAAGAAGTTGGTTGTCTTTTGACTCATGCTCTTTGATATATCGGTTCAGTAAGGAAAATATAACACCATGCAGAAAAAAGGATCATAGTACAGTGCGTTAAAATCTATATACAAATCTGTGAATGCTAAACTATAAGTGGATCGATGAATGTAAATCACCTGAGATACAAATTTAGAAAAGTTTTTGCATCTTGTAATTCGGGTTGGAGTTATGACTTATGAAGCTTATAAGTCAATTTAGTAACAAACATTTTTCTACAACTACTCAAATAGTAGTTATTATTTGTATATTTGAAGTAGTTTTAAATAGGCGATAAAGAGTAAATGAATAGGTAAGTAGAAATTTCGATTTTAATTTAGCAGTGAAAACTGAAACAAATCATAATAATCACTTTGTCGTGAGTTTTAACTTATTTTCTACTTTTGAGCCGAAATGTTAAGATGAATTACAAAAGTATCTTATAAGCTACTTTTGCTACATATAAGCTATAAGCTGTTGTCAAGCAATTTTGAATTATACATATTTAGAGATTTTAATTTGTATTGATAGTATCATCTAGGTCATTATGCCTAAGGGAAGAAAAGAAAGTCAACCTCGGACATCTCCTTACCCTACAAGACTATCCTCCAAAGTACCACCCCCACCAAAAAGCCCTCCACCAAACAAAGACACAAAAGAATGGGACGAAGCACGCTGCCCCATCTGCTTAGACCACCCCCACAACGCCGTCCTACTCGTTTGCAAATCTACCACGAAGGGCTGCATGCCCTATATCTGCAACACAAGCAAAAGGCACTCCAACTGCCTTACCCAGTTTAAAAAGACATTAAAACAGAACTGTGAACAAACCGGGAAGTCCTACTATCCATGCCCTCTTTGTCGCAGTGAAATCGTTAATCAAGTTGTCATGAAAAATGCTAGAGATTATCTAAATGGGAAGGTTAGAAGCTGCTCTAAGGAGTCCTGTAGGTATAGTGGGACTTATAGAGAGCTCAGGAAGCATGCGATGGAAGAGCACCCGAAGGACTGTCCTTCAGAACCAGACCCGGAGCGGCAGAGCGAGTGGAGAAGAATGGTGGAGAGGAGCAATTTGGGCGATGTCTTAAGCACATTAGGGTCATCGGGTTCTAGGTTTGAGGGTGATGAGCTTACGGGTATTGTTCGTGTTCCTTCCATGTCACTTGTGCTCATTGTTAGAGTTTCTGGAAGGAGAGAGAGAAGTGAGACAGCTATTATCGAAAGTGATGGCGATTATGGTAGCAATGTCAACGCCATCGGTGATGGTGGTGGTGGTGATGATGAAGCAAGTGATGATGATTATGCTTTTAGAAATAGCAGAGTTCGAAGAAGAACGAGATCATGGATGGTCATCTCAGATGATGAAGAAATGGATGGTGATGATGGTGGTAGTGGTGGTGACGATGAAGCAAGCGATGAGGATTATTATGCTTTTAGAAATAGCAGAGTTCGAAGAAGAACGAGAGCATGGATGGTCATCTCAGATGATGAAGAAATGGATGGTGACGATGGTGGTGGTGATGATGAAGCAAGTGATGAGGATTATGCTTTTAGAAATAGCAGAGTTCGAAGAAGAACGAGATCATGGATGGTCATCTCAGATGATGAAGAAATGAATGGTGATGATGGTCAGTGATTCTCATTCTTGCAGTTTTGTCAGTTGCTCCAATTCTTGGTAGCTAGTTTTCTGAACAAAATGAAATTGTATAGCATTTTATGATTGTACTTTGCTTGGGATGCAATTGGTTTTTTCTGTGTTCAATTGTCAAGCTAAAATGCTTAATGAAGTTTGATTGCACTCTTGGTTTGTCGTGAGTGCATGTTATGTTAGACACTGCTAGCAGCAAATTATGGAATGTGTTGAAGTAAAATACCTACTATTGTGCTAATGTCTCTGTCTGATGATTTTCCGCAAGTCTTTATTAGACGGATAAAGATAACGCATTGTGATTTATGAGATTTGTGACTTGTACGTATTTATTTTACGAGTTTGGCGTATATTTTTGTTCTAGTTTATGAGCATTAAAACAAAATAAGATAATATTTTTGCACAATTGACACTCTTTAGAAGTTTACCTCATGCCTCTTTCAGTTATTTAATTAACGTTGTTTAGTTAACGTTGAAAATTATTAGTAATTCAAATCTCAAAATTATTTACAAGAATCAATCATGGTATAATATTACAGAAATCGAGGCAAAGAGATTACAAATATCTAGTCTCTATTATCGTCTCGTCCATGTCTATAGCATCTGTACAGAAGTTGTGATTTGGAATGTAACTGAATGTGGATTAAAAACCTCAAATAAATCGTTTGAGTTCAACCTAATTCAAATATCAAATCACAAAATAAACTGAAAAAGGAAAAACATGTAAAGTTTTACGGTGGTTTAGTTATACGTACGTACATTTTCAATGATTCTTAATGTGAATTTCGTATCGTACAGAAAGATCACAAATACTTTAACTTAAATTAACGAAGAAAATGAATTAAAATACGATAGTCTCCTTCAAATCGATCCTCTTTTTTTGAAGTATAGCTAGACGTTCAACTATGAGTCTTAGTTCATGCAAAATATCTCCAGAAATTCGATAGAGAAAGAATAGGTAAAGATCCATGAAGATAAACTAAAGAATAGACATAAGCAGGCTTAGCTCGTACGGTTGTGTTCATATTGGTCCGGTACCAATCCATTTCATCGACCGGTACCAATCAATCAACATTTGTACTTACCACTTGCAACCTTGCTAATTGATCTATGTTGCCTTGTATAATTGTTCCATTCCATGATTAGACCTAGCATCTAGCTCAAACTCCTACCTTATCACACATGGATTGGTACTAATCGATGTCTTCTTTTCCATGTGCATTGTTTGTTGGTTGACTGATCCCCGTTGCTTCAAGAGCATGCCCGGACCCATTATTCATGGCATGGATGGGTGCCAATCAATGTCATGGATCAGTATCGATCGATGGTGATTTCTATGGTTAGTTATATTCACTTGTTCTTGCACTATCCCATATTTGCTATCTCCTGTACTTCCCATCCGTAACGACTTCACCAATTTCTTCGTCTCTCTCAAGTTTAACATTATTGAACTTTCGAGCGTGAAGAATTACCAATAATATTTATCCTCAAAAGTACGCTTCCATAAATATAAAACATGCTTTGTCTTGGAACAAACACTTGAGTCCTAGATCGACGAGACACATACTTCAGTCGAACCATTTCCATGAAAAGTTGTTAACAATTTTTCTTGTTAACCCAAAATATACAAGGCAAATAGGTCTAGGCTAGTAACATGATTGGTCAACCTTGTGTTAGCCTGTAAGAGGTATGCAAGTCCGAAGTGATGTATGCTTGTTCATGATTTCGACCTTTGAGAAAAGAGGTCATATTGATATTGTGAATATGCATTCGCAAGAGTCATATGCAAGTCAATAAACAAGTCGTAGTCAAATATCTTTATCCATTTGCAATATGCTATGCAAAATTCATAGCAAGTCCTTATGTGCAAAAAAGCCATAAAAGTACAATAGGCTCTAAAATCTCCAATCCAAATCAGGGTTACAATTTTTAAAATGTAAGAAAAGTGAAAAGAAGAATTCATCCCTTTTTTGAATGACCTTAGGGGTCTATCTAGTTGCAGTAGACGACATAGTTGCCACATGTCCTTTGGCATCGTTGTTTTTCAGCATCCTTCATTGTGTTGTCGACATGCGGCAACATTCTTCATATTCATGACTTACGGCATCCCTGTTCACATTGATGATTTACGATATCATTTGTCATTCTGATGAAATACGGGATCCTCATTTACATTAATGATTTACAATATCACTTTAAGCACCGATGACCCACAACATCCTTCTCTAGATTGATGATTTACATCAACCTCCATGGTTCTGATGAAATTCGATATCTCTCTCTACATTGAAGGCATTCGACATCCCTGATGGTACTGATAACATGCGGTATCTTTGACAGTTGTAGATATCTGATATCTCTCATACCCTTTGAAGCTCGACATCCTTTGCAGCTTGTACATGTTTTACAATTGATATAATTATAAAGGCTTGATATCTACAGAATTCTGATATACCTTCCTTGTGGTTATCTATTCGATACCTTTCAATGATGTGGTATGCTTCAATGATGGAGTACCTCATTTTATTTGCCTTTAAGTTCTCTTTACTATAGTTTCTCGGCATCTGTTGTCATTCGGTAAAATTTCAAGCTTGTTACATGCATGATGTCCTTAGGAATTGTTTTGGATACGACATTTCTTCCTCTTCATATGCTTGACAACCTCCAATTTTGTTAAGATTCAACATCTCCTCTTCTTTTATTCAAATTTGATAGCCTTTCTAGTTCGGCATCCTTACAGATTCAATCCCTTTATGTAATTTCTCCTTTTTGTCGAAGTTCGGTAACCCTCACGTATGTCAATCACTTGGGATTCAACGTTCTTGGAAGATTGCCATCCTTTCATAGTCGTTCGACGTCTTCTTGAAGCGCTTAAAGTGTGATATCCTCTGTTAAAGGTTTCACTGCTTTTGACATCTTGAATTCTAACATGTCTCCTACATATTTGGCGTCTTTATTTGTAGTAACATTTGCTTCCCCTAGTGTAGAAGAAATGTCGAATTTTCAAGTTAATACTTTAATATCAACGTTTGCCACCTAGATAATCTCATTGCCACCTATTGGCATTTCTTCCAAATCTCGTTCATTCATTCAAATTGAAATCAATAGTCCTCATTGCTCCTCTTTCTTTTTATAAACACTCGTCTTCTTCTTCACCAACCTTTTTACCTGCAAACTAAGCTTAAGACAACAATTTTAATTCCCAGTTTTACTTTAAAAACTTCAATTTTCTTCAGCACTCAGGCTCCATCCCAAGGTTCAATGTATTTTTTTTGGTTGGTTCAGACACAAGATTAAAGAGGGGTCTTTGATTTCGATTTTTAGATTAGTGTTTAATTGGGCTTTTTTTCATGAACTATATAAAATTTAATTGAAGCGCCATACTTAGTATTTTGAATTCGAATGTGTATTGCAATATTTTCTTTTGTCGATTGAAATTTGATAGCCGCTGTTACAAATTCGAAAAGTTTCCAAAAAGTTACCTTTCTAGTGCTTCGATTATGATAAACTCAGTATCCATTTAAATATTGCTATTCAATTAAGGATTTGACTAATTATTAGAAACTCGGATCCTTCTCTAAAACTTGATAACTTGCCTGGTTTTTGGATTGATTAATCTTTTAAAATTTGACATCCAATTTGAAGTTTCAACTTCGGTATCTCTTGGAAGCCAACAACTGATTTGAAATTTGTTGTTTCTTTAAGGCTTTATTTACTAGTTACTAATTCGATAATTAATTAGGTTCGGTATCTATTTAGAAAACCGACTGTAATACCCCATAATTTTGCGTTAGTTATTTATTCGGTTAGTTAGTTAATTAATTAGGCTCGAAAATGGAATTTGTGCAGATGATGGAATTTGACTACAAAACTTGCATCATTGTGTTTATGGCAAAATTCTAAACAACTTTCATACTAGGAGTTTTGCAATCAGAATTCAAACAAAAAATTTACGGATGAAAAATGAATTCGAAACGGAATTAAATTCGAATAGAATAAATTAACAAAATTAACCTAGACCCATAGGTCGACCCACCATCATGGGCGGTCGACCGTTCCCTAGGCTAGGGTTAGCCTAAGCCCAATGGCCCAGATTTAATATATTTCATTCTAACGGTTGAAGTTAATTCTTACGCCTATAAATTTAGGCCTAATTCTCTTTTCTCTTCTTATAGTTTTCTAGTGGCAGCAGCGAAGCTCCGCAATTTCTTTTTCTCTGCTTTCTTTCTGGATTATAAAAATAAGATATTTATTTTTATATTCATACAAATTGGAGAAGAATAGAAATCTAATAAAAAGGAGAAGAGAGAAGAGAATCAACTATATGCGTATTTGAGGTAATTTATATATATATATATATATATATATATTTGTATATTTGTATCTATTTTCTCTCTCAATCCCAAATCTTTTTTCAGATATGTAATTCTAATATACGTATATACCCTTTTATACATATTTCTTGGATTAAAAAGGATTTGGAGGTGAATTTAAGATTATACTACAGATTTGGAGATTCGGATCACTTTTAAAAAAGTGTGTGAGAAATTTTGTATATTGTTTATGATTTTAAATCTATTATGTTGACATACATTTGATTTTTATGCCTAAATCAATTTTATTTGTGAATTGTAAGCATAAATTAGTATAGAAAACTATTGCCTAAATATTCTTATTTTAGACTTAATTTGAAATATGTTTACACCTAAATCTGAAAATCAGTCCCAAAGATTTTAGAATTTGAATGTTGTATATTTTTATTTTAGACCTGTACTTGGGTGTAAAATAGGATTTTTAAATTTTTGCTCAAATTTGTGTTAAGTTATAGATTTTCCATAGTTTAATTTGTGGGAGGAACATCCTTTTGATTTTTATAAATTTATTTACTTTTTCCACTTTGGATTCAAAAAGACGACGCTTGATTTAACAAGGAATAAAATAAAATGGGAAGAGATGTGTAAAGAACAGATTTATTCTCTGTAGTTTACCCTGTTTATTCCAAATAAAAAGAAATTATCCATTCCTTATAATTTCAAATGTAGTAAAATTTTCATTTTGTGTTAAAACCAATTTATGGAAATCATAGCGGAAAATCTTCCTAAGGAATTTAATTTTAGCAAATTAAATATGAAAAACATATTCTAGTTATATATTTATGACTAGAATATATTTGGATAAGAATAAGTAGTTTATACATATTTATTGCGTTAATAAAGGAGAACAGTGTTATTTATGCGTAATGTTCGTTAGTTATTATTATATTTAGAATAGCAAATATGTAGAATTAAGAAATGTAGTGGTTCCTATTAACGGGCAATAAATTAGGAATTGTCAATAATTAATAGGAATTAAAGGATTGTAACCCTAATTATGGGAAATTAATGAGAAATAATTGATAGGATTGGATTAGAGGTTACAACTGGTTAGTATAGAAATTAAAGACTGCAACTCCAACTAATGGGCAATTAATGGAAATGAATTTGGAACTTACAATTAATCGGGACAAATTTATAAAAAGGGACTGATAAAAATGGAATAGATATAAAAAGGATTACTAATTTGAAATTAGTAATCATACATAAATGTCTTGGGAAATGTGCGTTAGGATTTTATGGATAAATTGACATTTATGAGCATAAAAATGGGATTTATGGGTAGTTAAGTATTTAAAGTAAATCTTATTGCCTTAAATAAAAAGGAAATTAGTAAGCTAAGTACAATGTCTATCTAAGATAATATAAACAAAAACTTAGGATGGTTAATTGGACTTAGTAGGTTAGTGATGCAAGATCAGTAGAGTCACTCGACGGAAGACTTTCATTTACTTTGAGGCTATCAACAATCGGGTGCACTTGTTATTGATGTGATCGCCAATCCTAGGACCCATGATAGCGTAAGAGTTCGGGCCTGTTTTCTTAATTAAAAAGTATTAAATGGTCCAAATTTAGAATTAGGAGCAGTGAGGGATATCTCCATAAGGGTTTTCTTTTGGTTTGAGGTATTATGTGGTTGTAGTGTTCGCCTCTGTCCCCTAAAAGGAAGTATTAAGTAATCTAGTGAGATTCCAAATAAATAAGGATGTCTCTAAAAGGGTTTACTTCAGTGTTGATGTATTAAGTGGCTATTTTAGGACCCGACTCCCCAGCGAAAGAAGTAACCTAATTAGATTCCATATTTATAATTAAGAGTGATAGTGGATATCTCGAAAATGGTTCACTTTGGGTATGAGGTATAAAGTGACTGATCTAAGAATTCGCCTCTCTCCCAAAAAGAATTATTAAATAACCTAGTGAGATTCCAAGTGATGTTAGGTAGACAGTACCAGTGAGGTATCCGCCTTGGGGTTAGGTATTAAATGACAAAGGCCTACCTAGAAATAGGTGTTAAATGGTCAGGTATCTGCCTAATCCTTATTAATGAGGTATTAAGTGGCTTAGGTACAGTCTCTCATATTGCTAAGGCCGTAGTAACGATAGTACTAGTGAGGAATTTTATTGTTTAAGTGTTATGAACAATTCCTCTTAAATATCCATTTAAACTCTTATTAAAACTTCCAAATTATCTTAAAAATACTAAATATTTTATTCAAAGACATTTATAAAAGATTCGAGAAAGAATAGTTAAGTTTAAGTTTATACTTCTAAAGTTTACTAAAACTGCTGTAGAAAAGTGCTGCAAATAGTATTTTAAAAACTTATTTGATTAAAACCACTTTTCTATAATTTGGAAATCCACATTTATAATTAAATCTCTTTTGAAGCATTTTATCGTATTTATCAAATTTATTCCATATTTTTAAACATTTAAAAATATTCATTTAAAAGAATTTTGTACTTTGGTCACTTAACTGCAAAAGCGCGATTTTTCGGAAAACTTGGTTTGGACATATTTTAAATTCTTTTAAATGAAACCTTGATTTATCTTTTGCATTTAAAAACTATAGTGGGAAGAGTCCGAAAAATTCTTATTTCAAAGAATTCTGATTCTGAATCCATCATATAAATAGATTTAACTTTTGTAGCATGAAATCACGAACTACTGGAACATGACGCGTCTATTTCTAGTTGATTTTCAACTTTTTTCAAATTTTTGCCAAAATCATGTTAAATACTTTTAAAACATTTCTAAGTCGTTTAAAACCATTTTTCTCATGATTTTAAAAGAGGTTAACAAGTCGTATACGCTTTTGAATTTAAATAAGGAAGTAATTCCTTTTGTGATTTTTTGATGTAATTTATCGTGACTTGTTATGATATAAATCAAACAATCATTTAACATCCATATAACATTCAATCATGATATCAAGCAACATAACAAGTACAAAAGCATGTCATAATATAAGAGTATAGAAGAGGTAGAGTTTTCTCACAATTTTGCTAACTTTGTCACTACAGATTTGACTATAGCTTCGCTATTATTTTTCAAAACTTCTTGAAATTCGGTTATAGCTCTACTATCCTAGAAGTTGAAATGAAAAGAGGTAGCTACTAAGTGGACACGACCTTGAGTGGAGAGATGAATGGAACTTACTAACTTGATTTTTTGAACTTAAGTGGACTGTTAATTTCCAATTTTTTGACAGAACTTCGTTATTACTTTGAATTATTTCAAGCTAGCATGGAAGCCATTAAAGATCTAAGGAAGAAGAAGGAGAAAGCTTAGAAAAAAATGAATGAAGTGTGAAGAAATGAGAAGGAAGTTTGGGTATTTATAGCCTTAATTTCCTTAACACTTAGCATTGTTCTTTTACACTTTTACCCCTTCCCATCAAATCATTTTGCACGGCCCAAGGCCTCTCCATGTACCTCTATCACTTCGTGTCCTCTTTCCTTACTTCCTTAGCTCTTAAGGGATGTATTTGGATGGATTTATGGCTTAAAGTGAAGATCACATTAGTTTTGGTGAGATTTTGTTTACTTTTGATAAAATATCTTACTTTTCTTTACTTTAAAATTTGTTAAAGTAATTATTTATTTATATATGTTATATATATTACTAAGTGTATTAGTATGTTTTAAAGAGTTTTAACTTTCAACATTGCGATATTTGAATACAACTTTTGACCATTAAGCCGTTTTGAATCTGAAATCCGATTTTCGGTCACATTTTTACGTTTTTATTAAACTATTTATATTTGTAAACGGAATTTAAAAATAAATTTGTATATTGTTATTTAATAATAAAAAGCCTTATTTAAAAATTAAAATAATTTATTTAATCATTAAAATTAATTTTTACTGAAAACCGACTTTTGTCACTTTTACCGGTATAAGAAAAAGTTCCTATTTTTGTGTATAAATATACTTTAAAATCTTACATAATATTATTTATGTTATAATAACTTATATTTTAATATTTAAAATCCACTAAATATTATATCTTAGTATGATCGAATCTTGGGTCGTTACACTAATGCTCATCAATCTTCCTCTCAACACTTCATTATGGAGACCAGCAATTACTTCAGATAGAATAACCTTACTGCAACTATATATCATGTAATTAACAAAAGCAGTATATTCCTTAGGCAAGGAACATAAGAGGATCGTTGCCTAAGCCTCATCAGTAATATCAGCATCCGTTGCCTTTAGGTTCGTAATCAAAGTGGTTAAAGCATCTACATGCTTCATAAGATCGGCTCTCGACTTTATCTTTAAACGAATAAAGTTGTTGCTGAAGAATAATCTGATTCATGAGAAACTTGTCTTGATATACATCAGATAATGCATTCCATAATTTCTTCGACGTCTTCTTTTGAGAGAATTCTCTAAGAGCTTCATCTGAAAGACTCAACTAGATTGTTGTAAGAGCTTCATATTTCATCTCTTCCAAAACATCCGCTTCAATGTCCTTCAATTTATCAGTAGAAATAACCTTAAAAGTCTTCTCCTTCTTCAACACGGCCTTCATCTTCATGTTCCAAGTTCCAAAATATCTCTTTCCATCAACGCGTGTAACAACATAATTCACATCAGATCTACCAATAGACTTTCCAGAAGTAGCAATTGATATCCAAATAGAACAAGAATTTTAGCTTTAATACCAAACAATAGTGAAAAAACGATGAGCGAAAGCAATTTAATCGGGATCTAGTATTGTCTATTTGAATACCAATGCAAACTTAAAATCAACTATGATACCAAACAGAAACAAATAGCAGAAAGAAATTAGATACATAAGATTTATCGTGGTTTAGATTTGTATCCTACGTCCACGGAGACCCAACAACCCTTTATTATTTCTTCACTTCGAGAGAGATTACAACATGAGAAGAGTATGATTCACTCAATAAATTTCATCCATCCCAAAAAAGATATAGAACTAGGAATCTTATTGAGAATATTTTGATGGAGAACACTCTTGTTGGTTTTGTGATGAAATGATGAACAAATGTCTTCATTTATATAGATGCAATGATGAAGACTGCGTGGAGATAAGGATGGAATCTTTCTAGATTTACTTGATTTAATTTCAACACAAATTTAACATATTAGTATTTGTTTCCACGTATATCCTTATTTGATTGGTTCCTTAAATCAATCAATATATCTTTTGATTTTAATTGATTATTTTTTCTATTTGTTTCCCATATTTGATTGATTCTGGGAATCAATTAATATCTTCTTCCTTTTAAATTTGGAATAGATTTAAATCGTCCAAATTTAACACTCCATCTCAATTTAAATATATTCATCAATCAACAAAAACTGCTTGTTGGATCAGCACCCCATAGCGCTCAAGCAACTGAAATCAAAACCGATCAAGTTTGTCATTATATATGAAGGATTATCCATAGTACTTATTTTCACAAACTTGATTTCGCTTCGTTCTTTCTCAAGCATAAGTAAGAATCCTATGACATCAATGTGCTTCCTCAAGCATAAGCAAGAGCAGTGCATATTATTTTAAGGTTATATGGGACTGGGTCGCTTTCTTTATAAAACTAGAGAACAGGTTCACCAATGAAATCTAATCGTTAGATTACAAAGCCAATGCTTTGGATTAAATATATAATTCTCTTTTTCCATGATTAATTCAATAATGAATTCATGTAATCCGAACCATTGGGTTTGGTTAGGATGAATTGGTGAACCCCATCTCTAGTAAAATACTAGAAAATGGTATCTTGGTTCATTCAAGTAGGTTTTGAAAATAATAAAATGGATGGAATTATGAACTAACTTGGTAGAGGAAGGATTTCATGGTCCAAGTAGTAAAAACCCAACTATCCACTTGAAATAACACAATGGTACGCAGCATTATAAGTTCAAATATTATCTATAAGCATCCACTGTAATCCTACTGAAATAGAATAATATTGAATATAAGAATACCCAAAAGCTAAAAACACAAACCATTTATAGCAGGAGTTTCATTCAAGGACTTGTTGATCACATCCCAGGAGCGTTCATCGTACCTATTACGAACATCTACAGGAAAGAAACTAGTGTAATTTTCATAGAAAAATATATATATATTTGAAATTCAAATTTTGTAATAAAATAAACAGTAATTAAAAAAACTTCTCCAACTATCATTTTTGTAGCACAACACAACCATATAGCATTTGGGGTCAACTGGATTAGGGAATACATGGCCTTCTTGACTTGGATTGAGCCATTCGTGATTCCAAATACCTTTAAAAACCGATTAACAAATTAAATTTAGCCTGTTTCTTTCTTTTTTCTTTTTGTGAAAAAAAATATGTACACTTACTGTATCACTAGTCCCCAAACTAATAGCCAGATCTCCAGGAGAATTGAGAGTTAAACCTGCAGACATTCAAGTCTTGTCAAATATTTTTGCACCATGAAGTTAAATATCAGAGTCTAAAATGCGACAGCTGTTTCTTGTGTATCCGAATTTTTTTTCCTAATATGGAAACTTTAAATTTGTCATGTAGAAACTGAAGTTCAGTAGATTGGTGGCTACTGTACGTTACTTTTAGCAATGGATATTTATATTTTAACGTAGCAAGATGAAGAAAATTTGGCAGAGTTACATACAAGAGTTTTATTCTTTCATTTCATCGATACTATGGTTTGAAAAGATAATATCTAATTAGAGTTTCATGCAGTGCTGTGGATTATGTCATAAGGCAAAATATTAGATACATGTTATAAAATGAAGAAAGTAGAAGCCATTAGAGAGAGAGGCAAAAGATATATTATTCATTTCTGAAAATAGATATATATTTACATTACATAGCATCCTTTATATAAAGGCTTCAAAGCTAAGGATTTAACTTATTCCACGATGTGGGACTAAACAAAACAACATAAAAGCATATTCATTTCATGATTTACATATATTATAACACTCCCCCTTGAATATGCGTCTTCAAAATCTTGGATGCTCATATGGTAGCTAGAAATTGTTCCTTTTGAAACGTCCATGATAATTGCTCTCCCTCATTATTATCTTGCTTTCATACATCCATTCAGTCGTTATGAATATTGTCTGTTGCCTCATTAAAAACCTCTGTTAGGAAAACCTAATGGAAAAACCTTGAACGAGGAAAAGAGTGCAACTTGAAATCATAGATATCATACAATGATATTCCTTTTAAAGAGTTTGATACTTCGGGATCAAAATAATGCCTCATTAAAACCTTACTAAGAAAAACCCAATGGAAAAAATCTTAGTGAAGGAAAAAGAGTACAATGACATATTTTATTTTCTTATTTCTTCAAATGAAGCTTGATACTTCTGGATCAAACTAATGCCTCGTTAAAATCTTACTAAGAAAAACCCTATGGGAAAAATCTTAGTCAAGGATAAAAATACAATTTAACTTAAATAACATATTTGAAATGTTATTTCTTGAAAAGACGTTTGATTCTTCTAGATCAAGATAATGCCTTGTCAAAACCTTGGTAAGCAAAACCCAATGGGAAAAATCTTAAATAAGGAAAAAGAGCACATTATAACTTATTTTCAAATGTTACTGGGGAGTTGATACTTCTGGATCAAGATAATGCCTCATTAAAACCTTACTAATAAAAACCCAGTGGGAAAAATCTTAGTTAAGGAAAAAGAGTGCATTATAAAATACTTATGGATGCTCCCCCTGATTTGAAAATTTTCCTCTGAATTCATATTCGTCTTTCGATAACTCAAATTGGTTATAGATACTTCTGGATCCATAAATATGAATCTCATTAATAATACAATTTATTAATAGTTTCATTCGATACAATCAAATTTTCTAAGATTGTTTCTTCCAAATATAATTTGCATTTTATGCATTTTGTATGCTACTTTTATGAAAAACACTTCATGTGCTTTCATTTTTGTGCTTCAAATCAGTTTTGCATATTGCAACTATACATCTTTCATGAGTATTAAAAATTTCACAACATTACTAAAAAGCAGGAAGTAATCTACTCATCTTGAAGTATATCAAGATTTTCATTACAACAATACTTAGAAGAAGGTTGTAATCTACACTTCATGTCTTTCGCATTCTTTATAACTATAAAAGTTATATATATTCTTCAGGAATTTGTATGCTTTAATAAGTATTTGCATATCGCAACTACCACTTCAATGGATATTAAGAGTTTTATTACAATAATACTTAAAAATATGAAGTAATCTACTCATCATGAATTATATCAAGATTTTCATTACAACAATACTTAAAAGTAGGTTGTAATCTACGCTTCTTGTTCTTTGCATTCTTTATAACCACAGAAGTTATTTATATTCTTCAGGAATTTGTATACTTTCATCATTTAATATGATTTAAACCATATTTATACCTTCGGGGTATATTAAACATTTCAAGTACTTTCGCTACTTTGTGGACTACATGTCCATATTTATGTATTAGTAAAGGGTTCATGATGGCCAGTCATGTTTTCCCCTAATTCAAGATCCTTAATCTATTTATAAACATAAGTGCTTTATTATTTACAAATTTATCATCGATGATTATTTTCTTGTCAGTTCTAGACATGATTTATTGAGATCTCTTTAATTATCATGTTTTAGGTACCTAAACCACTTCTAGGGTAATTTGACAATCATGTCATTAGTCTCTTCAAGAGCACCCTTAAGTGTTTCTTCAAGAACACTCACCTCTTTTATTTGGCATCTTTATTACTTACTCCAAAAGTATTTCAAACTGACTTTTGTACCATATTTCAGATGTGGTTTACACATTTTGATCCTTCAGGGATTCAAATCTATATTGGAGAAAGCCTACTAGGGATATTATTAATAATTTATTCAAGTTACTTAATATTTTGCATCATTATGCATGTTAACAAATATTTGACACTGATGATCAAAATGAACTTGTATCCCTTTATCCTCCCCCTCAATGTTGACAAACATTATCACATTAAATAATAATCATCTTTGGATTCTCATTTTGATCCATTATCATATTGCTACTAGCAAATACACCATACATATTAATAATAGGAGGATAATTCTTTTATGAATTGATAAGATGCATTCAAGTGATATTTGTGAGCTTCTGGCTCATGTTTAAATATGGGATTCAATTATGCCAAATTTCGTGAAATATAATCCAATTGAAATTGTACCAAAATTTTCTAAAATAAGCTTCTGGCTTTCAATTTTAGAAATAACGCAAAGATATTTTTGACATTTTCATTATAGTTCCAATATGGTAGCCATCCATTTATATATCCTCAAAACTCAACAAATTTCTTTTAAATTTGCTTGAGTATAATGTATTTTGAATTAAGATATATGTACCATTTGGTAATACTACATGGGCTCTTCCGGACCCTTCAGTTATATTAGCAGATTTGCTATGGTTGAAACTTTTAGCTAAAATAATTTCAGATGGTTCAGAGAAAAACTTCTGGTTTTTCAAAGTCATATAAGTAGTTGCACTATCTAGTAAGCATATATTATCACTCAAATATTGATGGTCCATATCTTAAGAATTAAAGACAATATAGTTAGTCAACTATTAAAATTTGTAAGCATTAAATAAATGCTAATACTTTCCAAATTTTTTTTAAAATGGACTACTGATTAAAACACAACATTCATTGGTACGTTATTTCAATTAGTTCTGAAAGGAAAAACATACAAGCACCAACTTCCAACAAGTTGAAACTTCAGGGTTCAACCACTCTTGTTTAGTGATTGGAAGTGTGACCATCTTCTAGTGGTTATAACGCTCCTTCAGGGAGTTCTATAAGCAAAGAGGATTTTTTTTTCCAGTTAAATGTCTTATTTTAAGATTGCCGTGGATATGACACCTTAAAAATATAAGAGTCTTTTTTTAAATCCTATTGGGACATATTATTATCATTTTTAATGGCATATTCTAAGCATTGAGATTGTAATTGAATGTCAACATCCAATATCCATGACAAAAAGTTATCTCCTAATAAGTCCAAAGTTTTAAATTCAAGCTTGGCTATGTTTATCATATTACCAACTATTAGTGGAAATAAAAATGCATAAGCATCAAAATATTGTTCAAGGGTATATAATTAATGCATTTCATAAAATAAGAACTCATATCTGATAGTAGTTACATTGAAAGAATACAAACATTACTGCAAAATAGTAAAAGACAACCAAATATAATCTATAAAAGCGACTATAATTTCTTATTTACACCCTTTTGATAGCTTTAGATCCAATCTCATTAATTGCATTCATAAATTTTCTTGAAAATGCAAAACCACCATTGAAAATATGGAAAGGTCTTTATATGGATTGATTGGTGGAGAACAGATGAATTATAATCAAAGATTGTGCATAGCTTGCATGAAAATTATGATATGAAATATAGACCATCTCTTCGAGAGAATATTTAAAGATATTTCTTCAAGAAATGATTATGCATATAATATTTCTTATGAAATAATAATAACTAGGAATATGACCTATATGGTAAAATTAGACATATGAACATAGAACAATGTATTCTTGAGATAATCTTAAACCTTTTGGATCTAATATAAACTAAATTAGGATCCTTCATAATCATATTTATGTACACTTATTTGGTTTAATAAAATTACCAAATATATAAATAAATATCTTCTAGAGATATGTTATCATTTTCAAATTTATAAATCTCTTCTACAGATATTTTAGTATCACCACTTCTGGAGTGAACTTTCTCTTCTAGAGATATATATATATGCACTATTGGAATGCCATATTAATATACAATATTTATTTTATATAAATTACATAATTACTACTTTTATAGTAGCATAAAATATCCATGCTGGAGATTTTTGTTGTAACTTCTTTTAAAATGGCATATCAAACTTTAAATATAGTGACAAAATTAGATTCACCAACTGAAAGTAAGATGCAAGAGATAAAACCACTACTTCTGGAGTGTAACATTGGTATACAATATCACTTTTTTGGATAAATTATTGTTATTACTTCAAAAAAATTTATATCATTATTCCTTCAGGGAATATAGTATTTCCTTTTAAGGAATTGCAATGTAGCAAAAATAAAATTCCTATAACATCTCTTCTGGGATGTTGGATTTTGCAATATAAATATAAATAAATCTCTAAAACATCTCTTTTGGGATGATTTATTAATTTCCTTTAACTTCTTCAAGGAGTACAACCTTATCATTTTACACAATTTCAATAGAGCTTCGAGCTTATAATTCATGAACTTCAAGTTCATTAATTTGTTATGAACTTCATGTTCTCAAATTTTGTGTAAACTTCCTTTTTAGAAGCTTGTACATTTTGACAAATTAAAAAAAGATACCGATAAGAATTCAAGCTTGTAAACTTTATCAGAAATTCTTTTCATAATTCAAGACTTCAGGTCTTGGATTTTGAGTTATACAACTTCTATTAAAATAATTTCTTTGCACAACTTCAAGTTGTTGTTAAACCTAATTCTTCCATTATGCCAGACATTACTTGTCAAAATAAATACATCAAATAGTACATCATACGTCAATTCTTATTCCAAACACAAACATAAAATATTATTTAATTTACAATAACCAATCCATTTAATACATTTATGATAAAAATAAATGCATTTAACCTTTATGTGATCTAAGATATAACTACTAACACAACAAAATGATTTCATTATAAATATATATGAATCAATTGAACAAACAATAGTTAAAGTAACATAATTTCATCTCAGATCTAGGTTCGAGAATTACTCAATAATAAAATTAAAATGGATATCTTAAAGAGGAAGTTTATTCTCAATAATTAAAATTTCTAAAATAAACAACATTATCATCTCAGATCTATCCATATCATTCATAATCATAAATAACTATACATCTCAGATCCTAATTATTTCCCTTATAAGAAAATTAACTTCATAATTCTTTACCAATTATATAGCAAAACAAACATGTAAATCTTCAAATGTTATCTCGTAAATTTGGGGAATTAAGATTATTTCCAAAAAATAAAAACATTTTAGAATTTTATTTAATTACACAAACTATATACAGATCATTTAGATCTTGCTTTCTACATCAGAAGCTACCTTTTGGTCTAGGAAAAACAACTTAGCTTCAAACCAAATCCAAAATTATCGACCACAAAAAAAATCTTTCATACATAAATCAAATAAATCTGAAATTTGAGTAAGATATTACAAGAATTCAATGACTTATAAATAAAGTCGATTCAAAACTTACTCAAATTCAACATTATCATAAAAAAATGGATATACATGAATAAAAAATAAATAAGAGATCTGATGATTAAAATCTACAGATCTAAAAGTATATCATTTGAACATGATAGTAAAATCTACATGAGATCTAAAAAATTAGAATTAAAAAAAAATAAGATCTACAACAAAACAAGATCTGAAATGCATGGACAAAAAAATAAGATGTACAAATAGAATTAGATCTGAATAATTAGATCAATGATACAATGAGATCTAAAAGAAATAAAATTAATAGAACGAGATCTGAAAGATTTGATCAATCAGATCAAAAAGATAGCTTACCGTTTTGAAGATTTGTAAGAGCTTCGTGCTGATAACGTGTTATAAAATGAAGAAAGTAGAAGCTATTAGAGAGAGAAAGACAAAAGATATATTATTCATTTTTGAAAATAGATATATATTTACATTACATAGCATCCTTTATATAAAGGCTTCAGAGCTAAGGATTTAACTTATTCCACGATGTGGGACTAAACAAAACAACATAAAAGCATATTTATTTCATGATTTACATATATTATAACAATACATGATATATGAGGAAATTCCATTAGCTAAAGCTTGAATGAATACTTTTCACTTAGTTGACATCAGACCAATACTCGAAAATTAAGAAATACGCATGTATTAAAATAGTAGTCAATTTTATGTTATCAGTTAAGAACGAACTATGAATTTTTTTACCTGCTAAGCTATTTGGATTGTCTCCTGACCACTGAATAACCAAACAATTGCTACTGAAATTATACCTGTTGAAGTTTAGTTTCTCCATCCCCAAGGAGGTAGCCAATTGGTGAAATATCGAGGTAAGAGATCAAAAGTCTGAATAGTAACTGTGGTATAATCATTTTTGATTTGAATAGAAATTGTAGCATAATTCTCGTTGATATACTCAAGTGAAGGTTATAGACAAACCTCATTTTGTTGGGACTTCTAATAAAACATGTAATTCTAAAGTTCATGGAAAGATTAAAGCTTTATCCCATATATCTAATCAACATTGCATATGGAAAAGAAAAAACAATGTCACCATAGATTATATAATGTGGCATAAATAACATAGTTAATAGATAAGTTAGGTATTACAAACTTAGTGTATCATATATTAAATATATTAATATTTAACAAGAATTTTAGAGAAATAGTGACTAACCTTTTTACAAAGTAACCCTTAGACCACACCCGCTTATTAATATCCATCAAATTCATTCCAGCAGCATCTATTTCATCAATACAAACAGACTTGTCAGCAAACAAACAAGCCATAAAAGAACTAACAAGCGAGATTCTCTCAGTGTCATCATAAACCTCTTTCTTCCTCTCATACAATTTCTTGATCTGAGGTTTAGTAAATCTCTCGTTAGCCCTAGACCCAGTAAGTTTAGACATTTCCAATGCACCTCCCACTGCTTTTTCCATCTCTCTACATTGAGAACTAGTGATACTATCCATCCAAACAGGCGACTCTTTAGTAGAGAACGCATTCTCAAGTTGAGACAGCAAAGTCTTGCATGAATCATATGATGATAAAATTAAAGAACTACCCTTCTTCCAGTACACGCTTCCATGCTGTTGTCCGCTGCCAGATATGGCTATGACTTTACTGAAGTCGACTTTTGAGCTTAGTTTTGAAAGGAGAGCATCAAGTGCTTCAATCCACATAAGTGTGGGCGAGACTATTCTTCCATTTTCCGAGGAGTCTATGTAGCCTCCGTCTTTGGTTTTATAGTGAGGCGGCTGGGAGTCGAAATGTATGGTTTTTGATGCAATGATTGTGAGATTAGCATATAGGATCGTGGCCTTTAGTGATCTGATAGAAGATTAGAGGATGATGGTTAATGGTTAATTTGTTTAAAAAATCATATTTATGTATAAAATTTTGTGAAAAACAGATAATAATATTACACGTCAATGATAATGAATTGTTAATAAATTGTTAATGGTCAGTGGTAAATGGTATTGGCAGCTAAAAACGGTAAGACTTTCGATTGTGCAATCAAATATCCGAAGTTCAATTCTACTAGCAAGTTAGAAAAAAACATTACACGTTGTGAAGAGTTCCAAAAATGTTCATAACAACAAAGTTTAAATTTTAAAGCTTTACATGCATATCATTCAAGCAACCAGTTATTATCTAGGACCATGGCCTTTAATGATCTGTTAGAAGATCAGAGGATGATGATTAACGGTTATTTTGTTAAAAAGAAAAAAAATCATATTTATGTATTAAAATTTGTGAAAAATAAATAATAATATTACGTGATGTGCACGTAAATGTGTATATTTTTACCACTATATTTAATATATTTAAATTAAATAAATGATCATATTGGCTATTTTAACTTGTTTAAACCAAAATTCAAATCATTTGAAATTGTCACATATTCATCTTCATATGGAGGTAAAATGGTTATTTTTGTGCATTTATTAAATTATGAAAATTTACTTGGAATTTTCTATGTTGTTTTGTAGGAAATTTGGTGAAGTTTACAAGTGGCTTCATGGTAATATATGCATGCACAAGAGTGAAGAGAACAAATGAAGATTGAAATAATTCAAAGTGATGATCATGGAGGACCCCACCAACTTACCCTGATTTTTTAATTAGGAGCTAAGCACATGATAAAAGGACATTAAAGCTTTATGTACATTTAAGTGGTGGATTAGTGGATGTTAATGATTACTTGATCACCACACTACCTCAAGGGCAATTTGGACATTCTCCAAAAATATGAATTAGGGTTTAACACATGTATAAGTACCTTTTATGTTTCATGTAACTCTCCTTCTTAGTCTCTCTTACTTAGTTTTTAGCTTAGGAAATAAATCAAAGCTTTTCTATCTTCTTTTTCCATGACTACTTAGCCATTTTATTTGATGTAATTTTTCTTTCTTTTATGTAATGTTAATTCTCTTTTATTTACATGCTTCTTCTCTTCTTATGTTAGTAGTGTAGTTTACATTCATGCAAAGTAGATTAGTTTTAATTCTTGTTAATTAGATTCTCTTTTCCATTAGCTTTCATTTTCCTTTCTTTTTGCTTTCATGTTGCTAGCTACATTTGTTCATATGATAACAAAAATGAGAGCTTAACCCCTTCAATTTAGGGGTAATGAAGCACCTAATCATGTAGCTTCAATATTTTGATAATTTTGATCTCTTTTGTGCTTAAAGGAATGTTGATGTGATTTATTGTTTCATGTTGAATTTGATAGTCTATGTTGTTCATAACAAATAGGCTATGCTTAAACAATCACAAGCAATAATTACCTCTTCATCTACATATGATGATGGTAATGAAGTGAATGTGAAACTAAAATTTGATGGCCTATATTTTTAAACAATAGTTAATAGATCATGCTTAAAATAGATTTCATTTTCAACTTTGTTGTTGTTTTCATGAGAGTTAGTAAGTGGTTTAAGGGGTGTGTTATAGTTTGATGGCTTATGTTGAGCTAATTAGTAGCACAAATAAGTCATACTTATGATAAACACATCATTTAAACTCACTTATGACGAAAAAAGAGATCATAATTTCATTAATTGTTGAATTATATGATCTAGAGAGTGGATTTATCTCTAAATTGTCATTTAACTTTTATATTTTTATCTATTTTTCTTTTGCTAGTTTTTGTTAGTTTCTTACATTTTTAGCTAATCACACTTTCAACTTTGGTTAATTTGATTGAATAGAATTTTTAAAATCATCAATTCCCTGCGGATCGACCCGTATTCGCCACGTACTACAAGTGTACGCCGTGCGCTTGCGGTTATATTTATTTCCAAATTCGTTCGACGGTTTCTAAACCGATAGAAAATCCATCGTCGAACAAGTTTTTGGCGTCGTTGCCGGGGAATTGATTTGATTTTGATTTTCCATTCTTTGAATTATTAATTTGTTTGATTTTAGTGTGTGTGTTTGTTTTGTGTGTCAACTTGCATTAAATTTTTTTTGTGTGCGTGATTTTTGATTGCATTTGGATTGTGTGTTTCTTGTTATATATATATATATATACGAGTATGGTGGCACGTCCGTTGGACGTGTGCGTAACAGGGAGAGAGCAAATGTTCTCTTTGGTACAGTGGAATAAATTAGGGAGAAATGTGTGGCGGAAGGTTTTACTGTTTCGGAGGGGATAGAAATGCGTAAAGTGAAGGTTGGCAGCATGACACGTAACATTGGAGAAGGTGAAAAACGGACGTTGGATGGAAAAATAATGTAGCAATATAACTGCAGGAGGTGGGGACATATGCATTGGGATATCCATAATATAGGTGTGTAAAAGTGTAGATATGTTCAAGTTTTGGTTGTCCACAGAAGTTCAGAAATTTTGTACGGAAGAAATAATGAACAATATGTTTTTTTTAAAACTGTATGTAGTTGGTGAAAAATAAACAAATAGTACCACTAATGTGGAGTTATGCCTTTTTGAATGTAGCATAAGGTTCTGCAGCAACAGTAGATGTTTTGGTGTATTTATAACGTGGGTACAAATTTTTTTTAAAGCGTAGTGAATAACTGAGTCAGTGCCTGTTCCAAAAAGTAGTAGAAAAACATTTATAATCCAAAGAGTGAGAAGAGATAACGTGTGTAGAGTAAGTAGTCTAATATACAGGTTTGCAGAGGACAGCTGTATTCAAAGCATGAGCATAATGGTTAAAACGTGGGGCAGTAAGCAGTGGGGAGATTAATGTAGCTGTCTGAATGAGCAGTCATACGTACGGAAATATTGGGGCAAATTGGTATTGCATAATACAATTGTATACTATTAGCATGTAGGACCAATTTTATTGCACATCAGCAACAAAATAGTTGCATTAAATTTTGCACAAATATTGTATGTAGGGCTAATACTTTTCTGTTTAAGAAATTACTGGAGATGTGAGCTTCATGAATTATTTACGGTATCAATAATATATGAAGAAATGTGGGATTGTTGATTTTTTAATTAATAGTACGTTGATGATTGTTAAAAGAAATGTATGGGAACTCACAGGCGTACGTGAGTTGGTCAAAATGAAATGGCGACCATGTATGTTGAAGACTATTATGCATAAGAGAAAGTTATCTGGAAGTTTAATAAAGCTAAATAGAAGTTAACGTTTGAGTAAATTGAGTTTATGTGATAATATTTTGTATGTGTAAGACCAAAGTTGCTCGTGCAGTGGTAGAGATATGTAATGAGAATGGTTCAGTATTAAGGAGGTTTGGATCGACTATTAGTAAAGTGCAGTTGGTGTTTTGATTTCAAGTTATTCTTTCTGACGATTTTGTTTGGTTTCCCATGATTTGTTGGCTGTTGTTAGTACGTTAAACATAGCACCTATTAGTGGAATATTAACAATATGAAGTAATGGACAAAAAAATAAAATCATGTCACAGATGATATGCGTATGTAAAAATATAAAAAAGGTTTAAATTTAAATTACTGCCATGAGGATGAACTTGGTACAAATAACATAGTTTATAATATTATTGTACTCTTGATAACTCTATTCTGCTTTCATCAGACTGAACTTTGGAATATAAAGGCAACATGTAGATTTTGTATGGAATGATCAATTTATCCAACGTTACCACCTTTCCATACGTTATCCAGGCAGTTGGGCACCGTACGGGCCTTTCACATGAATATCTGAAAGAATATTAGTAACATGAATAAGCATTATATTGTTGAGAAGATTTTCGCAGGTATTAGATAACAATTTAACCTGAAAAGCCCAATAAGTTACATAACTTGCACTGTCAGAACAAATTCCATGCACAATCATGCCCTGTCTCTCCATTTCCATCTCAATATAAACATTGTTCTTCTTATTTACCTGTATATTATGAATCCTATAGTAGAATTCAAGTCAACGATAAAAGAGTGAATAAATGCATCAAGCCAATAACATTTCAAGTTGGCTGCTGTTAATTGAGCTAGCTTTTTAAGAATGAAAATGGCATGAGTGAAAAATAAAGTACCTCTGTTTTTCAATGTTCATATCAACCATTTTTTCTTCATCAAATCCTCGTCGTCCTCTTCACCATCCATCTGTTTCCTATATATATAAATAGGAAATATTTATTACCCAAATGAATAAATAAAATATTTATTCAAATACCAATATTTACATATCTGGATAAATAAAATAGTACATCTACAATAAAATAGGCAGAAATTTTTTTACTTCATTTCATAGTATGTTTTGATCAATATGAAAAATCTCTTTACATAATTTACTACTCAAGAATAACAGTGTAATATTGTGAATAAAGTATGATTGTAATTGGAGCACAAAATAGACAGACCTAAAATTATCATATTAAAACTTTGTAGAAGTATTGAATACTAATAGAGTACATATGAATTTGATGTAAGATTGTTTAAACACAATCTACCTTGTATGGAAAGTATTGCCTTTAAGAAGGATTTCCTACTATTAGAAATATGCATAACAAAATTTTATGGTAAGTATCAAGCACAAATTTTCGAATAACAAAGGGTATTTGATCTTTGTGTTAATAAAAAGAAATACAGAAAAGGAATTTTGTTCAATGAGCACGTTGTCAAGTGTTACGTCTTGACAAAAATGGTATTATTAGTTGAACAACAGCAAAAAATATAATTGAAAAAGTAAGAGCTAATAAGAGCAATCAGAAACGGTTTAGGTTTAGATATGGAAATTGGAAAACTATTCTCAAAGGATATAAATGCAGTGGTCACTAAAAATTCAAATGGTGAGGTAGCAATATCATATTATATAACAATTTTAAAGAACACAGAAATGACCCTATAAATTTAAACGTCTTTTATCATACCATTTAAAGACATAGCATAGATGGAGCAATTGTCACTTTTGATAACTCGATCACTCAGATATTGAATTTGGTAAGAACAAATTCTTTCCTTTTATTTATTGCACCGTTATGTACAGTTTGCTTATAATGCCTCAACCTTGAATCAAACTGTATAAATAACCCTTTATTATCAACTCTCACAAATTTGTTAATTACAAATTTTAAGAATGAAAGGGCATGAGTGAAGAATAAATCACCTCTGTTTTCCCATGTTCATATCAACCATTTTTTCTTCATCAAATCCTCATTGTCCTCTTCACCATCCATCTGTTTTCCATATATAAATAACAAATATTTATTACCCAAATGCATGGGTGACTCTGTTGTAAATGAACATAGCCGGACAAACAATGTGTATATTAAACAATATTCAGTGTTAATACAAAAAAATATTAATTCATTTGCGCATATCGTTGTGTGTAGGAGAACATTCAACATATGCTGCTACATCAATTTGCTTCTTAAGTTCATTACCTTGAGATAACTTTAGAGTAAATGTTAAATGTATCACATCTATAGAAAAACACAGGAGAATGATACATAACTAATCATACAATAAATTTATAGTATTTGATTTTTAATGCTAAGAAAATCACAATTTCCACCGTTGTGTTCTACGTCATTGATGGAAATATGAAATGCAAGGCAATTATTTACTTTATCCTAATGTACTTAGGGAAAACTGAATTCTGTATCTGTAATTTGTCAATAGCAAAGATGGAGGTTAGTTTGAGCCATTTACTTATCTTCTGTCTTGTCAGCATCATTATTTTATGGATGAGATAGTAGGATTTAATGTATGATCACGTGAAACTATACTGTATATATGTTGGATTACAAAAAAAATAATGTAGAACATGGCTTGATGAACTTAATGTGATTTATAACAAAGCTTATCCTTTCTGTCACTATAAGTACTGTGAAAGTATCAAAAACGCTTAGTGAAACTTTATTTCTGCGCATGAACAATTTTACATGAGTGAAACTGTAAAGACAAATATTTAAAAAGGCATACTTAGCTAACAATCACTTCAAATGTAATACACCACAATAATCTATAAGTTATAAAAATGGAAAAAAGTCTACCATGGCCTCAACCGCTTTTTGGGTGAATGTTTGAGCATTTCATCTGCGTTTACATCACAGAAGTAAGAGGCAGTTTAGTAATTCAATAACAGAGGTAAGAGCTAATTTCATTTAAGTTGTTTTCATCTAGAAAATAACCAAATTTCACTAATTCTACCTATCGTAGCAGCATTCCTCAATAGAATTTAGGAAGATATCATTCTATATAAACATCTGTAACAGAAAAGGATAAAATAGCAGAGAAATTAGAATTTTTTGTGCCATAAATTTATCATCCTACCAAAATAAATTATATATAGTAAATTGAAAAGAAGAAATCCAATAATAAACGTACACTTTCCAGCAAAAAATCATCGAAAATGGGGAAGATTTTAATCCACAAATTCCTTCTGCCGCATGTTGCAGTAATTGTTCAAAAAAGCATACGATAGATCTGGATCAGGAAAGAACTGTTAGAAAAAGACCGAGATTTGGAGTCGGAAAGCAGATTTGATCTTTACGCATTCACTTTGTCCTGTTATTTGAATTTTGTAAATGAAGACAATAAATATTATTTAAGAAGAGGGCTTATTTTGGGAGGAGAAACTGATGCGAACGTGGAAGAGTTGAATACGTGGGGAAAGTGGAATGATAAAGTAACGCGTCGTTTATTTTTTTAAATTTCAAAAGGGTAATTTTGGCATTGCGAAAAAGGCTTCACTTTGACCGGTTGACCAAAGGTTTTTTATTATAGTATAGATATATATATATATATATATATATATATATATATATATATATATATATATATATAACTACACAATTTCAAAACAGAAGTTCTTGCATTTGCATTTACATATTTTCTTCACTGTTTTCTAAAAAAAAAATTGTTTTGCATTTACAATTCTATGCATCTCTGTGCACAGTGATTGTGCACTATCAAAACACTCTATCAACCACATTTTCTGTTTCATTCACAACAAACACAAACAAACCATCCCCATCATCATCTCAACTTCACTTCACAACTACTCTAATCACTCACTTCAGGCAAGCTACCCACAGTGCAACCAATTCTCCTCGAACCCTTGCCACTGCATCACCATATCAACATACTCCATTCTCTGTTTCAAGTTCATCCACTTCAACTGCCATACACACTACTATACAACACTGACCAAGTTCACCATCATACCTTCATACTTCTAATGTGTTGCTGCCCTTTCACCACTGCCTTGTTCACCTCCTTTTAACACCTCAAACCACCATGGTCATCTTACAAATACCCCCAGGCAACTAACTTCCCTACTGACTTCTTCACTTCCTATAACATCAGTGCACTTTCACAAACTTCCCCTTGCCTGACCACAAATTAACATCTACCACGATTTCACAGTTTCATACATTTATTTGCCATTCACAGTTTCATAAAAAAATTCACATTCAACATACCATTACACACACAACAGCAGCATACATCCTTCATATCACAACCTTCGCTGTCAAACCCATACCCACAGCCACAAAAATCCCTGACATAACATCATAATCTGCTGCCTTCCCCTCTTCTCAAGCAAACTGTGCATATCGACAACTTTGACTGCCGAGCAAACTGTGCACATATTTCTTTGCCACAACCACTTCTGACCTTCCCTACCCTTTCCTACTTCCTCACCGACCTGCAACCGCAACTTCCATAAACTCAATTCCACATCAAATTTGTCAACTTACCATTGCACACTTCATTTGCAAACTTACCATCATCACTCTACTGCCAAACACTTCAAATTTTGACAAAAAACAAGCAACTACACAAAACAACCCACTGCAACATCAATTTCAACTGACTGCAACGAACAAGTTGTTGGCGACAACAACCACCAAATCATAGCACCCACTACTATACATTACAGCCTCCCTTAACTGCCGCAGTTATCACCAGAAAAACTGCATACCCATCCTACATACTTCTCCAAACCCAAACATCCAACAAACTTCTTCTCCAGCAACAACCCAATCTTCAAAGACATTCACCTTAACACAGCAAGCTTCATCCCTGCTTCCTCGTGCACTCAACACAACCACAAACTAAGCCTCCAGACAACACTGTCCTCTACATTCTAATAACTTCCTCTGGCCAACCTATCCACCCTCCACTGCATCACAATTCACTATCACAAATACCAAAACTCCCACCATTCAAACATCATCCATTACATACAATCCACCAGAGCACAAACAACCACTGTAGTGAACATAACCCATACAACTGCTCAACTTCATTCTTTTCTCCCCTACATCGTTTGACACTTGCCACTAGGAAAAAAATTTACTGCCTTGCTCACATCCCTCTGCTGACCAAAGAATCACGCAACTCGACAACGTCCCACCGCATACCACACCACTGCTCAAAACCCAATCCCCAAATCGCGACACCAACTCTCCAGTGAACAACCTCCAATGACCACGAAAAACCCACTTCGGCTGTCAACATCCTTCACCCAATCCTCGACAGTGACCAAATTCACTTCCGTCGTACCCAAAACCACCCCCAATTCAATCACCTCCACTCCACGCTCAAGCGCCTCAATCAACGTCCCACCGCATACCAACGCGGCACCAAAATTCGCCACCGCGAACTCATCTATTTATTTTGCAGCCGTACATTTCGTTTTTTTCTTTGATAGCTAAAAAAAGAAAGAAAAAGGAAACGAATTGCCTCTGGGAAATGAGAATAAGTAATTTAAGGGTGTTAAGAGTAGGGATGGCAATGGGGCGGGTCTAGGGTCCAAACCCGGTTGACCCGCCCCTGTTTTGGCCCGTCTAGACCCGTCCCATTGGGTCATTGGGGCGGGTAGACCCGTGACCCGTTCTTGGGAGCTCCGGGTCTAGGGTCGGGTCGGGGCTTGGCTGACCCGCCCCAACCCGACCCGCACTACCGAGATCTCATAAAATCAGTTTAGTATTATAATGATGGTTTGTTAATACACACACATGTATTTATTTATGTGATTCTGACATGGATATTATAATGTTTCAATCAATAAGCTATAAAATTTTATAGTATTAAGCTGCATCATTGATATTATACAGTAACATATGCATATTTTTTTGAACTATTCGGTACAACATATTTTTATTATCTTCCCTTATCATTGGAAATACATTATTATTTGTATTTAATGTATCATTTAGTAACAACAAATATAAATAAATGTACATTAGTACACAATTTTGGATTGATAAAATAACCTCATCGGGTCTCGGGGCGGGGCGGGTCTACCCTGACCCGTATGGGTTTCGGGTTCGGGGCAAAATTTTGGACCTGCACCGGATCTACGGGGCGGGTCCGGAGCGAGGTCTAAAAAACCCGGGGCGGGTCTGGGGCACAGGAAACCCGCCCCAACCCGCCCCATTGCCATTCCTAGTTAAGAGTGTTTGGGTTTACAAACTGGTTTTAAGTTGGGTTTGGGTTTACAAATTTGTATTGGGTTTGAGTGTTTGGGTTAAGAGATTTGTTTTAACTTCTTGGGTTTTAGTGTGTGTGTTTTGTTTTAAGTGTTTTGTTTTGAGTGTTGGTAATAAAAGAAAATTGTTTTGTTTTGTTTGTCTCAAAAAAAAAAAGAATTCGATTAATTTGTTTGGTTTAATCTGTTTTTGGTTTAGTAGTGTTATATATATAAAAAAATTGTTTTAGTTCGTTTTGTTTTAATTTGCTTTAAGTCCCATTCTGTTTTTTTTTTAAAAAAATATGTATATATCTTGTTTTTATTTTCAGGTTGCCAAAGCAGATTGGAAGAGTTGCTTGCTTCGCTCTGCTGCCAAAAGTAAATTGATGGCTTGCTTATAAAAAAATTACTGCTTTCGTCTCTGCTTTTATTTGAGTTGCATTGTTGATTGCTTGCATTTGCATTTATATATTAAAAAAAATTCAAAAATTCAAAAACAAAACAAAAATAAATCATTCGTAGTTGCATTGTTAATACACGTTTAATTTCTGCTTTGCATTTCATCCTATATTTTGATTAATAATAACGGTTAGATATCGATAGCACTTAATTATATATTGATAATTTGTCTTCCTTGAACAATTTAATTTCTCGGTGTCTAGGCTACGGCAGAGTAATAACCATTTATAAATATTATGGTGATCCGTAAATATTATAGTGATTGTTTCTCTGAAGGTACTTAACCTTCGGCTGCATTGCTACGGTGATTCGTGATTGTAACAACCCGAGATTTTATAACAATTAACTATCGTCAATGTGACGCTTAAATTGTTTGCTTAATTCAGCTGAAGTTTTGATCGAGTTGAAAATTCTTTTGTAATTCGTTAAAAGAATTTTGCGGGCTTTATAAATAAAATAACAACATACTTAACCCATACCTTCTCCATACCAGCCCATACCTATACCACGTTTTTCTCTGATAAAACACGTACCCGCCCCTCTCCTCATTCATTCGAACCCTAAAGTAATCAATCGAACGGAAAAAAAAATGGCGGCCACGAGTTTCGTTCTTCCTCGTCGTCTCCAAATTAAGGCTCGTTAAATTCAAAGGCGCCGGCGACGATTGCTTGCGATCGTGTGGTTGCGCTCGTCGAATCTCAGGTGAGTAATTTTAAATTGCTCACATCTAATTCCTTCTCGTTATGATGCTTCTGCAATTCGATTTTTGATTCGATATTATCTATCTTGGCATTTGGTTTTCGTTCGATGTTGATAAGCGCTGTTGTTATGAGAATTTCGACTGTGCTTATTTCGTTCGACTTTAGTTGTTAATGATGATTTCTGTCTTGTTTAAAATTGTGATTTTTGGGCTGTTTGATTTAAGTGATACTCTCGACTTCACTTCACTGTGCTTTGTTGGCTTTGGCCATCACTTTTGCTTCGGCATTGAATTGCCCTTTTTACTGCAGTTTGAGTTGAGACGGTTGTTTCATAATTTTGAACTCATTTTGACCCTGCTGTGACGATGATTCCTTGGCCATCACGATGTCGATTTCGAGTTGTTCGATTATCGTGGTTGTTGTCTTGGTCATCACGGCATCTGAAATTGTGTTTGATTGTTTGCTTGACTAATTAGATATGACTTTATATATGTGCATATATACAATTGTATGTGTGTATGCATGTATCGGCGAGTCTACAATTACAGTTTTCTTATATATTGACATTGATACTGCGGTTCCATGAATTGCTTGCTTATGTTGTTGCGGTATCATTGACTGGTTCACCTGATTTCATGGCTCGCGGTTGTGAACACTGCCTGGCTTCGGCTATCTGTTTTAGTTGAAAATTTAGTTGATAGTTGGTTTTGGCTCAACTTGATTGGTGTAGTTGTTTTCACAATACATGTATAGGTTGTACCATTGTTATTCCTGGTTCACATCTGCACTTGACAATTTGAGTGCTTGTTGTATTCACTCTAGATATTCTTGCACATTTGATAGTCTGATACTTGTTCCCTTTTGTTGTACGCTTACCTTTTGGTATGGCAGTCTTCATCCCAGACAGTCTTCATATTGCATTTGCATTTGAGCTTATGTTGAAACTGATTCCTTGCATATGCTCCTGTTAGGATTGGTGTAGTTGTTTCCATTACACTCAAGTTCAACCTGTAGCTTGCATTGTCAGTTGCACTTCATTGTTCATCTGATTACTATACCCTTGTAGTCGCAGTTTTACATTTGACTTCCTTGTTTACTTTGTTGACATTGCAACTGTGTAGTCGAACATTTGAGTACTTCACAGTCTTGTTGTCTGCTGTTGTTCATTCTACTGGTACCATTTGTCCATTCGTTGGTTTGTTTGAGTCAGTGGAATTTGCATTCATCTTTTCCACTATTTTGCTCAAGTCTGCATTATATTGTACCTGTACTCTGGTAGTCATTCATGCATCCCTTACTTGTACACTGGCAGTAGATGGAAGGCCTGTACTTTTCCTGTTTACTCAAGTTTGTTAATCGAGTATGCATTCCCACATGTAGTCCTCACACATGTGCAACCAGCACTTACATTGAGATTTTATTTCCTATGGTTCATTTCTGTAGCCCGACAGTTGGGAGCATGTACATGCTACAGTTTTATTTTTGTATGAATTTTTGAACTTAGTTGATGTTCTAGCATCCCTGATTCGTTTTAAGTGCAGTTCTGCATTACTAGGGTGCATCTACTATAATTGCATTGGGTTCCTTCCCACTTCGGCCTTGGCTACTAGGTTGCACTGTCAGTTGTTCATTTGAGTTACATTCTAACCTAACTTTGACATGCTCTTGTTATTGTTCGTCACTTGAATCTGACTTTGATCTTTACTTGACACCGTTAGATATCTGTGTTCACTTGATCATGGTTGCAGTTGTATTCCATTTGAACTAATTCTTGTAGACAGTTGTTTTTGGAGCCTTCATTCCAGTAGTTGTGTTGCCATATTGGTTTCACTGTGTCTTCATGTACCTGAATACATGCCCCTATGCTTTTGTAGTTCGGTTGTGCTATACTACTGCCTTGTTCTCGAAATTGAAATTTGCACTGCCTAGTTCACTGTCACATCCATGTATTGTCCCTCCTGTCCACTGCTTATCTTAGTGGCCTTTCACTTCGGCTGGCATTAGAGTGCACTGCAGCCACCCAGAATCGACAGTTTTGAATTGATATTTCTTTTGTGTCGTGATGCATTGATCTTTTATGCTGTATTGGCGAGGCCGTACACGCGTGCGTGTACGGCAGCCAATCGAGTTTTGATGGTTTTAAAGTGACAATTTCAATGGCTTTAAATTGATTTAGTCGATTTGATAAATTTTTTATTTATCTCTGTTGATGATTTAATTCTGCTGATTTTTGGTTAAACACTGTTAAGTGTTATATTGACCGTTATCCGGTTTCTTTGTTTAAAGAATCGGATAGACGGGAATTATTGTGACTGTCGTCTATTTAAATCATTACTGCCTATATGCACTAATAAACTGGTTTGAATTAGACTGACCTGGGTATTATTTTCTTTTGAATGTAATACTCGGGTCAGACCCGAGTTATTTCAGGTAGTAGATTTCCTTCTTTGAGTTGCTGTTCGGGATTTGAAGACTTTTCATATCTTCTGAAGTTGTCAGTGTCATTTTGTAGTAGTCGTGTCATTGTATAGAACGATGTGTATTCATGTATATTAGTCGATAATGTACTTGTATATATAACTTCTAGAGTCGACAGTTGTAGTTGTATCATATGTATTGTGTCAACCATGTATTAACTGACATCAGTTATATATATATGAGACTTTTGTTTTTATCTGTATTCCGCATTTATATTATCTGTGTTATTGTTATATCTAATGTCCTAAACTATTATGAACCATCGTATTCGTTTTATACTGGTATTGGGAGTGTCGATGGGAGTAAATAAATAATAGATGAAAAATAAAAAGTATATACCACTCCTGTCGAGATAACCAATATTAGTGTAAGGCCAATTACGGATGGTCGCTCCTATCCAGCCTTATTCTTCGTAATAATAGACAGTATTTCTTTTAATACTCTTTGTTATTATGAGCATAGAGGTGGGGCGTCACAGTGATGCACCGATAACCCCTGCCCATTACCTGGCTGAGAACTATCTTGTTGAATTAAGACAATATGTGATTATACAATTTTGGGTTAACTTAGGATAAACCATTTGTAATTAACCACTGCATTCATTTAGTTGCATTAGTTCATGCATATTAAAAAAAACAAAACAAAACAAAACAAAAAATATTCAAAATCCAAAACTAAAAAAAATTGTAAATATTTATTAACTTAGTTTTTTCTCCTTTTCCTTTCAAAATTTTCAAATCAAAATTCCAAAAATCCAAAAAAAAAATTTACTTAGTTTTTTTTTAGAAAATCAAAAATCCAAAAAAAAAATTGAAAAATCAAAAACAAAACAAAAATCAATTTTCCATTAGGAAAAATAAATTCTATTTGTAAATATTTTTCCTTTATAAAAAAAAGCCCAAAAACATTCTTGAAATTCCCTACTTACATGAATTCTACGATAGTTGTGAAAATCAATATATGATTTCACTCCAAATTCGTATGGATATTTTAATAACAACTATTGTTTAAACGATTTGAGTTTTGAACCACAAAATTTTCAAAATGAAGAACCACCCTCGAATCTCGAAAATAGCATTTCATCTCTACTTGAAATCTCTACACAGCAAAATCAAATGATAAATGATTTGTGTAATTCTTATTTGTGTGATAACTCAAGTCAAAATTTTCAAAATAATCAAAATTTGAATTCACTTCAAAATTCAAATGACTTCGAGTATTGCCCATGCCAATTCAATTCTGAACTCTGAAATGAATTTCAAAATCAAAACAAAATGTGATACTTTTCAAATAATTTTGGCAATGGGAATAATCTCGATTACGATACGAGTGAAATTTTTTGTTTTCAACAAATCCAAATCGAAAATTCTCAAGTCAATAACTATAAATTGGATTTCATTGAGCAAATAAACGAAATTTACGATGATCACACGGATTCGTTGTTTGAAACATATATGAAACAACGTGAACAACAAAACCAAATCCCAACGTGTGACGAGTCAAACAATAATCATTCTTTTACCCAAATCAACGATTTTCAAATAATAACTTTTGAAATTGAAAATAACGATCTTAATGAAGTTGATGAAAATTTGGTAATTGAGTTGGATTTCAATTCTTTTGACGGTGAGAAACTCGATTTAAATTTCGATCTTCCTTTTCTCGATTTTGAAAATTTGAATACAACAACTTGGGATTTTGAACTTAGACATGTATTAAAGTTGTTGATAATCAAACGAAGGAAGATGAATTTAACGAACACAAGTTTTATGGACTTTTCAAAAATGAGTCATTAAATTCTGATGGGGAAGATTTCGATCACCATTTTGACTTTGAAATCGATAATTTGGAAGAAGTTTTCAATGATAAACTTGAATTTTAATTTGGTGAAAATAAATGTGAATTCCAATCAATCGTTTTATCAACCCCAAAAATCATTGAAAATAAAACGACTCGTACAATTTTTAATAAAACGGCATTCATTTTTCCAAATCCGAATTCAACTTCAAAGTCTTTTATGATTTGTTTTTCTGAGCTTAAGCCGTGTCTCACATATTTGACGAGACAAATGAATCGGTCTTTGAAAGACCGTTTCATTTACTTTTTAACGATATACTTTCTGATGTCATGTAAATAATCATCTTTTCATTTTCATTTAAATAAAGTTTATGTTTTTATTTTTCTCCTTCCAATTGGGTTGACTGTGGGGACACGGTCAAAATCAAGTGCGGGGGGAGACTCATCTTCATTTTTTTTGGTTTTTTTTCATGGTTTATTTTTGCTTTTTCTTTTAAAACTCAAAAAAAAAATCCAAAAACAAATGTTCTTTTGATTTATTTTTAAAGAAACACTTTAGGTAAATATATGGTTTTGGTTTATTAAATTGAAAATTTTGAAAATTTATTTGTCTTAACAAAAATAAAAATGAAGTTGGATTACAAATAATTATAGTTTAACTAGTATATAGGAAGTTTCATACGTGATAATTATGAATATATCCTAATTGAAAATCATTGTTTTAAAAAGTGGTTGATTTAAAGTAAAGGATATAACATTTTTTTGTCTTCTAAGTTAAGTGGTGCTAAGATGATTTTGAAAAACTCTCTCTTTCCAAAAAATAAAAAAAATTGAAAAAAAAACATATAAAAAAACATTTGTATATATGTAAATATTTTCTATTAACACCTACGGTCGACAGGTGTTCACATTTGTGTGTTCACTCGCCATGCTCTGTACCCTTCTCACGTAAGCCCGAAAGGTGGTGCACGATCGGTATATCTGGCCTCAGTTTATTTGAGCTAGGTGTATGTATATAAAAATTCTTTTATTAATAATGCCTACGGTCGATAAGTATTCACACTTGTGTGTTCACTCGCGACGCTCTGTAATCCCCTCACATTAGTCCGCAAGGTGGTGCATGGGTAATTGATCTGGCCTCAGTTTATCTGAATTAGGCATATGTAAATATTGTTAAATCAATAAAATTTCCAAAAAAAATGGAGAGAGTAAGCAAATTAAATCCAAGCACTATTTTAACTTATTTGATTTGACATGTTATTGAAAAGAAATGAAAATACCACTTTGATAAACTTTGATAATCAACTAAGGATCCATTTTATAATTACACTTTTTTACCAACCGAAATAACGAGTTAAACTATAGTCTATTTGTTATGATAACTTAATTTTTTGGAAATTTTGACGAGTAAATGACTTAAATTTCAAGATAATGACCAAAACCTATATTTAACTTATTTATGTCGACTTAAAAGTAAACCCATCATTTGTATATATTTTCAAAAACTTGCATTCATCTCTTTGTAAATAAATCTTGCATTTTGTAAATATTTTCATCCTGCATTTGGATTTTGTGGGTAGTATCCGCTAAAAACCCTCACGAGACAACACTCGTCCAATTGGGGACACCCAGAGGTTTAACGGCTTGTTGCATGCGCTCAATGCAATCGTGCTCCCTACGAAAATGGATTTATCTTAGTTTTTCCGTTATTCGAGGACGAATAAAAAGATAAGTGTGGGGGTATTTGATGTGCACATAAATGTGTATATTTTTACCACCATATTTAATCTATTTAAATTAAATAAATGATCATATTGGGTATTTTAACTTGTTTAAACCAAAATTCAAATCATTTGAAATTTTCACATATTCATCTTCATATAAGGGTAAAATGGTCATTTTTGTGCATTTATTAAATTGTGAAAATTTACTTGGAATTTTCTATGTTGTTTTGTAGGAAATTTAGTGAAGTTTACAAGTGGCTTAATGATAATATATGCATGCACAAGAGTGAAGAGAACAAATGAAGATTGAAATAAGTCAAAGTGATGATCATGGAGGACCCCACCCACTTACCTTGATTTTTTAATTAGGAGCTAAGCACATGATAAAAGGACATTAAAGCTTCATGTACATTTAAGTGGGGGATTAGTGGATGTTAATGATTACTTGGCCACCACACTACCTCAAGGGCAATTTGGGCATTCCCCAAAAATATGAATTAGGGTTTAACACATGTATAAGTACCCCCTTATGTTTCATGTAACCCTCCTTCTATGACGACCCAGATTTTTAACGATTATTAATTGGTAATTAACCGAATTAGATCATTGAAATATTAGTTTGGATTAGTCGAACAAATAAAATTCTAACAATTAATGATATCTGGAATATATATATATATATCGATTTAAAAGCTATATTGGATTATAAATTTCTGGATATGATGAATATTGTAGTCTTATGTATAAATATATTAACTCCACCATTTAAAAACTAAGATAAACACCCAAATATATATATACAAACATATATAAGCTTTATGATGTTGAAAAAATATACATATACAAGTATATGAATGTATATATATGCCTATGTGAAATAAAATATAAGAAAGTTTGTATGAATGTGAATATATATATATATAGATATATAATAAAGCAATGTATATCAAAAATATGTTTAAGTATAAATAGGTATATGATATGTAAGTAGATAAGTATGTAAACATATATGTAAATGTAACTATGTATAAGTATGTATATATGATAACAAATACAAATGCATTTGGTAAAAACAAATATACATATGAAATGTATGTATATATAAATATATATGTAGGAACCTAGTGAGACAAGCATTTAATGCACGTTCATCTCAAGCATACAATGCATCATTTCAAGCATACAAAACAATGTCAGCAGCAAAACATAAAATCAGGTCAAAGCAAAATCAAATCACTTTGTAAATCACAACTTTTTTCATATAAAAAAATGTAAACGCCTGAAACAAAAATCACAGCCTGGCTTCTCCAGCACACTTCACTTCTATGCATATATAATACCACTGCCTTGTCTTCTATTTCACTCACTGGAACTAAGTATAACAAAAAGAATAAAACAACACTGCCAAAAAAAAAGAGAACAGAACTAAACAAGATCAAAGACCGACAAGGGATTATGAAGCAGGATAAACATAACAGAAGTCATCATCTTGATAAAAAGGTGAGTAAACACTTAACTAAAATGCTTAGGGTGATAAATGTTAGTGAATGTGTATTTCTGGATGATGTTTGTGCTGCATGTTTATATATGGATATGAATCTCTGTGTGTATATATGTATGACTGGTTTGTGCATGTTTGGGTGTTTGTTCTTCTCTGTTTCCAAAGTATAGAGTTCAAAACAAAGTAAAAATTCAAAATCTTCTTCTCTGATCTCTATTAGGCTATAGTCTTCAAACAAAACAAGTTTGTGTAAACATAAATGAAGATCTAAAAATAGTTTAAGCATGATTGTGATATATGTCATCTGGAAATCTAGATTTACAGAGAAAAATTAAAAATATGTTAATTTCGAATGTTGTAAATTGTTGATTCAATTATGTAACTTGAATCATCTTTAGAAAGTAGGATTTTTAAGATGAAAATGGTGATTTTTAGTTTAGTATTTAAAGAGCAGATCACAGTTGAATAGGAAATAGGTTTTTATCATTTTCTAGCGATCAACGATATATTGGATGTTGAGATTTCAATCGAAGCTAGGGTGGCAACTGGAAAAGTGGGGGAAAATGGTGAAAGAAGCGATCAATTTTTGTGGTGTTGGAATTTGGTTGGACTAGGGTTTAATACTCTTGATTTGTCGTGGTCGGAAACGAGATGACTGGGTCATCTCTAGTTGATCGAGCTGCACGGGATTCAGGGGAATGGTGGCCTGGAGGATCAGCGAGGTGTGGCCGGAGGTTGTGAAGCTCTGGTGGACGACATCGCCTAAACGAGACGATCGATGGTCGGAGCGTTTTATCCCTGGAAGCTCGATTTTGTTGTTTTTCGTTCTCATGATCGTTTTGGGTGACTGGCTGTTGAGATCGAAAGAAGGATCGATTGTAGACTTGTTGATGGTCGTCTCAGGCGCCGGAGTATCGCCGGCGGTGGGTGCACGTGCATAGTTTGGTCGTGTGTACGATTTGGTGTTTTGAACGATGTGTTCTCGAGTTTATGATCGGGGAAGGGATGGTTTTACTCGGGTCTTTTATCAGGTTGCTCGCATGTGTTTATTAGCATAACAGTTTAAACTTTAAAAAAATAGTATATAGGGGAAGAAGAAGAGAACTCGAAGTCAGTGTCGAGTTAACACCGTGTTTAACCTGAAGGCAGAAGAAATCAAGTTTTTAAAACCTGATTTAATAAAGTTTCTTTGGAATTTAAAAATGAAATTGTTTTAACCCTTTCTTAAATAAATTCTTCCTCTTATAAATGTCTCTTAAACTTTAATTAAGAAATTGTAGGTTGTTAATTTAAGTTTGTTAAAACTTAAAGATATTTTAAACTTAATTATTTTCATAAATAAAGTTAAGTGTTAATTAAGGGTAAATGTTTTGATGATATGATTAAGTAATTAACAAAGATAATGTTTATCTTAAAAGTAATTAAGATTTTTGATAATTAAATAAAGTGTAATTAAATATTATTTTAAATTATTGATTAAGTAATTAATAGTTATGAATTATAAATTAATTAATTAAGGGTTTAATTAATTTGTAATTAAGATTTAATAATTAGATAGTTAAAGTTAATTAATTAATAATTAGTAGTTAATTAATTAAGTAATTTATTAAGGATTAATGATTGATTAATTAAGTAATTAAGTGTTAATTGATCAGTGTAATTAAAGGATAAATTAACGTAATTAATCAAGGAGTTGGTTAATTAATGAAGTAATTAAGGATAGTTAATTTTTGAGTGGAATTATGTTTTATTAATTAATAACTAGGTTTTATTAATTAATACTTAAAGGATGATTAGTCTATAATGAAAGATTAATCGAGGGTAATTAAGGATTTATCAAATGGTAATTAATGATTGATTAATCGGTAATTATGGATAATTAAAGGATGATTAATTACTTGGTTGTAATTAATTAATGTTAAGTAAAGGTAATCTAGGTGATTAAAGTTAGTTGTTAATTTAATTAGAGATGGATTAAATTATTTGGGAAGTGATCAAATCTTGTTTATGAATGATTGAATGATGTTAAATGCCTTGAATTGGTTGATATCTCTGATATGAAATAATTTGTGATATAATATGTTTGGTTTGAACTGTGATAATGAGGTTATCTATCAGTGATGAATTACTATGTAAAAGTTAGCATCCTATATTTAAAATTTAATCACTTGAATAACTTGGGTTAAGATGACATTGGATTCGAAGAGACAGGAGTCCGGTATTAGTTAATACCCGAAACCACTTCGATTTATAATCTATAATAATTATATATAGATTTGATATGTGAAATCAATAGGCTGGAATAGAGTGAGTTAAGTGAATTGAACCATTTAATCTAAGTTTTGGTACTTAGAATTTGATGTGTGAAATAAGTGATGTATATAACCACTTGTGAAGTTGTAAATTTATATAAGTTACCCCGGGTTCACATAAGTTACCCCGGGTTCACATAAGTTGTATGCTTTTGTATTCCATGTTAGATGGATTTACTCACGCTGGTTTCCAGCCTGACCCGGGTGTTACTTTAATGTAATGCTCGGGTCAGACCGAGTATTACAGATTTTTAGGTAAGGACGTTCTGGAGCTCAGGAGGCGAGCTGGATGGCAGGAACGCATGGAGTGTATTCCACTGTGATATATTGTTATTTATCTGGGACAAGTTATTTTAACTGTCCAGTGATGGTGAAATGTTGTAACTCTGATGTATTGATGTAAATTAACTGATACAGTTTTTCCTTGTATAACTGTTATTTTATTTGATATTGTATTTTGATCCGCTGCGTTTTGTGAGAATCAATGTTGTGTTTCTGTTTCTTCTTCTATCTCTTTCTTCTTTTCCTAACTATTTGGAATTTTCGCGATCGAAAATTTCGGGTCGTTACATTTGGTATCAGAGCAAAGGGTTAAGCGAGAACCTTGGCTCTAGTGGGTTTACTCATCAAGGATAGGGTCAGCGGTACCCTAGGATGAGTTGAGTATATATATATATATGAGAGCGTACTTGTTATTTTCTTATATAAAGGTTTTAAAAATGGTTTTAAAACTGGATGATTTTATAAAAGCTTATATCATATTTATAAAGCAATAATTGGTTATTAAATAAGAAATTAAGTAACATATATATACATATCCAAATAAGGATTGGATAAAATGAACTATACAAATAAGATGAATTAAAATGGTTTCAAACCAGAAATAAATGGTTATTGAGTTTAAATAGGATGATTGTTTTCCAATAAACACATAAATGTTTTAAGGAAGTAACCATTAGATGTGAATAACTTGTAAATTAGAAAGGATATAAATTGAAAAGTTTTGAAATTATTTCAAATGTTAATAGAAATAATAAACAGTATTATTCAGAATATTTTGAATGTGATCTTATTTTAAATAAGAGTTGTTTGAAAGCATTAAAGGAAACTGTTTGAACTAAAACCAAAAGTGGTTTAAAATTTAAGGATATTTTAGAGTGTAAAGGAAATAATATGTATATATGAGGGATATACATAATATCAAAAATGGGTTGAAATAAACTCTAAATGTTGAGTTTTAAATTTGGAATGAGATGTGAAACCCAAGGTGATAAGTTTTTGAACTTATAAGATTATTAATGTGAAGTTTAAATTTTGAAGCAGGAATTCAAATTGGGTAAGGTTGTCTAGATTAAGTAAATTTGAATTTAACTTTGGGAAAGTTAAATAAGTTAACAAACAACCTGAATTGGGAATTTCAAGATGAAATTGAGATTTAACTTAGGGAAGTTAAATGATTGGTTTAAATGGGAAGTTATGAGTGATCTCAAAATGGGTTTGAGATTTGGAAATTAAAAATGGGTGTTCGGATAAATTTGGATGTTTATTTATCCTGATATCATTCCATTATTATAAATAATATATGAAACTGAGAATTGGTTTTAAAAATGGATAATAAATTAGAATTTGAAGATTTAATTGTTTTTGAGTTTTGAAATATGTTAAATATAGATAATTTAAAATGGAATTTTGGAATTTGAACACAGAAATGAATGGTTTAATGATATAAGTTATTAATTTAAAAGTGAAGTATAATTTGATTTAAAGAAATTAAACCAACATTTGAAATTTAACTCGAATTTATATAATTCAGGATGGTAAAGGGGAATTGAATTTGAAATTGATTCAAATTGAAATTGATTTGAATTTGGAAAGAATCGAGGTAATTCAACTTGAATTGGGATTAATTCAAACTGGAGTTGAAATGAATTGAAATTGAAAATTTGGTTCAATTTGAAAATTATTTGAATAAATTAAGATTGAAATCGAAGTGGAATAAGGTTAAATTTGGAGTGGGAATTGAAGTTGTTTAAATTGGTTTGAGATAGAATCAATGTTAAGAGGAAGTGGAAATTTAAAATTGAATTGATGGGGAATTGAACAGTTTGACTCTGGACTTTTTCAAAATAAATTGTTTTAATATAAATCTATTTTTCAACTATTTACTATACAACTTTTCTTTTTAAACCTAAAACTATCTTAAGCTTGTTTTACAATTACTTTTGGAACTATTTAACAATTTTACAACTGATTTATAAACTAATTACTGTTTTTCAATTGTTTTATAAATAATTACTATTTTTCAACTATTTACAATTACTTAACTATTTTACAGCTTTTTACAGTTAATAATTATTTTTCAACTACTTATTTATTTTAAAAAATTTCAAGCTATTTTCTAAATTTAAGCTGATTAGAGTACAAACTGTTTATGATTAAATACCCAATTGAGATAAGAATTAAAATGGTAATCCAGGAGAGGATTGAAGCAAAAGGTGAATAAGTGGATAGAGATTAAAAGGAATGTGAATAGAAAAGGAGAAATTGATTTAGCTAATAATCAATGAAGATAAATACGTAGGATGTACGTATATTATTCTATTCGCATAGTGATTTGATCCATATTCGAGCACAGAATTTCGAGATAGTATTATCAATCCGAGTTGGGATTTTTCGCTCGATTTTCGACGGCGAACCTGAATATGGATTTTTGATTGGTTCTGGATATTCTCTATCATAGTTGTGACCTATGCAAGGAGAATGACGGTTTCTGATCAAGAAATTAGATCTGAGTCCGCACTAGGAAGTCGGGTGGACAATACTAGTTCGAAAGTGAAATTTTGGGATCGAGTGAGCGATCAAGTTTGATATTGCGTACGGATGGTATGTGTACATCGTACGGGTTTGAATGAAATTGATATTGAAAACTTTGTGGATAAGGTTTGTAAAATGATTTTTGAAATATATTTTGAGGTATATATATGAATAAAGGTGGAAGTAAGTGATAGGGTAAGTAATAAAAGAAAATCAAACTTGAATATTTGATTTGGTGCATAGTAAAGTTATATATATTTATTATATATGGTAAACTCCCCTTGTTGAATCTATTGCTAGAAGAAAAGGGTTTTGAAAGTATTTGAAGTATAAAAGTGAATTTATACAAGTATGAAGTGATTCAAAAATTTCCCAAGGTTATTATATATATATATATATATATATGTATACGAGTACTTTGGCACGTGCGATGCACATGCGCAGGAGGAATTAGTATTAAAAATAGATATGTGTAAGGTTTTTTGGTTTTACAAAACGACTTTGATGTGTACGTAATGTTGCATTTTTTATTTGTGTACATGCACAAATCAATAGTTTACCAAAATGTAAATGAGATGGGTTATTTTAGGAAAAAATCAAACAGGTTCAACCAAAACAACACATGAGAAATAATATATATGTGGAAAAAACGTGTAAAATCAAAATAGTGTAACTCCAACTAACTATTATTCTTCTAGGGTAATGACAATACGAATTCTATTTGAAAATTTGTGATTGTCTATAACCTATGAATAGAGAGTTAGATGAATATGTTCAGTATATATATATATATAGTACTATGGCACACGATTCGCGCATGTTGAAGAAAAAGAAGCAATAAATGAAGCGCTTTGTGTGTGAGAAGGAAAACCGTTAATAGTAGTGGCACATGCTTTCTTATATGCAAAAGGCAATATTTTGTATAATAATCTCATGCTATATTAAAGTTGAAAATAAATGCTACAGTGGGGGAAGAAAAATGCTAGTTTCACTCAATGTTGCGTAGATAGACAAAATCCGCTCGTATACGGGTAAAACTCTTCATTAAAAGTTCAAAATTTTCATGTATAATGAATGATTTCAATTATAATGAATGACTTCAATAGAAAAATATCAATAAAGGGAAAGCCATTGTAATCAATGGTTGTTAGCATAAAGAATAGTGAGCGTGCTTCTTGCTAGCAATAATAAAATAAGTATTCAAAAGTAAGTCACTGCAGCTTTTACACATTCATTTTCAGTTTGAAACCATAAAACACATCAGATTTACAGTCTTGAACAGAAAAGCAACATTTCATAGCCAATTATTTATATGTATAGACCTCTATTTATTAGAGAAACTAATTCCAAAGTTCCAGATTATTTTGATGACCAATCGACAAAATAACACCAAATTATTTTTAAAAAAGTATAATTTCAAAAATAAAGATGTCATTCTTCTCATTTGTTGATTTAACATCCTAAAAATCCAAATATACTCTACGTAGGCACGGTATGTCCATGGAGGAAGGGGTTGATGTACAAAAGTGCTTCCTAATAGTAAAACTTGTCCTCATCTATATCAAATCAAAACGAACAATCATCACTTTCATAGTGAGAAATGATGAAAATCTAGATCTCCAATTGATAAATCCTATGCAGAACACATGCACAAAAGGTTAAGGATGCATATACGAATCAATTGTACAATTATTTTTGACGTATGTACATGCAATTGTTAGCTTAGATTTCATGCTATATATAAAAAGTTAAGGATGCATACATGAGTCAAACGTATATCTAAGTTTAAAATTTGTACTTCAAAGTTAAGGATGTGTACACAGAAAACATTATACAGTTATTATAATTTGTTTTGTTAAGGATCTCCAACCGTACTTTGAAACACAATGGCTGATTTTCAGGTTTTATGAAAGAAAGTTTGTACAAAGCTAGCAACCCAACTTATTTTAACAAAGACACTTTATTTAATCAGAAATTTTGATTTTGAAGTTTCACTAACATGCTTTCAGATTCTACCAAATGTTATACAAATAAACAACATCAATACTATGACTATGGTCAATCTCGCTAATATTAAGGCACTTCATTACCACATCGTGTATCTAAATATTATCTGTCTCAATATGGAATTTCTCCAGTTCAACTCCTGATAAGCTAAAGCTGGATTCATCTAGTGTCATTGATTTCATTATCTTGTTTGTTGTGGGAGTTGCATAGTACTTCATTGCATCTTCCAATTCTTGAACAACCTGGAGCATCATAGGCCTGTTCTTAGGATTCTCCACCACAGAATTGCTATAAAACTTCAATTTTAAACATCAACTTAACCACATAAAAACCAAATAGATATGGTTAACTTTCTAAAAACACAGAATTAGGATAACTTGTTTTGATAGTCCAAAATAAGTAATGAAGAAAAATAAGTGATATATTTATTAGTGAACGGTAAGTATCAATCTAATTTAGTAAAAAACAAATCTTTTGTTATTAAATACATGCATTTGTAATTGTATTTCCGAAACACAATGAAGGTCAGTTTCAGGAAGTACTATAACTTTATCAATAAAAGCGGTTAGTAATTTCTTTTATACCAAAAATTGATTAGATCAACTGCATAAATCATTTTGCATAAAATTACTTATATTTTTATTGTCCAGATGACTGGTAAAGATAATATTTCTTTGGGTCATATTTTTAGCATAAAAAAGCTTTGATGGTACATTTAAATTTACCTTTGTTGTTTTGCAATTTTTTACCATTTAACTTAAAAAACGATGTATAAACAAATAAATCAAATTTCATTGCATTTGCAACTGTTGTTGTCTAACTTGTATTAAATATCATTTTTAATTTGTATCAACCATTGCAAAGAGCATCTCATAAGGAAGAGATTCAAGAAGGAGAAACACAGAGCAAAGAAAACCCAAAAAAAGAATAAGAAGAGAGAATTCTAACTCGTCCAGTAGTATCGATGGTTAACTTTTAACTTTTGAGAAAATATAGTTTGTTTCTGTAAATCCATTGCAATCCACTGTAAGTCTAGATAGCAGTAAAATAAAATGAATGAAATCTATATAAATTTGAATATACGATGCAATATATAATATAATAAAATTAATTTAAAATTGTAAAAGGATGATAAAATATAGTCAATTGAATACAATAAAAAACTGTAGGTATATAATAAATAATTGATTGGGAAGATAGCACATAATTTGAAGAGGTTAAAGCTTATTATACCTTATTCTTACTAAATATTCCAAGGTCTACTATTAACGTTAAGATTTGATAAACAACATAGAGTTTTGTGACCATGACCCATGAAAATGCAGTTGTCTAAATGAAATTATAACCTGTAAAAGTTATATTGCATAATTTTGGATTAGCAAGCTATAATAACTATACTTATTTCTAGAAAACATTGTATTTTGAGTTTGCTATGTTTTGAAACACGAACATTTCACGTGCATTATATACTGGGATCAGTAAAGAAATTATTGTAAAGACTATAGTTTTGAAAGTTGACATGTAAATCATTCAAATAATAAAAAATGATTTTTGTTGTATTTACATAAAGTAAATCATCATTTAAATAATAAAATTTGGTATAACAATTTGTGCGAACAAAGAATAGATATTTTTCCACCTCATATATTTGAGGGCAGAAACCACTGTAGCAACTCAAGTACAGTTATATTCAGTTAAAAGTAAAAAATGTTAGTTCTCTCATGTTTTTAAAGAGGTATTAGCGCATATGGACATATAGTCATTTAGTGCACCTCTCTTTAAAAATAGCTTTAACTCAAGCAAAACTTATGATATGTTTGAAAACAAAAACTAATTTAATGCCACATATGATTTAAGAGCTTTTTATTGTGAGATTCAATACAAAAAAAAAGCTTGTGCATTAACAAAAAAAGTGTATGATAATTTAGTTCATTTAATATTATAGTTAATGAGGGTGCATTCGATTTAAGTAAATATTATATACTGCGATGAAAATTAAGCATGCCATTATTTCTCACTTATGGAAAGTCAAGATTAAATTAAAATCGCTTTAAAGTTTTGCCATTGATATAGACAGTCTTACAAAATTAGCGAATCAACCAAATCAACAAAACAATAACTTAGATACAAAAATCAAAAGCTGATATAACTATGTTTGCAATGCAAGGAAGGCAAGCTTCGATGACAAAATTTATATAAAAATTCAATGCAAAACTATACTTGACCACATAACATCCAAATGAGACCAAATGACTGAATTACTTACAAATATTTAGAATAAGGTACACTCATACATTTATAATCCAAAATAACCATTGAAGACGATTTTTTTTGAAGTGATATATTTGTCAATGGTCAGCATGTATCAATCCAATTTAGTACAAATTTTCATTGCTTATTAAATACACCTATTTGTAATAGGAATTTCCAAACACAATCTTCTGCATTGACAAAAAAATCTCAGTGTAGATTGTTAGATGCCAAAAGTTCATAAAATAACTACATAATTCAATCTGCATGACAATAAAATCTATAAAAATGTTTAATTACGAACTTATCCATAAAAAAATTAGAACCAAACAAAATGAACCAATTAATGACACACATAAGATAAAAAAGCTTATATCTTAATTGTCTAAAAGAACTAAATTGAAGACACTATTTCTTGGGTTCTATTTTTAATGTCAAAAGATAGCTGTTCATTTGATAAAACAGTCATCAAGCTGCATGTCATTTAGTTAATCATTTTATAGTATGATGACAATTTAGAATTCATCATTTAACCACTTGTGGAAAGCATTGAAAAAAAGATTTTCAATCTATGGCTCCATTACAAAATATACAGTCATTCCAAATGAGTGATGAAAAGGAGAAATTGTTAGAAATGGCATGAAAATAATAAAGGAAAAGAAATTTTCTGTTTAAAACACGAACATTTCACGTGCATTATATACTGGGATCAGAAAAGGAGAAATTGTTAGAAATGGCATGAAAATAATAAAGGAAAAGAAATTTTTCTGTTTAAAAGAATTTGAATAGAGTAAAGGTTAATTTTGAAGTACCAAATTAGTTAAATTGATTATAAAAATAAATTTCCATAACAAAAAATTTCTATTTAAGGTCACTCGGAAAGATAAAGCAAAAAATTATGATTATATTACTTACAAACGTACAATAAAATCACTATGTGAAAATCAATTTATATACATATATGTACTAAGAAACTTGTATGAAACATGAATATCAAAATGGGAATAATAATATCAAATTAAGTACCTGCTTCCAAACATAAAACAACTGTTAACTTCAATGTGAAATGAAAATCAACAGAAAAAAATTACTTACAATTATCTAGAGTTGAAATATGGCTTTCACGAATTTGTTGATAATGATAATGAAGGCACAACATTTAGTATTGCAAAATGATATAAGTTAAAGTTGTAAATGAGATTACAAATTGTCTTGTTATACTAATCGTCATCATAGTCCATTGTAAAGTATTAAACTGTTATCAAGTTTCTTAGTTAGCTAGAAATTATGAGCGCACTTTGACATAAAAAGTATAAATTACCAACATAGTCCATTAAACTAAAACCAACCTATTAAAAGCACACAGTAATAAAGACAACATGATTAAGGGTTAAAGAAGCTAATTAAAATACTTATAGAAGGGAAATGAGCATTATTTTCTAAGCATATATCAAAAAGGATTGGGAGATAAGGCTTATCAGGAATTGGCAGAGGTTTTGTTGGATTTTAATGTTGTTATGAATGAAATTGAAATGGTAAGGATTGATGATAGTGAAGTGGTGATACATGGTAAGATACATGGGGTTTCTGTAGATTTTATGAAAAAGGATGATTTGAAAAATGGAATGCTGAATCGAATGGGTTCAATGAATGGTGATGGCAACCTGGTGGCAAGGCAAGCTTGTTCGAATGTATTGATGTGTATAGATCTTAATCATGATGGTCTGCAGAAGCAAAATGCATCGACAAATTTGAATGATGTTGGTCGTCATACATGGTTAGTAAATAAGCATAGAAAATTGAGTAAGCATGTACGCAAAATGATGATATAAGAAAGTAGTAATAAAAATACATGCCAGGCTTTGGATTCTGAATGTCTGGATGGCTGGAAAATGGCCATTGCTAAACTTTAAAGGGATGGTAAAATGGTTAAGTGTGGTAAAAGTCAGACAAAGGAGATTAGGGGAAATACACGTCAGACTATCTTATTGAAACTGGAATAGATGTTTGTGCAAAATGGATGGTAAAATATCTCACACACATATATGATATTCTTATTTGTACATTAGGAGAGTCTACATATCTTATAGTACACCAACTGAATACGCATGATTCTAATTCTAATTCTATTCGGTAAGTATGATAGTTTTAACAGATTCAACAAAGAAATCAATCGATATGGTTGATATTTATATCAATATCTTCTTTCAAGCATTACACTATAAGGATAACTATATATAAATTGTTATATGAAAGTCGTATGTTGACAAAACAAATAAAATTTTGTCCAAAATAATCCAACTAAATGGAACAAAATTAGGTTAAATTAGACATTCATGTAACTGCAACTAAATATAGCAATATATAAAAACAAAGAGCAATCAAGCCTAAACGACACCATAGAAATTCAATGGATTGAGATGATAAAATTAGGGTTTTCAGCATGTACCTGCTGTAGGAGACGGAAAGTGGCATCTAAAAGAGGAGGAGGTTGAGATGCTTAATTCTTTCTATTGTTTCCTTCTCTCGGTCGGTAATAGGCTTATGATTTCTTCGTTTCTTTCTATATTCATTTTTTAGTGGGAATTAGCCACAAGGGCCTCTTTAGGAAGTGAAATTAATTTCTAGGACACACGACTAAAATAATTAGTTTTAAGGACAATACACAAAATAATTAGTTTCTAGGGCCTAAAAACCTATGAAATTATGTCCTTGAAAGTAATTGGACAGCTGACTTTGTCCTTGAAAATAATTATTCTGCTGACTTTGGCCTTGAAAGTAATTATTTCAGATGCGTGTCCTAGAAATTAATTGGACTGCAAAGTTTGTCCTTCTGGTGAAATGCCCCCATTTTTTATGTATAGAAGAACGATGATTCTGGGAGTGGGGACGAAGATGTGAATAAAGGGATATTGCGGTTACCAGCGAACATGGGTCAAGGCAATTACAACCATACCCAATGGATACCACCTACATTTTTACTTTCTTGTCTTCGAATGAAGGGCAGTTTTGTCAATCCGAAAAAGGCTTCACTAAGGGAAGTATTTGCTTTATATATAAGATATAAAGGATTTTGTGAAAACGATTTTGGGAAAAAGTTTTGGGAACCTATGGATTTCAAAAAAGGCTTTTGATTTTTGAGGAAATCAAATTTGGAATTTGGAAAGCCTAGTTCGTGAATTATCCATTTTGGGATAATCAATTTTGAGAAAGGAGATTTATATGAGATTCATACTTGGTGTATGATTTGGAAAATACTATATGTGTATAGTATAAAGTGTTTTGAAAGTGGCTCTGGGGAAAAAGGCGCTCCCTTGAATGAACTTCTCAGGAGTGCCACAGGGTGGTACTGCCTTGAGCCCTAAGGGGGGGGGGTTCTAAAGTTGATCCTTTGAGGAGTCCGGACAAACTAGTTCCTGAGGATTATTGGGTAGCGAAAGTCGAGGGCGCTGATGCTTACATGGGCATTTGAGTTATGCTGTGACGATAGTGTAACTCGATGTCGCTGCGATCTACTGTGTGGACCATAGCGAAAATCGTGTGGAGGATGAGTGCCAACAGTCTACACTTGATTTTGCCGGGACGGCAACGTAACATCGGTAGGCTGCGATCTATGGTCGAGTGGAGGAGTTTCATTCTTTTGGCAGCGAAATTCGAGGGCGCTGATGCCTACAATTATATTGGTTTTTGCTGTGATAGCAACGTAAAGCCCGGGTATAACTGCGATCTGTAGCGGGTTCCATGGTGTAATCGAGGGGCGTGGAGGCCTACAGTTATCTATGGATTTTTTTGGGATGGCAACGTACCCATCGGGTTAACTGCGACCATGGATGGGAGTGATGATTTCCAGAGCATTCTCACCAAAGATATGTCCTCTATTTTCAAAAATGTTTTCTATATTTTCAATAAAATTATTTTCCAAAGTATTTTCACTAGGTGTTGAAATGGGTCTGCTAAGTACTTATAGATTTTCAGTCCTACGCCTGATCAGCGTATGACCGAATTTCTATGAGAACAAGGATGGACTTGTTGAAACATCGAGTTATAAAAAGTATTTTTATATAAAAGCTATTATGGTTATATTATGTTATTTATAAGTGTTTAAAATTTTGAAATTTTGAAATAAAAAGAGTAGAGAGTTAAGAATGTTTAAAGGATAATTTAACTAATAATTCTCAGTATAATTTAAAAATTCTTTCTTCCTTTTCGAGGACGAAAAGTTCTAAAGGGGGGAGGAGTGTGACGACCCGGATTTTTGGACGTCTGTTAGTCGGGAAATTAACTGATTTTATTATTGAAATATTAATATTAATTAGTCAAATGAATAAATTTCTGATAATTAAAATATCGGGATATATGTAAATTGATTTAAAACTATAATAAATATTGAATTATAAAAATCTCTAGAGATGATAAGTCTTATAGAAAATAAATAATATATATATGACGACCCGGGATTTTAGCAATATTATTTTAATAAGCATTCAATCTGATTTAATAAAATACAACTTATCATTTTAAAAACAAATAAGACTTTTGGAACATGTACCATTTATATATATATATATATATGTGTGTGTGTGTGTGTGTGTGTGTGTATTTTGGAAGAAAACTATGATTTAAAAAAATTTAAAATAAAATCTCTCAAAAATATTTAAAAGAAAATCTACCTTATTCACATTAAACTAAAATTAAAGTAAAATTCTACCTTATTAAGTATAACAAAATATATGATTTTAAAATTTAATGTTGATAATTAAGCTTAAAATAAAAATAAGGAGTTATGTTAAAAATAGAAATAAATATACAAGTTAACATTATAACAATAAGTATAACAACTTTAAAGTGAACACTTAAGATAATTCTAGAAATATATAGTCTATAGAAATACATGTGTTTGTAAGGCAAGAAAATAATATATGTGTACATACAAAATTAGTGGATAGGTATGAAAAAATAAAACCAGACAAGCATTAAATGCTATCAGCTCAGCCTCCACAAGCAAGAAAAATCTCTGACCAAATTGTGTACCAGTAAATACTAACCCTGTACAAACTTTTCTATATATCTTTCTTGTTCCATTTTCATTCATTTAAAACTTAACATACCAGAAAAGAAAATATAATCTTACCTCTGAAGCTTAATTTACAACTCAACTAATCAAGCTAGAGGATCAAAAAGATCAAGACTTAAGTAAACAGGAGGATCAAAATAGAAGGGAAGACTGTCCTCTGTTCAAACTTTTTACTTGTGAGTATTCCAACCTGGTCTCTGTTTTATAACAGGTGAGTAACATCATTTTTAAAAGCTTAAGTTTTTGAATAGTTTGGTTGCATGCAAGTTTTCTGGAATAAATATGTAGTGTATATATATAAATGCAATCTGTTGTGTATATATGAATGTATGATATGTATGTTTTGTTTCCATCTGAGTCTTCTCTGTTTATAGTTCCTAGGATTCAAGTTTTGATTTAAAAATTCAAAATCTCTAGATTTTGTCTCTGAGATTCAAATCAAACTTGGTTGTTTAATCAGAAACTTAGTTTAAAATTATACTTAAGTTAAAATAACTATGTATTATCTATGGAAATTATAAACAGTTGATCAACTTTGAAATAGTGGAAATTCAAATATCATGATTCAATGTTTCAGGGTTAGGATCTGAAACATCATTCAAAATTATGATTTTAAAACTAAATTCATAGTTTTTAGTGCTAGTTGGAAGGTGTAGTTCTTGTTTGATCAGATAATGGTAATTTGGGTTTTTCTGATAATCTCGAGGATCTGGGAGGTTGTAAATTTTTGTGGTGATGCAAGAATGATTGGGGAATTAGGGAAAATTGTCAGGAAGAGGATCAGATCACTGTGGTGGTAGCGGTGTTCGATTTTTGGTTTGTAACCCTAGTTTTAACTAGGTTGGATTTTTGGATCGGCACGTCTTCCCTAGTTGATCGAGTTCAACAAGATTCAGGGAAATGGAAGTATGATAGATGGCGAATGTGTGGCCGAAATTGTTGTCTCTCCGGTGGTCAGAGGGTCGTGGGCGAGGCGGTTTCAGGTTTGAGGTGTGTTGTTCACTTTTGGTTCCAATTTTGGGTTTAATGCTCGATATTGATTTCGAGATGATGGTGTAGATCTGATGGTCAGGTTAGGGTTCGTGGATGATCGTCATCTTACTTGAGGGTGTGGTGATGACCGGAAGTGGTCGGAGCCACCGTGCATGTGCACGGTGCACATTTTTCTAATGTGTTTTGGTTTGGAAAGATAGGTACTCGAGTTTTCTCGAGTTGATTTCGGGTGAGGCTTGATGTTTTGAGGGGTTTTGCTCGTCAGTGACTCGGGGAAAGTGGGAGATGGTTCGAGTTGTTTGTGAGTGTTTTATTTAGATAATTAATTAAAGGTTAATTAATTTGAGTAATCAATTTTAAAAGATTGATTTATTAATGTGATTAATTAATTAAGTTATTAATTAAAAGATGATTAATTAAAGGTAGATCACTTAATGAAATTAATTAATTAATGATAATTACTTAATGAAAGTAATTAAAGGAAAATTGCTTGATGTCATTAATTAAGGAAGGTAATTAATGGGTAATTACTATATGTAATTTATTTAATGATAATTACTTAATGGAAGTAATTGGGGATTAATTACTTAGTGTAATTAGTTAAAGTATGGATTAATTAAGGAAATTAATTAAAGGGTTAGTTAGTTAATAAATGTGATTAATTAAAAGATAATTAATCAATGTAAGTGATTATAGGATAATTAATTAAGAGTAATTAATTAAGGATAAATGTAATTAATGTGAATGGGTGAAGGTTAATTAATTTGTGTTATTAATTTAAGGCTAATTACTTAATGTAATTAAAGAGGATAATTAAGGGATGATTAATTAATGGTTTGTAATTAATTAATGTAAGTAAGCAGGATTAAAAGTGATTAAAGAAATTAATTTAATTTATTTAAATTAATTGGAATGGTGTGACTAATAAATCTTGCTTATGAATGATTGAATGATATTGAATACCTTAGATTATTTGATATTTCTGATATGAAATGCTTTGTGATATGATTGGGTTGAATAGTGATAATATGGTTATCTATCGAGATGAATTGCTGTGTAAAGTGACATCCTGTATTTTAAATTTAATTGTATTCACTTGAATAACTTGGGTTAAAATGACATTGGGTTCGAAGAGTCCGGAGTCGGGTATTAGTTAATACCCGAAACCACTTCGATTCTTTATAGCTTGATATGTGAAATCAATAGGCTGGAATGGAATGATTTAAGTAAATTGGACCATTTAGTCTAAGTTTTGGTACTTAGAAATTGATGTGTGAAATAAGTGATGTCTATAACAAATTGTGAATTTGTAAATTGATACGAGTTACCCCGGGTTTTATGTAAGTTTTATGTTGTTGTATTACATGTTAGATGGGTTTACTCACGCTGGTTTCTAGCCTGACCCGGGTGTTACTTTGATGTAATGCTCGGGTCAGACCGAGTATTACAGATTTTCAAGTAAGGACGTTCTGGAGCTTAGGAGGCGAGCTGGATGGCAGGAACGTACGGAGTGTTTCCGCTGTGATATATTTCTATTTAGCTGAGACATGTTGATTTGTATATGTCCAGTGTTTGAGTATGTGTGTAACTCTGGTGTATAAAAATGTAATCAACTAATACAGTATTCTTTTGTAAACTGTTATTATTTGATATTATATTTTGATCCGCTGCGAATGTGAGAATCTGTGTTGTGTTTCTGTTTCTTCTTCTTTTATCTCTTTCTTCTTTTGCTAACTATTTGGAATTTTCGGGATCGAAAATTTCGGGTCGTTTCAAGTTCCTAGATTTACCAAAAATTAATTCTCCTTTTGATCATTCATGGAATGACTTTAGCAATAAGGTCATCTTCAACGAGAAGACAATTCAACTAAAGAATTAATTGCTAATTGACCCAATTCAACTGAATATTCAGTTGAACTAGGTTGCCCCACTTCAGAAAGCTAAAGCAGCGTAGGGCATTCATATTTTGGACGTCCAAAAAATAGGGTTTCGATGTTGTGCGCCCAGCGTTGAGAGCCCAAAAGATGAAGTCCCAATGTTGGACATCTAAAAATGGACGTCCAACGTTTAGACATCCAAAAAAATATAAGCATCACTTACAAAAAAGACGTCTATTGGACAAAAATAGAAATTTTGGTTGTGTTCTGGTTATGAAATGTCAGCTGTTAATCAGTTTTACTATGGATCACAGTATAAAGTGAAATGTGATTGGGGAAGGAACTTATTATGTTAGTGGGTAGGGAAAAACATAAAAAGTTGAGGAAAAATAGCTTAATTTTTTTGTCTGGAGATAATAATAATAAAGACATGCTTGCAATAAGCGGTTCTTAATAGAAAAATATTTGCTTAAAACTTTTGGTTCAATTTTAGTAAGTGATAAGCTGGTACTTGCTAGAACTTCTGAATGTTGAACGATAAATTTCCAATAATACCCTTAGATGAATAATTAAATCACAATTTTACGTAGTAATTGAGTTCCAATATTTTCTTCTGACTATTTTTTCTTTTTCCATCACATCTTTTATCAGATTTTTCTTTTCAGATTTCAAAGATTTGTCTTATATTTTAATTATTTGTAAAGGAAAATAAATTTTAAGATATTTTCTTAATAAAATTAATAATATTTTATTTGATCAAAATTAATATTTTTATACTTTATTTATAAAGTTTCATTTGTTTTAATCATTTAATTTTCTATTTGATCGAAATCTATTTAATAATTTTTTTATTTATTTACAAAGGGAATTTAGTTTAAATGACAAACTTTTAAGATTTTTAGCTCCTAAGACACTACCTTTAAAATTTGGCCACAAGGACACATACTGTTCCTCATGTATGCACTTCTCACACCACCGCATCTCATGCCATTGCACCCCAACACCGTTGTTCCTCTGCACTTTGCCACTACTCTTAGCCGTCGTCCTCTCCTATTGTCACCGTCTTCTCAAAACCTAACCCTAACAAACAAAAACATGTCTCTACTCATCGTCTACCATACCGCCTACGTCTTCCAACACATCTTAACATCATTGCTCACCTCATCTTGCTCACTAATAATCAATTACTGCAAAAATAGCAGTAGGTAAAAAATGAGACTGTATAGTATCATTATACGAGAAGATGATGTAAAAAATATAACAAATATAAAATGCTACCAAGTCATATCATTTAACTATAAAATGCTACCACAAGACACAAGGTAAGATCAATTATTACGTGATAAAATTGAAATATAAGTGCTCAATTCTTTTTAATTTTAATTCAGTAATTGCAAAACTGATACTGCACGGTAGCACTGTAAAATAATTTACAAAAAATAGCATGATAAATATTCAAAAATTAAATAAAAATGATACCACCTTTACAAAGTTATGCGGTAGCATATACACTAATTTATGAAAAATAGGATTACAAACTTTTAAAAAATATAAAAAAATAACATCACCTTGACAAAAAATTCATAAATGACACTAGAAAGTAGAATATAAAAATATTAATCCAAAAATGATATAAACTCAAAACAACCTACCACAAACCAAAAAAAAGAAGTTAATATACCTTATAAATTGATATTACAGTTCATAAATGTCATTATAAAATAATGGTGAAAGATACAATATATACATCATCTAAAATGGTGCTGCAATTTTTTATAAACTGTTGTTACAATTTTTAAAAAGCTATTACAAGTCATAAAATGCTACTATAAAATAGCATGACGAACAGAAATATACATAATTATATTTATTTAAAATAACAAAAATTAGTACTTCATACTGTCATTACTGCACTTATCTAAAAAATGCTATTATTGTGTATAAACCGCTACTATAATTTAGAAAACTACTACAGTTAAGAAAATGTTATTACAATTCATGAAATGCCACTATAACATAACATTATGAAAAGAAAAATATATAAGTATATCTATTAAAAAACAAAAAAATTGATGTTATACAGTATCATTACTAACACGTATAAAAATGCTACAATTATTTATAAATTGCTACTACATTATAAAGAAGCAAGTACAATTAAGAAACTGCTAATATAATTAATAAACTGCTATATAAAATAACATTATGAACAAAAATATACATGATTTTATTTATTTAAGAAACATTAAATGATATCACACAGTTTCATTCCTATACACATAAAATTGATGTTACAATTGTTTATAATCTACTATTACATTTTAGAAAAAAAGTGTAACGACCAGATATTTTCTACCATTCGCATCCGCACATGTCGGACTTGAATTGCTCAAAATACCCCGTTGTAAAATAAAATTTGGCAAATCTCAGAATATACAGTAAATAAATAATCACAGATCATAGACACAGAGTAATATAATGCAGCGGAAGTAAAAGAAATAGTAGTTCATGAAACTACTATATAAATATATCAGAGTTACATAAGATATAACAGAAGAAATAGAGTACAACAGAAGTCTCAATAAAATAACCAAATACAAGCTGAGTAGAACAACGGAACTGAAATAAATAGGACATGACAAGCAGATAATCTCCAGCGATTCAAATCTCCAAGAGAGTGGAAATCCAAATCTGTGAATAACTCAGGCTGACCCGAGCGTAAAGCAAAACACAAAACACTCGAGTCAGGACAATATATACTTATATAATGTAAACCAACTCAAGTGAACTGTAATAAGGTACAAGTAACTTAAAGAATGCGTGGGATCGCCCATTCTTTAAGGATCCGTTAAACTATCTAATGTGTAGTAATATTCGCTATTATAATAATGTCTAATATAAAATAAACATACTTTTAAATAGCATTAAGGCTTTACATTTTCCACCTTAACACGTAATAGTCCCAGTAGTCTATCCAGTATTAGCATACTCCCAAAATGGGGGCTACCCTCGATACTCCACATGCTTATGCCTATAGGGGCATTTGGGTTATGCTGTGACGACAGTGTAACTCAATGTCGCTGCGATCTACTGTGTGGACCATAGCGAAAATCGTGTGGAGGATGAGTGCCAACAGTCTACACTTGATTTTGCCGGGACGGCAACGTAACATCGGTAGGCTGCGATCTATGGTCAAGTGGAGAAGTTTCATTCTTTTGGCAGCGAAATTCGAGGGCGCCGATGCCTACAGTTATATGGGTTTTTGCTGTGATAGCAATGTAAAGTCCGGGTATAACTGCGATCTGTAGCGGGTTCCTTGGCGTAATCGAGGGGCGCGGAGGCCTACAGTTATCTATGGATTTTGCCGGGATGGCAACGTAACCATCGGGTTAACTGCGACCATGGATGGGGGTGATGATTTCTAGAGCATTCTCACCAAAGATATTTACTCTATTTTCGAAAACTGTTTTCTATATTTTCAATAAAATTATTTTCCAAGTATTTTCACTGGGTGTTGAAAACGGGTTTACCAAGTATTTATAGATTTTCAGTCCTACGCCTGATCAACGTATGACCGAATTTCTATGAGAACAAGGATGGACTTGTTGAAACATCGAGTTATAAAAAGTATTTTTATATAAAAGCTATTTTGGTAATATTATATAGATTTTAAAGTGCTTTAAAATTTTAAAATAAAAGAGTAAAAAGAGTTAAAAGTGTTTAAATAATAATTGAACTAAAATACACAGTAAATTAAAATTCTCGCTTCGTTCCTTTTCGAGGACGAAAAGTTCTAAAGGGGGGAGGAATGTGACGACCCAAATTTTTAACGATTGATAATTGGTAATTAACCGAATTAGATCATTGAAATATTAGTTTTGATTAGTCGAACAAATAAAATTCTGGCAATTAAAGATATTTGGAATATATATATATATATATATCGATTTAAAAGCTATATTGGATATTGGGTTATAAATTTCTGGATATGATGAATATTGGAGTCTTATGTATAAATATATAAACTCCACCATTTAAAAACTAAGATAAACACCCAAATATATATATATACAAACATATATAAGCTTTATGATGTTGAAAAAATATACATATACAAGTATATGAATGTATATATATGCCTATGTGAAATAAAATATAAGAAAGTTTGTATGAATGTGAATATATATATAGATATATAATAAAGAAATGTATATCAAAAATATGTTTAAGTATAAATAGGTATATGATATGTAAGTAGATAAGTATGTAAACATATATGTAAATGTAACTATGTATAAGTATGTATATATGATAACAAATACAAATGCATTTGGTAAAAACAAATATACATATGAAATGTATGTATATATAAATATATATGTAGGAACCTAGTAAGACAAGCATTTAATGCACGTTCATCTCAAGCATACAATGCATCATTTCAAGCATACAAAACAATGTCAGCAGCAAAACATAAAATCAGGTCAAAGCAAAATCAAATCACTTTGTAAATCAAAACTTTTTTCATATAAAAAAATGTAAACGCCTGAAACAAAAATCATAGCCTGGCTTCTCCAGCACACTTCACTTCTATGCATATATAATACCACTGCCTTGTCTTCTATTTCACTCACTGGAACTAAGTGTAACAAAAAGAATAAAACAACACTGCCAAAAAAAAGAGAACAGAACTAAACAAGATCAAAGACCGACAAGGGATTATAAAGCAGGATAAACATAACAGCAGTCATCATCTTGATAAAAAGGTGAGTAAACACTTAACTAAAATGCTTAGGATGATAAATGTTAGTGCATGTGTATTTCTGGATGATATTTGTGCTGCATGTTTATATATGGATATGAATCTCTGTGTATATATATGTATGACTGGTTTGTGCATGTTTGGGTGTTTGTTTTTCTCTGTTTCCAAAGTACAAAGTTCAAAACAAAGTAAAATTCAAAATCTTCTTCTTTGATCTCTATTAGGCTATAGTCTTCAAACACAAGTTTGTGTAAAAATAAATGAAGATCTAAAAATAGTTTAAGCATGATTGTGATATATGTCATCTGGAAATCTGGATTTATAGAGAAAAATTAAACATATGTTAATTTCGAATGTTGTAAATTGTTGATTCAATTATGTAACTTGAATCATCTTTAGAAAGTAGGATTTTTAAGATGAAAATGGTGATTTTTAGTTTAGTATTTAAAGAGCAGATCGCAGTTGAACAGGAAATGGGTTTTTATCATTTTCTGGCGATCGATGATATATTGGATGTTGAGATTTCAATCGAAGTTAGGGTGGCAACTGGCAAAGTGGGGAAAAATGGTGAAAGAAGCGATCAATTTTCATGGTGTTGGAATTTGGTTGGACTAGGGTTTAATACTCTTGATTTGTCATGGTCGGAAACGAGATGACTGGGTCATCTCTAGTTGATCGAGCTGCACGGGATTCAGGGGAATGGTGGCGTGGAGGATCAGCGAGGTGTGGCCGGAGGTTGTGAAGCTTTGGTGGACGACATTGCCTAAATGAGACGATCGATGGTCGGAGTGTTTTATCCTTGGAAGCTCGATTTTGTTGTTTTTCATTCTCGTGATCGTTTTGGGTGACTGGCTGTTGAGATCGAAAGAAGGATCGATTGTAGACTTGTTGATGGTCGTCTCAGGCGCCGGAGTATCGCCGGCGGTGGGTGCACGTGCACAGTTTGGTCGTGTGTACGATTTGGTGTTTTGAACGATGTGTTCTCGAGTTTATGATCGGGGAAGGGATGGTTTTACTCGGGTCTTTTATCAGGTTGCTCGCATGTGTTTATTAGCATAACAGTTTAAACTTTTTAAAAAAATATATAGGGGAAGAAGAAGAGAACTCGAAGTCAGTGTCGAGTTAACACCGGGTTTAACCCGAAGCCAGAAGAAATCAAGTTCTTAAAACCTGATTTAATAAAGTTTCTTTGGAATTTAAAAATGAAATTGTTTTAACCCTTTCTTAAATAAATTCTTCCTCTTATAAATGTCTCTTAAACTTTAATTAAGAAATTGTAGGTTGTTAATTTAAGTTTGTTAAAACTTAAAGATATTTTAAACTTAATTATTTTTATAAATAAAGTTAAGTGTTAATTAAGGGTAAATGTTTTGATGATATGATTAAGTAATTAACAAAGATAATGTTTATCTTAAAAGTAATTAAGATTTTTGATAATTAAATAAAGTGTAATTAATTATTTTAAATTATTAATTAAGTAATTAATAGTTAAGAATTATAAATTAATTAATTAAGGGTTTAATTAATTTGTAATTAAGATTTAATAATTAGATAATTAAAGTTAATTAATTAATAATTAGTAGTTAATTAATTAAGTAATTTATTAAGGATTAATGATTGATTAATTAAGTAATTAAGTGTTAATTGATCAGTGTAATTAAAGGATAAATTAACGTAATTAATCAAGGAGTTGGTTTAATTAATGAGGTAATTAAGGATAGTTAATTTCTGAGTGGAATTATGTTTTATTAATTAATAACTAGGTTTTATTAATTAATACTTAAAGGATGATTAGTCTATAATGAAAGATTAATCGAGGGTAATTAAGGATTTATCAAATGGTAATTTAGGATTGATTAATCGGTAATTATGGATAATTAAAGGATGATTAATTAATTGGCTGTAATTAATTAATGTTAAGTAAAGGTAATCTAGGTGATTAAAGTTAGTTGTTAATTTAATTAGAGATGGATTAAATCATTTGGGAATTGATCAAATCTTGTTTATGAATGATTGAATGATGTTAAATGCCTTGAATTGGTTGATATCTCTGATATGAAATAATTTGTGATATAATATGTTTGGTTTGAACTGTGATAATGAGGTTATCTATCAGTGATGAATTACTATGTAAAAGTTGGCATCCTATATTAAAATTTAATCACTTGAATAACTTGGGTTAAGATGACATTGGATTCGAAGAGACAGGAGTCTGGTATTAGTTAATACCCGAAACCACTTCGATTTATAATCTATAATAATTCTATATAGATTTGATATGTGAAATCAATAGGCTGGAATAGAATGAGTTAAGTGAATTGAACCATTTAATCTTAGTTTTGGTACTTAGAAATTGATGTGTGAAATAAGTGATGTCTATAACCACTTGTGAAGTTGTAAATTTATATAAGTTACCCCGGGTTCACATAAGTTGTATGCTTTTGTATTACATGTTAGATGGATTTACTCACGCTGGTTTCCAGCCTGACCCAGGTGTTACTTTAATGTAATGCTCGGGTTAGAACGAGTATTACAGATTTTCAGGTAAGGACGTTCTGGAGCTCAGGAGGCGAGCTGGATGGCAAAAACGTATGGAGTGTATTCCGCTGTGATATATTGTTATTTATCTGGGATAAGTTATTTTAACTTTCCAGCGATGGTGAAATGTTGTAACTCTGATGTATTGATGTAAATTAACTGATACAATTTTTCCTTGTATAATTGTTATTTATTTGATATATTGTATTTTGATCCGCTGCGTTTTGTGAGAATCAGTGCTGTGTTTCTGTTTCTTCTTCTATCTCTTTCTTCTTTTCCTAACTATCTGGAATTTTCACGATCGAAAATTTCGGGTCGTTACACCTTCTTAGTCTCTCTTACTTAAATTTTAGCTTAGGAAATAAATCAAAGCTTTTCTATCTTCTTTTTCCATGGCTACTTAGCCATTTTATTTCATATAATTTTTCTTTCTTTTATGCAATGTTAATTCTCTTTTAGTTACATGCTTCTTCTCTTCTTATGTTAGTAGTGTAGTTTACGTTCATGCAAAGTAGATTAGTTTTAATTCTTGTTAATTAGCTTCTCTTTTCCATTAGCTTTCATTTTTCTTTCTTTTTGCTTTCATGTTGCTAGCTACATTTGTTCATATGATAACAAAAATGAGAGCTTAACCCCTTCAATTTAGGGGTAATGAAGCCTCTAATCATGTAGCTTCAACATTTTGATAATTTTGATCTCTTTTGTGCTTAAAGGAATGTTGATGTGATTTATTGTTTCATGTTAAATTTGATAGTCTATGTTGTTCATAACAAATAGGCTATGCTTAAACAATCACAAGCAATAATTACCTCTTCATCTACATATGATGATGGTAATGAAGTGAATGTGAAACTAAAATTTGATGGCCTATATTTCTAAACAATAGTTAATAGATCATGCTTAAAATAGATTTCATTTTCAACTTTGTTGTTGTTTTCATGAGAGTTAGTAAGTGGTTTAAGAGGTGTGTTATAGTTTGATGGCTTATGTTGACCTAATTAATAGCACAAATAAGCCATACTTATGATAAACAGATCATTTAAACTCACTTATGACGAAAAAAGAGATCATAATTTCATTAATTGTTGAATTATTTTTGTCTAGAGAGTGGATTTACCTCTAAATTGTCATTTAACTCTCATATTTTTAGCTATTTTTCTTTTGCTAGTTTTTGTTAGTTTCTTACATTTTTAGCTAATCACACTTTCAACTTTGGTTAATTTGATTGAATAGAATTTTTAAAATCATCAATTCCCTGCGGATCGACCCATATTCGCCATGTACTACAAGTGTACGTCGTGCGCTTGCGGTTATATTTATTTCTAAATTCGTTCGACGGTTTTCTAAACCGATAGAAAATCCGTCATCGAACATTATGCATCAATGATAATGAATAGTTAACTAATTGTTAATACTTACCGATAAATGGTATTGGCAGCTAATAATGGTAAGACTTTCGATTGTGCAGTCAAATATCCTAAGTTCAGTTCATTGGCAAGTTGGAAAAAACATTAAACATTGTAGAGTTGCAAAAATGTTCATAATAACGAAGCATGTATTAACTGGTTTAATTCTGTGCATATCATCTAAAAAATGAATGGTAAGTCACAAATTGAAAGTAATACTGAAATAAATCTCAACATGTATTCATTGGTTTAATTCTCCAACCGGACATATATTCATGCAAAACAAATTTTACAAAAGAATTATAGTTTTTTTCTTTCTTTTTCCTTTTTAAAAAAACATCATATGGAATAGAAAGGCCCCTCGAAAAAATCATAAAAGTACATAACAAAATTGAGAGGTGCTTACCTTTTTCTTACTAGACCAACAAAATTAAGTGGTCAAGTACGTACCTATGTTTGTATCAAAGTTGGCATAAACACCCAATAGAGTAAACGTAAAGAAATAAATGAAGAAATCAAGATTAAAATAGAAGAAACAAGCAGAAAACAAGTAAAAACAATAAAATACAGATTTATAGTGGTTCGGCGTTGTAACGACCCGGAAAATTTCGAACCCGAAAATTCCAGATAGTTATGAAAAAGAAGAAAGAGGTAGAAGAAGAAACAGAAAATACACAGAATCTCACATTCGCAGCGGATCAAAATATAATATCAAATAATAACAGTTTACAAAGAATACTGCATATGTCAAATTACAGTTATAATACATCAGAGTTATAATCATATACACTAGCAATGGACATATACAAATCAAATATGTCTCAGACAAACAGAAATAATAGTCACAACGGAACACTCCATACGTCCTGCCATCCAGCTCGCCTTCTGAGCTCCACAACGTCCTTACCTGGAAATCTGTAATACTCGGTCTGACCCGAGCATTACATCAAAGTAACACCCGGGTCAGGCTGGAAACCAGCGTGAGTAAATCCATTTAAAATGGAATATAACAGCATAAAACTATATAAAACCCGGGGTAACTCGTATTAATTTGTTATAGACATCACTTATTTCACACATTAATATCTAAGTACCAAACTTAGATTAAATGGTCCAATTCCCTTAAATCACCCAATCCCAGCCTATTGATTTCATATAACCATCTATAAAGGATTTTTGAAGATTCATATCGAAGTGGTTTCGGGTATTAATCAACCCGACTCCGGTCTCTTCGAATTCAATACCGATTTAACCCCGTTATTCAAGTGAAACACAATTCAACCTTATATATACAAGATGTCACTTTTTATACAGCAATTCATCATCGATAGATACCACAATATCATAGTTCACCCAAACATACCATATCACAAAACATTCCATTCCAGAGATAACAATCAATTCAAGGCATTTAACGTCGTCCAATCACTCATATGCAAAATTCATCACTTTCAAACTTTATTTAATTTATCTCAAATTACCAATCTTTAATCACTTAGTTTGCCCAAACATTTATTGATTTCTAATCAATTAACGGTTTATCCTTTAATTATCATCTTAATTAATCACCTTGATTAATTATTCTTTAATTACATTAAGTCTTAATTAATAGAACAAATTTATTTAATCTTCACCATACAAACTAAGTACACTTATCCTCCTTCAGTTTATTCCCTCTAGCAATTACCATTAATTACTTCACTAAGTAATTACACTTTATAAATTTCAATAAGTAATTATATTCACTCTATCATCACATGGTTTATTTAAACTAGTTAATTGACTTAACTTAATCACATTAATTAATTAATTGTATTAAGGAATTAACCCCCTTTAAATTTTCTATTAATTTACAACTCCTTTATTTCTTACCTTTAAGACAACCAAATTTAAATCACTTATCTTTATATTTAAAACCTGAACTTGTTTCAATATCTTGTTAAATGATTTACATTGGAACTGGGTCAATAACTCTTTGGGGAAAACTTATTTATTTAAAACCTGACTAATTAAATTGCTTAAACACTTTATCTCTCTTAATTGCTTAAAATTTTGGGAAAATACTTTTATATATATATTTAACTTCGTATTCTTATGTTTCATAAAACCATTTCATATTTTTTTCCAACTTCAATTTATTTTATTTTATTTTACTTAAATTCAATTTTCCATCGTAATATGGTCATTACTTCACAAACATGTTCTTAAGTTGTTTGGAAACTGGGTTCTATTTCTGTTTACATTTTAAAACAGTACAAGTTTTATTTCAGAAACTAAAAATTTGCAACAGAGAAAAAACGACTTTAGCCTGGAACACATACGCAAACCCGACCTCATACTCGAGACAAAATGCTTCTGCCCCGAGACGTTTCTCGAGTCAAACCTCAAACCCAAAATGACTGACACAACAAAACTATCGTGCACATGCACAGATGGTCGGCGCATCTCCGACCATCGCTATGACCCTCGGCAAGACGCCGTCACTCCCATCATCCCTCACATCCACTCAGTTCGCCGATATCACCGGAGGAACGAAAATCGAACAGATGAACCCTCAGCCCAAAACTCTCGATCAACACAACTCCTACCGATGGCGAACCCCACCACCGGAAGGCCTGTCACCTCGTCCCCAGTCGCGACCTGGTCCCACGAATCCATTTCCCAGCATGCGATTCGACCCATCTCACCGTGGTCATCGAGACCACCTCGATACCAACTTCAAACAAAACAGGTTCACCAACCCTAGATCATCAATCCCCGATCACCACAGCTCTCTAAAAATTCTTCCTACAAATTTCCCGAGATCCTTCATACCCCAGCCTCCTCCAGCAAATAGTCTCGACGCTTCCCAAAACGTTGTTCGCTGGAATTTGACAATATAGCAAATTCCGTTCATCCCACTAATTCTCGTGATATACCATCATAAAAATTCCCAAATTCATACTAAAATTCATGTTTTGTGTGTACGAATCACTTCCTATATTCCAGGGTTGAAATCGTTGATATTGATTTTGAACTTATTTTAGCTCCTTACTGCAGATTTTGGAATTTCAGAATATTTAGTAGATATAAATACTTAAGCTGAATCCTAAAAACAAGATTACATTGTTGCAACCAACTTCCCTTCAAAAATCAAGGTTCAAAAATGATTCATTAGAGAGAGATGATTTTTAGAAGTAAATCTTGATCCTGGAATTTAAAACAGTGGCCATATATTCACTGTCATGTTTCAAATAGTATAGTTCAACCCAATTTAAATTGAAACATTCATGTAATCTTGTAAATAAGATGATTACTCACTTGTAAATTAGTTGAACAGAGGACCATACTTTAAACCATTTTCCAGGTCCTGATTTTTTTTTAATACAAACATAATTAGTTAAGTTTCTCAGTTTTAAAATGTTTTTATACAAAGGAGTATAAATTTTCTTTACATTTCTTTGCTCAAAACTTGAAAATATTGAAAAAAACATCAAATAGCAAAGCTTCCAGAAGTCAGCAACATCACAGAACAACTTATTTACAATATATAACACACATAAGATTTCCATGAACCAAATATCAAGATTTAAATGTTAAAGAAGTATGTTTACTCACCTTTAAAATGTTGAACAGAGAATGGTTTGAAAAATCTGGAAATTTGATTTAAACTTTGAAAATCTAGAACTTGATTCTTGAATCTTGAATTGCTTAGTTTCAGGTTGAAAACTTGGTGAAGTTGTTTTGTGCTCGTGAGCTAAAAAAAAATGTATGTGGAGCTAACTAAGCACTTGTAAATATAAACATACTTTGCCTTTTCTTGTTGAAGAAGCCAAGCTGATGTATATGTACAGGCTTTGCCTTTTTTTTTTTTTTTTCTTTTTTTTTTTTCCTGGTGGCTGATGCATTTCGAATTGACCATTTGTTTATGCTAGAGATGAATGCATTTAATGCATATGTACTCCATGTCTTCATACTTATCTCAGTTGTACAAAAGATGTTTAGATTTTTATTTTCTTGTTTTATTAACTATGCATATTTCGGCTGAGAGATAAATATGGTGGCTTGCATTAATGTTGTCTGTCTTGTTTATGTCTCCCTACTTAAATATACGACTGTCTTATGGCTCTACAATATAAATAAATTTCTATAGTTGATATGTTGTTGGAATTTATTCCAATGTATTTATCCTATACTTTCATGACATATATAATTTGCTGTTAAATTTTGTCTAATGTGCTCACTTTATATTTTATACTTAACTATATAATTTATATTATATATTTTATTCCCATTTTTATCTTAAATATTTATTTCCACTTTTATACTTATTATCTTGTTTGATTACATGTATATATATTTATTTTCATAACTTTTATTTTGTGTTGTTACTATACAATTTAGCTATATCTTATTTACTTTGTATATATATCCCTATTTACAATTTAAACATTTATTTCTATATTCCTTACAGAAACTATCAACACTTAATCTAAAAGTTATTTATTGTTAAACTTGTTAATACTATAATTTCTTAAGCCTATATATTTATATTTATTTTTAAACAATATACTTGTTTTATATTTAGATTTAATATTGATAACATTTATTTTACTTGAACTATTATTGTCCAGACTATATCATATATATTTTAAATCACATATTAATAAGATAGATTTCAGGTTTAAAATATTTAGAAACTCATTATTTTAATTCCAAACAATAGCTACTCCCAATTACACATATATATATTCGTTTATTAAAATAATAACCTGTATTTTAATTAATTCAATTAAATATTGATTAAAATAATATTGCCAAAATCTGGGATGTCACATCCCTCCCCCCTTAAAACTTTTCGTCCTCGAAAAGGAACAAAGCCAGATTTATTGAAAATGCTCAAAATCAGATAAATTTTCTTTGATCATTTTTAAACTTCCTTAAAAATCTATATACTATTATTCCAAAGTCGTTTTTATAAAAATACTTTTTATAACTCGATGTTTTAACAAGTCCATCCTTGTTCTCATAGAGATTCGGTCATACGTTGATCAGGCGTAGGACTGAAAATCTGTAAGTACTTGGTAAACCCGTTTCCAACACCCAGTGAAAATATTTTGGGAAAATAATTTTATTGAAAATATAGAAAACGGTTTCGAAAATAGAGGAAATATCTTTGGTGAGAATGCTCTGGAAATCATCACCCCCATCCATGGTCGCAGTTAACCCGATGGTTACGTTGCCGTCCCGGCAAAATCCACAGATAACTGTAGGTCTCCGCGCCCCTCGATTACGCCATGGAACCCGCTACAGATCGCAGTTATACCCGGGCCTTACGTTGCTATCACAGCACAAACCCATATAACTGTAGGCATCAGCGCCACCGAATTTCGCTGCCAAAAGAATGAAACTCCTCCACTTGACCATAGACCGCAGTCTACCGATGTTGCGCTGCCATCCCGACAGAATCAAGTGTAGACTGTTGGCACTCATCCTCCACACGATTTTCGCTATGGTCCCCACACAGTAGATCGCAGCGACATCGAATTACACTGTCGTCACAGTATAACCCAAATGCCCCTGTAGGCATCAGCGCCATCGACTTTCGCTACCAAATAATCCTCAGGAACTAGTTTGTCCGGACTCCTCACAGGATCAACTTTAGAACCTCCCCTTTAGAGGCTCAAGGCAGTACCACTCAGTGGCACTCCTGAGAAGTTCATTCCAAGGGAGTGCCTTTTTCCCCAGAGCCAATCTCAAAACACTTTATACTATACACATATAGTATTTCAAATCATACACCTAGTATGAATTTCACACAAGGCTCCTTTTACACAAATCGATTTTCAAAATCGATAAATTTCTAAGTAGGCTTTTCCAAATCTCAATATTGATTTTACCCAAAAATCAAAAGCCTTTCCACATTCATAGGTTTCCAAAACCTTTCCTCAAAAATCATTTTCACAAATCCCTTTTTATAAATACATATATATAAAAGTTTTGAAAAATCTTTGAATCAATTTGTACTTGTATAAATTCACTTTTATACTTCAAACACTTTCAAAAATCATTTCCTTTTGACAATAGATTCAATAAGGGGATTTTTCCATATATAACAAAGATATATAACTTTGTTTAGTCCAAATAAATATTCTAATTTTGATTACTCTTTTATAAAGTCATTTACCATATTGCTTACTTCCATAAAGTAAATCTTAATCATAGAAATGTTCAATTCCCATTTTACTTCATTATATATTTCATAAAATATACTTTAAATTTCAAAAATCATTTACACTTTTATCCACAAAGTTTCAATATCAATTTTATTCAAACCCGTACGATGTCCACATATCATTCGTACGCAATATCAATCTGATCGCTCACTCGATCACACAATTTCACTTCCCGAACTAGTATTGTCCACCTGACTTCCTAGTGCGGACTCAGATCTGGTTTCTTGATCAGAAACCGTCATTCTCCTTGCATAGTCACATCTATGATAGAGAATATCCAGAACCAATCAAAAATCCATATCCAGGTTCGCCGTCGAAAATCGAACGAAAAATCCCAACTCGGATCGATAATACTATCTCGAAATTCTGTGCTCGAATCTGGATCAAATCACTATGCGAATAGAATAATATACGTACATCCTACGTATTTATCTTCATTGATTATCAGTCAAATCAATTTCCTTTCTATTCATTCCCACTTTGATTCTATCCACTTATTCACAGTTGCCTTAATCCCCATTTGGATTATCATTCAATTCCTATCTCAATTCGGTATTTACTCATAAACAGTTCGAACTCTGACCATTTTATACTTTAGGAAATAGCTTGAAAAGTTTTAAAAATATATAAGTAGTTGAAAAATAATTATTAGTTTGTAAAATAGCTGTAAAACAGTAATCAGTTATAAAGTAGTAGAAAAATAGTAATTAGTTTATAAAACAGTGGTAAAATAGTTAAATAGTTCCAAAAGTAGTTATAAAATAAGCTTAAGATAGTTTTATGTTTTAAAAGAAAGGTTGTATAGTATATAGTTTGGAAAAATAGATTTAAAATAGGGTATATCAAAATAATTTACTTAAAATAGTCCAGAGCCAAACTGTTCAACTTCCCAATCTCCATTTCCATCAATTTAAATTTCCACTTTCATTTAAATTGACTCAATCCCAATCTGAATAACTTCAATTTTATTTTAAATTAATCCAATTCAAATTTCCCATTTGAATTTTATACTTATCCATCATAAACCACAATTCTCATTAATTCAAATCAAATTCAGTTTGAACTAATTCAATTTAAATCCCAATTTTAAACCATCTCGAATTATATAAATTCAAGTTAAATTTTCAAAGTTGATTTAACCCCTTAAATCAAATTAACCTTTATTTTTAAATTAATAATCCAAATCTTTAAACAATTTAATTCTGAGTCCAATTCTCAAAATCCCATTTTAAGTTATCTTTTCTTAACTTAATTCGAAGTTCAAATAAGAATTCAAAACAATTTTAATTTACAATTGCAATTATCCAAATAGTTCAATTCAAAACAATTCTATATCCTTATTTTCAAATTAAAGTTTAATTTCCTATTATCACAATAGTGGATATATTACCACACTTCATTCCTTATCCATTTAAACAAATTTAATTCACAATTTAAAGATTATCAATAACAATAGGATGATGCCATCCAATTATTTTAAAACTTCATCCATTTCCAATTTTCGGATCTCAAACCCATTTGAGATCACTCATACTTCCCATTTAAACCAATCATTTAACTTTCCCAAGTTAAATCTCAATTTCATACTGAAATTTCCAATTCAGGTTGCCTTTTAAATTATTTAACTTTCCCAAAGTTAAATTTAATTTACATAATCCAGTCAATTTACACAATTTGAATTCCCATTCAATTTTAAACATCAGATTAACAGCCTTCCCACTTAAGTTTAAAACTTGCTTCACTTTGGGTTTCACATCACATTCCAAGGAAAATTCAAAACTCTATCTTAGAGTTTATTTCCAAATATACCAATTTATTTTCTTATCCCACCAAGTTATCCTTAAATTTTGAACCACCCTTTGGTTTTTAGTTTCAAACAAATTCTCTCAACATTGGAAACAATTCAAATGTTTCTAAACTTAGGTTTTAACATTTCATAATTTAAAACCCACTTCTATTCAGAGGTTATACTCATCTTAAAGTCCACTTCATTTGGCTTACTTATTGACAAATATATCCTTATTAAACACAATAACTATTTATGTTGATACCAAAATTATGATATCTCGATACCAATTCATTTTCATCTTATTCTAAAACTTTTCCCCAAATTCAAGATTTTAATTTCAGTTTGCATCCATTTAATTTACCGTTATTTAATTTCAATTTGGTTGTATTTCAATTACCACTTAATTTAATTTCAATAATTTAACAACCAATTACTTAAATAGAAATATTGCCTTATATATCAAATATAATTTTATATAAAATCATTTACCCTTAAAACCATTAAAATCTTTATATAGAAAAATAACAAGTACGCTCTCTCGTATATATATACACTCAACTCATTCTAGGGTACTATTGACCCTATCCTTATGAGTATACCCACTAGAGCCAAGGTTCTCGCTTAACCTGGCTCTGATACCAACTGTAACGACCCGGAAAATTTCGAACCCGAAAATTCCAGATAGTTATGAAAAAGAAGAAAGAGGTAGAAGAAGAAACAGAAAATACACAGAATCTCACATTCGCAGCGGATCAAAATATAATATCAAATAATAACAGTTTACAAAGAATACTGCATATGTCAAATTACAGTTATAATACATCAGAGTTATAATCATATACACTAGCAATGGACATATACAAATCAAATATGTCTCAGACAAATAGAAATAATAGTCACAACGGAACACTCCATACGTCCTGCCATCCAGCTCGCCTTCTGAGCTCCACAACGTCCTTACCTGGAAATCTGTAATACTCGGTCTGACCCGAGCATTACATCAAAGTAACACCCGGGTCAGGCTGGAAACCAGCGTGAGTAAATCCATTTAAAATGGAATATAACAGCATAAAACTATATAAAACCCGGGGTAACTCGTATTAATTTGTTATAGACATCACTTATTTCACACATTAATATCTAAGTACCAAACTTAGATTAAATGGTCCAATTCCCTTAAATCACCCAATCCCAGCCTATTGATTTCATATAACCATCTATAAAGGATTTTTGAAGATTCATATCGAAGTGGTTTCGGGTATTAATCAACCCGACTCCGGTCTCTTCGAATTCAATACCGATTTAACCCCGTTATTCAAGTGAAACACAATTCAACCTTATATATACAAGATGTCACTTTTTATACAGCAATTCATCATCGATAGATACCACAATATCATAGTTCACCCAAACATACCATATCACAAAACATTCCATTCCAGAGATAACAATCAATTCAAGGCATTTAACGTCGTCCAATCACTCATATGCAAAATTTATCACTTTCAAACTTTATTTAATTTATCTCAAATTACCAATCTTTAATCACTTAGTTTGCCCAAACATTTATTGATTTCTAATCAATTAACGGTTTATCCTTTAATTATCATCTTAATTAATCACCTTGATTAATTATTCTTTAATTACATTAAGTCTTAATTAATAGAACAAATTTATTTAATCTTCACCATACAAACTAAGTACACTTATCCTCCTTCAGTTTATTCCCTCTAGCAATTACCATTAATTACTTCACTAAGTAATTACACTTTATAAATTTCAATAAGTAATTATATTCACTCTATCATCACATGGTTTATTTAAACTAGTTAATTGACTTAACTTAATCACATTAATTAATTAATTGTATTAAGGAATTAACCCCCTTTAAATTTTCTATTAATTTACAACTCCTTTATTTCTTACCTTTAAGACAACCAAATTTAAATCACTTATCTTTATATTTAAAACCTGAACTTGTTTCAATATCTTGTTAAATGATTTACATTGGAACTGGGTCAATAACTCTTTGGGGAAAACTTATTTATTTAAAACCTGACTAATTAAATTGCTTAAACACTTTATCTCTCTTAATTGCTTAAAATTTTGGGAAAATACTTTTATATATATATTTAACTTCGTATTCTTATGTTTCATAAAACCATTTCATATTTTTTTCCAACTTCAATTTATTTTATTTTATTTTACTTAAATTCAATTTTCCATCGTAATATGGTCATTACTTCACAAACATGTTCTTAAGTTGTTTGGAAACTGGGTTCTATTTCTGTTTACATTTTAAAACAGTACAAGTTTTATTTCAGAAACTAAAAATTTGCAACAGAGAAAAAACGACTTTAGCCTGGAACACATACGCAAACCCGACCTCATACTCGAGACAAAATGCTTCTGCCCCGAGACGTTTCTCGAGTCAAACCTCAAACCCAAAATGACTGACACAACAAAACTATCGTGCACATGCACAGATGGTCGGCGCATCTCCGACCATCGCTATGACCCTCGGCAAGACGCCGTCACTCCCATCATCCCTCACATCCACTCAGTTCGCCGATATCACCGGAGGAACGAAAATCGAACAGATGAACCCTCAGCCCAAAACTCTCGATCAACACAACTCCTACCGATGGCGAACCCCACCACCGGAAGGCCTGTCACCTCGTCCCCAGTCGCGACCTGGTCCCACGAATCCATTTCCCAGCATGCGATTCGACCCATCTCACCGTGGTCATCGAGACCACCTCGATACCAACTTCAAACAAAACAGGTTCACCAACCCTAGATCATCAATCCCCGATCACCACAGCTCTCTAAAAATTCTTCCTACAAATTTCCCGAGATCCTTCATACCCCAGCCTCCTCCAGCAAATAGTCTCGACGCTTCCCAAAACGTTGTTCGCTGGAATTTGACAATATAGCAAATTCCGTTCATCCCACTAATTCTCGTGATATACCATCATAAAAATTCCCAAATTCATACTAAAATTCATGTTTTGTGTGTACGAATCACTTCCTATATTCCAGGGTTGAAATCGTTGATATTGATTTTGAACTTATTTTAGCTCCTTACTGCAGATTTTGGAATTTCAGAATATTTAGTAGATATAAATACTTAAGCTGAATCCTAAAAACAAGATTACATTGTTGCAACCAACTTCCCTTCAAAAATCAAGGTTCAAAAATGATTCATTAGAGAGAGATGATTTTTAGAAGTAAATCTTGATCCTGGAATTTAAAACAGTGGCCATATATTCACTGTCATGTTTCAAATAGTATAGTTCAACCCAATTTAAATTGAAACATTCATGTAATCTTGTAAATAAGATGATTACTCACTTGTAAATTAGTTGAACAGAGGACCATACTTTAAACCATTTTCCAGGTCCTGATTTTTTTTTAATACAAACATAATTAGTTAAGTTTCTCAGTTTTAAAATGTTTTTATACAAAGGAGTATAAATTTTCTTTACATTTCTTTGCTCAAAACTTGAAAATATTGAAAAAAACATCAAATAGCAAAGCTTCCAGAAGTCAGCAACATCACAGAACAACTTATTTACAATATATAACACACATAAGATTTCCATGAACCAAATATCAAGATTTAAATGTTAAAGAAGTATGTTTACTCACCTTTAAAATGTTGAACAGAGAATGGTTTGAAAAATCTGGAAATTTGATTTAAACTTTGAAAATCTAGAACTTGATTCTTGAATCTTGAATTGCTTAGTTTCAGGTTGAAAACTTGGTGAAGTTGTTTTGTGCTCGTGAGCTAAAAAAAAATGTATGTGGAGCTAACTAAGCACTTGTAAATATAAACATACTTTGCCTTTTCTTGTTGAAGAAGCCAAGCTGATGTATATGTACAGGCTTTGCCTTTTTTTTTTTTTTTTTTTTTCCTGGTGGCTGATGCATTTCGAATTGACCATTTGTTTATGCTAGAGATGAATGCATTTAATGCATATGTACTCCATGTCTTCATACTTATCTCAGTTGTACAAAAGATGTTTAGATTTTTATTTTCTTGTTTTATTAACTATGCATATTTCGGCTGAGAGATAAATATGGTGGCTTGCATTAATGTTGTCTGTCTTGTTTATGTCTCCCTACTTAAATATACGACTGTCTTATGGCTCTACAATATAAATAAATTTCTATAGTTGATATGTTGTTGGAATTTATTCCAATGTATTTATCCTATACTTTCATGACATATATAATTTGCTGTTAAATTTTGTCTAATGTGCTCACTTTATATTTTATACTTAACTATATAATTTATATTATATATTTTATTCCCATTTTTATCTTAAATATTTATTTCCACTTTTATACTTATTATCTTGTTTGATTACATGTATATATATTTATTTTCATAACTTTTATTTTGTGTTGTTACTATACAATTTAGCTATATCTTATTTACTTTGTATATATATCCCTATTTACAATTTAAACATTTATTTCTATATTCCTTACAGAAACTATCAACACTTAATCTAAAAGTTATTTATTGTTAAACTTGTTAATACTATAATTTCTTAAGCCTATATATTTATATTTATTTTTAAACAATATACTTGTTTTATATTTAGATTTAATATTGATAACATTTATTTTACTTGAACTATTATTGTCCAGACTATATCATATATATTTTAAATCACATATTAATAAGATAGATTTCAGGTTTAAAATATTTAGAAACTCATTATTTTAATTCCAAACAATAGCTACTCCCAATTACACATATATATATTCGTTTATTAAAATAATAACCTGTATTTTAATTAATTCAATTAAATATTGATTAAAATAATATTGCCAAAATCTGGGATGTCACAGGCGTTGATTGCCTACGTCCATTTTGATGAAATTTCTTTATTAATCACTTGTTTTTCTAATATAGGGAGATCAGATTAGATTAATCCTTGATTACAATGGAGTACCAGTAAAACAACAACGTAAAGATCCCTCATTATTGATGAGCGCCTCTTTGCCTTCGGTTTTCTAGAATAGGGCAATAGTGTCGTGCTAACAGGGAGTGTTGATGACGAAGTGAGAGAGAGAAGAGACGCTACTCAGCAGGGAGGTGGTGAGGTTAATCATGTCGTGCCCTCAATCGAGGAGGCTTAAGATGTCGCCGAAGAAGGCGAAGTAAGGGGAGATGCTGATGAGCCCGGTCGCAACGATGCGGTTCAAGCCATGAGCCTGCAGTCAGATCCTCCCAAGACACACGGCTTCCTGCCTCAGAAAAGAGAAGAAGAAAGAGGCTCGTTTACAAGCTTTACAAAGGGTAAGTCGCCAAGCAGCCCAAGCTAACCGCCACTGCTGTAGATCAATCTACTTCTTTGCCTCCAAAAAATTTATTCGAGGGATTGTCGGACATCCCATTACCAGATGATGTTGGGAGTTACGATTTTGCTAACATGAGCCTTGGTGGTTCCGACTCTCCTATCCGAATTGGTGCTGGCATTCCTCTCACTAGCGTGGGGGAGATCACTCCGGCTAGCAAAGCCCCAGTACTAGTCTGTTGGGGGGACACTCACGATCACGTGCACTGTAGGTTCCATGGAGCACTCACGATCAGTGATTCTTATATATCTTTGTCTTATTCGCAGGTTCCATGGAGCACTCTCGCAACTACGATCAATTGAAGAAATCATAATATTCTCAACCGTCTTATTTCGGGACCAATCGAGGTCCGGACTCCGGTTAACAACACGGCCAAGAGAGAGAAGGTCATGACGGAAGGACTGGGACAAAAACCACCACTCTAAGGATTCTTCATCTAGACATAAGTCAAAGTCTCAATCTACTCAACACAAGGGCACCGATCCATATCCTGCAATCTATAGTAGTAGCAAGTCGCAGCTTCACGTACCTACTTTGGCTACACCACTCGAGCAATATTCAGGTTCTTCTAGCACCTAGCGATCTTCTGAATGCCAGATTAGCGTAGGAAGTCTTGATCCATCTTCTCATAGGCATGGAAAACGATCCTTCTTAGCTCCGACTGCTCTCGATGTCACTGCTGTAGAAAAGATAATCGAGCTTAATGCCACATTTCCTAAGTTATGCTTTAAAGAGTTCAAATTTGTTCCTGCTTAGCATCTAATTCCTTCAGAGGCTAAGGACATGGTGCTCTCTTATGTTAATGATGTCTATGTCCAGCATGACATAATTCAACATGTGGCTGAGAAGATTTCTTAAGTGTCGATGAAAAGGAAGCACAAGATCGGTCGCTTAACTCTCGAAGCGATTCATGATAAAGATATCATCAAATACTTAGATGAAGAAGTCAAAGGGCCGAATACAAAGCTGGTCAATGCTGAGAAAAGAGCTAGTGAATCTTCTAAAGTAGTAGAATGTTTGATGGAAGTGCACCAAGCTTAACTGGATACTATTGTTCGCTATAGTGGCACTTTAACGCTTGAAAAGATGTTTTGCAGAAGGAAAAGGACGCGCTCCTCTACGTTCGAGAAGGTTTACATTTTGGGCACGAAATGGGATCACCCATTGAACTTTATGAAATTGCAGGCATGTCTACGTCCGTACATGCTTATGGTGGTGAAGCCATCCAAGGATAGCAGGCACCGACCATGAAGCCTGCAACGGTCGCCACTTCACAGACGGTCCTGACCGTCCAGTCCATTGAGACTCCCGGCCCGGATGCTAAAGTTATATGGGCTTTGATTGAAGAAAAAACCGATGATCAACAGGCCCAGGATGAGACAAATGATGTCGTGGTGACTCATGCCTTTAAGCATACAGATAAACACAGCTTGAAAGAGCCCATTGAAAAGGAAGAGCTAGATAAGCAAGTCAAGAGGGAGTGTGCCGAGGTAGATATCACTCCACTCCAAATCATACTGCCTGGCGGTATGGTCCCTGAAGAGGTTGACCCTTTCGTATCCCAAAGTGAGACTGCTTCTGTTTCTGTCTCTAAAAGCATTTCACCTAAACATGGCAAGGGCGGAGGAAGGTTGAAGAGGAGAGGCAAGGGTAAGAGCTATAGTGAGTATACCCCGAAGAATCCTAAGAGGGACAAGAAATAGCCATCAGATCGGCTTGGGTTATGTATAGTTAGGCATCTAGTTTCTTTTTGTTGGCCGTAATTGTGCGGGTACGGCTCGAGTTTTTGGTTTCTAATTTTAGGAATAAAATTGTACTTAGCTTTCCAAGTTTTTACTTGTGAATAAAAACTTCTTTCATTTCAGTTTGACTTTTGTGTGAATTTTTTAGGTGTTCGAGCTATTACGTTTTCTATTTAATGTACTTGTAATTTATCACTCGTCGTTTAAGTTGTAAGTCATTCGATCACCCGCTTCTTCGGGAGTTGGATCGATAAGTTCATCTCAAGGCTTCCGCTCGATCGTGACCTTAAGTCGTATCAATCACAAGGTGTGAGCCACAGTGTTACGTCATCATATTCAACGGTCAAGTAATTTTATTCATGTTCCTAGTCTCGGGTTGGCGAAGTTAATCTATGGATTGTCGCATCCCATCCATTATGAGTTTATACTCCCTGCCGAGTTTAGGTCAGATTCGCCAAATGTGTGGTTGAATCGCACTCGTTCATTTGTTTATACTCTTTTCTGCACTTTGGGGATCAGAGTTATTTGAAGAGCGATTAATCACACTCGATTGATGTTTATACTCTAGCCCACACTCCGGGGACTGGATTTATTTGGATAAATGGTCGAATCACATTTTTCTCGGTTAATTCCTTCGCCCCAAGTCAAGGGAAAATTCGAAGAGTGGTCGGTCGTATCACGTCCACTTTTGTTTTATATTCCTCCCGTCGAATCGGAGGACAGAGTTAGTTAACGGACGGTCGGGTCACATCCATTTTATGTTTTTTACTCAGCCCATCGCATCGTAGGTGAGATTTAATGGATGAACGGTCGAGTCACGTTCATTTTGATCAAATCGATCATAGATCCAAGAAATTTGTTGGCACCAAACTCAGGTTACTCGCTGGTCTATATTAGACGTACGTAGATGTAAGTCGATCACATATCACAACTATTATACTACGCACAAACAATTCACAGACATAGAAGAAACTTCAAGTTTTATTGCCAACTGAAAGAGAGAAAGACAGAGTCTATCTTATTACATGGCTTTGAACTGAAATGCAAAAGCAAATTCTAAATGGAATGCAAATGAATGAAACAAAATCAAGTGAAATAGCATCGTAGATGCTCGTTATTCCATGCTTCAGGGAGTGTAATGCCATCGATAGTCGTTAGCTTGAAAGTTCCATCTCCAAGCTTCTGATCGATGACATACGGTTCTTCCCATCTCGGACCCATATTGACGGGGATAGGAAAGATCTGTTTTAGGATGAGATCGCCATCTAGCTCGGACTTTAACATTGTAGTACCGGGCGACTTGGTGTTGATGTACAACTGCTCTTAAGTCAACTTCTTCGCGCTTCTCATCGACGATGTCTAGAGATTCCAAAGGAGATCTCTGTTTGTTCTCGGGTCATAGTAAATCACTCGATGCAAAGGGACTTTCAAGTTCTACGGAAATCAAGGCTTCGAAGCTGTAGGCAATGGCGAATGGAGTGTGGCTAGTCGCGGACTTGTAGGTGGTTCTGTATGCCCATAGAGTTAACAGGAGTTCATCAACCCACTTGCCTATAGCCTTTTCCAAATGCTTCTTCAGAATGAACTTTATGATTTTATTAACGGCTTTGACCTGCCCATTAGCTTGAGGGTGAGCAACTGCCACAAATCTTTCCTCAATGCGTTGCCGGCAATAGAAGTTTTTGAATTCAGCACTATCAAATTGGGTCCTGTTGTTAGTTACAATTTTTTGGGGAAGACCAAAATGATAAATGATGTTTCGAATAACAAAGTTGATTGCTTTCTTCATAGTGATTGTGGTCAATGGTTCAGCTTCAGCCCATTTAGTGAAGTAATCGACTGCTACGATGGCGTACTTCGCACCACCTTTGGAAATCGGCAAGGAGCCGATGATGTTCAATACCCCAAGTAGAAAACGGTTATGGACTGATCATTTGAGTAATCTCCATCGATGGGGCTCTCGGAATCTTTACGAATATCTAGCACTTGTCGCATCGTCTATCGTAATCAGCTGCATCTTGATTGACACTTGGCCAGTAATAACTATAGTGAAGTATCTTCTTCACCAAGGTTTGCCCCTGGTGTGATCGCCATACTCCTTCATGAACTTCTCTTAATACTCACCTGATTATTATTTTTACAGGAGAACTGGTCAAATCAACCTTCGTAAATTAATGTTGATAAAGCGAGTGCTAAAAAGCCTTGATTTAGCAAATGTTGCGGAAAATAGTGGTGCTTATAGCGTATCTACTGTTTAATAGCGCTAAACTGAAATAGCATAGCGGTCAAAGAGTGCTATGTGCTATAGCGGGGATTTTGCGGGGCTTTAACGGGGCTTTAACTGCACAGCTTGAGAAAATTGTTGATCTTCAATGTGGAAAACCCGCATTAATTATAGTTAAATCATGACACGGCGTCCATCAGATGACTATAGTTTGGTCGAGTGGAAGCATTGGAAGTGAAACACTATTCAAGAGAGTTCGCCTTCTCGGTTATATGAGGTTAGTATCACGGTCAACTGAAGTCAACTCAAAGTCAAAGTCTATGGGCAGAACATTTCATTTAATAATAATTGTTATTATTAAACCAAGGACTTTGTGTTTGGACTATAAATTGAATGTGTACGATATTGGAATTTTAACCATTAGGAAATTTCATAAGTCCAAAGTGATATAGTTTTGATTAAGAGAATTGGTGTAAATAAAAGTCACAACCGAATAACGCTTAACAATGTAAAATGGGATTCTGAAACCAAGTAAACGATAAATTTGGCCAAAAGTGTCATAGCACCTGCTAAGTGACGTGCGAATGCTAATATTAACTCGAATAGTTCGATATTAATCACTGACAAAATTTACACTTAACGAGTCACACAACCAAAACGATAAATAGTCCTTTGACCAAACAATTTAATCAATTTGTAATTATTATAAATTAATTAATATTTATAAAATATTAATTAATTTATAATAATTACAAAATATTATTATAAAATTTGATTTTGGTTTGATGAACAAATATTATTAAATGTATTTATAAAAATTATGAATATATTAATCGGTCTACGACATCGGTAAGCATTTAAATTGGATTTAAATGTAAAATATTTTATTCGAGCTTTAAATTGGTTTGAACCCCATATTGGGGTTGGTTATATTCATCTATAATGGGGTTATATGCGGCCATATGATGACTTGTCAGAGGGCTTTGATTTTGATGGCTAGGATGGAAGAGAATGAATAATAGATAAAGGAGGATCTAGAACCTAACTTATCTTTAAATTCTCATATACATAAGCATCTATACTCTTACCTTTTTAAATACTTTTTGAAGCCTCCATCTTGCCCTATTTCTGGCCGAATAATAACCCTCTCCTCCTCCATCAATTTAAGTTCAAATCAAATCAAACCAAGTGCTATTCGATAGCTGATGGTCATCAGTTCAGGAACTAGCAATCTACTAGATTAGAAATTAGTTCAAGAAGCAAATCTCATCATTTCAAGGTGTACTTTCGGGCATTGGGTGTAAGTTACATTTCTAACCAATATATAATTAACAATGTTTAAATATAATGTTTATATTTTATATACATACATATACATACATATACATATACATATACATACACATACACATACACATACACATACACATACACATACACATACACATACACATACATACATACATACATACATACATACATACATACATATATATTATTGTTAATTATGTGATGATTCCAATATACAAATATATTATCACAATTGGATCGATTATATGTTTGCATATACTTGTATATTACTTTTTTCTATCATGTACATACCTATAATGGAATGACTCAACAAAAATACAACTTTTTTAATTTTAATAATTTTAATATATAATATTTAAATATACATATATAGTTTATAAATTAGATATTACATCATACATCTTACAAATATGGTTATACAAATTTTATATACAAATTATTATAGATATACTATTTTTGACAATAATAAAAATATTATATATATTATTTAAAAATTGTTTAAATAAGTTAATTACATAAATTAATTATATCAATATATAAATTTTATACAAATTATGTTTATACTTTATAAAATTAAGTTTACACATAACATACTTTTTGCGGTAAATAAATTCTTTTATAATTTTGAAAATATTTAAATCAAAGTCGAGAAATAAAAATTAGTTTTTTAAGTTATTCTAAATTATAAAAATATATAATAAATATTCAAAACACAAAATATCTTTTAGACTTTTACAGGAAGTTCAAAGTTCAAATTTAGTTTTGATAATAATTTCTTTTATTAACATTTTAAAATATATCGGCACAGATATTTAATAAAACATATTTTAATTTTTAATTTTTTTTTCTTGAAGTCGTGCGCATGATTAGGTGAATATATATTTATTAAAAATATATTCTATATATTTTATAAGTATTAATCTATATTTATATTATATTATTATATATAAATATTTAATATATATGCTGTGATATATTTATTAAAATATATATTCCGTGTATATTATTTGTTGTTTTAGTGATGTAAAGCACTGTATTTAATAGTGAATGTCACACTCTTTTTCCTTACTACAACTATAAGGTTTTTTAAGGAGGCGAATTCTTCTATTGGTTCTTTTACATCTTTAATAAAAAACCCATTTTCAATATATATATATATATATAATATGTGAAAAAAATCTAATTTATATATCTATGTATACATTGTTTTTGGCTTTATAAAAAAATTATATTTAATATATTTTATAAATTATTTAAATATAAATTCATATAGTTATAAATACATATAATGTTAATATATATTATACACACACACACACATGCAAAATTATTTGAATAAAATATAGTTTATATATATTAGTAACATTTTATATACATAAATAAAAGTATATAGACATACATTTGGACAATACATTTGTATATTAGATGAGCCAACGTGTCTGTTGCGATGTAAATTCCAGCACCTATAGACGGGCATGTTATACCTTGCACGGATTAATATGTTACACATGCACACATGTATATATGTGTATATGATACACACACATATATAATACAATATTAATAATCAAATAATGTAAAATCATTTTATAAATTTAAATAAATTTAAAGATTTTATTTTAAAAGAAAATTCAGAAATGTTCTAAATAAATTAGACTTCATTGGCACAATAAAGATCAAATAAATTAGCGATTCCATAGTGGTGAGGTGTAAAAAGTTATAACGGGGATACATCAGAAAATAACGGAGGTGGAAAAAGCTTTATTAGATAAAAAACCAAATATTTAAATTTGATTTATTCTCATTTTCACATCATTTATGTTGGAAAAATAAGCGTTGTTTAATTTTATATAACAAAATTGAAGAATATATTGATTTATGCAGACTAGATTTGGTGACTACAGTAAATTTCTGACTTAAATTGAGCACTTATGCCTCAAAATTAGGTCTACTCTAACTTTGTTGATTTTGCTTACAAGAGAACTAGTCAAATCAACCTTTGTATATTAATATTGCTAAAGTGGATGCTAAAAAACCTTGATTTAGCTGGTGTTGCGGAAAATAACGAGGCTTAAAGTGGATCTACCGTGTAATAGCACTAAACTGAAATAGCGTAGCAGTCAAAGAGCACTATGCGCTTTAGCAAGGATTTTGCGGGGCTTTAACGGGGCTTTAACATACTATTGATCTTCAATGTGGAAACTCCGCTTTGATTATAGTTAAATCATGATACGGCATCCATCGAACGACTGTAGTTGGGTCGAGTGGAAGCATTAGAAGTGAAACACTATTCAAGAGAGTTCGTCTTCTCGGTTATATGAGGTTAGTATCATGGTCAACCGAAGTCAACTCAAGTCAATGTCTATGACCAGAGCATTTTGGTTAATAATAATAATTGTTATTATTAAACCATGGATTTTGTGTTTAGACTTTAGAGTTGAATGTGTAAGATATTGGAATTTTGATCATTACCAAATTCCATAAGTCCAAAGTGATATAATTTTGATGAAGAAAATTGGTGTAAATAGAAGTCACAACCGAGTACCGCTTAACAAGGTAAAATTGGATTTTACCAAAACCAAGTAAATGATAAATTTGGCCAAAATGTCACAGCACCTACTAAGTGATGTGTGAATATTAGTATTCGAATAGTTCGATATTAATCACTGACCAAATTTACACTTAATGAGTCACACAACCAAAACGATGAATACTCCTTTAACCAAACAATTTAATCAATTTGTAATTATTATAAATTAATTAATATTTATAAATATTAATTATAAAATTTGATTTTGATTTGATGAACAAATATTATTAAATGTATTTATAAAAGTTATAAATATATTAATCGATATACGATATTAATAAACATTTAAATTGGATTTAAATGTAAAATATTTTATTCGAGCTTTAAATAGGTTTGAAGCCCATATTGGGGTTGGTTATATTTAGCTATAATGGGGTTATATGCGATCATATGATGACTTGTCAGAGGGCTTTGATTTTGACGGCCAGGATGGAAGAGAATGAATAATAGATAAAGGAGGATCTAGATCCTAACTTATCTTCAAATTCTCATATATCTAAGCATTTGTACTCTTACCTTTTTAAAGACTTTTTAAAGATTGCATCTTGCCCTATTTCTGGCCGAACCATAACCCTCCCCTCCTCCATCAATTTAAGTTTAAATCAAATCAAATCAAGTGCTATTCGATAGTTGATGGTCATCAATTCAAGAACTAGCAATCTATTGGATTAGAAATCAGTTCAACGAGCAAATCTCATCATTTCAATGTGTACTTTCAGACATTGGGTGTAAGGTACATTTTCAACCAATATATAATTAACAATGTTTAAATATAATGTTTATATTTATATACATACATATACATACATACAACATACATACATACATATGTATACATATATTATTGTTCTTTAGGTGATGATTCCAATATACAAATATATTATCACAATTGGATTGGTTGTATGATTGCATATGCTTGTATATTAATTTTTTTATCATGTACATACCTATAATGGTACGGCTCAGCAAATTTTTTTTATAATTTTAATAATTTTAATATATAATATTTAAATATACATATATAGTTTATAAATTAGATATTACATCATACATCATACAAAGACGGTTGTATAATTTTATATACAAAGTAATATAGATATACTCTTTTCGTTAGTAATGGAAATATTATATATATACATATATATTATTTAAAAATTGTTTAAATCAATTAATTACATAGATTAATTATATCAATATATAAGTTATGTACAAATTATGTTTTATATATTGTAAAATTAAGTTTACATATAAAATACTTTCGGCGATTTTTTTTATAATTTTGAAAATATTTAAATCAAAGTTGAGAATTAATTAGAAAATATATAATAAATATTCAATGTACAAAATATCTTTTAGACTTTTACAGGAAATTCAAAGGTCAAAATTAGTTTTGATAATAATTTCTTTTATTAATATTTTACTTATATCCGCACAGACATTTAATAAAACATATTTTAAAAATTAATTTTTTTTCTCTTGAAGCCATGTGCATGATTAGGTGAATATATACTTATTATAAATATATTCTATGTATTTTATAAGTACAAATCTATATTTATATTATGTTATTATATATAAAAATCTAATATACATGATGCGTATATATTTATTAAAATATATTCGGTGTATATTATTTGTTGTTTTGGTGATGTAAAGCACTATATTTAATGGGGAACGTCGCACTCTTTTTCCTTACTACAATTGTAAGGGTTTTTAAGGAGGCGAATTCTTCTATTGGTTCCTTTACGTCATTAATAAAGAACATATCTTCAATTTATATATATATATGAAAAAAATTATTTTATATATCTACGTATATATTATTTTCAGCTTTATAAAAAAAATTATATTTAATATATTTTATAAATGATTTAAATATCAATTCATATAGTTATAAATATGTACAATGTTAATGTACTATACACACACACACACACATGCAAAATTATTTAAATAAAATATAGTTTGTATATATTAGTATCGCTTTACATACATAAATAAAAGTATATGGATATACATTTGGACAATACATTTGTATATTAGATGAGCCGATGTGTCCGTTGAGGTGTAAATACCAGCACATATACATGGTCATGTTATACCTTGCACGGATTGATATGTTACACATGCACACACACACGTATATATGTGTATATGATACACACATATATAATACAACATTAATCAAATAATATAAAATCATTTTATAGATTTAAATAAAATAAAGATTTTATTTAAAAAGAAAATTTAGAAATGTTCTAAATAAATTAGACTTCATAGACATAATAAGATAAAAAATAGTAATTTTTTTAAATTCACCCATTACTTTCGCTGCGGGCTGACCTAGTTCTAACAGTTACGTACTCTAGTCTCAACATATGCATCGATATCCAGCCTTGATATATTTTGACTAGAAATATTTAAAATGGTATGTTTATTTTATTGTAAGAAGTCACTTATGGTTATAATGCATTGTAACTATTATCACAAAACATACAGTTTATGGATTTTCTATTAAATATATTTTTAATTAAATTAATTAATTAATACAACATATTATATCAAGTGTATAATAGAAAAAACATCTTTTATTTTGAACACGATGGGTTATTGAGTTACATATATGTAACAAATTATATAATTGTCTCTAGAGCATACCCCCTAATTCAATCACAAAGAACTAATTAAGTAAACTCTGAGATGCTTGAACAAAACCCTGAGTTAGACTTAAGGGTAATGTATGCCATATTATAGCCAAAAAATGTATGTTCCAAAGTTCAAACTAGCACTCTTTTTCGTTTGTTATATGCCTTACGTTGCAACCACCCTAAACGCTAGTTATGCTTCTTATGGATGAATATATGCTAAATAATTTGAATTTTTAATCGAAAATGAGATATTGCCTTCGCTCTGCCTTCAAAATTGAAATCAAATTTCAACCGTTAAATATAGGTATATATAATTTATCTTATATACCATCGAAAATTTTATTGCAAATGCATGATTGATTAAAATGTCTTGTTACGATTAATTTTCGTTTAATCTCCTTCTAGATGATTAACATTTGATCCAAAATCAGCACATATTCTTTTATAAGAAAACAAAAAAAAAATAGATAATAATAAATCACAAATTCAAATATCAAATGCAACGTTTTTTTTTAAACAAAGTACAAATAATATTATCGGTTGATTGCCCATGGTAATATTGGTAAATAATAATAATTTGGAATTAAGAACTATATCTTAAACTTCAGTTTTACATTCAAACTAAACTCCTCGCTTTCCATATTTGCATCGTTCCAGTGGAGATGTAAAGCTTTTGCCCGATTCTTTTTTGGTTGGTAATTATTTTTTTTAAAAACCTAAAATGGCAACGTTAGAAGTGTCAAAAACGAACCTATAGGATTATCTACATTCAAAAATGCTTATTTGCCCAGGTATAATTTTGTTGCAACATGCACTAGAGACTGAAAAAGTTGGGGGATCTGCATCAAATGACTATTTTGTCCTCCGAATTCCTCCAATTTCAACTGTTCCGCAGTTTACGACAAAAATTGTCCGGACATACTACATCTTCCATTCTGAAATTACGGTTTGATTCAAAAACTTGCCGTCTGACGAGGTGAAGAGCGCGCAATAACCAATACACGCACCATATGGCATATGGCTCCAAATTAAAAAAAATTCCCATGTCTCCTCCCTCCTTCCTGGATCCTCCTCTCTTCCCTCTTCCGTTATATCAATCAAATTCTCTCGCTGTCCCACCACGTGCCTCATCGCCTTCCCACCACAGCCTCCTCATCTACGATGATCCCTATAAAAGATACTTTGAAATATTGTAATTATTCTTTATTCAGAATCGAAGATAGATCCTTGTACATCAGTATACTTATGTATTTATACAAGAGTTATAAGAATAAAAATAAAACAAATGGGCTGCGGTACAAGGCCCAAGTATCCAGTTGTAAGCGAATACTGTAACCGGTTGCAGATAGAAGTAAATGCATTATATCTCAGAACTAAAACAAGCAAAAGCGTTATTATGCCCCCTCAAATAAAACTAGGGTTTCAATCTCTCTTCGTCTTTCATGGCGACGGAGAAAACTCTGAGCTCATCCCTAAATCGATCAAAATTCTTAGTCGAAATAGCCTTAGTTAATACATTAGCGCGCTGATAAAAGGCAAGAATGTGTTGAATCTGGAGTTTCCCACTTCCTGTTCGTTCGTGAACAAAGTGGAGGTCCACTTCCAAGTGCTTCGTTCTCGAGTGCTGGGTAGGGTTCATAGACAGAGAGATAACACTTAAGTTATCAACCCAGATCGTTGGCTTTCGATTTAGCATGAACCCTAATTCTTGAAGTAAGGTTTCGGTCCAAATAATCTCTGCCATGGTGCTGGCGATGGCCCTGTACTCGGCTTCAGTGCTCGATCTGGAGATGGTGGCTTGCTTTTTCGTGCACCACGAGATGGGATTGCTACCAAGGTAAACGCAATATCCGGTGATAGATCTTCTATCATCCAGATCATTTGCCCAATCAGAATCACTGTAAGCTTGTAAATGTAAGTTTTTTCTTGATGTGAGCTTCAATCCATGGTTGACTGTCCCCTTTAAGTATCGTAGTATACGCTTCACAGCACACCAGTGTTCACTTGTAGGAGCTTGCATGTATTGACAAACTTTATTTACACTAAAACAGATATCCGGTCTAGTAATGATAGCATACTGAAGTGCCCCAACAATACTCCTGTACTGTTTGATGTTCTCAATAGGTTCACCCCTTTCTTTAGATAACTTGAGATTACTTGTCATGGGGGTAGGTAGAGGCTTAGCTTTATCCATGTTGGACCTGACAAGTATGTCTAATATGTATTGTTTTTGCGATAAAATGATGCTTGAGTCTGCATTCCTTTGAATTTGTATGCCAAGAAAGTAATTTGCTTCACCCATGTCTTTTATTGCAAATTCCTTATCCAAGTATTTCATGACTAGTTCAATTTCATGTTGGTTGTCTCCTGTGATGAATATATCATCAACATAAACTAAAATGTAGATGTTGTTTTCCCTTTTTTTTCTTGTATAAAAAGAACTGTCTGACTTGGTGGCAGTGAATCCCAGTGTAATTAAGTCACTCTTTAATTTATCATACCAAGCCCTTGAAGCTTGTTTTAAACCATAAATTGCTTTATGTAATTTGCATACTTGATTGATACTTGCTTCAGAACTGTAACCTTTTGGCTGCTGCATATACACTTCCTCCATTAATTCTCCATTTAAAAAGGCATTATGCACATCTAATTGCCTTATTCTCCAGTTTTTATGTAAAGCAATGGTTAGAATTGTAACATTCCCCCTTCTGACCGTCTCCAGTCGGTGATTAAACCAACTAGAAACGTTCAAAAAGACGAATTGTTATTTAGTTTATAAGGTTTAAACAGAATCAGCCACAGAAACACAGAATAATAACAATGAATTAAAACAAATGAGAATTTATTTCATTACTATAAATCTTTTTATATACATCAGAGTTTATACAATTTTAATACTGATACAGCGGAATATCTTAAAATACAATTTTCTCCTGAAAACTAAATTGATTCTTTACTCTCTCTCTCTAACTTCGCTGCTCGAAAATCTTCAAGCTGTAAAATACTCGGTCTGACCTGAGTATTACATTCAAAAGAAAATAATACACAGGTCAGTCTAATTCAAACCAGTTATTAGTGCATATAAGCAATAATTATCAAATAGACGACAGTCACAAAAATTCCCGTCTATCCGATTCTTTAAACAAAGAAATCGGATGACAGTAAATGTAACACTTAATAGTGTTAAATCAAAAATCAGTAGATTTTTAAATCATCAAACAGAGATAAATAAACAATTTATCAAATCAACAAAATCAATTTAAAACAATTGAAATTGTCACTTTAAAACCATCAGAGTTCGATTGGCTGCCGTACACACACGCGTGTACGGCCTCGCCAATACAGCATAAAAGATCAATGCATCACGACACAAAAGAAATATCAATTCAAAACTGTCGATTTTTTTTTGGGTGGCTGCAGTGCACGCACGCGTGCACGGCCTCGCCACATTTATATGATGCCATCGCAACACCAAATGCAAATATCAGACTCGAGCATAAGGGCGCAGACTCGGGTGGAAGTGAATCATTTGACACAAATCAATGCCAACAACATGAACTGGACAGTGCACCAAGGATAAGGCAACAGAGCAAGGCCCAACGAATAACAGATATACAAGGCAGTGACAACCAATCAATGCCAAGCAAACGTATGGCATCAAAACAATTGAACTGTAAACCAAAGTGGGCAATGCAAGCACAGCCTTAGACCAACAAGAATACAGACCAGAAGATGAAGTTCAGGACAGACCAAACTTGAATGAAAGCCAAACTTAGTACACTACCAAACAAGATCAATGTATGCAAATGGGCTACAGACCATAATAGTGGCAAGATTAAGGATGCAGACCCAGGTAGTACACGAGGGAGATGCAAAGCCAATATCAAAACATTCATCTACATTAGATTACATGAAACTGAATGGTGCAATCTCAGTAGAAAATGTATATGACATGAAGCAGTACTAACGTACATGAATATGAAGGCAACAAATACCAGGCACCAGCAACAACTACATGGAACAGGAAATTTCGCTTAAATAAAAAATGAACATGAATGTGTTGGCGACAGTTCAAGGCAACAGTAACAAATGAGTGAAACTGGACAGTGCCACCAACATTCGAAATATTTTTAAACAACAGCAGTTTCCAAAATTAAATTATCTTAACCAAGAAAAATCATCAAGTGTATCTGCATATTAAATATGCAACCAAAGGTTGTAGTAAAGACTATAAAAATGCTCAAGTGTATCTGCAATGGATCGACCAAGTGCAACAAATAAAATGTACTGTTTTTTTTTCTTTCCAAAATCATGCTTGCAGTTTTCAAATAAAATCATACGGCCGAGATAATAAAGTGATGGAATCAATGATCATATACATGAATCAGTCTAAAATTTCAAGTATCATTTTATATGAAATTGATCACATCTGAGAAAACAGCAACATCAAAGCCATTTAGAAAAATCAAAGTGGAAGCCGAAGTCAAATAGATCGAACAACAAGTAACATCAGTTACAAGTGACTCAGGCAAATGTACAGAGGCATCAACAACTACAGGGGTAACATAATGAAACTGTGGACAGGGACAAGGCTACAACTCAAACCCCATGTGCAAATTGAAATAGGCAGTGGCTACTAATGATATACAAGTGTAAGATTTTAAACTGGAAGTGGCAGTCATGCCAATGACGACTATTATCACAAAAAAAATCAAGTGATATCAAATGCAAGTGAAGAAGCTCGGACAAGTTCAACATGCTACAACTACAAAATAAAATAAAATCAAACACCAAAGTTGTCACGAAATTAAAGCAAAACACCCAAGTTTACAGATGCATTCAAGCATCAAGACCGAAGTCACAAAGAAAGTCAAGCCGTAACCAGGAAATCACGAAATTGAATCAAGGATAAATAGCATAGCATATGCAAAGATAACATATGGTGCATGAATAAGATGTGAGTAAGTTGAGTTACTCACCTTTACAAATCGAATTGGACGCAAGCGAAGAGGAAAACGAAGCGAACGGCGAAGTCTTCAATTTGCCAGAAATCGAGATCGCCGAAGCCCTATTCTCGTTAGTCGCCATTTCCACAAGCCAAAAGGAAGTCGGGGCCGAAGATAATATTGAATAGGGGATCGGCTCTAGTTTGTTGAACGAACGAACGAAAATAACGAGCCGCCATTTTTTCTTCTCGTCTGTTTTAGGTTTAGGGTTTGAATGAATGATAAATTGAGGGGAGAGGGGTTACTTAATCACAGCTGCAACAAAAATATGGGCCAACATTGAAATTAAAGCCCATCTACTCTTTTAACAAAATTGTAAAAGAATTTCGATTAAATTAAAAACTATCAATCAATTAATTTACATAAGCAAATATTTTTAAATCCAATTTATTTTTCCAAGTCATTAGTTCGAATTTCAAATACAGAGTTAATATTCAATTTCAAACTCCTGACTCAAAATTTTAAATTCAAATATATTTCTCATATTTTAAACTAGATCAATTCGAACAATTTCACAATTTAAATCAAAATTAAATTCAATTATCAATTTAAAATAATCTAAAATTTTGGGATCGTTACAAACTTCCCTCCTTAAAAACTTTTCGTCCACGAAAAGGAAAGGTGGTTAAAATTTCATCAATATTTATACCCTACTCAATTTTTACTAAGCTTAAAGCTTATTACAAATAAATGAATATATGATTCATTCCGTTTGTTTAATCTCACTAGTTTTGTTTATCTTCTCTTTTGTTCATTAATTTTCTAAAATCAAAACGCAGAAGTCTTTTACTAACATTTTTGATTTACAAAACTCAGATTCAAACTTAAAATTCTGTCATGTTAGAGATTTATATAATATATCTCTTCCAAAGCTGTGGACTTTCAAAACATTACAAAGATCCTCTTTCTTAATTTATTAGGTAGGAATTATGTAATTCTAATTTCAAACTATTGATTTGCTATTTACAGTTTGAAAATACTTGCTAACTCGAAATTTTACAAGTCCATCTTCGTTCTCACAGACATTAGGCATACGCTGGCCAGGCGCAGGTCTAAAAATCTCCAAGTACTAAACATACTTGATTCAATTTCCAGTGAAAATACTTTTTAAAAATTCTTTTAAAAATGGATATGGAAAGCACGTTCCCCCATGGATCACAGTTTACCTGGCGGTTACGCTACTATCCCAGTAGAATCGCTTGTAACTGTAGATTTCACATCTCTCTTGAATTACGCCATGGTTGTTGCCATAGATCGCAGTACACACGGCGGTTACGCTACTATCCCGGTAGAATCGCTTGTGACTGTAGGCATCTCGCCCCTCAAATTTCGCTTTGGCATCTAGATTGCAGTTTACCCGGCGGTTACGCCACTATCCCAGTGGAATCGCTTGTAACTGTGGGCATCTCGCCCCTCAAATTACGCTAGCATCAATCAACATGATCCCATCACGAGGGATTCTAGTCCAAATGGACATTCCAACTTATGGAAAATTCTACGTAGCTACGAATTTCAAATGGACACTCTTCACGAGTTCCAATACCTTCTCCAATAATAAATGGAAGGTACTTTTCCATATCCTCAGTTTAGAAAACATAATATCATAAATATGTAGTACTTCATTTCACATTTCGTACATATCATATCCATGTAAGCTTACATAAGATTTCCATAACAATGACTTTCTAAACTGACGGTTTTCAAATTTACCGCATTCATATATATATAAGTTCTGAAAACCTACATATCCTATATCCATAACAAATAGAGGATTTCAAAAAATTTCCTCTAAGTCGATTTGGAAATTTAAGGTTATCTCAAACCTAATTCATATTCATAATTCCATTTATTATCGACTTTCACATTCGATTTGGATTTCACGTTACATCGTCAATTCTCAACACAGAATTGATGTCTATCGATATATAACCTCTGAGCTCGTACGTCTCAAAGAAGGGTGTTAAGCTAAGAGAATAAATTCTCCGCCACCAACAGATATATATTTAATAGAGATCAATTGCTATGTCATCAATTCACAATGTTAGACATACAATCCAAATCATCATCTGAAATTCAAAGCTCAACTTATATTGTCTTTGGGTCGAAGTTAAACTCAATTTTAACTCAACGATTCAATCTTTTTGAAAAATTTCAAATTGAACTAATTGTTCAAATTTCTCATTTAACTTTTCAACTTCGACTTCAAAAATGAATTTCAAATCATTTATCCTTTACGGAATATATTCACAACATTTCATATTTGGAAAAACATTTCCATACTTATTCAAAAATAAGTAATTCACAAATCCATTTATTTTCAACATTTGAAAATATTCGATATACTTAAATCAAAATTAAGCATATATTTCATCTTTTAACGAAATCATTCTCTTTTACATATTTATTTGAGTTAAAACGAATGTTACGTAAAACATCGTTACGACAACTCAAAATCACTAGTATAGGGATTCAAAATTTAGATAGATGTATAAATCCCAATACTATACAAAACATTTCCTTTCGGAAATCATTTACTATAACAACAGTGTTATAGTCCACCATTTCCTTATTCCTTGAAAACGTCTATTTCAACAATGACTGTTGAAATCTATGGTTTCGATATTCAATGCCTTTGAAAACATCTTTTAAAACAATTAACTTCGTTTTAAAATATCACTTTCCCAAACATGTCCATTTTATTCAATAATATATTCATGGTCCAAAATTGTGAATATACTACTTTTTTAACAAGCTATAAGCATTTACTTATCAAAATAAGTCAGTTCTGGATTTATAAACAACGTTTATAAATTCTATTCCTATTTATAAAAACTTCAATTTATAAAAATTTACTTTATTTACCATTCCTTCTATAACTCAGTTTTATACCAGAAATTTAATTTATAAGTAAATTACTTATAAATTCTTTTATTTCGCAACTTCGATTCATTTTATAACTTCACAATTTTTAATTCTGTAATTTTCATTCACTTATGAAATCCATTAATATTTCATTTTCAACACTTATACAACTCATTTTATAATTCCAATATAATATCAACCTTTTCAAATCTTCTATTCAAACCGTTTATAATAATTCAAAATTTTCAATTTTAAACTATTATATAAATTTATCAATTTTCTATCTCCAAAATAATCACTAGTTCTTTAATAAATCATTCATTGAATTGATTTCCAATTTAATCACATTTGATTCATTCACATTGGATTTTACTAATCATTCATTCGTATTAAATTAGTTCACTTTCACTAATTTATATTCAAGTCAGTTTGCTTTCAATTCAAATCAAATTTGATTCTATTTAGATTTACTTATCTTTCAATTTGAATTCAACTTACATAGCTTTCAAATTTCCCATTTATTCAATTTCATTTATACTTAATGAATTTCCATACTATCAACTCTTAACAACATTTCTATTTTATGTTTTATTCACTAATTCACTTTTACAATTAAAGTTAAATTTCCTTTATACAACTCAATTTCATATTCCTTACTTCACTTTATTAATTCATTTTGATATCAAATTCAATCTGATTCAATATTACTTAAGCTGTTTCATTTTATCTTCACTTGTATTTATTTTCACCATACAGCTTAAGTTCGTCTCAAATTTATTTGAAATTCTATTTTATTTAACTTTTACTAAAGTCAAATTCATATCACTATTCAAAATTCAGATTTTGTTTTACTTAACAAAACTGTTCAAACATTTAACAACTGGTTTTACTTAAATTTCCTCATTTTTTTAAGTTATACAACTTATTAATTTAAACTTCCCAATTCATATTGTATAATCACTTATCTTTTAAGTTTAAATTTTCATTTCAATAATTTATCAAATCAGTTCAATTCATTTAACTTTTCTTTAGTTAAATTTCAAATCGTATATTTATTAATGCTAATTCAATTCAATTTAACTTTTCTTAAGTTAAAAATCTTCATTTTCAAAAACAATTTTATACTTCTTTAGATTTGAAAAACATTCTCTTTTTAAAGTGTTTCTAGTAACTATTCATATTAAACACCATAAACTAAGCTTTGTGTAAACCAAAGCTCTGATGCCACCTTGTAACATTCCCCCTTCTGACCGTCTCCAGTCGGTGATTAAACCAACTAGAAACGTTCGAAAAGACGAATTGTTATTTAGTTTATAAGGTTTAAACAGAATCAGCCATAGAAACACAGAATAATAACAATGAATTAAAACAAATGAGAATTTATTTCATTACTATAAATCTTTTTATATACATCAAAGTTTATACAATTTTAATACTGATACAGCGGAATATCTTAAAATACAATTTTCTCCTGAAAACTAAATTGATTCTTTACTCTCTCTCTCTAACTTCGCTGCTCGAAAATCTTCAAGCTGTAAAATACTCGGTCTGACCCGAGTATTACATTCAAAAGAAAATAATACACAGGTCAGTCTAATTCAAACCAGTTATTAGTGCATATAAGCAATAATAATCAAATAGATGACAGTCACAAAAATTCCCGTCTATCCGATTCTTTAAACAAAGAAATCGGATGACAGTAAATGTAACACTTAATAGTGTTAAATCAAAAATCAGTAGATTTTTAAATCATCAAACAGAGATAAATAAACAATTTATCAAATCAACAAAATCAATTTAAAACAATTGAAATTGTCACTTTAAAACCATCAGAGTTCGATTGGCTGCCGTACACGCACGCGTGTACGGCCTCGCCAATACAGCATAAAAGATCAATGCATCACGACACAAAAGAAATATCAATTCAAAACTGTTGATTTTTTTTTGGGTGGCTGCAGTGCACGCACGCGTGCACGGCCTCGCCACATTTATATGATGCCATCGCAACACCAAATGCAAATATCAGACTCGAGCATAAGGGCGCAGACTCGGGTGGAAGTGAATCATTTGACACAAATCAATGCCAACAACATGAACTGGACAGTGCACCAAGGATAAGGCAACAGAGCAAGGCCCAACGAATAACAGATATACAAGGCAGTGACAACCAATCAATGCCAAGCAAATGTATGGCATCAAAACAATTGAACTGTAAACCAAAGTGGGCAATGCAAGCACAGCCTTAGACCAACAAGAATACAGACCAGAAGATGAAGTTCAGGATAGACCAAACTTGAATGAAAGCCAAACTTAGTACACTACCAAACAAGATCAATGTATGCAAATGGGCTACAGACCATAATAGTGGCAAGATTAAGGATGCAGACCCAGGTAGTACACGAGGGAGATGCAAAGCCAATATCAAAACATTCATCTACATTAGATTACATGAAACTGAATGGTGTAATCTCAGTAGAAAATGTATATGACATGAAGCAGTACTAACGTACATGAATATGAAGGCAACAAATACCAGGCACCAGCAACAACTACATGGAACTGGAAATTTCGCTTAAATAGAAAATGAACATGAATGTGTTGGCGACAGTTCAAGGCAACAATAACAAATGAGTGAAACTGGACAGTGCCACCAACATTCGAAATATTTTTAAACAACAGCAGTTTCCAAAATTAAATTATCTTAACCAAGAAAAATCATCAAGTGTATCTGCATATTAAATATGCAACCAAAGGTTGTAGTAAAGACTACAAAAATGCTCAAGTGTATCTGCAATGGATCGACCAAGTGCAACAAATAAAATGTACTGTATTTTTTTTCTTTCCAAAATCATGCTTGCAGTTTTCAAATAAAACCATACGGCCGAGATAATAAAGTGATGGAATCAATGATCATATACATGAATCAGTCTAAAATTTCAAGTATCATTTTATATGAAATTGATCACATCTGAGAAAACAGCAACATCAAAGCCATTTAGAAAAATCAAAGTGGAAGCCGAAGTCAAATAGATCGAACAACAAGTAACATCAGTTACAAGTGACTCAGGCAAATGTACAGAGGCATCAACAACTACAGGGGTAACATAATGAAACTGTGGACAGGGACAAGGCTACAACTCAAACCCCCATGTGCAAATTGAAATAGGCAGTGGCTACTAATGATATACAAGTGTAAGACTTTAAACTGGAAGTGGCAGTCATGCCAATGACGACTATTATCACAAAAAAAATCAAGTGATATCAAATGCAAGTGAAGAAGCTCGGACAAGTTCAACATGCTACAACTACAAAATAAAATAAAATCAAACACCAAAGTTGTCACGAAATTAAAGCAAAACACCCAAGTTTACAGATGCATTCAAGCATCAAGACTGAAGTCACAAAGAAAGTCAAGCCGTAACCAGGAAATCACGAAATTGAATCAAGGATAAACAGCATAGCATATGCAAAGATAACATATGGTGCATGAATAAGATGTGAGTAAGTTGAGTTACTCACCTTTACAAATCGAATTGGACGCAAGCGAAGAAGAAAACGAAGCGAACGGCGAAGTCTTCAATTTGCCAGAAATCGAGATCGCCGAATCCCTAATTCTCGTTAGTCGCCATTTCCACAAGCCAAAAGGAAGTCGGGGCCGAAGATAATATTGAATAGGGGATCGGCTCTAGTTTGTTGAACGAACGAAAATAACGAGCCGCCATTTTTTATTCTCGTCTGTTTTAGGTTTAGGGTTTGAATGAATGAGAAATTGAGGGGAGAGGGGTTACTTAATCACAGCTGCAACAAAAATATGGGCCAACATTGAAATTAAAGCCCATCTACTCTTTTAACAAAATTGTAAAAGAATTTCGATTAAATTAAAAACTATCAATCAATTAATTTACATAAGCAAAAATTTTTAAATCCAATTTATTTTTCCAAGTCATTAGTTCGAATTTCAAATACAGAGTTAATATTCAATTTCAAACTCCTGACTCAAATTTTTAAATCAAATATATTTCTCATATTTTAAACTAGATCAATTCGAACAATTTCACAATTTAAATCCAAATTAAATTCAATTATCAATTTAAAATAATCTAAAATTTTGGGATCGTTACAAGAATTATCCTTACTGTTGTTGGCTTAATGACTGGAGAAAAGGTTTCATTGAAGTCAAATCCAAACTGCTGGGTATATCCTTTTGCCACAAGTCTAGCCTTGTATTTAGTGATCTTACCATCAGCATCTCTTTTGATTTTGTATGTCCATTTGCTTCCTACAATGTTTTATGCCTTGGTAAATCAACAAGTTTCCATGTTTTATTTTTAACTAGAGCATTATACTCTTCATCCATGGCTTTTCTCCATCTTCTGTATTTTACTGCCTGTTCATATGATGTTGGTTCCACCTTATTGAGTTGAGTGTTTAATACTTTGGGTTTATAAATCCCACTCTTTGATCTAGTAATCATGGGATGCTGAATAGTAGTTGACTGTGGTTCACAATGAACCTCGGTGTGCTCATCAAAGGTTTCATTTGTTAATTCTCTGCTGATATGATCTTGCTGTGTGTTTGATTCTTGTTGTTCATCATGTTGAGGACTGCTTGTTATTATTTGCTCTGAATGGTCGTTAAGCTCATTCCTTGTTGGTTCTCTGTTTGATTGAACTTCTGCATTTATCCATTCTAATAAGTCTGATATGTGACTAGTGCTAGCTTTGTTTACATCAGTTCCTTATATGTGCTTTTCCTTTTCTGCAAAAGGACAAACATTTTCATTAAAAACAACATGCCTTGAAATATAAACTCTGCCTTGATTGTCTAGACATATGTACCCTTTTTGATTATGTGCATATCCTAAAAAAGTGCATTGACTAGACCTTAGGCTTGATTTATGTTTATTGTATGGTCTGAGGCAGGGAAAACACAAGCACCCAAAATTTCTCAAATATTCATAATTTGGTTTTACACCAAATAATTTCTCAAAAGGACACATATGGTTTAACACTTTGGTTGGCATTCTATTAATGAGATATACTGCTGTGGCAAATGCCTCTCTCCAGTATCTCATTGGTAGACTTGCTTGAGACAAAAGTGTTAATCCTGCCACAATGTGCCTGTGTTTTCTCTCAATTAAATCATTTTGTTCAGATGTATGAGGGCATGTAGTCCTATGCACAATCCCTTTTGTACTGAAAAACTCCTTTAGGGGTTTGAATTCACCCCCACCATCTGTTTGTACAATCTTCACACTATTATTATGTTGTTTTTCAGCACAGGTGATGAAATGTTTCATAGCACTACATGTATCTGATTTTGCCTTTAAAAAATATATCCATGTATGTCTAGTATGTGCATCAACAATTGATAGGTAATACCTGTCCCCTTTTGTTGAGTTATGTGGTGATGGTCCCCACAAGTCAGCTGCCACAAGCTCAAGTGGCCTTTCATAAATAGTTTCAGAATATTGAAAAGGTAATTTGTTACTTTTGCCAATTTGACAGTGTGTGCATATTGATAAATTGTGCAAAGGTGAGAAAGAAATTTTATTCTCATTCAATACTTGTTTTACTACATCATAGCTAGGATGTCCCAATTTGCAATGCCACATATGAAATATACTGTCACATTTATCATGATTCAAACTAGTATTATTACAACAGACAACATTATTATTACAGATATTCTTTGTTCTCATATGGCTGAACTTGTACAGACCCTGTTCCAGTTTACCCTGTAATAATATGTCTTTACTTAGCATATCTCTGACTAGACAGAATTTAGGGTGAAACTCAATATATACATGATTTTCTTTAGCAAATTGTGAGACACTTATCAAATTCTTTTTGATACTTGGTACTCTTAATAAGTTATTAAGATAGAGTAGCCTTGTACCTTGTATAGTGCCTGTCCCCACATGAGATATATTTGGAGTTTCACCATTACCCATAGAAACTAAATTCTTACCATTATAGCTTTTGTTCCCCAAATTGAGGTTTTGTAAGTTGTTGGTAATATGATTTGTAGCTCCTGAGTCTGGAAACCAATCCTCTGTGTTGATGTCATCTGTCTTGGCAACATCATCTGTTGAGTTGTCTGAATTATTTCTTGATTGATGATTGGTATGTGCCATGTTTACTGTTGGTTGCCTGCTTGATTGTGTCTGTTGTGATGGGTTATAATCCTCTTTGAATCTGAAGTAGCACTTATTTGCCATGTGACCAAATTTCTCACAAATTTGGCATTTGACTCTATTGTTGTTTGAAAACCTTCCTCTACCCCTGCCCCTTTGGCTGTAACCTCCTCTTGGATTCTGGTTGTTCTGATTATTTTTCTGACTTTTGTTCTTTGTGGTTGAAACATAATTTGCTGAATAATCTTCTTGCATAAGTCTTCTCTGCTCTACTCTACCTTCATGTGCAAGAAGGGCTGAGTAGACATAGTCAAGATCAGGTAGGGTTGGTTGTGTGGTAATGAAAGTCACCAGAGATTCATACTCATGATCAAGACCATTGGTGATAATAAGAATCTGTTCATTGTTTGAGACATTATGGCCAACTGCCTTTAATCTGTCACACAGATTCTTGATTTTGGAAAGGTATTCTGTCACATACCGAAATTTTCGACTTTCGAAAATTCGACATCGATACTCACTTTATCGACTGCCGAGCAATCGAGTGCCGGAAACTCCAATAGTGAGGGTTTAAGAAAAAGAAATAGAAGAAAGATAGAAGAAAAAGAGAAGAAGAACAACAAAACAACAACAGATATAGAACAGAGACAATATCAGAATCTCACATATCGCAGCGGAACAATATATAATAGATAATCACTAGTCTTTTAAAACAAAGAACTATATCAGTTTATACATACATCAATCAGAATCAATATACAACAATGGACAGTCATATAACTTGTCCTCATACAGAATACACAGCGGAATAAATAATATCAGATACAAATACTACGTCTCGTCATCCAGCTTGCTTCCAAAGCTCCAGAATATCCTGATAATCTAACTCTAGACTGCCCGTGTGGAAATTTGTGGGCACCCAGAGTTTAGAAGGGAACAATAAACTCCGAGTCAGTCATGGTGACTGGTGTGAGATCGTAAAACAGTTATTTTTCACAAAGAAAATAAAACAAATTCGCAATGCTTTTGGAAAATGAAACTACCATAAGACCTCCCACCACACACACAATGCAAACGCAGAATTGGAGGAGATTTCTTCTTATGATAGTCAAAGATGCTTACTACGCAAAATCAAATCATTTTTGATATTATTATTAGTGCATAGTGTAGAAAACATTTCGAAAGTATAATATTAATCTTAGCCAGCATAGGAATTCCGCACTTATGCCTACTATAGCTACTATGTTCAATAGCAGGTTACCGCCACATTCCATAGCAGGTAATACAACTAAAACCGTACAAGTCACGTATTGTTTCTTTGGATTTCCAACAAATGGTCAGGCTAAGGAACTTCCTATCCACGATGGGTACGTCCCTGGAATAGACGACCCGAGAACCTAACCGGATCTCTGCCAACACAAGGCCGGGTTACCTCTGCAAAAATAGGTAACTACTGACACGCGTATGCCATCCCCCGATCGTAACCGATCTTCCCGAGGATCCCCGATTTCCAACAAACCACATAAATAATAATGCAGCAACCACATAGGTTAAGTATCTGGGCTCCATACCATGATACCACCTCTATCCAGAAGGAATGACATACACTAAGGGGCGCTACTCCCTAGAACCTTGCCGCATCCTTCCTGTTTTGACCATTTCCGGGGTGTGAGGCTCGATGAAGTCTCGTCCACAAAGCTACGCTTTCTACAAAGCCATGCTTCGGGTCAAACAAAATGATCAACCTATGATCACAAAGATATAAGATCAAACAAATGATCATATCACAAATGATTAAACACTGATCATTTCACAGCAACACTTAGTATGCCACGTTACCAAATTGGGAGTATATCGCTGATAAATTTCAACTACATAACCTCTGAGCTCGTACGTCTCAGAGAAGGGTGTTAAGCTAAGAGAATAAATTCTCCGCCACCAACAGAAATGTATTTGAAAGAAATCAGCTCAATATCTCAATTTGTAACGTCAGACATACAGTCCATACAAGTCTGTTCCGGGATCGAACAGAACTGAAGGCACTTCTCACGAAGCCCTTGCACATCCGGATAAATTCCTAATCACGTCCGGACTTCCCGTCACTAAGGGTGATAAAAACCTCTAAATCGGAGATCAGCCGATGTAGAGTAACTCGACGGTAATCCTTCTGTTTTCAAAAATATCCGGTCTTCAACACCGGTCTTCAAATGCAATTCATAACGACGTATCACATATTCGGAATGGGTTATACGACCCCATGGTCCTTTCCCGGCTAACCCGAATAGTGAGCGATTATTCAAAAATAAGTGTGGCATTCAAATTCATCCAATTCACAACAAATACCTATCTAAAGGTAATTATTGATAGTCGGTTATTTAACTATCAATAAAGATGCGCAACATCATCAGATTCCAAATAATTTTCCAAATTATTCATTTTCCAAAAATATCTTTACTAGATATATAATTTCCACACTTAACCATTTGAAAACAATTTCAAATCAATTTCCACATTTGATTTTATCTTTGAAGATAAAATCTCAAAACAGTTCATTACATATTGGAAAAGCATTTCCATACTTATTTAAAAATAAGTAATTCACAAATCATTTATTTCCAACATTTGAAAATATTCAATATACTTAAATCAAAATTAAGTATATATTTCATTCTTTAAGGAAATCATTCTCTTAAGCACATTTATTTGAGTCAAAACGAATGTTACGTAAAACATCGTTACGACGACTCAAAATCACTAGTATAGGGATTCGAAATTTAGATAGATATATAAATCCCAATACTATACAAAAATATTTCCTTTCGGAAACCATTTACTATAACAACAGTGTTATAGTCCATCATTTCCTTATTTTCTCGAGACGTCTATTTCAACAATAAATGTTGAAATCTATGTTTCGATACTTAACACGTTTTAAAACATCTTTTAAAACAATTACTTCATTTCGTAATATTACCTTCCCAAAACATAACCATTCTATTAAATAATATATTCACTGTCCAAAATCGTTCTATATACTTCGTTATCCAAATTCAACATTTCTACACGTTTTATTTAAAGGCCTATCCACTGTCCAAAATCGTGGATGTAATTCCTTTAATTAACTTCTACAATTCACTTATCAAAATAAGTGATTTCGGATTTATAAACAACGTTTATAAATCACAACTTTGTATTTTATAACAATTTCAAGTTATGAAATACCTTACTTAAACAATTCCATTTGACTCATTTATATAACAAAATCCAAATCATAAGTTGATAACTTATAATTCATTTAGTTTCAAAGTCCTTCATCTTATAACTTCACAAATCGTATATCTATTCATACTACTTACTTTAAAATCTGTTTATAAGTTCAATTTAACATTTATAGAACTCCTAAATAATCTCCTTATTTTTATTTATAAAATAACAATTTTATACATCTTCTATAAATATAATCCATTTATAACAAGTCGAAAATTTCAATTTAACCCAATTACAATTTAATCAACTTATATTTCAAAAACCACATTCTTATTATATCTTCACAAATCTCATAATTTTATAACACGAAAATTATAACATTTATTTATTTAAAATGAATTAATTCCAAAATTCAATAAAACGTATCCTTTCAAATAATCACTTTGAAATCCTTTTAAAATAATATTGTTATTTTTAACTTCAAAACTGGATCCGATGATGCTACAGCATCAACCAATCAATCACAACAATCAAATATCATATATCATCATATGATAACAGAATATATCACAATATTTGTAAATAAATAAATACTAGTGAGGAATCCAGTTGGATCCCTCCAACCTGTTTCCCTGCATCCACAGATGTTAGCACAATACCAATTCCACTCCAGTACGGAATTATCGCGGTATATGGGTTTAATAAATATTATCCGCTTACTAACGGCGCAATAGGGTCTCATCCGCTATACGTGGCGGGAAATCATCAATCCAATATATACATATGCCAATATGTATATATTGCTATATATATAGATATATCCTATCATATCTAATATCACATCCAAACAGTCAATCATCCATCAATAACTGTAAATTCCACTTTAAATTTTGAGTGAGAAGATCTCACCTTGATTTTCTGATAGCAATTTATAGCGTTTATTTCGAATGAAACTAAACGTACGTTTAATTTCACTCAAAATTTTCACTGACCCCGATCGCTTCCAATCCAGTTCCATCGTGAAGTATTCGACGATACGATTCCAATGCATTTTATTTCGTCAATTTCTATTCAATATGGGCCGTGCATTTTGAAATCTGCAGATCTGAACCGTTGCCTTCCCTTTCTTCCTCACGTGAAAAACTCCCCCAGGCTCACGTTCGAACCTGAAAAACCCATGCTCCCTCACGTTTTGAAATCTCGTGACCACCATTGATCAACGAAACTTCGATCAACTAGCGCCCTTACGAAGCTCCGCCTCCCCTCTACTTTCGGCCAAAAACGTGGCACACTCGGTTGTCCCCTTGTCATGATTTGCGTGCACGAACGGCAGGCCTTCACGGCAAAAATTCCATCGATCTATTCGCCTATATGTAATCACTGCCGTATGAATTTGTAGGTCGTAGCGTGCTCTTTATCTTCCGCGTTGGATGTTTTGCGAATTGATGCGTGGATTTAGAGAAATTGAGGGAGGAAGATTGATGAATTCTGGCCTTTGATTTTGAAAATGGCGGCCGGCTGTGAAGAAACCCTAGGGTTGATATTCTTTTGCAAAAGTGAGGAATAAGGGGCTTTTATAGAAAATATTCCAAAACACTATTCATCCCGGAATTTCCGAACTCCAAATCGAGCGTGCCGGCTGACGTTTCTAAGGTTTACCCCACATTCCGAACACAATGGAACGTGTTTCGGAAGCTAATTCGATCGTATGTGTGAGATATGGCAATAAACGATCAAATTAAATTAAACCGATTTAAATCAATTTCGAGGCGTTTTAATTTGTATCGGACAAATGGTAAATCCAAAAATTACGAAATTTGAAACCATGCAATAATATCACATTACGGATCCGATGAAACTGGTTTCGTTCAATTCTGAGACTGTTCGAAAATTGGCTATTTTTCAGTCGATAATTAAATATTAAAATATTCGATTTTCACAAATTAACTCCAAATTCGATTCTGAAAGTTCTAAAATATTTCTATAACTCCAGTATGATTAAATAAAATTTTACAAATCATTTTCAATCATTTTAAACTCGATTTTCAATTATCTCTAGAATTTCACTATTAAATTATCGATTTAATTATCAAATTAAATCCAATATTCGAATTTAAAATTATTCGACTTATTAAATTCATTTATTAATATTTAAAATTAATTAAATATTCGAATTTTAATTAATTTAAATTCTGGGTCGTTACATATTCTCTCATGCTCATATCAGTCTTTCTTGTATTTTGTAATTCTCTTCTATAGTGCATGATTCTTGCTGCTGACTGGGAGTTGAAAATTCTTTCAATAGATGACGATATCTCATATGACGTGTAACATCCAACAAGTTGTGACAATAGGGTTTGACTAATAGAAGATAGGAGCCAAGATGCAAGCAAGTTATCTTGTTTCTGATATAAAGTATATTCTGGGTCGCTAACTATATTGCCTGTATCATCAGTGATGTTAACTGATGGAATCACTTTGGTTCCTTTGACATAATCTTGTAGATCATACCCTCTCAAAGCAATTTCTGCTTGATATTTCCATGTGATATAATTGTCTTCATCTAATGGTGTGTTTATTGCTTGATTCTTAGGTCTGATCAAGAAAGAATATGATTTCTGATTATCTTTGGATATGTTGCCAGTGTTTGCTGAAGTAACATCCTCTTCTTCGAGGGCCATAGTGGATCAAGAATTTGGAGAATCTTCAGATGGCTGAGTCGGAAAAGTGCAACCAGAGGTAGAAGTGAGGATCTTGAATCTGATCTGCCTCTAGGATGGCACTGTGGGAAGAAAACTGATGAACACGATCACTGCAATGATCTTGAGAAGGGTAGCCTCCCATATGATGATAATATTCCGAGGGGAGAAATCAATTTCTCAAAAAAAAATCTGCCGTTTGGCAATGGAGCTCTGATACCATAAAAGATACTTTGAAATATTGTAATTATTCTTTATTCAGAATCGAAGATAGATCCTTGTACATCAGTATACTTCTATATTTATACAAGAGTTATAAGAATAAAAATAAAACAAATGGGCTGCGGTACAAGGCCTAAGTATCCGGTTGTAAGCGAATACTGTAACCGGTTGCAGATAGAAGTAAATGCATTACATCTCAGAACTAAAACAAGCAAAAGCGTTATTGCCCTATTCCTATTTGTTGTGAAGTGGCTGTTGCTTGTGTGGTTCAAGTTCATCTTTGTTTTGCTGATTTTAGTGTGTAGTTCATTTGCGTATTTGTATGTTTTCTTTTCTTCTTTCTGGACTTTGTTTTTATATTGGGTCGTGTTTGTTTGGGCCATCTTTTCTCTTTTGTATATATATACTCTCTCGTTCACTTTTGTTTGTTAAGTTCTGAAATAAGAAAATTGGTTTGAACTTCTTTTCCCTCTTCAATTTTGTAACATGGTATCAGAGCAATCTCGATCCAAACAATTTAATTAGATCGAGTTCTTCTTCATCGATTCGAGTATTGCCATGGCGGAAAGCAAATCAGTTATGGATGTGATGCCGGTGATGTCTAAGATCACGGATCATAAATTGGGGGATTCAAATTATTTTGATTGGAGCAAAACTATTCGCTTGTATCTTAGGAGTATTGACAAGGATGACCATCTCCGAAAGGATCCACCGAAGGAAGATTCAAAGGACAAGGATGATCAGATCTTGCTTAGAGATGATGCTCGGTTATTTCTTCAAATTCGAAATACTATTGATGTTAGTGTTATTAGTTTGATAAATCATTGTGGATTTGTTAAAGAGTTAATGGATTATCTGGAGTTCTTATATTCAGGGAAAAGAAATTTAAGTAGAATGTATGATATTTGCAAATCATTTTATCGAGCTGAAAAACAAGATCTGACACTAATGAACTACTTTATGAATTTTAAGAAAACTTATGAAGAATTCAATCTATTGCTTCCAATTAGTTCAGATGTGAAGATACAACATCAACAACGAGAGCAAATGGCGATTATGAGCTTTCTTAGAGGTCTTCCACCTGAATATGAATCAGCTAAAGCACAAGTGTTATCTGGACATGATGTTACATCATTGCAGGAGGTGTTTAGTCGAATCTTGAGATCAGATAGTTTGAATGCACAAAATTCTCAAGTTGGTGTATCTAATAGTAGTGCTTTAACGAGTCAAAGGAATCAGGGTGATGCAAGTAAATTTGTACCAAATCAACATACACAGTCTGAAAACCGTGTGATAAATCCAAATATGTGTACATATTATAAGAAGCTTGGTCGCAAATATCAGAATTGTTGGAAGCTACAAGCAGCTAGGAAAAGGCAGAATAATGGATCAAATAATAAATGGCAAAACTCATCAAATCAAATGGAAAATGTTGTAAAGAAGAATAATGATGGTTCCGTTCTTATTTCAGCTGATGAGTATGCAAAATTCTCTGAATACAAGGAAGAGTCAAAGAAGAGCTCTAATTCGGTTTCAACTGTTGCCAAATCAAACAAGTGGGTTACTGATTCAGGAGCAACTGATCATATGTCAGGTAATCCACACCTTTTCTCACTTTTTCAGAATGATAAATCTACTCAGAATATTACACTTGCTGATGGGTGTTTATCTAACACCAAAGGAACTGGATCTGTATGTGTTACATCACAACTATCATTGAACTCAGTTTTGTATACACCAAACCTTGCATTTAATCTATTGTCTGTTAGTCAATTAACTAAAAGGTTGAATTGCTGCATATCCTTTTACCCCACACATTGTGTATTCCAGGAATTGACAACCAAGTAGATTATTGGTAAGGGGCATGAATCAGAAGGTTTATACATTTTGGATACTTTGTCATCAACTCCTATTGCATGTACGAGCATTAATCAAGCACTCAAAGAACATTGTCAGTTAGGCCATCCTTCTTTACCTGTTTTCAAGAAATTGTGTCCACAATATAATTCAATACAATCTTTAGAATGTGAATCATGTCAATTTGCAAAGCGTCATTGTCTTAGTTCAAGTCCAAGAATAAATAGAAGGGCTAATTCTATGTTTGAACTTGTACATTCAGATATTTGGGGACCTTCTTCTATTGTATCAAAACCTGGTTTCAAATATTTTGTTACTTTCGTAGATGATTATACTCGTGTCACTTGGTTGTTTCTTATGAAGAATAAATCAGAGTTGTATTCTATTTTTTGCAAGTTTTGTGCAGAAATTAAAACATAGTTTAATTCTACAATTAAAACGTTGAGAAGTGACAATGCTAAAGAGTATACATCAGAGTTGTTTCATACATTTATGAGCAACAATGGTATGATTCATGAAACATCATGTGTAGATACAGCATCACAAAATGGTGTAGCGGAGAGGAAGAATAGACATCTTTTATAAACAACTAGAGCTTTATTGTTTCAAATGAATATGCCTAAGTATTTTTGGGCAGATGCAGTGTCCACATCATGTTTTCTAATAAATAAGATGCCTTCATCTGTGTTAAATGGTGATATCCCATATAAGCTGTTACTTCCTAATAGACCCTTATATCCAGTCAAACCAAGAATGTTTGGGAGTACATGTTTTGTTAGAGATGTAAGGCAACAATTGTCTAAACTTGATCCTAAATCAATCAAGTGTGTCTTTGTTGGATATTCTCGAGTGCAGAAGGGTTATAGATGCTATTGTCCTAGTCTTGATAAGTATTTAGTGTCTATTGATGTAACATTTCATGAAGATATTCCGTATTTTAAATCACCACAAGAACCAACTGAATCTGTTCAACCAGAAAATGAAGATTTTCTCATTTATTCACTTAGTGATACTGCTCAAGAGAATGATCCACCAGAAAACCCTATTGATAATTCTGCACCAGTTCATGATCCAATCCCCTATGTTAACCCAGAACTTGATCTACCTATTGCACTTAGAAAAGGAAAACGATAGTGCACATATCCTATATCTTCATATGTATCATACAATCACTTACCTTCTACCACTTGCTTATTCCTTAAATCATTGGACATTGTTTCTACACCTAAGACAATTAATGAAGCATTATCTAGTCCAAAATGGTATGCTGCAATGGTTGAGGAAATGGATGCTTTAAAACTTAATAAAACATGGGACTTGGTTACTTTACCTGGTGATAAGAAAGCAATTGGTTGTAGATGGGTATTTTCGGTTAAGATAAATCCAGATGGGACTATTGCTCGTTATAAAGCTAGACTCGTTGCAAAAGGATATGCTCAAGTTTATGGAGTTGATTATCTAGAGACATTTTCTCCAGTTGCTAAGTTGACTTCTATCAGACTTTTTATTTCACTTGCTGCTGTTCAGAATTGGAAGTTACATCAATTGGACATCAAGAATGCCTTCTTACATGGTGATCTTCAAGAAGAGGTGTATATGCTGCAGCCTCCTGGATTCATCACTCGGGGGAGAATGAAATGGTATGTAAACTTAATAAATCTTTGTATGGTTTAAAACAAAGTCCTAGAGCTTGGTTTGGAAAGTTTAGTGTAGCTATTGAATCATTTGGAATGACCAAAAACAAATTTGATCATTCAGTCTTTTATAAGAACTCTGCAGCTGGAATTATTCTACTAGTTGTATATGTGGATGACATTGTTATAACAGGAAATGATGAAGTGGGAATCTCTTCACTTAAGGTTTTCATTCATACACAATTTTATACAAAGGATTTAGGGGAATTGAAATATTTTCTGGGTGTTGATGTTACAAGAAATGAGAATGGAATTTTTCTATCTCAAAGAAAGTATACTCTTGACTTGTTAAGTGAAACAGGAAAATTGGGTGTTCGACCAAATAACTCACCAATGATGCCAAACAGCAATTTAGCAATGGATGGAGAACCATTCGAAGATCCAGAAAGGTATAGAAAGCTTGTGGGAAAACTGAATTATCTTGTAGTGACAAGACCAGACATATCATATTCTGTTAGTGGGGTTAGTCAATATATGGCATCACCAAGTAAACATCATTGGAAAGCATTAGAATATATTTTGGGATATTTGAAGAGAACTGCAGGGCAAGGAATTATGAACTCGAATCATCACCATATTAGAGTTGAGTGTTTCTCTGATGTTGACTGGGCAGGCTCAAAACTGGACAGAAAATCTACTTCTGGCTATTGTGTGTTTGTAGGGGGTAATCTAGTTTCATGGAAGAGTAAGAAGCAAAGTATAGTGGCTCGATCAAGTGCTGAATCAGAATATAGGGCTATGTCTAAAGCAGTTTGTGAAATTATGTGGGTTGATCATCTTATGACTGAAATTGGTTTGCAGGTTGGAAAACTAATAGTATTGAATTGTGATAATCAGGCTGCTCTATACATTGCATCGAATCCAGTGTTTCATGAAAGAATCAAACATGTCGAAGTTGATTGCCATTTTATTCGTGAAAAGATTCAGCAGGGTGTTGTTTGCACCAAGTATGTTCGGAGTGAAGAGCAGGTGGCTGACATTCTGACCAAGGCATTAGACGGAAGACGAGTTGGTTACTTATGTGGCAAGTTGGGCATGATAAATCTATATGCTCCAACTTGAGGGGGACTGTTGTGAAGTGGCTGTTGCTTGTGTGGTTCAAGTTCATCTTTGTTTTACTGATTTTAGTGTGTAGTTCATTTGCGTATTTGTATGTTTTCTTTTCTTCTTTGTGGACTTTGTTTTTATATTGGGCCGTGTTTGTTTGGGCCATCTTTTCTCTTTTGTATATATATACTCTCTCGTTCACTTTTGTTTGTCAAGTTCTGAAATAAGAAAATTGGTTTGAACTTCTTTTCCCTCTTCAATTTTGTAACACTATTTGACTCCCCTCTATCCCTAAAACGGCAAAACCCAAAACCAAAAACCCTAAACCCTAACCCTAAGTCCTCCTCACCATTATCAGATGATGCAACACCAACAATCTACTCTCGCTTGAAATCAAACCCTCCTTCCTTCCTCCGTTGCCTTGTCCCTCCTAAAATCCTCCTCCCTTTCAGATTCCATTCCGTCTTTTCTCTCTCCTCATCTGTCGCTACGCCAGAGCTCACATGTCCGATGATTCCAACTGCACTCTCAACTACATTTTCCAGAAAAACCATAACTCCCTTCTCAATGACAACAGCCATTACACCTTCATTGTGCTCATAGATGCTCCTGTCCAAGAACACCAACCTAAGCCATCAAACTGCATAGAAAAAAACAACCCTGGCTGGTCAGTCACCAGATGTCAAATGCTAAATATTCTCCTGCATGGATGGTTTCATGTACGTAACATCAAGTGAAATGAACAATTGAGGGTGATACGAAAATCGAGAATGTGGATCCCAGTGTGGTTACTTATAGCACTTTGATTGAAGGGTTGTGTAGGATGAGAAAGACAAACGTAGCGGTGAAGATGTTGAATGAGATGAGAAAGAACAGAATTGAGGCAAATCATTTTACCTGTAATCCAATGGTAAATTCATTCACGGAGTTGCAAAGTTTAAGGAGGCTTTTGGGTTTGTTGAAAAGTTTCTGTTTTTTGGGATTGCACCATACATTGACTTATAATTTATTGATCAAGGGGTTTGTAAAGAGCGGTGACTTAGTTGGAGGAGGTACAGTTGTGCATGAGATGATTAATAAGGAGATCATGCCAATGGCTACTTATAATTACTTTTGATAAGTTGGTTAAGTCCAGGTATGTAGTGGATGGGTTGGCTTATCAGCTGTTGATTAAGTTGCTATCTAAGAATGAGAGGTTGAATTTGACTTTGCAATTAATTAGAGAGATGAATCAGAATGGGTTTGAGTCTGATTAGCTACAAGTACTATGTTAGCAGGGACGGATGTATGCCTATGCATACCTGGGCTACAGCCCATGTCCATATTCTTTAACATATGAAAGGACTTATAACATAGACTTCAACAGAAAAGACCGGCAACAAACTCAATGCTAATTTAGTCTATTAAACTATTTAACAAGTTGGTCATCCCAACTATTGAGTATCCATTCATTTTTAGAGCAATCCAAAAGAAAAATGAAAAAGAAATCAAAGTTTTTGTTAAAAATCTCACATTTAAATTTTATTGTTAAAATTGTCATGGTGCTACTTATATGTTATTTTTCAATGAATAAGACTTAGTTGGAGGAGGTACAATGGTGCTACTTATATTGTTAAAAGAGCGGTGACTTAGTTGGAGGAGGTACAGTTGTGCATGAGATGATTAATAAGGAGATCATGCCAATGGCTACTTATAATTACTTTTGATAAGTTGGTTAAGTCCAGGTATGTAGTGGATGGGTTGGCTTATCAGCTGTTGATTAAGTTGCTATCTAAGAATGAGAGGTTGAATTTGACTTTGCAATTAATTAGAGAGATGAATCAGAATGGGTTTGAGTCTGATTAGCTACAAGTACTATGTTATGTTAGTGTATTTGCTAGTTCACAAAGCTTGTGTTGAGTTGAATGTATGGCGAAGAGTGGATGTGTGCCACAATATATTACTTATAGGCTGTTGGCAAAAGAGTCGAAGAGGTTAGAAAGGGTAGATAAGGTGATGAAAATGTCAGAATTGACGGCAATGCCGCATTCTATGAAGTTGCTTGAAACTTCTAAAGATAGAGAAAGAGATACAGCTGCAGTTAAAGAAAATAATTAAGAAAGCTAAGAAAATCTTGAAGACTCTTAAAGTTTTCAAAGACCCGAAGGATCGAACTATATTGAAACTGAATGAAAGGAATACAAACCTGACTTAGAGTGTTAATAGGTTGATAAAAGATAAAACGCGTTCTTTTGCAATGAAACCAAGTAATTAGAAGAGAGCATGAAAGAGCAATTCTGGTATCAAAAGAAACCATATATTGAATGTAGGTCACATGAATACTCTGTTGAATTATAACAAGGATCGGCAGTTTTTGGAGGATGGATCCAAGAGAAAAAATTGATGTATCTCAGTACATTGCTTTAATCTGTAAGCAAGTATGATTTTTCCATTCTTTTTTCAAATTATGTAAACTAGCTACAAGCTTCACTGTGAGATGTCGTGTCAAAGTAATCAAAAATTACAAGTTATATTTGTGTCTATGTTGCCCACTATTCAGTCTTTACATATAAGGTTGAAGTTGTCTAATTATATTTGTATTGCATTTTATATATGATGATGGAACCTGGAATTGGTAGCATGGATAAACTTTCATGTTATGTAACATGTGGGTCAATTACAGAATAAGGTTTGATATGTTGATATGATAACGGGATACAAGAATTTCTCTATATCGTGGGGCGATGCAATTTAGCTATGATATAGATGCAACAAGGGATATGAGGTATCCATGCTTTCTTACTTACAAGGAGTGAAAATTTTATGTGTTTATGTTATGTTAAGAAAAACTTTTTTTTTTCCAGATTGCTTATTTGCTTATAGAAGATACTTTTCTATGGATTAAGGGATTTATATTATTTGTTTAGCGTTATAGCTGTTATTTGTATCCTTAAATACACCACAGTTATGACATCTCGATCTTTTCTTATGACACAATGAATTATGTCAGATTAAGGTCGAGTGGAGTGCAGTACTGGTGTTCTTCTCTATTTTCCTGTACTGCCCTGAACAGCCTCCAACTGTAAGTGATCTATTAAATATTTTTTATTAACATCTTTGTGGTTTAGTAAAAATTATGAGGTTTTAATCAAAGACATATCTTAATACCCAAAAGCGTAGAAAATGTAATGTTAATGGAAATCTGTTAAATGGCCTGCTAAAGTTCTGTGTTATGTTCGTTTTGCAGGTTAGGGTCAAAATTGACTGCAACTTTCCATCCCGACCACATATTATTTTACAATTCAACTTATCATCAGTTTTTTTTTGGCTGTTCTGACACCATAATTTTTTGCTCCTCCATGTAAAAGCAACACGCATGATATTTGTGTGTATGGGGCTGCCCGGTGGAAGTTAGAATTTATAACCCTCAAGAAAAGAAATTGAACCTTATGACATTATCATGTCATTTTGTTGGTTATCTGGAGAAGTCACCCACACACTCTCTGTTTGTCCTAACCATGTAACCATAATAATAGAAACTGGAAATGCTAACTTTGTCGAGGGTGATGAAGTTGGGTCTGTGCATTTTATGGGCAGGCAATAATTACGTTTTGTTTTTCACCTAAATTCATATTCATGTTGGGTTTCAGTTAGGTCCATAAAATAGACATTTGGCAGTTTGGATTTTACATTTAGACTCAAACCACGATTTTCGCTCCTTCAACTAGTATTTTCTTGTGTTCTGAGAATCTATAAATTGCAAGAATTTTAAAAATAGTTTGAGTAAAAATTAATATTATCTATATCTATAGTGAAATCCAATGGAATATGATTAATAATTTTCTATTTTCAGCATGTGGCGGAGCAGGGAATCGCTCATGGCCATGAAGGAAATCTTCATGAACAAATCTATGCTAAATGGGGGAGCTTACTGCTTGTTTTGCCAAACCAAATTACCAAGCCGTGCTTTCATCAAGGTAAAAGTACCCATCCTCCATAAAATATTATTATATTTGTTTGATTACAAGAAAGTCCAACAGCCGATACTTTTAATTATGCCATCATTCATTTGTCAATCTAGCTCAAGTTGTAGCGCTATAAACCCCTTCTTGAATCGGGAACGTAATCTTATACTACAGAATGAGTTCTCAGAACATGAATTTATTTACGTGTGTAACTATCTTATATGGAAACTTCTTTATAGCCTTTGTGCATTATATATGTTGTATGGACAACGAAAAAATCACATTATCATTCCTACAGTGGCTAAAGTTAGTCCTCATCATTTCTAGATCTTGCATGCACAGTTAAGTTTTCCAAATATGAAATGTGTTTGAGACATGTTTAGTATAAAATATGCAAGTTAGTTATCCCTCTGTCCATTATATATGCTGAAAATTTACACCCATACTTAATCCTGTTGAGAAATATGAATGGTTAGGTAAATATTTGTTGTTTCAATTGTTATCGTGTAATTTTAAAACACACCATCTCATAAACAATTTCTTCTTTCTTGATTGCTATACATTCATTTTATCTTATTTCTAGAATTAAATAATAAAATGGATTTACTAGGTTAGCTGTATGTTTGAATATGGTAGATGTCTTGGATGTTCCTTGCGGACAAATTATTTCTTTCAAGTTTAGTGGAAATAAAGAAGTAACCCTTATGATACTTAATTGAAAGCCTGTATCGCTTGAATATTAGGGAGCTGTGGTGTAGTGGTTATCACGTTTGCTTTACACGCAAAAGGTCTCCAGTTCGATCCTGGGCAGCTTCAGAATTAGCTGTATTTTACGCAACCAACCATTTACAGTTTATAGACTTTAGACATTTCTCATGCTCTGTAAAAATTTTTTTTTCATAAAACATTTTTAGAATCGTAAGTATTTGAATTTTAAATTCATTTATCAAAATAACGAAGAAATATTGGTATGAGATATTTAAAGAAAGAATTGAGTAGATATTTGGGAAGAGATATAAGAACCAAACATTTAAAAACAGTATCTTTTTTTCCTATAATTTTTGGCATAAGAGGGGGTTCCATTTTACATGACTACGCTAAGACAAACCTTCATATCGATTCGTTTGATGAAAATGAAAAATATTTGAATTTTTAACACTTCAATTTGATCTCAAATTGAGTATACGAATTAACATGAAAAACTAGATGTTTAAGGCATGTTCAGCTTAAAAACTTGTTTTGTGACTTGTATTTTCAATATGTATGTCAAATTGCATAGGGGAGAATGTAAGGTTGAAAAATCTCAGTCATTCCAACAATGAAGAAGGGGAAGAGAGAAGATAAATTTTGATTAATTTTCCGAAAGGCGAAAAAGAAGAAAAAAAAATCATTTTTAGTTTTATATGTTAAAACCATTTTTCAAATCGACAGTTTTCTATTCTCTTTCATTTTTTTGCATTTTGAACTATATGTTGAAAACGCAAAACACTAATCTCATTTTCAAACTAAAACAACCTTAGTCTCTAATTTGTTTTTACAAATAGTTAAAACTTAATTTTAATCCTAAATTATTTATATATTTAAGGCATCTGAGATTAAAACCAGTTTTAAATTTTTTTCAGATCAAATTGTAATACTAAAACAAGAAGACCAAGATTTGAGATTTTGATCGGTCTCTAGTCATATTTAAAGCCCCCGTATTGATCCGAGACTAATATTTTTGGTCTCAAATAGCCTTTTTCTTGGTGATGAATGCTATTCTATTTAACTAAATAGCAAATTCCATTACAACACCCGTGGATAGCCCAATGGATAATGCATCTATGAAGAAACCAGTTGACACGAGTTTGAATGCCGCTACAGCGTTGTCCCCCTTGATTTACCTAATATATGTGTTGGTACATTGCATAGTCTACACCAAAATTCTTCTCTTTTTCTCTCCAAATTAATCAAAATATCATAAATGATAAACTACTTTAGGAGTTTGATTTCATCTTTGGTTATTTGCTAAAATTTGTAACTGAGAATAGGTTGTTGAGGCACACGTTTAAGCATGCTAAGGCCCAAAAGGGCTCAAGCCTGACCTTTGTGCTTTTTTGCCTCCAAAAGCTCAGGTATCAAACTATCAGTAAAGAAGTTCAAAAACACACCTTTTATTTTTTTGCAGAAACTAAAAGGATGCATGACACGCTTTTTTCCAGTTTTTTGTATTTGTTTTTGTTGGCTAATAATTTTGGTTGTTTTCTTCTGGTATCATTTTCCTTCCGCCCAATAACATTACAATTAGAACAAATTTACTATTCTTTGCTACTGAACCATATAGATTTTTAAAACACTTTAATCTGAACTTGAAATTGATTGATTCTATTTTTGACGTATTGATTTTTTTCTATTTCACACTTTTTAAGATTTTAATTTTCCATTTATAATGTTCTGAATCTATCATAAGAGGATTCTAGATTTTATACTGATTCTAAAAATTAGTAGTTACTGATTTAGATTGTTATTATTAATTTAATGTTTGAAATTTGGTTAATATGTGCGTCAAGATCGAACCAAAGACCTCTAACAACTTGTACTAGGGCTGTTACAGCTGAACCATCAACCGTTCATATGGTTACTATCTACTACGGTAATGGTTTTAGATTTTGGTAACCGTGGTAAAACATGCCAATCGTACATGATTTTTTATATTGTATTTTCCAATAAAGTATGCAATTCAGCAATACAAGCTAGAGAAATAACTTTTACACTAATAATAGTATGTGATTTTCAAGCACTGATAACATGTGCATGCATGGTTTATTTTACAAACAAACAAACGAATTTGTGGAAAAAGATTTAACCATGGTTTATTTTACAAACAAACGAGTTCATGGAAAAAGATTTGACCTATAGAAATTTATCAGCGATGATCTACATAATTGATGGTATATGTATAAAAGGTTTTAAAATTAGAAATGTGACGACTAATCATTATAAACGGTTGCGGTAACGATTTGGAGAATTTTATACCATCAGTTACGGTTGAAAATAATAACGACGGTTACAGCGACTGTGGCATTCCTAACTTGTAATATATGTTTTACCCATGGACATGATATAATATTATTAATTTATTATTATTATTATTATTATTATTATTATTATTTTAGATTTGAATTCTTCAATTGCTTGGAATTTAGGTAAATAATTACACAACAAGAACGATCAAAAAGCAGCAAACTTTAATTAGCTATAATTCAATTAACAAACACGCAGAAGAAATCCATATCTTTTGTTTTAAAATAAATAAATAAATAAATTTTAAAAAACTTATTCCTTGTCGTCGTTTTTGAATCGACAACTTATTTGAGATTTCTTCGTTTTGTTTTCTGTTTTTTTTTACACTTCCGATTCATATTAATGTTAGGTGTGAAAAATCCAATACAATTTTAACTTGTGTTTGAGGTACACGGGATGTTTGATCAATTTTGTTTTAGATGTGGTCAGAACCAAACCAAAATGAGATGGTTAGAATTTTCATTGTATCAACTAGAACCTCAAACCATGTTCTTAACACTCCATCACCCAAATTGAATTTCTAATGTTATTTCACCAAATCTCGATCAAAATCAAACCAAAATGGTTGGAGGGTTTAAGTCAATTCTTCAAACTACCCTTTAAACAATACTTGTGAATATTGGGTGTGTACGAGCTTTGGTATAGTGGTTAAACATGGTATAGTGGATGTGAAGGAACCATGTCTTCTGTTTTTGTTTGTAGTTTATAAATAAATGCACCTGGAGAGGTGGTATCTCTAACTATGTGTCTTCATTTTCATGCATTGATAACTTGCTCATTTTAAACATGTCCTAAACTAGGGAAAATTAATCTTGTTTCTTATTATTATTTTCTCTGTTTGAATTCAAAATTACTGATGGGGAGCACAAAGAAGATGCTTGGTCTTACATGGAGAGAGTAGTCCTACAAATAGCACCAAAAGACTAAAAGATTAGTCCTTTTACTCTTCATCTAGTTTTAGAAGACATCATTCCTTGACTATAGAAATTCCAAAGTTTATTAGAGTGTTGTGTGTTTTACAATTGTATTGTAAGTAGCATATTACCACATGCGGGTGTAGTTTAGTGCAATACGCCAATACCGCAACCCATCACATAATGGGCCAAGCCCAATACAGTATTTCCTGTTATATAATGGCCGAACAGATCATTGTACTCTGTATTCATTCATTCATTCTGAGAGATAATACAAAATATTATGTTCTATTTCATTTTATACAAAATCTTTAATATGGTATTAGAGCCACTAATGTCTAACGACAACTTGTTAATGATAATCTCTCCTCTCAGTTTATAGACTGCTGCAATCTATTCTCATCACAGAGGGAGCCCTTTCTTATCACTCCTTTATTTCATATTCTTTTACTTTTTGTTTTCACAAATTCATGAATACATCATTGAGCTATATCAAGAAAAGCATCATGCATTCACCACTTGCCTTCTCGATTGCTCTCAGTATTCTTCTACTGTTTCTTTTACATATTTGTTACAGCATTTTATTCTTAACTTTCTTTTTTTTTGAGCCCTGCCTAGAGAATTCATCCTCTGGCTGCTTATATTTTTTGTCTAAAATTCATCACCAAATTATCAAGAAACTAGTCACATTTTCATCATTCTAGTTTCTTGATAACTCTTAGAATTTGCTCTTTGTTTCTTGTAATCTGTAGAAAATCTTTGTTCCTCACAAAGCAGTAATACATTAACTGCTCTCAGAATCTGTATTGTTTTAAGATATTCAGTTTCATACCCGAGTATCATCAAGTTTCTTGATCATTCACATTTCAAGATACTCTTTCAATTTTATTTCTTTTGTTTTCTTGAATCATCATGACTGGAGGTGATTCTGACAATACGAGCTCCTCTTTGCTTCCCACCTCAACCTCAACACATCAGCTAACCAATGAGAATTTGCCAAAAATCTTGATTGCCCCACAAAATCAAACAATATCTAGCCAATTGGATGAATCCAATTTTCTACTTTGGAAATTTCAGATTGTCACTGTTATGAGAGGATATGGGTTAGAAGACTATCTTCTTGGTACAAAAGTTGTACCAGAGCAGTTCACTACAGGCACTGAAGGAAAGAGTATCATAAACATAGAATATATCATACATAACAAACAAGATAATTTGTTAAGTTCTTGGCTATTGTCCTCTATCAGTTCTAGCTTATTGCCACAACTGATAAGATGTACAAATTCTCATGAAATCTGGTCAACAGTTCAACAAATTTTTAGTGCCTAGTCTGCAACCAGAATAATGTTTTACAGAAAGCAACTACATAATGTGAAGAAGGGGTCTATGCCAATGAGGGAATACTTAACCAAAGTAAAGACTCTATGTGATCAACTAGCTACAACTGGGCATAGTGTTTCAGACACTGAACAAGTTTTATTTACACTAAGTGGCCTTGAGGAAGAATATGAATCAGTTGTGGCAGTCATCTCTTCAAGAGATACCACTCCATCTATTCAATATGTTCACCCTATCCTTCTTGCTCATGAAGGAAGGATAAAGCAAAAGAAGCCAGTGACTACTGACTTTTTTGTCAATTACATTGCAAATAATAACAGAGGAAAGAATCAAGATAATAGAAATACTTTTAATAATTTTCAGAGATGTGTTCAGAATAGTAGAGGAAGTGGAAGAAGTGGCAATAACAATGGTAATAGACTTCGATGTCAGATATGTGAAAAATATGGACATGCTACCAATAAGTGCTATTTTAGATTAGATCTGAGTTACATACCTGGGCAACAAGGCAACTCTAGCAATCAGAGAAACTTCACACCAAGTGATAATCTGACCAACATCCAACAAGATTACAGAAACCAGTCAAAAAGTTCAAAAAACAACTCTGATGGCATCAATGACAGTGCCAAAACTGATGACATTCATGATGAAGTGTGGTATCCAGACTCAGGGGCAACAAATCATGTCATAAATAATCTCAGCAATTTAAGTCTTGGAAATAAAAAGTACAGAGGTAAACAAAGTATTCACATGGGTAATGGTGTTTCTACTAATATAACTCATATTGGCAATGCACTAATACAAGGTAAGAGGCGACTCTATCTTAATAATTTGTTGAGAGTTCTTCAAATAAAGAAAAGCTTGATAAGTGTATCTCAGTTTGCTAGAGATAATGATGTATTCTTTGAATTTTATTCTGATTATTGTGTTGTCAAAGACATATTAACCAAGAAAATTCTTTTGCAGGGTAATGTTTTCAAGGGACTGTACAAATTTGTATTTGTTGATTCCAAGAACAATGATAATGTTGAAAACTGTTGTAACATCTCTGAATCTAGTCAGAGTATGCTGAGTAAGAGTAACTTTGATTTGTGGCACTGTAGACTGGGTCACCCCAGTGTAGAAATTGTAAAGAAAATGTTGAAAAGTAATAAAATTACTTTTGATAACATGTCTACACCTTACATATGTACCTGCTGTCAGTTGGGTAAGAGTCACAAGCTCACATTTAAAATTTCTCAAACTATATATCAAAAACCCCTTGAGCTTGTGGCCACTGACCTATGAGAACCTGCCCCTATTGATACTGATTATGGGTACAAATACTACATTTCTTTCATTGATGCTTATTCAAGATTTGTAAGGATATATTTCTTAAAATCAAAGTCTGAAACTTGTCATGTAGTTATGCAATTTATAGCTAATGTAGAGAAGTTGACAAATTCTCAAGTTGAAGCCATACAAACAGATGAAGGGTCAGAATTCAAACCACTCAAAGAATATTTTCAGAAAAGAGGGATAAGTCATAGAACTACTTGTCCCTGCACTTCAGAACAAAATGGATTAATTGAAAGAAAGCACAAACATGTTGTAGAAACTGGACTTACACTGTTAGCACAAACAACTTTACCTCTGAAGTTCTGGCCAGATGCCTTTGCCACTGCAGTTCATTTAATTAATAGGCTCCCCACCAAAACACTTCAAGACAAGAGTCCTATTGAAGTATTATTTGATAGAGCACCAGATTATCATTGCTTAAAAGTTTTTGGTTGCTTATGCTTTCCCTGCTTAAGGCAATATAATTCTCATAAGTTAAATTATCGATCTACACCCTGTACTTTCCTTGGATATCCAAACAACACAAAAGGATATAAGTGTTTGGATGACAAGGGAAGAGTTTTCATTTCTAGACATGTCATATTTAATGAACATGTCTTTCCTTTTAGTGAATCTAGTATTAAGACTTCTCAAAAAATCTATAATACTAGATTATCTATTCCACCTATTCTTCTGAACCAAGATATACCATTTACTGAGTATGAGTGGACTTGTCATGATTACACTGAACCTGGACATTTTCACCTCAGTCCGAATCAGCTCAAGGTTCCTCACTTATCTAAATGGCACTCTGATTCTCAATCTGAGTATATGCAGATTCAAAGAGTCAGAGACTCCATCAACATTTAACCTGAAAATGAAAGCAATTCAAGTCAGCAAGCAGATAACACTGGACACCATATGATCACAAGATCAAAAGGTGTAATTTTCAAACCTAAAGTCTATATCATTGACTGTGAAACTATTGAACCAGCTACCTATCAGCAAGCAGCTCAAAGTGAAAAATGGATAAATGCTATGAATGAGGAATACAGTGCTCTTATCAGAAACAAAACCTGGAGTCTTGTCCCTTTACCCAAAGATAAAAACATCATTGGCTGCAGGTGGACATACAAACTGAAGAAAAATCCTGATGCGGTCATATCTAAATATAAAGCCAGACTTGTTGCCAAAGGCTTTTAACAACAAGAGGGATTTGATTTCAATGAGACTTTCTCCCCAGTTGTTAAACCAACATCAATAAGAATTATTCTTACTATTGCACTTCATAAAGAATGGAGCATAAAGCAGTTAGATGTTAATAATGACTTTTTAAATGGAGTGTTAGAGGAAGAAGTCTACATGGAAGAGCCACCTGGTTTTAAAAGGAATAAAAATGAAGGACTTGTGTGTAAATTAAACAAAGCCATTTATGGTCTCAAACAAGCACCCAGGGTTTGGTTTGAAAATTGAAAACTACATTGGTCAGATTGGGTTACAGACCTACAAAGTCTGATAATTCTTTATTTACAAAATTTCATAATACAACTGTCATTTATATTCTCATTTATGTAGATGATTTTATTGTGACGGGTAATAACAATGGTGAAATCAAGCAGCTCATCAATCAATTAAACAATGAATTCTCTATTAAAGATCTGAGTAATCTAAATTTCTTCCTTGAAATTGAATTTCAAAGATCAAATTCAAATATTTTCTTAAGTCAAGGAAAATATATTTATGAAATTCTTTATAAAACAAAACTGCATCAAGCAAACAGTTTGCCTACTCCTATGATAAGTAACCTTCATCTGTCTAAAGACAATGGTGCACCTATAATAAATGCAAATGAGTATAGAAGTACAGTTGGTGCATTACAATATGTGAATATCACTAGACCAGAAATTGCTTATAGTGTTAATATAATCCGCCAATTTATGCAACATCTCTGTGAGGATCATTAGAAGGCTGTAAAGAGAATTTTAAGATATTTGAATGGATTATAAATCATGGGTTAATCATAAGAGCTTATTCTAATTTAAATATTTCTGGTTTTGCAGATGCTGATTGGGCTACAGATGTTGATGATAGAAGATCAACAAGTGGTTATTGCGTTTATTCAGGTCTAAATCCTATGTCTTGGTGTTCGAAGAAACAGTCTACAATTTCAAGGTCAAGCATCGAAGCAGAGTTCAGAAGTGTAGCAAGTGCCACATCAGAGATAATGTGGATAAAATCTCTGCTTAGTGAATTAAAATCAATACTAACAGAAAGGCAACAATTTGGTGTGATAACTTTAAGTACTGTTTCACTAACAGCTAATTCTATTCTACACTCAAGAACAAAACATATAGAACTTGATTTATACTTTGTTAGAGAACAAATACTCAAGGGAAGACTTGCCGTAAATCACTTACCAGCAACACATCAAGAAGCAGACATTCTTACCAAGGCTCTTTCTGCCAGAAGCTTCCTCCGTCTAAAAGCTGAGCTCAGAGTTGATATGTTCAACAGCAAAGAACCAGAAAGCAAAGCTGACATGACAACTAACCGTACGGTTCAGATGGACAAAACTAATTCAACAAGCAGTACTTCAACATTACTTCTGAGTTAGATGTCAAATCGAAGAGCTAAATTATCTTCACTTCTGAAAACCGCAACACTTTCTCCTTAACTTGAAATAATGGTCAAGCTGGACACTTTCTCCCAATTCGGCATGAAATCAACATGCAGTTGTAACTAATCGGGCATAAAACTCAACAAGCAGAGTCTACAACCCAACTTGCTAAGTTAGCCTCAGATTCTTTGCATTCTCTCATGAAAGGCAACATCTTTTCACTAAATGCTGCTTACTCTTCCTCGCATCTGTCATTTATCAACAATTTTTTCACCAATTTTATGAAGAATTGAAGACTTGAAGAAGATTTGAAGAAGATATTTTTTATCGTTCGAGTCAGCGGAAACCCTAGGTGCAAATTGAGGGAGGGTATTAGAGTGTTGTGTGTATTACAATTGTATTGTAAGTAGCATATTACCACATGCGGGTGTAGTTTACTGCAATACCGCAACCCATCACATAATGGGCCAAGCCCAATACAATATTTCCTGTTATATAATAGCCGGACAGATCATTATACTATGTATTCATTTATTCTGAGAGATAATACAAAATATTCTATTCTATTTCATTTTATACAAAATCTTCAATAAAGTTCAATGCAAATGCAGGAGAAAATTGCAGGAAACAGAGACTGTCTGCACCTGCTAAATCCCCAGTTGGTAAAAAACATACAAACATAGGTCCATACTGCAATTAGTTACTATATATTTAGCAATGAAGATAGTAAGATACTAAAATGAAAGTGTTCGTCCACATGAATAGATAGCTAATACGTTTGCAAGAAATCAAAATTTTCCTTTTTCAGTTTGGGAATGAGTTGGAAGAACTTTAAAACCAAGTCCAAAAGAAAGGCGAGGAATGCAGTTTTAGCAAAGACATGCTTTCTGGAGTCGGTAACTGAAATTTATTTGTATACAACGTATGTGTGGTTTCGATTGAAACATCTAGATTTCAGTCGTTTCGTTTTAGTTTGAATGAGACCAAACCGAAGTCGGGTTTAATTAAAAACCAGTAAACTTTAAATTTTCTAGAAGAAATTAAAAAAAGAATCATTTTGAAAGATATGTAACAAAATGCATATAACATTGTTAAAGAGACTTCATTTTTGGATAAGAGGGGCAAATTTTAGAACTCCACATAGGAAAAAAACTCTCATGGGGACTCCATTCAAATATAACGGTTTACAATTTTATCTTTCGTGTAAAATAAAATTTGGCAACGACCCATCGAAAAATGAGAAAAAACACGATGATCGTTTAACGAAAACCATTTTCAGCGGAGTCTGGTCGAAAAAAATATGAAAAAATGGTTATTGGTCACCAAAAAACTGATGGTAGTTATGGATTTTTTTTCTTTGTTAGGGGAGGATAAATTTTTTTGTACACCGCGGCAATTTTTCGAAAAATGAAAAAATGACCCATCGTATACAGTTTTGAAGTCCCTTTAACAGTGCCCAATCCAAAATCATAACTTTCAAAATCTACAAATTAAATCAAAATTTCTAAAGTTATACAATAAATAGAAAGGTACCTAAATAGACAAAATCTCAAACCTTGATATTTTTGGGGGTTGTGAAAAAAATCCCATTCGATGATGGTGATGAGTTCCATTTAGTGTTGCTGCTGGAAGTTTTTTTTGTTTTATTCTCTGTTTCCATGAGTTGCAATTTTCTCTATTCAAGCAGCAATCAGTTTTTGTTTGTTGCTGCATAACCTGCTAATGAGTATGTTTAGATTTGGAAGGGATGTAATACCAGATATCTTTATTCTTGTATATCGGAGAAATATCATATTTTCATCTATCGACTAGCAATCGATGGATTTGAAAATAAATAGACAGATATAGATTAATGTAGAACGGCTTCAATGCTAAATTTTAGAGAATTTAACAATTTGATGATATAAATAACGCTTAACAATAAATTTGTGAATAAAACATAATGAAACAATATAATTATCATTCTTCCATTTTATGAAAATACACATGATATGCATTATTGTCTTTATAAAAAATCAGATATATTCTTTTCAAGTATGAATACCATCAAATCCATATCCGAGTTTGGGATATCAGATATTTTTTTTGAAGTTTTTAGTTTTCGAATATGGATGCAAATAGAGTTTCAGATATACATTGATAGGCTTATTGCCACATGCTAGAATAAGATTGTTGGTTACTTTTGTGTTTGGTATGAGTTGATCATGTATGAAAAAATATGAAATTGATTTGATTTTAGAATAAGCTTTAAGTGTCTTGTGTTGCAAGTAATTTTAAGCACATCTTCTTAACGGAAGCGTTCCTCATAAAGGTATATATGGCAATTTCATAGTTCATATTAAGGAGTACACGGTAGTTGATATGGTTTCTCCACAGGAATAGTTAGTTTATAATCCTTCAAACACCAAAATCAAGTTGTGTATTAAACATTAATTTGATAGCCTGAGTTATTGCTACGCATGACATAGTCAATATCATCTTAGGAACTAGGGAGTACCGAAAATGGCATTGTTAGTTCATGCTAATAGACATGAAGCATTAGTTATTAAGATTTGTGATATTCGGAGAGGCAATTTTGGAATTTTGCCTAGGTTTTCTACTCTCCTATATAAGCTATTTTCAGGATTAAGAGGCAATGACAATGAGATTAAGGGTTTAATATAGGGTTTATCCTCCATTAATTAGGGTTTATTTAAACCTAATTTTCTTCAATTCTCTTCTCCACTAATCAATTCTATTAGAATTTTGATCATTGTAATCAATCTCTTTTACTCTTCTCATTGGTATTAATAAAGGCTACCTCTCAAAGTGGATGTACACTAACAAGACGTTAGTGGAACCACTATAAATTGGTTTCTGATTTATTTTATCGTTATTGCTTTGGTTTTTCTATTGCTTGTTTGGTGATTGTGATTGATATTGGATTGGAATGAGATATTGATTGGTTGATTTTACACTTCTTACCACGATCTCGTTTTTCCGGTGTGCTTTGGGGTTTTTATTTGAGTGGTCTTGAGTTAGAATTTCCCTCAACATTTGGTATCATAGCTTTGGTGTTGGTAGGTGGTTGTAGAAATGTCGGAATCAGATAATATCTCAGGCAGTTCCTCAATGGTTAATCCAAGTGGTGTAGCACCTTATGTACGTGGATCATACACGGCTTCGGGATCACAATTGGTTATAGACAAGTGGAATGACGATAATGATTTTGAAAAGCGGCAATGGAAGATGAAAGCGGTTCTTAGGCGGAATCGAGTGCATCGGGTAGTGTTTGACACACATTTGTTGCCGACAGATATCTCGGATGTTGAGAGAGAGGAAATGGAATACACTTCAACTTGTCATGGGGGAGAATGTTATCTTCGAAATTAGCGGTGAGACTACCGCTAATGGTATTTGGGACAAGTTGGAGGAGTTGTATATGAAGAAGTCACTAACTAATTGTTTGATCTTGTTGCGAACGTTCTTCACCTATAAGATGAAGGAAAGTACTTCTCTAAAGGTGCACTTGAATACTTTTGATGATTTTCTAATGTAGATGAAGACGGTAGATTTGAAGATTGAGGAAGAACAAAAGGCGATGATACTGTTGTGTTCATTGTCGGACCGTTATACGGGTTTCTCAAATAGTTTGATCTATAGCCGGGATACTTTGACTCTAGATGATGTCAAAACGAGTCTTCTTAGCGAGAAGTTGCAAGATCAAATGAAAGAGTTGGGTGATGGAAGTAGTGGTGCTAGTAGTGGTCATAGTTTATTTGTGGAGAATGAGAGATATGCGAAGAAGGAGAACCGTGGGCGTTCTAAATCAAGGAACCTCGGTTGGAGAGGAAAGTCGAAAGAAAGAAATGACAAGTGTTATATTTGTAAGAACCCCGGTCATTGGAAGAATGAGTGTCTGGACAAGGAGAAGACAAAGAAGTAACTAACATCTTCATCCGTAGCGGTGTGGAGGGGAGTTTGTGAGGGAGACGTAGGTGTGTTGACGGTGGTAGCATTAGATATTTCAGGTAGCGAATGGATGCTCAATTCAAGGGCGTCTTATCATATGACGCCGAATGAGAATTGTTTTTTTCTTTTTATGTCAACAAAGAAGGAAATTCATATGTTATGGGTAATGGTGCTATTTGTAAGTCGAAAGGCATTGGTTCCGTGCAAATTCAGATGTTTGATGGAGTGGTTCGTACTCTCACTAATGTACGCTATATTCCGGGACTTCGGAAGTCTCTTATCTCTTTGGGGCAGCTGAATTCTTTAGGTTGTAAGATCACTATTAAGAGTGATAGCTTGTGGGTTTATAAGAGTGCGCTTGTGGTGATGAAGGGTGCTAGGACTCACGGTGTTTATTTGCTTCAAGGAGTGACTATAGAAGGTGAAACTTGTGTGGGAGTTGTAGTTCTCGTGGCTTGGATGCGACTTGGTTGTGGCATTTGAGGTTAAGTCATGTCTCGGAGAGTTTGGATATTCTTCGGAAGAGGGAGATGATCGATGGAGGGAGTTTCAACAAGCTAGAGTTTTGCGAGGAATGTGTCATGGGGAAGCAAACTAAAGTATCATTCGGTGAGGGAAAACATGATTCGAGAAGGGTTCTTGAGTATGTTCACACAGATGTTTGGGACCGGTACCGGTAGTTTCTTTGGGGGGAGCTTGCTATTATATTTCTTTTATTAATGACTTTTCTCGAAAGGTATGTGTGTATGCAAATGAAGGCCAAGTCGGAGGCATTTACAAAGTTCAAAGCATGTAAAGCTTTGTTGAGAATGAGAGTGGAAAGTCTTTGAAGGTTCTAAGGTCCGACAATAGCGGGGAGTATGTTTTCGGAGAATTCTTGGAGTTTTGCAAGCATCATTGCATTCGGAGGAATTTTACTATACCGGGAGATCCACAGTCGAATGGTGTTGCAGAGAGGATGAACCATACTCTACATGAAAAAGCTCGATGCTTGAGATTGTGTTGAATTTCCTAGTTTTCTATCGGTTATAAAATCGTCGAAAAATTATAATAAAAATAACCGCAAGCGCACGACGTACTATTTTAGCATGTGGTGAGTACGGATCGATCCGTAGGGAATTGAAGTGATTTAAAATTCACTCAATCAAATTAACCAAAGAGTTTGAAATTGTATTAAGCTAAAGAAAATGCAAAAAACTAACAAAAGAAAGTGAATAAAAATATGAGAGTAGAAGGCAATTTAGAGGCACTTTTCTTCTCATGATCACATAAATCAACATAATGAAATTATGATCTCTCTTTTTGGTCATTAGTGAATTTAGTTGATGTGTTTATCATCAGTATGGTCTATGTGTTCTATTAATTAGCCCAACATAAACCATCAAACTTTAACACACCATTCAAACCACTTGTTAACTCTCATGAAAATGATAATAAAGTTAAAAAATAAAATCTATTCTAAGCATGATTTATCGACTATTGATTAGTAATATAGACCATCAAATTTTGATTCTAAAACTCACTTCATTACCAACATCATATGTAGATGAAGATGTAATTTGTGTTTATGTTTGTTTAAGCATAGCCTATTTGGTATCAACAACATAGGCTATCAAATTCAAAGTTAAACAACAAAATTATTACCCATTCAAACATTTCCATTAAGCACAAAAAGAGATAAAAAATTAGCGAATTTGTTGAATCCACATTATAAAGAGAGCTTCATTACCCCTAAATTGAAGGGGTTTAGCTTCTCATATTTGTTATCATTTCAACAGATGTAGAATGCAACATAGAACAAAAACAAAAGAAAGTGCAAGCTAATTAAAAATAAAAAGAGAGCTAAATTACTTGCATAAAAATAAAACTAAGCTACTAAAATAAGAAGAAATAAACAAGAGAAGAACATGAATTAAAAGTGCATGAATTAAAATTTCATATAAGAAAATTACACGAAGAAAATGCTAAGAAGCTATTAAAAAGGGAAAGAGAGTTTATGTTTATTTTTGTGGCTACCACTAAACTAACTACAAGTGGTGCTAAGAGCTTCATTACATGAAACATAAGGGGTATTTATACATGCCTAAAACCCTAATGCATATTTTAGGGGACTACCCAAAATACCCCTCTAGGAAGTATGGCTTCCAAGTTGTCATTAGCATGAGCATAATCATCCATTACATGTGCATGTCGTTTTAATCCCCACTAACATGTGCATTAGCTCTTAATAGTGGATCATGGTAAGTAGCTAGGTGGGGTCCTCCATGTTGCATGAAATGATTTATTTCCATCTTCATTTATTTCCTTCTCTTGTGCATGCATATTAATATGAAGCCTCTTCATATTTTTCCATCCAATTTCCTACAAATAAAAATAAAATATGCAAATAAATATTCTCAAATTGATTCACACACAAAAATGACAATTTTTCCCCCATATGAAGATGAATATATAATAATTTGAAAACAATTTAAATTTTGGTTTAAACATGTAAAATACTCTATATGCTCATTTATTTAATTAAATTAGATTAAATATGGAAGTAAAAATATGCACATTTACATGCGCATCAAATACCCACACACTTATCTTTTTATTCGTCCTCGAATGAACTAAAACTAAGATAAATCCGTTTTCGTAGAAAGCACGGTTGCATTGAGCGTATGCAACAAGCCGTTAAACCTCCAGGTGTCCTTAGTAGGATGAGTGTTGTCTCGTGAAGGTTTTCAGCAGATACTACCCACAAAATCCAAATGCAACATGAAAAATTCCTAAATGCAAGATTTATTTAAAAGATATGAATGCAAGTTTTGTAAAATATTTACAAATGAAGAATTTACTTTCAAATTGACACGAGTAAGTTAAATATAGGTTCTGGTCATTATCATGAAATTTTAGTCATTTTACTTGTCAAAATTTCCAACAAAAATTAAGTTATCAACACAATTAGGATCTAGTTTGACTAGCTTTTCCGGTTGATAACATAGTGCAACTATGTAATAGATCCTTAGTTGATTTTCAAAGTTTTTTCAAAGTGATATTTTCGTTTCTTTTGAATAACAAGTCAAATAAAATAAGTGAAAATAGTGCTTGGATTTCAATTGCTTACTCTCTCTTCATTTGAAAATTTTATTGATATTAACAATATTTACATATGCGTAACTCAGAAAACTGAGGCCAAATATACCATCCATGCACTGCCTTGCGGGCTTACGTGAGGGTAATACAGAGCATGACGAGTTTACACACAAGTGTATACACCTATCGACTGTAGGCATTATTAATGAAATCATTTTTATATACATACACCTAACTCAGATAAGCTGAGACCAGATATACCGATCATGCCTGCCTTTCGGGCTTACATGAGAAGGGTACAGAGCATGGCGAGTGTACACACTTGCGTGTGAACACATGACTCTAGGTATTTCTTATTTACAAAAACCAATTTATTTTATGTTTTTTTAGGAAGAGAGAGTTTTACAATATCATCTTAGCACCACTTAACTTAGAAGATAAAAAATGTTATAGACTTTACTTAAATCAACCACTTTTTTAAACAAAGATTACAATTAGGATATACCTCATAATTAACACCCATAAACCTTCCTATATGCTAGTTAAACCATCGTTACTTGTAATCCAACTTTTTATTTTTATTTTTGATAAGTGAAATAAATTTTCAAAGATTTCAATTTAATAACCAAAACTTATACTTATCCTATAGTGTTTCTTCAAAAATAATTCAAAATGCTAAAAAGAAAATTTGTATTGGAATTTTTGTTTTTTTTACTCTTTTTAAGTTTTGGAAAGAAAATGCAAAAATAAACCATGAAAAATCAAAAATGAAGATGAGACTCTCCCCACACTTGATTTTGACTGTGTCCGCACAGTCAATCCAAGTGAAAGGAGAAAAATAAAATAAAAAATAAAAATATGATTTATATTTACATGAAAATGAAAGGATTATTATTTACGTGATATTAGAAAATAACTGTTAAAGAGTAAATGAAACGGTCTTCCAAAGGCCAATTCATTTGTCTCGTCAAGTATGAGAGACATAGCTCAAGCACAGAAAATAAAATCATAAAAGATTTCAAAGTTGAATGTTGATTTGGAAAAATGAATGTCATTTTATTAAAAATCATTTGAGTTATTTTATTTTCGATGATTTTTGGGGTTGATAGAATAATTGGTTGAACTTTAAGTTTATTTTCACCAAATTTAAATTCAAACTCATCATCGAAAAATTCTTCAAAATTATCGATTTCAAAATCAAAATGGTGATTTAAATCTACCCCTTTAAAATTCAACAACTCATCTTCGAAAAGTCCAAAAAAATTGTGTTCACAAAATTCGTCTTCCTTTTGTTGAATTATTCACAACTTCATTGCATATATCATGTTCAAAATTCAAAGCTGTTGTATTCAATTTTTCAAAATCGATAAAAGGAAGATCGAATTTTAAATTGAGTTTCTCACCCCTAAAAGAACTGAAATCCAACTCAATTATCGCATTTTCAACAACTTCATTAAGATTGTCATTTTCATTTCAAAAGTTGTTATTTGAAAATCGTCAATTTTGGTAAAAGTTGGATTATCACTTCACCCGTCACACGTTGGGAGTTGATTTTGTTTCACGTTGTTTCATGTATGTTTCAAACAACAAATCCGTGTGATCTTTGTGAATCTCTTCCATTTGCTCAACAAAATCAAATTTATAATTATTAATTTGAGAATTTTCAATTTGAAATTGGTGAGAACAAAAATTGTCCATTTCACCATAATTGAAATTATTCTCATTGCCAAAATCATTTAAACAATTGTTTCCATTTTCATTTTGATAATGAAATTCATTTTGGAGTTTGAAGTTGTATTGGCATGAGTTATAATTGCAATCATTTGAATTTTGAAGTGAATTTAAATTTTGATTATTTTGAAATTCTTGACTTCAGTTATTGCACAGATTACTCAAATTATTTATCATTTGATTTCGTCGTTCAAGTAAAGACCAAATCATTTCAATGCTCTTTTCAAGATTTTGAGGGTTGGTCTTCATTTTGAGGGTTGGTCTTCATTTGGAACAACTGCCTCACCTTCGCCACACATCTTAATGGCCCCTGGTTACTCGGGGGAGACTTCAACACCACCATAAACACCCTCGAAAGAAACTCCGGAAACGCCTCCCAAGACTCAGATTCATTCAATTCCTTCATCAGTTCCGGCTCCTTAATTGACCCACCAATTAACAACAGACTTTATACCTGGTCAAACCGTAGATCGGACCCGTCACTAGCTAAGCTCGACAGATTCCTTTTCAATATCAATTGGGATGATTTGCACCCCCTTTCTATTGTCTCCGGCTTAGCCTCGACCATCTCAGACCATTGCCCCCTTATCTTGGACTCGGGTTCATCCTCCAATCCAAATCGCCCCTTCCGCTTCGAACGCCTATGGGCCCTAGAACCCTCCTTCGACAATTTCATCCAGTTAGCTTGGTCCCAACCTGTGATGTCCAATTCCGCAATCGCCAGAGTTGTCTCCAAACTCCGTTCAATCAGAAAAATCATCAAACCTTGGGCCAAAAACATTTGGGGTTCCCTCCGTTCGCGCATTTCCTCCACTCAAGATGCTATCCTAGAACTCAACATCCTCGAAGAATCCCGACCCCTCACTCCAACCGAACATTCTCAACTGAAGACTTTAGAAACCGAGCTCGATAGACTAATCAAACAAGAGGAAATTGGATGGAAGCAAAGATCCAAAGCCAAATGGTTAGAGGAGGGAGACAGGAACACCTCCTTCTTCCATCGTATGGCCAACGGCAGACGCAGATCTATCAACATCTCGGAAATAGTGCTCAACAACTCTAGCTTCACCGAAACGTCTGACCACCTCCGCCTCTTCACCAACTACTACCGTAGCATTCTAGGCCAAGCTTCTCAGGCACTACCCCCCATTGAATGGAACCTCCTATACCCAACCTGTCCCCCAATTTCTGTCGACCACCCTTTTTCCGAAGAGGAAGTGTGGGCCGCGCTTAAGGACTTGTCAGACGATAAGGCCCTTGGCCCGGATGGTTTCGGCCCATATTTTTTTAAACGATATTGGGAAACCATCAAAACCGACATACTAGATATGTGCGAAGAATTCCAAGCCAACCCCTCTTCAATTGCTCGCCTCAACTATGCCAACATCATCCTCCTCCCCAAATCCCCAGGCGCCAACACTACCCGCTTTCAGACCAATCAGTCTCCTAAACACCACTTTCAAAATCATCACAAAGGTTCTTGCCAATAGACTCCAAGCAGTCATCGACCCTCTGGTAGAGGCGGAACAGTCTGCCTTCATACAAGGCAGAAACATTTTAGATTGTGTCGCTGCCACCCAAGAAGTTGTCTCCTACTGCCATAGAACATCAACCCCTGGAACCCTTCTAAAATTAGATTTTTCCAAAGCCTTTGACACGGTACACTGGGACTTCATCTTAGACCTTATGAAGCATAGGGGTTTCCCGACAAAATGGTGTGGGTGGATTGGAGCGATACTCAACACAAGTATCTCATCCATCTCAATCAATGGCTCTACTGGTGGTCACATTAAATCAGCTAGGGGTCTGAGACAAGGGGACCCGCTCTCTCCCCTAATCTTTGTCTTGGTAGCAGATGTGCTCAACCAGATGATGAAGCTTGCCTCGTACAATGATCTTTTTAAAGGTATCCAGCTTCAAAACTCAGATTTAGCTGTGTCTAACCTTCAATTTGCAGATGACACGATCCTATTCGCTTCCACCGACATCAACCACATCCATTGCCTCAAGGTTGCGCTATATGTCTTTGAAACAATTTCTGGCCTCTCTATCAATTTCAACAAAAGCTCCGTCATCATGCTCGGCAACTCCGCTAACCTCGGTCCTACAATATCATCCCTGCTCAATTGCAACCTAGCCTTATTCCCCATTTCCTATCTAGGCATCCCCATCCGCCCATCCAATCTCCACCGCACCGACTGGCTTCCCCTCATTTCCAGAATTGAATCCAGACTCTCAACCTGGAAGGCACACTCGTTATCCTCTGCAGGTCGTCTTGTCCTAGTCAAATCGGTCCTATCAGCTATCCCCTCATACTGGATGTCCTTTCTCAAGCTTCCATCCCGGGTTATCAAGAAAATTGACTCAATCAGACGCTCGTTCCTTTGGAACGGAGGCAACGCAAAATGTTTGGTCAACTGGAAGACGGAGTGTTTACACTGCAATCATGGTGGGTTAGGGATTACAAACCTTCGCACATTCAATCAGGCGTTGCTGTCCAAATGGCTTTGGAGATTACTTACACCTGGAAATTTCATTTGGAAATCGTGGATCTTATGTCAGCATTATCATTCAAACCCTCACTTGGCACTCCACCTCACCACCCGGTCCCACCCATCCCCTTTCTGGTCGGGGGTCCTTCAAACCCTACCTAGAGTCAGAGCACTGTTTCAGGTTAAAGTCGAAAGCGGCAACAGGTGCCTATTCTGGTTAGATACCTGGTATGGACAATTGCCCTTCGCTAAACTACTACCCAACCTCTTCTCACACACCGCCCTCCCCAATGCAACAGTCGAAGACTATCTCACCCTAGGCCCCGAACACCTTTGCCCACCTTCCATCTTTGATGCAGATCTAGTTCCTGAACTTCTCTCCGCCACAAATATCCTACTATCGATCCGCCCTTCCAACAGTCAAGACCTCTTTCTCTGGGCCCTTGCACCTTCCAAAGGATTCTCAATCGCCTCCTGTTATCAATACCTAATTCACCCCGGTCGCCTCTTCTCCTTCCCCAGGGTTTGGCATTGCAACCTTCCACCTCGTATAGCCTTTTTCCAATGGTGCCTAATTTCTGGCAGAATTAATACCAAAGACAGACTCATCAGACTCAACATCCCCATTGATCCGCGCTGCGTCTTTTGTTCAACTCAGAACGAATCAGTAACTCACCTTTTCTTCGAATGTGATTTCTCTTACTCAATTTGGGCTGCAACTAGTGCCTATCTTCTGTGGTTTATCCCCAGCGTGACCTCCTACTTTGAGTATTGGCAGTTTAATCAGCAGAGTTTGCTGATGGACACCTTCATATCAACTTTTAGCTGGTGCATTTGGAAAGAGAGGAATGCCCTTGTATTTGGGAAACCAACACGCCATTTCGAGGGAACCTGTAGAACTATCACTCACATTTTCTCCTCTATAACAGGTCAATGTCACTCTGCGCCTTTCCGCCTGAGTCTCCCGCAGTGCAGCGTCCAGCCAGTAGAATCCCAGGGAAGCACCATTGCATCTCCGGAGAGGTAGTTCTAGTCTACAGGGGGAAATCACGTACTACAGTTAATATGTAATAATCTATGATACTCTAGTATTACTATTATAGTTTTGTTGCTTCTCACCTATTTTTTGGCCATCGATCGGGCTTGTCGATCGACCTCTTCAGTATTATATAATATAACTATTTAACCGGCTGTGTAGTTTCTCGCTACACACCCGTCACTCTCAAAAAAAAAAATTTCTGCGAGTAGGGAAATTCAGACATTTTCAAAAGTGTTTTTTATAAAGGAAAATGTATTTACCAAAAGGAATTTATTTTTCAAAAGGAAAACTTGATTTTTTTTGTTTTTGGGATTTTCAATTTTTTCCTTTTTTCATATGTTTTTTTTTGTTTTTGAAAATATTATATATATTTTTTTGGATTTTTATTTTTCTAAAAAAAACCAACTTACAATTTTTTTTTGGATTTTTTATTTTGATTGAAAAGATTTTAAAAAATTAAGTTAAGGAAAATTTACAATTTTTTTTGTTTTGGATTTTGATTTTTTTTAATATGCATGAACTAATGCAACTAAATGAATGCAAAAGACTTAATTACAAATTTGCTGTACTTAGTAGCTTCTAACCCAAAATTGTATAATCACACTTTGTCTTAATCCAATAAGATTTTTTGGACTTTTCGACCTTATGTGGATTGGGGTATTGTCTTAATCAAATTGTTTACTAAGGAAGGGGTGATGAAACCCCCTACCTTATGTGGATTGGGGTATTGCTCTCAGAAAAGAAAATAAGATGATATGAATGCAAAACTGGAGATAAATATGTATTAACAATGCAACTACAAATGAAATTTGTTTTTGATTTTTTTTAAATGCAAGCAACCAGTAATGCAAAGCAATTAAAAACAAGAGATGAGAGCACGATACCAGAGCATGCAGAGTTATTAGCAATTTATTTTAAAGCGGTAATTTTTTTTACACAAGCAAACAAAGCAGTATTTTTAGCAAACTAGCCTTCTCCTTACTAGCTTGGGCAACCTGACAAAGGAGTTGAACAAGATATATACACAATTATATATATATATATATATGTATGTATGTCAAAGAAGAAACTAAAACAAATGAAAAAAAAACAGAAATGAAACTAAAACAAATCAAATGAAACTAAAACGAATGAAAACAAATTGTTTGTTTTTTTAATTTGGAAAGAAACTTAAAAAGATAACAAATGTTTTTTACTAGGGCTGTAACACCTCGATATTTTACGGGAAATATAATTAAAAAGAAATTAAAAGCGCATTTTGTACAGTGGTAAAGGCACATGTTGACTTCCTTAGTGACCAGGGATCAAGTCTCGTTGTCGTCCAAAATCTGGAGCGATGTTTTTTTAGCTGGTTCGTTTCCAGTGTTTTTTCTACGTATTTCAGCGTTGTTTCTGACATGTGGCGGCTTCCCATTCGCTCCAGTGATGTAATAGGATGAGATATCTAAATTTTATTGGTTGAGCGATGTGTATGGGATAGAATGGATAACCATTAAGTGTATGAAAGAACCAGATTTAATCTAAAATAATCTAATGGATTATATTCACTCAAACAATCTATAAATAAACCATCTAACCTTAACCTAGTCTCTTATTCAATCGTCGTCATAATTCTACAGTAAAATTAGTGTGTATTATTCTTCCTCCTTTTCTTTACTAAATAAACAAATCTCTACCAAATTAAATTATCTATATATATTCAAGCAATTTGGAGAATTTAGAAGAATCAAAGGGAGAAAGATTAAAGCAAAGCTTTTTTCAAAGTTATGCAAGCTCAAGTGCTAGGTGAGTGGGAATTAATATGAAATAGAAAAATAATGTAGTTCAATTTCAGTTCTTTTCTGGCACGTTAATATGAATTAATGTCTGTTATTAATTGAGAATAGATGTAAATTATTGCAACTTCTTCTTCTTCTTCCACTTCTCAAATCTAATTCATGTTTGGTTTAAAATATGAGACATATAAATGGTCTATTCACGTTTTATGGCATATTGAAATTTATTGAAATTATTGTATCTTCTTCTTCTTCCACTTCTCAATTCTAATTCATGTTTGGGTTGAAATTTGGAACAAACAAATTGTTATTCACGTTTCATGGCGTAAAGAAGATTGGTTTAATTAAATTGAATTAGAATTGTTATTCAATTTCTAATGGTAGAACAGGTTAGTTGAATAAATTCAAAATATGTTACTTGAATAAAATTATGGTTTTGATTGATATAATTACATAATTTTGAATATGGTTTTGGAACAAAATTGGGAAGTCTAATTGGCATAATTGTTTGTTTCATATGTGACCTAAAAATATAAAAGTAGAATTTTGTTTAATTAAATGGTTTTTGGCTATTGAATAAATTTTATATACAGATTAAATCTCTAAAAGGAGAATGTAAATTAGGGTGGAAAAAATGTAAATTAAATGGACCCTAAAGGCTAGTGTAAATCTGTACTAAAATGGTATAAAAATTACAAACAAACCATACAGACTGAACGACCATGAAATTGAAATACCATTTATGTAAGAAAAAGGGAAATTGTGAAATAACTAAATCGGATGTAAAAATGGCCTAAAGTAGATTAATGGAAATAAACAGTATATAAACTGTAACAGTAAAATTAATTAATCTGGAAGTGATTTGGTAGGCAGACCTTGTAAAGGTCTAGATATGCGTTTTATGCAGTTAAGACCAAAATATAGTTTTGGCTGTACGTACTAGGAGCGGACAAGTAGGTTCGCAAGGATGTTTGTTACCTTTCATAGGTTACTAGTACGTAGGATAGATAGCATCCGCAATCGTAGGCTTCTTCAGGCAGATCGACGTGGATGGAACAAGACAAGTGTGCTCCGACATAGGCTTCTTTAGGCAGATCCTTAGAGGATTTTGCACAGCCGACCTAGCATCGGGCGCTGTTTCAGAGGACCGACACTTTGGATAGGGGCAAGTCTACGTTGGTGACCGATGAGATAGGAGGATAGGAGTCCAGTTTGGCGGAGCCTAAGCGCAACTTCGCGGTCCTACGAGTTTGTTTAAGTCGGCGCCAGTCAGAAGTAAGAGGCATTTAGTCACAGTGCACGGGTGAAGAGCATGACTTTCACGCTGTAGTACGTGGATAGGTAAGGATAGCAGGTCCGACATGCCGATTGACGTTTAGTATTACTGCATGGTTGACTTCCCTAGAGTGACCATGTACTTTGGTTTCTTAGGAACTGTATCTAAAAAGGATTCACCGCATTATATTATTCACCCTCTGCGATATCTAGGGAAGACCTGAAATTAAACTGTTTTATTCTTTCTGCTTCATTTTATTTCTCATTCACCAGACTTTATGTCCGAGCCATTCCTATTTTTTCTATTTTCACCAAATCACAGGAGGGCGGGTCTAAGTTGCAGTTCTTTCCAGCTTGGAGGGTCATTGGAGCAGTTGTTATCTTCAGCTTTTGTTTCTTTTGTTTCATGTACTTCGTTTCTCTTTTTCGTACTTTACTCTATATATGGGGACCTATATTGTGAACTTTGTTATGTTTTATGTTTTGGTGGAGACTACTTGGTACTTTTGGTTTCAAAAATAAATTTGGGATAATGTTGTTTTTAATGAAGCTGTTTTGCTATTAATTTATAATTAGTGAAAGTTTCTTATGCTATAATATTTTAACCATTTTATGCTGTTGCCTTAGTCTCTGTGCTATGGTATGGATTTTTATTTCACCCGACCACCCGTGCTTCTAGTCATGTCCGACCTTCGGGGTGCCTAGAGGTGCGGGGTGCCATAGTAGGTATCAGAGCTAAGGTTTTGGTAATCCTAAAAATATTTTAAAAATATAAAGATTTTCGAATAATTTTTAAAAGATATTCCAAATAATACTTTTAAAAGTATATGTATATATTTTGGAAAAAAAGAAATTTTAGAAATGGGCCCCTCATATCTCTTCCTCCCTATCTATTGAACTATTTGTGGAGTACCTAATCCCATCTTTCTAATATCCATAGATAGAAATGTATGAACTGCAAGATATCCCCGAAGTTCCAGGCCTTAATATGCCTGCTATTTTTAGACGTTATTTGCAGGCTACTGCACGAGCAGAGCCACCGGCTAGGGATGCTGCTCCGGCGGAAGGGGCTCCAGACCGTCCGCCAGGCATTCTCGATTTTCCCAAGTTATGCAAGGACTACACCAGCTCTGGAGGCAAGCTGTTTCTTGGCATCGAGTCATATACCGAGGTGAGAGCTTGGATCCGTAGTTGTGAGCAGATATTTGGACTTATGGGATTGAAGGACTTGGCTCGGAGGCAGTTGGCTTCATGGCAATTGCAGGGAGAGGCTCTTTGTTAGTGGGAGATTACGGAGGCTGAGGCTGATAATTTGACTTGCTGGATTTTCGTACTAGGTTCAAGAGGAAATTATTATCGCAGGCTGAAGAGGGAGTGCAGCTAGAGAAATTTATACAGCTCAAGCAAGGGGATATGCCAGTTAAGGAATATGTTAATTAATTCGAGAAGCTTGCCAGATTTAGACTAGACCTGATTAATACTCCTCACAAGAAGGCGTTGAAGTTCGCTAAGGGCTTGAGTCAACCATTGCAGAGTTTGGCGGTGAGCCACATTCTAATGGGAGCCACTTTTGAGGGATTGATAGAGATGGCTTTACTTGCTGATACTGAGAAGAAAGGAGATGTGGCGCAAAAGAGTGACGGGAAGAAGCAGTGGAATGGAAAGTGGAGAGGAGGAGGAGGGTCAGGTGGAAATAGGTAAGTTCCAAGGAAGGACTCGAATTGCAATACTTGTGAGAAACCAGGTCATCTTGCTAAGGATTGTAGAGGGGCAGAAGAGCGACCAAGACTGAGGTGCTATCTTTGCGATCAAGTGGGACATATGAAAAAGGACTGTCCGTCGAAGCCCAAGGACAGTTCACAGACACCTTCACAGCCTGCTCTGGATTATGCTTTAGAGGCCACTCCTTCTTCTAGTACTCGTCCGGTTGTGGACAAGGGAAAGAAGGTGATCATCGAAGGTGTGTTATCTATCTCTGATTTTCCTGTTCGTACCCCATTTGATTCTGGAGCTTCGCACTCTTTTATATCTAGTACTCTGGTAGAGGGCCTTTGTCTTGATGCTTGCTTAGTGACCGACCCGGTAGTAGTAACAAATCCCGTAATAGGATCGGCCTATTTGGCCATGTTATGTCGGGATTTGAAATTGTTTATTTTAGGGGTTGAGTTTGACTGTAGTGCCTTTGTATTGGGCTTTTCCGGGTTCGGGTTGATTCTTGGTATGGATTAGCTATCCATGTATGGTGCTGTTCTTGATTGCGATAAGAGGGTAGTGAGGTTAGGCACTTGTAGTGGACTTACCTTGGAAGTATCTTGTGATCCTAGAGGATCAGTCATGTTGAGCTACCTTTATTCTCTTGACTTATCGCTCGATAGTTTGAGTTCGGTACCCATTATTAGAGACTTTTTAAATGTGTTCGAGGAGGTTGCTGGCCTTCCACCTTGAAGAGAGATCGAGTTCAACATTTATCTTGTCGATAATGCCAAACCAGTTGCTTTACTGGTAAGGCATATGGCTCCTAAGGAACGTCGTGAGTTGAGCAAGCAGATTGGAGAGCTTTTGGAGAAAGGCTTTATTCGTAGGAGCATTTCTGAGTGGAGCGCACCCGTTTTCTTTGCCACTAAGGTGGATGGCTCTCTTAGACTTTGCGTGGATTATAGGGAGCTTAATAAGATGACGAAGAAGAATCATTATCCTCTTCCCCATAGAGACAATCTCTTCGACCAACTAGTAGGAGCCAAGGTATTTTCGTAGCTCAATTTGGCCACGGGATTTCATCAGTTGCGTGTGGCGGAGGAGATCATCGAGAAGACTATGTTTAAGACCCCGAATGGGTTATTTGAGTGGTTAGTCATGCCATTTGGGCTAACCAATGCTCCGACATATTTTGTAGACCTGATGAGTCGAGTATTTCGTGAATCGTTGAATAAGTTTATGGTGGTGTTCGTCGACGACATTTTGGTTTATTCGCGAAGCAAGGAGGAGCATACTGTTCATTTGGAAGAAGTGCTTAGGAACCGGCGAGCACATAAGTTGAAGGTGGAGTTCTCCAAGTGCCACTTTTAGAGGGATGGGGTTCGCTTTTTGGGACACATCGTTTCAGAGAATGGACTTGCAGTAGATCCGACAAAAGTGGCAGCAGTACAGGATTGGCAAACCCCTAAGAATGCCATGGACATAAGGAGTTTCCTTGGTCTTGCGGGCTACTATAGGAAGTTCATTAAGGACTTCGCTAGGATATCAGCTCCACTTACCTGCCTTACTAAGAAGAACTCAGCTTTTGTTTGGGATGCCAAGTGTGAGGATGCCTTTGGTTGATTGAAGGAAGCTTTGACTACCGCACCCGTATTGGTATTACCGGATGGAACCAAGCCTTTCTCAGTTTGTACGGATGCTTGTGGTACAAGGCTAGGGGTAGTATTGATGCAAGAGGGTAGGGTAGTGTGCTATGCGAGTAGACAGTTGAAAATGCATGAGAAGAACTACCCGACGCATGATCTTGAGTTGGCAGCTATAGTTTTTGCTCTCAATTCTTGGAGGCACTATCTTTTAGGAGAAAGATTTGAGCTTTTCATGGATCATAAGTCTTTGAAGTATCTATTCTCTATGAAAGACTTAAATTTGAGACAGCAAAGATGGATGAAGTTTTTAGCCTCTTATGACTTTGAGATTTCCTATACCCCTAGCAAGGGTAATGTAGTGGCAGATGTGTTGAGTAGACGCAAAGTGGTTTTAAGTCCTCTGTTTTTGGAATGGAAGCATTTGGAGTACACTGCTACCTTTGATTTTAGACCTCCATCGGATTTAGCTCCGGGATTGTTAGCAGCCCTCGACGTCCAACCTACTTTGATGGAGCAGATTAGAGCAAGGCAAGGTGAGGACGAAGAGTTAAAGGACATTTTAGATAAGCTTGGTAGAGGAGAGTCATCACCACATCTTAGGCGCTATACCATGGACACTCGGGGATGGCTTATAAGGGATGGTAAACTTTGTGTTCCCCGTAGTGAGGATTTAGTAGATGCGGTGTTGGCCGAGTCACATCATTCTAGGATGACAGTGCACCCCGGTGGTGATAAGATGTACCGGGATATGAAGAGGGTATTCTATTGGCCTGGAATGAAGAAGAGGGTGGCAAAGTATGTATTGAAGTGCATCACTTGCCAAAGGGTAAAGGCGGAACAGAAGAAGCCCAGAGGACTGTTGTAGCCATTGGATATTCTATTATGGAAATGGGAGAGCATCTCTATGGACTTCGTGGATGGATTACCAAGGTCACAGAGAGGGAACACGAGCATTTGGGTTATTGTGGATAGACTGACGAAGATTGCTCATTTTATACCCATTAAGAGTAATAGGATGACAACTTCTTTGGCGACTCATGTAAGGGAGATATTTAGGCTTCATGAAGTTCCCGCCAGCAATGTGAGCGATAGAGATCCATTATTCACCAACGAGTTTTGGAGGAGTCTTCAGCACTTGGGACAGAATTGAATCTGAGCACGGCATATCACCCTCAGACAGATGGACAGAATGAGAGGGTAAATAGGGTTTTGGAAGATTTGCTCATATTGTGCGTCGTTGACTTCGGAGACTCTTGGGAAAACCACCTACCTTTGGTGGAGTTCGTGTATAATAATAGTTATCAAGCAAGCATTGGGATGGCACCGTTCGAGGCCCTCTATGGCAGACCATGTAGATCACCAGCCTGTTGGTGGGATACCACCTATAGGATCTTGCTTGGACCAGACTTGGTGAGGGAAACTTCCGAGAAGGTGGATTTGATTCGCAAGAGGTTGAAGACTGCACAAGATAGACAAAAGTCATATGCCGACAGAAGACGTTTAGATTTGGAGTTTAAGGTTGGAGATATGGTTTTTGTCGAGGTTTCTCCTCTAAGAAACGTTATGAGATTTGGTTCAGTGGGTAAGTTGGCACAGAGATTTGTTGGACCTTTGCCTATTACCGCATGGATTGGAAAAGTGGCATACGAAGTTGATCTTCCAGATAAGTTGGCAGGAGTTCACGATGTTTTTCATGTTTTGCATCTGAGGAAGTATCTACATGATTCCACAGTAGTAGTAGAACCCGATCATCTAAGGGAAGTGGAGGTAGAGCGCGAATCACTTTTGCGTCGTACACCCACCCATATATTGGAACACGGCGTCAAAAGTTTACACAACAAGGAAGTTCATCTAGTGAAGGTTCAGTGAGGAGATGACCCCAAGGAGTGCACATGGAATCTGAGGAGAGAATTCGAGCTTCTTATCCTTTTCTATTTGAACGTACATTTCAAATATCTTATCTTTGATCTTTGATCTTTCCTTAGTTAGGGTCTTTTCGATAATCTTTAGGTGAAATCTATGGATGGTAGCTTGGTTGTAAACATGTCATTAGGGCATGTTATGTTTGATGGATGAAAATGATTGCAAGTGGATGCCAATGTTTGCAAATGGATGCATTACATGCACTAGATAGATATTTATTAGGATAATTGGCCAACTAGGTACACACACACACCTGCAAATGCGTTCCTGTTATCTATTGCATTTGCACATGGTTGTATATATATTTGTGTGTGTATATAAATGGATGTTGCATATGGATGGTGCATTTGGGTGAATGATTGAAACATACATATAGAATTATCAATTATACTAGGGTAATTGCATACATTTGGTTGCATAACATAAGCATACTTGCATTAGGTAAGTTAATATGCATTTCACTTTGCATAAATCATAAATTGCATTAGTTAAAAATAAGGACAATGGTAGAAATAGATGATGGTTGAGTAGATGGATGTAGTTCTTGGATGTTGGTTGTTAATTACGTTCTTCCGTCTTTGGAGATTTCTGGGACGAAATACTTTAAGGGGGGGGGGGGAGAATGTAACACCCTAATATTTTACGGGAAATATAATTAAAAAGAAATTAAAAGCGCATTTGGTACAGTGGTAAAAGCGCATGTTGACTTCCTTAGTGACCAGGGATCAAGTCCCGTTATCGTCCAAAATTTGTAGCGATGTTTTTTTAGCTGGTTCGTTTCCAGCGATTTTCCTACGCATGTCAGCGTTGTTTCTGACATGTGGCGGCTTCCCATTCACTCCAGTGATGTAATATGATGAGATGGATAAATTTTATTGGTTGAGTGATGTGTATGGGCTAGAATTACCATTAAGTGTATGAAAGAACCAGATTTAATCTAAATAAATCTAATGGATTATATTCACTCAAACAATCTATAAATAAACCATCTAACTTAAACCTAATCTCTTATTCAGCCGTCGCCATAATTCTACAGTAAAATTAGTGTGTATTATTCTTCCTCCTTTTCTCTACTAAATAAACAAATCTCTACCAAATTAAATTATCTATAAATATTCAAACAATTTGGGGAATTTAGAAGAATTAAAGGGAGAAAAATTAAAACAAAGCTTTTTTCAAATTTATGCAAGCTCATGCGCCATGTGAGTGAGAATTAATACGAAATAGAAAAATAAAATAGTTCAATTTTAGTTCTTTTCTGGCACGTTAATATGAATTAATTTCTGTTATTAATTGAGAATAGATGTAAATTATTGCAACTTCTTCTTCTTCTTCCACTTCTCAAATCTAATTCATGTTTGGTTTAAAATATGGGACATATAAATTTCTATTCATGTTTTATGGCATAAATAAGATTGAAATTTATGTAAATTATTGTATCTTCTTCTTCTTCCACTTCTCAATTCTAATTCATATTTGGGTTGAAATTTTGAAGAAACAAATTGTTATTCATATTTCATGGCGTAAATAAGATTGGTTTAATTAAACTGAATTAGAATTGTTATTCAATTTCTAATGGTAGAACATGTTAGTTGAATAAATTCAGAATATGTTACTTGAATAAAATTATGGTTTTGATTGATATAATCATAAAATTTTGAATATGGATTTTAAACAAATTGGGAAGCCTAATTGGCATAATTGTTTGTTTCATATGTGGTCTAAAAAGGTAAAAGTGGAATTTTGTGTAAATAAATGGTTTGTGGCTATTGGATAAAATTTTTGTACAGATTTAATCTCTAAAAGGAGAATGTAAATTAGGGTGGAAAAAAATATAAATTAAATGGACCCTAAAGGCTAGTGTAAATCTGTACCAAAATGGTATAAAAATTACAAACAAACCATACAAACTGAACGACCATGAAATTGAAATACCATTTATGTAAGAAAAAGGGAAATTGTGCAATAACTAAATCGGATGTAAAAATGGCCTAAATTAGATTAATGGAAATAAACAGTATATAAACTGTAACAGTAAAATTAATTAATCTGGAAGTGATTTGGTAGGCAGACCTTGTAAAGGTCTAGATATGTGTTTTATGCAGTTAAGACCAAAATATAGTTTTGGCTGTACGTACTAGGAGCGGGCAAGTAGGTTCGCAAGGATGTTTGTTACCTTTCACAGGTTGCTAGTACGTAGGATAGATAGCATCCGCAATCATAGGCTTCTTCAGGCAGATCGACGCGGATGGAACAAGACAAGTGTGCTCCGACATAGGCTTCTTTAGGCAGATCATTAGAGGATTTTGCATAGCCGACCTAGCATCGGGCGCTGTTTCAGAGGACCTACACTTTGGATAGGGGCAAGTCTACGTTGGTGACCGATGAGACAGGAGGATAAGAGTCCAGTTTGGCGGAGCCTGAGCGCAACTTCGCGGTCCTGCGAGTTTGTTTAAGTCGGCGTCGGTCAGACGTAAGAGGCATTTAGTCACAGTGCACGGGTGAAGAGCATGACTTTCACGTTGTAGCACATGGATAGGTAAGACAGCAGGTCCGACATGTCGATTGACGTTTAGTATTATTGCATGGTTGACTTCCCTAGAGTGACCATGGACTTTGGCTTCTTAGGAACTGTATCTAAGAAGGATTCACTGCATTATATTATTCACCCTCTGCGATATCCGGTGAAGACCTGAAATTAAACTGTTTTATTCTTTCTTATTCATTTTATTTCTCATTCACCAGACTTTATGTCTGACCCATTCCTATTTTTCCTATTTTCGCCAAATCACAGGAGGGCAGGTCTAGGTTGCAGTTCTTTGCAGCTTGGAGGGTCATTGGAGCAGTTGTTATCTTCAGCTTTTGTTTCATGTACTTCGTTTCTCTTTTCCGTACTTTACTCTATATATGGTGACATATATTGTGAACTTTGTTATGTTTTATGTTTTGCTATTAATTTATAATTAGTGAAAGTTTTCTTCCGTTGTAATATTTTAATCATTTTATGTTGTTGCTTTAGTCTCTGTGCAATGTTATGGATTTTTATTTCATCCGACCACCCGTGCTTCTGGTCATGTCACTTCTTCGGGTGTCTAGAGGTGCGGGGTGTCACAAGGGCCCGGCCCAAATAAAAACCATGTTACTAACTCAAAGATCAGAGAAATCAATTTAATAACCAAATTCACAATCAAATTCTTTACAAAATTTCGATCCGCAATTGATAATAGAGAAAATAAAACTTCGATCACTCAAATTCACAAACAATTCAAACTCAATTCCCCAAATTCCTGAGTTTCAAAATTTCCCAAAATCAATTCGAATCTCAAGTTCGAGCGTAGAATGATTTGCGATGGATTTGGTTCAGTGAGGGGTCGCTGTAAGGTTTGCTTTAGAGATAAGGTTGCGGGATCGAGAGGATCGATTTCAGGCACGAATTCGAGGGGAATGGACGGTGTAGGAAGTTTATGGAGGTTGCTATCGAATAGTGGGGAGATGGTGGTATAAATGGAGATGTAGATGGCTATGTTGCAAAAGAGAGATGATGGGTGAGGTAAGGCTGTGGAGTGAGGTGATGTGCTCTGGTAATGGGTATGAAGGGTTGTAGTGTTGGAGATAAGTTTGATATGCTAAAGTTAGGTTGTTGTCGGTAGAAAGCAGCATGTAAGTGTGATGGTGGGGATGTCAGGTAGGGGAAGGAGCACTGTTTGATTCACAGTGTGGTATGTGATATTCGAGGGAAGGTGTGTTTGCTGGTAGGTGGAGAGGAATGCATTGTGATATCAAATGAGGTATGCACTGTGATATGTATGTAAGTTTTGTATGTAGGAAGGTGTGATATCAGTGTTAAGTCAGGTGATGTATGTATGTTTTGTGTGGTGTGGGGAAGGTGTGATGGGAATGAATAGTGATATTCGAAGTAGGTGATGAAATTTAATGATGGTGAAGGAGGCAAGGCACATTTGTACAATGCAGCAGCAACTTTTTTGACTGGCCAGAGAAGAAAGTTTTGATTAGGGAAATAGGAAGTTGGTTATGAGGAGGAGAAGTATGGTATGTATGAAGGAGGTTTATGTGCACAGTTTTATGTGAACAAGGAGTTGAAATGCTGTTGTATGTGGATGTAAGGTTGTGGGAATTTTGTTGATGAAGTATGAAGTGAATGGCAATTCAGGGGTTGTTTGTAGTGAATGGATAGGAAGAGATGTATGCTTGTATGCAGGTAGTGGATAGGTGGTGATGGTGGCTGCTTGTATGTGGCAAAACCGTGGAAGGTTTGGCAGAGCGGTATGGTTTTGGTTTGTGCAGTTTACAGTTATGATATGACCAGTGATGTGCACTGATGTTTTGGTTATGATATGACCAATGATGTGCTTGTATGATGATATGGCCAGTTTGCAGTTAGGTTGTTATAACAGTGTTGTTTTGTGAATTTGATAGAGGCAGTGCAGATGAGATTGTAGAGTGCAGTGGTTGTGATGTTGTTGGAAGTGGATGGAAGTGTTATGTGTTGTATGGTATAACAGTAAAGATGAGATGGAGATTGACAATGAGTTGAAGTATTGCATTGGTAGTTCAAAATGGCTGTGGTGTATGGCAATGCTATGGCAGGAGAAGGTATGGTATATGTGAATGGTGACAGTAGTGTTCGTGGGAGATGATGCTTTGGACAGAGGAAAGTTTGGTGAAGCAGTGTGGTCAGAGCTGGTGGAGTGTGAAGGAGAAGATGGTCAAGGCAGATGCTGTTGAAGTTACAAGGCAGTTGTAACTGTTTTGATATGCACTGTTGTTAGTGCAGTAAGTTGCTGGAGTGCAAGTATGTTGCATGTAAGTTGCTCGAGTGCAAGTAAGTAAGTTGTAGGTGATATGCACTGTTTTGATGCAGTAATGAGTGATTGTTTGAAGGTGGTGATATGCATTAAGGCAAGTGGTGAAGTGACAACAGGGGTTATTGGCAGCAATGTGATGGTTTGAATGGCCGAGGAGGAGCAGTGATGACAGTGTAGTTTTGGTCAGCAGTTTGTGAGATGTGGTGGGTTACTGGTGATGATGAAAATGCTAGTGGCAGTGATGAATATGTTAGCTGCAAAGTAGCAGTAAGTATGTATGGTTATGAATATGCTAGTGGCAATGGTTATGTATGGTGAATATGTGATTATGGTAATGAAGCGTGTATGGTTGTGCGCAGTTGAGGTTTCAACAGTGTGTATGGTTATGTTTTGCAGTAGAGTGGTGGTGAAGAGGTACTGTTGTAGCAAGTATAGGGTAGTGCAGTAAGTATAGGAATGTGCACAGAGATGTATGGAGTAGTGCACTGTTGTAGTAAGTATATGATGACAGGTAGAGGGGTTGTTGAAGTTATGGTTTGATAATGTATGTTTGTGGTGGTTTTGATGTAAATGTGGTGGACATGGATGGTTTTGAAGTGTAGTATGTTGAAATGGCAAGTTGTGGAGGATGATTTCAGTGGTGGTTTATGTGCAGCAAGAAGGTGCGCAGCAGGGGGTGGTCTGATGGCAGTGAACAGTGGATGGTATGCAGTGAAATAAGATATGCTGTTGACAGTCATGGTGGAGGAGGTGATATGACAAGGGATGGTCAAGGAGTGGGGAAGTTTTGTATATGCAGTGTATGTGCACAGTAATGCAAATGTAATAATTTTGTAAAAGAACAAGGAATTTGTAAAAGAACTTGTAAATGTAATGCAAAATAATAATTTTTTTTAAAATCGTGTATTTTTTCTTTTTTTAAAATATATATGCAAATGCAAATGCGACTAGAAAAGCAACAAGCACACAAACAAAATGAAAACATAAATCAAACAACAAACGGAAAATACAACATTTTTTTAAATTGCAAATGAACACACAATAAAATCAAACAATAAATAACTCGAAGAATAAAAATAAAATAAAATCAAACAATAAAATAACTTGAAGAACAACAAAACTTGTTGAATCGGCTAGTTTTCTACCAGTTAGAAAATCGTAGAAAAATTGTAATAAAAATAACTGCAAGCGCACGACGTACAATTTTAGTACGTGGCGAGTACGGGTCGATCCGCAGGGAATTGAAATGATTTAAAATTCTACTCGATCAAATTAACCAAAGAGTTTGAAATTGTTTTAAGCTAAAGAAAATGTAAAAAACTAACAAAAGAAAGTGAATAAAAATATGAGAGTAGAAGGCAATTTAGAGGCAATTTCCTTCTCATGATCACATAAATTAACATAATGAAATTAAGATCTCTCATTTTGGTCATGATTGAATTTAGTTGATGTGTTTATCATAAGTATGGCCTATATGTGCTATTAATTACGCAGCATAAACCATCAAACTTTAACACACCCTCCAAATCACTTGTTAACTCCCATGAAAGTGATAATGAAGTTAAAAAATAAAATCTATTCTAAGCATTATCTATTTACTATTGATTAGTAATATAGACCATCAAATTTTGATTCTAAAATCCACTTCATTACCAACATCATATGTAGATGAAGAGGTAATTTGTGTTTATGTTTGTTTAAGCATAGCTTATTTGGTGTCAACAACATATGCTATCAAATTCAAAGTTAAACAACAAAATTTTTACCCGTTCAAACATTTCCATTAAGCACAAAAAGAGATAAAAAATTAGCAAATATGTTGAATCTACATGATTAAGAGAGCTTCATTACCCCTAAATTGAAAGGGTTTATCTTCTCATATTTGTTACAATTTCAATAAATGTAGAATGCAACATAGAACACAAACAAAAGAAAGTGCAAGCTAATTAAAAATAAAAAGAGAGCTAAACTACTTGTATAAAAATAAAACTAAGCTACTAACATAAGAAGAAATAAATAAGAAAAAAACATGAATTAAAAGTGCAAGAATTAAAATTGCATATAAGATAATTACATGAATAAAAGGCTAAGAAGCCATTAAAAAGAGAAAGAGAGTTTATGTTTATTTTTGTGGATACCACTAAACTAACTACAAGTGGTGCTAAGAGCTTCATTACATGAAACATAAGGGGTATTTATACATGCCTAAAACCCTAATGCATATTTTAGGGGGACTACCCAAAATACCTCTCTAGGGAGTGTGGCCTCCAAGTTGTCATTAGCATGAGCATAATCATCTATTACATGTGCATGTAGCATTATTCCCTACTAACATGTGCATTAGCTCTTAATAGTGGATCATGGTAAGTGGGTAGGTAGGGTCCTCCATGTTGCATGAAATTATTTATTTTCATCATCATTTGTTTTCTTCTCTTGAGCATGCATATTAATATGAAGCCTCTTCATATTTTTCCATCCAATTTTGTCACGACCCGACCTTCTACCACCAGAAAGTCGCATCATGAATAAGAAAGAAAGGGATAGAAAAGAGAAAAGATAGAGAAGAAAGAACTAAACAACATCAGAATATCACAACGGAACGAATAAATTATATTAATCACATAAATATTACATAGTTTACAACATCTATCAGAGTTCACAGATAATACATCACATACTAGACAGTTATAAACACTTGTCTAGTTATTACAACTCAATACAATACAAAGAATCTACACAGAGATACCAACACAGCGGAACACCATATATCTATAACGTTGAAGCCTCCTGCTCCATTGCTCCTCCACAATTCGTCAAAGCTAACCTGAATCCCTTGGATACTCATAAAAATTTGAGTACCCGAGAGTTTAAGAAAACAGAATAAACTCCGGGTCAGACATGGGTCTGGTGTGAGTAACATGTTTAAGTTGTTTAACTTTAAAAACCTTTTGGAAACAAAGGTATCACGTAAGACTCCCCACACATAAACATGGGTAAGTTTTTACCTTACGCTAACCAAAACATTTGATAGGAAATCCAGTGATATTATAATAGGTCTAGGGTTTTCAAGTAAATAAGAAATAGCTGAAATTTTTACATGATTAAATTCCAGCATACTAGCCACAAAGTGGGTAATACAATCAAGTCCGCGATCACTTATTGGAGTTTGGATTCCATACAATGGCAGGGCTATAAGGGTACCGCCCATCACAGTACGTGGCCTAGATCAACGTACCGAGGATCCATCCTAAATCCCCTGAAACACAAGGCCGGAACAATCCCTTACTGGACAGTCCCAAACAAGATAACCCCGGCAGTTGTTGCAATCAATTGCCCACACAGCCAAAATAATAAGAAGGGACTTCTAGATAGGGGTAAATCTCGTCCTACTTGTGTGCTACCCACTTAGCCTTGCTGCACCTCCCCTGTTTTAGCCATTCCCGGTTGATGAGGCTTGAGGCTACGATTACCTTATCAGAACACATCACTTAGAATGCTCATCGTCCACCTGACGATGTTCTGAAAGCATTCAGTCCATACAAGTTTGTTCCGGGTTCGAACAAAACCGAAGGCATTATCTCGTTACACTCATTTTGGAATCACCCTCAGAGTTAACGACAATAACCCTTGCACTCTGAATCTTCATCTTCACTTGAGATTCACGACCTATCGTTAATTCGGATCGATGTGGTTTTCGGATATCCAAATCTGGAAACCCGATCCCGGTCTCATCGAAATCCAAAACATATCTTTTAAGGCTAAGTTGTTTTAAAGTTAAAACAATTCAATTCAATTATCTATATACACACAGATAGATAATTCATAATATCACAATAGATAATTCATATTATCATCACAAACAGATAATTCACATTATCATCATACTTCAACCAAAACATCCACATCACACAGCATTTCTTATCTCATATATGAGATTTCAAACCACTCAAGGCAAATCAATATCATCCATCCATACATAAGCAAGGATTAATAATCACACCATTTATAATCAATTTAAAATGAATTAAATTAATTACTTCATTTTAATTAATTTAAAGTAAATTAAATTAATTACTTCATTCTATAAATCCTGCTTACTTAACCATTAATTAATTACAAATCAATTAATTAATCATTCTCTAATTTCCATCTTAATTAATCACCCTTGATTAATTATCCTTTATTCAAGTAATTATTCTTTAATTAATTTCACAAATTAATTATCCTTAACCAAATACAGTAATTAATCTTTAATTACTCTATTAATTAATTAAATATAATTAATTACATTAATCCTTAATTAATTACTCAAAATCACTTATTATTGATTAATTAATCTTAATTAATCAACTCTTAATTACATCATTAATTATATAAATTAATGATCCCTAATTACATTTTTTTAATTAATTATTCCATTTAAATTAATTACATTAAGTAATTAAACTTTAATTAACCCACATTTATTAATCACTCTTGATTAATCCCATTCAGTAATTAACTACCCTTAATTACTTCATTAAATAAATTAATTACTCCTTAATTAATTATCTTAATTAATCCCTTGATTAATTACACAAAGTAATTTAATCCAAATTACTTCCATTATTAAATCATCTTCAACTAATTACATACAGTAATTACCATTAATTACTTCACTAAGTAATTACACTTCATTAATTACATTAAGTAATTACCTATCAAATCATCCAGTGATTAATTAAAATTAATTAAACTTAATTAATTAACTTAAACTAATCAAATTTATTTAATTAATTACCTCGAGTAATTAATTCCTTTAATTACACTTAAACAATTTCATAATTGATTATCTTTAATTAATTAATCTAATTAATTATTAAAATTATTCACATTTATTAATTATTAAAAAATCTTAAGTTAATGACCTTCATTAACTATTAATAATTCTTAATTTCTTTTCTTAAGAAATTAAACTTAGATTAATCAATATTAATTACAAATTAATTTATCCTTAATAACCAATTAATTAACCTCTAATTATTTAATTAATTTAAGTTTTAACTGTAACTTAATTAATCTTTAATTACTTGATTAATTAATATTTAATCATTAATTTAAAAATATAATCTTATCTAATTAATGATCCTTAATTACAAATTAATTATTCCTTAAATAATTAGTCTTAAACTTTAATTAATTGATTTAAAACCCTTAATTACTTAATTAACCCAAATTATTAATTAAATTTATTAATCCATTTTAATTAACTTAATAATTTAATGAATCACACGTCATTAAATCCTAATCATCTTTAAGATAAACATTATTCTTATGAATGATTAAATTATCATTATCAAAAGTATTTTAAAAACAATTTACCTTTAAACTTACTTTTACATTCCATTTTAAATTTAAGATTTAAAATGAATACAAATTTTACTTTAACAAAGTTTAAACAATTTAAAAACCTTTTAAAATCACATGTTAAAGAAATACTTACCTTATAAAAGAAGTTTAAAAGAATTTGAAACCAAATTCATTTTTAAATCCAAGCCATTAGATTATGCTTTAAACATTCAAAGTTGTTTAAAACATTTTAAATTTAAAAACTTATTTATTTTCAAATTAGGATACAAACTAAAATTGATTCCAGATTTAAACTTAGATTTAAACTCTATTTAAATCTTTACTTTCAGGTTTTAAAATCATTTTATAAAATACTTTAACAATTTTAAGTTGTTAAAAAACATTTCATTTTTAAAAACTTATTTATTTAAAACTAGGATTCAAATTTAGTTTTGAATACATATTTTAAATTTGGTTTAAACTCTGTCTAAACCTATGCTTCAAATTTAAAATCAAATTTGAAACTTAAAAGCATACATGTTTTTAAACCTGTAACCAAGCAAATAACCCGAGCCACCTACAAATGCTTCGAGCCAAACCCTTCATTACTTCGAGCAAATACTCGAATTACTCGAGAGTTACTCGAGCACAGATCCTCTCTGCTTAAACCAAACTTCACCAAAACAATGGAAGTGCACCGTGCACATGCACCATCGACGCAGCCAACTCCGAGCATCAACGATGATCCCCTCAAGTCGGCGATCACCCTCGCACCTAATCACGAACATCAGATCATCATCCCAAACTCGAATTTGAATTCGAGTGTTCACATCCAAACCTGGAACCAAAATAACAAAGCCTGGAACCCCCTCATCAAAGCCTGAAACTGCCTCGTACTCGAATCTCCGACAATCGGAGGGTTTGTAACTCCGACCACACCATCGCCTATCTCCATGCTTCCATCCCCTCGAGTTTGGTTGAACTCGATCAACCAGGGCAGGCGAACCATCCAAAACATTTGACCTAGCTAAAACTAGGGTTAAAATCCTAATTCGATTGCCGTCGTCACCACAGTGCTATGATTAACATCCTGAAAATATTCCCTTAATCTCCGATCACTCTTCCACCTCCAGGAAGAACCCCGACCTCCCAGAGCAAGTGGATCACCAGAAAACCCCCAAAACAACATTTCTGGTCAACCCATAACTACACCCTCAATCTATCACTAAAATTGATGATTTTAGTTTTAAAAATCAAGTTTATGATTGATGTTTCAGATCCTAAGCCTGAAACAATAAATTAGTATGTTCGAAATTTTGACAAAACTTAAGTATTCCTGCTCTTTTGGTTTCCAGAGTAATTCCCAAATTTATTTTTACTTAAATAAAATTTTAAACTTTAATTTATGATAAAACAAACAATTTTTGTTTAAATCCTAAGTCCAAACAGTAAGTAGGTCAAGAGATAATGATTTTTGAATCAAAATCTTGTGCTTGGAAACACAGAACAGAGAACATATATACAACAGCATGCACAATATACATTCATATATATTCACAACAGATTGCACTTATATATACACACAATACATATTTATCACAGAAATTAACATGCAACCATATTTATACTTAAGTTATATTTTAAAAAAAAAATGTTACTCACCTTGTTTTTTAGAAATGAACAGAGTTTGCAATTTTGAAACAAGCTTGTGAAACTGCTAGCAAAAATATTTCTTCTTTAATCCTCTGGTTTGTATTGATCTAGATTGTTGTTTAAGTTGAAGTTTTGTCTAAGTTTGAAATGATATTTACTTCAGAGGTTACTCAATTTTTAGATGGACGAACTGAAATGAGGAAGGCTGATAAAATGAGTTACAGGGTGATTATATATTTTATTTTTCCTTTTTAGTACAACACCAGACCAGAGATATTTCTTTGCTTGACTAAATATTTTTTTTATATGTGGAGGCTGATATGATCTATATTGTACTAGAGATGATAACAATTAATGAAGTTGTCTCCTTCATGTCTACATACTTATCCTTTAATTTCCTGTACAAACATGAATATATTTTCCTTTTTGTCTTACACTTCCATAGTTATCCTATTTTATATGTGCATACAAGTATTTCCAAAGACTATATATCTCTAGAATTTAAGTGTTCACTTATGTGTCTACATAACCATATATTTTACCTTATATATATTTATTTATATTTCTAACTCAAATACTTATTGTCTTGTATTTCTCTCTCTATATATATTTATTTATTGTTTATTTCTTTTTAAAGTTTAAGCGTCAAACATTTACTTTATATTCATATTTTATTTTATGCTTATATTTAGTATTGATAAATATGATCTAGTTTAAATATTATTATCTAGTTACATCATAACATATATATATAAACCAAATATCAGTAAGGTAAAGCTTTACTCTGATGTAAATAAAAATAGATTTTATTTTAAAATATTAAAACACTCTATCTTTAAATTTCAAATCATAGTTTCTTATGTTTATAATCATATAGTTATTTATAAAATAGTTTTGAAAAGTTATATATCAAAATTTCCAAATTACCAAAAATATTAGAATTATAAAATATGCCTTATTAATTAAATTTAAAACAAAGCTCATCTATTTACAATATATATAAATATATATACATTATAAATAGAAAACAGTTTATTAGTTTTTAAAAGATAAATTCACAAATTAAATGATTATTAAAAGAAGATTACTAAATCAATTCAAATTTTATTAACAAAAATTATCAAAGCAATTTAATTTTTAATACAGATTATTAAATTGATATTGCCAAAAATTCCAGGATATCACATTCCTTCCCCCTTAAAAGAATTTCATCCCCGAAATTTAAAACAAAAGTAATTTAATAATCTCATTAATGATTTAATTTTAAAAACACAAGCATATATTAATCATATGCTAACAACCATAGCAACCAACTCATCCAATCAAACAAATCTAACTATCCAGACAAAATCAGGATAGGACTATCTAGAGTTTCCCAAGTATAAACACCGGGATACTCGCTCTAAAGAACCCACACAAAACTATACTACTAAGCTACAGAGCTCCTACTCATCTAGATCTACCAAACTAAACAGGATACCAGACTACAGACAAGTCTGACTCAACAACCAAACCTTCCCGGACTGCTGGTTCCAAAACCAGAGATGGATCATACACGTACACCCTCAGAGATACGTGAAACACATTGAATCCCAGTTATCCAAACTGGCAATTCACTCCAGAAGACCAAACACTTATCCTCACCAGAACATAGAGAAAATCCAAAATACCTCGGAGCTGACTTCCCAGTCTTATCAAACTTAAAGCTCCTCCGATCGGAGAAAACTTACTCAAAACCAAATCCCAGACTTCGAAATCCAAATTCCTCCGTCTTTTATCCACCAAACTCTTCTGACGATCCTGGGCTGCCTTCATCCCTACCGATCAGCTCAACCTTCCCTGAAACCTCTCAAAACAACTTGGACCAAAATAATCAAGAACTCAAACTCTACTATCATTAGTAGATAACAACTTCTCCTTTCCGGAAAAGAAAAACAGATACACTCCCAACTGCTTTCGCTGCACAACTCTGATCTGGCGTAGATGAAAATGTTGAAGATACACAGGAGCACAAACTGGACAACACATCCCAGAAATATGGTTCAACAGATCCATAAAGAGGAAATTCAGAAATTCCATGATATCCTGATCTGCTTCACCCAAAAAAAACCCCTCTCCAGGAACCCTCCTTCAACTAGCTGGACCATCGGTGCCACTCTTGGAATCCTAGTCGAAATGAAAACTCAATCTCCAGATGCCAAGGCAAACCACTAACCTTTTCAAAGACATCGTGAAAGATCTTTGACAAACCAAGAAAACACTCAACTATCGCAAGTCACTTTTGCGATCAACCCAATCTAATATCCAAAGAAAACTATTCTCTCTTTACCAATCAGAACAGCTTAAACCTATCTAGCCAATCCATTAAAGAAATGGGTCCACATAGCTGCTGCTTCTGAACTTCACCTTTAAAAAAAACTGCTGACAGATGACCTCCTTGCCTGCACACAGAACAATCTGAGCTGCGACGCTGCCACTGATGCCAAAGACTTCCTAATCCAAACTCCTCGAGAAACTCAGGCCTCAAAGCCAAACACAAACACCCAGCTGGACTCAGCCTCAACACCGATGCATACACACTTCCTTATCCAAAGCTCCTTTAGAAACACCTTCAGAAACAACCCATAGCCACTACATCTCATCACACAACTACTACTTCTTGAGGTTGCCAACATACCATCACTAGCTTCTGCTCAACTGTCAGAATCCAAATCCTACTCATCTAAACTTGCACTTCAAAAATGGACTCCGAACCTTAACAAGTTTCCTTCAGAGATTGGTGAAATTCTTACACCACAACAAAAATTCACTTGAGACAGTATTGGGTCTACAGTCTTGGCAGATACACTTCCAACCTCAACAAACTCCAAATATTGGTAGTCATGTTACACACACCACTACCCTTCCTACCTTTATGACTTATGGTGGAAAACCCGAACAGGTAACCCAACAGATAGGTAGAAATATAGATATAGATATACATATATATATATATTCAAAATTACAAATACGCTCTCTCAAGAAAGGTACCACTCCAGAGCCTAGGTATTATCTCAACCTATGCTCTGATACCAACTGTCATGACCTGACCTTCAACCACCAGAAAGTTGCATCATGAATAAGAAAGAAAGGGATAGAAAAGAGAAAAGATAGAGAAGAAAGAACTAAACAACATCAGAATCTCACAGCGGAACGAATAAATTATTTTAATCACATAAATATTACATAGTTTACAACATCTATCAGAGTTACACAGATAATACATCACATACTAGATAGTTATAAACACCTGTCTAGTTATTACAACTCAATACAATACATAGAAACTACACAGAGATACCAACACAGCGGAATACCATATATCTATAACGCTGAAGCCTCCTGCTCCATTGCTCCTCCACAATTCGTCAAAGCTAACCTGAATCCCTTGGCTACTCAAAAAAATTTGAGTACCCGAGAGTTTAAGAAAACAGAATAAACTCCGGGTCAGACATGGGTCTGGTGTGAATAACAGGTTTAAGTTGCTTAACTTTAAAAACCTTTTGGAAACAAAGGTATCACGTAAGACTCCCCACACATAAACATGGGTAAGTTTTTACCTTACGCTAACTAAAATATTTGATAAAAAAATCCAGTGATATTATAATAGGTCTAGGGTTTTCAAGTAAATAAGAAATAGCTGAAATTGTTACATGATTAAATCCCAGCATACTAGCCACAAAGTGGGTAATACAATCAAGTCCGCGATCACTTATTGAAGTTTGGATTCCATACAATGGCAGGGCTACCGGGGTACCGCACATCACTGTACGTGGCCTAGATCAACGTACAAAGGATCCACCCTAAATCCCCCGCAACAGAAGGCCGGAACCATCCCTTACTGGACAGTCCTGAACAAGATAACCCCGGCAGTTGTTGCAATCAATTGCCCACACAGTCAAAATGATAAGAAGGGACTTCTAGACAGGGGTAAATCTCGTCCTACTTGGGTGCTACCCACTTAGCCTTGCTGCACCTCCCCTGTTTTAGTCATCCCGGTTGATGAGGCTTGAGGCTACGATTACCTTATCAGAACACATCACTTAGAATGCTCATCATCCACCTGACGATGTTCTGAAAGCATTCAGTCCATACAAGTTCGTTCCGGGTTCGAACGAAACCGAAGGCATTATCTCGTTACACTCATTTTGGAATCATCCTTAGAGTTAACGACAATAACCCTTGCACTCTGAATCTTCATCTTCACTTGAGATTCACGACCTATCGTTAATTCAGATCGATGTTGTTTTTGGATATCCAAATCTGGAAACCCGATCCTGGTCTCATCGAAATCCAAAACATATCTTTTAAGGCCAAGTTGTTTTAAAGTTAAAACAATTCAATTCAATTATATATATACACACAGATAGATAATTCATAATATCACAATAGATAATTCATATTATCATCACAAACAGATAATTCACATTATCGTCATACTTCAACCAAAACATCCACATCACACGGCATTTCTTATCTCATATCTGAGATTTTAAACCACTCAAGGCAAATCAATATCATCCATCCATACATAAGCAAGGATTAATAATCACATCATTTATAATTAATTTAAAATGAATTAAATTAATTACTTCATTTTAATTAATTTAAAGTAAATTAAATTAATTACTTCATTCTATAAATCATGCTTACTTAACCATTAATTAATTACAAATCAATTAATTAATCATTCTCTAATTTCCATCTTAATTAATCAGCCTTGATTAATTATCCTTTATTCAAGTAATTATTCTTTAATTAATTTCACAAATTAATTATCTTTAACCAAATACAGTAATTAATCTTTATTTACTCTATTAATTAATTAACTATAATTAATTACATTAATCCTTAATTAGTTACATTAATTAATTACTCAAAATCACTTATTATTGATTAATTAATCTTAATTAATCAACCCTTAATTACATCATTAATTATATAAATGAATGATCCCTAATTACATTTTTTAAATTAATTATTCCATTTAAATTAATTACATTAAGCAATTAATCTTTAATTAACCCACATTTATTAATCACTCTTGATTAATCCCATTCAGTAATTAACTAACCTTAATTACTTCATTAAATAAATTAATTACTCCTTAATTAATTATCGTAATTAATCCCTTGATTAATTACAAAAAGTAATTTAATCCAAATTACTTCCATTATTAAATCATCTTCAACTAATTATATACAGTAATTACCATTGATTACTTCACTAAGTAATTACACTTCATTAATTACATTAAGTAATTACCTATCAAATCATCCAGTGATTAATTAAAATTAATTAAACTTAATTAATTAACTTAAACAAATCAAATTTATTTAATTAATTACCTCGAGTAATTAATTCCTTTAATTACACTTAAACAATTTCACAATTGATTATCTTTAATTAATTAATCTAATTAATTATTAAAATTATTCACATTTATTAATTATTAAAAAATCTTAAGTTAATGACCTTTATTAACTATTAATAATTCTTAATTTCTTTTCTTAAGAAATTAAACTTAGATTAATCAATATTAATTACAAATTAATTTATCCTTAATAACCAATTAATTAACCTCTAATTATTTAATTAATTTAAGTTTTAACTGTAACTTAATTAATCTTTAATTACTTGATTAATTAATATTTAATCATCAATTTAAAAATGTAATCTTATCTAATTAATGATCCATAATTACAAATTAATTATTCCTTAAATAATTAGTCTTAAACTTTAATTAATTGATTTAAAACCCTTAATTACTTAATTAATCCAAATTATTAATTAAATTTATTAATCCATTTTAATTAACTTAATAATTTAATTAATCACACATCATTAAATCCTAATTATCTTTAAGATAAACATTATTCTTACTTTTACATTCCATTTTAAATTTAAGATTTAAAATGAATACAAATTTAACTTTAACAAAGTTTAAACAATTTAAAAACCTTTTAAAATCACATGTTAAAGAAATACTTACCTTATAAAAGAAGTTTAAAAGAATTTGAAACCAAATTCATTTTTAAATCCAAACTATTAGATTATGCTTTAAACATTCAAAGTTGTTTAAAACATTTTAAATTTAAAAACTTATTTATTTTCAAATTAGGATACAAACTAAACTTGATTCTAGATTTAAACTTAGATTTAAACTCTATTTAAATCTTTACTTTCAGGTTTTAAAATCATTTTATAAAATACTTTAACAATTTTAAGTTGTTAAAAAACATTTCATTTTTAAAAACTTATTTATTTAAAACTAGGATTCAAATTCAGTTTTGAATACATATTTTAAATTTGGTTTAAACTCTGTCTAAACCTATGCTTCAAATTTTAAAATCAAATTTGAAACTTAAAAGCATACATGTTTTTAAACCTGTAACCAAGAAAATAACCCGAGCCACCTACAAATGCTTCGAGCCAAACCCTTCATTACTTCGAGCAAATACTCGAATTACTCGAGAGTTACTCGAGCACAGATCCTCTCTGCTTAAACCAAACTTCACCAAAACAATGGAAGTGCACCGTGCACATGCACCATCGACGCAGCCAACTCCGAGCATCAACGATGATCCCCTCAAGTCGGCGATCACCCTAGCACCTAATCACGAACATCAGATCATCATCCCAAACTCGAATTTGAATTTGAGTGTTCACATCCAAACCTGGAACCAAAATAACAAAGCCTGGAACCCCCTCATCAAAGCCTGAAACTGCCTCGTACTCGAATCTCCGACAATCGGAGGGTTTGTAACTCCGACCACACCATCGCCTATCTCCATGCTTCCATCCCCTCGAGTTTGGTTGAACTCGATCAACCAGGGCAGGCGAACCATCCAAAACATTTGACCTAGCTAAAACTAGGGTTAAAATCCTAATTCGATTGCCGTCGTCACCACAGTACTATGATTAACATCCTGAAAATATTCCCTTAATCTCCGATCACTCTTCCACCTCCAGGAAGAACCCCGACCTCCCAGAGCAAGTGGATCACCAGAAAACCCCCAAAACAACATTTCTGGTCAACCCAGAACTACACCCTCAATCTATCACTAAAATTGATGATTTTAGTTTTAAAAATCAAGTTTTTGAATGATGTTTCAGATCCTAAGCCTGAAACAATAAATTAGTATGTTTGAAATTTTGACAAAACTTAAGTATTCCTGCTCTTTTGGTTTCCAGAGCAATTCCCAAATTTATTTTTACTTAAATAAATTTTTAAACTTTAATTTATGATAAAACAAACAATTTTTGTTTAAATCCTAAGTCCAAACAGCCAGTAGGTCAAGAGATAATGATTTTTGAATCAAAATCTTGTGCTTGGAAACACAGAACAGAGAACATATATACAACAGCATGCATAATATACATTCATATATATTTACAACAGATTGCACTTATATATACACACAATACATATTTATCACAGAAATTAACATGCAACCATATTTATACTTAAGTCATATATTTTAAAAAAAAATGTTACTCACCTTGTTTTTTTAGAAATGAACAGAGTTTGCAATTTTGAAACAAGCTTGTGAAACTGCTAGCAAAAATCTTTCTTCTTTATTCCTCTGGTTTGTATTGAGCTAGATTGTTGTTTAAGTTGTAGTTTTTTCTAAGTTTGAAATGATATTTACTTCAGAGGTTACTCAATTTTTAGATGGACGAACTGAAATGAGGAAGGCTGATAAAATGAGTTACAGGGTGATTATTTATTTTATTTTTCCTTTTTAGTACTACACCAGACCAGAGATATTTCTTTGCTTGACTAAATATTTTTTTTATATGTGGAGGCTGATATGATCTATATTGTACTAGAGATGATAACATTAATGAAGTTGTCTCCTTCATGTCTACATACTTATCCTTTAATTTCCTGTACAAACATGAATATATTTTCCTTTTTGGCTTACACTTCCATACTTATCCTATTTTATATGTGCATACAAGTATTTCCAAAGACTATATATCTCTAGAATTTAAGTGTTCACTTATGTGTCTACATAACCATATATTTTACCTTATATATATTTATTTATATTTCTAACTCAAATACTTATTGTCTTGTAATTCTCTCTATATATATATATTTATTGTTTATTTCTTTTTAAAGTTTAAGTATCAAACATTTACTTTATATTCATATTTTATTTTATGCTTATATTTAGTATTGATAAATATGATATAGTTTAAATATTATTATCTATATTACATCATAACACATATATATAAATCAAATATCAGTAAGGTAAAGCTTTACTCTAATGTAAATAAAATTAGATTTTATTTTAAAATATTAAAACACTCTATCTTTAAATTTCAAATCATAGTTTCTTATGTTTATAATCATATAGTTATTTATAAAATAGATTTGAAAATTTATATATCAAAATTTCCAAATTACCAAAAATATTAGAATTATAAAATATGCCTTATAAATTAAATTTAAAACAAAGCTCATCTATTTACAATATATATAAATATATACACATTATAAATAGAAAACGGTTTATTAGTTTTTAAAAGATAAATTCACAAATTAAATGTTTATTAAAAGAAGATTACTAAATCATTTCAATTTTTATTAACAAAAATTATCAAATCAATTTAATTTTTAATACAGATTATTAAATTGATATTGCCAAAAATTTCGGGATATCACAAATTTCCTACAAATAAAAATAAAATTTGCAAATAAATATTCTCAAATTAATTCACACACAAAAATGACAATTTTTCCCCATATGAAGATTAATAAATGATAATTTGAAAACAATTTAAATTTTGGTTTAAACATGTAAAATACCCTATATGCTCATTTATTTAATTAAATTAGATTAAATATGAAAGTAAAAATATGCACATTTACGTGCACATCTGATTGACATTGGGTTTGTCTAAGGGATTTTGGGCCGAAGCTTTGTCAAGCATGGTGCATATTATTAATCGAATTTTGTGCTCGGATATTGGTAACAAAATTCCGGAGGAAGTGTGGAAGGAAAGAGCATTGACTTGAGTTATCTTTGAGTGTTTGGTAGTCCGATTTATGTGCATTATCCGGGAAATGATAAGCTTGAGCCTAGAGCTTTCAAGAGGATTTTGCTTGGTTATACGGATGGAGTAAAAGGCTATCAAATATGGAATCCGCAAACGAAGAAGGTTGTGAATTCTCATCATGTTACTTTTGATGAGGGGGCTTTTTTCAAGGAGAATGAGAGCTCATCGGATGTTCCGGATTTGGTTCATGGTGAATCAAAGGAGACGGAAGTTATTACCACATTTTGTCCTAGGAATAGAGTAATTGGAGATGCTTAGGAGGAGGAAGCGGTTGATGTAACATCACTAGTCCATAGGGTTCCTCTAGTAGTGTTGGCGATGTGCTTGATTCTAGAGAGGATTCGGTTCAAGGTGGAGCCGAAAGGAGTTTGGGTGATGGTATTGCTACTCGGGTTGGTCATCGTGCTATAAGGCCACCCGATAGATATGGTGATTGGAACTATCTTAGCTTTTGTGATAATTTAGACTATGCTCTTCACGTAGTCTAAGATGAGCCGATGAACCTTGATGACGTCATGTGGTCGAGTGATAGCTCGAAGTGGATTTGTGCTATGGAGGAAGAGATGTAATCGTTGTTGAAGAATCAAATTTGGGATTTGGTTCCACTTCCTAAAGGAAACCGTGCTATTGGGTGCAAATGGATATACAAGGTGAAGGATGATGCGAGATACAATGCTAGGCAAGTGGGTAAGGGGTTTGCACAAAGAAAGGGAAAGTAGTATGATGAGATATTCGCACCGAGTGTGCGCCATACTTCAATCCAGATATTACTTGCTATAGCTGCTATTCATGACTTAGAGTTAGAGCAACTTGATTGTAACACCCCATATTTTTAGTAACATTATTTAGGAAACTTAATTAGTTAAATTAAATAAAATAATGTAAGATGATTAGTAGATGGAGCTTTGATTTTAAAAAAGGGGTACCCATGTCTATATGTAAATGAACTAAAGAACTAAAATGAAAATAAGTGTTAGGAAATAAGGGAGGGCAAAATGGGAAATATAGTAAACTTATACCCTAAACCCTTTGGAAACCCAAACACATGTTCATTTCATATTTTCTCAAGCAAAAACATTTCTAAGGCCGGCCACCATTAGCAAGCAAGAGAAAGAAGATAAAAACTAGGATTCAAGAGAAGAATCAAATCACTTAATCAAGATCAAATTTCACATCCTTAGTCACAAAGCTAAGGTGAATAATGACTACATCTCTTATTTCTTAAATGTTTTTGGTTTTAAGGAAATACAAATTTATCTTGCATAGTTTAGCCATGATTTTTAAGGACAAAATGTTTATATATGCTTATTGATGATTTATGCTCATTCATATAGATTTTATGATGTGTTTTGATATGAAAACCTTATTTAATGTCATTCAAATACCTTGCGATTTTAGATATAGAACAAAAATGATATTTTAGAGATGGGTTTCAATTTTCATAATTTTCTGAATTTATTTGGATTTTATATTAATTTTCTAGCGAGGAAAATGATTTATTGGGTTATAAATAATTTACGGTTAAATTATAAATAATTTGGGTTTGAAATTTACATATGTTAGAAAACATATTAGAAAGGTTTTTCTGGAATTTTTGTAGAATTTTCCAAAGTGTTTTGACGAATATATAAAATTATTTAAGGTACGAGACATAAATGTTTTATATATTTATAAAAGGAGAAAGGGTATTTTGTAAATAAATTAAATTGTTATTTGAAACAACCCCAAAATTCTTACCATTTGATTTTAAATATTTACTTAATTTTAGATATTTAAATATTTGGATTTTTGAATTTAATACTTGAAATTCAATAATAGCGATCGATTAAATATTCGAATTAAGAATTAAAATTTGAATGGTGAACCAAGTATGAATTAAATAGATTTAATAGTGTAATTTAACTTCTTTTAATTAATAAATGATAATGGTGAATTATTTTGCAAATTTATTACAATAACAAATGGTTCGAATATAATAAATAATAAGAAAAATCAAATTGTAATAAAACAACCTGGAATTTCACTACTTTGATTTGCGAATATTTAATTAATTTTAAATATTCAAATAAATGGTTTTATAATGAAATAAAATTCTTTTTAATAATAAATAATAATGGTGAAATGGTTTTTAAAATTTATTTACAAAAATATATAGTTCGATGAAAAACAGAAAATGCGACCGGAAATCGTTTTTCGAATTTTCGACGTTTCATTTTATAAAAGTTCTTTGAAATGTTGTGTACACATTTGTGTATATATATATTCAAATATATGAATTGTTATAAACATAGATTAGTAATTTAATTAGGGCTAAGTGTAAATAATTAAGTTAAGAAAATGATGATGTGACACTTTGGCAGCTATAATAATAAAAAAAAGAGAATGTCACATCATTAGGAAACATAAGTACATTAGAGTACTTATGCATGTTGACTTTGATTTGATGGGAGAGTTGCTAGGTGTGGGCTGAAATGGGTGAAGTAGAGGAGAGGGTGTGACATGGCATGCATGTGTGGAGGGTAGAGTACATGAGGGTAAAAAGGTAATTTGCTATTTCTATTTCATATAAATCAAAATTTTCACCTTTCTTACTCATTTTATTTTCATTTTCTCTTCTCTTATCTTCCTTAAAGCTTCATGAAACCTTTAATAGCTTTCAAAATAATTTTCTATGTTATTAGATTTCAAAAAGTAACTTTTAAATGTTTTAAAAACTTGTTTAAAGGTTCATTCTTTTCCATTTAAATTTCTTTTATTTTACCCGAAATGGTTTCGGCCACAACTTCTTACAAAATACTCCAAAACTAGATTTTCTTTATTTCAAACCATGTATATTTCCAGTGGCTACAACTTTGTAGTTTACTACTTTTTTTTGATTTCGAGCTTAGATGCTCCAAAAATTCATTTTTTTGCAAGAGTGTTTTTGAACCTAGATTTTGATGTCCGAAATTACCCCTCACTGTTTTGGCTATAACTTCCTCAAAATTTAACTTTTTTGGATAATATTTTTTATATGATAGAGGAAATAATAATCTAAAACTTTTCTTTTGACCACTTTTCCAAAATCCGAGAGGAAAGGGTTCAAAAGACGAGTGCAAAATGACCTATTTTCGAGAAGAATTTGTGGTTTTCCAAGCATTCCGAGCGCTAAAGTATTTCAAGTTTTCAAAACCTTTGGTGAGTTTAACTCACATTTAATTTTATTATATCATATTAATGATGTTAAAATCGTTTATTTATTGTTTGTATGTTAGTTAAATTGTTTGATTTCTTGTTTAGTTGCATTTTCGATTGGAAAATGGATGCCATATTAATTTGATCGTTATAAACCAATATGATTATCTATATGTGATCCATAACCATTGTTTTGCAGAAAAGATATGTAAAGAGCCCCAAATGGGGTTTCTCGCCCATAAATTATTTATTTACATCCATATTTTGTTATTGATGGTTAATTGAAATTAATTTCTGATATTCCATTTAATAGTTTAAATGCCGTTATAGCGATTTTCGCTATACCGTCGTTTATTAAATTTCATCCCCAAAACCCTATCGTATGAACTTGAGCTTGTGTTTACACTAGAAAGAATCTTGAAAATTTATTAATCATTTTGATTACTGGTAATTGAAAATTAATTAATTGGTTTAATTAATTAATTTGAGATTAATTAACCAATTTAACAAATGATGATTAAAATTGGTTTATATTTAGATTGAATTAATCATTTTCGCTAATGATGTTTTATACTTGATTAATCATTTTGACTAATGATTATTTGAGTTTAATTAATTATTTATTTATTTAATTAATGATAATGGAGTTTAATTAATTTATTGAACTTAATTAATTATTTCAATTAATGATAATTGAAATTAATAATCATTTTAATTAATGATATTTAAAAGTAATAAATCATTTAAATAATGATTTTTGAATTTAATTAATCATTCTAATCAATGATTGTTTTTTTTAAATTTGATTAATTGTTTTAACTAATGATTTTTGGAATTTAGTTAAATCATTTTAATTAATGATGTTTTATAATTAAATAAACCATTTTAACGAATGATGTTTTAATTTATTGTTTGACTAACGAAGTTTCGATTTAATTAATCTGATTAATTTATGATTATTTTGAACTTGATCAATTGTTTTAATCAATGGAATTTAGAATTACTTATCATTTTAATTAATGATGTTTGAGATTAATTATTCATTTAATTAACGACTATTTGAATTTAATAAATCTTTTTAATTAATTGATTTAATAAAGGTGATTAAAGTAAGTTAACTAATATAATAAAAATTGCTTTAATAAACTGATTTAACGTTAATAGACTAATTTAATAAAGATTTTAAAGTTAATTTACCAATGTTATAAAAGTGTTTGGAAATAATTGTCTATTTTATTATAGATAACGAATTGTTTATTTAAAGGGAATTTAAGTGGGAGTAATTATCTTTCGGGATAATTAATATTGTTTTTAAAGTTAAAATGGAATTGGAACTCGATTATTGGGATGTTATGTTGGATAATCTTCTGGGTGTTCGGTCTGATGTTGGTTTAGGCCTTCGGGGTCATGCACTTGGAAAAGTTATTCTATTAACGTTTTAACAATATGGAACTAATTCTAAAAGTGTTTTACCAATATGGAAATCAAGCCAAAAAGTTCAGTTCGTTTTTGAAAAGAAAATGGTTGATTCATTTATGAAAATGAATTATTTCTGTAAAGCGAATCACTTATGTGGAAACGATTTATTTGTATAATTAGCATTAAACATTGAAGAAGTAGACTTGCCGCTATTTCGAAAGTTAAGAATAATCGTGTGACATGACTTTGAGGTAACACTACCTTGACTTGTCCGATATTATTGTTAATCCAGAAATAGTGCAGGTTTGAATTCAATGAGTGGTGATAAATATACAAGACTTGGTTTCCATATACGATCGTTTTATGTCCTCGATAGTTGATATCTCAGCTATCGGTTACTTCAGCCACTTTATTTTCGTCACTCTAAGACGATGTGTTGCTCATTTGAGCTTTGTTATCCTTTGTCGGAAATGGCTAAATCCAAAGAGCGACTGGAAGCCAAGCTATGTGGGGTTGCTCCCATTAGGGTATTTTCACATCCACTCTAGATTGGATTCAGTGTTGCGCATTGAGATGTGAAATACTCGGATACTCGGTAACCGTTGGCGGAGTCCGGCTTAGACGTGTCCGAGAGCCATCAGAGTTCTCAAGTATATTTCTAGAGGTATACTTTCGATGAGGGGGGCGCACCCTCCTAGTTATTTATTGGAAATTTTCTTTCCTTATTTGTTTCGAAAACCCTGAATCTGTTTTAGCTTTAAATTGCCACGAGTAGAGCCAACTCGTCATCATGGCATTTAAGTGTTTATTTAGTCCATTCAATCGAGTCTGGACTGTTACTTTATTTAACCCATTCTATCAAGTCTAGACTGTTACTGTATTTAGCTCATTCTATCAAGTTTGGACTGTCACATTTTTAGTCCATTCTATCAAGTTGGATTGTTTTTCCTTGTTCTATCCATTCTGTCCAGTTTGGATTTTACTCGGTTTATTTCCATTCTTTCAAATCTGGTTCAATATTATTTATTGCTCAATCATATTTGGATTTGTTTCTTGATATTTATTTCTGCTCTTGCTTGTATGGATGCTATTATTGTGAGGTAAAAATCCATTCCGCGTTAGCGGCATGGGCTCACAGAATTTTTATATATGTTTCCCCTTATTCGAGTTATCTCACGCTGGTATTTCCAAACTAATTCAGGTGTTATTTATTTATAATGCTCGGGTCAGACCGAGGATTTTTCCAGGTTGTCCTTGAAGTTTCGGAGATTGTGGATGGGAGCTGAAGTTTCACCTACTGTAGTATTTTATTTTCCGCTATATTATATATTATACCTATCGACATTTGTAAGGTCAGGATTTTATAACTGTCCAGCTGATAAGGTTTTTTTAACTCTGATATACTCTATATGTTTAGAGTGAGAGTTTCTACCATCCTTGTTATATTATATGTTGTCGATTCCGCCGTGAGATTTTGTTTTTCTCTGTTCTCTATTCTGTTCTTTTATTTTATTTAACCTAACAATCTGCCATTTGTCGATTGGATGCACGACATTGGAACACAATGGTAGTGTTCGGTGTCGACTTTCGATGGTCAAAATGGCGGGTCGTTATAAAGTGGTATCAGAGCGCAAGGTTAAGTGAGAACCTTGGCTTTCGTAGGGTTTGGCTCATTAGAGATAGGGTAAGCGACACCCTAAAATGAGTATGAGAGTATTACATATACGAGAGCGTATTTGTTAATGTTATAAAAACGTATTATGTTAATTGGTCTATTGAGTTTTTATGAATTCTGGTCGAGATGTGGGTCGCCACGTTATCGATAAGGGTTTCTAAACACTCGACCAAGGCCAACGGACATGGTATTGAAAATTTTGAAAATTTGACAAATTTAATATTTTGCCTGGGATTATATTTTATATATATATAAAGGAATAATTTTCAAAACTCTATATAGTTATATAGTGTGTTGGTTTAAATGTGATATTATTTATTTATTATCACCATTGTTTGTTCGATTATGCTTAACTTAAATGAAAAGCATAGACTGTTGTGCGTTGATTGCTAAATTGTGCTTGATTTATTTAGAAGCATTTATCCTTGATTTAAAATGTACCCTCTGTGAATTAATTTTCACAATTTGACTATAAGGTGTTCGAAGAACATGATTAAATTAAGAATTCACCGTTTAATAATGGTGAGTTAAGAATCAAACTTTATAAAAAGTTGTAATATAATCTAAATAGTGGAATAAGATATTTAGAGAATAAATATTAAGGATAATTCCATTATAATAAAGAAGGGTTATTATAATATGAAATAATTTTTATATAAAGGAAATTTATATAGATTTAGTTTGTACAATGTGTTCAAAAAGGATTTTTGAATTTTAACCCCTTTATTTTTGAAAAATAATTTTAGAAAGGTTTTTGAGAAAAAAATGAAACAACAATACTTCTAAAAGTAATTGAAAATGAAATTACTTTGGGAAGTAAAATTTTAAAGGAATGCATTTTCTTTAGGATATAAGGAGGAAATTGTTTCGATTAGTTTTGTGGTAATCCGAATAATCTTCTAAGCGATGATTAGATGTTTTCTTAGGCGAACTCGTGGAATACTTAGTAAATTATTCTCCTTATCACTGTGCAATTGAAATGAGTTCAAGTCCGAATAAACCCAAAGTGAGTTTTAATAAATAAATTGTTTGAAGTTATTATATATAAAAATATATGAAGTATGCTTTCGAAGGTAAGTTTAAAAATTAAAATCGGGTATCCAATTTTTAAGTTCCCTTAAATGGGAATTTTTTTTCAAAACAAAAGGTATTAGTAATGTAACGACCCGTATTTTACGGATCGGAACATCGTAAAACAGTTGACAATTGGTTACATTGTTGATAAGTCATTCAGAATTTTTCTAAGTCCTAAGTCGGTTTGGATGAGTTAAGAGAAGTCTGGGTCGAGTTGCCGACTTAAGAGATTAACTGGGTTAAGGTGGTGACATATGAGTTTTAGGCAAAAATATGGCTAAGTCCTAAGTCGTTCACGACTTAGTGTAAGTCGTAAGTCGTATACGACTTAGGGGATAGGAGCTACCCAGGGAAATGGCGGGTTAAGGGATTGGAGATAGGTCGTTTGGACGACTTAAGAGGTAGGCGCGACTTAAGGATAGTGGCGAGTTAAATTGTTACCGAGTTAAGTGTTTAAGTCGTTGCCAAGTTAAGTCGACTGGGTGAGTTAACGACCTAAGGGATAGACAACCTAAGGAAGTGACCGAGTTAAGAAACAGCGAGTTAGCAAGTTAAGTAATAGTGCGACTTAAGTGAATTAGCGACTTAAGGAGGGTACGACCTATGGGAGTTAAGTCGTGGACGAGTTAAGGTGTTAAGTCGTAAGCGACTTATGTATGGGTTGTTAGGTCGCAGGGTATAGCTTAAGTGTTAGGTCGCGTGATTTCTAAGTCGTAAGTCGCGCACTTGTTAAGTCGTAGGTCGCGCGAGTTGCTAGGTCGCTGGGCTTTGGCTTAGTAGTTAGGTCGCAGTCCAGTTGTTTGCGACTTATGTTAGGTCGCGTGGTAGCTTAAGGAGTTAGGTCGTAATGTTGTTAGGTCGCTTCTCAATTGAGTCGTAGGCGCGCATGCTATAAGTCGTGACCGACTTAGGAGATAGCTGTTATGTCGTGTCTTTGTTAGGTCGCGAGCGCTGCTAAGCTATAAGTCGTAGGCAGGTGATTCTGTTAGGTCGAATAGGCGCGCGCACGTGTTAAGTCGAAGGAGAGTTAGGTCGTAAGTCGGAGGGGTCTTAGGTCGTAAGTCGGAGACGACTTAGGAGATAGCCGAGTTACGACTTAGTGGATTTTCAGCTATAAATAGGAGGGGTTTTTCTCACTTTTTGGGATCCGGATTTTGAAGCGACGAAGTGCTGCCATTTTGAGAGCTCGACTTCTACACTTCTTCACTTCTTTTCTCCACTCTAATCTAGTGCTTCCATCCATCCAAGTTGAAGATCAAATTGAAGATTCAAGAGCTTAGATTGAAGATCTACATCCATTGAAGTGAGATTTCATCGTTTGAAGCGAATTCGTGATAGATCAAGCTTAATCCTTTGCTGTCCAGATCTGAAGCGTGTTGATTTGGGTTTGTTTTGGTGATTTGGTGAGTGGTGATTATCTCTCACACGGATCCAAAGGAGTATATCGGATTGTTGGCTCGATTTGGTGTTAAAATAGTGATTTCCATGCATTTTCTTCATCCTAAGTGTAGATCCATGTAGATCCATTGTTCATAATGATTTTACAACCATTTTACTAAGTGTTAACCTATGCAAGTTCATTCATCAAGATTGTAGAGATATTTCTTATGATTTCATGCATGTTAGACTTTCAACTCTTTAATTACGAAAATGCCATTATTGTTATAATTATCTACTTAGATCATATTTGAATGCTTGATTGCTTGGATTAATGTTTGGTTTGATTGATTGTTGTGAATTAGATGATTGATGGTTTGATTTAGACCGAAGATGATTCAAAAGCTAGGAGAAAGGCTCTTGAATTGGGTAAGCTGCTTGTGGCATATGTAGCGGGATGATGAAGCTCTTATGCGTAGATTTGATGATGTGATGTTGAGATGAGGCTTTGCGAGGATGTGATGAAGCGAGGCAATCATGTGAAGAAGACTTGGTCTAATCCAGACGGGATCATTCCAAGCATGTTGATAACTCGGTGATATGATTCGAGTTGAGGATAATGAATGGATATGAGAATAGTCGTCGAGGAGGATGACTAGGAGGCTTGGATAGCATCGTTGTTGAAGGTTCTAGCATGCTCTAAGCAAGAGTACGTTTGGGCAGATTCGATAGTCCCAACGGCCAACTGTTGATGGTCGAGTACTCTGGGCAGATTCGATAGTCCTAGGCACGGGCTGCGACAACGTGCGGGAGTTATGTCTAGAACCGGGGTTTCCATTAGCCCTTGACGGACGGCTGAAAGAATGTGCCGGTCATTCAATTAACGGTGATATCGAAGCAATGATAACAGTGATAGCCAGAGTCATGGATGTTTGGTTGTATCGTCATTCGGACTCAAGAGCGGTATTTTCTGGGTGCTTATCTGATTTAGGACTTGGTACTTGGAAAACATCGCCCTTGACTCGAATGATTATTACTTTACTTTAAATTGTATGCTCTGCTATGTTGCTTCTGCTTAGTGTGTGTCTGGTGGCTATCACTGTAGAAAGAGGTGGAGTGGGAGGGTTGTATTCCTATTCCTTTTCCTTTATGCTCTTTTGGTATGCTGTTAGTTAATTTACTGCTCACTAAGACTGTTGTCTGACTTAAGGCTTTATGTTTTAATTCTTATTGCCTTGGGCTGTTCGTCCATTTTTGGGACGGGCAGACTAGGTAGCAGGTGACAGGTGTTGTTCTCTTCTCACGATGCTGATATCGAAGACGAGCTGGAGGGTTGCATATTATCTTCTTATTATATGTACTGGATGTTCCGCTGTTTTGTATTCTCTGAGTGTTATGTAGTGAGGCTTGATGTATTGGCTATTTGGATGCTTGTATTCAACTATTATGGAGTTTTATATGATGTCATTTTGTTCTGTAAAGCTTCACTATACATATGTTCTATTGTATTTTGTCCATGCGCTGTGAGTAATACGATAGATTCTGTTGTTTTCTTAATCTACCCTGACAATTGTCCATGGTCGCCTGGCACACTTTACAGCGCACTATCTCTAGATTCGGTGCAGGGGTCATGGGCGGTCGTCACATTTGGTATCAGAGCCAGGTTAATCGATTTTACCCAACGCTCGCTGACGTAACTACGTATGAGAGACGTAATTGTATTTTGATGGATGAATATTATATATAATATAGTAGCTTAGTAGAGTTTGAGTCCTTTATGCAGTTGTTTCTCTAGATGTTCTAATCATTCCTTTTTATAGATATTGAGAATGAGTCGAAGAGGGAGACCAGCTGCTAGGGAAGGCCGTGCTACTGAGGGGACTGCTGATTATGCAGCTATGTTCGAAGCTATGATGACTTCGATCATGAGAAGGATACCCGTTCCGGGGGCAGCAGTAGATGTTGGAGTTCAAGTCCAAACTCCGAAACCAGTGGATTTTGCTAAATTGTGCAAGTATTATACTGCTCTTGGAGGAAAGGTTTTCTTGGGAACAGAATCAACTATCGAAGTCCAGAGATGGATAGATGCTTGTAGAAGGATCTTTGGTGATTTGGGAATTGATGATACAACTAAGAGGAAGTTGGCATCAAGACAGCTTCAAGGGAGAGCTTCTGATTGGTGGAACTCTATTACCATCAATACTCCAGAGGAAGAGATTACTTGGGAGCAATTCCAAGCAAGATTTGAAGCTAAGTTCATTTCTACAGCTCAGAAGTCTGTTCTGTTCAAGAGGTTTGTGGAGCTCAAGCAAGGTGGAAGATCTATTCTTGAGTATGTTTCTGAGTTTGAAGCTTTGTCCAAGTATGCTCGGTCATATATTGAATCTGCTTATCAGAAGAATGAGAAGTTTGTGACCGGCTTGGATAGTTATCTTGGGAGACAGTTGGTGGATCATTTGGACGATTCATTTGAGAAGCTTGTGGAGAAAGCTCTTAGGCATGAGAGTCTGTTTCCTAAGGAAGGACCTGTTGTTGCTGTTACCAGGGGAGAGTCTAAACCACAGCAGGGTGGAAACCAGAAGAGGAAGCAGCAGCAGAAGGGTAAGGATGGCCAGAAGAAGCCGAAAGGCGAGGTAACTTGCTACAATTGTCAGCAGAAGGGCCATTTCTCTAAGGATTGTAAGAATCCAAAGGTGCCAATGAAGTGTCACAACTGTGACAAGCCAGGGCATTTCAGGAAGAATTGTCCAGAACCGAGGAGGGACAAGCAGATTGTGCAAGCTTATGCTTTGGGAGCTGTTCCGTCGTCTTCGAAAGCTCCTACCGCTGAAGAGAAAGGAAAGAGTGTGGTTGTTCAAGGTACTCTTTTCCTATGTGGTGTTCCAGTTAGAGTTCTGTTTGATACTGGAGCGTCGCATTCGTTTGTTTGTAATGAACTCGTAGGCCGGTTAGGTTTGGAACCGGATATTGTTGATAGGCCATTGGTTGTGACTAATCCAGTTGGGGGTTCGTCTTGTTTGTGTATGTTATGCCGTGGTCTGATTGTGTCGAGTCATGGTTGCTCTTTTGTTTGTGATTGCTTTGTTCTGAACTTTGCGGGGTTCGGAATTATTTTGGGTATGGACTGGCTTAGGAAGTATGCGGCTAAGGTTGATTGCGAGAGGTTGGAAGTGACAGTCGAGAATGTGGAGGGGCGAAAGGTGGTGATACGATGTAAGCATGAAGAAGGCGTCTTCATGAGCTTCATGTATTCGCTGGTTGTTCCACGGGATGGACTGTCATCAATGACGATCGCTAATGGATTCGAGGATGTCTTTGACGAAGTCAAAGGGTTGCCGCCGCATAGAGAGATCGAGTTTCGTATAGATCTAGTTGAAGGAGCCAGACCTGTTGTGACGCCTCTTAGGCGGATGGCGCCTAGGGAACAACAGGAGTTGAGGGTGCAAGTTGATGATCTTTTGCGGAAAGGATTCATTCGGCGTAGTGTGTCCGAGTGGGGTGCACCAGTTGTGTTTGCAACCAAGGCAGATGGGTCATTGAGATTGTGTGTGGATTATCGTGAGTTGAATAAGGTGACTAAGAAGAACAAGTATCCATTGCCGAGAATAGATGACTTGTTTGATCAGCTTCACGAAGCTAAGGTGTTTTCCCAGATGGATTTGGCAACAGGATTTCACCAGTTGAGAGTAGCTAAGGATAGTGTGCCGAAGACTGCTTTTCGGACACCATCGGGTTTCTTTGAGTGGCTGGTAATGCCGTTTGGATTGACTAACGCGCCAACATATTTTGTGGATCTTATGAATAGAGTGTTCAGAGATCAGTTGAACAAGTTCGTACTTGTGTTCGTGGTTGATATTCTGATTTATTCCAGAACGGAAGAAGAGCATAAGACGCACTTGCGTATTGTATTGGAAATCTTGCGAAAACATCAGCTGAAGGCTAATTTTTCGAAGTGTCACTTCTGGAAGAGTGAAGTGAGGTTCTTAGGCCATGTGATTTCTGGAAATGGAATAGCGGTTGATCCCGCTAAGGTGGCAGCAATCCAGGATTGGGTTAGACCTAAGAATGCATCTGATGTGAGAAGTTTTCTTGGATTAGCAGGATATTATCGACGGTTTATCAAAGACTTCTCCAAGGTAGCTGCACCGTTAACAGGATTGACGAAAAAGAACCAAGTGTTCAGTTGGGATGCTAAGTGTGAGCAAGCTTTCGGAATCCTGAAAGAGAGATTGACGAGTGCTCCTGTTTTGACTATTCCAAGCGGGAATGATGAGATGGTGGTTTACACCGATGCATGTGGTACTGGACTTGGAGCAGTGCTGATGCAGAGGGATAAAGTTATTGCGTATGCCAGTCGACAACTGAAGCCGCATGAAAGGAATTACCCAACTCATGATTTGGAGTTAGCGGCGATTGTATTTGCTCTGAAGATGTGGAGACATTATCTATTGGGAGTTCGATTCGAGTTGTTTACGGATCACAAGTCATTGAAGTATCTTTTCTCCCAAAAGGATTTGAATCTTCGGCAGCAACGTTGGCTAGAGTTTTTGGCATCATATGATTTTGGTATAGCTTATACTCTGGGAAAAGGTAACGCAGTGGCAGATGCATTAAGTCGAAGACATGCAGGATTAGGAGCCATGTTTTCAGAATGGAAGAGTCTCGAGTATTTAGCTGGATTTGACTTCAGGCCTAGATGTGAATTGGAACCTGAGATGTTGACAAACTTATCGATAAGACCTTCTCTTGTGGAAAGGATTGGCGAGAGCCAAAAGCGAGACGATAAGCTTGTCAGGATTATCCGTGATTTGGAATCTGGATTGGATCCAGAAAAGGATAAAGGATTCGAGGTCGATCGAGAGGGTTGGCTTCGGAAGCAAGGACGACTAGTTGTTCCCGATATAGATGAATTGAGGAGTGAGGTTCTGAAGGAAAGTCATCACTCGAAGTTGACAATTCATCCAGGTGGAAATAAGATGTATCGGGATATGAAGAGAACCTACTACTGGGAAGGCATGAAGAAGGATGTTGGAAATTTTATTTCCAAGTGTATGAACTGCCAGTTGGTTAAAGCTGAACAGAAGAAGCCAAGTGGATTACTACAGCCATTAGAAGTTCCTACATGGAAGTGGGAGCAGGTATCGATGGATTTTATTGATGGATTGCCTAGAACCAGAACGGGAAATGAAGGGATTTGGGTCATTGTAGATCGTCTGACTAAGAGTGCACGATTTATTCCTGTTCGATCGACTAGGACTGCATCAAAGTTGGATGAGTTGTATGTTAAGTGGATAGTTCGATTCCATGGTATTCCGAAGAGTATAGTGAGCGATCGAGACCCATTGTTCACTAGTGGATTTTGGAAGAGCTTCCAGGAAGTTTTGGGAACCGAGTTGTGTTTGAGTACAGCTTATCACCCTCAAACAGATGGTCAGACCGAGAGAGTCAACCGAGTTTTGGAAGATCTTCTTAGAGCATGTGTTTTGGATTTCGGAGGATCATGGGAAGATTACCTTCATTTGGTGGAGTTTGCGTACAACAACAGTTACCAGTCAAGCATTGGTATGGCACCGTATGAGGCATTGTATGGAAGACCGTGTAACTCTCCGACATGTTGGTTGGAAACTGGAGAAAAGCTGATGCTTGGGCCAGAGATGATTCGACAGACTTCAGATTGTATAGAGATCATTCGGCAACGAATGAAGGCAGCCCAAGACCGTCAGAAAAGTTATGCCGATAAGCGTCGAAAGGATTTGGAATTCGACGTTGGTGATATGGTTTTTGTGAAGATTTCTCCACTGAAGAATGTTATTCGATTCGGGAAGAAAGGAAAATTGACTCCGAGATTTGTTGGACCATTCCCGATCATCGAGCGAATTGGAAAGCTCGCCTATAGATTGGAGTTACCAGAGAAGATGTCGGGTGTGCACAATGTTTTTCACGTATCATATCTACGGAAGTATGTGCACGACTCGAATACCGTGGTTTCTGCTGATAGCTGTGAAGATTTCGAAGTTGATCCAGTTGATAGAAGACCTCGTAAGCCGCTTCGTGTTGTTGAAACTGACACGAAACAGCTTAGGAGGAAGGTAGTTAAGTTGCTCAAGATACAATGGAGTGATGATGATAACGACTGTACGTGGGAGGTGGAAGAGAGGATGAAGGCAGCTCATCCTGAACTCTTCAAGGTATGGCCCTAAGGTGTCGTCTCATCTCACGATATTGTAACTTGTTCTAAGTTTTAGAATTCTGTATGCTATGCTAGAATTGGATGTATGGTTTGTTGATTGCTATGGATGGTAGGCGTACAGAATAGTCTTCGATTGCTTTGTTTGCTTGGAATTTCGGGGGCGAAATTCCTAAGGGGGAGAGAATGTAACGACCCGTATTTTACGGATCGGAACATCGTAAAACAGTTGACAATTGGTCACATTGTTGATAAGTCATTCAGAATTTTTCTAAGTCCTAAGTCGGTTTGGACGAGTTAAGAGAAGTCTGGGTCGAGTTGCCGACTTAAGAGATTAACTGGGTTAAGGTGGTGACATATGAGTTTTAGGCAAAAATATGGCTAAGTCCTAAGTCGTTCACGACTTAGTGTAAGTCGTAAGTCGTATACGACTTAGGGGATAGGAGCTACCCAGGGAAATGGCGGGTTAAGGGATTGGAGATAGGTCGTTTGGACGACTTAAGAGGTAGGCGCGACTTAAGGATAGTGGCGAGTTAAATTGTTACCGAGTTAAGTGTTTAAGTCGTTGCCAAGTTAAGTCGACTGGGTGAGTTAACGACCTAAGGGATAGACAACCTAAGGAAGTGACCGAGTTAAGAAATAGCGAGTTAGCAAGTTAAGTAATAGTGCGACTTAAGTGAGTTAGCGACTTAAGGAGGGTACGACCTACGGGAGTTAAGTCGTAAGCGACTTATGTATGGGTTGTTAGGTCGCAGGGTATAGCTTAAGTGTTAGGTCGCGTGATTTCTAAGTCGTAAGTCGCGCACTTGTTAAGTCGTAGGTTGCGCGAGTTGCTAGGTCGCTGGGCTTTGGCTTAGTAGTTAGGTCGCAGTCCAGTTGTTTGCGACTTATGTTAGGTCGCGTGGTAGCTTAAGGAGTTAGGTCGTAATGTTGTTAGGTCGCTTCTCAATTGAGTCGTAGGCGCGCATGCTATAAGTCGTGACCGACTTAGGAGATAGCTGTTATGTCGTGTCTTTGTTAGGTCGCGAGCGCTGCTAAGCTATAAGTCGTATGCAGGTGATTCTGTTAGGTCGAATAGGCGCGCGCACGTGTTAAGTCGAAGGAGAGTTAGGTCGTAAGTCGGAGGGGTCTTAGGTCGTAAGTCGGAGACGACTTAGGAGATAGCCGAGTTACGACTTAGTGGATTTTCAGCTATAAATAGGAGGGGTTTTTCTCACTTTTTGGGATCTGGATTTTGAAGCGACGAAGTGCTGCCATTTTGAGAGCTCGACTTCTACACTTCTTCACTTCTTTTCTCCACTCTAATCTAGTGCTTCCATCCATCCAAGTTGAAGATCAAATTGAAGATTCAAGAGCTTAGATTGAAGATCTACATCCATTGAAGTGAGATTTCATCGTTTGAAGCAAATTCGTGATAGATTAAGCTTAATCCTTTGCTGTCTAGATCTGAAGCGTGTTGATTTGGGTTTGTTTTGGTGATTTGGTGAGTGGTGATTATCTCTCACACGGATCCAAAGGAGTATATCGGATTGTTGGCTCGATTTGGTGTTAAAATAGTGATTTCCATGCATTTTCTTCATCCTAAGTGTAGATCCATGTAGATCCATTGTTCATAATGATTTGACAACCATTTTACTAAGTGTTAACCTATGCAAGTTCATTCATCAAGATTGTAGAGATATTTCTTATGATTTCATGCATGTTAGACTTTCAACTCTTTAATTACGAAAATGCCATTATTGTTATAATTATCTACTTAGATCATATTTGAATGCTTGATTGCTTGGATTAATGTTTGGTTTGATTGATTGTTGTGAATTAGATGATTGATGGTTTGATTTAGACCGAAGATGATTCAAAAGCTAGGAGAAAGGCTCTTGAATTGGGTAAGCTGCTCGTGGCATATGTAGCGGGATGATGAAGCTCTTATGCGTAGATTTGATGATGTGATGTTGAGATGAGGCTTTGCGAGGATGTGATGAAGCGAGGCAATCATGTGATGAAGACTTGGTCTAATCCAGACGGGATCATTCCAAGCATGTTGATAACTCGGTGATATGATTTGAGTTGAGGATAATGAATGGATATGAGAATAGTCGTCGAGGAGGATGACTAGGAGGCTTGGATAGCATCGTTGTTGAAGGTTCTAGCATGCTCTAAGCAAGAGTACGTTTGGGCAGATTCGATAGTCCCAACGGCCAACTGTTGATGGTCGAGTACTCTGGGCAGATTCGATAGTCCTAGGCACGGGCTGCGACGACGTGCGGGAGTTATGTCTAGAACCGGGGTTTCCATTAGCCCTTGACGGACGGCTGAAAGAATGTGCCGGTCATTCAATTAACGGTGATATCGAAGCAATGATAACAGTGATAGCCAGAGTCATGGATGTTTGGTTGTATCGTCTGTAACAACCCGGGTTTTTCATACAAGAAAAACCGGACCATTTTAGTTAAGAAGAAGAGGTAGAAGAAGAAAAATAGAAAACAACAGCAGAATCTCACATACGTAGCGGAATAAAATATAATATATATCAACAGATCTTTACACAAATCAAACTGTATCTGTATATATATATATACACATCCAAATACATCATCAGAGTACATCACATCAATATCATACAACTGAATACACAGCGGAAAAATAATAGCAAGTACGAGAGTACGTATCGTCATCCAGCTCGTCTCCTGAGCTCCACATCATCATATCCTGTAACCTATAATACTCGGTCTGACCCGAGCATCATATAAAACAATACCCGAGTCAGTCTGGAAAACCAGCATGAGAAAATCACACCCAAATTGATTATTAAAGTTTCAAAATCCTTTGAAAATAAAAGCATCTCGTAAGACCGCGCCACAAATAAACATGTCGGGTTTTTACCTTACGATAGCTAAAACACTTTTTATCAAATTCCTTTGATATTATAATAGTGTCTATATACAAATACTTATTAAAATAGCTGAAATTGTTACATTATTAAATTCCAGCATACTAGCCACAAAAGTGGGTAATACAAACAAATACCGTACAAGGCACGTAGGAAGAATGGATTTCCAACGAATGACTAGGCACTGGGGTACCACCTATCACAGTACGTGGCCTAGATCACCGTACCGAGGAGTACGCCCGCTCCCCTGCAACACAAGGCCGGAACCATCCCTTACTGGATGATCCCGAATAAAATCACCCCACGGTTGGGATCAGCAACCGCACCACTAAGCCGAAATAAAAAGGGACATCTAGACAGGGATGACCTTACCCTCCAGTGGGAGCTACCCACGAAGCCTTGCTGCATAACCCCTGATTTTCAGTCATTCCCGGTTGATGAGGCTTGAGGCTAAACGATACCTTTCAGAACATATCCCTTAGAATGCCCATCGTCCACCTGACGATGTTACGAAAGCATTCGTCCATATAAGTCCGTCCCGGGTCCGAACGGAACCGAAGGCACTATTCCTACTACATCCATTTTGGAAATATCCTCAGGATTAGTAGCGACTAGCCCTTGCACTTCACTGCTCCATCTTCGACTCCGAAATCGTTACACGAAACGTACAAACCGGATCGAAGTGGTATTCGAGCCTCCAGACCTAGAATCCCGGTATACGGAAACTCGATCCCGGTCTCTTCGAAACGATCAGCGCATTTGGCCAATATTGATAGTCGGTTATTTAACTATCAATTAACATCCACAAGCAACCATCACACAATTAAATAATTTCCCACATTATTTATTTGCCCAAATATCTTTCCAAGATATATTTCCGAATTTTCAAAACTCATTTGAAAACAATTTCAAAACAGTTTCCGCTTACGGAATACATTTCCAAATATTTATTTCCTTTGAAACACCAAGTACAAACACTTTTAGATTTTAAAATAATTTAAAAACACTTTATTTTAAATATATCTTATACCATTGAAATCAACTACTTTAATACTTTATTAAAAATATATACTTTAAAATAAACCACTTTATAATATAAACTAAATTTCTTCTTTTAAAACATAATAGCAAATCTCTTTTATATAATTACTACAATAATAGATTTTTGAAAATACTTACTTAGGAAATTAACATTTAGAAATAATCAATTTTCTAAAACATGCTTTTAAAAACACAATTAGAACCTTTAACTTATATTAAAAATTACTTTTAAAACGTACTTGGCTATCCAGAGAAATACACTTCTCATTCCCATCTTTTAAAAATAAAATAACATTTATTTTTAAACCAAACCATATCCTTTTATAAATTTCCATTTTGAAATTATATTTCAAATATCCTCTGATATTTTATTTTACTTTACAAACCCAGTTTATCTCTCTCAAATCTCATTTCTCTTTAAAATTCAAATTCCAAAGTATTTAAATCAATTTATAATTGATTTCCCAATTTATTTTACTTTGAAATAAATTTTCTTACTTAATCCATTTATTTCCAAATTCATTAACTTCCAGATTTTATTTCTCATTATGATTTAAAATCTTTAAACCGAAACACAAGTTTCAGATTTCCCAAATTCCTTCTCTTTTTAATTACATTTGAACATTGAATTAAATAAATTTTTATCCCTTTAAATAACATAACATAAGTTTTCTTTAAATTCAACATTTCTCTATTTATTCAAAATTCCTCTTTTCCATATTTAATTTATTCGAATTCACTAGAATTACTTAACTTAATTTTACTCTTTTATATTTTCCAAAAATCCAATTCAATTGCTTTTGATAACTCATTATACTGGGAAATTCAATCCAACCAGATTATCCAATATAAATTATCACAGGATAACAACAATCATATCATAGAATATTTAAACAAACATTAAATATTTTGAGGAATCCAGTTGGATCCCTCCAACCTGTTTCCCTGCATCCACAGACGTTAGCACAATACCAATTCCACTTCGAGGTGGAATATCGCGGTATATGGGATTTATATAAAAATCATCCGCTATTATGCGGCGCATAGGGTCTCATCCACTATATAATGTGGGAATATCAACAACTCCAATATATACATATGCCAATATATATATATTGGTATATACTACTATATACCATATCATATCAATCCAATCAAACAATTCAATCATTCATCCATATTTAAATTTAACCAATTAAATTTAAATAAAATTAAACTGAGTGAGATTAACTCACCTTTAAATTTGTCATCCAAACCCAATCTCGACTTGCTCCTTTCAAAATTTAACCTTGTATAAACAATTATGCGATTTATTAATATTTGAACAATTGTACAAATAAATTTCCGTTTTATAAATTTTATTTAACCATTTCCTCTTAATAAAATATTCTTACCGACTAAATTAATTCATTACGTTTATTAGACAAATTTATCTTTATAATCCATTAAGTCAAAATAAAATCGCAAGTCCATATATATATCCTTATTTGAATCTTAATTTTAACTCTATCCAGATTTCAACTGGTTGTTATATTTTCCCTTTTCAAATTTATAAAAATTTATACATTTAAATGAAATTAGAAACAAACAGCAATACCTCATTGATGCTCACACAAGATCGTCGATCGAAACCCCCATCGCTCGAAGCCGTGACCTTGTCACGCGTCGCTACTTGCCTCTGCTACCTTGTCGTCGGTTGCGAGCTTCCAGCCCACTCGATTTGCCTAGCAGTCGAGAAAAACTACCTCCACCACCTCGAAACGAGAAAGCGACCTACCCCTCTTACCCCGCGCACGCGAGCTCTGGTCATGACCCAGCTCCACGCGAACCCACTACTCGAACCCATCGCGTCACTCCACCCTCTGCCCCAAACGCCTTCGAATCGAGCAAGTCGATTTCCAGTCGCCAGATCGAACAAACTCCCATCGACGCCGTAGGTTTCCTAAGCACGAGCGACTTCATCGCGACGAATCGCGACTCTTCCGCCTTCCCGCTTGTACGATCTCGCAGCCACCCTTCTCAATTTGAGCCTCGTGAATCTCTGGAACCCCAACATCTCATGAAGAAATCGATTTGAAGAAAAGGGAACTTCGGCCATTATATTGAAGCACGATTTGATTTAATTTGAAAAGGAAAAGGCCGGTGATTGATTTCGTTTTTTCTTTCTTTTAACTGAGAGGCTCGGTTAAAAAGTTGTAAAGGAGAAGGAGACGCGTGTACAGATGTTTCAACGCGTGGACAAACAGCGTGATCCAGAAGGCTCGTAGTCTGGATATGGAAAGAAATATCGACCAGTTAAAATATTAAATTTCCGATTAAATTTCAGCGCGTTTACATTCCGTACGATCACACGACAACTCCAAACACTACGAAAATTGAAATCCAATAATAATACAATATTACGGATCCAATGGAACTGGTTTCGCTGAATTCCGAGACTGTGCCTCGGACGACTATTTTTAAATTTAATTTCAACGATATATTTTTAAAACTGAACAAAACTCTTTAAAATTCCATTTTAAAAGTTCTATCATCTTCAGTATTAACAATATAAATTTTCTGAACCTTTGAACTATTTTTAACCGGCTTAAAATCAAGATTCAATATTTTACCCAATCCCGATAATTAAATTTAATAATTAATTATCCAAATAAATACTGTATATTTGAAATTAAAGTTAAAATTTAACCTCCGGATATTTAAAATAAATTAAATATTCATATTTCAAATATACAAAAATTCCGGGTCGTCACATTCCTTCCCCCTTAAAAGAATTTCGTCCCCGAAATTACTAGTTAGGAAGAATGATCCAATACCCATTACTATTTCCCAAGTTCAAACAGTTTTAACAATACTCAAACAATCTTTTATTAATGATACACTAATCATCTTCTAACTTCCCAAACTTATTCATAAGTTCCTACTTATCCATTCAAATTTAAATTTGAATTCAAATTTTGAATTATCAAAAATTTCTCAAAATTTTTCTAACTCTCTAAATTTTCGAAAAATTTCGCCAGCGTCTCCTTTGCGCGGCTAGCTCGGTACTACTACAAAATGGCTCTACGGCCTCCCAATCTCAAAAAGAAAACAAAAAGCCAAGTGGCTGGATCCAAAATCCAATCAAATTTCATATAGAAATTCAAATACATACCTTTTTGTCGGGCCATTAAATTTTATCTTCTAAATCAAAAATCCCAATTTATCCATTGCTTTTATACACCTGTATATCCTACTAAGCAATAATATTCAATCACAATCCCAAAGTCATTTTATACTTTTCTTTACAAATTTACAATATTTGTTTTACTTAAGCCCGTACGATGCACATATATCATCCGTACGCAATATCACATTCGATCGCTCAATCGATCACACAATTCCACTTCCGAACTAGTATCGTCCACCCGACTTCCTAGTGCGGACTCAGATCTGGTTTCTTGATCAGAAACCGTCATTCTCCTTGCATAGCCACAAACTATGATAGAGAATATCCAGAATCAATCAACAATCCATATCCAGGTTCGCCATTGAAAATCGAGTGAAAAATCCTGATTCGGATCGATAAAACTATCTCGAAATTCTGTGTTCGAATCCGGATCAAATAGCTATGCGAATAAAATAATATACGTACATCTTACGTATAAATTCCAATTGATTATCAGTTATATCAATTCTCTTTTATTCACATTCCTTTTTAATTGTTATCCCCTTATTCACAACTATCCCATTTCACAACTTCAGTTTTAGTCTTCATTCAACTATTCACTTAGTATATTTATTTTATTTTTCCATTCCAAAATTACTAAGTATATTTCCAATACAAATTTTCTTAAGAATTTCATTCTTCAATTCTTAAGTTCATATAAATTTATATTTATTTACTACTTCACCCCCTGAAGTGTATATATTCAAATTGAATTCCAATTTCATATGAATTTTAATTTACTTCAATTTACTACTTCATTTCAAATATAAATACTTATTCCACATTTCAATTCAGATTTTTATTTCTAATAATTTTTCCTAAATTCAATTCATCTCCAACTTCCAAAAATTGAATTTTATTTAGCTCGAAAACAATCCAAGTTAATTCATTCAATAACTATTTCTCAACTTATTTAAACCACTTCTCTGTTGAGTTCAGTTTCCATTCAACCTTTACTTAAGTCATTTACTTAAGTTTATTTTCCATTCAACCAACCCTTTAAAGTTTTATTTCCATCTTTCATTTGATTCTTATTTAATCAAATTCCATCCATTTATTTATTTCACTTATTCGGATTCCATTCGAAATCCCAACCATTACTATTTTAATCCAATTTCATTAATTCCCAATTCCATTTCATTAACTAATTTATTATCTCATTAGTTCCTCCACTAGTTAAGATTAAATACTTTCTTTTTAATTCCTAATATCACTTCACTTAATTATCTTAAGTTCAATTTATTTTATAATTCAAGTTTGGATTTATTAAGATTGCTCATCTTAGTCATTTCCATTTGATAATTACAATTTCATTTCTATTCATAAGTTTTAACTTACTTACTTAAGATCTAGGACTATTCATTTAAGTCCATTTTCATCTTTACAATCAAATCTCAAATTATTACACTTAAGAACTTAAGAATATGAATTTCTTTACACAATTATAAGCATTTTGCATTACCTTTATATCCAATTCAATTCGACTTCAACTTATTTACATTTAATTCAATTCCAATTCTCAATTTTTATTTAACTTATCTTAAGTTAAATTCAAATATATTTTATTCACCTTCATATACTCGAATTAAATTTTAATTCCAGGATACAATTTTATACAAGTTTTACAATTCATTCACCTTCAAGTTCTCTAACTCTTTTATCTATCAACTTATATTACTCATTTAGTTAATTTCATCTCATAATTATAATCCCAGAATTAAACTTTCATTCCCTTCTTATTTCAATCAACTTCATTCTATACTTTATATTGTTGATTCATTTAAATTTCCACATTTAAATTTTAAATAGAATTTCCAGAATCCAATTGCCCGGTTTTATTTCAAAACCATTTTGAATCCATAAATAACTCATACACATCTGGTATATCACATCAAATCCCAATTTCCAAAACAATCTGCTTTTATCAAACAATTTCCCCTTTGAATTTCAAAACCAACCCAATTCACAATCATTTCCAATTTAAAATAGTTTGGTAGCAATTTCTCTTTGGAAACTCGAAAATAGACATCGATGATGCTGCAGTCATCACCGAAATTATTTTCCAGCGACCGAAAGAGAATTTAATGCTTTTATCACTTTAAAACTTTTCAAACATTTTTAAATCCCAAATCTCACCAGATTTCAATTCAATTTCAAAAATATTAATGAAATAATATCGCTATTATTTCCCCAAAACCTTTAAAAACTATTTTTAAATCCAAAGGAATTTAAATCTTTCCCAAAACTTCAAATTCAAAATCCATCCAATTTTTATATCCAAACATTACTCTGGAATTCTATCATATTTTATTTCAAGTTATAAGTCACTTTTACCATTTACATTTACAAATTTCATTTGTTTATGAATTTATCTCATTTGATTATAAATCACATTTGTAATTCACATTTGTATATAAAGTTTATTTCAATTTATAAATTTCATTTATAGTCTATATTCTCAAATTCCATTTGTTATATAAATTTATTCTTCAACTTAGGTTATAAGTTTTCAATTTCTACTCAATAATGAGACTAACTCATTATTGTCATTTTCTAACAACCAAGCATCCAAATATATAACTATAATAAATTTCAAATAATTATTTCTTTTATATACAAAATAATTTGGGCAAAATTATTTCATTCACCCTATTTAAAACAATATTGTGTCGAACTGTTCTATTCAAGTGTTTAGAAACCCCTTCGATACAGTTGTACAGACTGTGCCGACGAAGGTTCATATGCCACTCAATAAACCAACCAACACAATATAAAACCATTTTATATTCACTAACAAATACGCGCTCATATCTATTAATACTCTCAAAATTCCCACCAGAGCCAAGGTTATCGCTAGCCTAAGCTCTGATACCAAGTGTAACAACCCGGGTTTTTCATACAAGAAAAACCGGACCATTTTAGTTAAGAAGAAGAGGTAGAAGAAGAAAAATAGAAAACAACAGCAGAATCTCACATACGTAGCGGAATAAAATATAATATATATCAACAGATCTTTACACAAATCAAACTGTATCTGTATATATATATATATATATATACATCCAAATACATCATCAGAGTACATCACATCAATATCATACAACTGAATACACAGCGGAAAAATAATAGCAAGTACGAGAGTACGTATCGTCATCCAGCTCGTCTCCTGAGCTCCACATCATCATATCCTGTAACCTATAATACTCGGTCTGACCCGAGCATCATATAAAACAATACCCGAGTCAGTCTGGAAAACCAGCGTGAGAAAATCACACCCAAATTGATTATTAAAGTTTCAAAATCCTTTGAAAATAAAAGCATCTCGTAAGACCGCGCCACAAATAAACATGTCGGGTTTTTACCTTACGATAGCTAAAACACTTTTTATCAAATTCCTTTGATATTATAATAGTGTCTATATACAAATACTTATTAAAATAGCTGAAATTGTTACATTATTAAATTCCAGCATACTAGCCACAAAAGTGGGTAATACAAACAAATACCGTACAAGGCACGTAGGAAGAATGGATTTCCAACGAATGACTAGGCACTGGGGTACCACCTATCACAGTACGTGGCCTAGATCACCGTACCGAGGAGTACGCCCGCTCCCCTGCAACACAAGGCCGGAACCATCCCTTACTGGATGATCCCGAATAAAATCACCCCACGGTTGGGATCAGCAACCGCACCACTAAGCCGAAATAAAAAGGGACATCTAGACAGGGATGACCTTACCCTCCAGTGGGAGCTACCCACGAAGCCTTGCTGCATAACCCCTGATTTTCAGTCATTCCCGGTTGATGAGGCTTGAGGCTAAACGATACCTTTCAGAACATATCCCTTAGAATGCCCATCGTCCACCTGACGATGTTACGAAAGCATTCGTCCATATAAGTCCGTCCCGGGTCCGAACGGAACCGAAGGCACTATTCCTACTACATCCATTTTGGAAATATCCTCAGGATTAGTAGCGACTAGCCCTTGCACTTCACTGCTCCATCTTCGACTCCGAAATCGTTACACGAAACGTACAAACCGGATCGAAGTGGTATTCGAGCCTCCAGACCTAGAATCCCGGTATACGGAAACTCGATCCCGGTCTCTTCGAAACGATCAGCGCATTTGGCCAATATTGATAGTCGGTTATTTAACTATCAATTAACATCCACAAGCAACCATCACACAATTAAATAATTTCCCACATTATTTATTTGCCCAAATATCTTTCCAAGATATATTTCCGAATTTTCAAAACTCATTTGAAAACAATTTCAAAACAGTTTCCGCTTACGGAATACATTTCCAAATATTTATTTCCTCTGAAACACCAAGTACAAACACTTTTAGATTTTAAAATAATTTAAAAACACTTTATTTTAAATATATCTTATACCATTGAAATCAACTACTTTAATACTTTATTAAAAATATATACTTTAAAATAAACCACTTTATAATATAAACTAAATTTCTTCTTTTAAAACATAATAGCAAATCTCTTTTATATAATTACTACAATAATAGATTTTTGAAAATACTTACTTAGGAAATTAACATTTAGAAATAATCAATTTTCTAAAACATGCTTTTAAAAACACAATTAGAACCTTTAACTTATATTAAAAATTACTTTTAAAACGTACTTGGCTATCCAGAGAAATACACTTCTCATTCCCATCTTTTAAAAATAAAATAACATTTATTTTTAAACCAAACCATATCCTTTTATAAATTTCCATTTTGAAATTATATTTCAAATATCCTCTGATATTTTATTTTACTTTACAAACCCAGTTTATCTCTCTCAAATCTCATTTCTCTTTAAAATTCAAATTCCAAAGTATTTAAATCAATTTATAATTGATTTCCCAATTTATTTTACTTTGAAATAAATTTTCTTACTTAATCCATTTATTTCCAAATTCATTAACTTCCAGATTTTATTTCTCATTATGATTTAAAATCTTTAAACCGAAACACAAGTTTCAGATTTCCAAAATTCCTTCTCTTTTTAATTACATTTGAACATTGAATTAAATAAATTTTTATCCCTTTAAATAACATAACATAAGTTTTCTTTAAATTCAACATTTCTCTATTTATTCAAAATTCCTCTTTTCCATATTTAATTTATTCGAATTCACTAGAATTACTTAACTTAATTTTACTCTTTTATATTTTCCAAAAATCCAATTCAATTGCTTTTGATAACTCATTATACTGGGAAATTCAATCCAACCAGATTATCCAATATAAATTATCACAGGATAACAACAATCATATCATAGAATATTTAAACAAACATTAAATATTTTGAGGAATCCAGTTGGATCCCTCCAACCTGTTTCCCTGCATCCATAGACGTTAGCACAATACCAATTCCACTTCGAGGTGGAATATCGCGGTATATGGGATTTATATAAAAATCATCCGCTATTATGCGGCGCATAGGGTCTCATCCACTATATAATGTGGGAATATCAACAACTCCAATATATACATATGCCAATATATATATATTGGTATATACTACTATATACCATATCATATCAATCCAATCAAACAATTCAATCATTCATCCATATTTAAATTTAACCAATTAAATTTAAATAAAATTAAACTGAGTGAGATTAACTCACCTTTAAATTTGCCATCCAAACCCAATCTCGACTTGCTCCTTTCAAAATTTAACCTTGTATAAACAATTATGCGATTTATTAATATTTGAACAATTGTACAAATAAATTTCCGTTTTATAAATTTTATTTAACCATTTCCTCTTAATAAAATATTCTTACCGACTAAATTAATTCATTACGTTTATTAGACAAATTTATCTTTATAATCCATTAAGTCAAAATAAAATCGCAAGTCCATATATATATCCTTATTTGAATCTTAATTTTAACTCTATCCAGATTTCAACTGGTTGTTATATTTTCCCTTTTCGAATTTATAAAAATTTATACATTTAAATGAAATTAGAAACAAACAGCAATACCTCATTGATGCTCACACAAGATCGTCGATCGAAACCCCCATCGCTCGAAGCCGTGACCTTGTCACGCGTCGCTACTTGCCTCTGCTACCTTGTCGTCGGTTGCGAGCTTCCAGCCCACTCGATTTTCCTAGCAGTCGAGAAAAACTACCTCCACCACCTCGAAACGAGAAAGCGACCTACCCCTCTTACCCCGCGCACGCGAGCTCTGGTCATGACCCAGCTCCACGCGAACCCACTACTCGAACCCATCGCGTCACTCCACCCTCTGCCCCAAACGCCTTCGAATCGAGCAAGTCGATTTCCAATCGCCAGATCGAACAAACTCCCATCGACGCCGTAGGTTTCCTAAGCACGAGCGACTTCATCGCGACGAATCGCGACTCTTCCGCCTTCCCGCTTGTACGATCTCGCAGCCACCCTTCTCAATTTGAGCCTCGCGAATCTCTGGAACCCCAACATCTCATGAAGAAATCGATTTGAAGAAAAGGGAACTTCGGCCATTATATTGAAGCACGATTTGATTTAATTTGAAAAGGAAAAGGCCGGTGATTGATTTCGTTTTTTCTTTCTTTTAACTGAAAGGCTCGGTTAAAAAGTTGTAAAGGAGAAGGAGACGCGTGTACAGATGTTTCAACGCGTGGACAAACAGCGTGATCCAGAAGGCTCGTAGTCTGGATATGGAAAGAAATATCGACCAGTTAAAATATTAAATTTCCGATTAAATTTCAGCGCGTTTACATTCCGTACGATCACACGACAACTCCAAACACTACGAAAATTGAAATCCAATAATAATACAATATTACGGATCCAATGGAACTGGTTTCCCTGAATTCCGAGACTGTGCCTCAGACGACTATTTTTAAATTTAATTTCAACGATATATTTTTAAAACTGAACAAAACTCTTTAAAATTCCATTTTAAAAGTTCTATCATCTTCAGTATTAACAATATAAATTTTCTGAACCTTTGAACTATTTTTAACCGGCTTAAAATCAAGATTCAATATTTTACCCAATCCCGATAATTAAATTTAATAATTAATTATCCAAATAAATACTGTATATTTGAAATTAAAGTTAAAATTTAACCTCCGGATATTTAAAATAAATTAAATATTCATATTTCAAATATACAAAAATTCCGGGTCGTCACATCGTCATTCGGACTCAAGAGCGGTATTTTCTGGGTGCTTATCTGATTTAGGCCTTGGTACTTGGAAAACATCGCCCTTGACTCGAATGATTATTACTTTACTTTAAATTGTATGCTCTGCTATGTTGCTTCTGCTTAGTGTGTGTCTGGGGGCTATCACTGTAGAAAGAGGTGGAGTGGGAGGGTTGTATTCCTATTCCTTTTCCTTTATGCTCTTTTGGTATGCTGTTAGTTAATTTACTGCTCACTAAGACTGTTGTCTGACTCAAGGCTTTATGTTTTAATTCTTATTGCCTTGGGCTGTTCGTCTATTTTTGGGACGGGCAAACTAGGTAGCAGGTGACAGGTGCTGTTCTCTTCTCACGATGCTGATATCGAAGACGAGCTGGAGGGTTGCATATTTTATCTTCTTATTATATGTACTGGATGTTCCGCTGTTTTGTATTCTCTGAGTGTTATGTAGTGAGGCTTGATGTATTGGCTATTTGGATGCTTGTATTCAACTATTATGGAGTTTTATATGATGTCATTTTGTTCTGTAAAGCTTCACTATACATATGTTCTATTGTATTTTGTCCATGCGCTGTGAGTAATACGATAGATTCTGTTGTTTTCTTAATCTACCCTGACAATCGTCCATGGTCGCCTGGCACACTTTACAGCGCACTATCTCTAGATTCGGTGCAGGGGTCATGGGCGGTCGTCACAAGTAATAGGAGATTGTTTGGATAAATAAGATTTTTCCCTTAGATAAGATAAGGGATAAATTAGAAACAAGTAAATTGGGTTAAATTAATAAAGAAGGTTTTGATAAATATTGTTTTTATTAAAACCATATAATTGTTTGAAACATCGAAGTAGTATGAACTACTTGTTGGTTGGGTCAACCCATAAATATTATTTGTTTTAACACTTTAAGTTAAAAAGGTTAATAGGTTGACTCAGTTTTAAGAAAACTAAAATTTGATTTGATTTCCATCTAGATGTTTGAAAAGGTTAAAAATTAAATTTATATGTACTCTTAGGATATAAAAGAATATTATATAAGTAAATAAAGGGAATAAGTTATGATTTGATATTTTATAAAGAAATAACTTTATAAAATATTTTTGAAAATTTAGGTGAGAATTTATGAAATAATTCATAAATAATTTTAGTATTGAATACAATACTAAGTGAAAATATAACTGAATTAGAAATTAATATAATTAAGAGATTAATAAAATATAAAGTATAACTTTCCATTTTGTTCGAGTTAGTTTGGATAATCTTTCAAGAAATGACCAAAAGGGTACGCTTAGAAAATTATCTATATTTTTGGACAATTAAGATAGTTTTGAACCTAAGTTAAAATTTGTTTGTTAGTCATTTGACGTTTTAAAAAAATATTAAGTGATAAATTTTCCCTTGTGGAATTTGATTGACTGTTGGTGTTAATTTATTCCTTCATGAAATTTGATTGATTGGATTTGATCGGATTGAATTGATTGGATGTGTGATTGCATATACCATTGTTTATAAAGTTTAAATTTATAGACAAAGAATTTTTAACTGTTTTTATTAAGACCTAAATCCCGGTGATTTTGAAAAAGGATTTTTTTGAAGATTTTTTGGAAGAAAATGATGTTTATTCACTCTAGTTGATGTTTTGGAGGAACCGGAATACCACTGGATGCTCCATGTTGTTTTGATTCTAGAGTTTCATCATCATTTATTTGGAGGGATCCCCTCCTTGTCATTTTGATTTTTGAGCTTTGATTTTTTCTCGTTTGAGAAATTCGAAAATTAATTTTTGAATTAAATAATCCGGGTATTTAGATCTAAATTTGTCATCTGAAAATAATTAGATACATATCACTTAATATAGGATATCCCCTTGTTTGTTGCATATGATTAAGATATGGTTGTTGGTTGCATGTAGATTTATATCAGATTAGTTTTGCATGTAGAGTTACATCATATTACTTTTGTCAACATGATTTTCTTTTAGATCTCATAAGTTTAGGTATGCAAGAGATTGCTATTTGATTCTTGTGCACCTGCATTCGTAGAGAGATAATAAATTACTTTCCAAAATATAAATCAAACACAAAAAGGTACGTAATAAATTTAGAAAATTTAATTTGGTTGTTGATTTTATGCCCCAGATATGGGAGGCCACTTGGCTTTTGTTTTCTTTGATTGGTTTGAAGCCCGTTGAGGCCATTTGTAGTTGTACTAATCGAGCCGCGCAAAGGAGACGCTAGCGAAATTGTTCCAGAAAATTTAAGAGTAAGTAATTTTTTAAGAATTTTAGAAAAATTTTGATAACTAAAATTTGACTTTCAAGTTATAACTTGGAATGAATGAATAGAAGAGAATTAGTTGGTATAGGTGAATGAATTTAAAAGACTTCGAAATTTTAGAATCTATTCTAACTAATTGGTAAAGCTAATTGGTTTTGAAAAGTTAATAAGTAATAACTCATTTTAATTAATAGCTTTAAACTTAAAGGTTTTGAAAACGTTTTCTCCCTTAGGAAATTCGGGGACGAAATTCATTTAAGGGGGGAAAATGTAATAACCCCAAAATTCTTACCATTTGATTTTAAATATTTAATTAATTTTATATATTTAAATATTTGGATTTTGGAATATAATACTTGGAATTCAATAATAGCGATCGATTAAATATTTAAATTAAGAATTAAATATTTGAATGGTGAACCAAATATGAATTAAATAGATTTAATAGTGTCATTTAACTTATTTTAATTAATAAATGATAAAGGTGAATCATTTTGCAAATTTATTACAATAACAAATGGTTCGAATATAATAAATAATAAGAAAAATCAAATTGTAATAAAACGACCCGGAATTTCACTGCTTTGATTTGCGAACATTTAATTAATTTTAAATATTAAAATAAATGGTTTTATAATGAAAATGAAACTCTTTTTAATAATAAATAATAATGGTGAAATAGTTTTTAAAATTTATTTACAATAATATATTGTTCGATGAAAAATAGAAAATATGACCGGAAACCGTTTTCCGAATTTTCGACGTTTCATCGTATAAAGTTGTTTGAAATGTTGTGTACACATTTGTGTATATATATTCAAATATATGAAATGTTATAAACCTAGATTAGTAATTTAATTAGGGTTAAGTGTAATTAATTAAGTTAAGAAAATGATGATGTGGCACTTTGGCAACTATAATAAAAAATAAAAAGAGAATGTCACATCATTAGGAGACATAAGTACATTACAGTACTTATGCATATTGACTTTGATTTGATGGGAGGTTGGCTAGGTGTGGGCTAAAATGAGTAAGGTAGAAAAAAGGATGTGACATGGCATGCATGTGTGCAGGGTAGAGTACATGAGGGTAAAAGGACAATTTGCTATTTCTATTTCATATAAAACTAAATTTCACCTTTCTTACTCATTTTATTTTCATTTTCTTTTCTCTTATCTTCCTTAAAGCTTCATGAAACCTTTAATGGCTTCCAAAATAACATTTTATGTTTTAAGATTTCAAAAATTAACTTTAATATGTTTTAAAAACTTGTTTAAAGGTTCCTTCTTTTCCATTTAAATTTCTTCCATTTTATCCGAAATGGTTTCATCCATAACTTCTTAAAAAAACTCCAAAACCAGATTTTCTTTTTTTAAAACCATGTATATTTCCAATATCTACAACTTTTTAGTTTACCACATTTTCTGATTTCAAGCTTAGTTGCTCCAAAAATTCATCGTTTTTGCAAGAGTGTTTTTGAACCTAGATTTTGATGTCCGAAACTACCCTTTACTGTTTTGGCTAAAAATTCCTCAAACTTTAACCTTTTTAAGTAATTATTTTTTTTAAATAATAGAGGATAGAATATTATAAAACTTTTCTTTTAATCACTTTTTCAAAACCCAAGAGGAAAAGGTCCAAAAGTCAAGAGCACAATGACCCATTTTCGAGAAGAATTTGTGGTTTTCCAAGCTTTCCGAGCGCTAAAGTATTTCAAGTTTTCAAAACCTTTAGTGAGTTTAACTCACATTTAATTTTATTAATAATACTAATGATGTTAAAATCATTTATTGATTATTTGGGTGTTAGTTAAATTGTTTGATTGCTTGTTTGGTTGCATTTTCGATTGGAAAATGGCTGACATATTAATTTGATCGTTATAAACCAATATGATTATCTATATGTGATCCATTACCATTGTTTTGTAGGAAAAATATGTAGAGAGACCCAAAGGGGGTTTTTCGCCCATAATTTTTTTATTTACATCCATATGTTGTTATTGATGGTTAATTGAAATTAATTTCTGATATTCCATTTAATAGTTTAAATGTCGTTATAGCGATTTTCGCTATACCGTCGTTTATTAAATTTCATCTCCAAAACCCTATCGTATGAACTTGAGCTTGTGTTTCCACTAAAAGGAATTTTGAAAATTTATTAATCATTTTGATTAATGGTAATTTAAAATTTATTAATCAGTTTAACTAATTAATTTGAGATTAATTAACCAATTTAACAAATGATGATTAAAATTGGTTTATATTTAGATTGAATTAATCATTTTTGCTAATGATGTTTTATACTTGATTAATAGTTTTGAGTAATAATTATTTGAGTTTAATTAATTAATTAATTAATGATAATAGATTTTAATTAATTTATTGAACTTAATTAATTATTTCAATTAATGATAATTGTAATTAATAATCATTTTAATTAAAGATATTTAAAAGTAATAAATCATTTAAATAATGATTTTTGAATTTAATTAATCATTCTAATCAATGATTGTTTTTTTAAACTTGATTAATTGTTTTATGTAATGATTTTTGGAATTTAGTTAAATCATTTTAATTAATGATGTTTTATAATTAAATAAATCATTTTAACAAATGATGTTTTAATTTATCGATTTGACTAATGAAGTTTGGATTTAATTAATCCAATTAATTTATGATTATTTTGAACTTGATTAATTGTTTTAATCAATGGAATTTAGAATTACTTATCATTTTAATTAATGATGTTTGAGATTAATTATTTATTTAATTAATGATTATTTGGATTTAATAGATCTTTTTAATTAATTGATTTAATAAAGGTGATTAAAGTAAGTTAACTAATATAATAAAAATTGCTTTAATAAACTGATTTAAAGTTAACAGACTAATTTAATAAAGATTTTAAAGTTAATTTACCAATGTTATAAAAGTGTTTGGAAATAATTATCTACTTTATTATTAATAACAAATTGTTTTTTTAAAGGGATTTTAAGTGGGATTAATTATCTTTCGGGATAATTAATATTGTTTTTAAAGTTAAAATGGAATTGGAACTCGATTATTGGGATGTTAAGTTGGATAATCTTCTGGGTGTTCAGTCTGATGTTGGTTTAGGCCATTGGGGTCGCGCACTTGAAAAAGTTATTCTCTTAACATTTTAACAATCTGGAACTAATTCTGTAACGACCCGATATTTTGGACCATTCGCATCCGCACATGTCGGACTTGAATTGCCCAAAATACCGCGTTGTAAATAAAATTTGGCAAATCTCAGAATATACAGTAAATAAATATAATCACAGATCACAGACACAGAGTAAAATAATGCAGCGGAAGTAAAAGAAATAGTAGTTCATGAAGCTACTTATATAAATATATCAGAGTTACATAAGATATAACAGAAGAAATAGAGTACAACAGAAGTCTCAATAAAATAACCAAGTACAAGCTGAGTAGAACAACGGAACTGAAATAGATAGGACAAGACAAGCAGATAATCTCCAGCGATTCAAATCTCCAAGAGAGTGAAAATCCAAATCTGTGAATAACTCAGGCTGACCCGAGCGTAAAGCAAAACACAAAACACTCGAGTCAGGACAATATATACTTATATAATGTAAACTAACTCAAGTGAACTGTAATAAAGGTACAAGTAACTTAAAGAATGCTTGGGATCGCCCATTCTTTAAGGATCCGTTAAACTATCTACTATGTAGTAATATTCGCTATTATAATATTGTCTAATCATAAAATAAACATACTTTTAAATAGCGTTAAGGTGTTACCCATATAGCCCTTAACACAAAATAGTGCCAATAGTCTATACAGTACCTGCATACCCCGAGAGGCTACGAGAAGATACTCCATAGGTACGACACAAATAGAAACTCGTAGTAAAGCTCGATATGGTAGGTGACACGGCACACAAGGCAATGCCAGGGTAGATATACCAATTACACACACGGACTGATGGAAACGCATAGCAGCCACTACCGCTCCACCCCGAACAACACTCCCAAATCAAGGGTGCACACCAAATCAATCACAAGTAATAGAATGGTATCGAAGAAGTGTGTCCGATAAGAGGTGCTACCTCATTGGTCCGAGATCGCTCCTGTTTTAGCCACCTTATTCCAACTCACGGGAGTTGGGTCCACGTATATATACCTTAGGATCGTCGTCACCATCCTACTTCATTCTGGAAACTCCACCGCGTACACAGTTGTCAAAGTGGTTTTCGGTATCGACAGAGAGTATGTCCATATCCGATCACGGTCTCTTTAACAACCAATCGTTATTATAACCCGTGGTTATAATTTAAAAACAGTTTATACTTCAAAATAGAATATCATTTCAAATCCAAATCTTTATCAAAATAAAGATTAAATCAATTCCAAACCATTTCAATATATTTTAAATATCATATCATTTCAAAACTTCATTTCAAATCATTTCAATATATCAAAATATCATATCTTTCCAAAACTTCATTTCAAATCATTTTTATATATCAAAATATCATATCCTTTCAAACTTCATTTCAAATCATTTGAATATATCAAAATATCAAATCTTTCCAAAACTTCATTTCAAATCATTTTTTATATACCAAAATATCATTTGAGTTCAAATCTAAATATTCAACTTTAAATACTTTTTAAATTCGAAGATATCATTCATTTATTATCATTTCAAGTCACCTTTTAAATAGTTTATATTTCAATCAAAATAATTCATCTAAACTATTTAAAAGTGTAAATATTATACTTTCAAATCAAGTATTAAAATTTTCAAAGTTTCAATTCAATTCAATCATTTATTTCAATTAAATTTCCATAGACCATTTCAAATCTTATAAATTTCAAATATAGATTTAATCCACAAAATAACTATTCAAATTATAAAATAAATTCCAAAGCTTTAATATCCTATATTTTATAAGTCCAATATCTTTTAAATAGATTCAAATTACAAGTAAACCAAATATTTTCCATACTAATATAAACTTCAATTATTCATTCCAAGATTTAATATCATTTCAGATTCATTTCAAAATATCATTTCAAAACATCATTTATTTAATTTAAATTTAAATACCATTTAATCACATTTCAAAATAGTTGTATTTCCTAATCAACTATTCCATTTAAATAATTTAAAGTCAATTCATTATATTTAATAATTAAATATTTAATTTACAAAATTTAATCTTTTTCAAAGATCATATATCCATTTAAGTTTATTAAAACAATGAAAATTCAACTTTCGCAGCATTTAGGAAATGCTACGAAATGTTATGTTTTAAAACAGTTCATTAACAAAAGACAGCATTAAAAATGCTGTAATATCTTAATTTAGTTTCAATTGAAATTTTAGTTAAATTTAACAACTATAGCACTAACAAAGTGCTATAATAACCTTTAGTTCAAATTTGCTATATGGTTCATTTAAAACAACTACAGCATTTACCAGTGCTGTAATATCTTTACATTATATTTCAAAAATGCTGTTAAATCAAATTCAGAGTTTAATTACGATTACACAAACAATTAACTTTTAATATAAATCCTTTTAACTTATAAAATCATATTTTTTCACATTTTAAAACAATCATATAAATACCTTTATTTCTATGATTTTATAAAGTCCAATTTCCATACAAAAATCAAATTAAATAACAATTAAATTTTCATTTCTTTAATTAAATTCTTAACTTAACAACTAAGTTTAAATTTCCAAAATATAACTTATTTCCATTTATTTTACTTAATTAAAATTTCACTTTTAACAAAATTCACAATTTTCCAATTTAAGTTATATTTCAAAAAAATTCAACTTAAACATTCATTTATTTCATATTTTAATTTATACAAAATCATTAACACTTTTTAAAAAAATATTATTACTTAATGAAGATCATTAAATTCATCTTTTAAATCAAAATTTTCATATATTCATACTTTACATAAATTCCATTTATAAACAAAATCATAAATTCCAAAATTAACTTATATTTCAAATTCTATTCACCATCTACTTAATTCACTTATTTAATTTGTAGAAAATCACTAATATTTTATAGAAATCATTTTAATAAAATTTAAATCAAAATATCATAATATTTACATTTTTAAATATTTTAAAATTTTCAGAAAAATATATAAACCACGGGTTTGTATATAATTTTCTAGCCTAGTTCAAGTGATATATACAGATATGTATCATTTCAATCCACAGATTACAAAGAAAACCAGGTTTTATCATTTCAAACCCGCAATCCCAAGTTAAATAAAATAAATAAAAGTCGCTCAGGCTTATCATTTCAGCCCATAACGATCTTTCCCTATTCTAAAGTCCGTTCAGGTATGTATCATTTCAACCCATAGTGAACCTAATCTACAGGGAACTTGCAGTGTGATAAACTGATAAAATGAATAGTACACAATATATAACAGTAACATATGATATAACATGTGTATAAATAGGGATGAACATCGTATAATCATAATATAACAGTTATAACAGGATGATATAATTTTACAGATTCAAATGGTGTCAGTTTACTAGTTATATAAGTACACATCGTCTGGTGAGAATTACTCACTTGTTCAAGATGGAGATGACAACCACAAACACACAACAAAGATTTCCAGAGGCACGAAAGCACGACAATGATTTGAGATTGGAAGAGCCAAAGCTATACCCCTTGAAAACATTACACAAAACAAATATATAAAACATAAGTTTCAAAACAGGATGCCACTAAACAATGTTAGGAACAACCGCATAAACAAAACCAAAGTGTTTGCACTTGCTTTCTACCATCTATGCTTCAGCTCCAGATCTGAAATGCATGGCTAAGGGGTGGGTTTGGATCTGGTTTTGGGTTCCATAGGGTCGGTGAAATGACCCTCCTATTTTTCACCCTAATTTCATAAGGATTTTTTTTTAAGAAATGATATATAGATATATCATTCATTACAAATATATTTCCCAGGGTCATTTTCTTTTTCCAATAAACAAAATATATCCAGGATCTTTCACAATATAAAAATATTGTTTTAAATCTAAATCATCCCTAACATACATATATGAAGATATCTATGTTATATTCTACTAGAATCAGAGCATGTTAATATGTAAGTAGAATTCCTTTTAAATCTATTAAAATGTGATAATTCCTTAAAAAAGATTAATTATTGTAATCTGATTTTTGACCATAGAATCCATTGGAAACATGTACTTTAGTCTGTTATTCTAATTGAGAAATGATCAAGTAATAATCAGTGGAAAGCAAGCTTTTTATATGGATGATTGTGTTAAAGTCTGTATAGTATCAAATTCAGGCTAAAAGAAAGTGGATCCTAAGTGAACACAAGCAACATCTAGGCGTAATGGAAACGCGCCTAACTTACACATGAGAGGTCACGAGTTCGAGTGCTATGCTGGTCGGTTCAAACCCAATTTTTGTTTTTTTTTTCTTTTTATTTTTCTCCTGTTAACATAATTGTCTGAACCTATTATATACTTTGGCTATGAAACATATCTGAAAATTTAATTTAAACTCTTGGTTGCTGGCTTGACCCAGGCTCAAGAAAAATGGCTATGTTAGCCCTGTTCTGGTTTGCACTACTTAGTTACAAAATACCTGTTATATTATTTTCTTTTCAAAGCAACTCAAACTCTTCTATCAGATTTTATTTTTGACTTGAACATGGATTTTCCTATGCCAGTTCTATAGATATACTTACAAACCACAAATTCTTTCAATCTCAGATTTTCTACCATTATAGCCTAACTGTTCTTGAAGCTTGAAATTCATTTTTCTTAGCAAAGCATTTAACAAAACAAAGCACATAGTTCAGCTGAGACATATAAGTTCAACAACTACAAAACAGTAATTAACCATACATTGGTTTCTCAAAGTAATTTTAAACAATAGGTCTTAATCTAGTTCGTCATGAAGGTGTAGTTTACTTCAGCAAAGTCTTTTAAAAACATAGCATCCAAATCTTAAGTAGTTTAACATCCAAGCCTGATCAAAGCAATTCCTATTTCCTTGCAAAACCACCATGAACTGCCCCATATGAATATGAGACACCCAATGGTGCATAAACACAAAAGGGTCAGACTATTTGTCTGGTATGAATAATCCAACTGAAAACATGATCTCATTCAATTCTCTTTATAAACAAACTTTACATGAATAAGAAACTCAGTATCTTCCTTATGCTTGTTTTTTTTGTTTTTGTGAAGCATGTTCCTTCATCTCAGTGTTAACAGATTATTTACACATATATTCACCATGACTTGATTCATAGAAAACAATCATAAGATTCATCCATAAAAAGCACCAAAACAACCAAATACAAACATCAATTCAGTTATCATCCCCTTTTCAACTTTACTGGCCATCAGGGATTTTGCCCAGACCTCTCCTGAATTTATTCCTAGAATTCATTATCAAATATAACAGGGTCTTTAGCTACTTTCTTCTTTTTAAACACACACTGCCTGGGACCTTTCTCTGTTAACCCAGCACACTCAGGCCCCTGGGTATAAATATACCATGTGTGAACTTGCAATATTCCCATTGCCAAGCTATACTTTGGTAGCCCTAAGATCCCAAGTCCTTAGTTAAATTACTAAGTGTTATTATTATTTTTCATAGCAGTGCTAATCCCTTCTGCATCTCACTTCTTAATCAGGGAAATATAAATAATGCAAGCAATATGTATTCATCCAGAGTTTGGTAAGTTATATTCTCATAAGCAAACATTTTATCATGAAAGAGGGAAGTGACTTCTTAGCACATTATTTTTGCCTGTAGGTTTCACTGGATCAAGATGTAAGCATATGGTCCTGAGTAATTTGCTATATATATATTTTCCCTTACCTCTGGTTCAATCAGATTCATGATCTGGCTAAACCACAAGTATATTTGATTTGGGTATTTCATAAAACATAGAAGCTCAGCACATGTACAACATTGCACTTCTACATTTTCTTTTGTTTTAATTAATATGAGACATAAGCAACAACACAATGTTACAACCCATATTTCTTTCTACCTTCAGACCATATACCCACTACTTGAATCCGGGGATTTTTTATAAACAACTTATAAAGAAAACTTATAAAAGAAAACACTCAATCTCAAAGCTAACCCATATCTCAGACAAACATTTTAGTTCATGTATCCATGACTCTTATTTTTCTGGGTAAATCAGATAGAGGTTTTACCCTTAAACAAATCATTAACAAACCAAAGTCATCCAAACATAAAGCATAACTTGTAAAAGAAAATTAGTTCAAACTGGCTGCCTCAATATTCAGGTCTTAATGCCAAAGTTTTCAGTGAGGTTACTCACCTTAATCCTTCTTCTTCCTATGCCTTATGAACCCCCTTTTAGTCTTCTGCCTTCTCCTATTTTCTCTGGTTTATGCCTTGTATATTTTTCTCTTTAGGTTAATGAAGAACAAAAACATATGGTCTTACTATACTAGGCCTTTTATATAAATCTTGGCTGTTACTAGGGTTTATGGACTTACCCAATGTCAGTTCTACCCCATCCCAAACATAGCCTGCCTCTGGTTTGATTCAAGAAAATAAAAGGGTATGTGGTCCTTGTCTTCCTTTCCAGAAACTAGTTTCTCTCTTTTAATTTTCCCTGGTCATGTCATATGCATGACTTCCTATTATTATTGTTATTATTTTCTTAATAAAAGAAATTACTGAGAATAGATAAAGTGCTTGTTTAGGGACTCATGCCATTTTCATGCAACTCTGTTTCCTTCTAGAGATTGATTGACTGTATACATGTATAACCTATGTATACCTAAGCCTTTTATTTTTCTTTCTTTCTTTAAATAATTTTTAAGTTTATTTCAGCCTAGCTCTTATTTTCTTTGTACTCTATTTTATTTAAAGACAAAATTCTATCTTTATGCATATGTATTTCTAAATCAGTTATTTTATTTTTATCTATTAATTTCTGCCAAATTTTGTTACACAGAAATCTGTGTGCATGTGTACACTGTCTTTTGCACATGTACATGTTTTATACTTTGTATCTGCAAATCAATTTCCTATTCCTATTTTTCCCAATGCAATTTCAAACAAATACAAACTAAATTAAATCATGAAATTACTCACAAAAATCAGGGTTATCACATATACCCCTCCTTTTAGGAATTGTGTCCCACAATTCTTTCATACTTAACTTAAGTATCATCTCTTCAGAAAAATGAGTTTTTCTGGTTTCAAAACCATTTTCAAACCAATCACCTATTAAGCACTATGCATATCAACACAAGATAAAAAATCACAATGCTTATTCAACCAACACATTCATTAGTATGTATATATATATATAGATTTACCTTTTCTTCAATCAAACAGCTGGGGATAATCATTTCTGATTTTATCCTCCACTTCCCATGTGCAATCATTTGGGTCTAGACTCCATTGTACTTTTACTAATTTAATTTCTTTGTTTCTCAATTTCTTGGTTTCTCTAGAAATTATGCCCACTGGTTCCTTTTCATAGATCATTCTAGGATTAATCTGCACATCCTTAGAGGATTCTAGTATTGCTTCCTTACCTTGAACCCATCTTCTTAGTTGAGACACATGAAAGACATCATGCATTGCTCTCATTTCTTCTGGCAATTCTAATTTATAGGCTACTGTCCCTATTCTTTCTAGAATTTTATATGGTCCTATATATCTAGGAATCAACTTTCCTTGTTTCCCAAACCTTAGAACCTTTTTCATGGGTGATATCTTGATGAACACATAATCCCCAACATCATATTGTACTGCCTTCCTTCTTTGATCTGCATATTTCTTTTGCCTATCTTGGGCAGAGGCAATTCTTTTTCTGATCAAGGCTACCTTTTCAGAAGTCTCCTTCACATTTTCTGGTCCTAAGACCACTTTTTCTCCAGACTCATGCCAACTTGAAGGTGATAAACATGGCCTTCCATAGAGAGCTTCAAAGGGGGCCATGCCTATGCTACTGTGATGGGTGTTATTGTATGCAAATTCAGCTAGATATATGTAATCTTCCCAGCTTCCTCCCCAATCCAATACACATGCTCTCAACATCTCTTCAAGCAATTTGTTCACAATTTCTGTTTGACCATCAGATTGAGGATGGTATGCTGTACTTAAACATAAATCAGTCCCCATTGCCTTGTGAAAACTCTGCCAAAATTTTGAAGTGAAGATGGTATCTCTATCACTCACTATAGTCTTTGGTATACCATGCAGTCTGACTACTTCTTTAATAAACAACTGGGCTAGGGTATTAGCATTTCTTTCTGATTTCACTGGTATAAAGTGGGCTGACTTGGTTAACCTATCCACCATTACCCAAATACTATCATTTCCCCTCCTAGTTCTAGGCAAACCATCAATAAAATCCATTGATATGTCTTCCCATTTCCACTGTGGTATTTGCAAAGGTTGAAGCATTCCTGAGGGTTTTTGATACTCAGCCTTCACCTGCTGGCAAACCATACATTTTGATACATAGGTTGCCACTGCACTCTTCATACCACTCCACCAATAATCTCTCTTGAGGTTGTGATACATTCTTGTGCTTCCTGGGTGTATAGTATATTTGCTTTTGTGGTAAGCATCCAAAATTTCTTGCTTCAACTCATCCATTGCTGGAACACATATTCTTTCTCCTTTCTTCAGATGGCCCTGATCATCCAACTGAAAACCTTCTACTGTCTCACCATTTAATATTTGTGTCTTCTTTCCAAATAAAAATGGATCTTGGTTTTGTAGCATTGCAACTTTATTTTTCAATTCTGATCCCAGAGTAATAAAACTTAATTTTCCCATTTCTACCTTCCCACTGCATAAGCTCATGTTTTCTATGTTATCACTTTTTATCTCTGAATCAATTAATAATGATAAAGTGTTAAACTCTTCTATCATTAATCTAGCCACTTTAGCATGTTGTCTACTTAGGGCATCTGCTACTTTATTAGCCTTACCTGGTGTGTAAAATATTTCAAAATCATATGAGGCTAAGAGTTCAATCCATCTTTGCTGCCTCATATTCAGTTCTTTTTGTGAAAACAAATATTTGAGTGATTTATGGTCTGTATATACTTCAAATTTTGCCCCCAACAAGTAGTGTCTCCATAGCTTAAGGGCATACACTACAGCGGCCAATTCAAGGTCATGAGTAGCATACCTTACTTCACTTGATTTCAACTGCCTAGAAGCATAAGCTATTACCTGATGTTGTTGCATCAACACTGCTCCAAGCCCTTGTCCACTTGCATCAGTATACACCACCAAGTTTTCATTTCCCTCAGGTACTTTAAGAATTGGAGCTTGTACCAGTGCTTCTTTTAATTTCCCAAAGGCATTTTCACACTCCTCAGTCCAAGTGAACACTTGATTTTTCCTAGTCAATCTGGTTAATGGAATTGAGATTTTTGCAAAATCTTTTATAAATCTTCTATAGTAACCAGCCATTCCCATAAATGATCTGACTTCAGTGACATTAGTAGGCCTTTTCCAAGCTTGCACTGCAATGACTTTATTGGAGTCCACAGCTATTCCTTTTTCTGATATAATATGGCCTAGAAAGTTCACTTCATTCTGCCAAAAAGTGCATTTTGAAAACTTTGCTTTCAAGTCTTCCTGTCTCAATTTCTCAAATACTATATGCAAATGGTTCTCATGCTCTCTAACTGACTTAGAATAAATTAGTATATCATCAATAAATATTAATACAAACTTATCCAAGTATTCTCTAAAAATCCTATTCATCAAATCAACAAAATAGGAAGGAGCATTTGTTAAGCCAAATGGCATCACCAAAAATTCATACAGTCCATATCTGGTGTTAAAGGCTGTATACTTAATGCTTTCCTCTTCTACTTTCATCTGATGAAAGCCTGAAGCTAAATCAAGCCTGGAGAATATCTTTGCACCACTCAATTGATCAAAGAGATCATCAATTCATGGTAAGGGGTATTTATTTTTAACTGTGACTTTATTTAATTCCATATAGTCAATACATAATCTCAGGGATCCATCATGTTTCTTAACAAAGACTACTGGTGCTCCCCATGATGAGCTACTGGGTCTAATAAAACCTTTTTCTTCTAGTTCAACTAATTGCTTTTTCAACTCCATCAATTCCTTAGGCCCCATTCTGGTTGGTCTTTTAACCACTGGGCTAGCTCCTGGAATTATTCTTATTGAAAATTCAACTGGCCTGTGATTAGGAACTCCGCTTACTTCCCCAAACACATCATCATATTGATTAACTATGGGGATCTCTTCTAATGCAGGCATGGGTTTTTCATTTGACAATGCTGAAAGGTTGGCTATACTTCTATTTTTGTTTGCCTCACAAAGAACGATTATCCTTTGTCCATCAGAAACCTTCAATGATATGGTGGCTGTCTCCATATTTATGATAGCCTTATACTTACTCAACCAATCAACTCCTAAAATAATTCCTATGTCTGGATATTGCAACACATATAGGTTTGACTCAAACACATGTCCTCCTATATTTAATCCCAGTTGCATGCACATCATACCCATGACACATGAACTACCTATAGGGCTTCTAATTAGCAGTGGTTTATCAACAATCATACAGTTCAATTTTAATTGTTGTGCAATATCATGAGAGATCAATGAGTGTGTAGCCCCAGTATCATATACTACTGTTAAAGGTATTGAATGGATAAGCAAAGTACCTTCAACTTGACCATGCTTTTCAACATTTGATCCCTCAGCTGCCTTGCCTTTCCCTTCCAAAGCCCCTAATTTTCCTTGCTTAAAATCTGGGCAGTTCCTCTTTATGTGACCTTCCTTCCCACAATGGTGACAATTGAAGGATGCTGGTCTAGGATTGGTGCACCTATTTTTCATGTGCCCCTCTTGTCCACAGTTGTAACAAGTGATCCTCTTCTTAACTTCAGCAGTTCTGGCTTCTTCTGGTTTCTTGGTGGAAGTTATGTCTGTTTTCTTTTTATCATAAGGGTGAAATTTACCCTTTCCCTTCTTGTTTTGATTATTTTTGAATGCCCTGAAATTCTCTCTAGCTTTATCATGTTGTTCAATGCTCAGAGTCAAATCCAAAACTTGATCAAAAGTTTTATCCTTATATGGTAGCATGGCTCTACTAAGGCTAGAGTTCAACCCTTGGATATATCTGCCATTCTTAGCTTCCTCAGTAGTGATGAGCACTGCACCATACTTTGCCAATGATTCAAACTTCTGAGTGTACTCAGTGACACTCATAGTCCCTTGCCTCAATTTGATGAATTCCTCCAGTAAAGATTCCTTAGCTGATGCAGGGATAAATCTGCCTTCCAACATTGCTTTAAACTGATCCCATGTTACTTCTCCTTTAGGTCTTCCAGCTATGATAACCTCCCACCAATCCAAAGCTGCTCCTCTCAATTGCCTGGATGCAATTTGCCTCTTCCTTTGGTCTTCAACTTGCATGTCTGCAAAGATTCTTTCCAAAATTCTAAGCCAATTTTGAACCCCCATAACTCCTTCTGTGCCATCAAAGGTTTTGCCTCCGAGATTGGTAAAAGTCTTGAGTAGTTTGGAAAGTTCCTCATGTGGATTTTCCTGCATGTTGCCTACTCCATCTCTTATGGCCCTCATGAATTCTTGCACATTCACCATGGGTGGTTCACTTGTTCCTACATTTTGATGTCTGGGTCCTACCATAGCTCTATGGATATAACACTTAGGTTAGTCTGTTTTGCCTAATGCTCTATAGATTAATTCATTTTTAATTTATCACTTATTCTGTCATAATAGATATCAATAGTGTAAAAAAAAAAACAAAACATCCAAAGCAGTAAACACTTCTATACATCCAATGCAAACAAATTCATACAAAATTTTTGCTATGTTATTTAACAACATAGCTCTGATACCAACTGAAATGACCCTCCTATTTTTCACCCTAATTTCATAAGGATTTTTTTTTTTAAGAAATGATATATAGATATATCATTCATTACAAATATATTTCCCAGGGTCATTTTCTTTTTCCAATAAACAAAATATATCCAGGATCTTTCACAATATAAAAATATTGTTTTAAATCTAAATCATCCCTAACATACATATATGAAGATATCTATGTTATATTCTACTAGAATCAGAGCATGTTAATATGTAAGTAGAATTCCTTTTAAATCTATTAAAATGTGATAATTCCTTAAAAAAGATTAATTATTGTAATCTGATTTTTGACCATAGAATCCATTGGAAACATGTACTTTAGTCTGTTATTCTAATTGAGAAATGATCAAGTAATAATCAGTGGAAAGCAAGCTTTTTATATGGATGATTGTGTTAAAGTCTGTATAGTATCAAATTCAGGCTAAAAGAAAGTGGATCCTAAGTGAACACAAGCAACATCTAGGCGTAATGGAAACGCGCCTAACTTACACATGAGAGGTCACGAGTTCGAGTGCTATACTGGTCGGTTCAAACCCAATTTTTGTTTTTTTTTCTTTTTATTTTTCTCCTGTTAACATAATTGTCTGAACCTATTATATACTTTGGCTATGAAACATATCTGAAAATTTAATTTAAACTCTTGGTTGCTGGCTTGACCCAGGCTCAAGAAAAATGGCTATGTTAGCCCTGTTCTGGTTTGCACTACTTAGTTACAAAATACCTGTTATATTATTTTCTTTTCAAAGCAACTCAAGCTCTTCTATCAGATTTTATTTTTGACTTGAACATGGATTTTCCTATGCCAGTTCTATAGATATACTTACAAACCACAAATTCTTTCAATCTCAGATTTTCTACCATTATAGCCTAACTGTTCTTGAAGCTTGAAATTCATTTTTCTTAGCAAAGCATTTAACAAAACAAAGCACATAGTTCAGCTGAGACATATAAGTTCAACAACTACAAAACAGTAATTAACCATACATTGGTTTCTCAAAGTAATTTTAAACAATAGGTCTTAATCTAGTTCGTCATGAAGGTGTAGTTTACTTCAGCAAAGTCTTTTAAAAACATAGCATCCAAATCTTAAGCAGTTTAACATCCAAGCCTGATCAAAGCAATTCCTATTTCCCTGCAAAACCACCATGAACTGCCCCATATGAATATGAGACACCCAATGGTGCATAAACACAAAAGGGTCAGACTATTTGTCTGGTATGAATAATCCAACTGAAAACATGATCTCATTCAATTCTCTTTATAAACAAACTTTACATGAATAAGAAACTCAGTATCTTCCTTATGCTTGTTTTTTTTTGTTTTTGTGAAGCATGTTCCTTCATCTCAGTGTTAACAGATTATTTACACATATATTCACCATGACTTGATTCATAGAAAACAATCATAAGATTCATCCATAAAAAGCACCAAAACAACCAAATACAAACATCAATTCAGTTATCATCCCCTTTTCAACTTTACTGGCCATCAGGGATTTTGCCCAGACCTCTCCTGAATTTATTCCTAGAATTCATTATCAAATATAACAGGGTCTTTAGCTACTTTCTTCTTTTTAAACACACACTGCCTGGTACCTTTCTCTGTTAACCCAGCACACTCAGGCCCCTGGGTATAAATATACCATGTGTGAACTTGCAATATTCCCATTGCCAAGCTATACTTTGGTAGCCCTAAGATCCCAAGTCCTTAGTTAAATTACTAAGTGTTATTATTTTTTTTCATAGCAGTGCTAATCCCTTCTGCATCTCACTTCTTAATCAGGGAAATATAAATAATGCAAGCAATATGTATTCATCCAGAGTTTGGTAAGTTATATTCTCATAAGCAAACATTTTATCATGAAAGAGGGAAGTGACTTCTTAGCACATTATTTTTGCCTGTGGGTTTCACTGGATCAAGATGTAAGCATATGGTCCTGAGTAATTTGCTATATATATATATTTTCCCTTACCTCTGGTTCAATCAGATTCATGATCTGGCTAAACCACAAGTATATTTGATTTGGGTATTTCATAAAACATAGAAGCTCAGCACATGTACAACATTGCACTTCTACATTTTCTTTTGTTTTAATTAATATGAGACATAAGCAACAACACAATGTTACAGCCCATATTTCTTTCTACCTTCAGACCATATACCCACTACTTGAATCCGGGGATTTTTTATAAACAACTTATAAAGAAAACTTATAAAAGAAAACAATCAATCTCAAAGCTAACCCATATCTCAGACAAACATTTTAGTTCATGTATCCATGACTCTTATTTTTCTGGGTAAATCAGATAGAGGTTTTACCCTTAAACAAATCATTAACAAACCAAAGTCATCCAAACATAAAGCATAACTTGTAAAAGAAAATTAGTTCAAACTAGCTGCCTCAATATTCAGGTCTTAATGCCAAAGTTTTCAGTGAGGTTACTCACCTTAATCCTTCTTCTTCCTATGCCTTATGAACCCCCTTTTAGTCTTCTGCCTTCTCCTATTTTCTCTGGTTTATGCCTTGTATATTTTTCTCTTTAGGTTAATGAAGAACAAAAACATATGGTCTTACTATACTAGGCCTTTTATATAAATCTTAATGATATTTCATAAAACATAGAAGCTCAGCACATGTACAACATTGCACTTCTACATTTTCTTTTGTTTTAATTAATATGAGACATAAGCAACAACACAATGTTACAGCCCATATTTCTTTCTACCTTCAGACCATATACCCACTACTTGAATCCGGGGATTTTTTATAAACAACTTATAAAGAAAACTTATAAAAGAAAACACTCAATCTCAAAGCTAACCCATATCTCAGACAAACATTTTAGTTCATGTATCCATGACTCTTATTTTTCTGGGTAAATCAGATAGAGGTTTTACCCTTAAACAAATCATTAACAAACCAAAGTCATCCAAACATAAAGCATAACTTGTAAAAGAAAATTAGTTCAAACTAGCTGCCTCAATATTCAGGTCTTAATGCCAAAGTTTTCAGTGAGGTTACTCACCTTAATCCTTCTTCTTCCTATGCCTTATGAACCCCCTTTTAGTCTTCTGCCTTCTCCTATTTTCTCTGGTTTATGCCTTGTATATTTTTCTCTTTAGGTTAATGAAGAACAAAAACATATGGTCTTACTATACTAGGCCTTTTATATAAATCTTGGCTGTTACTAGGGTTTATGGACTTACCCAATGTCAGTTCTACCCCATCCCAAACATAGCCTGCCTCTGGTTTGATTCAAGAAAATAAAAGGGTATGTGGTCCTTGTCTTCCTTTCCAGAAATTAGTTTCTCTCTTTTAATTTTCCCTGGTCATGTCATATGCATGACTTCCTATTATTATTGTTATTATTTTCTTAATAAAAGAAATTACTGAGAATAGATAAAGTGCTTGTTTAGGGACTCATGCCATTTTCATGCAACTCTGTTTCCTTCCAGAGATTGATTGACTGTATACATGTATAACCTATGTATACCTAAGCCTTTTATTTTTCTTTCTTTCTTTAAATAATTTTTAAGTTTATTTCAGCCTAGCTCTTATTTTCTTTGTACTCTATTTTATTTAAAGACAAAATTCTATCTTTATGCATATGTATTTCTAAATCAGTTATTTTATTTTTATCTATTAATTTCTGCCAAATTTTGTTACACAGAAATCTGTGTGCATGTGTACACTGTCTTATGCACATGTACATGTTTTATACTTTGTATCTGCAAATCAATTTCCTATTCCTATTTTTCCCAATGCAATTTCAAACAAATACAAACTAAATTAAATCATGAAATTACTCACAAAAATCAGGGTTATCACAGTCGGCCTAGCATGCGTTAACAAAGTGGTAGGTGCAAAAACTAGGTGTTCAAGGCTAAATAATACAACATAACCTCACATCTTTGGCACAAATAGGTTCGGCCAGAGGTCATGGGTCACGGCGAGTGGGTGCTGGTGATGGTGGATAATGTGGCAGAGGGTGGAGATCAGGTCAGAGGTGGTGGTGGTGGTGGTAGTGGCCGCAAATGGTGGTAGAAGGAGGAGATGACAATTCTAGGCCATAAGTGATAGTTTGTGATGGTTTTTGGTGGATTTTGTGGTGGTCTTCACCTTGGATTGTCTCGGCCTGAAATGGAGAGGTAGTAGGACGGGTGATGGTAAGAGGAAGGGGGTGGTGGAGGTCAGGTCAGAGGTGGTAGTGGCGGCAAATGGTGGTAGAAGGTGGTGCTAACAATCTAGGCTCGACTAGTGTAATATGTGGTGGTTTTTGTTGATTTTGGTGGTGCTCCTTGCCATGGATGTGCTTGGCCTGCCTTGGTGGTGTATTAGGGTGGGTAATGATCAGAGAAAGGGGGTGGTGGAGGTTGGACCAGATCTGGTTGAGGAGGAGCCAAGCCTAGAAGAAGAGAGCAAGTGCAAAAATCAATGTAAACAAGTAGAAAAAGAATAAGAAAAAAGTTGAAAATCATTACCCAAACTATCCTCAATAGCCATGGCCGAAATTCTTTTATTTCAGAAATTAAAATGAATGTACATGAATAGAAAATAGAGTATGCAGCTGAAAGATGTGGATAGTAAAGGCTAATTGATGAAAAGGTAAGTTACAAATGTGATAGGTTGGAAGATAAAAGGCCTTAGGCAAATCAAAAGTCATAACCTTTCAAATTTCTTTTAATTTCTTTATATAAGTTTATATAACTAAAAATAATTATAAATTCAGTTTAAATTCGAAAATGTAACAAAATATAAAATATAAATAAATAATTAATAATATATATATGATTAAAATAAGAAAATAGCACAAAAATGAAAACTAGTCTAGAAAATTTGAAAATAAATTCAATACACTTTGGAAAAACTATTTTAACTTAAATACATGAAAAATGAATATAAATAGAGTAAAACACAGCAAATAAAAGTGAATGTATAAAATAAATAAATAAATAAATTTTAATTATATATAATTAAATTAAGAAAATAGCAAAGAAAATGGAAACTAGGTTTCAAAAATTGAAATAAATTCAAGTAAACTTTAGAAAAATTATACTATCACTTTAAAATTATTAGAAGATAAAAATATACATAAAATAACATATTAACACATATTAAAATAATATATGACAAATAAAATATAATTTAAAATAGACAATATTGCTAAATACATCAGTTTACACACAATATTGAAATATACATAACTTTCACAATTTAACTCCGTTTCCAACGAAACGAAAAGCTGTATTCAAGTTATTAAATATATTTTCATAATAAAAGATAAAATTTAAGAATTTGAATATATAAAATTTTAAGTTTAGAAGCCAAAGATTGAACAGTTTGAACAGAAATTCACTTTTCAGTAAAATAACCAATTTATACTAGTTTGAAATTATAGTTCACATAATAGTTAGCATTTATTTTTAAAAATAAAATGTTTGAAATCAAACAAGTTTAAAATAGTTTCAAAATAAAATAAAGTCAAATTTAAAAAATATATGCAAAAATCCAGGGTTGTTACAAATTCTAAAAGTGTTTTACCAATATGAAAATCAAGCCAAAAAGTTCAGTTCATTTTTAGAAAGAAAAAGGTTGATTCATTTATGGAAATGAATTATTTCTATAAAGCGAATCACTAATACGGAAACAATTTATTTGTATAATTAGCACTAAACATCGAAGAAGTAGACTTACCGCTATTTCGAAAGTTAAGAATAATCGTGTGACATGACTTTGAGGTAACACTACATTGACTTGTCTGGTATTATTGTTAATACAGAAGTAGTACATGTTTAATTCAATGAGTTGTGATAAGTATACGAGGCTTAATTTCCATATACGATCGTTTTATGTCCTCGATAGTTGGTATCTCAGCTATCGGTTACTTCAGCCACTTTATTTTCGTCACTCTAAGACGATGTGTTGCTCATTTGAGCTTTGTTATCCTTTGTCGGAAATGGCTAAAACCAAAGAGCGAGTCGAAGCCAAGCTATGTGGGGTTGCTCCCATTAGGGTATTTTCACATCCACTCTAGATTGGATTCTGTGTTGCGCATTGAGATGTGAAATACTCGGATACTCGATAACCATTGGCGGGGTCCGGCTTGGACGTGTCCAAGAGCCATCAGAGTTCTCAAGTATACTTCTAGAGGTATACTTTCGGTGAGGGGGGCGCACCCTCCTAGTCATTTGTTGGAAAATTTCCTTTCTTTATTTGATTTGAAAACCCTGAATCTATTTTAGCTTTAAATTGCCAAGAGTAGAGCTAATTCCTCATCACGTCATTTAAGTGTTTATTTAGTCCATTCTATCGAGTTTGGACTGTTGGTTTATTTTGCCCATTCTATCGAGTCTGGATTGTTACTTTATTTAGCCCATTCTATCAAGTTTGGACTATTACCTTATTTAGTCCATTCTTTTAAGTTGGACTGTTTTTCCTTGTTCTATCCATTCTGTCTAGTTTGGATTTTACTCGGTTTATTTTCATTCTTTAAAGTCTGGTTTAATATTATTTATGCTCAATCATACTTGGATTTATTTCCTGATATTTATTTCTGCTCTTGCTTGTATGGATGTTATTCTTGTGTGGTAAAAACCCATTCCGCGTTAGCGGCGTGGTCTCACAGAATTTTTATATATGTTTCCCATTATTCAAGTTATCTCATGCTGGTATTTCCAGTCTGATCCGGGTGTTATTTATTTATAATGATCGGGTCAAATTGAGTATTTTCCCAGGCTGTCCTTGAAGTTTCGGAGATCATGGAGGGGAGCTGAAGTTTCACCTATCGTAGTATTTTATTTTCCACTGTATTATATAGTATACCTATCGGCATTTATAAGGTCAGGATTTTATAATTGTCCAGCCGATAAGGTTTGTTTTTAACTCTAATATACTCTGTATGTTTGGAGTGATAGTTTCTACTGTCCTTGTTGTATTATATGTTATTGATTCCGCTGTGAGATTCTGCTTTTCTCTGTTCTCTGTTTTTTCTTTTCTTTTATTTACCTTAACAATCTGCCATTTGTCGATTGGATGCACGACATTGGAACATAGTGGAAGTGTTCGGTGTCGACTTTCGATGGTCAAAATGGTGGGTCGTTACATTATTTCTAAAATTTTGGCAGTGCTTTTAGAAAAGAAAATTAGCAACCAACAAGATTTTGACAAATAAGGCAAGTTAGTTAAAAAGATTACTTAAAAAGGTTAAAAATCAGTTTTTACATGCATTTAGCATGTTTCGCCTCTTTTGGCACAAGGAGTTTCGATTGAGTGCTTGCGCCTCTATGCCATCGAAACCAATGCACATAGTATCATTAACCTGGTACATAGTGAATTGGAAAAAGGAAAAAGGAACTAAGTCGAGACCATAGGTTCTGGTGGAGTCGAGGCATGACTTTGCTTTAAATGAAAAACATGCTTGCTTTGCTTTCAAATATATTGCTTTCGACTTGATTGGCTTTTGACTGAGACAAATTGGTTAAAAGAATGGTTTCAAAATGGTTGCGGCTTTGTTTTTAAATAACCGCTTTCGACAGGTTGAAGCCTTAGCTGCCGCTTTCCACCTTTCGAAGCAATGCCTTCGAAAGGGTTGATTTTGTTTTCTAAAAACCCTACCGCTTCTCCAATGCTTTCGGAAGGATGGTTTCGACGCCACACTTCTTTGCTTTGTTTTTGGTTTTTGAAAGAGTTTCTTTCGACCCTATTGTTTATGACCCTTAGAGATTTCAAAGATTAACCCAAAGATTTCGAAAGATAAGGTTTTGAATGGTTTCGAAAGTTGTTTCCACATGTTTTAAAAATTGAACCCAAATGCTTTTGAAAGGTTTAAGATTTTGATGATTTCGAAAGGTTTTTAAGGAAGGTTTCTAAGGGGTGGTTCCCCAATGGTTTCGAAAGGCTTTTAAGACAGTTATGTCTATATAGTATTTTGGTCAACCAAGGAGGCATCATCATATGTCGCTCTTGGCATATTTATGTAATAATTATATTTTATCTGAACCTGGGAAACGGTTATGGTATTATGTAATTTGAGTGTGAAACATATGTTTTGGAAACATAATCAGTAAGATGATTTTTTTTGAAATTTGTGATTTTGTTTCATATTCAAATGCTTTTGATATTATGGATACCATTAACATAGCCGTATTTAGTCGCCGGAAGTTAATACTATGGATGACTGCAACATCTGTAGCGCTTAACTTTGGGCCTCTAGATAGGGAACGTTACAACTTAGTATCAGAGCATAGGTTTATGAAAAAAAATTAAACTAAAATGATTTTTGAAAACATAATCCTAAGAAATTAAAGTATATGCTATAGTAACGTACTTGTATTTTATATGTATAAGTATACGCTATATCTCTAGTTTTCTATCTCTTTTAGGCTATTCTTCTGTATCTCACAAGGTTTGAATACATATATGGATGCTAGAAGTGGAAGAGTGAATCTTGGAGGAAGCACCATCACAAATGGAAATGCTAGACTGAATACTAAAAGGAACCTAGGTCAGGCACAAGTGGGGAATGTTGGTGCTGGAGTCCCACAAGTGGATATGGGAGCTATGTATCAGTTTTTCATAAATATGATGTAGGTTGGAATTCCTGCTGGTGTGGTTGGAGGAAATGCTGGAGTAAGAGTTCAGGAAGCTCCAGTGGTCAACCATTATGCTATGTTGAGTAGAGATTATGCTAGGCTTGAAGGAAAGCCATTTATTGGAACAGAGGATGCTATTTAAGTGAGAACTGGTTGTTGCACTGTGAGAGGATCTTTACAGCCATGGAGCTCAATGATGAGCAGAAGAGGAGGCTTGCTTTGAGACAACTTCAGGCAGTAGCTTTATTTTGGTGGAATAGTGTGACGACTGGAGTAAATGAAGAGGAGATGACATGGGCTGAGTTTAGGAGAAGGTTTCAAGAGAGGTTCATGCCTATGATGGCGCAGACTGCTTTGCTCAGAAAGTTCGCTGAGTTAGAGCAAGTAGAGATGACTGTATTGGAGTATGCTAGAAGATTTGAGGAGTTGGCTAGATATGGATATGCCATTATTGTTACTGCATTGAAGAGAAACGAGAAGTTCATTAGGGGGTTGAAGCCTGAGTTGGCAAGGGCTACATTACCTCATATCAGAGACCCTTGTGATGTGGTTGTAGAGATGGCTTTAAGACAAGAGGAGATGCTTGCTTGTCTAGAGAAGAGTAAGGCGAAGGAAGTCCAGGTTAGATAAGGCCAAAAGAGAAAGTTCTTTCATAAGAAGGCTGCTCAAAATGGTGGAGCTGCGAAGAAAGGAAAGCTGAAGTGGTTTGTTTTAAGTGCAACAAGAAGGGGCACTTTGTTAATGAATGCCGCATAGGAAAGGCGAAGGAAGTGATCGGGAAGAAGAACATCAAGTGCTTTAACTGCGATCATATTGGCCACTATAAGAAACAATATAAGGAGCCTGCTAAGGATGGCAAAGGAAAGGTGTTTGCATTGGAACCAGCTACCTCTAGGCCAATGACACAGGAGAAAGGGAAATCAGTATTGGAAGGTACGCTTCAGATCCATGGTATGTCTCTTAGCGTTTTGTTTGATACTGGTGCATCACATTCTTTTATATCTTGATGTTTGGTAGATAAGCTTAACCTAGAACCCACATATTTAGTTACTTTGTTAAGAGTTGCAAATCCGATAGGAGGGTATGTGACACTTGGGATGAAGTGTGACCACTTAGAGTTTGACTTGCTAGGTTACACCTTTGTTTGCAGTTTGCATATATTTGACTTTGTAGGGTTCAGAATTATATTGGGCATGGATTGGTTAAGTAAGTACGATGCTAGGATATTTTTCCACGATAGGAAAATATCACTTAGACAACCTGATTGTAGTGATCAGATTGTATATACCGTAGAAAGCCCTAGTTGTGAGGTGAATGCTTTGTTGGGTGTTATGGAGTTAGAAGACGAGTTGAATTGAGTTTTTGTGGTTAGAGAATTCGCGGATGTCTTCGAGCTGGTAGTAGGATTGCCACCAAAACGAGCCATTGATTTTCGAATAGATTTGGTGCCTGGAATAGAACCTGTTAGTAGGCCACCAAGTAGGATGACACCTATAGAGATGAGAGAGCTGAAGGTGCAGTTGGTGGATTTGGAAGGGAAGAATTTTATCAAACCTAGTAGTTCACCATAGGGAGCAACCACAGTGTTTGCTAAAAAGCTGGACGGATCATTGAGATTAAGTATTGATTATCGTAAGTTGAATGAGAAGGTGATAAAGAATCGATATCCATTGCCTAGAATTGACGATTTGTTCGATCAGTTGAGTGGGTTTACTCAGTTGGATTTGGATACAAGTTTCCATCAGCTTAGAGTAGCAGAAGATAGTGTACCTTTAACGGCGTTTAGGACTAGATATGGATCATACGAATGGTTAGTTATGCCGTTAGGACTAATTAATGCACCGACGTTCTTCGTAGACTTGATGCACCGAATTTTAGAGAGCACTTGGATAGATTCGTGTTGGTGTTCATAGATGATATTTAGATATACTAGCATGAAGTTCATCTTAGAGTGGTTCTTGAGACTTTGGGAGAACATCAGCTGAAGGCGAAGTTTTCGAAATGTCATTTTTGGAAGAAATAGGTTAGTTTCTTGGTCACGTGGTTTCGAAGAAGGGGTTGTCAGTCGTTTAAGTAAGATCGAAGTTGTTAATAATTGGAAGAGACCAGAAACAGTGACCAAGATAAGAAGTCTTGGATTGGTTGGATATTATCGGAGGTTTATAAAGGTTTTTTCGCGGATAGTAGTGCCGATGACCAAGCTAACGCGAAAAGATGTGAAGTTTGTGTGGATCGATAAGTGTGCGGAAGCATTCCAGAGCTTGAAACACTTATTGACCCATGCACCTGTATTGGTTGTTCCGAAGGGGAATCAAGATTTGGTAGTTTATACAGATGCATGTGGAACTGGATTAGGAGTAGTGTTAATGCATAGAGGTAAAGTGCCAATGCTTCTAGACAGCTTAGACTGCATGAGGTTAGATACCCAACTCATGACTTGGAGTTAGGTGTAGTTATTTTATCTTTGAAGGTGTGGAGACATTACCTTTTGGGAGAAAGGTTTGAGCTTAATACAGATCATAAGTTGTTGAAGTACTTGTTCTCTTAGAGGGAGGTGAACATGAGACAACAGAGATGGTTAGAGTTTATTGTTGCTTATGATATTGAAATTGAGTACACACCAGCAAAAGGCAACAAGGTTGCAGATGCCCTTAGTAGTAAGCATCAGAATGCAGTGATAGCAATGATAGTAGAATGGAAAGACTTAGAAGCATTGTCGACTTGCAGAGTGTAGTGGAGATCAGAGGTTGGGTCTAACGGAGAATCTGCTATGTTATCTTATTTAGAAGTCCGACCGGTATTGATTGAGAAAATTGCTTCTAAACAGGAAGAGGATCCAGTGTTAGCTGAAAGGATAAGGAAGTTAAGGGATGGAACAGAGAGTGATGACTTGAAGGATTTCAGTCTTGACCAAAGTGGGTGGTTGAGAAAGAAGGGTAGATTATGTGTTCCAGATGTGGGAGACACAAGGGAGGAAGTTTTGGAGAAATGCCATCGTTCGAAGTTCACTATTCATCCAGGAGGAACGAAGATGTATCAGGATATGACAAGAAATTTCTTCTGGGAAGGAATGAAGAGGGATGTAGGCTTATGGGTGAAACAATGTTTGAACTGTCAGCAGGTGAAAGTCGAGCATCAAAAGTCAAGTAGGTTGCTTCAGCCATTATATATTCCAGTATGGAAGTGGGATTCTATTTCTATGGATTTCATAGATGGGTTGTTAAGATCTAATAGAGAAAATGAAAGTATATGGGTCATAGTGGACAGATTGACCAAGAGTGCCCATTCCATTCCCGTTAAGTAAAATAGGACGGCACATGTATTGGCTAAATTATTTATGAAGAACATCGTTAAACTGCACAGAATTCCTAGTTTTATTGTTATTGATAGAGATTCCTTATCCACTAGCGAGTTCTGGAAAAGTCTACAGGGAAGTTTAGGAATCAAGCTCAAGATGAGTACCGCTTACCATCCGCAGACGGATGGGCAAACAGAAAGAGTTAACAAGATCTTAGAAAACTTGTTAAGACCTTGTGTATTAGACTTTGGGGGACCATGGGAAGACCATCTTCACCTAGTCGAGTTTTCATATAAAGTCGAGTTTTCGTATAACAATAGTTATCAGACTAGTATAGGGATGACACCGTTTGAAGCTTTATATGGAAGACCATGCAAATCTCCCGTAGGGCGGTTAGAGACCGGAGATAGATTAGTCCTTGGTCCCGATTTGGTAAGAGAAGCCGCGGAGAAGATTGAGCTGATAAGGACGAGAATGAAGGAAGCTCAGTCTAGGCAAAAGAGCTATGCAGATAGAAGACAAAAAGATTTAGAATTCTCTTTTGGAGATCATGTTTTCGTCAAAGTATCGTCGATGAAAGGTGTTATCAGGTTTGGGAAGACAGGGAAGTTAGCATTGAGATTAGTAGGACCATTTCCTATTTTAGAGATGATCGGGAAACTCGCGTACAGAGTAGAGTTACCGAGTAGTTTGGAAGAAGTCCACGATATTTTCCATGTATCCCATCCGAGGAAGTGTGTTAAAGATCCAGACACTACTATAGCACCGACTGTGTTAGAGGATTTAGTAGTGGAACTAGACTTGACTATAGTTACGAAGCTTGTTCGGATAGTCGTGAGGGATGAGAAGAAGTTGAGGAACAAGACAGCCAGATTAGTGAAGGTACAGTGGAGTAACGATGATAGAGACTGTAGTTTGGAGACTGAGAGCAGGACTAGAGACGCTTATCCTGATTTTTTTGATGGTATGTTTTGCCTTTGATTGTTTTGATCTGTACCTTATCGTAATTTCTAGGATGAAATTCTTTAAAGAGGGAAGATTGTAACACCCCATATTTTTAGTAACATTATTTAGGAAATTTAATTAGTTAAATAAAATAAAATAATGTAAGATGATTAGGATATTGAGATTTGATTTTAATAAAGGGGTAGTCGTGCCTACATGTAAAATAAACTAAAGAACTAAAATGGAAATAAGTGTTAGAAAATAAGGGAGGGCAAAATGGGAAAAATAGTAAACTTATACCCTAAACCCTTAGGAAACCAAAACACACGTTCATTTCATATTTTCTCAAGCGAAAACATTTCTAAGGCCATCCACCATTAACAAGCAAGAGAAAGAAGATAAAAGCTAGGATTCAAGAGAAGAATCAAATCACTTAATCAAGATCAAATCTCATATCCATAATCACAAAGCTAAGGTGAATAATGACTACATCTCTTATTTCTTAAATGTTTTCTGTTTTAAAGAAATCCGAATTTATCTTGCATAGTTTAGCCATGATTTTGAAGGATAAATGTTTATATATGCTTGTTGATGATTTATGCTCATTCATATAGATTTTATGATATGTTTTGATATGAAAATCCTATTTAATGACATTCAAATACCTTGCGATTTTAGATATAGAATAGAAATGATATTTTAGAGATGGGTTTCAATTTTCATAATTTTCTGAATTTATGTGGATTTTATATTAATTTACGGTTAAATTATAAATAATTTGGGTCAGAAATTTACATATGTGAGAAAACATATTAGAAAGGATTTTCTGGAATTTTTGTAGAATTTTCCAAAGTGTTTTGATGAATATATAAAATTATTTAAGGTATGAAACTTAAATGTTTTATATATTTATAAAAGGAGAAGGGGTATTTTGTAAATAAATTAAATTGTTATTTGTAACAACCCCAAAATTCTTACCATTTGATTTTAAATATTTAATTAATTTTATATATTTAAATATTTGGATTTTGGAATTTAATACTTGGAATTCATAATACCGATCGATTAAATATTTGAATTAAGAATTAAATATTTGAATGGTGATCCAAACATGAATTAAATAGATTTAATAGTGTCATTTAACTTCTTTTAGTTAATAAATGATAATGGTGAATCATTTTGCAAATTTATTACAATAAAAAATGGTTCGAATATAATAAATAATAAGAAAAATCAAATTGTAATAAAACGATCCAGAATTTCACTTCTTTGATTTGCGAATATTTAATTAATTTTAAATATTCAAATAAATGATTTTATAATGAAAATAAAACTCTTTTTAATAATAAATAATAATGGTGAAATTGTTTTTAAAATTTGTTTACAAAAATATATAGTTTGATGAAAAACAGAAAATGTGACCGGAAACCGTTTTCCGAATTTTCGACGTTTCATCGTATAAAAGTTGTTTGAAATGTTGTGTACACATTTGTGTGTATATATATATATATTCAAATATATGAAATGTTATAATATAAATTAGTAATTTAACTAGTGTTAAGTGCAATTAATTAAGTTAAGAAAATGATGATGTGACACTTTGGCAACTATAATAAAAAAATAAAAAGAGAATGTCACATCAATAGGAGACATAAGTACATTAGAGTACTTATGCATGTTGACTTTGATATGATGGGAGGGTGGCTAGGTGTGGGCTGAAATGGGTGAGGTAGAGGAGAGGGTGTGACATGGCATGCATGTGTGGAGGGTAGAGTACATGAGGGTAAAAAGGTAATTTACTATTTCTATTTCATATAAAACTAATTTTTCAGCTTTCTTACTCATTTTTTTCATTTTCTCTTCTCTTATCTTCCTTAAAGCTTCATGAAACCTTTAATGGCTTCCAAAATAACCTTTCATGTTTTAAGATTTCAAAAATTAACTTTTAAATGTTTTAAAAACTCAGTTAAAGGTTCCTTCCTTTCCATTTAAATTTCTTTAATTTTACCCGAAATGGTTTCTGCCATAACTTCTTACTAAAAACTCCAAAACCAGATTTTGTTTTTAGAGATGTGAAAACCCTATTCAATGACATCCAAATACCTTGCGATTTTTGATATAGATCAGAAATGATATTTTAGAGATAGGTTTCAATTTTCATAATTTTCTGATTTTATGTGGATTTTATATTAATTTTCTAGTTAGGAAATGATTTATTGGGTTATAAATAATTTACGGTTAAATTATAAATAATTTGAGTCGGAAATTTACATATGTTAGAAAACATATCAGAACGGATTTTTTGGAATATTTGTAGACTTTTCCAAAGTGTTTTGATGAATATATAAAATTATTTAAGTTATGGGACTTAAATGTTTTATATATTTATAAAAGGAGAAGGGGTATTTTATAAATAAATTAAATTGTTATTTCTAAAATTTTGGCAGTGCTTTTAGAAAAGAAAATTAGCAACCAATAAGATTTTGACAAACAAGGCAGGTTAGTTAAAAAGATTACTTAAAAAGGTTAAAAATCAGTTTTTACATGCTTTTAGCATGTTTCGCCTCTTTTGGAACAAGGGGTTTCAATTGAGTGCTTCCGCCTCTATGCCATAGAAACCAATGCACATAGTACCATTAATCTGGTACATAGTGAATTGGACAAAGGCGAAAGGAATTGAGTCGAGACCATAGGTTCCGGTGGAGTCGATGCATGACTTTGCTTTAAATGAAAAACACGTCTGCTTTGCTTTCGACTATATTGCTTTCGACTTGATTGGTTTTCGACTGAGACAAATTGGTTAAAAGAATGGTTTCAAAATGGTTGTGCCTTTGTTTTTAAATAACCGCTTTCGACAGGTTGAAACCTTAGTTGTTGCTTTCCACCTTTCGAAGCAATGCCTTCGAAAGGGTTGATTTTGTTTTATAAAACCCTATCGCTTCTCCAATGCTTTCGGAAGAATGGTTTCGACACCATTACTTCTTTGCTTTGTTTTTGGCTTTCGAAAGAGTTGCTTTCCGCCCTGTTGTTTGTGACCCTTAGAGATTTCAAAGATTAACCCAAAGATTTCAAAAGATAAGGTTTTGAATGGTTTCGAAAGGTGTTTCCACATGTTTTAAAAATTGAACCCGAATGGTTCGAAAGGTGTTTCCACATGTTTTAAAATTTGAACCCAAATGCTTTCGAAAGGTTTAAGATTTTGATACTTTCAAAAGGCTTTTAAGGAAGGTTTTAAGGAGTGGTTCCCCAATGGTTTCGAAAGGTTTAACCTGCGGTTTCGTAAGGTTTAAAGGAAAGGGTTTTCAAATGGTTTCGAAAGGTTTAAAGGAAAGGTTTCTCCAATGGTTTCGAAAGGCTATGTTTAAAGGTTTTAAAGATAGGATGTCTAAGGTTTTTAGCTTTCGAAGGAAAAGGTATTTCAATGGTTTCGAAAGGTTTATGTAAATGGTTTCGAAAGGAAGGTTTTGGCCTTTCGGCCTAGATGAAGGAAATGACTTATTTGGTTACGAAATGGATACTTTCAATGGGATCGAAAGGGGTACTTTCAAAGACTTAAAGGTTTTCATCAAAAAAGATAGGTAAAGTATATATATAACATGACAAGGTGATTTTGAGTAAAGCATAGAGTATATGAGTTTTCCTTGTTTAAGTTTGGTTTAAAAGGTTTTAAATCAATTTCAGATGAAAGGGTTTTCAAGGAAAATTTTGGGAAGATTTCCCTAAGTAAAATGACTTAGATATTAGAATACCAGATGTGACTGGTATAGGGTCGTGCCTTATACATTAGCTATCAACCCCAGCTAATTTAGTCCAAAATTCCAGTGTGTAGGACTTTGTCACAGGTAAGACTAAAATTATGATTACACACAGAAGGGAATATATGTTTGTATACAGATAGGTTATTGGTGAGCCCACAAAACCATTAGGACCAGGTGACCTTGGGAGATGTTAAGTTAGGGACAGACCATCCAAAAGAGGAGTATTTAACAGATAGTTAAGGACAGATCGTCCATAAGAGGAGTATCTATTAGGTGTTAGATTATTTTGTTTATATTGTTTGGTATGCCCGAGTCAGCCAAAGGTTAGTAGTTAGCCAAACAAAACTATAGTGTTTGGACAGATAGTCCATTTTTTATTTGATATGTATGTTTACATGATAATGCTTTACAGTTTTAACCAGTTTTGGTTATAGGAAATGGATTTGCAAAAGATATGTTTTAAAAAGATATTAGTGAGGGGAAACCCGTTCCACCAAGCGGTGCGGTCTCACTTAATATCAAATACCGAGATGTATAGTATTATTCACACCAGGTTTTATGTCTGATTTGAAGTTTATGTTTTCCCCTTAAACTCTCGGGTGCTCAAAATTGATTTGAGTAGCCTGAGGGTTGAGGTTTTACAGGTTTTAGTAGGTTGACGAATAAAGCTTCCGGAGACGTGCAGGTGGCTGACGGATAGCTATTTAGGAGTTGATGTTTATTTCGTTTTGTTTTATTCCGCTGTGTTGTATTTAAGATAGTTATGTCTATATAGTAATCTGGTCAACCAAGGGGCATCATCATATGTCGCTCTTGGTGTATTTATGTAATAATTATATTTTATCTCAACCTGGGAAACCATTATGGGATTATGTAATTTGAATGTGAAACATATGTTTTGGAAATGTAATTAGTAAGATGATGTTCTTGAAATTTGTGATTTTGTTTCATATTCAAATGCTTCTGATATTATGGATACCATTAACATAGCCGTATTTAGTCACCGGAAGTTAATACTATGGATGACTGCAGCATCTGTAGTGCTTAGCTTTGGACCTCTAGATAGGGGATGGTACATTGATGTGAAAACCACCTTCTTGCATGGTGACTTGGATGAGGACATCTACATGGAGCAACCAGAAGGTTTTGTTGTGGACGGTAAGTCAAATTTGGTTTGCAAGTTAAAGAAATCACTATATGGTTTAAAGCAATCTCCTGGACAATGGTACAAGGTATTTGATCAATTTATGCTTGAAAATGGTTTTAATAGAAGCATTAAGGATGCTTGTGTATATTTCAAGAGGTTGGAAAATGATTATTGGGTGCATTTACTCTTGTATGTGGACGACATGCTCATTGCTTCTAAGGATAAGAATGAAATCAACAAGTTAAACTGAGTCTAAAATAGGAATTCGAAATGAAGGATCTTGGAGAAGCAAAGAAGATATTGTACATGGAAATAGGAAAGGATCGAAAACATTTTGAGTTGAAATTGACTCAAAAGGATTACATAGAGAAAGTGCTTTGTCGGTTTAGCTTGGAGAATGCAAAGACGTCAAATACACCTTTATCTTTGCATATGAAGCTTTCAAGTAAGGGATCACCTATCTTGGAGAAAGACAAGGCTTATATGGCAAAGGTGCCATATGCTAGTGTAGTTGAAAGTTTAATGTATGCTATGGTGTGTATAAGGCCTGATATTGCAAATGCCATCGAAATGGTTAGTCGGTATATGGCTAATCCGGGGAAATCGCATTGGGAAGCTGTGAAGCTTATATTGAGATACCTTAGAGGTACATCATCTCATGGTCTTGTTTTGGCGGCAGTAGGGGATGAATTGCAAGTTGGTTGGTTATGGTGATTCGGACTACAGCGAAGATATGGATCGAAGAAAATCAACTTTCAAATATGTTTTCACACTTGGTGGTACGACCATAAGTTGGAGATCAAGATTGCAAACTGTTAACGTTAAAAAGTGAATGCTAACACCCGGTGTGTGTGGTTGAGTTGTGAAAGCACCACCCGCATGACGGGAACAGAATTTAAGCAGTAAAATAGCAGAAAAGCAGTAAAAGACAACAGTTTATAGTGGTTCGGCTTGAGATTAAGCCTACATCCACTTTGAATCTCTTTATTACTGAATCCGGTTACAAATTGATACAAATCTCTTATGAAAACAGTATAATTTGATCACAAGAAACAATCTTGACTACCAGCTCAATCTTCGACGATGAAACTCGATGAATCCGTGCTGGATGTAAGGAATTCCTCTCGAAGCTTGTTGTAGCGTCTCGAATGTTTGAAGATCCTTGATTGCTGAATGAGTGGAGAGTTCGACAGAGTAAAGGCGCTTGAAGAAATGAATGGCCAAAAAGTCTTTTGCTCGTTGGAGTTGGAGCTCTATTTATAGGAGTTGATTTCTGAGCAGAATTTTTGCCCAAGTCTTAGGTCGCGTACGACCTAAGTTAGGTCGTAGGTCGCGAGCGACCTAAGCTAGGTCGCAGTCCTCTTGCGGCTAAAGAAGTCAGCTGATGAAGTCTTAGTAAATTTTGCCAAGTCTTAGGTCGCAGGCGAGTTAGGAATAGTTGTGGGAGCTTTAGGTCGTTGAAGTCTTAGCTCGTTTGCCTCTTAGGACGTAGGTCGCTGAGCTGCTTTAATAGTTAGGTCGCGCAGTCTGTTAGCTCGCTAACCACCTTAGGTCGTTAAGTCCCTTAGGTCGCTAGCTACCTTAGGTCGTTAAGTCCCTTAGGTCGCTAGCTACCTTAGGTCGTTAAGTCCCTTAGGTCGCTAACCACCTTAGGTCGTTAAGTCCCTTAGGTCGCTAACTACCTTAGGTCGTGAGCTTTTCCTGTAGTTAGGTTGCAAACTTCTCTTAAGTCGTTAACTCCTTAACCCGGTAGGTCGTAAGTCCCCATAGGTCGTAGCCATCCTTAACTTCCAAACTGTTAAGTCGGAGCTTTCTTAGGTCGTAGCCTGTTAAGTCGGCACACTTCATAAGTCGTACGTGTTTAGGTCGGAGACTACTTTAACTCGTACACTGTTAGGTCGGAGTATTCCTTAACCCGGAGAATTCCTTAAGTCGGAGCCCGTTAAGTCGTGACCTATTAAGTCGCAAGCAAAAGAGGATTAACATTTTCCCCTCGAAGTGTGTGCCTAGGTCGTAGGTCATATGCTTCGATTCTTCTTAACTCCTTTTGGTTAGGTCGGAAGCGACTTAATATAAGTCTTAAGTCGTACATCATGTATGTCGATTCGTCTTTCACTGCCCCAGTGAATAAATTGCTTAGGTCGTTCCTCCCCAACTTTACCTGTTCTTCTATTTGAATCCGCCATTAACGAATTCTCAAGCTTCCCAAAGACGATTCAAACCTACCGGTTGCCAATCATCCTTATTTCCTTATCACGTAAGTGGATCCGCTTGCTATCTATTCCTCGATGATCATCAAATTATGAATCCTACCTCCATCTTCAATCCCCTTTCCTTTTGCCATGTTTCCTTGCAATTCTTATTTCAATCGATTGCTGAAGGGTTCGAGATGGTTTGTCCTGGTTTTGGACAATTGGTGAGAACGAGGTGATAGAGTACGGTGATCTAGCTTGTCTGACTCGTGGCTTGTGATGAAATAGCATTATCCCGAGTTTATGGCGATTTCGGGATGATTAAATACGTTTGAGGGAACGAGAGTTTTGGTTGAAAGAGAGGCTAATGGGTTAACGAGTTAATCGTGTTAGGCGAATTGGTGTAATGGGGAGGATGAACGACTTAAGACCTTTGCGATTTAAACAGAAATCGCGACCTAACTTTTGACGACCTAAAGTAGATCGTAGGTCGTAGGTCGGCAACGACCTAGGACATGCATTTCATTCTGCCCCGAAATTCTTTCTTGCAGCGCGACTTAAAGGACTGATGACTTGACTTAACTCATAGCTTGCCCCTTAGGTCGTGGACGAGTTAGCAGATGAGTTATCAGCGACTTAACACTTGACACTTTTAAGCTTTGCATGGACTTTGAACTGCTAAATTATGAACTGTTGAAAGCTAACAACCTGCTTAATACAACATTCACAGAATACTGGGACGAATATACTGCCACTGACTGCCCACATCGAATGACAGATTAGTTGATAAAGAAAAAATTAAATTAAATGAACTGTATGAGTGAAACGCTATACAATAACCAATTCAAGTGAAGTATTAAAGCAAAATCGTAATAGTCAACTGAAACTGATTTGTCTGCATTAACACTGCACTTGAGCATTAACAAGTTCTGAAATCTTGTAATCGACTGATTGTCAGTTAGTTTAATTCCAGTTATACTTGCTTTTTTATTTTCATTAGTTTTGCACAGCACTTCACACTTTTAGGAAACGTGCACCTTCACTTTTGAACATTCAGCTGATTGTGTAGAATGGCATCTCAACAAGAAGACTTGGAACCAGCTGGAGAAGCTTTTCCAATTGCTACTCCATTGAACGATCCTCCGGAAAGGACTCCTACCACTCTGAGTCATAAAGTTTTTTGTCAATTATGCATTCAATTTGGTATTGCCGAAGCTGGCGCTTTGTTCCCTGGAATAAATGATACTGCTGATAGGCCGCCTCATGGCTTTGTCGCAGTTAACCGCCAAATGTGTTTGAGTGGAGCTATCCCCCCATTTAACGACTGTCTTCGAGAACTTCTCCTCCGACTATCTATCTCCCCTTTTCAACTACACCCTAATGGCTACGCCATTCTGCTGGGATTGTGTGTGCTTTTTAGGAGAACGCTGGACCGTTTTCCCAGTTTTGCATAAATTCGCTTCCTGTGCACATTTGCAAAGAACAAAGACCATCCCTCTATCACACTTGTGAGGAGTGCCAGGAACCATAAGTTGATCATTGGTCTCCCCGACAGTGTTCACAGTTTTCTAAGCTAGTTTTTCTATGTTCGCTGCCCTCCGGGATTTTACACTATCTGGAGAGTAGGAAGTAAGATCACTCGTCTCTGTTTCTTATATTCTTTCAAACTTTCCAAAGTTCAAGTTGTCAAATGTTAACTTTGCCCATTTTCTTTTCAGCACTTCCTCCTCCTTCTAGAGATCCCGGTCATAAACCGACTTTCGAGAGGCTTATGGCGGTGCCAATTGAGGAGAGGACTATTCAATTTTTATTGACAGACGAATTTTTACATCACTTCGGGCTTTTAGACTCTTCCCGCTCTATTCAACCCCGTGAAGTTTCTAATTCTTCAGCACAGACAGCAGATGCCCCAGCTTCAACGGAAGAGATGGTTCCAAAGGAGTCGACTGTAGATACTGCATTAGTAAAGTGTTCTACCTCTATCGATGTTGCGGGATCATCCAGCAAGCCGGCACTTGCACAAATTATTGAAGAGGAAGAGAATCCTTGAATTTTTGAAAAGTCAACCGATGTGGAAGTTGAAAAAGAGAGTTCCGCTGGGTATCGCGGCGATGACACCTTCGATAACTTGAGCGATATAATGATAACTTCTCAAGAGCTTTTTAAAGACGATACCTCAAAAGCGATATTTCCTGTTGTTAAAGCAACCTCTTTTTTGCAATAAACTACAACACCCCCCACACAAGTTATTGCTATTTCCACACCCAAAAGTGGTTTGTAGTTTGACGCGCGTAGTTTGCACATCACATACACTTAGGATTTTTTGGCACTTATATGCACTTAGCTTCTTCAGTTCGAAGATTTCTAAGACTTGTCTTTTCTTCAATTTCAGGTTCTCTGATGGGGCAAAGTGGATCGTATTATGACAAATTTCAGCGTCATGGAAGTCGCGATGCTTATGATTTTAGGAGTTATCTTCCTTCTCGTCAAGAGACTGACGAAGAAAGGGCCTCTCGAAAAGCTCGAGAGAGACAGGATTATGAGGAGCGCCGTAGAATAGAAGATGAACAGCATTATGGGAATAGAGACGAGCGATACGACTCTTCCCATAGAAGTGACGATTCTCATAAAAGGAAATCTTATGACGACAAGGGGAAGAGTCGTATGGCTGATGATTCTAGCAAGCGGACCAAACTTGGCGAAAAGGACGCATCTGCAATTTCGGAAAAGACTGACGCTTCTATTCCTCTTGATACTTCTTCCGGTTCTCCTGCATTTAAGAAGTCTGACATCCAGGCAATCATTAATAGGCCTCAGTACCAAGCTGGAGATGGTCCTCCCACACTCCAGAGCTGTCTGAAAGGAGTGCATTTTGATTTGGATTTGGTACCAATCGACAAACAAGCCATGCTGAGAAATCACGATGCTATCAAGCTTGACATTGAAAGAATGTCTGGATGGCAGAAGCTGGTCGATGAACTTCAAAGGGTCAACCACATGAATCTTGAGGCGATGATGGCCATGGAGAACGATAAATCAGAATGGGATAAAATTTGCAAACAGCACAACGCCGAAATGAAGAGCATCTCCGATGGTTATGAGAAGCTTGAGGCTGAAGTTGAAAGACTTAAAAATGAGCTTGCCACTTCTTCCGCTTCTTATTCACAGAAGGAAGAAATGCTCCAACGGCAGGTTCGAAATGCTCATGCTGCTCAGCGGGATGCTGAAGTGAATTTGGAAGCAGAGCAGCAGGTTTCCAGAAAATATCGTGATGACGCGGCTCAACTTCGGGAGAAAGTCAGCTCTCAGGACTTAGAAATTATAAGACTGTAATCTCAGTTATTGAAGGCTGAAAGAGAGCGTGATGAAGCTCTTACTGGTAAAGCTACAGCTGAAGAATCCCATGAGGCAACCAGAGCCACCATTGACACGACTTTATTTGACTTTTATATCCATTGCGTCTTGGGGCGTGGGAGCCTTTCATTCTTGGGACCGGATTATGAAGTCACTTTAGCTGAAGTATGGGAGGCGATCATTGACATGTTTGGCAGTGCCGGTTATGCTGAAGCAGATCTTCAAGCTACCTACTTAGATGAGAGCGCCCGCGCTGCCCTTGCCAAAGGAAAAGAGCAACGTATCCGAATGCGAGCCGAAGCGACGGGAGAGAAGCTTCCTGAGAAAGAAATACTTCATGTTGCCCCTGTTCATATTTTGACTTCAGCTCATGTGGATGTTGCTGGCTCTAGCTCTCACTCTTCGCCTCCGGCTAAAGTTGACCAAGAAGCTGTGACCACTCCCACAGAGGAAGAGGCTATGGAAGACTTTAAAGCTCAGAAATTTGAGATTGATTTCGTCAAACTGACTTCTCCAGGTAACTTTGACGTTGACCCATCTCCAGTGAACTACTTATTAGATTTGACTGAGCTTGATGAACTTCTCACTTATTACTTAAGCCTGAACGAACCAATATCTTCTCTTAACTTAGAGAATACTGATTTTAACTTCTTTTCTTCTGTAGCGGAAGCACCGAAAGCTGCGCCAGCTTCTCCTTCTTCAGCTGCCGTTCCTCCTCCTTCTCAAGTTACTCCTCTTCCAGCTTCTCAACCAGGATCGCAAGAAGAGAAAATTGAAGCTCTCAAAGACTTGGACGATCCGGTTGTTTCACAAGAGCCAAAAACAGGGGAACTTGAAGAAGGCGAGAAGACTCCGGAGCAGTCTTATGACGACGACACGAAGCTTTCAGAGTTTTTTACTCCCGGTAGTGAGTCTTCCTCGAAAAGGAAGGGGAAACGCGCAATTTCGAAGAAAGGCAAGAAAAGCTCTTCTGCCGCTGGAGAGGAAGCAGAAGTTGATCCGGTTGCGCCTCTTTCTCCTTCTTCTCTGACTCAATCACAACGGCCTCCGAAGCTAATTATCAGGCCGGGTAAAAGCTCTAAAGGCGGGAAGAAGGAGAAATGAGCTTAATTTTGCATTTTCTGCTTTTTGCATGTATTGACCGGAAGTTGTGCGGATACCGGTCTCCGCTTCTTTTTGTGATCTGCACAATGTAAAATTTTTCATAGTATTGAATAAAATAGCTATTTTACTTGTGTAAATTCTTGTGTATGTGAGAATGTATCTGTTTCTCATTTTTAGTGTAGAATAAACGATTCCTTTTACTTGTACAAACTTTTTTGTCTATGTTTGGGAATGCATTTATTCCACATCTATTTTTTGTGATATTGCAATGAACTTGTGGTATGTTGCTTTTATTAATATAATTGAATTGTATAGTATTGCCCCCATACCGTAAGTGCATTGCAATATTTCTAGCTTTTTCAAGTCTGATACTCTTATTTCAGAGAATAATTACTCCACTTTTAAGGGAAGGATCATTCTGCTTTTAATAGAGTATATCTAGTCTTTAGAGAAGTTTTTACTTTCTCTTTCTTTCTGAAGAACACTTCAACCTTTGGGGATGATCACTTTTATTTGTTAAAAAGTGATTTTCCTATGCAGTGAAGTGAACTTTCTGAAGAATTTTTTGATTTGTTTAGCACTTCCGAAGAAGGCTTTGTTTTTGTGCCTCTGAAGAGGGCTTATGTCTGGTACTTCAAGCATGGTGAAGTGTGCCTCCAAAGAGGTCTTTTGGTCTCCGAAGAAAAGCAATTTTGGTCTCTGAAGAGAAGCAATTTTGGTCTCCGAAGAGAGACAATTTTGCATTTCATCTCTGGTGAAGTGGGCCTCCGAAGAGGAGCATTTTGCACTTCTACACTGGTGAAATGTGCCTCCGAAGAGGGCTTGTTAGCATTTCATCTCTGGTGAAGTGGGCTTCCGAAGAAGGGCATTTTGCACTTCTACACGGGTGAAATGTGCCTCCGAAGAGGGCTTGTTATCATTTCATCTCTGGTGAAGTGGGCTTCCGAAGAAGAGCATTTTGCACTTCTACACGGGTGAAATGTGCCTCCGAAGAGGGCTTGTTATCATTTCATCTCTGGTGAAGTGGGCTTCCGAAGAAGAGCATTTTGCACTTCTACACGGGTGAAATGTGCCTTCGAAGAGGGCTTTCGCCTCCGAAGAGGTCTTGTAATTGCCTGGAAGTTACTTTCTCATGGTTGAGTGGTCCCACGGGGCGGACGTAAGTTGCTTGATTGGATGTTCGTTTGCACAAACGATCGCAATTAACTAACAAGGGCCCTGTTCCTTCAGCTTGGGAAGGTGCCCCTCCGGTGGCTCCACCAATCTTTTTTGATTGAGGAAAGCACTTTCATTTTTTGGCGTGCCTCGTTAGAGGGCTTTGTTGACCTTTGAGAAGGAGCATCGGTTGGTTGATGTGCCAGGAAGGTTGCTTCTCAGGGGCGAGTAGATCCATGGGACGGACGCAAGCTGCATGATCGGATGCATCACGATCAGTTAGCAAGGGCCCTGTTCCTTCTGCTTGGGAAGGTGTCCCTTCGGTGGTTCTATCGGCCCTTTTATTGAGAGGCATAATTCCTTTTGGCTGCTTCCGTGTTTGCTTGGCCATGTTCTCCCATCATCTACTCATTAGCAATCTTTTATTATCATTTCCAAGCGTATCTTCTTTCCTTTTGCAAGTAAATTGCCTTATCCGAAGAAGTGGACTTCACTGTTGAATAACTTCACGGGACAAGCGCGAGTTACCTAGTTGGATGTTTGTTTATATTGACAATCACAACCGGTTAACGAAGGCTTGCCCTAGTGGAGTTGCCAACTTTTTATCTGAAGTTCTTCTTGTATAGGATTTGAATATGGAATTTTTTGTTGCTTGGTATTTGCTTTAATAAATGATTTGTAGGGCTCGCTTGGCTTTGCGATGGGTGAGCTTTGCTTTAATGACCTGCAATATTAGATCGACATTTTAGCAATACATTTAGAGTATTTATATATCGAAATATAACAGGCATTTTATAATAAAAAACACAGAATTCATAGTTTTTCATTATTCAGTCACACTGATTTCTCAACGGTTTACAATGCAGAAGTTACACATCCATTATCATTTTTACAAATTTAAGCAATGTTGTTAAGTAAAAAATGGATGCTAGTGATTGTTGTTTCAGAATCTCCGGGCTGATTTTCCATTTGCACTAGATTCGCAGCTTCAGATTTATATGCCAGAGAAAGTGAAAGATGCCCCAGTTGCAGTTTTGTGGACAATTAGCAGTCGTCCCAACTTCTGCCTGCTGGGTGTGGACCTCCTGTGACAACATTAATGACAAGCTTTTCTGAATCTTGCACTACAGTGTTGTCGCGAGAATCAGATTGATGGGTAGGACGTTGTTGATCCCGAGTGGATGAGGTTGGATCGACTCCGCTTCTCTTAACGTATTGTTGGAGTTTACCCTGCCTCAGCAATTCTTCAGTCACATCCTTTAATTGGCGACATTGGTCAGTGTCATGGCCAGGTTGATTGTGAAATTGGCAGAATTTTCCATTACGCTTTGCACCTCTCTTCATCTTAGGTGGCTTAGGATACCTGACAACGTCCTTTGTTGCAAAAAAGATATTTCTTGGTGTATCAGTTAAAGGAGTAAAATCTGAAAGATCGAAGCGGCGGAGTTTCTTCTCATTCCCCTGATTCTTTCCTCCGTCGTTTTCCCTTTTCTGATTCTCAGAATTTCTTCTGTTAGAAGCAAGTTCATTATTGTTGTCCTTGGCAACTAATACTTTTATTGAGGCGGAAAGGTTTTCCAGGTGCATGAATTCATCGGCCTTTTTATAAAACTTCTCAAGGGAATTTGGTTCCTTCATTTTTAGCCATTTTCCAAATTCACTCGATTTATCGATGGCTCGCACCAAGTAGGTCAGGATCATACGCGGTTCTACATTATCCACTTCGGCTACAGCTATACTGAAACAGTTTAAGAAAGATTTGATTGATTCTCCGGGAGCTTGTTCAAGACTAGACAATGACATTATATCCTTGGCTTTTGAAGCATACAATCTGAACTGTTCTTTAAACTTTTGCGTCAAGTTGGAGAATTGATCTATTGACCGAATTGGAAGCTTTGTGAACCAAAGTAAGGCCACACCTTCCAAGTACACTAGAAAGTATCGACACTTAATCTCGTTTGACGCCCTTGCACCGGTCATATGCCAATCGTAATTGTATAGGAAATGATTAGGGTCACTCGTTCCGCTATAGGCTTGGATAGTAGGAGGTGCAAATTTCCTTGGAAATTCCGCTTTCAGGATCCTTTCCGTAAACGGAGTTCTGCTCAGTGCAAATCCCCAGTCGTTCTCATTCTCTTCCCTTTGCATGCTCTCTTTCATGATGCGGCTAACCATTTTGGACAGGTACCCTTTATTATTCAGAGACATTTCTGGACAGGCATCAGTCCTTCTCTCGGAAGCTTGCCCAGGCACATGTTCACGATAAGTTGGCTGCGGCATAGAACTCTCAGCTTGGAAAGGTGGCATTTCTGGAAAGGTTGTTTGATGGTTTTCTGGTTGACGATTTGCCCCGAGCAGAGCAGTTAATCTATCCATCATTAAAGCGTTTTGGTTTCAATTTGCTGGTATAATCCAGAAACTACGTCATCCAATTCAGCCCGGGTGACTCCAACGGTAGGAGTTGCTTGGTCTGCTGTTGGGGAAGCGGAAGTCCCTTCATGAGCATTTCTGGATCTGACAGGTCTACCTCTTCTTCCAGGAGCCATGTTTTCAGATAAGCTTCTGGTTTTGAAAGAGATTTTCTCTACCAATTGCTTTGGAGTAATGATGACAATCTTCCTGAGTTGGGTTCTTAGTGAAAGCACCAAAATGTTAACGTTAAAAAGTGAACGCTAACACCCGGTGTGTGTGGTTGAGTTGTGAAAGCACCACCCGCGTGACGGGAACAGAATTTAAGCAGTAAAATAGCAGAAAAGCAGTAAAAGACAGCAGTTTATAGTGGTTCGGCTTGATATTAAGCCTACGTCCACTTTGAATCTCTTTATTACTGAATCCGGTTACAAATCGATACAAATCTCTTATGAAAACAGTATAATTTGATCACAAGAAACAATCTTGACTACTAGCTCAATATTCGACGATGAAACTCGATGAATCCGTGCTGGATGTAAGGAATTCCTCTCGAAGCTTGTTGTAGCGTCTTGAATGTTTGAAGATCCTTGATTGCTGAATGAGTGGAGAGTTCGACAGAGTAACGGCGCTTGAAGAAATGAATGGACAAAAAGTCTTTTGCTCGTTGGAGTTGGAGCTCTATTTATAGGAGTTGATTTCTGAGCAGAATTTTTGCCCAAGTCTTAGGTCGCGTACGACCTAAGTTAGGTCGTAGGTCGCGAGCGACCTAAGCTAGGTCGCAGTCCTCTTGCTGCTAAAGAAGTCAGCTGATGAAGTCTTAGTAAATCTTGCCAAGTCTTAGGTCGCAGGCGAGTTAGGAATAGTTGTGGGAGCTTTAGGTCGTTGAAGTCTTAGCTCGTTTGCCTCTTAGATCGTAGGTCGCTGAGCTGCTTTAATAGTTAGGTCGTGCAGTCTGTTAGCTCGCTAACCACCTTAGGTCGTTAAGTCCCTTAGGTCGCTAACTACCTTAGGTCGTTAAGTCCCTTAGGTCGCTAGCTACCTTAGGTCGTTAAGTCCCTTAGGTCGCTAACCACCTTAGGTCGTTAAGTCCCTTAGGTCGCTAACTACCTTAGGTCGTGAGCTTTTCCTGTAGTTAGGTTGCAAACTTCTCTTAAGTCGTTAACTCCTTAACCCGGTAGGTCGTAAGTCCCCATAGGTCGTAGCCATCCTTAACTCGCAAACTATTAAGTCGGAGCTTTCTTAGGTCGTAGCCTGTTAAGTCGGCACACTTCATAAGTCGTACGTGTTTAGGTCGGAGACTACTTTAACTCGTACACTGTTAGGTCGGAGTATTCCTTAACCCGGAGCATTCCTTAAGTCAGAGCCCGTTAAGTCATGACCTATTAAGTCGCAAGCAAAAGAGGATTAACACAAACCGTAGTTGCTTTATCCCCACTACGGAGGCGGAGTTGATAGCCACAGTGGAGGCGGCAAAGGAGACACTTTACTTAAGGCGATTGTTGTGTGACTTGGCATACGAGCATGATAGTGTCGATGTTCGATGTAATAGCCATAGTGCAATTCACTTAGCGGAGAATTTGGCATTTATCTCATGGACTAAGCATATTGAAGTGAGAGAGTCATTTCTAGTAGCCATGGATGAAGATAAGCAAGTACATCTTCTGAAAGTGCACACAAAGGATAACGCGGCGGATATGTTCACTAAGGCATTGCCGGTTGGGAAGTTCGAGCATTGCTCGAACTTGATTCGCTTGTTGAAGTTCTAGGTGCCACAGGGTGGCACGGTTGAGGGAGGAGCCTGATTACGGATGAGGAAGAATATTGGTGAGAGATTGTGATTCTATCTTCTTGGTGAGTGCTAGTTTACACTCCTTAGCACTTTAGTCTTTGGTGAGACGGTTTAGGATTTGGATGTTTTCAACGCTTAGTTTAGGATTTGGATTTGCTTGAGCTCGTTGATGGAGTGCAATGGGTGGTGTCTTTGCTGGAGCTCATTGGGAAAGCATTCATGTTTGGTTGAAGGTAGAAGTGGTGATAGTTGGTGCTATCGGTTGTCGATGATAGTATGGTACCATTGGAGTTAGAGATGGATATAGTGTCGAGGTGGAGTGTTGAATTTTGGCAACACTATATGTAGAATTGAAAAGGTCGAAAGTAGATTTATAACGGTGAAAATTGTTCGCAAATCGGAGCTCGGAGTAGAAAGATATGGTGAAGTAAGGGAGTGTAATGCCCAGCATCAGGTGACAGACGTCTGTCACAAAGTGACAGACGCCTGTGACTATAGGGTTTGGAACCCGAGAACGTGGACAGACGTAATGATAGACGTCTGTGGTGTCAGGGAATGTTTTCCTGAAGTATATGTGACAATTTTCAGCCTATTTTTAGTTCGGGTTTTGGTGTGAAGATTTGTGATATTCTGAGGGGCATTTCTGAATTTTGCCTAGGTTTTCTACTCTCTTATATAAGCTATTTTCAAGATTAAGAGACAATGAAAATGAGATTAAGGGTTTAATCTAGGGTTTATCCTCAATTAATTAGGGTTTATCTAAACCTAATTTTCTACAATTCTCTTCTCCACTAATCAATTCTATTAGAATTTTGATCATTGTAATCAATCTCTTTTACTCTTCTCATTGATATTAATATAGGCTCCCTTTCAAAGTAGATGTACACTAACAAGACGTTAGTGGAACCACTATAAGTTGGTGTGTGATTTATTTTATCGCTATAACTTTGGTTTTTCTATTGCTTGTTTGGTGATTGTGATTGGTATTGAATTGGATTGAGATATTGATTGGTTGTTTTTACACTTCTTACCACAATCTCGTTTTTCCGCTGTGCTTTGGGGTTTTGATTTGAGTGGTCTTGAGTTAGAATTTCCCTCTACAAGTTTCGGGTTTAATTAAAAAACCCGTAAACTTTAAATTTTCTAGAAAAATCTAAAAAAGGAATTATTTTGAAAGATAAACAACAAAATCCAAAGGGCTTTTGTTAAAGGGACTTAATTTTTGGATAAAATAAGGAAATTTTAGGGGGCATCCACCTAAAAAAACTCTTCTAGGGACTCCATCTTAGTAGAATGGTTTACAATTTTACCTAGGACTGTTTTGGTAATGGTTACCGTTACCATTTCATAAATACCGTTACCGTATCGATTTTACTAGTAAGCTAAAATTACTTACCGTTACCGATTGATATACCGATAATCTGGTAGCCGTTACATTGGTAATGATAAATTATCGTTAGTTCAAAAAAGTCTGTAACTTGACATGTTTTTACACTATAATGCATCTTCATTAAATTATTTATAGTGTTGCTTAATAAAATACATAAATGAGAAAGAAAAGAAGTGTATTTGACATTATTCCACTGATTAATGAATTAAATTTAATCATTTGTTTGTTTCTAAATGCCTGTAATAAAGCATATCACATGAATATACATGTGTTTTAAATTGGCTGGTAAAATTACCATTACTGTTGGCTCTGAAGAAATATTACCAATAATTTAACGTAGAAAATAGTAAATTTACTATTACCATACCGATTAAACTGGTATATCAATTTCAATCAAAAATGGTTACCGATTGACTTGTAGTGGTATGGTGATGAGAAATTTACCGTAACCATAATAGCCTTAGTATTACCTCTCCTGCAAAGTAAAATTCAGCAACAACCCATCGAAAAATGAGAAAAAACATAATGATGGTTTAACGAAAACCATTTTCAATGGAGTCTGGTCGAAAAAAGTGAAAAAATGGTAATTGATTACCGAAAAATTGAGGGTAGTTATGTTTTTTTTGGTTAAGGGAAGACAAATTTTTGTACAATCCCCAACAATTTTCCGAAAAATAAAAAAATGACCCTCCGTATCCAATTTTGGAGTGCCTTTAATCACACTCAATTCAAAATCGTAACTTTCAAAATTTGCAAATTAGATCAAAATTTCTGAAGTTATATAATTAAAAAAAGGAACCTAAATCGAAACCGAAATATCAAACCTTGATATTTTTTGGGGTTGTATGAAAAAAAAAATCATTACCATCCTTATAAAGAAGAGTTGAAAGCAGTCTAAATGATACAATAGTTAAATAAAAATGGAGGCCAAGTGGGCTTGAGGTTCAATTAAGGATGGAACACATGTTCAGTGGGAAAAATCTAGTGCAAGTTAAGGAACTCTAGTGCTAGATCATCAACATGGCTGTAGTTGAAGGAAAGAAAGGGAAACCATGTTCTAACTTCTAACAAAGCAGGTATGCACAGTCAGTTTTGAATCTTTTATACATGTAACCTCTTTCATAGGAAGATACTTTGACAATAAGTTATTAGTTCATTATTTCCTAAAGCATGCATACCCTTGCTCTTGATGCTAATTATGGATAAAAGAATTTCCCTTGGCCAGCAAGCTAAACTTTTAATGCTTATATGCTACTGAAAATGAAATTTTCTAGTTACTGCAAGTACATGCAAGACTTGCACACTTTAGCCAACACATATTATATTATTGTTTATATTGCTTTGGGGATCATGATATGTCATTTCAGTACTCAACATAACAACACATGTTTAATTGAGATGCATCATTCATCGATAGTCAAGAAGTTGCTGGTAGTATAGCTGTATATTATTTATTTATTTAGGAATTATATAGGTATGCAATGCTGTAAATGTGAACTATGTGATGCATTTGAGGCATATAGGATGTTTCTGTGTAGATATTGACATAAATTACATTATTATGTATGTAAATATCTTGGGTTTCCTTTTATTCATTGTTAAGTTTGATTGTATTATATGTAGAGTGGTGAGACAAATGATGACTGACCAAGAAAAGGGCAATATTAAGTACCTGATGCAGATTTGGCAGTAATGGTTGAAAGAAATGTGATGGTAACAAGCCCTAGGGTTAAATGGGATGATCTAGCTAGATTCAATGAAGCAATGTCACTGCCAGAGGAGGCAGTTTTCTCCCCTAAGAGCATCTCCAACAGATAAAGAGCTGAATATTCAGTCCTTAATATTCAAGGGTTGGCTCAACAATCAGTCGCCTATTCAATAAGCGCTTGACTTTATACGTTAATTAAATAAAGGCATAAATCTTATGCGCCTATTTAATAGGCATCTGAGTCTTGAGAATAAACCTTTTATTTATTCTTATTAAATAGGAGAGTTCAAATGCCTATTAAAACATTAGGCGCCTATTTAATAGGCGCTTGAATATGATTGCCTATTAAATAGGCGCTTGGGACCAAGTCATGATCCTGAATTGGTTCTTGAATATTCAGGTTAATACAAACTGTTGGAGTCATATTCTCTCCCGCTCTTGAATATTAAGGTTTAATTTGCCTTTGTTAGAGATGTTCTAAGGATGCTTGAATATTTCCAAGTATTATGTGCACGTAAATGTACATATTTTTTACCACCATATTTACTATATTTAAATTAAATAAATGATCATATTGGGTATTTTAACCTGTTTAAACCAAAATTCAAATTATTTTGGAATTGTCACATATTCATCTTTATATAGGGGCAAAATGGTCATTTTTGTGCATTTATTAATTTGTGAAAATTTACTTTGAATTTTCTATGTTGTTTTGTAGGAATTTTAGTGAATTTTACAAGTGGCTTCATGAAGATATGCATGCACAAGAGTGAATACAAAGGAATGGAGATGAAAATAATTCAAAGTGATGATCATGGAGGACCCCACTTAGAGTAGTGTAAATCCCTTTTCTTTATGGTATTACATACCTTAATGTACACTTAGGAGCTAATGCACATGCTGAAAGGCCATTAAATCTTCATCCACACTTAATGGATGATTATTTGAAGTTAATGATAACTTGGACACCACACTTCCTAAGAGGGTATTCTGGGTAGTTCCCAAAAAAGTGAATTAGGGTTTTAAACTTGTATAAATACCCCTTATGTTTCATGTAACCCTCCCCTCTTCTTTTAGGCTCTCTTCTCTTTAGTTTACTGTAGGATTTCAAATAAAAGAAAGCTCTCTTTCTCTTTTCATGACTACTTAGCCATTTTTATTTTATGTAATTTTCTTTCTTTTTTATGCAATTTAATACATGCTCTTTTCTTTTACATGCTTATTTACATTTCATGTTAGTAGTTTAGATTTACTTTTTATGCTAGTAGTTTAGTTTTTCTTACATTTAGCTCTCTTTTTCCTCTTCTTTTTATGCTATGTTGAATGCTACATTTGTTGAAATGATAACAAAAATGAGAGGCTAAACCCCTTCAATTTAGGGGCAATGAAGCTGTCTAATTATGTAGCTTCAACATAACTTGTTAATATTGATCTCTTTTGTGCTTAAATGAATGTTGATGCAATTTATTGTTTCATGTTGAATTCGATAGTCTATGTTGTTCATAACAAATAGGCTATACTTAAACAATCATAAACAATAATTACCTCTTCATCTACATATGATGATGGTAATGAAGTGAATGTTGAAATCAAAAATTTGATGGTCTATATTTCTAATTAATAGTTAATAGGCCATACTTAAAATAGATTTCATTTTCAACTTGTTGTCATTTTTCATGAGAGTTAAAAAGTAGTTTAAATGGTGTGTTATAGTTTGATGACTTATGTTGAGCTAATTAATAGCACAAATAGGCTATACTTATGATAAGCACATCAATTAAACTTACTAACAACCAAAAAAGAGAGATCATAATTTCATGTTTTGTTGAATTATGCGATCTAGAGAGTGGATTTATCTCTAATTTGTCTTTCTACTCTCATATTTTTATCACTTTCTTTTTGTCATTTTTCTACATTTTTAGCTTAACAATCTCTCGACTTTGGTTAATTTGATTGAATAGAGATTTAAAATCAACAATTCCCTGCGGATCGACCCATACTTGCCACGTACTACCTTTTGTATGCCGTGCGCTTGCGGTTAATTTAAATTTAATTTCGTTCGATGGTTTTCTAAACCGATAGAATTTCCATCGTCAAACAAGTTTTTGGCGCCATTGCCGAGGATTTGATTTGATTTTTGATTTCTATTCTTCGAATTATTTGTTGATTGATTTTTATGTGTTTTTACTTTGTGTGTGCTTGCATTTAAAAATTATATATTATGTGTTTGTGTGATTTTTGTTTGCAATTGTTTGTGTGCATGTTATTGTAGCCTTTCTATTTATTTTGCATTTACGTTTCTATTATAAAAAAAACATACACAAAATAAAAAAACATATATTTTATTTCATTTTTCATTTTCTGTTTTTTTTACAAGTTTTTTCAAAACTGATCACATTGTTGCCTATAACAAACATTTTTCTATTTTTTTAATACCAGCCTCTCCCCTCTGTAGTTCTTACCTCTGCATACCCTCTGCATTAATCTCCTTGACCACCATCCCCAAAACAACCTCTTCATAATCTTCCATCTACAGCCCAGTTCACGACCATCTATGCTGTAGTGAACCAGCTCCCTTCAAACTACAACAACACACTGTCTTCATTGCCCCTCGGCCAAATGACCATCCACAGCCTTGAAACACTCACAAACAACCTCATCATTTCAACAACAACAATATATCATACACATCATAACAAAAAGCACTTCACACCTCTGCACATACCCACATCTTCTTTCTACTGCACACACTACTCTACCTCACTTGCCCCAACTGCCTGTCAACGGCCTGTCAATTGCCTGTACAACGACACATAGCCATCCATCAAGCAACTCCACCAACAGCTTCACCTCTACTTCAACAAAACAGTTACAAGCTACCACTTCTTCTCCTACACCATAATCAACTCCTGCTACTCACCACCCCTACCTTCAAATACACTTCCACCACCTTGCAGCGACTCCACCAAGCAACAACAACAACTCGTCAAAACTTCTGTAACAACCCGCAAATTCGTAGCAATTAATTATCGCCATTAGGTGATTAAATCGTTCGTAAATTTTTATTGAAATTAAAAACCAATTTGAAATTCTTTTATAAACATGGTTAAAAGTTATTCGGGCCTTTAATAAATACACTCTTCTATTTTAATTGGCCCAATTGTTTTGATGAAGAGTTGATACTTGATACCCACTGCCGTTCTTTCTTTTGGTGGATTCAAACCCGTTCCCCATTCCTTTCATTCATTCGAAAACCCTAGGCTAAGAAAACGAGACGAACATTAATGGCGGCTTCGATCTTCATTTAGGGCTTCAGAAATTCGAAGGCGACGGCCTTGCTTTGTTCGATCGATTCAAGAGTTAGTCGCATGTTACCTTGCTCAATCGATTCTCCATCGCTCGCCGCGGCTGCTCCTCTTTGTCTAAGGTGAGTCGCTCACATCTAATTCACTCGAACTTTGTGATTTTCGTTCGTTTCTGTTAGTGGTTAGCTTGGCTTCGCCTTCACTGTTTGATTTTTGTGACTTGCTCACCCCAGTTCGATTTTCTGGTTTGACTATGGCCACCTGTGTTCGATTTCGTGAGGTCTGGTTGGTCGACATTTTGCTGTTGAATTCATTTGTTCTTCTTCCTTTTTAATGCCAGTCATTTGAGAATTGTATTGAGCTTTCGACTTGGTCTTGTATTTGATTACCACGGAATTGACTTGGTTTTTAAAACTCGGCTTTGATCATTTATCATCACCTGACTTCGGTTTTAAAATACTCAGTTTTGACAACGATATTGAACTCCCCTGTGACTTTATTTGATTCTGAACATCACCTGATTTTGCTCAACCATTTTGAACTGTGCATTGTTATTTACTTGACCAGTTTTGCATTTGAACTTGTTTGAGACCTGATTGCTTTGAACTTGATCATGTTGGCATTGTTGAGTTGTATTGATGTGCATTGAGCATTGTCCTTGTATCACTTGAGTCATTCGAGTCAGTTGGCTTCACCTGTGTACTTTGTTGACATTGCAACTTGTACCGGACTTTGACATACTTGATGCCCTGTTTGATTCATGTTGCTGTTTGGTCATCTGGACCTCTGTAAGCCTAAGTTTGCATATTATTGTGGTTCATGCAGTTGACCTTTGACCTATGTCTATAGCATGAGCCATTAGTTTGCATTTTTGAACTGGTTAGTATTTTGGGTGGTCTGCACTTGTATACTGCCGATTATTGTTGCATTAGAGTCCACATCTTTGATCAGGTCATTGTATATGTTTTTGGGTTGACTTTCCATTCCCTATGAGTACTCACTTTGGTCCTTATGTTTTTGATCTGTAGCTTGAATATTATAATGGCATTTCATGTTACATCTGTTAGGTGTAATAGTATTGAACTACTTTATGTTCATATACATTTCCTGTTGAGTTTGCTCCATCCAGTTTCATGCATACTTGACACTGCAGTTTCTTCACTTGGTTCCTACTTATATACCACTACATGTTGTTTATGTTACTCTGACTTATGTGCATGTGTCTTTGAACCTATGCGTTTGTGGCTGCACTTCATTTATCAGTGCAGCACTCGCCTCTCTTGTTATTGCTCTTTACTAATCTGTCATGATCTTGTTTGTTGGTTCTGTATTTTTGCCTTCCATATTGTCTTGAGTTCGAGACTTCTTCATTTGCACATCTGTGTTTCCATATTGATCACTCGTTCATTTGTACATGTTTATTCTCGAGTTGTCCATCTCAGTTGAACTGCACTTGGTTCTGCTTCATGATGTACTCGAATTCGTCTCTATTGCTGTATATGCTTGAACTGTTGATGACTTTTCTACAGTTTAGTTGCAGCCTGCCTTTGTCCTTATATCTGTTTTCCACTGCAGTTTCATTGTGGTGGTGACTTTATATTCGGTGGTGGCGAGGCAGTGCACGCGTGCGTGCACTGCAGCCACCCAGAATTGACAGTTTTGAATTGATTTAGTCGATTTGATAAATTGTTTATTTATCTCTGTTGATGATTTAAATCTGCTGATTTTTGTTTAACACTATTAAGTGTTATATCGACCGTCATCCGATTTCTTTGTTTAAAGAGTCGGATAGACGGGAATTATTGTGACTGACGTCTATTCGATATTGATTATTATTGCTCCTGTGCATTAATAACTGAGTTTGAATTAGACTGACCCGGGTATTATTTTCTTTTGAATTTAATACTCGGGTCAGACCGAGTATTTACAGGTTGTAGATTTTTAGCTTTGGGTTGCTGCTAGAGCTATGAAGACTTTTTATATCACTTGAAGTGGTCTTCGTCTTGTTGTAGTAGTCAGTGTGTCTGTTTTAAGATGATAATGTATTCATGTATATTAGTCGATAATGTACTTGTATATATAACTTCTTGAGTCGACAGTTGTAGTTGTATCATTTGAATTGTGTCAAATGTATTGTAACTGATATCAGTTATTATATATATGAGACTTTTCGTTCCATCTGTATTCTGCATTTATGTTATCTGTGTTATTTTTATATCTATTGTCCTAAACTATTATAGCCACTGTGTAGTAGCTTTGAGTTTGTATCGGTATGTCGGATTTCCTCTAAAGATGAAATGCAATGTTTTATTATCTGACATATCGGTGCTCGCACAAAGCAATTACATAGATGGTCGCTCCTCAACAGTCTTATTCTCCGTGCTAGTTGACAGCACTACACCGTAGTGTTCTTGGCTAGCGTGGGTATAGAGGTGGTGCGTCACAGCTTGGTATCAGAGCCTGGGGTTTAGGACAATTATAAAACATAACTTAGATGGAGCATGTGTTACAACTATTTGTCGATGTTTTATCTCTCATCTTTACATATGACTATTTTTGACTGTTAGGTATGAATTCCTAACGCTTATGCTTGTGTTTTCGGCTTTGAATTGATTTAGCCGATGTTGATTTTGTTTTAATTTGGCAAATTAAAGCCATTTTGACTTTTGGACTTTGTTCCACTTTTGTTCTATGCTATGAGTGTCATTGTGTACCTGTTACACTGTGATGAAAAATAGCTGGACCAGTTGCAAATTGAGTGATTTTGATTTCTCATTCACATCTAGTTTGAATCTCAGCGATTTTGAACTTGATATTTTGTGTTTTCCTCATCTGGATTTCCCTTCGACTTCGGTCACTTTGTTTTTGAGAAATTGCTAATTTCTTGATTTTCAAGACTCTGATTTTGTTTGCCGTTGGTTTCTTTTATAATGATGATTGATTCATTTTGTACTCGACTGCGGCTATTAATTGTTGGCTTCGACATTGACTTGATTCTTACTTTTGTTGAAGTCATTTATGCATTTCTGCTCGTTTTGCTTTGTTTTTTCCAGTAGATAATCGTTTCTTCTTTTCTAATTAGTTGTTATCACCTTTGTCGATTTTGATAACTTCTATTTCTGGAATTTTTGGTATTCCTACTTTGATGAATTTGGAATCGAATTCTTTGGATTCTATTCACATCTTCGTATGTGAATTCTTGTGATTGATTGTTTCTACAATCATTTTTGTGATTTGTCACTTTAAAAATATAAAGGTTTTCTATACTAGTAGTAAATATCAAAATCCTTTTCTCCAAACGATTTCAAAACTATTTTACTACAAAGCTCTTTTTCTTAAACCGTTTTCCAATCTATTAGTATATACAAGCCTTTATTTCACTCGTATGAGAAATTGAATTAAACGGCCTAGTAAAACAAGTGGTATGAAACGCTTGCGTTTACTTCGTCGGTTAACTCCTGGACTTGTTCGATTGAACCTTTTGTGACAATTTTCTAGTGTAGATTTACAGTTTGTTCGTAAATATTTAAGTTAAGCAAGTGGTTATGGGACATGAAGCTAAACTTTTATATTTACTAGCTTAGTGTAATTGACACTTCTCGTTGATCATGACGATCATTTTATGATTAGACTAGCCATTGTGCGATGTCTTTTTGTTTGCGAGGTTAGACTAGACACCACTTGTGTGATTCCATTCACACATACCTTTTTGCTTTTTGGTTAGTCTAGACCTTAATTTGTGTGATTCCACTCACACATATCTTTTTGTTTGCGAGGTTAGACTAGACACCACTTGTGTGATTCCATTCACACATACCTTTTTGCTTTTTGGTTAGTCTAGACCTTAATTTGTGTGATTCCACTCACACATATCTTTTTGTTTGCGAGGTTAGACTAGACACCACTTGTGTGATTCCATTCACACATACCTTTTTGCTTTTTGGTTAGTCTGGACCTTAATTTGTGTGATTCCACTCACACATATCTTTTTCTCTACGAGGTTAACCTAGACCTCAATCTGTGTGATTCCGACTCACACATGTGGGATAGCGACCCACGGTCTTCGGACCATTCCTGTGTGAAAATTTAATGGATGGCTTCCATGAGATAGCTTCTCGTCTTGTGATACCGGTCGGTGAGTTTTCATGCTCCCATTTTGTGATAGGCCTTCCCCTTTTTCCTTTTTATGATATAGACTAGCAAATGTGCGATGTCTCTTTCTCTGCGAGGTTAACCTAGACCTCAATCTGTGTGATTCCGACTCACACATGTGGGATAGCGACCCACGGTCTTCGGACCATTCCTGTGTGAAACTTTAATGGTTAGCCACCATGAGATAGCGTCTCGTCTTGTGATACCGGTGTTTTGGAGTTTCCATACTCCCATCTTGTGATAGGCCTCCCCCCTTCTTGTGATTTCTGGATTTCTTATGATGATTTCTGGAATTTTGTGCTTCACCAATTTTCGTGATTTCTATTGATATGTTTATCAATTTTTGTGCATTGGTGAATTCATGTGTTATTGACTTGTTATGAATACAAGTTTAGGGTATGATATTCCTTTCTATCTTTGGGAAGATTCTTGTGACATTTTCTTATGAATGAAAATTCATTGGTATTATACTTTGATGCCAGTTATTTTGATGAAATTTTGACGTGTTAACTTCAGTAACCGTCAATTTTAAAATGGATTTACAAGCGGTTCTTCCGCAATGCTGAATTTGTTGTCCGTTTTACTGTACTTTGAGAAGTGCAACTTACTTATCTAAGATGCTACTGATATTGCTAATTTAATCACGTGTTTTCAAAATTCTTTATTTTTAAAAGTTGTTTCAAAAATATAAATTAAAATTGTTTTCAAAATTTTTTACAGTTTACATTTTCAAAAGAACGAGGAAGCGATTTAAACGTTTCAGAAAAATCGAGGACTATGACCCCTTTCTTTTACTGATTCGCTTAATTCCGGACTTGTCCGTTTGAGAATGTGAAATGTTATTTTTAAAACACACAATCCTGCACTTTCAAGAAAACGATAAAGAGATTTAAACGATTTAGCAAAAGTACGGAGTATGGAACCATACTTTTACTACTTCGGTTAATTCCGGACTCGTTAATTGAATATTTATGACTTCTGATTATCGTTTTTGATAATCAGATGTTTGTGTTTCTGATTATCGTTTTTGATAATCAGATATTTGTGAAATTTGATTATCGTTTGAGATAATTAAATATTTTTCGATTTGATTAATCGAATATTTGTGATTTGTGATTATTGTTTTTGATAATCAGATATTTGTGAAATTTGATTATCGTTTGAGGTAATTAAATATTTTTCGATTTGATTAATCGAATATTTGTGATTTCTGATTATCGTTTTTGATAATCAGATATTTGTGAAATTTGATTATCGCTTGAGATAATTAAATATTTTTCGATTTGATTAATCGAATGTTTGTGTTTCTGATTATCGTTTGAGATAATTAGATATTTGATTTGTTTTCTGATTATCGTTTGAGATAATTAGATATTTGATTTGTTTTCTGATTATCGTCTGAGATAATTAGATATTTGATTTGTCTTCTGGTTATCGTTTGAGATAATTAGACATTTGATTTGTTTTCTGATTATCGTTTGAGATAATTAGATATTTGATTTGTTTTCTGATTATCGTTTGAGATAATTAGAAATTTGATTTGTCTTCTGATTATCGTTTTTGATAATCAGATATTTGTGAAATTTGATTATCGTTTGAGATAATTAAATATTTTTCAATTCGGTTAATCGAATATTTATGATTTCTGATTATCGTTTTTGATAATCAGATATTTATGAAATTTGATTTTCATTTGTGATAATTAAATATTTATTGATTTGATTATCGTTTGAGATAAGTAAATATTTGCGATTTGAAAATTCGATTATCGTTTTTGATGATTGAATATTTACGATTTTGAGATTCGAGCTTCGTCTTTTTCTCTGGCGATTCAGGTGAGTAATTTGATTTACTCACATTCAATTCGTGCAGTACGTGAATTCTGCTCTATTTTCTTTTTCTTTTAAATGCTGGAACTCAATTGATTCTTGCTTTTGATAGTCGTCTGATTTTGATTCCTTGATCCCCACGATTTTGATTCTTTTGATTTGAATCAGTCGAACCTTTTGATTCTATATTTGATACTTCCATAATTCCTATACTTCCCTGTTGACCTTTGCTTTGCTTATGCATTCGACATTGTTATGTTCTTATGGTTGTTACCTCTTTCCCATTTATTCCTTATGATTGCGAGGACGTAATTTCTTTAAGGAGGGGAGTCTGTAACAACCCGCAAATTCGTAGCAATTAATTATTGCCATTAGGTGATTAAATCGTTCGTAAATTTTTATTGAAATTAAAAACCAATTTGAAATTCTTTTATAAACATGGTTAAAAGTTATTTGGGCCTTTAATAAATACACTCTTCTATTTTAATTGGCCCAATTGTTTTGATGAAGAGTTGATACTTGATACCCACTGCCGTTCTTTCTTTTGGTGGATTCAAACCCGTTCCCCATTCCTTTCATTCATTCGAAAACCCTAGGCTAAGAAAACGAGACGAACATTAATGGCGGCTTCGATCTTCATTTAGGGCTTTAGAAATTCGAAGGCGACGGCCTTGCTTTGTTCGATCGATTCAAGAGTTAGTCGCATGTTACCTTGCTCAATCGATTCTCCATCGCTCGCCGCGGCTGCTCCTCTTTGTCTAAGGTGAGTCGCTCACATCTAATTCACTCGAACTTTGTGATTTTCGTTCGTTTCTGTTAGTGGTTAGCTTGGCTTCGCCTTCACTGTTTGATTTTTGTGACTTGCTCACCCCAGTTCGATTTTCTGGTTTGACTATGGCCACCTGTGTTCGATTTCGTGAGGTCTGGTTGGTCGACATTTTGCTGTTGAATTCATTTGTTCTTCTTCCTTTTTAATGCCAGTCATTTGAGAATTGTATTGAGCTTTCGACTTGGTCTTGTATTTGATTACCACGGAATTGACTTGGTTTTTAAAACTCGGCTTTGATCATTTATCATCACCTGACTTCGGTTTTAAAATACTCAGTTTTGACAACGATATTGAACTCCCCTGTGACTTTATTTGATTCTGAACATCACCTGATTTTGCTCAACCATTTTGAACTGTGCATTGTTATTTACTTGACCAGTTTTGCATTTGAACTTGTTTGAGACCTGATTGCTTTGAACTTGATCATGTTGGCATTGTTGAGTTTTGTATTGATGTGCATTGAGCATTTTCCTTGTATCACTTGAGTCATTCGAGTCAGTTGGCTTCACCTGTGTACTTTGTTGACATTGTAACTTGTACCGGACTTTGACATACTTGATGCCCTGTTTGATTCATGTTGCTGTTTGGTCGTCTGCACCTCTGTAAGCCTGAGTTTGCATATTATTGTGGTTCATGCAGTTGACCTTTGACCTATGTCTATAGCATGAGCCATTAGTTTGCATTTTTGAACTGGTTAGTATTTTGGGTGGTCTGCACTTGTATACTGCCGATTATTGTTGCATTAGAGTCCACATCTTTGATCAGGTCATTGTATATGTTTTTGGGTTGACTTTCCATTCCCTATGAGTACTCACTTTGGTCCTTATGTTTTTGATCTGTAGCTTGAATATTATAATGGCACTTCATGTTACATCTGTTAGGTGTAATAGTATTGAACTACTTTATGTTCATATACATTTCCTGTTGAGTTTGCTCCATCCAGTTTCATGCATACTTGACACTGCAGTTTCTTCACTTGGTTCCTACTTATATACCACTACATGTTGTTTATGTTACTCTGACTTATGTGCATGTGTCTTTGAACCTATGCGTTTGTGGCTGCACTTCATTTATCAGTGCAGCACTCGCCTCTCTTGTTATTGCTCTTTACTAATCTGTCATGATCTTGTTTGTTGGTTCTGTATTTTTGCCTTCCATATTGTCTTGAGTTCGAGACTTCTTCATTTGCACATCTGTGTTGCCATATTGATCACTCGTTCATTTGTACATGTTTATTCTCGAGTTGTCCATCTCAGTTGAACTGCACTTGGTTCTGCTTCATGATGTACTCGAATTCGTCTCTATTGATGTATATGCTTGAACTGTTGATGACTTTGCTGCTGTTTAGTTGCAGCCTGCCTTTGTCCTTATATCTGTTTGCCACTGCAGTTTCATTGTGGTGGTGACTTTATATTCGGTGGTGGCGAGGCAGTGCACGCGTGCGTGCACTGCAGCCACCCAGAATTGACAGTTTTGAATTGATTTAGTCGATTTGATAAATTGTTTATTTATCTCTGTTGATGATTTAAATCTGCTGATTTTTGTTTAACAATATTAAGTGTTATATCGACCGTCATCCGATTTCTTTGTTTAAAGAGTCGGATAGACGGGAATTATTGTGACTGACGTCTATTCGATATTGATTATTATTGCTCCTGTGCATTAATAACTGAGTTTGAATTAGACTGACCCGGGTATTATTTTCTTTTGAATTTAATACTCGGGTCAGACCGAGTATTTACAGGTTGTAGATTTTTAGCTTTGGGTTGTTGCTAGAGCTATGAAGACTTTTTATATCACTTGAAGTGGTCTTCGTCTTGTTGTAGTAGTCAGTGTGTCTGTTTTAAGATGATAATGTATTCATGTATATTAGTCGATAATGTACTTGTATATATAACTTCTTGAGTCGACAGTTGTAGTTGTATCATTTGAATTGTGTCAAATGTATTGTAACTGATATCAGTTATTATATATATGAGACTTTTCGTTCCATCTGTATTCCGCATTTATGTTATCTGTGTTATTTTTATATCTATTGTCCTAAACTATTATAGCCACTGTGTAGTAGCTTTGAGTTTGTATCGGTATGTCGGATTTCCTCTAAAGATGAAATGCAATGTTTTATTATCTGACATATCGGTGCTCGCACAAAGCAATTACATAGATGGTCGCTCCTCAACAGCCTTATTCTCCGTGCTAGTTGACAGCACTACACCGTAGTGTTCTTGGCTAGCGTGGGTATAGAGGTGGGGCGTCACAGCTTCTTCCTGCCTCTTCATCAAACTGTTGCACAACACAGTCAAACAATCACTACCATCCTCCTTTTCACCATCAAACATTCACAATCACCATACAAATTGCCTTCAACCAGCATACATTTCCCTGCCTTCAAATGACACGTTGTCTCAGCATCACCTTGCCAGTGTCTCACCAGACCAATTCCTCCACATTCCAGTAACCACCATCACAACATCACTACACAAAGCCCCTGCCAAAACTTGCCATCACCAAACATTAGGCAATTAAAAAAACAATAGGAAAAAAAACAAAAAGGCTGCACTCACAACACTGCTATATTCTTCCACCACCTACTTGCATTCACTGCCTCCCACCAAATCACCTGAACGAACCAGCAGTGGACCACCCAAATCGCCTCATACCCAATCGCCAGCCATCAAATTTCAACTGCGACAACCGAACTCAACCAAAATTCCACCTCTTCCATCAGCCACCTGAAGCCCCACCATCATCCTTGAATTCGAACCACAAACAACCGCCTGAACCCCATCGCGACATCTCCCTTCAACCAAATCGATTCGATAGTCGCCTCAAAAACTTTGAAAACCAAAATAGCTACCCCCCAATCCACCTTGAACTCAAGTCGCAACCACCCATGACCTCGTAGCGAGCATCGACCAACTCATCAATCCCCATTCGCGAATTACCAAATGCGATTTCGAACTCGAACAACAAGTAGTTGATTTTTTTAAAAAATTTTGTTTGATTTGGGTTTCGTTCATTTTGAACAGGGAGAGGTAGCAATATTTCGTTTGTTTTGAAAGTTGTGTATTTTGGGCCGGGCTGTAGGATTGAACACATCCTTTTTTTAAGTGTTTAGTTCATTTTAGTTTTCTACTTTTTTTTAAAAAAAAACAAAAAACAAAAAAAAGTAAGAAAAAAGGTTTGTTTTGGTACTCCTTTATTTTTCCAATTTATTATTTTTGTTTTTCTTTTGTTTGAAGTTTTCTTTTGTTTGAAGTTTTCTTTTGTTATATTTCTTGTTTTAAAAAAAAAAACTTAAATTTGCTTTAAGTTTCATCCTAGTTTTTCTTTTTTATTTACAAAAATAAAATTGTATATATCTTATTTTTATTTTCAGGTTGTCAGAGCAGAAAATCACAAGGAGAAGAACAGCTTACTGAAAACCGCCGCTCTGCTTGCCAAATAAACTGCTTGCTTAAAAGAAAATTTGCACTCTTATTATTCCTTATTTTTATCCGTTTTGCATTGTTGGTTGTTTGCATTTGCATTGATATATATTAAAAAAAATCAAAAATCCAAAAAAAAATTTCAAAAACAAAAATCCATTCATTGTTGCATTGTTAACACACCTTTAATTTCAGCTTTGAATCTCATCCTAGATTTTTGTTAATAATAACGGTTAGACATCGATAACACTTAATTGTATATTGAGAAGCTGTCTTCTTTGAAAAATTTAATTTCTTGGTGTCTAGGCTACGGCAGTGTAATAACTATTTATAAATATAATGGTGATTCATAAATATTATAGTGGTTGTTTCTCTTAAAGTACTAAAACCTTCGGCTGCATTGCTACGGTGATTCGTGGTGCACCGATAAAATCTGTCCATTACCTGGCTTAGAACTATCTTGTTGATCTAAGACAAAGTGGAATTATACAATTTTGGGTTAGGAGCTATTTTGTAATTAAACCCTTACATTCATTTAGTTGCATTAGTTCATGCATATTTTTTCTAAAAAAACAAAAAAAATTTAAAATCCAAAACTAAAAAATTGTAAATATTCCTTAATTTTGTTTTAAAATCCTTTCTTTTTTTTCAAAATCAATAATTAAAAAAACAAAAATAAAAAAAAAGAATTATTATAAAACCTTTTCAAAAACAAATAACAAAAAAAATCAATTTCCCTTTTGAAAAATAAATTCTATTTGTAAATAATTTTCCTTTATAAAAAAAACCAAAACAATTTTGAAAATGTCTGAATTTTCATATTCACATGAATTTTTTGATAGTTGTGAAAATCAATATAATCTATATAATTTCACTCAAAATTCTTATGGATATTTTAATAACGACTATTGAACAAACTATTCAAATTTTGCACCACAAGATTTTCAAAATAATGGTCAACCCTCAACTCTTGAAAGATGTATTGAAAAGTTGGATCTTTACTTGAACAAACACTTCAATTTAATGATTCATTGAATTCATATCTATGCAACAATTCAAGTCAAAGTTTTCAAAATAATCAAAATTTGAATTCACTTCCAAATTCAAATGATTATAACCCATGCCAATTCAACTTTGAACTCCAAAATGAATTTCAAAATCACAATGGAAATGTGAATCATTTTTCAAATGATTTTGGCAATGGGAATAATCTCGACTACGATGTGAGTAAAAAAATTTGTTCTCAACACATCAAATCGAAAATTTTCAAGTCAATAATTATAAGTTGGATTTTGTTGAACAAATGAATGAAATTTACGATGATCACATGGATTTGTTGATTGAAACATAAAAAAAATTACATGAACTACAAAATCAAATCCCAACGTGTGACGAGCCAAATAATAATCCATCTTTTACCACAATTGACGATTTTCAAATAACAACTTTTGAAATTGAAAACGACAATCTTATTGAAGTTGTTGAAAAAATGGTAATTGAATTGGATTTCAATTCTTTTGAGGGTGAGAAACTTGATTTAAGATTCAATCTTCGTTTTCCTGATTTTGAAAATTTGAACACAACAGATTTGGGTTTCTGATGCAGCAGCGGATAATAGAAAAGTATGAAACGGTGAAAGTAGCAATCGGTGGATTGAAAGATACCAAAGGCCCAAATCCGTTGATCCAAAGATACCGGATTCTAGCTATCTCAAACATGTTGATCGCGCACGATACCGTGTTTAAAGATCTATGATTCTTCGACGTTGATCAAGCGCACTTGATTCCGTGAATCGGCTTCAACAATCATTGATTCGAGCGCACTCGAATACCGAAGTTGGAGATAGGAGATCACACTCAACTACCAATTTGAGAAGTGGCACAAAGCACACAAACAAAGTTTTTATTCAAAATCAACTTGTTTTACAAATGACACAACCCCCGTATTTATAGGCAGTTCACAACACCCATCACTAGGTCGTTCGCGACCTACAACATAACATTCGCGACCTATCTTAGGTCGTTAACGACCTAACACTTATTACAACACAGCGACATAACAAAATTACAACATATAGAAATACAACACGACTCAAGACATCAGCGACTTAAGAAAATTACAACACACAGAAAATACAACACGACTCAAGACATCAACGACTTAAGAAATCCAAGCTCCGTGCGATATAAGCTTCATGCGACCTATCAACTTGAGCGACCTAAAGAAATGGCTTCTGGAAATCTTCAAGCGACCTAAAGTTGAGCGACCTAAGGACTCAGCGACTTAAGTTAGGTCGTTCGCGACCTAAAGAAAACAGCATGTGAGAGTGATTGGGTCGGAGCTCTTTAGGTCGTGGCTCGTTTTGCCTGGCATAGCTCGCTTCATAACATGCAAGGTCGCTTGAGTGACTTAACAACTCGTTAGTTCGTATAACCCCACTTGTTAGGTCGCTTGGTGGACCTATCAACATACTAGGTCGCGGCCGACCTAAATACAATGCCTTGGTGCTTGAATTGTTACCTCGCGAGCGACCTTCACTAGGTCGTGAGCGACCTAAAGATTGCGCTGCATCATCCTCCCCCGGTTGACAAAAATTCGACCTCGAATTTGCACCTTCCTCTTCCACAACAAGCTCATCCCCCTGATACGGAATCAAGTATTTGACGTTGATAACGTCTGCAGTGTGAATATGATCTGGCAATTTCAACTGATATGCATTATCATTGATCTTCTTCAAAATTTCCACTGGACCAATTTTTCGAGCTTTCAACTTGTTGTAAGTTCCAACAGGAAAACGTTCTTTTGTCAACACGGCATAAACCAAGTCACCTTCTCTAAAATTCACACTCCTTCGCTTTTTATCTGCCAGTTGTTTATATTTCTCATTTAATGTAAGCAATCGTTCATAAATAGTTCTGTGGCATTCCTGCAACTCAGTTACAAAATCACTAGCTCGTATAACAACTCCCTTTTGATATGGCACTGTCGTCAAATCCAACGGTCCCTTCGGAATTGCTGAATATACAACTTGAAATGGACTGAATCCAGTACTTCGATTAATAGCATGATTATGTGCAAATTCCGCCTGACACAACTTCATATCCCAGCTCTTTAAATTATCTTTCACAAGGCATCTTAACAAATTTCCCAATGATCTATTCACCACTTCCGTTTGCCCATCTGTCTGCGGATGATAGGCACTACTAAAATTCAGCTTCATTCCAACCATCATCCACAAACTTAACCAAAAATGGCTTAGAAATCTAGTATCCCGATCAGAAACAATAGATTCAGGTAGCCCATGTAATCGATACACCTCTTTAAAGAATAACTGTGTGACATCCCGGAATTTCGAGCAATATCAATTTAATAATCTGTGATGAATATTAAATTGAATTGATATATTATTGGATTATAAGATTTGAATTAATATTTTTCTTCTGATAAATATTTAATTGATTTGAAATATCTTTGGATTATAACATTTGAATTGGTACTTTTCACTTAATTAATATCGTATTGTGAATTATTTTCTATCTATTTTATATATATTGGTATATATTTCAGATAGGGAAGTTCTGTTTTAAATTCAATCGATAAATTTTGTTTTAAATTTCTAATATGTATATTCTAGTGGTTTGGAAATTATTATTTATTTCAAAGTAAGTTTTTCAAAGCTATTAAATTCATAAATATATTGTTTTAAATATTTTAGATAAATGTTTAAATTGTCTAGAACTATTTCTGACTTTGGTTCAAATTTATATTTTTATTTATTAACAAAAGGGTTTTGTTCTATTTTCTTTTTAAATAAAAGTATTGCTTGTTAAATTTATAGTTTAAAATGTATATATGTTATAAATTCAATTTTTGTCAAATGATATTCTAGTATATATTATAAAATAAGAAATGTAAATGAAAGAATAATTTCTTTGTTTAAATTTATTTTTAAATTTGATAAATGAGCTTTTATAAATAATATATTCAAATAGAAATACAATGCGATAATACGCATAACAAATACGCAGATTGAAATAACAAGTGAAACAATTATACGTGAGTGGAATTTTATCGTTTGTAAGTAATAAAACAAATACACATCAATATAATAAAACAACATATTTAAATAACATCCAGTTTGTTTTATAAATCAAACAATACACTGGAACAACATTACAATTCATAATCGAACACTATATTAGAATAACAATAAAATAAATACGTGAGTTAAACTTTATCGTTTTGTAATGATAAAACAAACATAAAATATCTAATAAAATAATCTAACAAAACAATCTAATAATTTAATCAAACAACATCCATCACATTTATAATTAAACAAAATATTACAATAACATTTCAATCACATTTCAAAGTAGAAACAAGAAGATACAAATCATAGAAATTATGTGCCAACCTTAGTCAAAATCTGCCCAGCCCAATAGCACATAAATGATTTCCAGCCTTTATACATCTGCCTAGCAAATAGAACAGGGGAAAAGAATCACATTTCAATCATGTGCCAAGCAAACAAGGTCGAATATGTTTATGCAGGTTTAAAAACAACAAGTATTCAAAGGAAATAAAAGCAAATTATAAAGTAAAAATGAAAACATGCTTGTAAATGAAGTCACAGGCAAGTTTATAAAATATAAGATAAGTATCAAAGGAAACATCATAGTACAAGAAACATTAAATGTTCATATCCTTAGCAGCCAACTATTGTCATTTCGAATGGCATAAAAACTCTTCTCAGCCTCCATTTTGAAAATATCTCTGACATGAAAAAAAATATACAAACCTGTAAACAACTTCTTTTATCACTTGCATCCTATTCGAGCTAATACAAATTGCAAAATAACTTCATTTAGAAACTTAAACCAGACTCCATTAAAAATCAAAACAAAATTCTGCAACCCAATACAACAGAGAAGTAGGATGGGCAGGGAGATCTAGTGGAGACATTCTTCCAGTTTCAAAACTGTTTCAACTGGGTGCTCTGATCTTTTATAAAGCTGGTGAGTAACAAATGTTTTTAAAAATATAAGTATAAATTGGTATTGCATGATTTTCTCTGCAACGAATATGCCTGTAGTCATGTTTTAAAGCCTGTGATCATATTATGTAAATGCGGTGTGTTATGATGTGGATGTTTACTGGTTTCAGATTTTAAACCCATTCATAAATCAAACACCCAAGGTTAAATCTTCACTGGTACCTGAGTTTAGAACAATATAGGATGTTATATCTTGGAATTCAAACTGGTTTTAGTTAAAAAAATGGAGTGGCATCTGGAAAATAAGAAATACAGAGCATCATTTGAACAAGTTAAAAATTTAACTATCGAAATTCTTGAATTCAGTTATATAAAGGGATTGTTTATACAAAAATAGGATTTTTAACATAAAAATCTAAATTTTTAGTGGTGAAATTCGAGAGCAGTTCTGGTTTGACCAGAAAAGTGTTTTGTGGGGTTATCTGATGATCTATGGAGATGGGGTGGTCGGGGTTCTGCCTAGCAATGGAGGAGTGATCGTAGCACTTTGGAAAAATGGTGGATGGTGATATATTTCATCATGGAAGTTGCGGTAGGGATTTTCTTCCTGGAACCCTAGTTTTAAGGAGAGGTGGTAGTTTGATCACTACGTACAGTGTAGTTGATCGAGAGCGACGAAATGTTGTGAGAGGGTGGCGGAGGAGTTCGACGAGGTGTATACGAATTTTCTCGGCGACTGATGGCCGGAATCGCCTGGACGAGGATGATTAGCCGGAGTTGTTTTACCAGGTGAAGTTCGAGAGCACTCGAATTCGACTGGAGCTTCGTGGAATGGTTTCGAGGGTCAGGGTCGACTTGGTGGTGGTTCGCCGAGATGTCTGGAAGATCGCCAGAGGTGGCGGCGGCGGGAACTACGTGTGCACGTGCACAAGGATGGGACTGTGTCAGTTCATTTGGTTGGGGAAGAAGAAGAAGTGGGGTCTGGGTGAACTCGAGAAGTACTCGGGAAATTTTGTGTTGGGCTCGGGTAAATTGATAAATTTCACGAAGTAAAAGATAGGAGCCTCGGGTAGGACTGTTTTTTTTTAGTTTTGACAATGCCCAGTTTTACTCGAGTTTGTACTCGGGTAAATTGCGTCTTGGCTCGGGTAATTCTAACTTTTTCTCGAAGCAAAGTGAAAATGGTCTCGAGTCATATGTTCCAGCCTAAAACAGTGACTGTTTTACAGTTTTTAAGTATTAGGTTAAATTTTGTGATTAATGTAAAACTGAGTTTAGTTCAAGTATTTAAATCCAGATTTTAGAAGTAAAAGAAAAGTTTAAAATTTTAAATACTTTAAATAATTTAAATAATTGAATTTAAAAAGAGTTTTGATTTAAAACCCTCTTCATAGCAAAGTATTTAAGATTGTGATTTAAGATGTTTAAAGGTTAGTTTTGTAAAATGATTAAGTCTTATTAGTGATTAGTTCAAAACTGAAATTTTAAAATGGAAGTTTAAAGGAAGTAAATAAACGATTTTAAACATTTGAAAGTGAAATTTAATCAAAAGTGAAATGAGTTTCTTAAGAAATAAAGATTTAAGTTTAAACTCATTAACTGATAAGAGATTTAGAATGGTATTAGAAATTGTATTGATTAAATAGGAGATTAAAGTTTAAATGAATTAATTAAAGTTTAAATGAATTAAGTGATTAATTTGTAACTACAAGTTTAATTTATATTAATTAAAGTTTAAAAATGGAATAAGTAATTTATATGTTATTAATGAAAGGTTAATTGGATTTATAATTAATAATAAATTAACGTGAGTTGATTATTTTAGATTGAGATTAAATAAATGTTAATGGAGGTTATTAACTAAATTATTTTATAATTAATCAATATAACTGTTTATTTATAGTTATTTTGAATTGATTAATTAAAATCAACATTTTAACTGTTAAAGTATAGTTAATTGAATGGAAGTAATTAAGGAATTAATTACTCATTTGATTTATTGAATAATTTGATTTATTTGAGTTAATTAACTTATTTTAATAAATCTGAGTAATCAATTTGTGATGTGATAAGTATAATTACTCAGAGATGTAATTGGTAGATAATTACAAGACGTAGTTAATGGGATGAGTTTGTTAATAAAATAATTAGAGTATAATTACTTTTTATAATTAATCAAGGGATTAATTGGAGATAAATATATTATAAAGTAATTAAAGGAGTTAATTACTGATTTGGTTAATCAAGGGTGATTTATATTGTGGGTTAAATTTAGGATTAATTACTTTGATTTAATCAAATTGTAAATTTAATTCGAGATCATTAATTATTATAATTAATGTTGGAATTTGGAATAAATGTATTTGGATAAATTAATAAATGAAGAAATTTATTAATATAATTAATTATGTAATGTAATTAACTTTAGTTAATTAATAAATGAAGTTATGTAAAGGTTAATTTCTATAATTGGTTAAGTAATTAATCTAAGAAGTAACTCAAGGAATTTACTTAAATGTAATTAAAGAAAATTAATCAGGGAGGATTAATAAAAAGGAATAATGGGATGATGATTTATTAATTGATTGATAATTAATTAATATAGGCAAGTTTAATAATGATGAAGTAATTAATTTAATTAATTTTAAATTAATTAAAGGTAAGGTAATTGATTTAATTCATTTTAAATTAATTATCAACGATGTAATTATTATCTTTGCTTATGAATGGATGATATGAATTCCCATTGATTGATTAAAAACTCAGTTTGTGATGAGTAATCTCTGTTTGATTTGGATGCTCTGATTTAAGTGTGATATCATAGATTATCCATTTATGCTGATATGTGATTATTTATCTGTGATATTGTGATTTATCTATCTGTGTTGATATGGATAATTGAATTGAATTGTTTTAAACCTTTAAAACAACTTGGCCTTAAAAGACACGGTTTGGATTTCGATGAGACCGGGATCGGGTTTTCCGTATACCGGGATTCCAGGTCTGGAGACCCGAATACCACATCGATCCAAAATAACGATAGGTCGTGAAATCCAAGTGGAGCAAGTGAAGACTCGAGGTATAAGAACTATTCGTCAGTATAACTCTGTGGGTGATTCCGTAATGAGTTTGACGGAAATAGTACTTATAGATTCGAGATGAAGATTCAGAGTGCAAGGGTTATCGTCGTTAACTCTGAGGGTGATTCCAACACGAGTGTAACGAGATAATGCCTTCGGTTTCGTTCGAACCCGGAACGAACTTATATGGATTGAATGCTTTCAGCACATCGTCAGGTGGACGATGAGCATTCTAAGTGTTGAGTTCTGATAAAGGTAATCGTGACCTCAAGCCTCATCAACCGGGAATGGCTAAAACAGGGGAGGTGCAGCAAAGCTTCGTGGGTAGCACCCACTTGAGAGCGAGATTTTCTCCTGTCTAGATGTTCCTTTTTATTTCGATTGTGTGGGCAGTGGAGACGTCCAACTGCCGGGGTTGTCTCGTTTGGAACTGTTCAGTAAGGAACGGGTCCGGCTTTGTGTTGCAGGGGAGCGGGCGTACTCCTCGGTACGGTGATCTAGGCCACGTACTGTGACGGGCGGTACCCCAGTAGCCCAGCCATTGATGGAAACCCATTTTCCCTACGAGACCTTACGGTTTTGATTGTATTACCCACGTTGTGGCTAGTATGCTGGAATTTAATAGATGTAACAATTTCAGCTATTTTCTATTTACTTGAAAACCCTAGACACTATTATAATATCACTGGATTTCCTATGAAATGTTTTGGTTAGCGTAAGGTAAAAACTTTTCCATGTTTATTTATGGGAAGTCTTACGTGATACCTTTTGTTTCAAATGATTTTTAAAAGTTAAACAACTTTAACCTGTTACTCATACCAGACCCATGTCTGACCCGAAGTTTATTTCTGTTTTTCATAAACTCTCGGGTACCCAAATTTTTACGGGTAGTCAAGGGATTCAGGTTAGCTTTGACGAATACTGGAGGAGCATTGGAGCAGGAGGCTTCAGCGTGTAGATATATATATATTGGTTCCGCTGTGTCAGTGTTATTCTGTATATTCCGCTGTGTTGTATCTCTGTGATGTTGAGTTGTATTAACTAGACAGGTGTTTATAACTGTCTAGTATGTGTTGTATTATCTGTGTACTCTGATGTATATGATATTTATGTGATATATTATATTTTATTCGTTCCGCTGTTGAGATTCTATGTTTGTTTCTTCTTCTTTTCTATCTTTTCTATTTTCTCACCTCTTTCTTTTCTTCAAAACGATGCGATTTCCTGGGCGTAGGAAGTCGGGTCGTGACAGTTGGTATCAGAGCACTAGGTTGAGCGAATACCTAGGCTCTTAAGTGATTTCTTCCTTGAGAGAGCGTATTTGTATTTTTGATATATATATATTTATTTAATTCTACCTATCGGTTGGGTTACCTGTTCGGGTATCCCAATATAAGTATAAGGTAAATAGGGTGGTAGTGGTATGTAACACGACTACCAATGGTTGAATTTGTTGAGATTGGAAGTGTATCGACCGAGACGGTATTGGGTCTACAGTTCGTCTCGAAGTGAATTTGCGGCGTAAGAATTTCATTGGTCTCTGAAGGAAATTTGTTAAGGATTCGAAGTCCAGCCTTTAAGTGTAAGATGATCGCGCTCGTGTGAGCGGATTTTCGAGAGTTTGGATGAGTATAGTTTGATCTGTCGGTTGGGCAGAAGAGAGATGATATTTTGATTCTCTCGAGATGTAGTAGCTGTGTGATGAGACGTAGTGACTGTGGATGTCTCCGAAGATGTTTATTTGGAACGAGTTAGGGAAGTAGGTCTGCTTCGGTGTTGTGGCGGTGTTCAGCAGAATGTATCTGTTTGATTCGGGGTCCGAATTTCTCGAAGTACTTTAGATTAGAAATTCCTTGGCATTAGTGTCAGCAGTGCAGCTTGGAGTTTTCTGTGTTGGTAAAGAAGTTTTCTAGCTTCGCAGTGAGTTCAGAAGCAGCAGTGTGGATCCATTTCTTCGATGGATTGATTAGTGAGCGTAGGCTGTTCTTTTGGGTAAAGGGGAACAGTTTTTCTTTGAATTAGTCTGGGATGGTCGCAAAAGTGACTTGCGATTATTTGAGCGTACTCTTGTGTTTAGAGATTCTTTTCCCGTATGTCTTCAGGGAGTCAGAATTTTGTCAGTATCTGGAGATTGAGTTTGGTATCGACCGTATTCCAGGAGTGATACCGGTGGTTCAGTTTAGTAGTAGGATGTTATTGGAGGAACTTCTGAGTTTTATTTTGGACTTATTGAACCATATTTTCGGAATAGTTGAGAGGCTTACCAGTTGTGATTGCTGACTGATGGTTGCAAAGCCTAGGTCTGTCACAATTGGGTATCAGTGGAAGTTGTGTTTGGGTGCATCATCTACATTTTTATCTACCCATATCAGAGTGGCGCAGCGGAAGTAGTTGGGAGTGCATCGGTTTTTCTTTCTGGAGAAGAGAAGTTGTTTTCTACGGATGATGGTAAGGATTGTGTTCTTGATTTTGAGTTGATCGCGAGAAGATCAATTTTACTGGATTGTTTTGAATTCAGACTGTTCTGGAAGGCATCAGCGGAGATTTAGCTGATTGGTAGTGATGAGAGCAGCCTTGGATCGTCTGAAGAATTTGGTGGATAAGAGACGGAGGAATTTGGAATTCGAAGTTAGAGACTTCGTTGTTGTTGAAGTTTTCTCGGATCGAAGGAGCTGTATAGTTTGGTGAGATCGGAAATTTAGTTTCGAGATGTTCTGGATTTTCTCTGTGTTCTGGAGAAGTTAGTGTTTGATCTTCTGGAGTGTGAATTGCCAGTTTGGATAGCTGTGATTCGTTGTGTTTCACGTGTCTCTGAGGGAGTACGTGTAAGATTCTGTTTCGGATTTTGGAACCAGCAGTTCAGGGAGTTTTGGTTGTTGAGTCAGACTTGTCTACAGTCTGGTATCCTGTCTAGTTGGGTGGATCTAGATGAGTAGGAGCTCTGTAGTTTAATAGTGTTGATGGTTTGGATTCTATAGAGCGAGTAACCCGATATTTATACTCGGGGAAACTCGAGAGAATTCTATTCGGAATTTTTGTCTGGATAGTTAGTTTTGTTTGGTTGGATGAATTGGATGCTATGATTGTTTAATGATATATGCTTGTGTTTTATAATTAAATTTTTAAATAGATTATTAAATTACCTTTGTTTTAAATTTCGGGGACGAAATTCTTTTAAGGGGGGAGGAATGTGACATCCCGGAATTTCGAGCAATATCAATTTAATAATCTGTGATGAATATTAAATTGAATTGATATATTATTGGATTATAAGATTTGAATTAATATTTTTCTTCTGATAAATATTTAATTGATTTGAAATATCTTTGGATTATAACATTTGAATTGGTACTTTTCACTTAATTAATATCGTATTGTGAATTATTTTCTATCTATTTTATATATATTGGTATATATTTCAGATAGGGAAGTTCTGTTTTAAATTCAATCGATAAATTTTGTTTTAAATTTCTAATATGTATATTCTAGTGGTTTGGAAATTATTATTTATTTCAAAGTAAGTTTTTCAAAGCTATTAAATTCATAAATATATTGTTTTAAATATTTTAGATAAATGTTTAAATTGTCTAGAACTATTTCTGACTTTGGTTCAAATTTATATTTTTATTTATTAACAAAAGGGTTTTGTTCTATTTTCTTTTTAAATAAAAGTATTGCTTGTTAAATTTATAGTTTAAAATGTATATATGTTATAAATTCAATTTTTGTCAAATGATATTCTAGTATATATTATAAAATAAGAAATGTAAATGAAAGAATAATTTCTTTGTTTAAATTTATTTTTAAATTTGATAAATGAGCTTTTATAAATAATATATTCAAATAGAAATACAATGCGATAATACGCATAACAAATACGCAGATTGAAATAACAAGTGAAACAATTATACGTGAGTGGAATTTTATCGTTTGTAAGTAATAAAACAAATACACATCAATATAATAAAACAACATATTTAAATAACATCCAGTTTGTTTTATAAATCAAACAATACACTGGAACAACATTACAATTCATAATCGAACACTATATTAGAATAACAATAAAATAAATACGTGAGTTAAACTTTATCGTTTTGTAATGATAAAACAAACATAAAATATCTAATAAAATAATCTAACAAAACAATCTAATAATTTAATCAAACAACATCCATCACATTTATAATTAAACAAAATATTACAATAACATTTCAATCACATTTCAAAGTAGAAACAAGAAGATACAAATCATAGAAATTATGTGCCAACCTTAGTCAAAATCTGCCCAGCCCAATAGCACATAAATGATTTCCAGCCTTTATACATCTGCCTAGCAAATAGAACAGGGGAAAAGAATCACATTTCAATCATGTGCCAAGCAAACAAGGTCGAATATGTTTATGCAGGTTTAAAAACAACAAGTATTCAAAGGAAATAAAAGCAAATTATAAAGTAAAAATGAAAACATGCTTGTAAATGAAGTCACAGGCAAGTTTATAAAATATAAGATAAGTATCAAAGGAAACATCATAGTACAAGAAACATTAAATGTTCATATCCTTAGCAGCCAACTATTGTCATTTCGAATGGCATAAAAACTCTTCTCAGCCTCCATTTTGAAAATATCTCTGACATGAAAAAAAATATACAAACCTGTAAACAACTTCTTTTATCACTTGCATCCTATTCGAGCTAATACAAATTGCAAAATAACTTCATTTAGAAACTTAAACCAGACTCCATTAAAAATCAAAACAAAATTCTGCAACCCAATACAACAGAGAAGTAGGATGGGCAGGGAGATCTAGTGGAGACATTCTTCCAGTTTCAAAACTGTTTCAACTGGGTGCTCTGATCTTTTATAAAGCTGGTGAGTAACAAATGTTTTTAAAAATATAAGTATAAATTGGTATTGCATGATTTTCTCTGCAACGAATATGCCTGTAGTCATGTTTTAAAGCCTGTGATCATATTATGTAAATGCGGTGTGTTATGATGTGGATGTTTACTGGTTTCAGATTTTAAACCCATTCATAAATCAAACACCCAAGGTTAAATCTTCACTGGTACCTGAGTTTAGAACAATATAGGATGTTATATCTTGGAATTCAAACTGGTTTTAGTTAAAAAAATGGAGTGGCATCTGGAAAATAAGAAATATAGAGCATCATTTGAACAAGTTAAAAATTTAACTATCGAAATTCTTGAATTCAGTTATATAAAGGGATTGTTTATACAAAAATAGGATTTTTAACATAAAAATCTAAATTTTTAGTGGTGAAATTCGAGAGCAGTTCTGGTTTGACCAGAAAAGTGTTTTGTGGGGTTATCTGATGATCTATGGAGATGGGGTGGTCGGGGTTCTGCCTAGCAATGGAGGAGTGATCGTAGCACTTTGGAAAAATGGTGGATGGTGATATATTTCATCATGGAAGTTGCGGTAGGGATTTTCTTCCTGGAACCCTAGTTTTAAGGAGAGGTGGTAGTTTGATCACTACGTACAGTGTAGTTGATCGAGAGCGACGAAATGTTGTGAGAGGGTGGCGGAGGAGTTCGACGAGGTGTATACGAATTTTCTCGGCGACTGATGGCCGGAATCGCCTGGACGAGGATGATTAGCCGGAGTTGTTTTACCAGGTGAAGTTCGAGAGCACTCGAATTCGACTGGAGCTTCGTGGAATGGTTTCGAGGGTCAGGGTCGACTTGGTGGTGGTTCGCCGAGATGTCTGGAAGATCGCCAGAGGTGGCGGCGGCGGGAACTACGTGTGCACGTGCACAAGGATGGGACTGTGTCAGTTCATTTGGTTGGGGAAGAAGAAGAAGTGGGGTCTGGGTGAACTCGAGAAGTACTCGGGAAATTTTGTGTTGGGCTCGGGTAAATTGATAAATTTCACGAAGTAAAAGATAGGAGCCTCGGGTAGGACTGTTTTTTTTTAGTTTTGACAATGCCCAGTTTTACTCGAGTTTGTACTCGGGTAAATTGCGTCTTGGCTCGGGTAATTCTAACTTTTTCTCGAAGCAAAGTGAAAATGGTCTCGAGTCATATGTTCCAGCCTAAAACAGTGACTGTTTTACAGTTTTTAAGTATTAGGTTAAATTTTGTGATTAATGTAAAACTGAGTTTAGTTCAAGTATTTAAATCCAGATTTTAGAAGTAAAAGAAAAGTTTAAAATTTTAAATACTTTAAATAATTTAAATAATTGAATTTAAAAAGAGTTTTGATTTAAAACCCTCTTCATAGCAAAGTATTTAAGATTGTGATTTAAGATGTTTAAAGGTTAGTTTTGTAAAATGATTAAGTCTTATTAGTGATTAGTTCAAAACTGAAATTTTAAAATGGAAGTTTAAAGGAAGTAAATAAACGATTTTAAACATTTGAAAGTGAAATTTAATCAAAAGTGAAATGAGTTTCTTAAGAAATAAAGATTTAAGTTTAAACTCATTAACTGATAAGAGATTTAGAATGGTATTAGAAATTGTATTGATTAAATAGGAGATTAAAGTTTAAATGAATTAATTAAAGTTTAAATGAATTAAGTGATTAATTTGTAACTACAAGTTTAATTTATATTAATTAAAGTTTAAAAATGGAATAAGTAATTTATATGTTATTAATGAAAGGTTAATTGGATTTATAATTAATAATAAATTAACGTGAGTTGATTATTTTAGATTGAGATTAAATAAATGTTAATGGAGGTTATTAACTAAATTATTTTATAATTAATCAATATAACTGTTTATTTATAGTTATTTTGAATTGATTAATTAAAATCAACATTTTAACTGTTAAAGTATAGTTAATTGAATGGAAGTAATTAAGGAATTAATTACTCATTTGATTTATTGAATAATTTGATTTATTTGAGTTAATTAACTTATTTTAATAAATCTGAGTAATCAATTTGTGATGTGATAAGTATAATTACTCAGAGAAGTAATTGGTAGATAATTACAAGACGTAGTTAATGGGATGAGTTTGTTAATAAAATAATTAGAGTATAATTACTTTTTATAATTAATCAAGGGATTAATTGGAGATAAATATATTATAAAGTAATTAAAGGAGTTAATTACTGATTTGGTTAATCAAGGGTGATTTATATTGTGGGTTAAATTTAGGATTAATTACTTTGATTTAATCAAATTGTAAATTTAATTCGAGATCATTAATTATTATAATTAATGTTGGAATTTGGAATAAATGTATTTGGATAAATTAATAAATGAAGAAATTTATTAATATAATTAATTATGTAATGTAATTAACTTTAGTTAATTAATAAATGAAGTTATGTAAAGGTTAATTTCTATAATTGGTTAAGTAATTAATCTAAGAAGTAACTCAAGGAATTTACTTAAATGTAATTAAAGAAAATTAATCAGGGAGGATTAATAAAAAGGAATAATGGGATGATGATTTATTAATTGATTGATAATTAATTAATATAGGCAAGTTTAATAATGATGAAGTAATTAATTTAATTAATTTTAAATTAATTAAAGGTAAGGTAATTGATTTAATTCATTTTAAATTAATTATCAACGATGTAATTATTATCTTTGCTTATGAATGGATGATATGAATTCCCATTGATTGATTAAAAACTCAGTTTGTGATGAGTAATCTCTGTTTGATTTGGATGCTCTGATTTAAGTGTGATATCATAGATTATCCATTTATGCTGATATGTGATTATTTATCTGTGATATTGTGATTTATCTATCTGTGTTGATATGGATAATTGAATTGAATTGTTTTAAACCTTTAAAACAACTTGGCCTTAAAAGACACGGTTTGGATTTCGATGAGACCGGGATCGGGTTTTCCGTATACCGGGATTCCAGGTCTGGAGACCCGAATACCACATCGATCCAAAATAACGATAGGTCGTGAAATCCAAGTGGAGCAAGTGAAGACTCGAGGTATAAGAACTATTCGTCAGTATAACTCTGTGGGTGATTCCGTAATGAGTTTGACGGAAATAGTACTTATAGATTCGAGATGAAGATTCAGAGTGCAAGGGTTATCGTCGTTAACTCTGAGGGTGATTCCAACACGAGTGTAACGAGATAATGCCTTCGGTTTCGTTCGAACCCGGAACGAACTTATATGGATTGAATGCTTTCAGCACATCGTCAGGTGGACGATGAGCATTCTAAGTGTTGAGTTCTGATAAAGGTAATCGTGACCTCAAGCCTCATCAACCGGGAATGGCTAAAACAGGGGAGGTGCAGCAAAGCTTCGTGGGTAGCACCCACTTGAGAGCGAGATTTTCTCCTGTCTAGATGTTCCTTTTTATTTCGATTGTGTGGGCAGTGGAGACGTCCAACTGCCGGGGTTGTCTCGTTTGGAACTGTTCAGTAAGGAACGGGTCCGGCTTTGTGTTGCAGGGGAGCGGGCGTACTCCTCGGTACGGTGATCTAGGCCACGTACTGTGACGGGCGGTACCCCAGTAGCCCAGCCATTGATGGAAACCCATTTTCCCTACGAGACCTTACGGTTTTGATTGTATTACCCACGTTGTGGCTAGTATGCTGGAATTTAATAGATGTAACAATTTCAGCTATTTTCTATTTACTTGAAAACCCTAGACACTATTATAATATCACTGGATTTCCTATGAAATGTTTTGGTTAGCGTAAGGTAAAAACTTTTCCATGTTTATTTGTGGGAAGTCTTACGTGATACCTTTTGTTTCAAATGATTTTTAAAAGTTAAACAACTTTAACCTGTTACTCATACCAGACCCATGTCTGACCCGAAGTTTATTTCTGTTTTTCATAAACTCTCGGGTACCCAAATTTTTACGGGTAGTCAAGGGATTCAGGTTAGCTTTGACGAATACTGGAGGAGCATTGGAGCAGGAGGCTTCAGCGTGTAGATATATATATATTGGTTCCGCTGTGTCAGTGTTATTCTGTATATTCCGCTGTGTTGTATCTTTGTGATGTTGAGTTGTATTAACTAGACAGGTGTTTATAACTGTCTAGTATGTGTTGTATTATCTGTGTACTCTGATGTATATGATATTTATGTGATATATTATATTTTATTCGTTCCGCTGTTGAGATTCTATGTTTGTTTCTTCTTCTTTTCTATCTTTTCTATTTTCTCACCTCTTTCTTTTCTTCAAAACGATGCGATTTCCTGGGCGTAGGAAGTCGGGTCGTGACAAACTGAGCAACACGGACTGCATCCGCGGTCTTTTTACAAGCTATGAAATGCGTCGTCTTGGAAAATCTATCTACCACCACATATATGGAATCATTCCCACGCTGAGTTCTTGGTAACCCCAAAACAAAGTCCATGCTAATATCCATCCACGGTCTATTAGGCACAAGTAATGGCATATATAATCTCGCATTCGTCGCTGTCCCTTTGGAAACTTGACATATATGACATCTCTCCACAAATCTTTAAACTTCTTTTCTCATTGACGGCAAAAAATATGATTGCGAAATTAACTGCAATGTACGATTTCTACCCACATGGCCTTCCTCATGCAACTCCTTCACAATCTTCATTCGTAAGCTGCTCTCTGGTATACACAATCGATTTCCCTTAAAAAGAAAACCATCCACCATCACGTACTCATCCGTCTTTCCCTTCTCGACTTCATCAACAAACTTTGCAAAGTAAGGATCATCAACAAACAATTCTGGCAACACATCGAACCCTGTCACTTCAACCTTCATTGTAGTCAACAAATGATTCCTTCGACTCAATGCATCTGCCACTCTATTTGTAATTCCCGACTTATGCTTCACCACAAATGTAAATTGTTGCAAATATGCGATCCACGAAGCATGTCTAGCTGCAATTTTATCCTGTCCCTGCAAATGTTTCAACGCTTCATGATCAGTGTATAGTACAAACTCCTTGTGAAACAAGTAATGTCTCCAATGTTTTATGGCTTGCACAATAGCATAAAACTCTACATCATATGTATTATATCTCATCTTTGCTCCCGAAAGCTTCTCACTAAAATAGGCAATTGGTCTTCCTTTCTGACTCAACACCCCTCCAATCCCAACCTTAGATGCATCAGTATGTAACTCAAACAACAACTAAAAATCAGGTAATACTAGAGTTGGTGCCGTCGTCAAAAGTTGCTTGATTCGCTCAAAAGCAAATCATGCTTCCTCTGACCATGAAAATTGCTTTCCCTTCATACAATCAGTAACTGGTGCCATCACGCTACTGAAGTGTGGAATAAACCTTCGATAGAATGATGCTAAACCATGAAAACTTCTAACTTCTATTATCGTCCTGGGTTGTGGCCAATTTCTGATTGCTTCAACTTTATTCTGATCCACCTGTATACCTCCTTCTGAAATAACATATCCCAAAAATAAAACATTATGCGTCATGAACACGCATTTCTTCGTTGCAGCATAAAATTGTTCTTGTCGCGGTATCATCAACACTTCTCTCGGATGATGCAAGTGTTCTTCTGTGCTTCTACTATATATCAGTATATCATCAAAATACACCACCACGAACCTACCAATAAATGGTCTAAAGATCTGATTCATCACCTGCATAAATGTACTCGGTGCATTCGAAAGACCAAATGACATAACCAGCCATTCGTACAACCCTTCTCGTGTCTTGAACGCTGTTTTCCATTCATCCCCTGGTCTTATACGAATTTGATGATAACCACTCTTCAAATCAATTTTCGAAAAGATAGTAGCCCCGCTCAACTGATCTAAAAAATCATCAAGCCTCGGCATCAGAAATCTGTATCTGACAGTTATTTTATTGAGTGCCCTGCTATCCATACACATCCTCCACATTCCATCCTTCTTTGGCACAAACAAAGCTGGAACTGCACAAGGACTTAAACTTTCCTGTACACGCCCCTGTTCAAGCAACTCTTCCACTTGCCTTTTCAACTCCTTGTGTTCCTTTGGACTCATTCTGTAATGTGGTCTATGTGGTAACACAGCTCCTGGAACAAGATCTATTTGGTGTTGTATGTCCCTCAATGGCGGTAACTCCGTTGGTAGCTTCTCAGGAAATACATCGTCAAATTCTCCCAGCACTGGCTTTACTTCTTCAGTAATTTCAACCACTTCATTACTCTCACGTCCAATCAACAAAAATACTTCAGGCTCCTCTTCTACTTCCTTAACAAACTCCTTCAAAGATAGCAAAGTTTTAAGTTCTTCAATCTCCTCCAACTTGCTTTCTTCGTGTTGTCGCTTCTTAGGAATTAAAATAATTTTAGTACCTTCAAACATGAAACTATAACTGTTAGTACGACCATCATGTTGCACCGCTCTATCATACTGCCATGGTCTCCCCAACAACAGATGGCATACATCCGTATCCACCACGTCACACCAAATTTCATCTTTGTATTTCTTCCCAATCGAAAAATTTACACAAGCTCTTCGTCCAACCTTCACCTCCCCGCCTTTTCTCAACCAAGCTAACTTGTAAGGTTTCAGATGCTTCTCAGTCTTTAATGCCAACTTCTTCACAGCTTCTGTAGAGATAATATTGTCACAACTTCCTGCATCAATAACAAACTTGCAAACCCTTCCCAGAATAGTGCATGTTGACTGAAAAATGTTGCTCCTCAACCAGCTAGAATCATCCTCTTGCTTTGGTGTTAAACAATTTCTCCTCATCATTAATGAATACCCTTCATCTCCCGACATATTTTCTTCCTCCTCATCATGTAGTGAATTAGAACATTCAGCTTCTGCATCCTCATCCTCTGCCTCAGCAACCATCACTTGCTTCTTTGGTTTTGGACATTCATTGCTTTTGTGACCAATCTCCTGACAATTGAAGCATTTGATACCACTATTGACCTTGGTCTTAGCAACTTCACTAACAACTGGTTTTGCAACAGCCTTAGAAACATTTGCATTGCTACTAGCCCCTTTCATTTGATTGTTGGAATTTGTAAACACACCACCACCTCTCCTGCCTTGCTTCTCCCAAGCTAGAGCTTTTTGATGTGCTTCAGCAACAGATCTGGGATCAAACATATTCACCATATCTTGAATCTGCATTCTCAACCCTCCAACAAATCTAGCTGTCAACTGCTCCTCTGTCTCCATGATATCATTCCTCGCAATCAATTGATAAAATTCATCCGCATAATCATTCACTGACTTTGTTCTTTGCCTCAAGTTCTGCAAACGTTGATACATAAGAGATTGATAATTGTAAGGTAAGAAAGTAGCTTTCATCAATTTCTTCATCTTCTCCCATGACTCAATCTTTGACTTTCCCATTCTCTCCCGTGTTAATTTAGTTTGCTGCCACCATGCCATAGCTCTTATTTTCAATCGTGTAGCAACCAACTTCACTCTACAATGCTCGGGTACTTCTTTGAAGTCAAAAATTTCTTCCACATTAGACAACCAATCCAAAAATTCTTCCACTACCATTCCACCCTTGAATTCTGGAATTTCAGTTTTCATCCTCGATTCCCATCGACGATCATCTTCAACATCCCGATATGCATTTCGTACTTGGTCTCGATCTCGAGAATGAACACTACATCTACCACCATCTTCATTAAAAACAGATGTACTTCGATAACGATCTCGACCACCCACATCTCTATGATCATGCGTATCTCTTCTACTTTGTCTTTCATCATCACGGTATGGTTCATGTTCAAACTCACGTTGAGTTCTTCTCTCTTCATCTCTATACTCATGATGTTCTCTTCTCAATGAAACTGAAGATTCTCTTCTTTCTCGGTAAGATTGCAGCGACACCCTCCTCGCTTCCGTAACCGATGGCGAAACTCTGTTTCCTCCATGGTTCGAGACTGGCGACCTCCTCCTTTGACTTTGATTCATATCATTCATTAGTTTCTCTAACTTCCCAATGCCTTCATCAAACTTTTCATTGATGCGTTGTTCCATTTGCTCGGCTTCTTCTCTTCTATACAACGCTTCAACATTCTGATGGCGGTTAGCTCTTCTCGAAGGCATGATTGAATCTTCACAACTTTAATTCTCGGCCTTGACTTTCAAAGTGATGCACGGCTTCAACTTCTAACCCTCGGCCTTAATCTTCAATAAGAATTGGTTCCAAGACTCGGCTTAGCTATGATTGGCTAAGTCTAGCTCTGATACCAAATGATGCAGCAGCAGATAATAGAAAAGTATGAAACGGTGAAAGTAGCAATCGGTGGATTGAAAGATACCAAAGGCCCAAATCCGTTGATCCAAAGATACCGAATTCTAGCTATCTCAAACACGTTGATCGCGCACGATACCGTGTTTAAAGATCTACGATTCTTCGATGTTGATCAAACGCACTTGATTCCGTGAATCGGCTTCAACAATCGTTGATTCGAGCGCACTCGAATACCGAAGGTGGAGATAGGAGATCACACTCAACTACCAATTTGAGAAGTGGCATAAAGCACACAAACAAAGTTTTTATTCAAAATCAACTTGTTTTACAAATGACACAACCCCCGTATTTATAGGCAGTTCACAACACCCAGCACTAGGTCGTTCGCGACCTACAACATAACATTCACGACCTATCTTAGGTCGTTAACGACCTAACACTTATTACAACACAGCGGCATAACAAAATTACAACATATAGAAATACAACACGACTCAAGACATCAGCGACTTAAGAAAATTACAGCACACAGAAAATACAACACGACTCAAGACATCAGCGACTTAAGAAATCCAAGCTCCGTGCGATATAAGCTTCATGCGACCTATCAACCTGAGCGACCTAAAGAAATGGCTTCTGGAAATCTTCAAGCGACCTAAAGTTGAGCGACCTAAGGACTCAGCGACTTAAGTTAGGTCGTTCGCGACCTAAAGAAAACGGTATGTGAGAGCGACTGGGTCGGATCTCTTTAGGTCGTGGCTCGTTTTGCCTGGCATAGCTCGCTTCATAACACGCAAGGTCGCTTGAGCGACTTATCAACTCGTTAGGTCGTATAACCCTACTTGTTAGGTCGCTTGGTGGACCTATCAACATACTAGGTCGCGACCGACCTAAATACAATGCCTTGGTGCTTGAATTGTTACCTCGCGAGCGACCTTCACTAGGTCGTGAGCGACCTAAAGATTGCGCTGCATCAGTTTTGAACTTGATACATGCAATGAAGTTGTTGATAATTCAATAAAGGAAGACGAATTCAATGAATACGAATTTTTTTGACTTTTCGATGATGAGTTGTTGAATTCCAAAGGGGAAGATTTAAATCACAATTTTGATTTTGAAATCGATAATTCTGAAAAAAAATTCAATGATAAGTTGGAATTTCAATTTGGTGAAAATAAACTTGAATTTCAATCAATTGTTTTATCCACCCCGAAAATCATCGAAAATAAAACAACTCATACGATTTTCAACAAAATGACATTCGTTTTTCCAAATCAGCGTTCAACTTTGAAATCTTTTACGGTTTGGTTTTCTGCGCTTAAGCCGTGCCTCGTATACATGACGAGACAAATGAATCGGTCTTTGGAAGACCATTTCATTTACTTTTTGACGATATACTTTCTGATCTCGTGTAAATACCGTTCATTTTAATGTAAATATAGGTCATCGTTTTATTTTTGTTTTATTTTTCACCTTTCACTTGGGTTGACTATGGGGACACAGTCAAAATCAAGTGTGGGGGGGAGTCTCATCATTTTCAATTTCAATTTTTCACGGTTTATTTTTGCATTCTCTTTCCAAAACTAAAGAAAAAATTCAAAAAAATTAAGAAAAAAAATCTCAAAACAATGTTTTTAAGCATTTTGATTTATTTTTAAAGAAACACTATAGGATAAGTAAAAGATTTTGGTTATTAAATTGAAATTTTTGAAAATTTATTTATCTCAACATTAATAAAAATAAAGTTTGATTACAAATAACGATGATTTAACTAATATATAGGTAGGTTCATGGTAATAATTATGAAGTATATGCTAATTGAAAATCTTGGTTTTAAAAAGTGGTGAATTCAAATAAAAGGATATAACATTTTTTTTGTCTTCTAAGTTAAATGGTGCTAAGATGATTTTGCAAAACTCTCTCTTCAAAAAAAAAAAAACAAAAAAACAAAAACAAAAAAAAATATTTCTTGTATATATGTATAATTTTTTAATAAACACCTAGAGTCATGTGTTCACACTCGTGTGTTCACTCGCCATGCTCCGTACCCTTCTCACGTAAGCCCGAAAGGTAGTGCATGATCGGTATATCTGGCCTCAGTTTATCTGAAGTGACCCACTTCTCTCAATATCTATTTTAGTGATTTTCAGTTGAGTTTTTTTATATATATAAAACAATGGATCACTTCTCTTAATTAATTTCCCAAGATCCTGAATTTTACCAATATAAAAATATTAGTATATAAATCAAATCATGTCATTTATATATATGAAGATATATAAATGTTTCTTTGCCTATCAGAGTAATTAAAATAGCAAAGAAATTCAATCACACAGTATTTCTCACATTTGAGAGATTTTGTGTCACATAGCCATTTCTACTTTTTAATCTTCTTTTCTTTTTTTAATTCAAGCTTGATTAATATTTAATTCAAATATGACCACTTATTATTTTCTTGTTTTATTTCCCAGCTTGTTCTATAGCCTAGATTATTTGATTCATGGATTTACAACCCATGCATTTGATCTTTGGGATTTAGGAATTTGATACTTGTGGTTTTTGATTGATACAGGGTGTTAAAACAACTCATGCATATTTGTTTTAACCCGGGATTCTTATTTCAAACTCAAACAATTTTATGTCAGGTAAAATACTCATATTTTGGTTTATAAAGTATGCAATGATCAGGTGAATATTAAGGTGGTAAACTAGTTTAAACGCCAAGTAGAGGAAAACAATACAATCAAACCAGAATGCTAACTCAAACTAACATGCCAAATGGAGACTTAGCATATGCGTGAAGACAGTATGATTAAGGCAATGTCAAAAATCAGACCAATGCAAAACTTTCAGATGAACCTATAATGAAGACAACTGATGTTCTCTAAGTAAATAACAAATGATAGTGATCAATATGCTGTGGAGTGATGGACATGCTTATTACAAACAATATCACATGATACTACAAACTACAACAGGTTTGACCATACCAAATGCAACCAGACTTGAATCAAGTATCTAGATAATAGGGTTTAGTTAAATAAATTTGCAGTGATGCATACAAGTACCAAGCATGCATATGAACTACTACACAAAGCAAAACAAGTTTCTACTTGAAAATTAAATGCCCAGATAGGATTACAAGCTATGTCTTCAAGCTTTTGTATGGACTTATATCAATTATAAGTCATGGTCAAGCCTTACTGGTTAGCCAAGACCAGATTCAACCCATCCACTTAACAAATTTAGTACATAATTTTTCAAAAACAACTTCATCTTTATAATTAAAATTAATTAAACATTGCCAAGGAATGTATGTCCACATATCATATTACATGGCATAATTTCCTTTATAATATTCCACCAGAGAACATCAAAATAAGTTGCTTAAATCAGTAACTCATAAACACACATATAATACTTAAGTTTTTACATGTTCTTTTCAAGTGAACAAGGCAAGCATCAATGCTGAGAAATACATAAGATAAAAGAAAGTTTGCCTAGATTATTTATTACAAATTATACTGCTACTTCCTTAAGCATTTTAGATTCATCAAGATCTTCAAATATCCATGCAAGCAAGCTACTCATGCATCTTTCCCTACAACAATACTTTGAACTGCCTCATTAAAATGAGAGACCCCAAATATTGCAAAGGCAACAAATAGGGTTAGAAATAAATTCTGGTGTGAGTGAAATTAAGGATTAAAAATAACTTGTAAATTCCTAAGGCTGTGCAGAGAGCTTATATGTTAGATGTTATTCAAATTCATATTAAAACCTGAGTATATGTATATTTAAGCTTATCTAACAAACATACACCCAAGCATTCATCCATTCACTTCATTCAGTTGTACATGCACAAGCTCCTATGGAATAACATCCTAAATTCCATAGCATAATTTCTCAACCTCATTTTAATTTTATTTGGTCTGAAACTCTTGCCATTGAACACAAAGTGTGCATTGCAAAGGGGCTCAGTTCTATTAACCCTTTACACAGAGGCCTACAGGACTTAAGCAAGTCATGCACATACCCATCACCCACCTTATGATGAATAGATCAAGGCACTACTCCTAAATTATTTTATAATTTAGAGACCATGCTTATTTATTTTCTGAGGAATTTTTCTTTTTAATTCCAAAGATGCTTATGTTCTTTCCTTCATTACATAAGTCAAAAATTATTGAACTCACTCAAAGATTACATCCAGACATACAAAACATTCATGCAAAATTGCACATCTCATTTCAAAGTCATTTTTGCTTAATCATATTTTCTAAAACCTGCATATATATTTATTTCTAGAAATTTTCCCATTGCTTGCATAAATCTGATGAAGTCATATGAAATACTATATTTATTTTTACTGTGAACATAGGATATGGTTTTTGAGAAAAACCCATAAAAACATATTGGCTTATGATCTGAACAAATCAGCACATATATATAATATTGCTTTGTTCATATCAATTTTTAAATGAACTAGACATAAGCATGAACCTCATTATTCACACCGCCTACTTCATTTTTCTTTGATACCCTATTTCTCAGTAAATATTTAGCTCATTTTCTTATAAAACCTGGATTATAAAATCCATTTCTGTGATCATGGTATATGTTTGATTATTTATATTTCAAAGCAAAAATTGAAACAACCATAACAAATAAAAATAGACTAAAATCTCAATCAAAGGTTCAACCAAAATATCATCCATGATCAACATATATTCATTCAGAGAATAGAAATCAAACAGAAAAAAATATAATATGATTTTATATAAAATAATTTGGCTGCCCTTAACTTGGGTCTTAATGCCTTAAATATCATGGGTGATTAATCACTCACCTTCCTCTTCTCTTCCCCGAGAATGCTTAAGCTTGAAGACAGTGTGAGTTCTTCCCTTCTATTTTTTTCTCGAAAATATGTTTCTGTTTTTATTTCCCCTAGAGTAAACTACTGCTTCTCCCCTTGATTTAAATCATTTGACTAGGGTTTTAATAGAGGAAAAACCCATTTTATCCTCACAAAAATAAGAGAAGTTTGTATGCATGTTTATGGCTAATTATGCCATTTTCTTTTTGATTTCCATTTCAGGTAAAAGCAGTTGCTTTACTGTTTTTCTGTGTACATGCTATTTGCATGATTCACACTATTTTCATGTGGCTTCTCTTCCTTATATATTTTCTTAAACCTATAGTGTTCACACATATGTTGATTCCTTGCTAATATTTCGGCCCATTTATCTTCGCTTGATTTATAAAAATGTATTTATGCACAATCAATACTAAACTGGTTTCTTATATTTTAATTATCATAGAATTTATTTTATCACTTTAAACCCCTAACTACTTATATACAGTATATATAAGATATGTGAATTTTAAAATTCATTCATACTTAGTTATCTCCTTTTCATGTTTATTTATTGGAAAACAATTATCCACTTACTTATTTATTATCACTCATCCTTGATATTTATTTTCAAACTGTTTATCCTTTAAATATTTTCTATTAACTGATTTCCATTTTTTTTTCAAAATTATTTTTATCTCAATAATTTGGGTCTTCACATACTCTCCTCCTAAAAGGAATTGTGTCCCACAATTATTATTATATTTATTAATTTTTTTCATTACATAGTATAATTTCATTTCAGAAATTTCAGAAACTCATGCATTCAAAACCAATCAAATACACATAAGTAATATTAAAATTTTTATTATGATTTTAGGAATACCTTTATGCAGAAAATAGATTAGGATATTTATCCTTCATCCTATCTTCAACCTCCCATGTACAATCATTCTTATCTAAGCTCCACTGGATTTTAACCAATTTAATTATTTTATTTCTCAATTTCTTTTCTTCTCTAGCCACAATGCCCACTAGTTCTTTCTTATAAATCAAATTTTCTTGAATTTCAACATGTGTAGGTGTAACGACCCAAAACTTTTAGTGATTTTTATTTGTTAAATTAATTGAAATTTTGTGAAATTTTAAACAATAAAATTTTAAAATAAAAATTTACTAGTTGGAATACGTCTATTTTAATATAGCAACTGGTAAATTTTCATCTGATAATATTGAACTTTATTTTCCTATGAAATTTTATTTCAAATCAAACCGGTCAATAACAGTGAATTTAAAGGTTTTCCGAAACCAAAATATGTCAACAGGAGAAAATTTATTCAGAGCATTTTGAATCTGACTGAGAAATTCGTTTCACGAAATTCGGACGTTTCTAGCTTCGTTTGGATTTTTCCCGTACGAAATAGCAGCATTTTCGGTACCGATTATCGACTTTTGGTCGGCTGATCGTACCACTAATATCTGTATACCGTTTTGATCCTCTCGTCGTGCTGATATCAATGGTATATTTATCTCTGTATTTTAAGGTCCGGTACGCGACGGAAGTGATAAACGGTTCGTTGTATCGATACCATAATTTCTGACTTTACTCCTTCCTTCAGTTCAAATTTCTAACGTGCTCTCCAAACCATAATTAATTGCTTTAATTAATTTCGCTGAATCAATGGACAACCGTTCCTATTCAAATTTTCTTTTGAGCTGATTTGTTTGCTTACGTTCATTTGAAAATGCAAGTTCATTTCTATTTATTTCTTCTGTTCCTCTTCTTTACTAATTGCTTCCAAAACGTAAATATTTAATTGTAGCCAGCTCATCTCCTTATATATTTATCTCGTGCCTTAAATCCCGTCACTCACGTTCTCATTGTTCTCTCTCTCTCTCCCCTTTACTTAAATTTATTTTGTTGCCTGCACTTCTTCATTTTACATCTCCTTTACAAATTCAAGCGTACCCTCTTCACGCTTACCTTCCTCTGCCGCCCCAAGCTTCCTCCTCCACCACTGCTTTAAGCCACCGCATCTTCCCACTCTCCATCGGCTAGTCATTCCTCCAACTACCGTGAATGAGACAACAGTTCCATGCTAGCCCTTGCACCACTCCAGACCCAGTCTTCCTCTAGCCTCCGACATGCTCGGATTTGCTTCTCTCCCCTTGCCGCACCTTCGTTCCTCCGACATACTCCTCTGGATCCGACCTTGAATCCTTACTAGCCTGAACTCCTCGGTTAGTTTTTATTGTATATATATTATCTATAAATATTTATATGTATACCAATTGTGGCAAGATCATTTCTGGTCCACTTTGTTATTTTTTCTTTGCATGTGGTATTATAGATATGATTTATAATTAAAACAACCTAAATTTTTATAGGATACAAATTTTAGTTGCACTTTCTAATTTTCAACACAAAATAGTAAGGGAGAATGAAAATGTAAAAACGTTAGTGTTGCGTGTAAACCGGTATACATTCTATTTTTCTTAGTATTTATTCGGCAATTGTTGTTTATTTGTTTTGTAGTCTATGTTTAATCGGGTGCGTGTGTGTATGTTTGCATATATATATGTTTGTACCCAGATGTGTTGCCGCTTTACTTCCCATACTCATTTTTCGTTATATATAGTATGCATGTTTATAACAGTATACAAGTTTATAAAGACAAATCCATGTTGTTATAATTTAGACATATATAAAGATTTATTCACGTTTTATAACAGAGTTGCCATATGTCATTTTGGATATATATTGGTATAGTGTTGTATGAAGGTTAGTGTACATATATCTGTGACTTAGTTTGAGTTTCAAAGTAAAGATGTACATTGCCGTATGAAGAGAATTCCACTTTGTATATAGGATATGTTATAGTTTATATATGAAGATGTCAGCATACATACGTCTACGTCAGTTTGTATATAACATATATGTAAGGGTATATAAAAAGTAATCATAGGTTGGTTCACATGTTAGTTATGTAAGTTTGGTTACATCTTATACTAGTTGTAGAATTATGTAAGTATATTTGGTCTGCATGTATATAGGAGGATATAAAGTATAGTATTTTGCATTGTAGTGATTGCTGTTCATATACAAAAATAAATGATATTAGTAAAAGTAAGTTTTGTACACAGGTTGCTGTCAAATACATTCATTCATATCAATGTTTATATTACTGTTTATGCATACATTCCGTTATACAGCTTGCATAGTTATTTATCTAACTTTATATGGTTATGTTGGTACTCATATAAAACACGTTTGGTTAATATTTTGAAAGGGTTTTGTTTAAAGGTATATATATAATATGTTTAATATTGTTTGAAACATTTTTGTAGATTATGGACTTGTATAAATATTTGATTTTGAAATACATATTAATAAAAAAAAGTGCGTTTGAATTTAAATTTCGATTTTACATGTATATAGTCATATGTACGTTCATTTATACCCTCGAACTTCATTAATCCAATTCTGATTTGATTTCATCAATTCCGATCTATCAGCTTTGTCCGTCCAAATTTGTGCCAATCTAGCTTTGATTTGGGATTCGTAACTCATCTCATCCAGTCTGTCTCTAACCTCAAAAGGTGAGCAATCACTCACGATTAACGTTCTTTTATTTATTAAATTTGATTTCAATTGAAACGACAATTGAAATATGTTGCTGTAGTTATTTAAATTGTTATATATGCTATTATCTGTAACTGTTCACCTGTGGGATATGACACCATATCCTGTTGTTTATATTCTACGGTTATTGATGATATATGCCTGTTGTTGTATTTTATATTATTATCTGTTATCACTCTGCAAGTTCCCTGTTAGTATAGAATTCACTATGGGTTGAAATGATACATACCCGAACAGACTTTAGAATAGGAGAAAATCATTATGGGTTGAAATGATAAACCCAAGCGATTTTCATTTGAATTGAAATTGGGATTACGGGTTGAAATGATATCTACCCGTATATATTTAAATTACGGATTGAAATGATAAATATCCGTATCACTTAACCACATGATAGATATATATACAAACACCGTTGGTCCACATATATAAGTATTTTGAAAATAATTTCTATGGTATTGGAAAGAAATATATGGTTTTAATAAATGTTGATTCTTAATTTATTTTATAAATGGTAATGATATATATGGATTTAATAATAATATTTAATTTAATTAAGATTGATTTAATACATATAATATGGTTAAGTATTTAAATTTATATTTCAAATTAGATTTTCGTAATAATTTGAATAAGTTAAGGTTGGGGAGATAATTTGAATTTAGTTGAAATTGTATTCAATAAAGAATTTTATTTAATAAAACCGATTTGAAACTTATTGAAATTTAAGATATGATTTATAATTTGGGTTTGATTTAGGTAATTTAATAAATATTTCTTGTTTAAATAAATTTAAGGAAATATTTAGTAAAAATGAAATTTAAGGCTAGTTAAATGATATTGAATTTATTAAGTGAATATTCCTTGATGAAATAATAATGAAGTTAAATCAGGAGCTATATGAAACTGTTAAATTTAACTTTGAAAATATTGGATACTAAAGCCTTGAAATATATTAAAAATTTAAATGGTCTATTGAGAAATGAATTGAATTGATGAATTGAGCTTTGAATAAATTTGAATTTGGAATTTGAGTTAATTTGAATCGATTTGTGAGACTTGAGGAAATTATAAATACTTTACCTTTTAAATCATTTAATATATATATATATATACTATTTTGGAAAAAATAGATATATTTGAAATGAAATGATATTTCGGGTTTTGAAGTATAAATTAAATTGAAATGACCACGGTGTTATAGTGTATATTTCCACCTTGTAGATAGTTCTGAAGATCCTTAGAGGATGGTTATCCCAAACATCCTTTAAGTTACTTGTATTTCAGTTGATATTTCACTTGAGTTGGATTTATTGATATAAGAATGTTAATCCTGACTCGAGTGTTTTATGTTTTGCTTTACGCTCGGGTCAGACCGAGTGATACAGCATTTGAGACTCACCTTTGGAGTTTGGAGCTTCCTTTGGAGATCCAACTATCGCCTCAGCTTCCAGCTCTTCTAGTTGATTTGTCCAGAGAAGTCATCTGTTGTACTGAAGACTTCACAGTACTTGAGATATTCTGTTGTATTTTATTTCTAACTCTGATGTTTATATAATAGCTTTATGAACTACTATTTTATCTACTTCACTTCGTATTATTGTATTACTCTGTGTCTGTGATTCTGTGATTGATTTATTTACTGCATATTCTGAGTTTTGCCAAAAATTAAATAACAATCTGATATTTTGAATTATTCAAGTCCGACATGTGTGGATTTATTGTCGATTTGAATGGTCCAAAATAGTGGGTCGTTACAGTTGGTATCAGAGCCAGGTTCTAGGCAAAACTTAGCATATATAGTAAATTTATTTATAGAATCACTTTCGTTTGAGTTTGAATCTCTTCCTTTTGACTTGATTTCCTTTGAAATTTGGAACGTTCCTTGTGGTTCCAAAATTCATTCTTGTCTCCCCCTATTTGTATTCGTTTGATTCTGGAGTATCCCATAACTCCACTTCGAATGATCTCTATAAGAATAGGCGATCCCGCCAATCTTTGAATGATTGTAAAGGGGTGGAACTCCTTTACAATAGGCATTGATTCATCGGAGATTTATATATCCCTCGGTTTTGATGCTGCCATCTCTTGTTATGCCGAATTCTATCTCTGGCGATCGAATGTCGATTTGCCTTAGATTTCCGCATCGATTATATTCTTGAAGTCATGGTTGACCCGGTTAAGGTCGCCCGCGATTTATATAAGTGTATCCGACTACTGTTTTGTAATTAATTATCTCATCGTCGATCGAGCCTATCTTCGAATCAGAATTCTATTTGATTTGAGTTCCTCTAATTTGAATCTCTATCTTTGTTTGAAATCCATTCTTAAATCATCTTTTGAAAAATCGGGTTTGTTTGTATTTTGAATTTGTTTGATATATCAAAATTATTATTTTGATAAGTATGATTATATTCTATATATAAAAGTTAAATGTTTTTGATAAAGATTACAAACCCTTTTATAATAAGAATTTGAGGTTTCGAAAGGATTTGTAATTTTGAAAAATTACATAAGAAATTTGATTTATCTAAAATGATTTTTAACTGAAAGATTTTGAATTTGAAATTCGAGAATTGAACCCCGGTGTTGAAATTGGTTTTAAGATTTTGAAATATATAATAATAATATGATTTAAAAGTATTTTCCGAATAAGAAATGTTTCGAATGATTTTAATGAGTTTCGAATGATTTCGAAGAAATTTCAAAAGAAGTTTGAAAAAATAGAAGTCCAGAACTCACTTATGTCGTTGGAAAATAATTTCGGTGATGAGTGCACGCATCATCGACATTGATTTTTGAGTTTCAGAGTGGGGGAGAGGCCACTTCAATAGCTTCGCTATGCGAGTGATTTTGTGAAACCAGTTTTGATTTTCAAATTCCGAAGTAATATTTGATATTCGAAAGATATATGTATATATATTTGAAATGATTTGAAGTAAACCGGTGTTCAGTCCTCGAGTTTTGGATTTGATATAACCCTATCTATAAAAATTGATTTACTGATTTGTTGCTGATTTCCAACTCTTGAATTTTAAAATGATTTCTTCAACTATTTTAAAGGTTCGAGCACTTCCAAATCAAGGTTAACTTTTCAAAACTAAGAAATTTTGAAAAGTATTTTGATAAAGTATATAAGTTTGTTTTGAATGTTTAAGTATGAAGTAATATGATTTAAATAAGTTGAAACTGTTTAGTTAAGTAAAAGAATAAGGAAATTTTAAATTTTCTAATATGAAATTTAGATTTGAAATGTCTTGAGAAGAATTTGGTCTTCAAAATATTTTGAATAAAATTTAGTTTAAATGTTTTAACTTAGTAACATCTTTATGAAACTATATATTTAACAAGTTGGAATAAATATATAAGTTATACGTATGCTATTTTATTCGCATAATTTAATTGATTCAAGTTTGAGTACACAAGTTCGAGGTGAATTACACCATTTCGTGTTAGGATTTTTCATTCGATTCTTGATGGCGAATATTTGATATGGATTTTGGGCTCGATTCCAGAATTCTCTATCATAGTATATGGCTATGCAAGGAGACTGATGGCTTCTAGTCGAGAAACCATATCGAAGTCCGCATTAGGGAAATCGAATGGACAATACTAGTTCGAAAGCGAACTTGTGTGATCGAGCGAGCGATCAAATGTGATTTTGTGAAATGATGACGTATGTACATCTTATATTCTAATATCAGTGATATATTTTGACGTTGAAATTGAAAGCTGTCGGGTTAGAATATCTTTGTTTACTTTTCCAATTTAAATTACAAAGATATATAACCCATAAAAGCAAAGATATTCAAATCCCATATGGCTCTTCATACAGCGAAATTTATTTTGGAAATTTTGATCCTTATATAAGATGGACCTTACGTAAGTATAAGATGATTTTGAAAACATTTGATTTTGGAAATGAATTGGTTGACTTAAATTATATTGATTTGGAAATTTGGTTTTATTTTCTAAATATATTATTTTGGAAACTTTGAAACTAAAGATATTTAATTTGAGAAGAAATAATCTGGTGAAATTGTATATGATTTTGAAATTGAACTGATATTAAAACAAATTGAAATTTGAGAACCTTGTGTTACTAAATACTTGATTTGGGAGTTGTCGAGCTTATATAAAATTGATTTGTATGAGTATGAAATTGATTCGAAAACTATAGATTTGAAAAGGTACTCAATTTGAAAGTGAAATCTTATATAATTGAAGTCTATTAAAGTATGATTTGATATACTATTGATTTTGGAAAGTATTTGATTTGAAAATTAAATCTTATATATAATGGATTTTATATAAGTACGATATTTGAAAGTGATTTGAAAAGGTACTATTTGATACATATTTTCGAAGTAAAGATATAGAAAGTGCCTTCTGCTTGATATCTGATTTGCGGCCACATCTTGGATTCATTCTATCGATATTATTCTCTCTGATTTTGGTTTTCCGGATATGATACTCGAGTGTCCTTCGAATTCCATGGCGTTAACCATGGTCTTACGATCGCGGATGCATAGCGCAACTGCCTGACTGAGTCTTGCCTGGGGGTATGGATTGTTTCCTGGGGGATCCAGGCGTAACCATTGTGTATCCTGCAATCTGTGTAGGTCGCGAATAGTAGCGCAACTGCTTGGCTGAGTCTTGCCTGGGGGTACGGATTGTTTCCTGGGGGATCCAGGCGTAACCATTGTGTATCCTGCATTCTACTAGTCATCATGGCGTAACTCGCAGGGTTGAGAAAGCTTACGGATATGGATTGTTTCCTGGGGGAACCAGGCGTAACCATTGTGTATCTGCGAACCATGGTTAGACAAAGGTTTTGTTTGTTTTTGTTTGGATTGTACTTTCCATATCTGTTTTTAAAAGTTTTTCCAGTATTTTCACTGGGTGTTGAAACAAGTCTACTAAGTACCTGGAGAATTCTAGTTTTGCGCCTGATCAACGCACTACCAGAGTCTACAGGAACAAGGATAAACTTGTTGAGACATCGAGTTATAAAAGTATTTTCGAAAGGAAATTTGTTTCGACTATAAAGGTATTTTATTATAAAAGTATTTCCAACAAATTTTTTTTGTATTAATATTTGAAATTGAAATTCATGTGGTTCTAATTAATTATTCGTGCCCGATTCTATTCTTTTGAATCTACCTTATCTACTCATCTTTATTTATTCACCTATATTCTGTTTTCCAAATCCTCCTTCTTTTCCTTGTTGACTATATTCTTTTAAAATATTGTTTAATTATAGACTACATGGTTTAATAGAAATTTTAGTGTCATAAATATTTTGAGGTTATTAATTAAATAAAACATATTTAAAGTAAATGATTATTAATAATATTTGAAAAGTATCTTGAAAAAAAAAATTAATAAATTATGAATTATGGATTTAATGTTTTCAAATAGCTTCTTTGTAAATATAAGTAATAATGTAAATAATTGTTTTCAAATAGTTTTCATATATTTATAAAGTTGTTATTTAAACATATAAATGGTATAAAGGAAGCAAGAAATTTTGCAAATGGGTCTTGAAAAGTTTTAAAGTATATAAGACAATTGAATTGCAAATGATGTTTTCAAATTTTAAGTAAAATTTATATAGTTCAAATTAATTGTTTAATCTTGACTTTCAATCTACTTTTATTTCTGGTTGTTCTATTCTCCTACCTCCTTCCTTTTCGGGGACGAAAAGTTTTGAGTGGGGGAGAGTGTAACGACCCAAAACTTTTAGTGATTTTTATTTGTTAAATTAATTGAAATTTTGTGAAATTTTAAACAATAAAATTTTAAAATAAAAATTTACTATTTGGAATACGTCTATTTTAATATAGCAACTGGTAAATTTTCATCTGATAATATTGAAGTTTATTTTCCTATGAAATTTTATTTCAAATCAAACCGGTCAATAACAGTGAATTTAAAGGTTTTCCGAAACCAAAATATGTCAACAAGAGAAAATTTATTCAGAGCATTTTGAATCTGACTGTGAAATTCGTTTCGCGGAATTCGGACGTTTCTAGCTTCGTTTGGATTTTTCCCGTACGAAATAGCAGCATTTTCGGTACCGATTATCGACTTTTGGTCGGCTGATCGTACCACTAATATCTGTATACCGTTTTGATCCTCTCGTCGTGCTAATATCAATGGTATATTTATCTCTGTATTTTAAGGTCTGGTACGCGACGGAAGTGATAAACGGTTCGTTGTATCGATACCATAATTTCTGACTTTACTCCTTCCTTCAGTTCAAATTTCTAACGTGCTCTCCAAACCATAATTAATTGCTTTAATTAATTTTGCTGAATCAATGGACAACCATTCCTATTCAAATTTTCTTTTGAGCTGATTTGTTTGCTTACGTTCATTTGAAAATGCAAGTTCATTTCTATTTATTTCTTCTGTTCCTCTTCTTTACTGATTGCTTCCAAAACGTAAATATTTAATTGTAGCCAGCTCATCTCCTTATATATTTATCTTGTGCCTTAAATCCCGTCACTCACGTTCTCATTGTTCTCTCTCTCTCGCTCCCCTTTACTTAAATTTATTTTGTTGCCTGCACTTCTTCATTTTACATCTCCTTTACAAATTCAAGCGTACCCTCTTCACGCTTACCTTCCTCTGCCGCCCCGAGCTTCCTCCTCCACCACTGCTTTAAGCCACCGCATCTTCCCACTCTCCATCGGCTAGTCATTCCTCCAACTACCGTGAATGAGACAGCAGTTCCATGCTAGCCCTTGCACCACTCCAGACCCAGTCTTCCTCTAGCCTCCGACATGCTCGGATTTGCTTCTCTCCCCTTGCCGCACCTTCGTTCCTCCGACATACTCCTCTGGATCCGACCTTGAATCCTTGCTAGCCTGAACTCCTCGGTTAGTTTTTCTTATATATATATATTATCTATAAATATTTATATGTATACCAATTGTGGCAAGATCATTTCTGGTCCACTTTGTTTTTTTTCTTTGCATGTGGTATTATAGATATGATTTATAATTAAAACAACCTAAATTTTTATAGGATACAAATTTTAGTTACACTTTCTAATTTTCAACACAAAATAGTAAGGGAGAATGAAAATGTAAAAACGTTAGTGTTGCGTGTAAACCGGTATACATTCTATTTTTCTTAGTATTTATTCGGCAATTGTTGTGTATTTGTTTTGTAGTCTATGTTTAATCGGGTGCGTGTGTGTATGTTTGCATATATATATATATATGTTTGTACCCAGATGTGTTGCCGCTTTACTTCCCATACTCATTTTTCGTTATATATAGTATGCATGTGTATAACAGTATACAAGTTTATAAAGACAAATCCATGTTGTTATAATTTAGACATATATAAAGATTTATTCACGTTTTATAACAGAGTTGCCATATGTCATTTTGGATATATATTGGTATAGTGTTGTATGAAGGTTAGTGTACATATATCTGTGACTTAGTTTGAGTTTCAAAGTATAGATGTACATTGCCGTATGAAGAGAATTCCACTTTGTATATAGGATATGTTATAGTTTATATATGAAGATGTCAGCATACGTACGTCTACGTCAGTTTGTATATAACATATATGTAAGGGTATATAAAAAGTAATCATAGGTTGGTTCACATGTTAGTTATGTAAGTTTGGTTACATCTTATACTAGTTGTAGAATTATGTAAGTATATTTGGTCTGCATGTATATAGGAGGATATAAAGTATAGTATTTTGCATTGTAGTGATTGCTGTTCATATACAAAAATAAATGATATTAGTAAAAGTAAGTTTTGTACACAGGTTGCTGTCAAATACATTCATTCATATCAATGTTTATATTACTGTTTATGCATACATTCCGTTATACAGCTTGCATAGTTATTTATCTAACTTTATATGGTTATGTTGGTACTCATATAAAACACGTTTGGTTAATATTTTGAAAGGGTTTTGTTTAAAGGTATATAGATAATATGTTTAATATTGTTTGAAACATTTTTGTAGATTATGGACTTGTATAAATATTTGATTTTGAAATACATATTAATAAAAAAAAGTTCATTTGAATTTAAATTTCGATTTTACATGTATATAGTCATATGTACGTTCATTTATACCCTCGAACTTCATTAATCCAATTCTGATTTGATTTCATCAATTCCGATCTATCAGCTTTGTCCGTCCAAATTTGTGCCAATCTAGCTTTGATTTGGGATTCGTAACTCATCTCATCCAGTCTGTCTCTAACCTCAAAAGGTGAGCAATCACTCACGATTAACGTTCTTTTATTTATTAAATTTGATTTCAATTGAAACGACAATTGAAATATGTTGCTGTAGTTATTTAAATTGTTATATATGCTATTATCTGTAACTGTTCACCTGTGGGATATGACACTATATCCTGTTGTTTATATTCTATGGTTATTGATGATATATGCCTGTTGTTGTATTTTATATTATTATCTGTTATCACTCTGCAAGTTCCCTGTTAGTATAGAATTCACTATGGGTTGAAATGATACATACCCGAACAGACTTTAGAATAGGAGAAAATCGTTATGGGTTGAAATGATAAACCCAAGCGATTTTCATTTGAATTGAAATTGGGATTATGGGTTGAAATGATATCTACCCGTATATATTTAAATTACGGATTTAAATGATAAATATCCGTATCACTTAACCACATGATAGATATATATACAAACACCGTTGGTCCACATATATAAGTATTTTGAAAATAATTTCTATGGTATTGGAAAGAAATATATGGTTTTAATAAATGTTGATTCTTAATTTATTTTATAAATAGTAATGATATATATGGATTTAATAATAATATTTAATTTAAGTAAGATTGATTTAATACATATAATATGGTTAAGTATTTAAATTTATATTTCAAATTAGATTTTCGTAATAATTTGAATAAGTTAAGGTTGGGGAGATAATTTGAATTTAGTTGAAATTGTATTCAATAAAGAATTTTATTTAATTAAACTGATTTGAAACTTATTGAAATTTAAGATATGATTTATAATTTGGGTTTGATTTAGGTAATTTAATAAATATTTCTTGTTTAAATAAATTTAAGGAAATATTTAGTAAAAATGAAATTTAAGGCTAGTTAAATGATATTGAATTTATTAAGTGAATATTCCCTGATGAAATAATAATGAAGTTAAATCAGGAGCTATATGAAACTGTTAAATTTAACTTTGAAAATATTGAATACTAAAGCCTTGAAATATATTAAAAATTTAAATGGTCTATTGAGAACTGAATTGAATTGATGAATTGAGCTTTGAATAAATTTGAATTTGGAATTTGAGTTAATTTGAATAGATTTGTGAGACTTGAGGAAATTATAAATACTTTACCTTTTAAATCATTAAATATATATATATATATATACTATTTTGTTAAAAATAGATATATTTGAAATGAAATGATATTTCGGGTTTTGAAGTATAAATTAAATTGAAATGACCACGGTGTTATAGTGTATATTTCCACCTTGTAGATAGTTCTGAAGATCCTTAGAGGATGGTTATCCCAAACATCCTTTAAGTTACTTGTATTTCAGTTGATATTTCACTTGAGTTGGATTTATTGATATAAGAATGTTAATCCTCACTCGAGTGTTTTATGTTTTGCTTTACGCTCGGGTCAGACCGAGTGATACAGCATTTGAGACTCACCTTTGGAGTTTGGAGCTTCCTTTGGAGATCCACCTATCGCCTCAGCTTCCATCTCTTCTAGTTGATTTGTCCAGAGAAGTCATCTGTTGTACTGAAGACTTCACAGTACTTGAGATATTCTGTTGTATTTTATTTCTAACTCTGATGTTTATATAGTAGCTTCATGAACTACTATTTTATCTACTCCGCTACGTATTATTGTATTACTCTGTGTCTGTGATTCTGTGATTGATTTATTTACTGCATATTCTGAGTTTTGCCAAAAATTAAATAACAATCTGATATTAATTATTCAAGTCCGACATGTGTGGAGTTATTGTCGATTTGAATGGTCCAAAATAGTGGGTCGTTACAGTAGGAGATTCAAGAATGGTCTCCTTATCATGCACCCATTTTATCAATTGAGATACATGAAATACATCATGTATATTACTCAATTCCTCTGGCAATTTTAGCTTATAAGCCAAAGTTCCTACTCTTTGAATAATTTCATATGGACCTATATATCTTGGCGTTAATTTTCCTGCCTTGCCAAATCTCAGTATTTTTCTCATTGGTGAAACTTTGAGGAATACATAATTTCCCACCTCAAATTCCACTGGCCTCCTTCCTCGATCTGCATAGGCTTTTTGTCTCTCTTGTGCCGCTTTCATTCTTTGCCTTACTAGTTCAATCCTTGCAGAGGTTTCTTTCACATGTTCTGATCCAAGCAACACTCTTTCACCTGCCTCCATCCAACATGCAGGAGATAGACAAGGCTTCCCATACAAGGCCTCAAATGGAGCCATACCTATAGTGGACTGGTAACTATTATTATTCAGCTAAGTAGAGATGATCTTCCCAGCTGCCTCCAAAGTCAAGTATACATGCTCTAAGTAAATCCTCTAAATCTTGTTAACAATCTCAGTTTGCCCATCTGTTTGTGGGTGGTAGGCTGTGCTTAAGCTTAATTCTGTCCCCATGGCTTCTTGAAAGCTACCCCAGAACCTTGAAGTAAACAAAGTGTCTCTATCACTAATGATAGACTTGGGGATGCCATGTAATCTCACTATCTCCTTCACAAATAATTGAGCTAATTTATGAGCATTTCTATTTGAGTTCACTGGGATAAAGTGTGCTGTTTTTGTGAGCCTATCAACCACAACCCATATACTATCATTACCTCTTCTTGTTCTTGGCAAACCATCCACAAAATCCATTGAAATACTTTCCCATTTCCAGGTAGGTACTTCTAGTGGTTGCAGTAGGCCTGAGGGTCTTTGATAATCTGCCTTGACTTGTTGACATGTTAAGCACTTTGCCACATATCTTGCCACTGCCCCTTTCATACCTGGCCACCAATAATTTCTTTTAAGATCATGGTACATTTTTGTACCACCTGGATGTATAGTGTATTTTGTTTTATTATGCTCATCCATAACCTCTTGCTTCAGCTCTTCCACATTGGGTATGCAGAGCTTCTCTTTCTTCCTTAAGTAGCCTTTATCATCAACTTCATAATTTTCCAATGATATACCTTGTGATATCATGTCCTTATTTTCTTTCAAATTAGCATCTTGACTCTGCATTCTTCCTATTTTATCAACCAGAGTTGATCTCAAGGAGATAAGACTTAATCTTCCACATTCAATCATGTCACTGTGTGCATTTTCTGATGCACCAATCTCTTCTCTTATGTCTACTTCACTGAGGATTGTTAAATCCTTGAATTCAGTCATCATTAGGCTTGCCAATCTTGCTTGATGCCTACTCAATGCATCTGCTACTTTGTTAGCTTTTCCAGGAGTATATAATATATCAAGATCATAGGCAGCTAGAAATTCTACCCACCTATGTTGCCTCATATTCAAGTCTTTTTGGGAAAACAAATACTTAAGTGATTTATGGTTTGTAAACAATTCAAATTTAGTACCTAACAAGTAGTGTCTCCATAGCTTCAATGCATAAACAACAGCAGCAAGCTCTAAGTCATGTGTAGCATATCTAGTTTCATTTGGCTTCAGTTGCCTTGATGCATATGCTATGACTCTACCATGTTGCATGAGTACTGCCCCTAACCTAGACCACTAGCATCTGTGTAAACCACTAATCCTTCATTTCCCTCTGGAACTTGTAGGACTGGATCTTCCATTAATGCTTTCTTCAAGGATTCAAAGGCTTGTTCACACTTCTCTGTCCACACATATGGTTGCTCCTTTCTAGTTAGCTTGGTTAGTGGAATGGCTATCCTTGCAAAGTCTTTTATAAACCTTCTATAGTAGCCTGCCATTTTTAAAATTGATCTCACCTCAGTCACTGATTTGGGTTTGTTCTATGATTGCACTGCAATGACCTTATTTGGGTCTACACTAATCCCTTGTTGAGATATAATGTGTCCCAAAAACCTAACTTCATTTTGCCAAAATGTGCACTTAGTAAATTTTGCCTTTAAATTATGAGCTCTTAATCTGGACAAAACCAGATGCAAATGCTTTGCATGCTCCTCTTCTGATTTTGAATACACCAATATGTCATCAATAAAGACAACCACAAATTTGTCTAAAAAATCTCTAAATGTCCTATTCATTAAATCTACAAAATAGGATGGTGCATTTGTCAATCCAAAAGGCATTACCAAAAATTCATATAGCCCATATCTTGTGTTGAATGCATTGTACTTAATACTTTCTTCCTCTACCTTTATTTGATGAAAACCAGAGGCTAAGTCTAGCCTTGAAAAGATTTTTGCTCCATTTAGTTGGTCAAATAAATCATCAATTCTGGGGAGTGGGTATTTGTTCTTGATGGTGACTTTATTTAATTCCCTGTAATCAATACACATTCTCATTGTACCATCATGCTTCTTCACAAATACCACTGGAGAACCCCAGTTTGAACTACTAGGCCTTATGAAACCTTTCTGTTCCAATTCCTCCAGTTGTTGTTTTAATTCCACTAATTCCTTCGGACCCATTCTGGTAGGCTTCTTGATGATAGGACTTGATCCTGGGATTAACCTTATTTGAAATTCAACTTGCCCATTTTCTGGAACTCCTATAACCTCTCCAAAAACATCTGGGTATTCCTTTATCACTTCTATAACTTCTAGAGTCAATTCTTTTTCAATCATGCTCCATATTTGATTAAGGCAATTTATCTTGGCTGTTTCACTCATGACTATAATATTTTTACCATTTTCTGTTTTCAAGGAAATCATAAAATTTTCTAAATTCAAAATTGCTTTGAATTTATTCAACCAATCTACTCCTAGAATAATTCCTATTCCAGGATATTTCAACACCAACAAGTCAGATTTAAACATATTTCCTCCTATGTTTAATTCTACTCCCAAACATCTTAATTCTAACAGACAAGAGCTACCTAGGGGACTCTGAATAAACAAGGGTTTAACTAAATTGCATGTGAGAGCCAATTTATCCACTATGTCTTGTGATATTAAAGAATGTGTAGCCCTAGTGTCATATATAACTGAAATTGGATAATTTTTAATTAGATGTATACCTTCCAATTGTCCAGAACTTCCCACTGCACTTGCCTTTGCTTTGGCTTCTAATGCTCCTACCTTTGCTCCCTTCTTGAACTCTAGGCAATTCTTTTTGATATGACCTTCTTTCCCACAATTATAGCAACTGAATGGTGTCTTCTTAGTTGCTTGACACCTATTACTCATGTGTCCCTCCTTGCCACAATTGTAGCAAACAATTTTCTTCTTAGCTTCCCCACTAGTTGATCCTTCAACCTTCTTATCTGCATTCCTTTTGTCATAGGGATGTGCTCTATTTTTCCCTTTCTTTTGGTTATTAGCCCTCATATTCCTGAATTTCTCTCTTGCATTATCATGTTGTTCAAAAGAAAGAGTGAGATCTATGACTTGATCAAATGTTTTGTCTTTATATGGTAGCATTGCTCTACTTAAACCAGCATTAAGTCCTTGAATAAATCTTGAATTCTTTGATTCCTCATTCCCTATGAGCATGGTTCCATACTTAGACAAGCTCTCAAATTTTTGAGTGTATTCAGTCACACTCATTGGTCCTTGTCTCAGCCTTATGAATTCCTCAATCAGTGTTGCCTTAGCTGTTGCTGGGACAAATCTTGCCTCAAGCATCTCCTTGAATTGATCCCATGTTATCTCATTTTTTGGTCTTCCTGTGGTGATCACCTCCCACCAGTCTAGTGCTGCTCCCTTGAGCCTTCTAGAAGCTATATGCCTCTTTCTTTGGTAATTAATTTGCATATCTGCAAATATTCTTTCTAAGGTCCTCAGCCATGTTTGTACACCCATGACTCCTTTAGTGCCTTCAAAATCCTTGCCTCCTAAATTAGAGAATGTTTTCAGTAGCTTAGCTAACTCCTCATGAGGATTTTCTTCCCTCTGCACTGCTCCTTCCCTAAATTCCCTCACTAAATCTTGCAAATTGACCATTGGTGTTGCATTAGAGGGTCCTGCTCCAGTGCTTGGGGGTCTTCCTACCATAATTCACTATTCAAATTGCATAGCTAGTTAGTCTTGTTTCTAATTTAATTATTTCAGCAATTCATTCCTGCTGAGAATATTTTTTTATATGCTATGTTCTTGTTAACATAGCTCTGATACCAACTGAAGTGACTCACTTCTCTCAATATCTATTTTAGTGATTTTCAGTTGATTTTTTTTTATATAAAACAATGGATCACTTCTCTTAATTAATTTCCCAAGATCCTAAATTTTACCAATATAAAAATATTTGTATATAAATCAAATCATGTCATTTATATATATGAAGATATATAAATGTTTCTTTGCCTATCAGAGTAATTAAAATAGCAAAGAAATTCAATCACACAGTATTTCTCACATTTGAGAGATTTTGTGTCACATAGCCATTTCTACTTTTTAATCTTCTTCTCTTTTTTTTAATTCAAGCTTGATTAATATTTAATTCAAATATGACCACTTATTATTTTCTTGTTTTATTTCCCAGCTTGTTCTATAGCCTAGATTATTTGATTCTTGGATTTACAACCCATGCATTTGATCTTTGGGATTTAGGAATTTGATACTTGTGGTTTTTGATTGATACAGGGTGTTAAAACAACTCATGCATATTTATTTTAACCCGGGATTCTTATTTCAAACTCAAACAATTTTATGACAGGTAAAATACTCATATTTTGGTTTATAAAGTATGTAATGATCAAGTGAATATTAAGGTGGTAAACTAGTTTAAAGGCCAAGCAGAGGAAAACAATACAATCAAACCAGAATGCTAACTCAAACTAACATGCCAAATGGAGACTTAGCATATGCGTGAAGACAATATGATTAAGGCAATGTCAAAAATCAGACCAATGCAAAACTTTCAGATGAACCTATAATGAAGACAAATGATGTTCTCTAAGTAAATAACAAATGATAGTGATCAATATGCTGTGGAGTGATGGACATGCTTATTACAAACAATATCACATGATACTACAAACTACAACAGGTTTGACCATACCAAATGCAACCAGACTTGAATCAAGTATCTAGATAATAGGGTTTAGTTAAATAAATTTTGCAGTGATGCCTACAAGTACCAAGCATGCATATGAATACACAAAGCAATACAAGTTTCTACTTGAAAATCAAATGCCCAGATAGGATTACAGGCTATGTCTTCAAGCTTTTGCATGGACTTATATCAATTATAAGTCATGGTCAAGCCTTACTGGTTAGCCAAGACCAGATTCAACCCATCCACTTAACAGATTTAGTACATACTTTTTCAAAAACAACATCATCTTTATAATTAAAATTAATTAAACATTTCCAAGGAATGTATGCCCACATATCATATTACATGGCATAATTTCCTTCATCATATTCCACCAGAGAACATCAAAATAAGTTGCATAAATCAGTAACTCATAAACACACATATAATACTTAAGTTTTTACATGTTCTTTTCAAGTGAACAAAGCAAGCATCAATGCTGAGAAATACATAAGATAAAAGAAAGTTTGCCTAGATTATTTATTACAAATTATGCTACTTCCTTAAGCATTTTAGATTCATCAAGATCTTCAAATATCCATGCAAGCAAGCTACTCATGCATCTTTCCCTACAACAATACTTTGAACTGCCTCAATAAAATGAGACACCCCAAATATTGCAAAGGCAACAAATAGGGTCAGAAATAAATTCTGGTGTGAGTGAAATCAAGGATTAAAAATAACTTGTAAATTCCTAAGGCCGTGCCGAGAGCTTATATGTTAGATGTTATTCAAATTCATATTAAAACCTGAGTATATGTATATTTAAGCTTATCTAACAAACATACTCCCAAGCATTCATCCATTCACTTCATTCAGTTGTACATGCACAAGCTCCTATGGAATAACATCCTAAATTCCATAGCATAATTTCTCAACCTCATTTTCATTATTTGCTCTGAAACTCTTGCCATTGAACACAAAGTGTGCATTGCAAAGGGGCTCAATTTTGTTAACCCTTTACACAGAGGCCTACAGGACTTAAGCAAGTCATGCACATACCCATCACCCACTTGATGATGAATAGATCAAGGCACTACTCCTAAATTATTTTATAATTTAGAGACCATGCTTATTTATTTTCTGAGGAATTTTTCTTTTAGTTCCAAAGATGCTTATGTTCTTTCCTTCACTACATAAGTCAAAAATTATTAAACTCACTCAAAGATTACATCCAGACATACAAAACATTCATGCAAAATTGCACATCTCATTTCAAAGTCATTTTTGCTTAATCATATTTTCTAAAACCTGCTTATATATTTATTTCTAGAAATTTTCCCATTGCTTGCATAAATCTGATGAAGTCATATGAAATACTATATTTATTTTTACTGTGAACATAGGATATGGTTTTTGAGAAAAACCCATAAAAACATATTGGCTTATGATCTGAACAAATCAGCACATATATATAATATTGCTTTGTTCATATCAATTTTTAAATGAACTAGACATAAGCATGAACCTCATTATTCACACTGCCTACTTCATTTTTCTTTGATACCCTATTTCTCAGTAAATATTTAGCTCATTTTTTTATAAAACCTGGATTATAAAATCCATTTCTGTGATCAGGGTATATGTTTGATTATTTATATTTCAAAGCAAAAATTGAAACAACCATAACAAATTAAAACAGATTAAAATCTCAATCAAAGGTTCAACCAAAATATCATCCATGATCAACATATATTCATTCAAAGAATAGAAATCAAACAGAAAAAAACATAATATGATTTTATATAAAATAATTTGGCTGCCCTTAACTGGGGTCTTAATGCCTTAAATCTCATGGGTGATTAATCACTCGCCTTCCTCTTCTCTTCCCCGAGAATGCTTAAGCTTGAAGACAGTGTGAGTTCTTCCCTTCTATTATTTTTTTGAAAATATGTTTCTGTTTTTATTTCTCCCGGAGTAAACTACTGCTTCTCCCCTTGATTTAAATCATTTGACTAGGGTTTTAATAGAGGAAAAACCCATTTTATCCTCACAAAAATAAGAGAAGTTTGTATGCATGTTTATGGCTAATTATGCCATTTTCTTTTTGATTTCCATTTCAGGTAAAAGCAGTTGCTTTACTATTTTTCTGTGTACATGCTATTTGCATGATTCACACTATTTTCATGTGGCTTCTCTTCCTTATATATTTTCTTAAACCTATAGTGTTCACACATATATTGATTCCTTGCTAATATTTCGACCCATTTATTTTCTCTTGATTTATAAAAATGTATTTATGCACAATCAATACTAAACTGGTTTCTTATATTTTAATTATATAGAATTTATTTTATCACTTTAAACCCCTGACTACTTATATACATTATATATAAGATATGTGAATTTTAAAATTCATTCATACTTAGTTATCTCCTTTTCATGTTTATTTATTGGAAAACAATTATCCACTTACTTATTTATTATCACTCATCCTTGATATTTATTTTCAAACTGTTTATCCTTTAAATATTTTCTATTAACTAATTTCCATTTTTTTTCAAAATTATTTTATCTCAATAATTTGGGTCTTCACATTATCTGAGTTAGGTGTATATATATATATATAAATTCTTTTTAATAATGCCTACAGTCGATAGGTGTTCATACTTGTGTGTTCACTCGCCACGCTCTTTATTCCCCTCACATAGGTCCGAAAGGCAGTGCATGAGTAATATATCTGGCATCAGTTTTCCGAGTTAGGCATATATAAATATTGTAAATATTAATAAAATTTTCAAAAAAAGAGGGAGTAAGCAAATGAAATCCAAGCACTATTTTAACTTTTTTTTATTTGACTTGTTATTGAGAAGAAATGAAAATACCACTTTAAAAACTTTGATAATCAACTAAGGATCTATTTCGTAGTTACACTGTGTTATCAATCAAAACAACGAGTTAAACTATAGTTTATTTGTTGAAAATTTTGACAAGTAAATGACTTAAATTTTCAAGATAATAATCAAAACTTATATTTAACTTATTCGTGTCAATTTGAAAGTAAATCCTTCATATGTAAATATTTTCAAAAACATGCATCCATATCATTGTAAATAAATTTTGCATTTAGGAATTTCTCATTTTGTAAATATTTTCCACTTTGAATTTGGATTTTGTGGGTAGTATCCGCTGAAAACCCTCACGAAACAATACTCGTCCTACTGGGGACACTCAGAGGTTTAACGGCTTGTTGCATATGCTCAGTGCAATCATGCTCCCTACGAAAATGGATTTATCTTAGTTTTTAGTTTATTCGAGGAAGAATAAAAAGATAAGCGTGGGGGTATTTGATGTGCACGTGAATGTGCATATTTTTTATCACCATATTTATTATATTTAAATTAAATAAATGATCATATTGGGTGTTTTAACCTGTTTAAACCAAAATTCAAATTATTTTCAAATTGTCACATATTCATCTTCATATAGGGGCAAAATGGTCATTTTTGTGCATTTATTAATTTGTGAAAATTTACTTGAAATTTTCTATGTTGTTTTATAGGAATTTTAGTGAATTTTTTAAGTGGCTTCATGGAGATATGCATGCACAAGAGTGAATACAAAGGAATGGAGATGAAAATAATTCAAATTGATGATCATGGAGGACCGCACTTACCCACCTACCTTAATGTATACTTAGGAGCTAATGCACATGCTAAAAGGCCATTAAATCTTCATGCACATTTAATGGATGATTATTTAAAGTTAATGATAACTTGGCCACCACACTTCCTAAGAGGGTATTTTGGGTAGTTCCCAAAAAAGTGAATTAGGGTTTTAAACTTGTATAAATACCCCTTATGTTTCATGTAACCCTCTCCTCTTCTTTTAGGCTCTCTTCTCTTTAGTTTAGTGTAAGATCTCAAATAAAAGAAAGCTCTCTTTCTCTTTTCATGGCTACTTAGCCATTTTTATTTTATGTCATTTTCTTTCTTTTTTATGCAACTTGATACATGCTCTTTTCTTTTACATGCTTATTTACATTTCATGTTAGTAGTTTAGATTTACTTTTTATGCAAGTAGCTTAGTTTTTCTTACATTTAGCTCTCTTTTTCCTCTTCTTTTTATGCTATGTTGCATGCTACAATTGTTGAAATGATAATAAAATGAGAGGCTAAACCCCTTCAATTTAGGGGTAATGAAGCTCTCTGATTATGTAGCTTCGACATAACTTGTTAATTTTGATCTCTTTTGTCACTACGCCATAAATGACCTTCTGCAACATTTTTGCAAGGTGTTGCCAGCTAAAATGTTGCGATAGCTATAAAACTTTGGTCCTACTGCAACGTTGTATTTTTAGTGTTACCTTAGCCATAAAAATGTGTTGCTCTAGCTAAACAAGTGTAACACGATGCAACATTTTTATATAGTGTTGCTATAGATGTTTTCAAATTAAAAAATTAATAAAATTAGCAATCCGCGTGAATACGATCCAACGGTCTACATTTAATCTGATTGTTAACATGGATCACCGCTACATTTTGCCCTAATTTTTCGTTTTCCCGCTTTACTGTTCATACCATTTCGTTCTCACCCCTAATTTCCAAATCCAAATCCCCAATTTCCAAATCCCTAATTTCCAAATCATATTTTCGTTCCCATTTCGTTCTCACCCCCAATTTCGCTGCTGTTGCCTACATGTCGATACACAACCTCTCCCAAATCCTACCAACCGCAGCCCCCAACAAAACTCCACTACCCCACCGCCGTTTCTACAGCCTGATTCCAATGGTCATCGAGCACACATCCCGTGGCCAGCGTGCCTGCGATATCTTTTCCCGGCTTCTCAAAGAGCGCATCATCTGCCTTAACGGACCCATCGAGGAGGATACGTCGGCGATAGTTGTGGCTCAGCCGCTGTTCCTCGAATCTGGTGGTTTCGTGACGGTAGGGTTGGCAATTTATGATACTTCGACCAGATCTGATGCTTGAATCTTTCCCGCCAATGTTCAGAAGAAGTTCGATTCTGATGAAGCTTTGCTCGATTGCTTCAAAAAGTACCATTTTCGGATTCAAGGAAGATGTCAAACGCAGATTTCTTGTTTGAGAGAATGCCGCTTAAATTTTCAAATTGGCCAGCAATCATAAAACCAGTTTCAATTCCTTGATTGATTGCTCGAATTGCTTTGACTTCGTCGTCGGGTGCGATGTGATATTATTTGGTATGTTTTATGCCTTCTAGTTTACTTGATTATTCTCGATTTTGGTTACACTCGCATGCTTTTGTCGATGATGAATTGGGATTTATTTATAGGCTTTATTTCCTATAATCTCGGGTTTAATCTTTCTGTTGGACTTTGATAAATCTGGTATGTTGGATTGCGATGATGTATTGGTATGTTGGATTGCGATGATGTATGGTCTGAGCTTGTTAGCTCCTTTCTGCTGCATTTGTTAAACCAGAACATGAACTGGTGCTCCAAGTCCTCAGTATATCATATTACTGCCTATGTTTCTCTTGTACATGCCTGATGCATTCACTGTTTTTGCTTGATGGGCTGCCTATGTGTACTGCTGTGTTCTTGCACTGGCTTGTCTATATTTTGCTGAACCTGGTTCTTGTTTGTTTTGTTGGTTGCTTGGCCCTGAGTTGAATCCAGTCGATGACTCGGGTTTGATCTTGTGTCGTGTCCTTGTATCCATGTGTTGCATTCATGTTTGGCTTATGCACTTATGAAAAGAAACAACCCAAATACCTGAGGCAAATATTATAACAAAAATATTTTCATTTTCTGTTTGAGTTAAATATTATTTTCCAGATTACTGCTTTTGAATTATATGTGACAGGTATTGAAGACTGGACAGCTGGATACAAGCTTGAAGACAGAGTCAAATCAAATGTGCATGAGTGTATGAATGCATGAGCTGAAGACAGGTTTCAAAGAAGGCTCGATCTTCCAAAATCGGACTGCGGTGCCCCGGACCCCCGCCGGCGCTGCGCCCGGACCCGCTTCTCGGCTCGCCTTCGGCTCGGCACTCGGCTCGTCTTCGGCTCGGCATATATTTGTCAGTGTCGGTGTCTGTATAAATTGAAACTGCATATGTAATGAGTGAACTGAGTGATGTAGTGAGGAATATCCGTATATGTGAATATCGGTGTTATATATCATTGAATTGTAAAATAGTGGAGTCAGGAGTTTGTACTATTTCAAATGTTGAAATAAAATATTTATTTAAATAAATTACTGTTTAAATATCAAATTCTGTGTAATAGCATTTTATTAAATAAATATTTATTTTTATTAAAAAATCAAATATGCTCTACATTGTGGGCCCCACAAATTCAAAAAGTTCATATCTATAGCAACATTTTGGAATGTTGCTACAGATACCTATGGGTATTGCCATAGACCCAAATAGGGTTCTATTGCAACAATATTACTTATGTTGCCTTAGATAGTCAAAATGTTGCCTTTGAGGTCTAAGGCAACGGCAAAAATTGCATCACCCTAAAAGTGTTGCCATACACCTATGACAACATTTTTCGGGCCTGAGCCAACATTTTTTTTGTGTTGCAGTAGGCCATTTATGGCGTAGTGTGTGCTTAAATGAATGTTGATGTGATTTATTGTTTCATGTTGAATTCGATAGTCTATGTTGTTAATAACAAATAGGCTATGCTTAAACAATCACAAACAATAATTACCTCTTCATCTACATATGATGATGGTAATGAAGTGAATGTTGAAATCAAAAATTTGATGGTCTATATTTCTAATTAATAGTTAATAGGCCATACTTAAAATAGATTTCATTTTCAACTTGTTGTCATTTTTCATGAGAGTTAAAAAGTAGTTTAAATGGTGTGTTATAGTTTGATGGCTTATGTTGAGCTAATTAATAGCACAAATAGACTATACTTATGATAAGCACATCAATTAAACTTACTAACGACCAAAAAAGAGAGATCATAATTTCATGTTTTATTGAACTATGCGATCTAGAGAGTGGATTTATCTCTAAATTGTCTTTCTACTCTCATATTTTTCTCACTTTCCTTTTGTCATTTTTCTACATTTTTAGCTTAACAATCTCTCGACTTTGGTTAATTTGATTAAATAAAGATTTAAAATCAAAAATTCCCTGCGGATCAACCCGTACTCGCTACGTACTAACTTTTGTACGCCGTGCGCTTGCGTTTTATTTAAATTTAAATTCGTTCGACGGTTTTCTAAACCGATAGAATTTCCGTCGTCGAATAAGGTAACATGTTGACACCTGTAATATTTTATTATCAAGATTTTTCATTATATTAATTTTTTTTCTATTGTTGATCACTTGATTGGTTCGAAGAAAAGTGAATGATTCCTCTGTTTATCATTCCATTATTCTATTTTTTTATTTTTTTATTAGTTATTACTTTTTTATAGAAAAATTACTTGTGCTCATTTTTGTGGTAGATGATTATTTGATTAAGATCTTGACTTTAGAATTTCACCTGGTCTATAAAATGTTATTTCAAAATCCTATATCAGAGGCAGACTATAATGAAGATTTTATAAGTAAAATATTGCTAATCATATCTGAAATTACAAGAAAGCATAAAGATGCACCTGGAGATGATGTGGGACTAAATGATTCGTTTGTCTCCCATATATTATTAAATACTAATAGCTATTTACAATGAAGGCGGACTTCAATAAATTGCCAAGTTTGGCTGTGTCTAATACTCTATGGCCACATAGCAGTATGAATTTGATGAAGAAGAATTAGTATAAACATGCTCTATAAAAGTTTGCGTATATGTATATTTAAAAGAAAATCAAACAAATTTAAAATCATCACCATCCTTATAAAGAAGACTCGAAAGCACTCTAAATGATACAGCAGTTCAATCTAAATGGATGCCAAGTTGGCTCGGGGTTATTAAGGATGGAACACTTGGTCTAGTGCAAGTTACGGAACTCTAGTGTTAGATCATCAACGCGGCTGTAGTTGGATGAAAGAAAGGGAAATCATGTTATAACTTCTAACAAAGCAGGTTTGCACAAATACTAGTTCGAGTAATATCAGTTTTGAATCTTTTGATACATGTAACCTCTTTCATAGGAACATACTTTAACAATAAGTTATCCATTTATTATTTTCTAAAACATGCGTAATCTCTGTTCATGATGCCAATCATGGATAAAAGAATTTTCCTCGGTCAGCAAGCTAAAATTTTAATGTTTGCACTATTGAAAATGGAATATATTTAACAAGTATTACATTATAGTTTATATTGCAAGCATTTCATCGATAGTCCTAAAGTTGCTACTAGCAAGGTTTTCAAAATGAGATTTAAATCATAAAATTCAAACTTTAAATCGAAACGGGATTTAAATCATAAATCGTGGATTTAAAAAATCTATTTTTTTAAAGTTTGCACATTTTGAAATAGATAATGATGTTTAAAGTTCTACATCTAAACCTAAAACTTCATTTTCTCTTTTGTTCCAATTTTATTTTGTTTGAATATGGGTAGAATTGGAGTTATATATCCAAATAAGTATATTGAATATATTAATTTGGATTCAATGATCTATGGTATTAGCTGCGTTTGAATCAGAATATAAATTGAATCGTAAAGGGAGAGTCGAAGATATTCGATTTGAAACGGGTTTCAAATCGAACGATTTTAAGGTTTTTTGATAACAATGGCTGGCAGTGCGGTCGTATATTATTTATTTAAGAATCATATAGGTATGCTATGATGTAAATGTTAATTATGTGATGCATTTGAAGCAGGTAGGATGTTTCTGTGTATATATTTACAAAAATTACATTATTGTCTGTGTGTCTTGGGTTCCTTTTCTTCATTGTTAAGTTTGATTGTATTATATGTGGAGTGGTGACACTAATAATGGCAGAGCAAGTAAAAGGCAATATGAAGGACCTGATGCAGTTTTGGCAGCAATGGTTGAAAGAGATGTGTTGGTAACAAGCCCTAGGATTAAATGAGATGATTTAGCCGGACTCAATGAAGCAATGTGACTACCAATGGAGACAGTTCTTCTCCCCTAAGGATGCCTGAATATTTCCAGGAAACGAGTTGACACCTGAAATATTTTCATATCACGATTTTTCATTATGTTAATTTTCTTTTCTATTGTCGATCACTTGATTATTTTGAAGAAAAGCGAATGATTCCTCTGTTTATTATCATTCCATTAGTCTATTTATTAACTTATTATTACTTTTTAATAGAAAATTTTCTTGTACTCATTTTTGTGGTAGATGATTATTTGATTAAGGTATTGATTTTTGAGTTTCACCTGGTCCATCAAATTTTTTTTCTTTCAAATTCCCATATCAAAGGCAGACTATAATGAAAATTTTGTACATATTGGTAATCATATCTTGAAGAACGCCAAGTAAAAGGCTTATTTGACAAGTAATGATATATAGTTGAATGGCATTGCTTAATTTGTTTGACACTAACCTGTGCTCTAACCAGTTTTCTTAACTACTCTTTGCATCTTTTATCCCCTATTGAGCTTTAAATATATAAAGTTAGATGATATCTACTGCTATAAGGTCCTTTAATTGGTTTTATGATATTTTTATTACAATAGAGTTTTCAAATCTATTTTCGCTTCATTTCGATATTCTTAATTGTTTATGACTACTTACTAACCTGATTCCAGCAAACTTCTATCTGACAGAAGTTTTCAAATTTGAACATTCGACGTAACAAAGCTACTACAGGTAGCATCGGATGTGGCAATAACTAATATCCATATACTATGTGTTGATACACCGAAGTAGCATCTGGATACTGTGTCCGTAGGTGCGGTGCGGTGGAAAGGAGGCTTAGGTTCAGGTAAAAAGACTCAGGTTTGATTCCTACCATGCGCTTTCCAATCCTATATAAATTTACCTAGGGTATGGAGGCTTGGATCAATGGACGGCTTTACTATACCCTCCTCAGGAATTTACCGGTCCGCCGGGTTCTCCTGGTTTAAAAAAAAAGCATCTCGATACTGCTACTATTTTAGCCTTTGCTATCACAACTATCATATCTACTAACATTCTACATTTTTCATCGACTAGGTAATCCCTTTATTGTATGTATGAAGAAAAATATATGACCACTTAGTTGAACAAAGTATCTTATAGATCTAATCAATAAAATATTTAAATCTAATTCCAAACACAAATTAACATCAAAGTCGTCAAAAGTTTCAAAATAATAATAATAACAATAATAATAATAGCACTAAACAAATAGAGAATAATAATAAAATAAATGACATCGAGATTTTATAGTGATTCCACTAATGTTGTGTTAGTGTATATCCATTTTGGTGTGAGTGTTTATTAATACAGAAGACAGAGATAGATCACAATAATTTTCTTCTAAAAATTTATTTTGTGGAGATAAGAAATGAAGACACACTAATGGTAGAAATCCTAGTGTAATAGCTGAAATCATGGTCACCAATCGATCCACTAATTCTGATCTAACCATCCCTTTATAGTGCAAAAAAATGCAATGAAAACAACGAAATTGCCCCTTGAATTCGAGTTTCAGATCCACTTCAAAAAGTACCCACTACAGCTTATCAACCGACTGAATGAGGCTAAACAATTGATTAATCCCTCTATTGAAAAACTCCACAGCAGCACACCAATCGACCGTTTAGGGACGAACAGTCAACTGACACTTTAATTAGTCGATTGTATTCAACCAGGAAAATCTCGGGATGTTACATGGTTTGGTACAAGCGAACATTCGACTGATTGGGTTCAAACGACCATCTGTTTTGCTGTAGTTAAACTTTTCTACCGCGATTACTTTTCCATACTCGCTCCAAATCACGAACCGTTCAAACCATTTGAAATCTCATTCAATCCTCCATAATTTTATCAATATGGTATCGCCAAATTCAACACTCTACCTCAATACTCTATCCAATCTTCACCTCAACTCAATACATCAAATGACATCATGCCATCATATCAATCTCCACCTTCATTCAATAATCATCTTACCAAAAGACATTCACCATCTCACATCTACTCTTCAATAACTAAAAGCGTCTACTCCCCAAACCATGCCCCAAGTTGCACCTAGCACTTCAACAAGTGGACTAAGTTTGAGTAATGCTTGAACTTTCCAACCGACAATGCTTTTGTACCGCATTATCCTTTGTTTGCACTTTTCAAAGATAGACAAGCTTATCTTCATCTATGCTAACTAGAAAAGACTCTCACCTCAATGTTTGGTCCTAGAGCTAACGACCATGTTTTTTGCCAAACTAATAGCACTTTGGTATCACAATGCATAGTAATATTTTAGTGCACAAATCCCAAGTCATAAGCTAACCTCTGCAAATAAAGTGTCTCCTTTGGCGCTTCAATTGCTACAATCAACTCTGCCTCTGTGGTCGATAGAGCTATCATGGTTTGAAATATATATCTCCAAATAATAACCGTGCCACTAAAAGTAAAAACATACCTGAAAGTTGATTTCTCCGATCTCAATATATTCCTTTTGAGTTAATTTCAACTCATATCACTTTTGATCTAACAATTTTCATGTCCAATATTTTTCTTGCTTCACCAAGATCCTTGTATCATATTCTGATTTTAAGCGAGATTTCAATTTATTGATTGCTTCCTTGTCCTTTTAAGCTATGAGCATATCATCCATATACTAGAGTAATTACATCCAATAACAATTCTTCAAATGATTAAAACAAGGATAAGCTTGATGCTTCTATCAAAACCAATATCAAACATAAAATGATCAAATATCTTGTATCATTGCCTACGTGACTACTTCGAACCATACAGTGACGTCTTTAACTTGCATACCAAATTTGACTTTTCCTCTACAACAAACCCTTCCGGTTGCTCCATGTCCATGTAGATGTCTTCATCTAATTCTCCATGCAAGAAAATGGTTATACATTTAGTTGCTCCAACTTTAAGTCTTGACTTACAACTAATACCAATAATATTCCGATTTGAAAAACCATTTCATAAAAACTCCTTTCAAATATCCTGAAATAATAATACTTTAACAAAGTTTTCAAAATAATTTATTATTATTTCTTTCGTTAATTTTTTTGAAATCACTTCTTCAAAAGCACCGGGATTTAAGTCCAAATAAACAACTTTATAAACCATAGTTTATAAAATCACACTATCAATCAAATATCCATAAAGGAATAAACTAACAATTAATCATTGTTTAAAATGTAAATTAACTATAAACAAGATTTAGAATTTTTCTTAGGTTCAAAAGTTTTTCGACTGTCCAAGGACATAGATAATTTCCAAAGTGTACCATTACACTCATCAGCCTTTGGTTATTGTTTAGAAGATTATTTAAGCTCCCTCAAACAAAATTGAAAGTCACTCCTAAACTTCCCTAAGCCACAAAACATAGCATACAAATATACTTAAGTCGGTATGATGTACGTAAATCATCCGTACACAATATCTGATCCGACCACTTACTCAAATACATAGACTTTACTTTCGAACTAGTACCGCTCACTCGACCTCCATAGTACGGACTACGGTCAGGTTCCTTGATTAGAAACCTCGTTCTCCTTACATAGTCGTATATTGTGATAGAAAACCTCAGTATCATATCAAGAATCCAAGTCAAGTGTTCTCTGACAAGAATCAAGTGAGAAATCCTTTTTTGGACTGGTGTGAATCACCTTGAAGTTATGACTTCAAACCGAGATCAAGAACAATGCCAATAGAATGATCTACATATAACTTACATACTTAATCCGATTGGTTTCTTAATTACACCAATCTCTTTCTAAATCACCTTCATTTTCACTTATAGTATCTCATTCAATAGTAAAATCATTTATGAATTACTTCATAAATTTTCACTTAATTTTACAAACATTTAATAAAGACTCATGTTTATAAAACATTCAATTAAAAACTCATTCCACTTTTATTTACTTGTATAATAATCTTCTACATCCTAAGAGTATATATAAAATGTAAATTTTAAATTTTAAATTTTATTTATTTATTATTATTATTCCAAAATTCAAACGAAGGCCCAAACAAAATATGGGTCTTAAAAATGAGTTGACTACTTCGACCTCTTTACCTATCCGGTCTGGTAAATAGCTAAGAAGAGCAGGATGCTGGTATCCAACTCAATCTCGGTGTCAACTTTCCTTAGACATCCCTAAAGTGAAGATGTTTATTTAGTTGGCCCAGTAACATCAAATAGTTTATGAGACTTAAATGTTTAAACTAAAACTACGATTTTAATAAAACAATGCTAGTAAAACCTTTCTATCCAATTTAACCCATTTAAAAATTAAGTTAAATTATCTCTTTTCTATCCAAAAGTTAAAAAAATTCATTTATCAAAATACCCTTTTATTTTAAATAAAGGAAATAGCTTTAAAAATTTATTCACTAACACTCGCTTTGGGTTCGTTCAGATTCGAACTTCGATCGCACAATGATAAAGAAAATAATTTACTAAGGGCATTTCTACGTTCGCCTAAGCAGCATTCGACCGTCGCTTAGAAGATTATTTAAATTACCACAAAACTAGTCGAGATGTTTTCTCGAAACTATCCAAAGAAAATGTATCTTTCTTAAAAAATTTCTTGAAATATTTAATCTTACAAATACTTCCAAGTAATACCGCCATTACTTTTCTCAAAATCTACTTGAAATCATTTCAAGCAATAATGGGATTTAAATTCTCTAAAAATTCATCTTACTTATAAAACATCCTTTTTAAAATATATGAATCATTTCATATACCATACTCATATAAATGTACCTTAATCATTTTATAAACCAAATATATATAAAATTGCCTTTATATAAAATCATCTCATATTATAATAATTAGAACAATCCAAACATGAAAGAATGGGCATCAACAAGATCAAATTCCTAAGTTAAAAAATGGACAAAAATAATCAAACATCGAGAAGAGCACCATGCACTTCTTGATGCAATTAAGAAAATAGTCCAAAGGTTTGAATCAAAACAAGGAAAGCGAAATTTTCCTATAATGACTAGGAGGGTGCACTCCCTTACCGAAAGTATACCTTTAGAAAATACACTTGAGAACTACAATAGCTCCCGGACATGTCTAAGCCGGCCCTGCTAGCCTTACCGATAATCCGAGTACTTCATATCTCTGTGTGCATACCACCTAATCCAATCTAGAGTAGATGTGAAGATACCATAATAGGAGCAACCCTACATAGCTTGGTTTCCACTCGCACTTTGGTTTTAGTCATTTTGGACGAAGGATATCAACGCTCAAATGAGCAACAAATTGTCTTAGATTGACGATACACAAAGAAAAAGCGGTCTTGATAGCCAATGAATCAACTATCGGGAATAATCAAAACGATCGTATATGGAAATTAAATCTCATGCCCTTACCATTACTCATCGATTTTAAACTTGTACTATCCTTCGGTTGAAAATGAAGCCGGGCAAATTAAGGTAGTGTTACCTCTAAGTCTTGCCTTGAGGACATTTTTAACCTTCAAAATAGAAATTCCATACCTCGACGTTTAGTGCTAAGAATATGACTAAATCCTCTCCATATAAGCGATATCGTTTACATAAATTTAATTTCTTATGCTTTCCATAACCGAGTTAGACTTTTAAACATTTTAAAAGAACCGAACTAGTGCTTGGCTTTTTACGTCATAAATATTAACTTTAATCTACTTTATTAAAGTTAATAATTAATTTTAACATCATTATTAAATTGACTGATTAAAATAATTTATTATTAATATCTTAAAACAACCTTTTACTTTAAGTTAAAATAATAATTTAAAACATATTTAAAATCCCAAATTCTTTCCAAATAATTATAAATCTTTATGAACCCATTTGAAAAGAATTCCGAAAACCAAATATCTCAAAACTACATCCATAACGACTATTGCTATAAGGACCATAACTTCTAAACTTGTTTTGTAGATCAAAATTGCTTCAATCCTCGGTTCAAACAACATTTTATTAACTTGGGAGAAAATAAATCAATTTATAATACTTTTATAAATATAAAACAGTGATAATCATCCCAAAAGATAATTGATATAACTCTTTTATAAATTAAAAACCATATTAGTTATCCCGAAAGAAAATTAATCAAGTTTATAATCTTTTTTAAATTTGAAACAAAACCAATTATCCTTAAAGATAATGAATCAAATTTATAATCTTTGATAAATTCAAAACAATAATAATTAATCAAATTTATAATCTCTTATAATTTTGAAACAACATCGATTATCCCGAAAAATATTTAATCAAATTTATAATTCCTTTTATAAATTTTAAACAACACTTACCCTTTGTTTCAAAATTATTAAAAATACATGAAAATGTAGTTTAAACAATTTTCAAAGTGCAAAAACGCGACTAAACGTTCATTTTATTAGAAACAAGCACAAGTCCAATACATGCAAAGGTTTTAAGGAGATGATATTTTCATAAGTGACAGTATAATGATAATCGCTATAAGGACCCTTGCACAAATCAAATAGTATGTCAAAAATATTTTAACCATACATCAATATAAGCACATAAGAATATAAGTAAGATGCATATAACAGTAAATTAATAATGGAGAGAAACCCCTTAGGGTCTCTTTACAAAAGTACCCTGCAAAACAATTGTTATTTATGCAATCCGCTTTTTAAGCAGGAATTGACATCCAAACAAGCAAATCAAACAATAATATTATTATCAACAACTAGAAATCAATAGCTAACATATCATTTATTAATTAATCCACATATCAATTGACTTCAAAATTAATCTTCGTACTTTGCAAGCACAAAATGGTGATTTATTCCGCTTGCTAGATATTCAAAATAATATATTCAATTTAATTATAGTAGAACGGTATTTTTTCTACTAAACAGGTACCACAAATGAAGTATAACAAATTTAATTACGTTAAATGTAATTAAATCAAAACACTATAATTTTATCATTAATTTATACTTTATTAAAAACTACCATCAAAACGATGTTTATAAACAAAATATTTTACTTTGGAGAAAAAACAGTACCGTGAATAATAATTTTCTTCATACGGGATTTAATGTCGTAATTAATTATCGATAATCCTACAATAACACAAAGGTTCAACAATAATTACAAAAATAAGTATAGCACGACCCGTGTGCGAAGCATGAGTTCGTACTAGTGTGTGTGTGTGTGTGTATATATGTATACATATACACACTCATCTCACCGTTTCATAAATAAGGCCTTACAAGGAATCTTCCTTACTACGCCTTAAATTAATAATTATTCTATATAAGAGTTTCCTCTTATTTTTTCCTCAAAATAAATTACCTTCCTAATGGGGGAAATAAATGCTAATTAACTACGCCATATATGCAATAGTTATACGTCAATTATGTAAATAGAAATAAATAAATATTCACGTCTAATATGTTCTAAATGCATGGATTTTACGCTCTAAACTAGCATTAAATATCAATTCCCTAATCAATTATTATTACAAATCCTTTTCGTTCAATTTCCTAAGATTTTATGGAATTATAATGTCCAAACAGGGAATATATATTTATAATCAAAACAGTAATACCTGACTTGTAAATAAAATAGAAACTCAACATATTACACCAATTCAATGGAACATCTTAAACAATAAGAATTGCAATCTAAACCCCATATTCTATTCAACTCCTCTTTTTACAATGAAATAGATAAAAATAAGTGGTGTAAACAATGAATAGAATTCATAATCTAAACCTCTTATTTTATTGAAGGATCATAATTTAATCCATAGAAGAAGGAGAAGTGGAATAGACTATGAAATTATTAAAAATTGCATAAACAAAAAAAATTCCATCAAATTAATATAAATAATTGAAGATTTCAACATAGAATTGACATTTCGAAATGAAATGGAATTTTCTGGTATTTTATCTATCATATTTTCGAAATTCCAAAATCTCTATGGCATATTCAAATCCAAAAAAATACAATAAACAATTGCTGAAAAGAAATACTAAGATTTCCACTCATAGATTAGCCTTATCTTTACTCAAATGGATTTGTAGCCTTCCGAACTCTTCCAAAATTTCTCTCTTTTGATAAATATACACACACAATAGGGAAGAGGTATATATATTCGTTAGATTCAGAATAATTGGAGAAGAATATGATAAGGATAGATTGGAGGAAGAAGAAATAAATAGGAAATAAGTTGAATCCTTACCTGAATTCTCTACGGAGTTTTTGAATCTTATTATAGAGATATCAATGGCAGAGTTTCGTCGTATTCCCCAAAAAATAATATGAATAATGGTGGAGAGGATAGGGTTCTATTTATAGGAGTTGAAACTGTAACGCCCCATAATTTTCAGGGGAAATTAATTTAAAGGACAAAGATTTGTATATTTTTTGCCTCAAGGACACAACCTCAATATTTTTACCATAAGGACAAACATTCTTCTAAAAATTATTCATAAGGACAAATATTTTCCAAAATTATTCATAAGGACAACAAAACTGCTACCAAGCTAAAAACTGATACCTAAAAACTGCTACCGATAACTACAAACTGATACTATCAATGACTAAAAACTGATACCTAAAGAAAGTTGTCCTTCAGGATAAAATATTGAAGGTATGTCCTTGAGGCAAAAATGCTGAAATTTTTTGTCCTTGACAATAATTTTCTGTAATTTTCAATAATTAAAAATAGTTAATTTAATAAGGTTTTGTGATTTAATGTTGAAAGAAATAAAATTATTGATTCAATAATAAGAATATAACGGGAATGGAATGTAATAGTATTAATTTAAGTAATGGATAACTGCTCTAAATGTAATGCTTATTAATTGAAATGATTTAAAGAGTTATAATTGGTTATGGATTGTAAATTAATTGTAATAATGTGTGTGTTATTTGATAATTGGATTAAGGGAGTAATTGATAATTTAGATGTTGACTTAATTAATGAATTAGTAAGTATAAAGTGAAATTGAATAAAATTAGCATTGTGTAAATTAATATAACATTTGTGTGTAGATAACAGACATACAAATATGATTAAATATAGAAGTGATGACAATTGTTATTTGTTACCAATTTATTTAAATCAATTGCAATTGAATGTCATTAAATGTTACGTAATGTGAGTAAGACGATAACTGTAAAAGGTGTAATTGATAATTTAAATATGTATAAATTTATGAAATAGTATGTAATTAATTGCAATAGAAAAAAATTAGTGTTGTGGTAGTAATTATGACACTTGTTGTGGATAATAACCTATAAGATGTAATTAAAAGTTAATGGTGATAATTATTATACTTTACCTATTTATTTAGTCTGTTAAATTTAATTTGAAATCAATTGCAATTAATTCACTTAATTAGTGCAGTTAATGTAGATTAAATTGATAATTGTAGAATATAAATTTAATAAGATGTAACCCATTGTAAATTTTATTCATAATATGACGATTGATTGAATAAAAAGAATTGGAATCAAGTTTGATCAATTTATTGGAATTTAAGTTATAATAATGGATTTATTGCAATTAAATGTAATTAAATACTACGTTAATGAAAACTAAGATGATAGTTGTAGAATGTTAGTGTGATAAGATATAAAGAAATGTTAACTATGTCTGTAGAGTAATAATTATTTGAAAAAAAGATTGAAATCAAACTAGAACAATTTATTGGAATTTAATTTTAATTTATGGGATTTAATTACAGTTGAAATTGAATACTGTAATTGGTGTAAGATTTAACAATGAATTGATATGTAAAATTGATTTAATTTATTGTAAATGTCCAAGTAATCAAAAATGATGAAAATTGTTATTTATTAAATTTGAAATTAAAAAGGTGATTTAATTAATTTAATATTAATTAATTTAATATTAATTTATTTAATTAATGTGAAAATAACCATTTTGGAAACTGTCTCGGATTTCGACGAAACAAGTTTCATCGGATCCGTAACAGTGAATTATTGTAAGGTTTCAAGTTTCGTAGCGATCAGACTTGTCGTTTGATTGTACGGACTCGAAACGCGTAGAAATCAATTTAATAAAATTCAATTGAAATCAATTTAATAAAATTCAATTGAAATCAATTTGAAATAAACTAATTTTCAAGCTAACTTCTTCATATGATGGAATTTGGACTTGAAACCTATTCCATTAAGTTTAAAATTATCGAAAACATCTATTTTGATATATGGGATGATCCATTTTCGTTCCGAAGAAAGAACGGGCTTTTTGGGTCGTTTATCGTTCCAATCCAAATCGATTTGGTCCATTCTTTTCTATTTCAGCTATACCTATGAATAACACGTTATAAACCCTAGTTGTTCCTCATTTTCCTATTTCTGTACGTACATCTTCTTCCTCTTTCTCAAACCTAATTTCAAAAAAAAACCGAAAATGTTTTTGCTCCAGGTTTACTTCGAGTTTCAAAGGAGAAAACCCTACAGCGACTTGGGGTCAGAGAGAGTTCGAGACCAAACAAGGCGGATCTGGGCACGCTTTGAGTTCCAAAGGCGAAAACCCTGGAGCGACTTCAGGTCAGGAGACAAATGACTCGGGTCTCGGGTCATTTTGGCAAAAACTAAGAGCAAGCACCGGGTAATTGAGGCGGCGACTCGAAGTAAGACCCGAAGTCGAAAATTTTCCAATCTTCTAACGTTGATAAGTTTTGCATACGAGCTCGGATTCACGCGTGATTTTCTACATTGGGATCGTTTCAGAATTCCGGACATTTAAACGCTAGTTTGGACGAATTATAAGACTGTTCAAATTTGGGCCCTATTTTGGATTTCAAATCGAAAGTGAGTGTTTTAACCCACTCATAACTACTAAATTTTCTTATGTTAGTTAAATTAAATTTATGATGTGATTAGAAATTAATTGATTGATGTTTGATATGTTTAAATTGTTATTCTGGTTAAATTTGACTTTTATTGCATTTAATCATCATTTAATTTAATATTTAATTTAATTGTCAATTTAATACCTGTTAATGATAATCAATTATCTATTGATGTTTATTGGTTGATTTGGATGATGATTGTGATGGATGTTTGATTGTTGATATTGGATAACTGGATTTTGTATTTTTATATTGTTATAACACTGCAAGTTCCCTATGGGTTAAAATGGTAAATACCCGAATGATCTATAGATTAGGGAAAAATCGTTATGGGTTGAAATGATATACTCGAGCGATTTTATGGATTTTATTTAATTCGGGATTGCGGTTTGAAATGATATATAATCGAAAAATTTTAAATTGCGGATTAAAATGATAAATATCCGTAACACTTGACCCTAGGGTAGAATATTATATACGGACACCGGATTTGGTTAAATTAAGTGATTTTTAATTCTTTAAAAATTTAAATTCATTTAACTGGCATTTTGAAGTAGAAATTGATTTATATAAATTGAATTATTTTTTGATAATCCAAGAGTTACTGCTGAAAATTGGAATTGATTTAATGAATTTGTCAAAGAATTTAAATTGGAATTTCAAAGTTGAAATGTCAAATATAAATGTATTTATCAGAAATTGAGTTATTGGAAATATTTGGATATAACTTTGAAATCTATTTTAAATTAATTTAAACTATTTTAATTTATTTATCTAGTATAACCTATTTAACCCAATTTAATCTATTTTACCAATTTTAAACTAATTAAATTTATTTAATCTATTTTAAATCTATTTAATGTAATTTAAATCTATTTTAAATTTATTTAATCTATTTAAAAATCTACTTAATATAATTTAAATCAATTTAATCTATAATTAATCTATTTAAAACATTTTAAACCTAATAAAATCTATTTTAAATCTTTTTAAATCATTTTTGATCTTATTAAATCAAATTTAAATCTATTTAAACTATTTTAATCTATTTAAACTATTTAAACTATTAAAACTATTTATGATTATCTAAACTATTTTCTAAAATTTCAAACGGTGTAATGTTGAAGTATTTATATTTAAATCCTTGATGATGATACCACTTAAGTTGGAATTTGGAAGTGATACCTTTTGTGAAATGACATATTTGAGTAAATATGATTTTGAAAGTGAATATAGTTTGAAAGTGAATATGATTTTGAAAGAGGTATGATTTGAAATTGAATAAGATATTTTGATACAAATTGTGAATTGATCATTTTGAAATGTAAAAGAACCATCCGGTGTGAAATAAACATTTGGTTGTTAAAGAGACCGGGATCAGATATTGTCATACTCTCTGCCAATACCGAAAACCACTTTAACAACTGTGTATGTGGCGGAGATTCCAGAAATGAAGTAGGATGGTTTGGCGAACGATTTCTGTACGAGGTATTGACGTGAACCTGACTCCCGTGAGTCAGCTTAGATATGACTAAAACAGGAGCCACGCCGGACCAAGTGAGGTCATTCCTCCGATCGAACACATTTCTTCGATACCATATTTTGACTTTGTGATGATTTTGGAGTGTGTTCCGAGGTGGGCGGCAGTAGCTGCTATGCGTTACCACCATTCCAGATCCGCAATTGGTATATCTACCCTGGCATTGCCTCGAGTGCCGTGTTCACATGCCATAGCGCACCTTCTACGAGTTTGGTTTGTACCATACCTATGGAGTGCCCTCCGATAGCCTCCAGTTTGGGGAGGAGTTACGGTACTGTATAGACTATGGGAATATATAAAATGTGTTAAGCGGGATATGGATAACACCTTAATGCTATTTTAATACTTTTAGTTTACTGTAGACATATTATAATAGCGTATTGTACTACATAGTAGATAGTTTAACGGATCCTTAGGAGATGGAAATCCCGAACATCCCTCAAGTTATTGCACTTACGTTAGACATTGGATAGGAGATGTCAAACCCCGTAAACATCTCTAACGCCGTTCCACTTATATTTATTTACCGTTGATTTAACTTACATAAGATCTTTTAGTTCTGACTCGAGTGTTTTGTCTTTTTAATTCGCTCGGGTCAGCTTGAGCATTTCAGGGTTGAAGACCTTATTTCTGGGGACGAAGACGAAGATTTGTACTATTTATTTATTATATTTATTCCACTACATCATGTTGTTCCGCTGCATTTATTTATATATTCCTGTTTTATGTAACTTTGATTTTTGTGTTATAAAAGAATAATCAAATGTATTTATAAAACAGCTTCATGAACTGTTATTTGATTATTATATTTTGTCATTCCGCTGCGAGATTCTGTATTTGTTTTATTTCTTTCTCCTTTTCTTATCCATCCCATAACGATCTGCCCTTTTGAATGGTTTGAGTTTGGCATGTGTGTGGTTTATCGTTGATTTAAACCGTCCAAAAAGGCAGGTCGTTACAGTTGGTATCAGAGCTTCGGTTTAGCGATAACCTTAGCTTTGTGGGGTCTGACTCACTTAAAATAGGGTAGTAATACCCTAGAAATGAGTCGCTGAGTGTATATATATGAGAGAGCGTATTTGTTAGTGTTATAAAAGGTTTTTGTATTGTGTTAATTTGTTCCATTTTGTAATTTATAAATTCTGGTCGGTGCATTGGACGCTATGACGTTGATAGGGATTTCTAAACACTTAATAGGGTAGACCGACACAATACTTGTTTTGAAATATAGGTAAATGAAATGATTTTGCCTATTATATATTCTGTATATAAAACAATAATTTTTATAAATGATATAGTTGGATGTAATATGTTGTTTGTTAGGTAGGGAAATTTTATAAATATTGATTGAAAAAAATAGGATTTACAAATAAAGTAAATATAAATTGGAAATTTAGAACTTAAGTTCTGGGATTTTGAAATTTTCTAACGAAAGATTTTGTATTATAATATAAATATTATTTGGAAGTATTTTCTGATATAAATATTTCAAGATGATTTGAAAGGAATGTTTTAAAAGAAATTTTAAAGGAAATAAGTTCTGTACTCCCCTCTCTGTCGTTGGAAAATAATTTCGGTGATGAGTGGACGCATCATCGACGTTCATTTTCGGGTTTCAAAGTGGGAAAGCTGCTGTAGTAGTTTTACTGCACATCCGTTTTGATAAACGAATCTTGATTTTTATTTCTGAAGTTTGATTTGATATATATATATATATAACTTATGAGTATATATATTATTTTAAAGGGATTGAAATGTTACCCGGTTGTTTAGTTCTTAAGTTGCTGTTAATTAGAAATTGAAATTATTATGAATGGAATCTTGACCATATTAATAATTGAAAACTTCAAAAAAATGAAAATAAGAAACTTGATGTTAAAATGATAATGAAATAGATAAGAAATTGAAAATTTGTAAACTAAAAATAAAAAAGGAAATGAAAATAAGAAAATATAACCATTGAACATTTTGTTAATAAAATAAATATGATAACTTGTGTAACTTTCTATTGCATTCTAAAAGACATACATACATATATATCTATATATATATATATATATAACTTACCAAAATGTAAAAAGTTGTAATGTTAAATAGGATATGTAATAGAATATTGTACAAATAAACTTTAGTAAATAAAAGTGTTCAATGGACTTACTTATATAAATGAGAATTCTAATGTTATAAATTGTTATAAACTGAAGTTAACGGTTGAAATGCTACTAATTAAATGTAATTAATTAAAGTGAATAATGTAAGAAAAATGATTATAAACTTAGGTTAGCATTTTAGGCTATTTATAATCAAATTTAATGGTAAAGATAAATATTGTAAGTAAATAATTATAAACTTGAATTAATATTGAACCCATTTATAATTAAAGTGAGTACTATATTAATTGAATGGTTATAACTTCAGAAACCATTGAAATGAATTAGAAATGGATTTAATATTCAATAATATTATATATGGGAGAATGAAAATGAGAAGGAAATAATCTATTAATGGTGAAGTAAATTGTAAAGAGACTTGCATGGTAATGAATACTCTAAATAATTGAAATGAAAATAACTTATGTAAACAATGAATGTAAAGTAATGAAAAGAAAAATGGTATTGTATAAATGAAGGGAAAATGAATTTTGTAAGTGATAAATGTAAATAAATTTAACAAACATTGTATGAACAAATGAAAATGAACAGTGAATAATGTGAAAAAGAAAGAGTAATAAGAATAAAACTTAAATATTATTTGAAGTTGTTGTTTGTTTGACTTATGGATTGGTTGGGAAAGGATACTTCTATTGTGTAAAATGTATAAATGATCTATTAAGTTTTATCTAAGACTGTTGAGTGTATGGTATACCTAGTAGTTTATTTATCATTTTATACGATTAAAAGTTTCTGATCCCGAACAAACCATTTGTTTTGGTTGTAATGGATGGATGATTGTTTTCTTTGTTGAAATGATGTTTGTACTATTTGTCTGCTTGTTATGTTGTATGGATTGTTTTGTTATTAGTTGAAAACAACTTATAATATTTCCCTTTTACATAATTATTAACCTCTTTGGATTATATAAGTGAAATACAAGTTATGGAAGAAATTGCTACTGCTTTTGGTTTCATAAATAAGCGTTGTTTGCCCGACAAATAGGTACGTTTTCGGATTACGGTTTTCTAGTGATATTATATTGTTTTCCCGTTGTTTGGGATATATTATTTTGAAATATGTGATATATTTTGTTATTTTTGATATTATTATTTCTCCTAGACCTCTCCGTACAAAGGAGACTCTGACGAAATTTTCTATGAAATTTGGACTTAGGAAAATTTTGTGAAATGTTTTCAAACTTTTATTAACTTGAATATAAAAGGATTCAATGATTATAAATTGATATATTTTATTTAAATTATTTAATTATGTAAATAAATTGTTTGTAATTGTAATATTTTGAATAAGATATATTGATTTCTTAATTCCTTCTTTTCCCTTCTTTTCCTTTTCAAGGACGAAAAGTTTTGAGTAGGGGAGAGTGTAACGACCCGAAATTTTCGATAATTAAAAATAGTTAATTTAATAAGGTTTTGTTATTTAATGTTGGAAGAAATAAAATTTTTGATTAAATAATAAGAATATAACGGGAATGAAATGTAATAGTATTAATTTAAGGTAATGGATAACTGCTCTAAATGTAATTCTTATTAATTGAAATAATTTAAAGAGTTATAATTGGTTATAGATTGTAAATTAATTGTAATAATGTGTGTGTTATTTGATAATTGGATTCAGGGAGTAATTGATAATTTAGATGTTGAATTAATTAATGAATTAGTAAGTAATAAAGTGAAATTGAATAAAATTAGCGTTGTGTAAATAAATATAACATTTGTGTGTAGATAACAGACATACAAATGTGATTAAATATAGAAGTGGTGGCAATTGTTATTTGTTACCAATTTATTTAAATCAATTGCAATTGAATGTCATTAAATGTTACGTAATATGAGTAAGACGATAACTGTAAAAAGGTGTAATTGATAATTTAAATATGTATAAATTTATGAAATAGTAATTAATTGCAATTGATAAAAAATAGTGTTGTGGTAGTAATTATGACAGTTGTTGTGAATAATAACCTATAAGATGTAACTAAAAGTTAACGGTCACAATTATTATACGTTACCTATTTATTTAGTCTGTTAAATTTAATTTGAAATCAATTGCAATTAATTAACTTAATTAGTGCAGTTAGTGTAGATTAAATTGATAATTGTAGAATATAAATTTAATAAGATGTAACCAAATGTAAATTTTATTCATAATTTGACGATTGATTGAATAAAAATAATTGGAATCAAGTTTGACCAATTTATTGGAATTTAAGTTATAATAATGGATTTATTGCAATTAAATGTAATTAAATACTACGTTAATGAAAACTAAGATGATAGTTGTAGAATGTTAGTGTGACAAGATATAAACAAATGTTAACTATGTCTGTAGAGTAATAATTATTTGAAAAAAAAGACTGAAATCAAACTAGAACAATTTATTGGAATTTAATTTTAATTTATGGGATTTAATTACAGTTGAAATTGAACACTGTAATTGGTGTAAGATTTAACAATGAATTGATATGTAAATTTGATTTAAATTATTGTAAATGTCCAAGTAATAAAAAATGATGAAAATTGTTAGTTATTAAATTTGAAATTAAAAAGGTGATTTAATTAATTTAATAATATTCATTTAATTAACGTGAAAATAGCCATTTTGGCAACTGTCTCGAATTTTGACGAAACCAGTTTCATCGGATCCGTAACGGTGAATTATTGTAAGGTTTCAAGTTTCGTAGCGATCGGACTTGTCGTTTGATCGTACGGACTTGAAACGCGTAGAAATCAATTTAATAAAATTCAATTGAAATCAATTTGAAATAAACTAATTTTCAAGCTAACTTCTTCATACGATGGAATTTGGACTTGAAACCTGTTCCATTGAGTTTAAAATTATCGAAAACATCTATTTTGATATATGGGATGACCCATTTTCGTTCCAGAGACAGAACGGGTTTTTTGGGTCGTTTATCGCTCTAGTCTAAGTCGATCTGGTCCATTCTTTTCTATTTCAGCTATACCTATGAATAACTCGTTATAAACCCTATTTGTTCCTTATATTCTTATTTCTGTACGTACATCTTCTTCCTCCTTCTCAAACCTAATTCCCAAATTCCAACACCTAATTTCAAAAAAAAAACCCGAAAAAAAAATTTGCCCCAGGTTTACTTCGAGTCGGGAAGAGGATTACTTCGAGTTTCAGAAGAGAAAACCCTACAGCGACTTGGGGTCAGAGAGAGTTCGAGGTCAAACAAGGCGGATCTGGGCGCGCTTCAAAAACCCCGGAGCGACTTTAGGTCAGGAGACAAATGACTCGGGTCTCGGGTCAGTTTAGCAAAAACTCAGAGCAAGCACCGGTTAATTAAGGCGGCAACTCAAAGTAAGAGCCGAAGTCTAAATTTTTCCAATCTTCTAACGTTAATAACTTTTGTATACGAGCTCGGATTCACGCGCAATTTTCTCTATTGGGATTGTATTGGAATTCCAGATATTTTGACGTTAGTTTGGACGAATTCTAAGAATGTTCAAATTTGGGCCCTATTTTGAATTTCAAATCGATTTGAAATTGAAGGTGAGTGTTTTAACCCACTCACAACTACTAAATTTTCTTATGTTAGTTAAATTAAATTTATGATGTGATTAGAAATTAATTGATTGATGTTTGGTATGTTTAAATTGTTTTTCTGGTTAAATTTGACTTTTATTTCATTTAATCATCATTTAATTTAATATTTAATTTAATTGTCAATTTAATACCCGTTAATGATAATCAGTTATCTATTGATGTTTATTGGTTGATTTGGATGATGATTGTGATGGATGTTTGATTGTTGATATTGGATGACTGGATGTTGTATTTTTATATTATTATAACACTGCAAGTTCCCTATGGATTGAAATGATACATATCTGAACGATCTATAGATTAGGGAAAAATCGTTATGGGTTGATATGATAGGCTCGAGCGATTTTATGGATTTTATTTAATTCGGGATTGCGGTTTGAATTGATATATAATCATAAAATTTTAAATTGCGGATTGAAATGATAAATATTCGTATCACTTGACCCTAGGGTAGAAAACTATATACGGACACCGGATTTGGTCAAATTAAGTGATTTTTAATTCTTTAAAAATTTGAATTCAGTTAACTGGCATTTTGAAGTAGAAATTATTTATATAAACTGAATTATTTTTGAGAATCCAAGCGTTAATGCTGAAAATTGGAATTGATTTAATGAATTGTTCAAAGGATTTAAATAGGAATTTCAAAGTTGAAATGTCAAATATAAATGAATTTATCGAAAATTGAGTTATTGGAAATGTTTGGATATAACTTTGAAATCTATTTTAAATTAATTTAAACTATTTTAATCAATTTAAACTATTTTAATTTATTTAATCTAGTATAATCTATTTAACCCAATTTAATCTATTTTACCAATTTTAAACTATAAATCTATTTAATATAATTTAAATCTATTTAATCTATTTTAAGTTTATTTAATCTACTTGAAAATCTACTTAATATAATTTAAATCAATTTAATATATAATTAATCTATTTAAAACATTTTAGACCTAATAAAATCTATTTAAATCATTTTAAATCTTACTAAATCAAATTTAAATCTATTTTTACTATTTAAACTATTTATGATTATCTAAACTATTTTCTAAAATTTCAAACCGTGTAAAGTTGAAGTAATTATAATTAAATCCTTGATGATGACACCACTTAAGTTGGAATTTGGAAGTGATACCTTTTGTGAAATGACATATTTGAGTAAATATGATTTTGAAAGTGAATATGATTTTGAAAGTGAATATGATTTCGAAAGAGGTATGATTTGAAATTGAATATGATATTTTGATATAAATTATGAATTGACCATTTTGAAATGTAAAAGAACCATCCGGTGTGAAATAAGCGTTTGGTTGTTAAAGAGACCGGGATCGGATATTGTCATACTCTCTGCTAATACCGAAAACCACTTTAACAACTGTGTACATGGTGGAGATTCCAGAAATGAAGTAGGATGGTTTGGCGAATGATTTCTGTATGAGGTATTGACGTGATCCTGACTCCAGTGAGTCAGCTTAGATGTGACTAAAACAGGAGCCACGCCGGGCCAAGTGAGGTCATTCCTCTGGTTGGACACATTTCTTCGATACCATATTTTGACTTTGTGATGATTTGGTGGCCATCCCTTGATTTTGATTTGGCAGTGTGTTCCGAGGTGGGTGGTAGTAGCTGCTATGTATTACCACCAGTGTGGATCCGCAATTGGTATATCTACCCTGGCATTGCCTCGAGTGCCATGTTCACATGCCCTAGCGCGCCTTCTACGAGTTTGGTTTGTACCATACCTATGGAGTGCCCTCTGATAGCCTCCAGTTTACGGAGGAGTTACGGTACTGTATAGACTATGGGAATATATAAAATGTGTTAAAGAAGATATGGGTAACGCCTTAACGCTATTTTAATACTTTTAATTTACCATAGACATATTATAATAGCATAAAACATCGTAAAACAGTTGTCATTAGGTCGCATTGTTGATAAGTCGTCCAGAGTCTAAGTCTTAGGTCGTATAGTAGTTAGGTTGTATAGAAGTTAGGTCGGAGTAGACGACCTAAGGAAGTGGAGCGACCTAAGGAAATTGGCGACCTAAGGACTTAGGGATAGGTCGTATAGGAGATGAGTCGTGTGGTGGCTTAGGTCGTGGGGTAGGTTAGGTCGGATGAGCGACTTAAGAGGTTGGAGCGACCTAAGAGAGTGAACGACCTAAGGAAATTGGCGACCTAGGAGTTAGCGACCTAAGGAAGTTGGCAACTTAAGATAGTGGACGACCTAAGAGTTAGCAATATAGGAGTTAGCGAGTTAGCGTAGTTAGGTCGTGAGCGACCTAAGTTTAGTAGTGGAGTAGCTAGGTCGTCCAAATGACTTAGGTGTTAGGTCGTGAGACCCTGAGTTTAGTTAGGTCGCGACCTTGGATGAGTGTTAGGTCGCGCGTACGTTAAGTCGCTGGGATTTGGCTTAGTGTTAGGTCGTTAGGCCGTGTCCAGTTAGGTCGTGACATTTTAGGTCGCTAGGTCGCGCGCGCGCATATGTTAGGTCGCATATCTGTAGGCCGTGAATGCGCATAGGCTTGGGTTGTTAGGTCGTAGGTCGTGGGGTTTCGTTAAGTCGTAGGTCGTGTGGTCTCGATAGGTCGTGGACGACCTAAGAGCGAACGACCTAAGAGAAATCTGCCTATAAATAGGCGGGTTCTACCTCACTTTTTGGGATCCGGATTTCGAAGCGACGAAGTGCTGCCATTTTGAGAGCTCGATTTCTACACTTCTTCACTTCTTTACTCCACTTTAATCTTGTGATTTCTTCCATCCAAATCGAAGATCGAAGAGCTTAGATTGAAGATCTACATCCATCGAAGAGAGATTTCATCGTTTGAAGCGGAATTTTGATAGATCGAGTTAGATCCTTCGCTGTCCAGATCTGAAGTGTGTTGCTTTTGAGGTGTTTAGGTGATTTTGTGAGTGGTGATTATCTCTCACATGGATCCAAAGGAGTATATCGGATCGATGGCTTGATTTGGTGTTATAATAGTGATTTCCATGCATTTTTCTTAAACTTAAGTATAGATCCATTGTTCATGATGATTTGACATCCATTTTACTACATGTTAACCTATGCAAGTTCATTCATCAAGTTGTAGAGATATTGCTCATGTTTTCATACTTGTTAGATTTGGACTCTTTATTTACGAAATTGCCATTATTGTTATAATTGTTATTAGATCATGTTTGAATGTTTGATTACTTGGATTAATGATTGACTTGATTGATTGTTATAAATTAGTTGATTGATGATTTGATTTGGAAAGTTTGTTGAAGATGATTCAAAAGCTGAGGAAATGCTCTTGAATTGGAAAAGCTGCTAGTGGCATATGTAGCGGATGATGAAGCTCATATGGATAGATTTGATGATGATGATGTTGAGATAAGGCTTTGCTATGATGAGATAAAGCGAGGCATGATATGAGATAGCCTTGGTTTAATCCAGACGGGATCACTCCAAGCATGTTGATGACTCAGTGAAATGGTTCGAGTTAGAGGATAATGGTTTGCTCGAGAGGCGCTTGAGCTAGTATAAGAATAGTCGTCGTGGAGGATGACTAGAAGGCTGAGATTTCATCGTTGTTGAAGGTTCTAGCATGCTCAAAGCAAGAGCACGCTGGGCAGATTCGATAGTCCCTAAAGACTACTGATTGGTAGTCAAGTACTCTGGGCAGATTCGATAATCCTAGGCACGGGCTGCGACGACGTGCAGAGTTATGTCTAGAACCGGGGTTTCCATTAGCCCTTGACGGACGGCTGAAAGAATGTGCCGGTACACTTTCTGCTGTTTTTATTTACCCTGACAATCGTCCATGGCTGCCTGGCACACTTTACAGCGCACTATTTCTAGGTTTAAGTGCAGGGGTCATGGGCGGTCGTCACATTTGGTATCAGAGCAATGATAACAGTGATAGCCAGAGTCATGGATGTTTGGTTGTATCGTCATTCGGTCTCAAGAGCGGTATTTTCTGGGTGCTTATCTGATCTTGGTTTAGGCCTTGGGGGTTTGTACTTGGAAAACATCGCCCTTGACTCGAGTGATAATTTCTTTATTTAAATGTCTGATTTGCTATGTTTACTTCTGCTTAGTGTGTGTCTGGGGGCTATCACTATAGAAAGAGGTGGAGTGGGAGGGTTGGATTCCTATTCTTTTTTCCTTTATGCTCTTTTGGTATGTTGTTAGTTAATTTACCGCTCACTAAGACTGTTGTCTGACTTAAGGCTTTATGTTTTGAATCTTATTGCCTTGGGCTGTTCGTCCATTTTGGGACGGGCAGACTAGGTAGCAGGTGACAGGTGTTGATCTTAGTTTCCACGAGATTGATGACGAAGACGAGCTGGAGGCTTGCATATTATTTTCTTACTATATGTACTGGATGTTCCGCTGCTTTGTATAATTCTCTGAGGGATATGTAGTGAGGCTTGATGTATTGACTATTCAGATGTTGTATTCAACTATTATGAAGTTTTATTTGATGAGATTCAATTCTGTGAAGCTTCACTATATATATATTCTCTATTGTAAATGTGACGACCGCCCATGACCCCTGCACTTAAACCAAGAAATAGTGCGCTGTAAAGTGTGCCAGGCAGCCATGGACGATTGTCAGGGTAAATAAAAACAGCAGAATTTATCGTATTACTCACAGCGCATGGATAAAATACAATAGAGAATATATATATAGTGAAGCTTCACAGAATAGAATCTCATCAAATAAAACTTCATAATAGTTGAATACAACATCTGAATAGTCAATACATCAAGCCTCACTACATATCCCTCAGAGAATTATACAAAGCAGCGAAACATCCAGTACATATAGTAAGAAAATAATATGCAAGCCTCCAGCTCGTCTTCGTCATCAATCTTGTGGAAACTAAGATCAGCACCTGTCACCTGCTACCTAGTCTGCCCGTCCCAAAATGGATGAACAGCCCAAGGCAATAAGAGTTAAAACATAAAGCCTTGAGCTGTTCGTCCATTTTTGGACGGGCAGAGTAGGTAGCAGGTGACAGGTGCTGATCTTAGTTTCCACGAGATTGATGACGAAGACGAGCTGGAGGCTTGCATATTATTTTCTTACTATATGTACTGGATGTTCCGCTGCTTTGTATAATTCTCTGAGGGATATGTAGTGAGGCTTGATGTATTGACTATTCAGATGTTGTATTCAACTATTATGAAGTTTTATTTGATGAGATTCTAGTCTGTGAAGCTTCACTATATATATATTCTCTATTGTATTTTATCCATGCGCTGTGAGTAATACGATAGATTCTGCTGTTTTTATTTACCCTGACAATCGTCCATGGCTGCCTGGCACACTTTACAGCGCACTATTTCTAGGTTTAAGTGCAGGGGTCATGGGCGGTCGTCACATTTGGTATCAGAGCAATGATAACAGTGATAGCCAGAGTCATGGATGTTTGGTTGTATCGTCATTCGGTCTCAAGAGCGGTATTTTCTGGGTGCTTATCTGATCTTGGTTTAGGCCTTGGGGGTTTGTACTTGGAAAACATCGCCCTTGACTCGAGTGATAATTGCTTTATTTAAATGTCTGCTTTGCTATGTTTACTTCTGCTTAGTGTGTGTCTGGGGGCTATCACTGTAGAAAGAGGTGGAGTGGGAGGGTTGGATTCCTATTCCTTTTTCCTTTATGCTCTTTTGGTATGTTGTTAGTTAATTTACCGCTCACTAAGATTGTTGTCTGACTCAAGGCTTTATGTTTTAACTCTTATTGCCTTGGGCTGTTCGTCCATTTTGGGACGGGCAGACTAGGTAGCAGGTGACAGGTGCTGATCTTAGTTTCCACGAGATTGATGACGAAGACGAGCTGGAGGCTTGCATATTATTTTCTTACTATATGTACTGGATGTTCCGCTGCTTTGTGTAATTCTCTGAGGGATATGTAGTGAGGCTTGATGTATTGACTATTCAGATGTTGTATTCAACTATTATGAAGTTTTATTTGATGAGATTCTATTCTGTGAAGCTTCACTATATATATATTCTCTATTGTATTTTATCCATGCGCTGTGAGTAATACGATAGATTCTGCTGTTTTTATTTACCCTGACAATCGTCCATGGCTGCCTGGCACACTTTACAGCGCACTATTTCTAGTCTTAAGTGCACGGGTCATGGGCGGTCGTCACATTTGGTATCAGAGCTTTGGTTAATCGATTTTACCCAACGCTCGCCGACGTAACTACGTATGAGAGACGTAATTGTATTTTAATGGATGATTACTATATATAATATAGTAGCTTAGAAGAGTTTGAGTCCCTTATGCAGTTGTTTCTCAAGATGTTCTGACCATTTCTTTTATAGATATTAAGAATGAGTCGAAGAGGGAGATCAGCTGCTAGGGAAGGCCATGCTGCTGATGGGGCTGCTGATTATGCTGCTATGTTCGAAGCTATGATGACTTCGATCATGAGAAGGATGCCAGCTCCGGGGCCATCGGTAGATGTTGGAGTTCAAGTTCAAACTCCAAAACCGGTGGATTTTGCTAAGCTGTGTAAGGATTATTCTGCTCTTGGAGGAAAGGTTTTCTTGGGAACAGAGTCAACCATTGAAGTCCAGAGGTGGATAGATGCTTGTAGAAGGATCTTTGGTGATTTGGGAATCGATGATGCAACTAAAAGGAAGCTTGCATCAAGACAGCTTCAAGGAAGAGCTTCTGACTGGTGGAACTCTATCACCATTGATACTCCAGAGGAAGAAATTACTTGGGTGCAATTCCAAGCCAGATTTGAAGCTAAGTTCATTTCTACAGCTCAGAAGTCTGTTCTGTTCAGGAAGTTTGTGGAGCTCAAGCAAGGTGGAAGACCAGTTCTTGAGTATGTTTCTGAGTTTGAGGCTTTGTCCAAGTATGCCCGGTCGTATATTGAATCTTCGTATCAGAAGAATGAGAAGTTTGTGATAGGCTTGGACAGTTATCTTGGGAAGCAGTTGGTGGATCATTTGGACGATCCATTTGAGAAGCTTGTGGAGAAAGCTCTGAGGCACGAGAATCTGTTTCCTAAAGAGGAATCTGTTGTTGCTGTAACCAAGGAAGAGTCTAAACCACATCAGGGTGGAAACAAGAAGAGGAAGCAGCAGCAGCAAAAGGGTAAAGATGGCCAGAAAAAGCCAAAGGGCGATGTGACCTGCTACAATTGTCAGCAGAAGGGCCATTTCTCTAGGGATTGCAAGAATCTGAAGGTGCCGGTGAAGTGCCACAACTGTGACAAGCCGGGGCATGTCAGAAAGAATTGTCCAGAACTGCAAAGGGACAAGCAGATTGTGCAAGCTTATGCTTTGGGGGCTGTTCCATCATCTTCGAAAGCTCCTACCGCTGAAGAGAAAGGAAAGAGTGTGGTGGTTCAAGGTACTCTTTCCATATGTGGTGTTCTAGTTAGAGTGTTATTTGATACTGGGGCATCACATTCTTTTGTTTGTAATGAACTTGTAGGCCGGTTGGGTTTAGAACCGGATATTGTTGATAGGCCATTGGTTGTGACTAATCCAGTTGGGGGTTCGTCTTGTTTATGTATGTTATGCCGTGATCTGATTGTATCGAGTATTGATTTCTCTTTTGTTTGTGACTGTTTTGTTCTTAACTTTGCGGGGTTCGGAATTATTTTGGGTATGGACTGGCTTAGGAAATATGCGGCAAAGGTTGACTGCGAAAGGTTGGAGGTGACAGTCGAGAATGTGGAGGGGAGAAAGATTGTGATACGATGTAAGCATGAGGAAGGCGTCTTCATGAGCTTCATGTATTCGCTGGTTGTTCCACGGGATGGACTGTCATCGGTGCCGATCGCTAATGGATTTGTGGATGTCTTTGATGAGGTCAAAGGGTTACCGCCGCATAGAGAGATCGAGTTTCGTATAGATCTAGTTAAGGGAGCCAGACCTGTTGTGATGCCTCTTAGGCGGATGGCGCCTAGGGAACAGCAGGAGTTGAAGGTGCAGGTTGATGATCTTTTACAGAAAGGATTCATTCGGCGTAGTGTGTCCGAATGGGGTGCACCAGTTGTGTTTGAAACCAAAGCAGATGGATCGTTGAGGTTGTGTGTGGATTATCGTGAGCTGAATAAAGTGACTAAGAAGAACAAGTATCCATTACCGAGAATAGATGACTTGTTTGATCAGCTTCACGAAGCGAAGGTGTTTTCTCAGATGGATTTGGCAACGGGATTTCACCAGTTAAGGGTGGCTAAGGATAGTGTGCCGAAGACTGCTTTCAGGACACCATCCGGTTTCTTTGAGTGGCTGGTAATGCCGTTTGGATTGAGCAATGCGCTAGCATATTTTGTGGATCTTATGAATAGAGTGTTCAGAGATCAGTTGAACAAGTTCGTACTAGTGTTCGTGGATGATATTTTGATTTATTCTAGAACTGAAGAAGAACACAAGACGCACTTGCGTATCGTTTTGGAAATCTTACGGAAACATCAGCTGAAGGCTAAGTTTTCGAAGTGTCACTTCTGGAAGAGTGAAGTGAGGTTCTTAGGCCATATTATCTCTGGAAATGGAATAGCGGTTGATCCCGCTAAGGTGGCAGCAATCCAGGATTGGGTTAGACCTAAGAATGCATCTGATGTGAGAAGTTTTCTTGGATTAGCCGGATATTATCGTCGATTTATCAAAAACTTTTCCAAGATAGCTGCACCATTGACAGGATTGATGAAGAAGAACCAAGTGTTCAGATGGGATGATAAGAGTGAACAAGCTTTCAGAATCCTGAAAGAGCGATTGACAAGTGCTCATGTTTTGACTATTCCAAGTGGAAATGATGAGATGGTGGTTTACACCGACCATGTGGTACTGGACTTGGAGCAGTGCTGATGCAGAAGAATAGAGTTGTTGCGTATGCCAGTCGACAACTGAAGCCACATGAAAGGAATTATCCGACTCATGATTTGGAGGTAGCGGCGATTGTCTTTGCTCTGAAGATGTGGAGACATTATCTATTGGGAGTTCGATTCGAGTTGTTTACAGATCATAAGTCGTTGAAGTATCTTTTCTCCCAAAAAGATTTGAATCTTCGGCAGCAACGATGGCTAGAGTTTTTGGCATCATATGATTTTGGGATAGCCTATACTCCGGGAAAGGGTAACGCAGTGGCAGATGCGTTAAGTCGAAGACATGCAGGATTAGGAGCCATGTTTTCAGAATGGAAGAGTCTCGAGTATTTAGCTGGATTTGACTTCAGGCCTAGATGTGAATTGGAACCTGAGATGTTGGCAAACTTATCGATAAGACCTACTCTTGTGGAAAGGATTGGCGAGAGCCAAAACCGAGACGATAAGCTTGTCAAGATTATCTATGATTTGGAATCTGGATTGAATCCAGAAAAGGATAAAGGATTCGAGGTCGATCGAGAGGGGTGGCTTCGAAAGCAAGGACGACTAGTTGTTCCCGATATAGATGAATTGAGGAATGAAGTTCTGAAGGAAAGTCATCACTCGAAGCTGACAATTCATCCAGGTGGAAATAAGATGTATCGGGATATGAAGAGAACCTATTACTGGGAAGGTATGAAGAAGGATGTTGGAAATTTTATTTCCAAGTGCATGAACTGTCAGTTAGTAAAATCCGAACAGAAAAATCCAAGTGGATTGCTTCAGCCGTTAGAAGTTCCTACATGGAAGTGGGAGCAAATATCGATGGATTTTATTGATGGGTTACCTAGGACAAGAACGGGAAATGAGGGGATTTGGGTCATCGTAGATCGTTTGACTAAGAGTGCAAGATTCATTCCTGTTCGATCAACTAGGACTGCATCAAAGTTGGCTGAGCTGTATGTTAAGTGGATAGTTCGATTCCATGGTATTCCGAAGAGTATAGTGAGCGATCGAGACCCATTGTTCACTAGTGGATTTTGGAAGAGCTTCCAGGAAGTTTTGGGAACCGAGTTGTGTTTGAGTACGGCTTATCACCCCCAAACAGATGGTCAGACCGAGAGAGTCAATTGAGTTTTGGAAGATCTCCTCAGAGCTTGTGTTCTAGATTTCGGAGGATCATGGGAAGATCACCTTCATTTGGTGGAATTTTTGTATAATAACAGTTACCAGTCAAGCATTGGTATGGCACCGTATGAAGCATTGTATGGAAGACCGTGTAACTCTCCGACGTGTTGGTTAGAAATAGGAGAAAAGCTGATACTTGGGCCAGAAATGATTCGACAGACTACAGATTGCATAGAAATCATTCGGCAACGAATGAAGGCAGCCCAAGACCGTCAGAAAAGTTATGCCGACAAGCGTCGTAAGGATTTGGAATTCGACGTAGGTGATATGGTTTTTGTGAAGATTTCTCCACTGAAGAATGTTATTCGATTCGGTAAGAAAGGAAAATTGACTCCGAGATTTGTTGGACCATTCCAGATCATCGAGCGAATTGGAAAGCTCGCCTACAAATTGGAGTTACCATAAAAGATGTCGAGTGTGCACAATTTTTTTCATGTATCGTATCTACGGAAGTATGTGCACGACTCGAATACAGTGTTTTCGGCTGATAGCTGTGAAGATTTTGAGGTTGATCCAGTCGATAGAAGACCTCGTAAGCCGCTTCGTGTTGTGGAAACTGACACGAAACAGCTTAGGAGGAAGGTAGTTAGGTTGCTCAAGATACAATGGAGTGATGATGTTAACGACTGTACATGGGAGGTGGAAGAGAGGATGAAGGCAGCTCATCCTGAACTCTTCAAGGTATGGCCATAAGGTGTCGTGTCATCTCACGATATTGTAACTTGTTCTAGTTTTAGAATTCTGCATGCTAAGCTAGAATTGGATGCATGGTTTGTTGATTGCTATGGATGGTAGGCATGCATAATAGTCTTTGATTGCTTTGTTGTTTGGAATTTCGGGGGAGAAATTCCAAAGGGGGAGAGAATGTAACGACCCGTATTTTTACGGATCGAAACATCGTAAAACAGTTGTCATTAGGTCGCATTGTTGATAAGTCGTCTAGAGTCTAAGTCTTAGGTCGTATAGTAGTTAGGTCGTATAGAAGTTAGGTTGGAGTAGACGACCTAAGGAAGTGGAGCGACCTAAGGAAATTGGCGACCTAAGGACTTAGGGATAGGTCGTATAGGAGATGAGTCGTGTGGTGGCTTAGGTCGTGGGGTAGGTTAGGTCGGATGAGCGACTTAAGAGGTTGGAGCAACCTAAGAGAGTGAACGACCTAAGGAAATTGGCGACCTAGGAGTTAGCAACCTAAGGAAGTTGGCGACTTAAGATAGTGGACGACCTAAGAGTTAGCAATATAGGAGTTAGCGAGTTAGCGTAGTTAGGTCGTGAGCGACCTAAGTTTAGTAGTGGAGTAGTTAGGTCGTCCAGATGATGTAGGTGTTAGGTCATGAGACCCTGAGTTTAGTTAGGTCGCGACCTTGGATGAGTGTTAGGTCGTGCGTACGTTAAGTCGCTGGGATTTGGCTTAGTGTTAGGCCGTTAGGCCGTGTCCAGTTAGGTCGTGACATTTTAGGTCGCTAGGTCGCGCGCGCGCATATATTAGGTCGCGTATCTGTAGGTCGCGCAGAACTGGTAGGTCGTGAATGCGCATAGGCTTGTGTTGTTAGGTCGTAGGTCGTGGGGTTTCGTTAAGTCGTAGGTCGCAAGGTCTCGATTGGTCGTGGACGACCTAAGAGCGAACGACCTAAGAGAAATCTGCCTATAAATAGGCGGGTTCTACCTTACTTTTTGGGATCCGGATTTCGAAGCGACAAAGTGCTGCCATTTTGAGAGCTCGAGTTCTACACTTCTTCACTTCTTTTCTCCACTTTAATCTTGTGATTTCTTCCATCCAAATCGAAGATCGAAGAGCTTAGATTGAAGATCTACATCCATCGAAGAGAGATTTCATCGTTTGAAGCAGAATTTTGATAGATCGAGTTAGATCCTTCGCTGTCCAGATCTGAAGTGTGTTGCTTTTGAGGTGTTTAGGTGATTTGGTGAGTGGTGATTATCTCTCACATGGATCCAAAGGAGTATATCGGATCGATGGCTTGATTTGGTGTTATAATAGTGATTTCCATGCATTTTTCTTAAACTTAAGTATAGATCCATTGTTCATGATGATTTGACATCCATTTTACTACATGTTAACCTATGTAAGTTCATTCATCAAATTGTAGAGATATTGCTCATGTTTTCATACTTGTTAGATTTGGACTCTTTATTTACGAAATTGCCATTATTGTTATAATTGTTATTAGATCATGTTTGAATGTTTGATTACTTGGATTAATGATTGACTTGATTGATTGTTATAAATTAGTTGATTGATGATTTGATTTGGAAAGTTTGTTGAAGATGATTCAAAAGATGAGGCAAAGGCTCTTGAATTGGAAAAGCTGCTAGTGGCATATGTAGCGGATGATGAAGCTCATATGGATAGATTTGATGATGATGATGTTGAGATAAGGCTTTGTTATGATGAGATAAAGCGAGGCATGATATGAGATAGCCTTGGTTTAATCCATACGGGATCACTCCAAGCATGTTGATGACTCGGTGAAATGGTTCGAGTTAGAGGATAATGGTTTGCTCGAGAGGCGCTTGAGCTAGTATAAGAATAGTCATCGAGGAGGATGACTAGAAGGCTGAGATTTCATCGTTGTTGAAGGTTCTAGCATGCTCAAAGCAAGAGTATGCTGGGCAGATTCGATAGTCCCTAAAGACTACTGATTGGTAGACAAGTACTCTGGGCAGATTCGATAGTCCTAGGCACGGGCTGCGACGACGTGCAGAGTTATGTCTAGAACCGGGGTTTCCATTAGCCCTTGACGGACGGCTGAAAGAATGTGCCGGTCATTCAATTAACGGTGGTATCGAAGCAATGATAACAGTGATAGCCAGAGTCATGGATGTTTGGTTGTATCGTCATTCGGTCTCAAGAGCGGTATTTTCTGGGTGCTTATCTGATCTTGGTTTAGGCCTTGGGGGTTTGTACTTGGAAAACATCGCCCTTGACTCGAGTGATAATTGCTTTATTTAAATGTCTGCTTTTCTATGTTTACTTCTGCTTAGTGTGTGTCTGGGGGCTATCACTGTAGAAAGAGGTGGAGTGGGAGGGTTGGATTCCTATTCCTTTTTCCTTTATGCTCTTTTGGTATGTTGTTAGTTAATTTACCGCTCACTAAGATTGTTGTCTGACTCAAGGCTTTATGTTTTAACTCTTATTGCCTTGGGCTGTTCGTCCATTTTGGGATGGGCAGTCTAGGTAGCAGGTGACAGGTGCTGATCTTAGTTTCCACGAGATTGATGACGAAGACGAGCTGGAGGCTTGCATATTACTTTCTTACTATATGTACTGGATGTTCCGCTGCTTTGTATAATTCTCTGAGGGATATGTAGTGAGGCTTGATGTATTGACTATTCAGATGTTGTATTCAACTATTATGAAGTTTTATTTGATGAGATTCTATTCTGTGAAGCTTCACTATATATATATTCTCTATTGTATTTTATCCATGCGCTGTGAGTAATACGATAGATTCTGCTGTTTTTATTTACCCTGACAATCGTCCATGGCTGCCTGGCACACTTTACAACGCACTATTTCTAGGTTTAAGTGCAGGGGTCATGGATGGTCGTCACAGTATTGTACTACATAGTAGATAGTTTAACGGATCCTTAGGAGATGGAAATCCCAAACATCACTTAAGTTATTGCACTCACGTTAGATGGTGGATAGGAGATGTCAAACCCCGTAAACATCTCTGACGCCATTCCACTCATATTTATTTACCGTTGATTTAACTTACATAAGAGCTTTTAGTTCTGACTCGAGTGTTTTGTCTTTTCAATTCGCTCGGGTTAGCCTGAGCATTTCAAGGGTGAAGACCTTATTTCTGGAGGACGAAGACGAAGATTTGTACTATTATTATTTATTATATTTATTCCTGTTTTATGTAACTATGATTTTTGTGTTTGTAAAAGAATAATCAAGTGTATTTATACAACAGCTTTATGAACTGTTATTTGATTATTATATTTTGTCATTCCGCTGCGAGATTCTGTATTTATTTTATTTCTTTCTCGTTTTCTTATCCACCCCATAACAATCTGCCCTTTTGAATGGTTTGAGTTTGGCATGTGTGTGGTTTATCGTCGATTTAAACCGTCTAAAAAGGAAGGTCGTTACAGAAATACACCAGAATCATAGGATGGAAGTAGGTAGGAAATGGGTAAATCTCGAGCGTACAACCGAATAAAACAAAACATAAAACCCTAGCCGCTATAGACAACTGCCATTGCCAAGCGGTCGACCGCCCTTGGGCAATAGGTCGATCGCTACGGTCGACCGGTGAACCTTTTCAGGCCGACTGCTTTTTTATTCAAGGACGTTTATTTTTTTTTGTTTCCGTATTATTTTATTCCCTAACTAACCTTTTAACGTTAAGCATTAATTAAACGTTTACTTATGCCACAAGATAATTTTTGAAATTTAAATCCTAAGTTTGATTTCTCATTTGAATTTGAGTTTAAACTAACTTAATTTAAATCTGAGAACTTCAAACGCTCAAAACCTCTTTGTTTAAGCTCCGTTTTTAGCATATTATATATGGAATCAGATCAGAATTTCGCCATAAATGCAACGTAATAACTTTCATGGTCAAATTCCAACTTTTATAAAATTTCCATATCCAACCCTTAACATAGTTAATTCAATTTACTTTATTTATTTATGCTTCATTTTACGGGGTGTTACATTCTTCCACCTTGAAAAGGATTTTGTCTCGAAATCTTCCAAGAGGGAAACAGCGTAACTCGCAATACATCCATGTTATACAACCAAGTTTCCTACACAACCGTCTACTCAACCAATAGTGCAATGTGATTATGTACTGCAGACATGCTAAAATGAACTCAATCCTAGCATGAGTGTGTAATTGTGTCATGTAAGTATGTATGCAAATATATTAAACATGCATAAAAATTTCTATATGAGTGTAAAGTGATTATGAAAAAATGTAGAACCCATTTCCTACATCCAATCTAGCAACTGTGATGCAACCAAAATCCAAATTTTGGAGAGAGAAATTACCAGTGAAAAGCTCTGGGTCAGTGTTTTTCATCTTCTCATCGGTCTTCCATGTGCTTTTCATTGGATTGTTCCCCTATTGTACTTGGATCAACTTAATTATTTTATTATGGAGTCTCCTGGTACCATGCTCCATAATGCATACAGTTGCACGAGTCACTGTTGGCTCCATCTCAAAATCCCCTAACTGATCAGGAACTATTCTGCTAGTGGTGTCATGAAGGTATTTCCTAAGGTGAGAGACGTGGAAAACATTGTGGACTCCTGCTAACTTTTCAGGAAGTTCCACACGATATGCAAACTTTCCTACTCTTTCCAAAATTATGAATGGCCCAATAAATCTAGGTGCAAATTTTCCGGACTTGTCAAGTCTAACAACTTTTCTAAGAGGGAAGATTTTAACAAATATCATATCTCCAACCTTAAATTCAAGCTCTTTTCTTCTTTTATCCACATAAGATTTCTAACGGTCTTGTGCTACCTTCATCCTTTACCTGATTGATTCTACTTTTTCTATGGTATAATGGAACAAATCAAGTCTGAGCAATAATTTGTCGGTGGTTTCCCACCAACAACTAAGCGATTTGTATGACCACCTATAAATTGGTTCAAAAGGGGCCATACCAATCGTAGTTTAATAGATATTATTATATGCAAACTGAACCAAAGGTAGATGCTGCTCCCAATGTCCTCCGAAATCCAAGACATAAGCTCACAACAAGCCTTCCAAACTCTATTCACCCTCTCTGTTTGTCCGTCAGTTTACGGGTGATATGTTATGCTAAGTTTCAAAGAAGTTCCCAAAGCTATTTGTAAGCTCCTACAAAACTTGCTAGTGAACAAGGGGTCCCTATCACTGACTGTGCTTACTGGAATTCCATATAGACAAACTACCTCCTTAATATAAATCTAGCAAGAGAGGCGCTAGTCCTATTTCTCCTAATCGGAACAAAATGAGCACTCTTGGTGAGTCTATCTACAACAACCCAAATTGCCACATTGCTCTTCTGATTTTTTGGCAATCCTTCCACAAAATCCATTGAAATATATTCCACTTCCAAGTCGAAATTTCCAGAGGTAATAATAACCCACTAGGCTTCCCTCGCTTAGCTTTTATCTTTTGATATGTCAAAGACCTAGCGACAAACTTCGCTATGCTCCTCCTCATTCCATTCGAAAAGAAAATTCTCTTCATGTCCTTGTACATCTTATCTCCTCTGGGATGAATGGTCATCCTTGAGTGGTGACACTCCATAAGCGCATTCTCATCAAGTCATCAATCATTAGGATGTAAAGACGTCCATCTCTTCTCAAATATCTTTTCTCATCAACCGAGTACCTCCTAGCATGGGGAAAATGCTCTCCTTTTCTTAATTTTTCCAATATATTTACTAGCTCTTTGTCTTTTACTTGCTCGTTCCCTGTACGATCCATCAAGGCTGGTCTAATCTCCATAACTGATAGAAAACCCTGGATTGGTTCTGCTGAAGGTTGGAGGTTAAAATTCAAGAGAAACTCCAACTGTCTCCATTCATATATAACACCTAAGGTAGCATGTCTCCTACTAAGGGCGTCGGCGACAACGTTCCCTTTTCCAAGGGTATATTGAATACCAAAGTCAAAGGATGCTATATAATCCATCCACCTATGCTGCCTAAGACTCAATTCTTTTTGAAAAAATAGGTATTTGAGTGATTTATAATCAGTGAATAACTCAAACCTTTCCACCAAGAGATAATGCCTCGCATCTTTAAGGCAAAAACAGTGGCTGGCAATTCTAAATCATGCACTAGCTACCTCTTTCATGGTCTTTTAGTTTTTTACTAGCATAGGTAACTACCTTCCCTTCTTACATAAAAACTGCTCCTAATCCTGTGCCACATGCATCCGTGAAAACCATAACCGGCTTGGTTCCATCTAAAATAGTGAGCACGGGTGCACTAACCAATGACTTCTTAAGCTTTTTAAATGCCTTAATGCATTTATCATCTCAAACAAAAACTATATTCTTCTTAGTTAATTAGGTTAAAGGGGATGCTATTTGTGCAAAGCTCTTGATGAACTTCCTATAGTAGCCTGCCAGCCCTGGAAAAATTCTAACATCTGATGCATTACAAGGAATCTTACATCCATGGACAACTTCCACTTTAGTAGGGTCCACCGCCAATCCTTTCTCCGAAACACTATGCCTAAGGAACTTAACTTCATTCCAAAAGTGGCATTTAGAAAACTTGGCTTTGAGTTGGTTTCTCCTCAAGGTCTCCAATACTTCCCTAAGGTGGTCCTCTTGCTCCTTAAAGCTTTTGGAGAAAACCAAGATATCATCAATAAACACCACAACAAATTTATTATGTTGCCATCTAAATATTCTACTCATCAAATCCACAAAGTACGATGGGGAATTTGTCGGCCCAAAAGGCATTACTTTCCACTCATAATATCCATCTGGCATATGAAATGCGGTCTTCAGCTTGCTTTCCTCTATAATCCTCAACTGATGGAATCCCTTTGCAAAGTCTGGTTGGGGAAAGACTTTAACTCCTACAAGTTGGTCGAACAAGTCATCTATTCTAGATAGTGGGTACCTATTTTTCCTTGTCAGCTTGTTCAATTCCCTATAATCGATGCCAAGTCTCAAAGAACCATCTTCCTTAGTAGCAAAAACAATAGGGACTCCCCATTTAGAAGTAATCCTATGGATGAATCCTTTCTTCAATAGCTTTGAGATTTGCTTATCCAACTCCCTTCTTTCTTTGAGGGCCATATGTCTCAAGGCAGAGCGATGGGTCTTGCTTCCTTCTCCAAATCGATTTGGAACTCAATCTTCCAATAGGGTGGGAGACCCGAGACCTCCTCGAAGACATCAAGAATTCACAAATTATGGGTACAGATAATGGCTCTCGATCAACGGTGCAACGACCCAAAATTTTGGCCATTTAAAAATATTAAAGTTAATATAATTGTTGAATTAAGATGGTTAGAAATAAAAATTTGTGATTTATTTAAGGAAACTTGTATTAGAATTCTAAAATCACAACAAAATCCCGACTTACGTTTAAAAAGATAAATTGAATGATATAAGTTGTAAATAATGAATAATAGAAATAGAATTAATAAACGTTAAGTTAATAATAAATGAATGAATGTTTATTACAAGAAGCTTATGTTGTTATTTAATTTTTTTTTCTGATAAGTTTGTGTGATCTGAGTTTTAATGAATTAAGATTTAGTAAATTAAACGATAATTTAAGAATAAAAGGAAATAGTGAAATTTAATAATGAATAATTAAAGTTTGAAATGCGTCTAATGAGTTATAGTGAAAGAAGTTTTATTTGTTGCGAAATATGTAAATTTATCGGTTCTGAATTTTAATTCAAAAATCAGTTAATACTTTAATGGGAAATATTATTTTTCGGCATGTAAATATTTTTAAATAGAAATGATCTTGAAAATTTTCTGATTGAAACGTCAAAGTTTGTTTCGTCCACTTCTGATCTTTCACCATTTATCGCGATTTATCATTTGACGTACGTTCTACTCGGGGTAATTGGCGACATCAATGGATTTTTGACACGACTATCATAACATAAATGTTATTGTACCTTTTGGTTCATCTCATCACGCTGATCACCGCGGTATATCTATTTCTGCATTTTGACATTCGGGGTGCAACTTTAAGTGGTCGAGATATAGTTCATATCGGTACCCAGTTTGCCACGTCAGCACTTCAGACAATATCCCTACCACCCCGATTTCTCGACTCTACCTCTGCCCTCTTCCCGTTTGGTCGTGCAAATATCTCTGCCCACCCACTTCTCATGCAAAAGCATTAAATTTTAATAATAAACTATTTTCATTAAGTATTGTACACTCAAATAATAATAATAATATTTTAAAAACAGTATGCACTGTTCATCATATATTAAAATAGCCTACACTATTTCTTCTCTCTCCTCGTTTTTCATTTTTCAAACTTCTGCCTCGCTTCATCTTAAAAGCTTCAGCACCTCAATTCAAGAAAAGGAAAAATATCGAACTTCTCTACGCACCTATCTTCCTCCTCTCGCGACCAATGCTCCTCCTCTCTACCACATCACTCACTCCTCCTACCCGATCCACCATCGCTAGTTCCATCTTGCCTCTAAAACTTTCGCCTTTCACCTTGGTCCCCACCCTACCAACCTTTGCCCTGCCTCGACTCCTGTCCGCCTAAAACCCATCCACATCCTTGCCCAAAACACCTACTGTCCACCTTCCAATCACGTCTAATTTTGTCCCTCTACCAAGCTTGCCCATCCACTCTATAGTTTGCAACCATTGCCAACCCCCGCCGCACTCTCTCCTCCCTCTGCCTTTTCCATCCCTAACAGTCAACAGCCTAGGCCCGCAGACTCCAACCATAATGTCGCCAAACTACTACTATTCGTCAATACACTCGCATTCCTCTTCCACTCTCCACTACCACACATGCCAAACCCTGCTTCGAACTGCTGCACACCCGAATGTCCATGCTCCAGCACCTGTAACGCTACCTTGTCACCCTCCATCACCGCATAGCACAGCTCTAGTCGCTGTCCAATCATCAAAGTCTGCTCGTCATTCAAACTGCTACTAGCGAGCACCCAAACCCGAAGTCTGTGCCTCCGCCTTGCCTTCCAGGCAGCAACCCCGTCACTAACAGTGCAACAACTTTGTCCGTTGAAGTTCAGTTCGCCCGTGTAGTTGTAGCAGCGTTATTTGAGAGTTCGCTTTGTCGTGTTGCATTTCCGCTTAACCGAGTTCATGCGTGCCCGTGTCCGTACCATCTTTCGTTCATTCGTGCTTTTCAAATTCACGAAAGGTGAGTGATTTAACCCACTCACGAAGTACTAAATTTTCTACAGCAAGTTAAACCAATTTACGAAGTGATAAAATTACACTGATTGTTGTTTGGAAATTTAATTTATTTAAATAATTGATTGACATCGAATTGATTGAAATTGAATTGACTAAGATTGAATTGATTAAGATTAATTGGATAGTTAAATTAACATTTAACAATTTGATATTTAATTTGACTGTAAAATGTGACATTTAAAATTGACATTTAATTTAACATTTAAATTGACATTGAAATGGCATATCCCTTGTAGTTATACACCCGACATTGGTAACTACTGACAATATGATATATGGTTGAATTAGTTGATTTGGATGTTGAGTGATATTGTGATGGATGATATTTTGGTTGGCTGTATGTTGTGTAGTGATTTTGATATATGCATATTATCACACCTATTATTATCACTATTGATATGTTGATCACTTGGACATTGAACTCGATATGCACCCTTGGACCTCCTATTTGATATGTGAATTATTGGATGCATGGTTGACTGCTTCGACAAAAATATGATTGTTGTGATTCGATAGTTGTTTGGCGAAATTTGAAGATTTTGATAAATTAGATTTTTAAACCCGAAAAGTTTTAAATTGAATTTTTTTATCTTTAGTGAATTTTCATATTATAGAGAAATTTAATTTTGTAAACTGGGTTAAATCAGATTTTAGAAAAATAAATTTGAAATTCATTTATAACTTTTAAATTCTAATTTTAATAATAATATATATTTCTAAAACGGGGTAATAAAGGGTTTGCAAAATTTTCCATGACTTTACTTAATAAAAGAAATTGTCTTGTAAAGAAATCGGTGTTTGAATCTCAACGACTTAATGATTTTGGTAATTGATACAATTAAATAAGATTATCAAGATTTTGGAAATTGGTAAAGTAACGTGAAATCTTCTGAAACTGCAATTGTTATTGAATAATAATTGATAAAAGAAACCCGTATTATCTCGATGATTTAATAATTTGGAAGATTTAAACATGGAAGTTGTTGTTAAAACTGTGTGTTTGCACCAAAAATGGTCACAAACCCCAAGTGTAGTGAAAGCACCAGCGTATGAATACGAATCAACAGTATTCACACAAAAATCACAGATCTAAGCAAGTAACAATCAGCAATCAAGAAATAATGAACAGTGACACACAATTTATAGTGGTTCGGCTGTCTCCGGCCTACGTCCACTTCAAGGTTTTTATGATTTTATTGCTCGATGCTTGAAGATTACAATTTCGTATGTTGTATTACAACTGATTTGCTGAACTAAATCTGAATCTAAGGCAGCAATGGTGATCTGGAGTAAATCTGGCAGAATCTGGGCGCTCTTTAGCTCTCAAAATTGTCCGACCTCTTTTCTGAATGACCAGGGGCTCTATTTATAGGTGTAGGAGGCTGATATTTCGCCTAAAATGAGGGAAGACCAGTTCTGGCACGTGAGGAGGCCCACATGGCCGAAATCTGGAGTCCCGGGCCCACTTTGGGATCGATTCGACCCTTGGTTCGAATCGATCAAGAAATTGTCCAATCAAGCTGAAATTTGGTGTGGACATTCTTCATCATGTGTTGAAGCTTCTGTGAAAATTTCATAGCATTTGGATGTGTAGATCTCAAGTTATGATCGATTCAAGGTTTCATTTCTGGTTGACTAGCCTGGTTCGAATCGATCTAGTTCGAATCGATTCGTTCGAATCGATCCAGCGCGCGCTTCTGGGATGACGTGGAGCGCTTCCTTCGAGTCGATCCTCCTTTTTCTCCTAGCTTTACCGAGTCGTGGCCGGGGTTGTAGCTATGTAGACGTGGTGGATTCGAGGTGATCGATTCGAAGACATGCTTCCTTCGAATCGATCTGGGTAACCTTAGTCGATTGATACGAGGACTTCACTGTTTGAAGCGATTCGAAGGTGGGAACGTTCCATTGGATTCGAGCTATTGGATTTTAGTGTAGTCTGTTTGGATGGATTCGAACTAAGGAGTGCTCGATGGATTCGAAGCCAGGCGAAAGGGATGGATTCGAAGGAAGGCTTCCACGATGGATACGAAGCATGTAAAACTTGATGGATACGAAGATGATGGAGTCGACCTTGATGGATTCGAATAGCATTCCTACCTCATCGATTCGAACATAGGGTCTTTTATGGATTCGAACACAAGGCTGTCTCCTCCATTTTCCGTTGGTGATATCTTGAGCGTACGAACTCGGATTGACTCGAAACTTGGAACGTCGTTTCCTCTGGCCTTGCTTGACATGTCTTATCAATTGCAGCCCGATCCGGACTCGGACAAAATTCATCGATATCCGTGGTGAACCTGTGATGCACAATCGATATTCATGACTAACAATCATTGATTTTCAGTTAATCTTTTGGGTATCTCGGCTTTGCCAAAAGTTGGGATAACATTTTGCCCCCCAAAACATGCCTTTTGGTAAAAGGCGTGTTTTGATCAGTCTCAAATTAAATGCAGTGAGTTCATGTGTATCTCATAGCTTATAGCATTTTCAATCAAGTCCATGGCTGTTCGGAGCCGAATCGTTATCAATTTCTTTCAGTGGAAGTTAAGAATGAGATTCTACCGTCTCTCCGTATTATCGATGGTTACTCCGGACCCTTGCCAAGCCCATCCCAGACTTAGTGATCAAATAGAAAGATCCTATTGCGCTCCGGCGTTGCTTTCTATCCCTTGCACTCTGGCCCCAGCTAGGGCGTATAGCGATGTCTTGGTCGTTCTCGACCGATCATAGCCTCTCCGGGCTCATGCTGGATCCCATCCTGTCACTCTCCGGTGAAGGGGAAACAACGTTAAGTGAGTCAATCATGTCGCTCTCCGGCGAAGCGACTCACCTCCTGCACTCCGGTTCAGTGTATCTGAACATTAAGCGATGCCATGGCCTAAATCGTGGGCCGATCATATCCTCTCCGGGCTCTTATCGAATCCTGATCCAATCACTCTCCGGTGAATAGGAAACGATGCTTAAGTGAGTTGATCCTGTCGCTCTCCGGCGAAGCAACTCACTTCTTGCACTCCGGACCCTGCCTCTCCGGGTAGGATCATAAAGCGATCATGTTTATATTGATATTTAATGTTTATCCTTTAACTCTCCGGTCAAAGGTTTATTTTAATAAGTGTTTCTTTATTAAATTCAAATCCTAGATGTTCAATCTCAAACACCAGGAAAAACAAGATAATGCCTCTCCGGGCGGAGCGGTCTATTTTCATCTCAGAGCATGCCTAGGGATCTCTCCGGTTCCCGTACATGAGTAAGTGGGATAGCCGTTTTATTTTGGAAATCAAATCTAAGAAAACTAATCGACCAGAGTCCAAATCTTGAACTTGGCCCTTGCCATCACAATCAGTTGATGACGAGTCGTGATCCCGATCCAGGATCATTCCTGTTTGGTTGATGTGGTAGTTGTTCGGGTCCAACCGCCGTCGTACGTTCTCTGACATACTGCGGCAATCTACCACTCCTTGCATGTTCTTCCACCTCATCCTTCAGGTGGCGGCATTCATCGGTAGTGTGCCCATCCAGCTCATGGAATAGGCAGTACTTTCCAGTCTTACGTTCCCGCTCCGTGGGATCTCTCCTGGGTGGCTTTCGATAGGGGAGTTGCCCCCGAGTTTCGGTGTAAATTCGTTCCAGTCCTGCCACCAAGTCTGTGTATTGCCTGAATCTGGGTTCTCGGAATTTCTTCCGTTTATCAGGACCATCATGTGCGTCATCCTGCTTTCTCTTTCCTTTGTCTGCCCTGGACTGTTCCCTGGCGGTTCCTTAGCCCTAGCTCCTTGTTCCATATTCACAGCCGCTGTAGCTGGTCCAGGGTCCTGCGTCCCTGCAGCTCTCATCTGCTCGAAGAAATTCTGCAGCATCTCTTGTTGGCTTTTCATCATTCTTTCGTGCATCAGATTGGTCATGGTCTCCATTTCGTCTCTAGTGATGTAGATCGAAGCTGGTTCTTCTCCAGCACCAGAGGATGCCTCTTGACTTCCTGCCTGTTGGCTCCTCTCAGTTCTTTGTCTAGTTTGTCGAGTCATTGAAGAGTCAAATCTGAATCCTTGAAATCTTAAATCTAAACTTTGAATCTGGTGTAGCGGGTGCTAGTTCTTCTCGGTGAAAGCACCAAAGTGTTTGCACCAAAAATGGTCACAAACCCCAAGTGTAGTGAAAGCACCAGCGTATGAATACGAATCAACAGTATTCACACACAAATCACAGATCTAAGCAAGTAACAATCAGCAATCAAGAAATAATGAACAGTGACACACAATTTATAGTGGTTCGGCTGTCTCCGGCCTACGTCCACTTCAAGGTTTTTATGATTTTATTGCTCGATGCTTGAAGATTACAATTTCGTATGTTGTATTACAACTGATTTGCTGAACTAAATCTGAATCTAAGGCAGCAATGGTGATCTGGAGTAAATCTGGCAGAATCTGGGCGCTCTTTAGCTCTCAAAATTGTCCGACCTCTTTTTTGAATGACCAGGGGCTCTATTTATAGGTGTAGGAGGCTGATATTTCGCCTAAAATGAGGGAAGACCAGTTCTGGCACGTGAGGAGGCCCACATGGCCGAAATCTGGAGTCCCGGGCCCACTTTGGGATCGATTCGACCCTTGGTTCGAATCGATCAAGAAATTGTCCAATCAAGCTGAAATTTGGTGTGGACATTCTTCATCATGTGTTGAAGCTTCTGTGAAAATTTCATAGCATTTGGATGTGTAGATCTCAAGTTATGATCGATTCAAGGTTTCATTTCTGGTTGACTAGCCTGGTTCGAATCGATCTAGTTCGAATCGATTCGTTCGAATCGATCCAGCGCGCGCTTCTGGGATGACGTGGAGCGCTTCCTTCGAGTCGATCCTCCTTTTTCTCCTAGCTTTACCGAGTCGTGGCCGGGGTTGTAGCTATGTAGACGTGGTGGATTCGAGGTGATCGATTCGAAGACATGCTTCCTTCGAATCGATCTGGGTAACCTTAGTCGATTGATACGAGGACTTCACTGTTTGAAGCGATTCGAAGGTGGGAACGTTCCATTGGATTCGAGCTATTGGATTTTAGTGTAGTCTGTTTGGATGGATTCGAACTAAGGAGTGCTCGATGGATTCGAAGCCAGGCGAAAGGGATGGATTCGAAGGAAGGCTTCCACGATGGATACGAAGCATGTAAAACTTGATGGATACGAAGATGATGGAGTCGACCTTGATGGATTCGAATAGCATTCCTACCTCATCGATTCGAACATAGGGTCTTTTATGGATTCGAACACAAGGCTGTCTCCTCCATTTTCTGTTGGTGATATCTTGAGCGTACGAACTCGGATTGACTCGAAACTTGGAACGTCGTTTCCTCTGGCCTTGCTTGACATGTCTTATCAATTGCAGCCCGATCCGGACTCGGACAAAATTCATCGATATCCGTGGTGAACCTGCGATGCACAATCGATATTCATGACTAACAATCATTGATTTTCAGTTAATCTTTTGGGTATCTCGGCTTTGCCAAAAGTTGGGATAACACTGTGAAAATTATTAGATCGATTTAAAGTTGATGAATTACTGAAACCCTTGAAATATAGTTCAAAACTATGAAACCTTTATGTGGAATTCAAAGTAAAAATTAAGTTATTTACAACTATATTTCACCTAATTTTGATTTAACTTACATGGGGATTTTTAGTCCTGACTTGAGAGTTTTGTCTTTTTATTACGCTCGGGTTTGCCCGGCTATTTCAATGTATCAAAGACAGTTATTCTGGAGGACAAAGAAGAAGATTGGTATATCATATTACTATTACTATTCCACAACATTATTTATTATGTCTATCAAAATGTATAACTCTATTAATATTGTATATAACTCTAATTAATGTTATAAAGTGTAATCAAATGTATATTGTTAAACAGCTTCATGAACTGTTTGTGTTATTATTATATTTTGTCAATCCCCTACGAGATTTTGTGTATTGTTCTTTTTTTTTCTTATTTCCTTAAATTAAAACCCATTGATAATCTATCTTTTAGAAGGTTTGAGTTGGACATGGATGGCTTATTGTCGACTTGAACTGGCCAAAAAGGTGGGTCATCATAGTTTGTATTAGAGCTGAAGGTTAAGTGAGAACCTTGGCTTTGTTAGGGTAAACTTTTTAGTCGTTTGGTCAGTAGTGCCCTAGAATGAGTTAAGAGTATCAAGAGAGCATATTTGTATTTTTATACAAGTATAAGTTAATACCCTTGGATTGGAGCAAAGGAAGTACTATAAGAATTGAGTAAAAGCCTTAATTTTATGATTAAAACAAATTGGATATGCTATCAATTTAGACTTAGTTATATAATGAATTTGGTAAACCATTGGATTCTAAAGAAACTTCATTCAAAAGTTTGTTTAAAATGCTATTAAACTTAAGAATAATAATTGAAAATTAACTAATGAAGATTTTATTATATGACATGAGAATCCAATTAAACGCTTAGTTCGATTACAATGACAAAAAGTGTAGCATGGAAGGCAGCACGTAAAGCATGGAAAGATGCGGAGATAGAGAAGGAGAAACTTATTAGGGGAAGATCAGAACCAGGCCCTTATGATAACATAATCTGTTCTAGGTGTCACAAAAAGGGACATTTCACAGCTATGTGCAGCAAGAAGAGAAAGTGAAAGGAAAAAGATGACAAACGTGTTCACTCCAAGATGTTTGTTTTAAGTGTTGTGAAGAGGGCCATTTTCTAAGCCATTGTCCTAAGGTGAGGAAGAAGCTCGTACCTAGTGCATCAGTTGACGAATCAAACATTTGCTTCCATTGTAAGTAGACTGGACATATAGCCAGAAATTGTCTCGAGAGACAATGTGGAAGGCAAACCGTGATGCGCCCCGCTCAAGCGACATGCATAAGGTTCGAAAGGGAAGATGGAAGTATGATGTACTTTTGCAACAAATGCAAGAATTGGGGACACATTGATGTGGAGTGCATCGACCATTTTGAGGCATCATCAGAAAGGATAAATGTCGAAGCATTATTCTTGAAGGGATGTGGAGAAGTGGAAGAAGCCGTGTAGGACTCGTTATTTTGTTAACTTCTAGCTAATTATGTCTAGGTCAATGCCTTTCTTTTAGTGCAACCTTGTGTATGGAATATATGATCCTATTGTATCCTTAGTTGCTAAGTAGTTCTTGATGTGTCAAGGTAAATGATATGTATAATTAAGTCCTTAATGCTTTTTCCGTGTGATAAAAGTTTGGGAATATCTATAACTAAAGAAGAAATTGAAAATGGATAAAAGTTAGTATGTATTATAATCTTTTGGGAAAATATTAGAGACAAATATATCTACAACATGTTGAATGAATACCATTTATTAATAAGAAGTTTGTGATAATGTGTGAAAAAAAAGAGAAAAAAATTGAATCAATAAAGGTTGTGCATTTATTCTAAACAAATATATATAATTATGAAATGATTTTATATTAGAATGACTTACATAAATATGGTTTTGGCTAGGAAGAAATTCGAAGATGAGAATTTGAGGATTAGAATTTCGGTGTTCTGAAATCGGTTTTCTAAGGTGTTGGAAAAGATAATAATAGTATTGTTTGAAAATATTTTCCATATTGAAATGTTTTCAAAAGAAATAAAAGTGTAGAACTCGCTTTTATCGTTGGAAAATAAATCCGGTGATGACTGCATCATCATCGACATTCATTTTTGAGTTTCAAAGTGGGGGAGGCCACTATAGTAGCTTTGCTACACGATTGAATTGATGAAACAAATTTTGATTCAGATCCCTAAAGTATGATTTGATATTCGAAAGATGTGTATATATTTATTTCAAATGATTAAAATAAAACCTGGTATTTAGTTCTCGAATTTTGGTTGAATGATATTATGGACACATGTATCCTATGCATTAGGATTGATTGATTATGCATCTCGTTAAGATGATTGATTGCTGATTTCCAATTTTCTTTGAATTGGAATTTGATTTTTCCGACTATTTTGAATAGTCTGACACTTCCAAATTGAGATTTTAAATTTAAAGCTTAGTATTTTAGAAAGGTATATAAAAGTTTAGTTTTGTAACTCTTAAGTTAAAGAATAATATAATTTAAACAAGTTTTAAACTGTTAAATATATTGGTAAGTAAAATGAATAATATTATTTTGTATTATACAAATATGAAATTTAGTTTTGAAATGTTTTAAATTAAATTTTGTTTTAAGAAATGTTTATGAACTTAGTAAATGTTTTATAAAGTAATTTACGTATAAAATGATTTTTTTTAAACATATTTGATTTGGAAAAGAAATTTTTTATTTATAAACTTGATATAAATATTAAATTGAACTTATTTCTAAAAATTATTGATTTTGAAAATTTTGAATTTTAAATGGTATTCAATTTTGAGAAAGGAGAATGATTGTTGAAATCCTATATGAATTTGAAACCGAACTGATATTTGAAATTAATTAATTTTTGAGGACCTTAGATTCCATAAAAATATTTGATTTGAAGTTTTCGATTCTTATATGAAAATGATTTTTGTATAATTATGGTATATTCGAAAATTATTGATTTGAAAGGTACTCGATTTGAAAGTAAAAAATCTTATATAAAATGGAATTTGTACGTAACATCCCTAATTTTGATAACATTATTCAGAAGATTTAATCAGATAAATTAAATATAATAATGATGATAAGGAAATTGAGATTTGAATAAATTATATATAGGGCCATGCTTATTAACTAGATAAATGTGCTTTATAATTGGTTTATCGGTTAATTAAACTACACATGGGCATATTAGTAAATTAGCCAATTTATTACACATGGCTATAACTTCTCATCTTTTCCATTCACGTTTCATTTCTCATGATCACAAATACAATTCTAAAACCTAAACTAAAGCCGGCCATCACCAAGGAAGAAAGGAAGAAATTTTAATCAAAAGCTAAGGATCAAAAGCTAGGATTAATTAACAACAAATCTCAAATTTCTTTTCAAGTTTAAGGTGAATAATAATCTCATACCATCTCTATTTTTATTCTATGATTGTATATTTTTGGATTTATGATTTAAATTTGTTTTTGTGATAAAATGGAAGATGATATGCTTGAGTTATATTATGATGATTTGTTTTAATTCATAAGCACGTGAATTTACATGGTTTTGACATGAAATCGATAATCTATGATTTCAGATTGCCATGGAAAATTTATATGTTAAGTAAAACATGATTTTGGAGATGGGTTTTAATTTTCAAAATTTTCCAAGCTATGGAAATTTTATTATGAATTTTTAATGAAAAATATGATATAATTGGGTTTAAAATTTATTTCAAGAATTTCAGGAAGGAATTGGGTCTGAAATTTTTATATGTTTGATTACATGATGAAATTGAATTTCTATTATTTTTGGGGATTTTCCCAATTGATTTAATATGGGAAATAAATTATTTAAAAAGAAGGGCTTTTTAGCAAATTTTGGTTTTTGGTTATATGGGAAGGTATTAACGTTAAAATCCTTTAATTTTGGATCTGAATAAATGCAGCAGTTTTAGATGTAAAGTATTTGAAAAGTTTTTAAGGTAGCCAATCAGTGTTTTACAAATAGACAAGTTGTTAAAATGAAATTACTTAAAGTTGCTTTAATTTAGCCTTTAATCGGAAAAGGGTGTTTCACCTCTATTAGTAAGAACCCTTCGACTCCTTTGATTCCGCCTTGTTCTAGTCAAAACAACCACAGTCAATACCACCATAGTCGAAACCAATAAACAAGATATCACTTAGATGGTATGTAAGCCTTGGTGTCGAAAGGTTAGCTTCCAATGGAGTCTAAACCCTGCTTTGTTTTCAAAAAGCTAAAGACTTTCCTTGTTTTTCTTAAAGCTTTCGACATAGTCGAAACGTATGTTTTCGAAAGGGTTTTACAAATAGCTTTCGAATAAGGTTGCCATGTTATGTTAAAGTATTGGCTTTCGAAGGGGTACCTTTTCCTTAAACCAGAGCTTTCGAACGGGTAGGTTCCGACCAAGTCAAAACCAAGCCACTAATTTCCCTTTCGACTACATTGAAGTCATCGTAATGTTTTGAAATATTATGTTTTAACCATTGTGGATGCAGGAGCACAGTATATAGTTTTATAAATGTTTTAGGATACAAGTGAGGGGAAAACCCGTTCCGCTAAGTGGCGTGGTCTCACTAGATACCTAAATGATTTGAAATGGTAAATTATTATTCATACCAGGCTTTATGTTAGACTCGAATTTTTTGTTTTCCGCTTAAACTCTTGGGTACTCAATTGATTTTGAGTAGGTTGAGAGTTAAGGTTTCTAGGTGTTCTTTTCGACGAATAAAGCTTTCAAGGACGTGCAGGAGGCATGCTTGTTATTAGAGTTCTTTTATTTCCCCTGTGTGTTTGTTTGTAAAGGAAAATTGTTTTCTTGCCTATCTATATACTCTGATCTACCAAAGGAGCATCTTTATATGTTGCTCTTTGTGTATTTTTGTAATAATTATATGTTATTTGAACGTGGTCTGCGAATTGGGATTATGTAATCAATTTGGAACATATTGAAATGGAATGTGATTGTTTTGTTGTTTAGATTTTTTCTATATTCTTGTGTTTCTATGTACCAATGTATCTAATATCGCCTTGTTTGGTTGTCGAGGATTAATAACTATGGATGACTACAGTATCCGTAGTCGTTAGTTTTTGGCCTCCAAATTAGGGGGATGTTACAAGTTGGTATCAGAGCATAGGTTTATGAAACTTTTAAAAAAAATCAAACCTAAAAGATTTTCCAATCATAATCCAATGAATCTAATAATAAGATTGAGGTTTAGGTTAATGTTATAGTAACGTACTTGTACTTTTTATATATAATTATATATATATATATACACACGTACGTATCCCCCACTCTCTTAGACCGTTCTTCTGTATCTTACTAAGGCTCGTATGCAAATTTACGAGAAAGGAGATATGGAAGCATGAAATGGAAGAGGAAATCTTAGTGGAGGAAGCACCACAACTAATGGAAATGCTCGACCCACTACCCGAAGAAACCTGGGTCGACCAGCTAATGCTAGTAACCAAAATGCTGAAGCCAATGTGGGTGCTGGAAATCCACCAGTAGATATGGGGGTGATGTATAAGTTCATAGCCAGTTTGATGCAAGTTGGAGATGCTACTGGAGTTACTGGGAATGCAGGAGGAGCAAATCCTGTCGTTCTACTAAGGAATACTGCTTTGCTAAGTAGAGATTACACCAGTTTAGGTGGGAAACCATTCTTAGGAACGGAGAGTGCCATAAAAGTTCAGAATTGGCTGTTGCATTGTGAGCGTATATTTACTGATTTAGGCCTGAATGATGGACAAAAGAGGAGGTTGGCCTCTAGACAATTGCAGGGGTCAGCACTACATTGGTGGAATAGTGTCGCTGCCGGAGTACCGGAAGAGCAGTTAACTTGGAATGATTTTAAGGTGAGATTTGAGCAGAAGTTTGTGTTTGAGTTTGGTAAGTCTGAGATGATGAGGAAGTTTATGGATTTAGTTCAGGGAGAGATGTCAGTATTCGAGTATGCTACTAAGTTCGAAGAACTATCTCATTATGGATATGCTATTATAGATACTAACATCAAAAGGAATGAGAAGTTCATTCGGGGACTGAGGCCCGAGCTTGCTAGGATGACCATGAAACATGTCCATGATCCTTGTAATATAGTGGTGGAGATGGCCATTCACCATGAGGAGTTGCTTGCTGATTTAGTTAAAGAGAAGTCAGTGGAAACTCAGGGTTCTCAGGGGAAGAAGAGGAAGTTCTTTAAAAAGAAAGAAACCCAGAAGGGAGATATTGCCAAGAAGTCAAAGGCTGAGGTAGTTTGCTATAAGTGTGATAAGAAAGGTCACTTTGCTAATGAATGCCGGTCAGGAAATGGGAAGAAAGCTGCAGTTAAGAAGAATGTGAAATGCTTCAACTGTGATCAAGTTAGGAATTACAAGAATTAGTGTCCAGAGGAAGTTAGGGAGGACAAAGAAAAAATTTGTCCATAGGACCAGCAAGGCCTACAGCAACAGACAAAGGAAAGACTGTGATGGAAGGTACGCTTTGGATTCAGAGTATTTTAGTTAGAGTACTTTTTTATACCGGTGCATCACATTCATTTATATCTCAGTGTTTGGTTGATAGATTACGCTTAGAACCTACCTACCTTGTTACTTCCTTAAGGGTTACGAATCCAACAGGAGGGTATGCAACTCTAGGGTTAAGATATGTCCAGATAGAACTCGACTTGTTAGGTCATAAGTTTGCATGTAGTTTGTATGTTATTGATTTCGAGATCATTTTGGGTACGGATTGGTTGAGTAGGTATGAGGCTAGAATACTTTGCCAGAATAAGGAAATATCACCGAGACACCTTGATAGTCATAAACGAGTGATCTTGTAAAGACCCCACCGCGATACCCAGATTAGAAAAGAACATTACAAGTAATGTCGTCTGCTAATCCGGAGAATACGGCTTGTTATGGACGATCGAATGTGAATATATCTTTATACTAACACTGACACATCATTTATACCTTTTCACTTAATATCTGATCTGAATTTGACATGTACAATATTAATACAAATTACAAAGTAACAGATACACAGATTTCTCAAAATCAAAACAATATACCATATAAATAATAGTCATAGATCACATCGGAATAAACCTCAACTTATACATATACAAATTTTTAGTTTACAAAATGAAATACCAACTCGATTGTTATATAGTTTTAAAATTCTCTAATCTCAATTGTACATCTTATAAACATATTCACAAATTTCCTAAATGATATAAACTAAAAAGTCAAAAGTATTTATCTCCTTGCTAGCCTAAACATCCAAAGGTCAACTTGTCCTGTAACCTGAAAAGTCTCGGCTTGACCCAAGCAAAATAACACCCGGGTCAGACTATCTCTAAATATCCAATAGGGTGAGAACAAAATATAACACAAGAATAAACAGCATATAAGTAAATACAGATGTCCATGAAATGACGAGTCACGGGAATTAATTTAACTTAGAGTTCATCACAACACACATGGTTATACATTTAAGTCACAAACACATATTAGTCACTAAACACTGAATTCATAGAACAAAACACAATATCTCTAAGCACGTAAATATCAATGATTAACTCAGAACATGGTTATAAGTTCAAGTCACAAACACGAACTACTCCCTAAACACGAAATAACAGAATTAACTTGACATCCATCACAAGACACAAGAATATATATTTATTTCACGAACACATAATTGTCATAAAATCCAATTATACAGAATCCAAGAGACCTTAATCCAAACCGATCGTAATGATCATCCAAAATAATCGCAATGATTGTACTCAAAACCTGTGCCAAGCAAACAAACAAATTGGTATCACTCGAACCGATCCGATACCAAGGATCGTACTCAGACCGGGAACACAGAATCACAGAATGATCTCAAGGATAGTCCATACCGATCAAGGTGATCATAGAAACCATGACTCGATAAATCTACATTTATTTAATATTATTATGTTCGAAAAGAAATCCAGGAGTAACTTCTTAAGGATCTAGCAGCCACTTGCTGCACACCAAAAGAGAGTAAACTCTAAAGTGCCAAATACTATCACCTTCGGTAATCAGTAGAATTTAACCAATACGTCCCATACCGTATGGTGAAATCCAAGTATTTAATAAAAGCTAGTAAATATCACTTATTACAGATACCACTGGAAAACCTGAACTATATTCTCTAAAGGATCTAGCAACCACTTATCGCACACCAGAAGAGAATACAACTCTAAAGTATTAAGTACTTTCCCAAATACGATTACAAGAATTTAACCAAGGCATCATATACTACCCGGTGGAATTTGAGTATTCACTAATGGGTTAGTAAGTTCCACTCAAACATTCTATTCAATGAGTTATACCATATTCGACAAAGTGTTATTCGAAAGCATTTAAACAAATCGATAACACTAAGTCGATTATTAGTACTCCTAAAATTATAGAATTAAGGTTCTCAAAACATTTTTCTCTTTTGAGTTTATTATTTAAAACGCTTATTATAATTTTCCATAAATCCATTTATTATTCAACTTTGTAAAAATATTCACATATTTGTTAAAATATTCCATAACTCTGAATTTTTCAAGATTTATTTATATACACAAAGTTGTCTCGAATTTCCATATGGTTGTATTATTCACAAAACAATATTTTTAAAACCATATTTTATTACTCTTCTAAATCCATATTAAAATATAACCATTTTATTTAAAAATAAACTAAGTTTATACTTTTCAAAACAACATTTCCAAATTCCATGAATCCATAATTATTTATGTAATAAAACCATAATACTTATATTCCAATTCCATGATCATTTTTATGTAAAAGTAGATTAGATTTGTATTTCCAAAGTCATATTTCCAGATCCATAAATATTTTACTAAACATGCTTAATATATAAAATAACTTGCTAAAAAAATCATTTTTAATATTTATTAACATAATTTAGAAACAATTATAAGATTTGAAAATTTAAAAATAATTATCTTTCATTGACAGAGCGACGACAAAGAAATGAATTTTTGACCATTTAAACTTCAAAATTATGCAAAACTCAAAACATAAAAGTTGTCAAACATAAAGTAAGATTTTTAGAACATTAAAAATTATCCAAATCAAATAAGAAACGAGAGAGATATGCCTAATTTACTAACTGTTTAGTTTAGAGAATGTAATTATTACACTGACAGAGCTAAGAGTTTGCATCGGGATTTCGATCAACCTATGTTCAAAATTTGTAAATATGTTCAACATGAAAGTTTGTCACACGTAAAATAATCTTTCCGGAACATTAAAAATCATCTAAATCCGATAAGAAATGGGAAAGATATGCCTAAAACAATTTCTGTGTTTCAAAGCTAAGATTGAAACCCAGGACAAAGAGGTTACATCTTCTTCAAACCCAAATTACTCTTAGTAAACTGCTTACTCACAAAAAGTGATGAACATAAAAGTTGTTCCTTATAAAAATACGTTTCAACTAAAAAAAACCTCACTTAATTTTGTACAACCAATCAAAAGTTATAATGATTTTAATATCAGGTTTCAACTAAAAACAAATTGCACAGGTCAGAGCTACACCATCGGATTCAAACTCAATTTTGACACTCTAAACTACATAATTACGTAAAGCAATTAAAAGAGAACTTAATTCGGATAATTTTGCACTAAGATATCGCTGTTTTACTGTAGTGATTTTTCACAAACAATTTTCAGCAAACAATCAAATAATCACCAAATTCAAACAACCAATTCACAATCAAATTGAAAGAAATTTAATCAGCAAACTAACCAATTTAATCCAAACAGCAATTAACAATTATTCTTATAGGTTAGAGATAGTAGTATGAGTGATTAACTCACCTATTATTTTCCTATAGCTTGCTAAATCCTCTTTTAAGCCTTACTAACCTCCTAGCTTCTCCAAAATCACCTAAAAACTCAAGAACAAAATTTGGACAGCAAGTAATTTGATCAAAAAGGGGATCAAAATCATTCTTTTAGAGTTCTAAAGGATATAGATAGAGTTTAAAACACTTACTCTACATTATTAGACAAAATCCCTTTGATTTGAGCTTTGAATTTGGAAATTAGGAACAAATGTTTTAAAGCTTTGAGAAGGAGGAGTTTAGTTTTTGGTTTTCTCTTTTTTGACTTTAGAATAAACGTGAATGCATACTAAGGAGAGATACTTTCTCTTATTTGCACTAATGGGTCAAGAGAGTTGAGATGAGGATCCACTAACAAGGTGTTGCTAATTCTCCTAAGTGTTACTAATATTTGTTTAGTTCTATCATTAATTAACCAATTTATTTTTTCTAACAATGTTTTAACAAAATTATTCACTAATTTCTCAAATTTGACAAAACCAATTAACGATTTAAAAATTGCATTTCAACAAAAATTCTCAATATTAACACTTTACTATAAACACCAAATTCAAATAATTGATTTAATAATATTTCAAAATTTTAAATTGAAATCCTATTTAAGAAATGAAACTCATTCCTTAATTAAATCTAATCAATTATTATTGCAACGACCCGGATTTTCTGACGACTATTATTGGGATAATTAACCGATTTTATTTAATTAGATATAAAATTTTATTAGTCGAATAAATAGATTCTCAAATATTTAAAATATCTTAATATATATAAATTGATTAAAAACTATATTAAATATTGAATTATAAATATCTGGATGTGATAAATTTTATAGAGAAATGAAAATGAAACTCCACCATTTAAGTTAAGATAAAACATCCTTATATATATATATATACAAGCTTTATGATGATTGATAATATATATAAGTATATAAATGTGTGTGTGTGTGTATGTATGTATGTATGTATGTATGCCCATAGGAAGTAATATAGATAAATATGTAAATAGGAAATAATGTGAAGATATATATGAACATATATATATAATGACAAAATATACAATGAGACACCTTCATGACCGAATTTCAACTTCAAGTCACACACAAATCAATTTCAGCTCAAGCCATAAAATCAAATCATCTTTTGAAATCAAATCAGCCTTTTTATCAAATCAAAAGGAAAATAAATTAAAAAGAAAATTAAAATCAACAAGTGGGAACCTGTACAAATGCCTCAAGCCTAGCTTCTACTGTACACTTCCCTTTTCATCTATATATACGGTCATCCTGGTTTGTTCAATTGTTCACATGTTCACTTGATAAAAAGAAAAAGAAAAAAAGCAGCAGTTTACCATTCTTTTAAAAACAGTGAGTTAACACCTTTACTTTATTACTGTTTTTTATACTCATAAGTATAAATGAGTGTTTTTTAAATCTTGAGCTGGAACAAGAATATATGCATCTGATATGTGAAAAATGTATGAATGTATGAGTGTTGGTCACCTGAACTTACAGTAGTATATGGGAAACACCTCTGTTCTTAGAAAAGTTGACATTTTGCAACTTTTAAAAATCAATATCTCTTTATACATTTTATTTAGGCTATGATTCCAAAGAGAAACCTGTTTGTTTTCAGATGTAGTTTATTTTAAAAATCGTTTCGAGATCTAACATGTAGTATAGAGGGAGAGAAGCTCGTTTTACAGTAGACAACTTAGAAATGATAAAATTCAAACGTCGGAATTGGATCTCTACTTTACATGAATGCATTAATTGCTCAAATTCGTGAATCTTGGAAGTCGTTTGGGAATTTTTAGTCAAGTGTGGGATGAGATAGAGGAAGATGACCGAGAGTGGGATTTTGTCGATTCCCGGCAGCCCAAGTGATGGCATGACACGTGGTTGGTGGAGAAGGGTACTAGGGTGATTCCGAAGCTTGGAAAAATGGAATGGTATTTTCTAGTGGCATGCGGTGTTAGGTCGATGATGATTTAGGGTTTTAGGCAGGTTCTGTTGTGGGTTCGTTTTCGAGTTAAATGCAGCGTCGATGAGGAGAGAGGGAAGTGTGGTCCAAGGGGGAAGGGAAGATGATGTCGCGGCGGTCCTAGTGGCGGAGTTTGGAGGGTGTCAGTGTTCGGAGGTGGTCGGACGAGGTAAGGGAAAGGGGGACGACTTCATGCCTGGCTTGGGTTCGAACCCGAATTTCGATTTGGGGATCGTAGGTCGCGTCTAGGTGGTTGGGTGTGACAGGGTGGTCGAGGAAGATTTGTGAGGTCGATTGACGGCGAGTTGCTCGACCGGAGGGATGTGTGTACGTGCACACATGCATGCACAGGCCCGGGTAAAGGAAAATGCAGGGAGGAAGGAAACTGGGAAGAATAAAAAGAAAGAAAGAAAGGGGAAGAAAGGAAGAACGGGTTGGGCCAAAGGGAAAGTAAGTAGGGAAATAAAGAAAAAATGAAGGAAAAAGAAAAAAAATAGGGAAAAGGAAAAGATAAGGGAAAAAGAAAAGTAAAAGAAAAGTAAAAGGGAAAAGAAAAAGAAAAGAAAAAGGGAAAAGGGAAGTAGTGAGACATATATGTATTTCTATGATAACTTAAACTGTTTTTTTATTTGTTTTATAAATTCTTTAAATTGTAATTAGTTTGGTTTTAAATATAAATGAATACGGTTAATCAAAGTAAATTAAAAACCCTGATGAGTGAATCGTATGGATATTGATTTTAGATCGTTTAGTTGGTTAAACGATCTATATCTTGGCTTAATTTTATTGGATATTTATTTCCAAATTATTCTTGTTTGTGCCAACAAATGGTCAGACAAAATTAAAATAATGAGATTAAAGTAATGATACGTTTTATTGAATGAAATCTACAATAAATTCTAGCGGTGGGCGCGGGTCAATTTGGTGCGGTTTGGAGTCCAAACCGCTTCCGCACCGCATCAAACGGTTCATCAAAAATACAAACCATTATACTAATCTTTTAAACGGTTCGGTTTCAGTTCGGTTTGAATGTAATACGGTTCGGTTTCGGTCTGGTCTGGTTTGAACCCATATTAAATATGAAACAAGAGAATTACTTCCATCAACAATCAATTTACAAAGGCAACTGTGTGAAGCTCACTTAAAGATTAAAACACACAATGTTATACTGAAATGAAAGATTAGTTCTTAATTGTATGAATATTTCAATTTGACATTTAGCTACAAATGAGATTTTTTTGTAGATTAACTAAACATCAACATTAATCAATGCATAATCATTAAGGAAAATGACTAGAATAAGATTATAATTAGCATTTAACCAAAAAAAGTGAGATGAAAAATATTATACCAAAACTATAACTTCTTCCTTTATGATAGTGATTATTATTAATATAACAACAACATACGCTAAAAATAGAATATACATCGTTAGAATCTAAAATAAGATAGGAGTTGCTTATATTTTATCATAAAATTACTAGTGTAAATTTTCGGTTCGGTCCGATTTAATATGGTTGGTTCTATCGTCCAAACCATAACCGAACCGTATCGATGCGGTTCGATCCGGTTTGGGGTATTTGCTTTGGTTAGAAGATTCGGTGCGGGTTTCCGCACCGTTTTTGATTTCCGGTGCAGGCGGTTTCCATATAGCAGTGCGGTTTATGCCCACCCCTAATAAATTCCCATATGTAAATATTGTCACCCTAAGTATAAAATGTTTATTTTAAAACAATTTACTCTTTAAAACTTATTACTTGGATTCGAAATTACCGGGGTCGGATATCTGTGTTATCCGGAACCGCTTCAATGTAATGATCACACCGAACCTTTGTGAGTTTGATTTTTAGATTTTAATAGGCTGGAAAGGATTAATCTCACAAATTTAACTATTTTAAATCAATATTCTAATTAGCCACTATTTTGTATCAATGGATTTTCTGAAAAAGTTGGGTTAAAATAAGATGATAAAGCTCGTAGCATTGTACGAGTTACCTTGGTTTCAAAAGATTTTTATAACTCAAGTAGCTCACTTTAAGTGTGTTTACTCATGTTGGTTTCTAGCCTGACTCGGGTGTTACTTTATTGTAATGCTCGGGTCAGACCGAGTATTATTGAATTTCAGGTTAGGGTGCTTTGGAGTCCCGGAGACGAGCTGGATGACAGAGACATATTTGACTATATTCCGCTGTATAGTATAGACTGTATAGTCCGTATTTAGGGACAAGTCATTATAACTGTCCGGATTTATTTGTTGATGATTGTACTCTGATAACTTGAATGTATATTGGAAGTTACAGCTTTTCTTGTATAAAATGCTGTTATTGTATATTATTTTTTGTTAAGCTGCGATTGTGAGATTATGTGTTGTTATTTTGTTGTTTCTTCTTCTATCCCTTTTTCTTCTTAACCCTAACAACCTGGTATTTCCGGCACTCGTTTCTCGGCACTCTATACAGTGAACGTATTAGTGTCGATTTTCGGGGGTCGAAAATCGCCCGGTCGTTACACATGGTATCAGTGCTGAAGGTTAAGCGAGAACCTTGGCTATGGTGGGGATTACTCATTAGAGATAGGGTTAGTAGTACCCTAGAATGAGTTGAGTGTATTATATATGAGGGTGTACTTGTTATTTTCTTATATAATGATTTTAAAAATGATTTTCAAATAATTTTGATATATAAAGAAATAATTTTTCCGAATTATTATAGTATATTAAGTCGATTGGTTGTTGTTATTGAAATTAAGTAAGATTATGAGACTTAAGTGGTAAAACATATATAACCAAATAGAAATTTGGGTAAGGATAACTTACACAAATAAGTTAAGTAGAAAGAAGGCCCAAATCAGAATTTAAAATTCCAAAAAATTTCAGAAGTGTTTTTCAAAATGTTTTGAAATAAAATAAACTTACCCTGGTTTTATTTTAGAAATCCTTCCAGAAAACTATTATGAAATATATAGTGTGTTTGATCCCTGAATATGATAATATTGATTTTTATCATAAATTGGTTATTGTGTTTCAATAAAGGATGTTTATTACAGAATAAACAATGATAAAACATTATGAAATGTTTATGGAAGTGAAATTATACAAGCTGAATTTATAAATATGACTTATAAATTGAAATGATTTGAAAATGGATCTTAAGTGTGAGGTTTTGAATCTAGTCCAAGAAATTTTAAAAAGGATTGTTTCAAGGTCTTAGAGGAAATAATAAATAATATTATTTAGAATATTTTTGAATTATAGAAATCCTTGTTTTAAAGTAAGAGTTGTTTGAGGATGAATTTGTTTTGGATTAAAAACCAAGAATGGTTTAAAGTTAAAGTGGGATTTGGTATGTTAATGGGATAAATATGTATATATGGGATATATGTATATATATATTGTGGATATATATGGTTCCAAAGTTGATTTGAAATAAATACTAAGTGTTGAATTCTGAAATCCACCTTAGAATGAGATGTATAACCCAAAGAGAAATAAGTTTTTGAACTTATAAGTGGGAATTGATATTGATAAGAAATTTAAATTTGGAATGTAAAATTGAAATTGAGTAAGGTTAAATGGATTGAATGGATTGGAAATTTACTCAGGACAAGTTGATTAAGTTTTGAACTTATAATCTGAAATTGGAAATTTCAGGGTGAAATTAAGATTTAACTTATGGAAGTTAAATGAATTAAATTATGAAAAAAAGGTATAAAGTTGATAAGAGGTGTAAAAGAAGTTATGTATATGATTTCAAAACGATTTTTGAAATAAAACAAGTTTCAAATTCTGAAATGTGTGATGGATACTATTGATTGATGTTTTGGATAATTTGGATGTTTATTTGTTTAATATATCATGCTAGCATTCTGTATATTAGTTAAAGTATATAAAACGGTAAATTGGATCATTTCGAATAAATTAAGAAGTGGATTGAAATGATATATATCCATTACTGAAATTAAATGGAAATAAAACTTTATTTTGAAACTATTAAATGATTTTGATCTTTAGAAATAAAAATTGAATCTGTGGAAATGGAATTATTTTGAATTTAAGTTTGAAATGATAAACCAATCTTGTCAACCATAATTGTTAAGGAATTGGGTTTAAAATTTTGAAGTTACAATTGGGAAATAAATTGAATTCGGAAAACTGATGGTTCTAAAAGGATTTGGACTCTTACCCGAACCTTGAAATAAGTTTAAGTAGAGGTAATTTAAATGAATATTTGAAATTTGGGCACAGAATTGAATTATTTTAAAAACTTGGGTTGTTAAATTAAATATTAAGAGTTAATTTGATTTAAGTGATTAAATCAGTATTTTGAAAACCGAACCCAAATTTATATAAATTGAGATGGTTAAAATTTGAGAATGGAATTGAAATTAATTCAAAATTTAAATTGAACTGAATTAATTGGGATTGTCATCAAAGTTGGATTAGTAGGAAGTCGAAAGGGGAATTGATTTGAATTGGAATTGAAATCTGGATTGAATCAATTGAAGTGGAAATTGAAAACCGATTTGAATTGGAGATTGGAAACTGAATCAGTTTGACTTTGAGACCATTTTCAAATAAACTGTTTTAATATAAACAGTTTATATCTATCTTCTTAAATCTTCAAATTATTTTGGGTTTTCCAAGCTATTTACTATACAAACCATTCTTTTTAAAACTCAAACTATCTTATATTAACTATTTAACTATTTTACAACTATTCAAACTATTTTCTAAATTCAAACTGGTCGAAGTGGAAATTATTTATATTTAAATCATGGATTTAAATTGAAGTTATAACCAAAATGGAATTCGAAGCAATTTTGAATTGGAACTTGTGATGCCCCACCTCTATACTCACACTAACCAAGGACACTACTGGGTAATGCCGTCAATTAGTACGAAGAATAAGGCTGTTGAGGAGCGACCATCTGTGTAATAGCTTTGTGTGAGTACCGATATGTCAGATAGTATGTCGTGCGTTTCATTTCAAGAGGAAATCTGACATATCAAATACAAACTCAAAGCACTACACAGTGGCTATGTGGCCTTCGGAAACAAATATAAAATAAACATAACATAAATCAGTCACATATATTCATATCACTAAGGCGGAAACAAAAATGAATATAATCACATAGAAGTGTACATCAAAGTAGTGGTCATACAAGATCCACTACATCACAAAAGAATAGGTACAAGTGCTAGACAAAAGAATATGTATACATCAAGGAGTCCCTATCTCGAATGCATAAAAACAAAAACTATTAAGCTAAATTAGTTAGCCCAAAGTCAAAAGCTAGTCCTTGCTAAGAAGTCAAGTGGAAGTACCTGAAACACCTCGGTCTGACCCGAGTATTATTTAAAAAGAAAAATAATAAACGGACCGGTCTAGCTATAATTATCATATAAGATGAGATAGGATAAGAGATATGACAAATATATATGATAACAACAAGAATCATACAATATCTCAAGTTTTCTCAAACACCAAAAAGAATGTCATATTCTTTAGCATATTCACCAAATCAAAAATATTGATAGAGCTTATCAATGCAAATCACAAAAATTGGTGAAACACAAATTCTAGAAATCAATAATTAGAAATCCAGAAAACATAAAAAGGGGGAGGCCTATCATAAACGGGAGCATGAAATCTCACCAACACGTGTATCACAAACAGGACACTATCCTATAGGTCGCTAACCCATAAAGCTGGTGCAACGACGTAGTACAACGATACGTCCGAGGAACCTGAAACTCAAATAAACCAGAACAACGACATAGTACAACGATACGCCCGATGAACCAAACTTCATAAAACCTATAGGTCGCTAACCTATAAAAAATGAGACGAAGCTCAACAGAACGGGATACAGTCCCCCACGCGGACAATGAGACATCGCATATCGCTAGTCTAAACCTCAAAATGATCGTCATAGATCAATAAGTGTAAATTACATCAAGCTAGTAAATAGATGAGTTTAGCTGCATGTCCCATAACCACTAGATTAACTTAAATATTTATGAACAAATTGTAGATTTCCACTCGAAAATTGTCTCAAGATTTCAATCGAACAAGTCTAAGAATTAACCGACGAAGTAAACACAAGCGTTTCATACCACTTGTTTTGCTAAGTCATTTAATTGGTTTTCTCATACGAATGAGGTAAAGGTTTGTATATACTAATTGAAATGACCCTCCTATTTCCACCCTAATTTCATAAGGATTTTTTTTTTTACTTAGATTTAGTGATGATATATAGATATATCATTCATTACAAATATTATTTCCCAGGGTCATTTTCTTTCTCCAATAAACAAAATATATCCAGGATCAAAATAACTTACCAATATAAATATATCAGTGTATAACTAATAACAAACACATACATATGAAGATGTATATGTTCCTCTTGATTAAATTCAGAGTATATACTTTATTTTTTTTTTTGTACAAGAACAATCTGTTTGATCTTGATTTTTAGCAATTCAGATTAATTATTGTATTCAGATTTATGGCCATAAAATCCACTAGAAACATGTACTTTAGTCTGTCATTATACTTAAGAAATGATCAAGTAATAATCAGTAGTAAACAAGCTTTTAATATAGATGGTTGTGTTAAAGTTTGGATAGTATCAAATTCAGTATAAAAGAAAGCGGATCCTAAGTGAACACAAGCAACATCTAGGCGTAATGGAAACGCGCCTAACTTATACACAAAAGGTCACGAGTTCGAGTACCATGCAGGTCGGTTCAAACACAATTTTTGGTTTTCTTTTTTTTTTGAAAGGTTAGAAATCTGATACCTACCTATAATTGTACATATATTTTTAATGTTTGCCTATAACCTAACATACAAAACAATTCTTCTTACTTTACTATTTTTGAATCCCATTCCTATAGCTGTTCTAGGAATTATAATTATATTTTTGCTCAAATATCAACAGGTACACAGATATACATGTACATGTCAATATCTCTGCTTATTTTCCAGAAAACTGGGTGAAACAATTACTAAAGGTACTAAGCTTTGAAATGCACTTTTATTCTCAGAATACAATCTATCATGATCAACCAATACTTCATTCATTTGGAGCTGGTTAACTCATGGATCCTGTATCTACCACATTAGTTCAAAGCAATGGAGATACCTTTCTTTACATTCTGTCTGAAGCTTTTAGAAAAACATTTTACTTTTCTCAATACAACTCAGAAATGAATTCAAACTTATTTACAAAGCATTTCAGTAAAAAGAAAATAAAATCCTTTAAGTTTTCTTCTTGCTAAATCCAGATTTTGTTCTAAACTCAGTGCTCTGTTATGTCACAAGATTAGCTAATACATATATGAATTATGCTATCACACAATTGTATATTTCTTCCAGATTTTTATTTATATGAATCTACTTGAGCATATTTCTCTTGTTTATATTTCAGACACCACCTCAAAAACAAATCAAACCTTAACACACAACCATTTCAACAGAACAACAAATTTTAATCTGACACTTTACAGATCATAAGGGCAACTTGATCACTAACCATAAAATATTCAATACATGACTGGAAATCTTAGAAACATAATATTTTTCCTGAATACATGCAGATATAATCAATTTAAGCTCTTATTGAAACTAGCTAGCATGTTCATTCACTCCTCCATAATAGCCATTACTTCATTTTTACTTAGTGCCTGGGATACCTGAAAGAGCATGAGTGGCTGCCTCATTTTAAAATGAGACACCCCAGATGCCATGAGCAAACAAGGGTCAGATCTATGATCTGGTATGAGTAACATCAATTCATTCATGATATTAAGCAATAGAGAATATAAGGGTACTAACTTGTTATTTAAGCAAATTTCTGCAATCAAATATTTTAACATAGTATAATTAAGTTGATTCAGGTATGATATATTCACTTATCATTCCTTCACTTGCATACATAATCATGCAAACATGATTATCTATTGGCATCAATTTCATTTACTGGAATCATCTTGGTTCCATACCATTCAACCTAAGAAATATCCACATTCCTATTTCTTCATTTACAGGTTGTAATATTCAATTTAAATCCCTGCCTCATTTGCTATTAAGGAATCACTGGGACACATTGCAATGAACTAATTCACATCATTGCACAAAGATCTCAGGGCTTAAACAAACCATGTGCCAACTTGCATACTTCAAATATGACAAGCATTCCAGCAGCTTTCTTGGCCTTCCCTTCCCTAGTTTATTTACTAGTGTATTGTCTTAAATCCTATCATCAAATATGCTAAGTGAACATATCACTGCAAACATGGAAACATCCATAATTTCTTCTAGCATAATTCTCCTCAGAAATAATCAGACAGTTATTTCCTAAATGGGGTCAGTATGTCTTGATCTTAGTAAAATATAAGAACATTTTCAACTGTAAAAGAGGCATGGCATGTTATATTGATCTGCAAGCCTTTATGATTGATTCAGATTCAAGATCTGGTTCAATCATAATTTTAGCTTGTGGGTTTCTTCTTTTTGATTTGATTAAGGGCTCAGCACTTAGAAAATTTCCATTGCACCCTTAACATTCTTCTTTTCAAGCCTCAGCACTTATACCAAGTATAATGCAGCTCCATTCATTTTTTTTTATAAAGTTTCCATGCCATAGATCTATAACAGTTGAGAGTATTCTCTATATAATTTTTAAGATCCTAAACTTTAACATTTATGAGTATAACTAAAACAGTATAATACTCATCCAAAGACAAATGTCTCAGCCAATCAAAGATCATCCAAAATCATCCATATTAAATCATATCAGATTTAAAATAAGACATCCAAAAAGCATTGATGAAATCATATACATCAAAACCAGAAATACATAAATAGCAATATATAAAGTGGCTGCCTCAACTCAGGTCTTAATGCCATGAACTCAGTGAGATTACTCACCTAAATGTTTAATCCAGAAAATTCTTGTTTGAGTGTTCTCTCCTTTCTTCCAATATTTTCCTTCTTTTCTTATTTTTGTGCAGCTCGGGGTAAAAATGATTCTACTGGCTAAACTGCCTATTTATAAGCATTTTTCCTCTAGGGTTTTGTTGAAACAGAATTTCATTTCTGTCCTGGCTAGCATCATGCATTTTTCATTCATAATACCCCGGCCATATTAACCAATTTAAAAGCTGCATTTTCTTTCTTTTACTTTACAGAAAATGGCCACTCACCTAGTCATGTTAAAAGTGTGACTATTTTATTTTATTTTTCAATTATCCCTGAGAATTCTCCTTTGCTATTTTTGCCTATACAAGCTTATTAACTTGTATCACATTTCATGTCATTTTAATGTTATAGTTTTACCTGCTTATATATATATATATATATACTTTTCAGTACTTAAAAATATATATATATATATGTACACATATCTTATCTAGGCTTATTTAATTTCTCTTTTAAATTCAGAAACATCTGCACCTATATGTATACAAGTTTACAAATCCTTATAACATATACATATGTATAATTTTCTTTTCTGGGTTTTAATTAAAATCTGTTTACTGATTTAAAGTAAAACATATTTTTCTTATTTTCTAAGATGATCCATATAATTTCAGAAATCAAATAACCATGTTGCAAAATCATGTTTGTATTGCTCTTTAATTCTTGTTTTAAATCCAAGAAATCTGGAGTTCTTCCTTGTGCCATTTCAGTGTGCACGTGCACACATATACTTGCACACTATTTATTCCAGAAATTTCACCATATTTAAATCTAAATATTTCAAAAATTAAATCATTTTACAAAAATGATTTTTCACAAAATTTTGGAGTATTACATTCACCCCTCCTTTTAGGAATTGTGTCCTCACAATTTTTCTAACATTTATATCAAGCATCATTTTCTGAAAACTTATCAAACATATGCATAAGCAAACAAATTCAGCCATATCAACCATGCATAACAAATTTTTCCAGAAAAAAAAAATTACCTTTTAACTTGCAAAAAGCTTAGGATAATCCATTCTAATCTTATCCTCTAACTCCCATGTGCAGTCATTAGGATCACTACTCCACTGGATCTTAACTAGTTTCAAGGTTTTGCTCCTTAATTTCTTTTCTTCCTTGGCTACAATCCCCACTGGTTCTTTTTCATAAACCAAGTCAGGATTTATTTGAATTTTGGTAGGCTTTTCCAAAATGTCTTCTTTATTATGTACCCATCTTCTAAGTTGGGATACATGAAAAACATTATGCATTGCTTTCATTTCCTCTGGTAGTTCTAATTTGTAAGCCAATGAACCAATTCTTTCCAGAATTTTATAGGGTCCAACATACCTTGGTGTAAGCTTACCTTGCTTGCCAAATCTCATGACTTTCTTCATAGGTGAAATCTTGATGAAAACAAAGTCTCCCACTTCATATTCCACTTGCTTTCTCTTCCTATCTGCAAATTTCTTTTGCCTATCTTGAGCTGCTGCTATTCTTTTTCTTATTAACCCAATTTTCTCTGTAGTTTCTTTAACATATTCAGGTCCAAGAATAGCCCTTTCTCCAGCCTCTACCCAGCATATAGGTGATAAACATGGCTTGCCATATAAGGCTTCAAATGGTGCCATCCCTATGGTGCTTTGGTAACTGTTATTGTAGGTGAATTCAGCTAGATGGAGGTGGTCTTCCCAGTTGCCTCCAAAGTCCAGTGTACATGCTCTCAACAAATCCTCTAAGACTTTGTTCACTACCTCAGTTTGACCATCTGATTGTGGATGGTAGGCAGTGCTTAAGCACAATTCACTCCCCATAGCCTCTTGAAAACTTTTCCAAAATCTTGAGGTGAAGATGGTATCCCTATCACTCACAATGGTTTTGGGTATGCCATGCAACCTTACTACCTCTTTCATGAATATTTGGGCCAATTTTGGAGCATTTCTTTCTGCTCTAACTGGGATAAAATGTGCTACCTTAGTTAGCCTATCCACAATTACCCATATACTTGTGTTTCCCTTCTTAGATCTAGGCAGACCATCTATGAAATCCATAGATATATCCTCCCACTTCCACTGTGGTATGCTAAGGGGTTGCAATAGTCCTGATGGCCTTTGTGTCTCTGCCTTGACTTGTTGGCAAGTCATGCACCTTGCAACATATCTGGCCACATCTGACTTCATCCCCTTCCACCAAAGATTTCTTTTCAAATTTTGATACATCTTGGTGCTACCTGGGTGTATGGAGTATTTACTCCTATGGTACTCATTTAATATTTCCTCCTTCAATTCTATATTTTCTGGAACACATATCCTATTTTTATTCCTTAAATAACCATTTTTATCAATTTGATAATTTATTACTTCCTCCCCTTTTGATATGAGCATTTTCTTTTCCACCATGTTTAGGTCTTGTTCCTGCATTTGCCCAATCTTAAGAAGTAAATCTGATTGCAGAGATATCATACTTAATTTCCCTTTACCTTCACCTTCTTCAATGGGCATCATTTGTTCCTCACTACTTTCCTCAATTTCCAAATCAGTAAGTATAGACAAATCCCTAAACTCTTCCATCATCAACATGGCTACTTTGGCATGTTGTCTACTCAAGGCATCTGCAACTTTATTTGCCTTGCCTGGTGTATACAGTATATCTAGATCATAGGCAGCTAGGAACTCTACCCATCTATGTTGCCTCATGTTCAAATCTTTTTGTGAGAATAAATATTTCAGTGCCTTATGATCAGTGTACAAAATAAATTTGGCACCTAACAAATAATGTCTCCAAAGTTTCAAAGCATAAACAACTGCTGCTAGTTCAAGATCATGGGTTGCATACCTGGTTTCATGTGGCTTTAATTGCCTAGATGCATAGGCTACCACCTGGTCTTGCTGCATCAACACAGCCCCTAACCCAGAGCCACTTGCATCAGTGTACACAACCAAATTTTCATTTCCTTCTGGCACTCTCAATACTGGTGCATTAATCAGGGCTTCTTTTATTTTGATAAAAGCTTGCTCACATTTTTCTGTCCATACAAAGGCTTGGTTCTTTCTAGTTAAATTGGTAAGTGGTGATGATATTTTTGAGAAATCTTTTATGAATCTCCTATAATATCCTGCCATCCCCATAAATGATCTAATCTCACTGATGGTGCTAGGCCTTTTCCATGCTTGGATTGCCACTACCTTGTTAGGGTTTACTGATATTCCTTTGGCAGAGATGACATGCCCAAGGAAATGCACTTCTTCTTTCCAAAATGCACATTTTGAAAATTTTGCCTTTAAATCATTTTCCCTTAGTCTTGACAAAACTAAATGCAAATGATTTTTATGCTCTTCCACTGTCTTGGAATAAATCAAAATGTCATCAATAAAAATCAGTACAAATTTGTCTAGATAATCTCTAAATATTCTATTCATCAAATCAACAAAATATGAAGGAGCATTTGTCAAACCAAATGGCATAACCAAAAATTCATATAAGCCATATCTTGTGTTAAATGCAGTGTACTTAACACTTGAGTCTTCAACCTTCATTTGATGGAATCCTGATGCTAAGTCTAGCCTAGAAAATATTTTAGCTTCACTGAGTTGGTCAAAGAGATCATCTATTCTAGGCAATGGGTATTTATTCTTGATGGTTACTTTATTTAGTTCTCTGTAATCTATGCACATTCTCAAGGTACCATCATGTTTTCTTACAAACACTACTGGAGAACCCCAGCAGGAATTGCTTGGCCTTATAAATCCCTTGCCTTCTAATTCTTCCAACTGATTTTTCAATTCTTTCAGTTCACTTGGCCCCATTCTATAAGGTTTCTTAATTATTGGACTTGCTCCTGGAATGAGATTAATTTGGAACTCAACTGGTCTGTGGTGTGGAACACCCTTAACTTTCCCAAACACATCCAAGTATTCATTAACTATGGGAATTTCTTCAATGGTTAGTTCACTCAGATCTTTTTCTAAGTCAACTAAATGATATAGTTTTCCTTCCTTAGCTACCTCACATAAAACTGTGATTCTCTGGCCTCTAGAATTTTGCAATGATATGGTGGATGAGTCTAAATTAATTATGGCTTTAAATTGCCTTAACCAGTCTACCCCCAATATAACACCTATATTTGGGTAATTCAAAACATATAAATTGGAGATAAAAATATTTCCTCCTATGTTTAACTCCACATCCACACAATTCATGTTCAAAACACTAGAACTCCCTAGGGGACTTTGTACAAGCAATGGGGTTTTAACCAATATGCAGTTTAATTTTAACACTTTAACTAATTCATAGGAAATCAAAGAGTGTGTTGCTCCAGTATCATATACTACTGGTATGGGTATGGCACAAACGAATAATGTACCTTCCACTTGGCCATGATTTTCAGCATCAATTTTCACTGCAGATTTGCCTTTTCCTTCCAAAGTTGCCAATTTCCCTTGCTGTTTATTCTCAGGACAGTTCCTCTTCATATGCCCCTCTTTCCCACATAGGTAGCATTTGAAGGCTCCTCCTTTCAACTCTGGGCACCTTGGTTTGATGTGTCCTTCTTTTCCACAATGATGGCAAACCAATTTCTTCTTAGTATCATTAGCTTTTGTATCTTTACTCTTCCTGTTGTCTGCCTCCTCCTTCTTTTTATCATAAGGGTGATATCTTCCCTTATCCTTCTTGTTGTTGCTCTTAAAATTCCTATATTTCTCTCTTTCTTTGTCATGTTGTTCCAGTTTCAAGGCCAGATCAATTACTTGATCAAATGTTCTATCTGCATATGGTAGCATAGCTCTGCTAAGTCCTGGGTTCAGCCCTTTTATATACCTATCATTCTTGGATGCTTCATCTGCCACTAGCATTGCTCCATAATTAGATAGCCCCTCAAACTTTTGAGTGTATTCAGTGACATTCAAAGTTCCCTGCCTAAGTTTGATAAATTCTTCAAGCAAAATGGTTTTGGCTGATGCTGGTACAAATCTTGCCTCCAACATCTCCTTGAACTGATTCCAAGTGATTTCATTTTCATTTCTTCCAGCTATGATCACCTCCCACCAGCTTAAAGCTACCCCTTTCAGTTGTCTAGAAGCTACTTGCCTCTTCCTTTGGTCATCCAACTGCATGTCATTGAAAATCCTATCAAGTGTTCTCAACCATGCTTGAATTTCCATCACACTCTCAGTCCCTTCAAAACTCTTGCCTCCCAAATTGGAATAAGTCTTCAGTAGTTTTGAAAGCTCTTCATGTGGGTTCTCAGGCCTATGCCCAATTCCATCTCTTAAAACTCTCACAAATTCTTGCATATCAAGCATTTGAGGTGCACTGGGTCCTGCATTGTGATGAGATCCTCTTCCTACCATGGTCTGCTAACTAAATTCTGGGTAAATGGTATTAGTATATTATGAGTACTTCTATAATTTCTAATTTCTTATTTAAATTATTTCATCCAAAACAAACAGACATTATACATTTCTATAATACTTATCAATCAATGCAACCAAGTGCTCTGATACCAACTGAAATGACCCTCCTATTTCCACCCTAATTTCATAAGGATTTTTTTTTTTACTTAGATTTAGTGATGATATATAGATATATCATTCATTACAAATATTATTTCCCAGGGTCATTTTCTTTCTCCAATAAACAAAATATATCCAGGATCAAAATAACTTACCAATATAAATATATCAGTGTATAACTAATAACAAACACATACATATGAAGATGTATATGTTCCTCTTGATTAAATTCAGAGTATATACTTTATTTTTTTTTGTACAAGAACAATCTGTTTGATCTTGATTTTTAGCAATTCAGATTAATTATTGTATTCAGATTTATGGCCATAAAATCCACTAGAAACATGTACTTTAGTCTGTCATTATACTTAAGAAATGATCAAGTAATAATCAGTAGTAAACAAGCTTTTAATATAGATGGTTGTGTTAAAGTTTGGATAGTATCAAATTCAGTATAAAAGAAAGCGGATCCTAAGTGAACACAAGCAACATCTAGGCGTAATGGAAACGCGCCTAACTTATACACAAAAGGTCACGAGTTCGAGTACCATGCAGGTCGGTTCAAACACAATTTTTGGTTTTCTTTTTTTTTTGAAAGGTTAGAAATCTGATACCTACCTATAATTGTACATATATTTTTAATGTTTGCCTATAACCTAACATACAAAACAATTCTTCTTACTTTACTATTTTTGAATCCCATTCCTATAGCTGTTCTAGGAATTATAATTATATTTTTGCTCAAATATCAACAGGTACACAGATATACATGTACATGTCAATATCTCTGCTTATTTTCCAGAAAACTGGGTGAAACAATTACTAAAGGTACTAAGCTTTGAAATGCACTTTTATTCTCAGAATACAATCTATCATGATCAACCAATACTTCATTCATTTGGAGCTGGTTAACTCATGGATCCTGTATCTACCACATTAGTTCAAAGCAATGGAGATACCTTTCTTTACATTCTGTCTGAAGCTTTTAGAAAAACATTTTACTTTTCTCAATACAACTCAGAAATGAATTCAAACTTATTTACAAAGCATTTCAGTAAAAAGAAAATAAAATCCTTTAAGTTTTCTTCTTGCTAAATCCAGATTTTGTTCTAAACTCAGTGCTCTGTTATGTCACAAGATTAGCTAATACATATATGAATTATGCTATCACACAATTGTATATTTCTTCCAGATTTTTATTTATATGAACCTACTTGAGCATATTTCTCTTGTTTATATTTCAGACACCACCTCAAAAACAAATCAAACCTTAACACACAACCATTTCAACAGAACAACAAATTTTAATCTGACACTTTACAGATCATAAGGGCAACTTGATCACTAACCATAAAATATTCAATACATGACTGGAAATCTTAGAAACATAATATTTTTCCTGAATACATGCAGATATAATCAATTTAAGCTCTTATTGAAACTAGCTAGCATGTTCATTCACTCCTCCATAATAGCCATTACTTCATTTTTACTTAGTGCCTGGGATACCTGAAAGAGCATGAGTGGCTGCCTCATTTTAAAATGAGACACCCCAGATGCCATGAGCAAACAAGGGTCAGATCTATGATCTGGTATGAGTAACATCAATTCATTCATGATATTAAGCAATAGAGAATATAAGGGTACTAACTTGTTATTTAAGCAAATTTCTGCAATCAAATATTTTAACATAGTATAATTAAGTTGATTCAGGTATGATATATTCACTTATCATTCCTTCACTTGCATACATAATCATGCAAACATGATTATCTATTGGCATCAATTTCATTTACTGGAATCATCTTGGTTCCATACCATTCAACCTAAGAAATATCCACATTCCTATTTCTTCATTTACAGGTTGTAATATTCAATTTAAATCCCTGCCTCATCTGCTATTAAGGAATCACTGGGACACATTGCAATGAACTAATTCACATCATTGCACAAAGATCTCAGGGCTTAAACAAACCATGTGCCAACTTGCATACTTCAAATATGACAAGCATTCCAGCAGCTTTCTTGGCCTTCCCTTCCCTAGTTTATTTACTAGTGTATTGTCTTAAATCCTATCATCAAATATGCTAAGTGAACATATCACTGCAAACATGGAAACATCCATAATTTCTTCTAGCATAATTCTCCTCAGAAATAATCAGACAGTTATTTCCTAAATGGGGTCAGTATGTCTTGATCTTAGTAAAATATAAGAACATTTTCAACTGTAAAAGAGGCATGGCATGTTATATTGATCTGCAAGCCTTTATGATTGATTCAGATTCAAGATCTGGTTCAATCATAATTTTAGCTTGTGGGTTTCTTCTTTTTGATTTGATTAAGGGCTCAGCACTTAGAAAATTTCCATTGCACCCTTAACATTCTTCTTTTCAAGCCTCAGCACTTATACCAAGTATAATGCAGCTCCATTCATTTTTTTTTTATAAAGTTTCCATGCCATAGATCTATAACAGTTGAGAGTATTCTCTATATAATTTTTAAGATCCTAAACTTTAACATTTATGAGTATAACTAAAACAATATAATACTCATCCAAAGACAAATGTCTCAGCCAATCAAAGATCATCCAAAATCATCCATATTAAATCATATCAGATTTAAAATAAGACATCCAAAAAGCATTGATGAAATCATATACATCAAAACCAGAAATACATAAATAGCAATATATAAAGTGGCTGCCTCAACTCAGGTCTTAATGCCATGAACTCAGTGAGATTACTCACCTAAATGTTTAATCCAGAAAATTCTTGTTTGAGTGTTCTCTCCTTTCTTCCAATATTTTCCTTCTTTTCTTATTTTTGTGCAGCTCGGGGTAAAAATGATTCTACTGGCTAAACTGCCTATTTATAAGCATTTTTCCTCTAGGGTTTTGTTGAAACAGAATTCCATTTCTGTCCTGGCTAGCATCATGCATTTTTCATTCATAATACCCCGGCCATATTAACCAATTTAAAAGCTGCATTTTCTTTCTTTTACTTTACAGAAAATGGCCACTCACCTAGTCATGTTAAAAGTGTGACTATTTTATTTTATTTTTCAATTATCCCTGAGAATTCTCCTTTGCTATTTTTGCCTATACAAGCTTATTAACTTGTATCACATTTCATGTCATTTTAATGTTATAGTTTTACCTGCTTATATATATATATATATATATATACTTTTCAGTACTTAAATATATATATATATATGTACACATATCTTATCTAGGCTTATTTAATTTCTCTTTTAAATTCAGAAACATCTGCACCTATATGTATACAAGTTTACAAATCCTTATAACATATACATATGTATAATTTTCTTTTCTGGGTTTTAATTAAAATCTGTTTACTGATTTAAAGTAAAACATATTTTTCTTATTTTCTAAGATGATCCATATAATTTCAGAAATCAAATAACCATGTTGCAAAATCATGTTTGTATTGCTCTTTAATTCTTGTTTTAAATCCAAGAAATCTGGAGTTCTTCCTTGTGCCATTTCAGTGTGCACGTGCACACATATACTTGCACACTATTTATTCCAGAAATTTCACCATATTTAAATCTAAATATTTCAAAAATTAAATCATTTTACAAAAATGATTTTTCACAAAATTTTGGAGTATTACACTAATAGATTGGAAAACGATTTTAAAAATGAGCTTTGTATTAAAGTTAATGTTGAAATCATTTTTGTGAAAGAGTTTGAGTATTTACTACTAGTATAGAAACCTTTGTATTTTAAAGTGACAAATCATAGAAACGACTGTAAAAACAATCTATCACCAAAAATTCACATGCGACAACGTGAATTAAAACCATGTAAATCGATATCAAATCCATCAAATGGATATTCTCAAAAATCTTGAAAAGAAGTCATCAAAGTCGATAATAAATGACAACAACTAACCGAATCAACCAAAATCGATAAAACAGAAACCCACATAAAAATAGGCAAATTGGCTGAATTTGACAGCGCCAGACGTCTAGTGGTTTTCCCAGGCGTATGAGCTGAAGGTCTGGAAATTTCTTCCAGATCGCTCATATGTCTGGGAATAACCTCAGACGTTTGAGCTGAAGGTCTGAAAACTTTTATTCCTATGCATCGACGTCCGAGTGTTTTCCCAAACGTTTGAGCTGAAGCTCAGGGCAAAATTTTCCTAGACCGTTGATGACCAAATCAACTCGGATGCGATCGAATGAGCGATGGTGGCTAAGGATTTATGCCAAGCCACAACCCAGTCCTATAGCCTCTTTAATACACTCCAAACAACATGTCCAAACATCCATAGTAGGATTTTCATAGATTTTGACTTCAAAATACCAAAATTGGAAAATTCACCAAACCAATTCAATTCAAAAGCAATTGAACATGAAATAAATGTTAGGAATTCATAATAACAACAATTAAAGCTATAGTCATAGATGTGAGTTCAAGAACTCACCTTTAAATTCAAAAACAAGGAATGAGAAGCTCTAAAACAAAGCAAAATCAATCTCTCTTCAACTTCACTTCAAGAACCTTCAATCTATGATCAAATGCAAAGTTTTTCTTAAGTTAGGTTATAGGAAAAATCAAGAATTGAAGAGGAATTGAGATGGAAAAGATGAAGAGGATGCTTACCTAAGCTTTTCCTTGATTTTGAAACTTGGATTTGAATTTCCTTATAATCTAGGGTTTAGGAATTTTAATTTCCTATCTTTTCCCCCATTTTCCTTTTAGCTTGAGTGTTAGGAAATTATGAGTAGAATGAATGAAGAGTAGAGGAGTTAGGGTATTTAGTAGAGAAGTTTGGGTTCTCTTATTGGGTTAGTGGGCTAGAACCAAACCCAAAACCCAAATGAAAATACCAAAATTCTAATCAACTCCAAACATATCAATGTTTATACTCAAAAAAGTTGTAAACGTCGTTTTGAACTCAATGGAAGTCGTCTCGAGTTCGGATTCGACTGTTTACAAAAAGTCACATTTCGGACTTTGAATTCAACAAACGATGCTATATTTAAATAAACATTTAAATATATAATCGTAAAATATGCGGGTTGTTACAAACTCCCATCCTTAAAGAAATTGCGTCCTCACAATACTTAAGAAGAAAATAAAGAGTAACAACCACTCTAAGGCATAACAACACAAAAGAAAATTTTGAAGTGAGAAGTTCACCTAAAAGGGCACGAGAGAGTAAGTCCGGATGTGTTCGCTCGATGAATTCTCTGGATTCCCAAGAACAATCCTTAGGATTTGCGGACCATTGAACTTTCACAAGCGGGACATCTTTATTTCGAAGGCGTTTAACCTTCGTAGCAATGATACGAATAGGATGTTGCTCATAAGTCAAATTAGGTGAAACTTCAATTTCTTCAATAACACCAGGCTCAAGAATAGAATCGGAATCTCTAAGGCATTTCCGTAGTTGAGAAACATGGAATACATCATGAATAGTAGAAAATTGAGCTAGTAATGAAAGGCGATAAGCCACGGAACCAATGCGTTCGGCGATGGAAAATGGACCAATATATCGAGGTGCTAATTTTCCCGAACGACTGAAACGCACAACACCCTTCTTAGGTGAAACACGAATAAATACCAAATCTCCCACAGAAAATTCTAATTTCCTTCTTCGGTTATCGGCATAGGATTTTTGTCTACTTTGAGCTTCTCTCATCCTATGACGAATAAGGTCAATCTTTTATGTGGAATCACGAATAAAATCTGGACCTAAAACCAGCTTCTCACCGGCTTCAAGCCAACATGAAGGAGATCAGCATGGCCTTTCGTAGAGTGCCTCGAAAGGTGCCATACCTATGCTAGATTGGAAGCTATTATTATAAGAAAACTCAACAAGATAAATATGATCTTCCCAACTTCCACCAAAATCAAGAACACATGCACGAAGGAGATCTTCAAGAGTTTGATTCACACGCTCGGTTTGTCCATCGGACTGAGGAAGATAAGCGGTGCTAAAATTAAGCTTTGTTCCCAAAGCTTTTTGAAGACCCTTCCAAAATCCACTAGTAAATAATGGATCACGATCGCTAACAATAAAAGTAGGAACTCCATGCAATTTAAAAATTTCTTTAACATAGAGTTTGGCCAAAAGAGGTACGGTCCGGTTGGACCAAACAGGAAGAGGATGGGCGAATTTGGTAAGTCTATTAACTATCACCCATAGACTGTCATGACATAAACGAGAACGGGGAAGACCGTTAATAAAGTCCATGGACACTTGATCCCACTTCCAAACTGGAATATCCAAAGGTTGCAATAATCCATAAGGCCTTTGATGCTCGGCCTTTACGAGTTGGCAAGTCATGCAATGCTTAACAAAGTTAGCAATATCAGATTTCATTCCATCGTAATAATAAAGTCGCTTCATGTCCGCGTACATTTTACTACTACCGGGATGAATGGTAAATTTAGAATGATTATAATCTTCTAAAATTTCTTTACGAAGATCACTAATATTTGGCACGATGAGTCTATCAAATTTTCGAATGCCACCACGAGCATCGATTTCAAAGTCTTTCAAACGATCAATATTATTTTTATCCCTGCAACTTTGGCTAGGAAGAGCCAATTCAGGATCTTGCTTCTGAGCTTCAAGGATGCGGTATAGAAGAGATGGATGAACCTCAAGGCTACATAAAACAAGAGATGAACACGAGTTGGATTCACGATCTCGAATCTCACAAGTAGACAAAGTCTCGAGATCATTTCATTCAGATATCATCATGGAAACAACTGCTTGCTGCTTATGACTAAGGGCATCGATAACACGATTTCCCTTTCTAGGAGTATAAATAATATCAAGATCATAAGATGCAAGGAATTCGAGCCAACGTTGTTGACGCAAATTAAGTTGCTTTTGAGAGAACAAATACTTCAAAGATTTATGATCGGTGTAGAGAATAAATTTCTCTCCCAAAAGATAATGACGCCAAATTCTAAGGGCAAAAACAATGGCCGCGAGCTCTAAATCATGAGTGGCATATCTAGTCTCGACAGGCTTTAATTTCCTAGAAGCATAAGCGATAACATGTTCCCTTTGCATGAGAACGGCTCCCAAACCAACACCACTGGCATCGGTATAAACAATCAAGTCTTGGTTCCCTTCAGGAATCACAAGAATAGGAGTATCGGAAAGGAGTTCTTTTAATTTCTGAAAAGCAGCTTCACATTTGTCTGACCAAATGTACTTAACTCCCTTCTTTGTCAAACTAGTAAGAGGTACGGAAATTTTAGAAAAGTCTTTTATGAACCGACGGTAATATCCCGCCAATCCAAGAAAGCTACGGATTTCCATCATACTCTCAGATCTCTTCCAATTTTGAATCGCCTCAATCTTTGAAGGATCCACGGAAATTCCGGATTCAGAAATAATATGTCCTAAAAATTTCACACGGGATTGCCAAAAGTGGCACTTAGAAAATTTTGCTTTCAATTGATTGCTCCTAAGAGTTTCCAACACAATCCGAAGATGTTTTTCATGCTCTTCCTTGGTTTAGAATAAACAAGGATAACATCGATAAAGATGAGAACAAATCGATCGAGGCAGTCTTTGAAAACTCGATTCAAAAGGTCAACAAAATAAGCTGGAGCATTCGTTAAACCGAATGGCATAATAAGCCATTCATAAGATCCATAACAAGTACGGAACGATGTCAAAGGAATGATATCCTCTACAATATGAAGCTGATGAAAACCAGTTGCTAAGTCTAACTGTGAAAAGACTCTAACACCACTAAGTTTATCGAATATATCATCAATCCGAGGTAAGGGATATTTATTCTTGATGGTGAGATCATTAAGCTTGCGGTAGTCAACGCAAAGCCTAAGTGTACCATCAGATTCCTTCACAAAGATAGCTGAAGCTCCCTAAGGAGAGAAACTAGATCGAATAAACTATTTCGCTTCCAATTCGGATAATTGTTTACGCATCTCCTCATTTTCCTTATTGGACATGCGATAAGGAGGACGAGTGATAGGTAGAGCTTAAGGGAATAGATTAATTCTGAACTCAATTGCTCGCTTAGGTGGTAATCCTAAAACGGGCTCAAATATACCGAGAAATTCACGAACAACATGAATGAGGGAAATGACATTTTCCTCATCATTATTATCATCATCATGTGGATTTATATAATATAAGGATGCTACCGAATTGGAATCTGAATCTTTAAGAACAGTAGAAATCTCCTTAACAGATTGGGGATGTCCAAGATGAATAGTTCTCTCGGGACATAGGATGTGGGCTTCATAACGATTAAGCCAATCCATTCCCAAAATCATTCCGAAACCTAAGTAGTGTATAACATGAAAATCGGCTTGGAAAGCATAATCACATAAAATAATCTCGACATATTTACAAAATAAACTGAGTGTTGCGGATCCACCAATCAAATTCGCAATTCTCAATGAAGTCATCAAGCCCATTTCATTTAAAGAGAAAGTATCAACAAGTTCCTTTGATATAAAATAGTGAGATGCACCCGTATCAAAAAGAACTCGAATAGGATGATCACGAAATATAATAATACCATCAAGGACAATGAGAAATACCTTGACCAAGAGAAGTGGTACTAGGAGCTTGCACAACATTCAACTTTCCCTCTTACCTACTTTGAAGTTTGGAACATGAAGATATAAGATGACCCGAACCTTTAAAGTAGCGATAATAAAGGGGTTTCAGACACCTATTTGCATAATGGTCTTTAGAACCACAATTGTAGCATTGTCCATGACTAGAGGTAGGAGTCTTTGCTACCGAAGTTGCTTGCTTCCCTTTCTTGTTAGGATTAGGGCCTTTGAACTTACTGTCGAGTTTCCTCTTCTTGTTGTTATTGAAGTTCTGTTTAGCACCCCCAACATCACCATCACTTTCTTTATCGGCCTCTTCAAGTCGAAGAACGATATCTACAAGCTGATCGATAGGAACTTCTAGTTTTAGAAGTAATGGCTTTTTGAGGTTCTTATTCAACCCATAGATAAACCTCTGGTTTTTCCTCAATGGGGTATTAATATACTCGACCCCATACTTAGAGAGGGATTCAAAAGTTGCGACATACTCTGTCATAGAAGATTCACCTTGAACAAGGTCAATAAAGAGTCGGGCTAAAGTTACCTTTTCAGCTTCCGGCACAAACTTTAACTCGAACCTTTCCTGGAATTTCTCCCAAGTAAGATCAGCATCAAAGATTTCCGAAATCAAAAGCTCATACCAATCTAATGCTCTCTCCTGGAGCATGCTAGAAGCCACTTGGACACGATGTAGATTCACAAGATTCATGCATGAGAAGATGCGATCGCATGTTCTAAGCCAAGCTTGGACTTCTATAACGCTTTTGAAACCCTTGAATGGCCTTCCAACCAAATTGGTATAATCACTACACAAACGTGCAAACCCGGATTTAGGATGAGTAGGATCAGGAATGGGATCGGCAGCTTGGGCATTCTTTACAAGATCCAAAAGCTGTTGAGCAGAAATGAATACGCCATCTTGAGGAGTAGCACTAGATTGACCGGTTCTAGGACGGCCGGGTCTAACCATTTCTCTTCTTTAAGAAAGAAAGAAAGAAAGAAGAGGAATAAGGTTATTCTTAGAATGAATATCAAACAAACTTGATTGATAAACAAGGAATTATAAAAGAAAATAGCATAGAACGGGTCCTAAGACTCGAATTAAATCCTAAGGCACGATTCCTAAGAGAGACTTAGGACAATGATCCTTGCTAGATTATTCTATATTGTTCTGAAGTTTGGCTCTGATACCAAGCTGTGACTCCCCACCTCTATACTCACACTAACCAAGGACACTACTGGGTAATGCCGTCAATTAGTATGAAGAATAAGGCTATTGAGGAGCGACCATTTGTGTAATTGCTTTGTGCGAGTACTGATATGTCAGATAGTATGTCATGCGTTTCATTTCAAGAGGAAATCTGACATATCAAATACAAACTCAAAGCACTACACAGTGGCTATGTGGCCTTCGGAAATAAATATAAAATAATCATAACATAAATCAGTCACAGATATTCATATCACTAAGGCGAAAATAGATATGAATATAATCACATAGAAATGTACATCAAAGTAGTGGTCATACAAGATCCACTACATCACAAAAGAATAGGTACAAGTGCTAGACAAAAGAATATGTATACATCAAGGAGTCCCTATCTCGAATGTATAAAAACAAAAACTACTAAGCTAAAGTAGTTAGCAAAAAGTCAAAAGCTAGTCCTTGCTAAGAAGTCAAGTGGAAGCACCAGAAACACCTCGGTCTAACCCAAGTATTATTTAAGAATAAAAATAGTAAACAGATCAGTCTAGTTATAATTATCATATAAGATGAGATAGGATAAGAGATATGACAAATATATATATGATAACAACAAAAATCATACAATATCTTAAGATTTCTCAAACACCAAAAAGAGTTTCATATTCTTTAGCATATTCACCAAATCAAAAATATAGATAGAGCTTATCAATGAAAATCACAAAAATTAGTGAAACACAAATTTTAGAAATCAATAATTAAAAATCCAGACCCGCCGTTCGTTGCTCGGTTGGTTTGGGAGCTGGGAGATGGGAATCAAAGGACTGCGTCCGGGCAGGTTCGAATCCCAGCGCCAAACCATCAGTGGGAGTTTCAACGTTAAGCATCCGTGTGCGACGACTAAATAAAAGTGGGGTAGACACACGGCGTGGTTTACTTAAGTGAGTATCAATGAATACCATGATCTTAAGGTTTCCCATGAACTCAAAAAATAATTAAAAATCCAGAAAACATAAAAAGGGGGAGGCCTATCATAAACGGGAGCATAAAAACTCACCAACACGTGTATCACAAATCACAAACGGGACGCTATCCCACAGGTCGCTAACCCATAAAGCCGGTGCAACGACGTAGTACAACGATACGCCCGAGGAACCTGAAACTCAAATAAGCCGGAACAATGACGTAGTACAACGATATGCCCGATGAACCGAACTTCATAAAACCCATAGGTCGCTAACCTATAAAAAATGATACGAAGCTCAACGGAATGGGGTATAGTCCCCCACGCGGACAATGAGACATCACATATCGCTAATCTAAACCTCAAAATGATTGTCATAGATCAATAAGTGTAAATTACATCAAGCTAGTAAATAGATGAGTTTAGCTTCATGTCCCATAACCACTGGCTTAACTTAAATATTTACGAACAAATTATAGATTTCCACTCGAAAATTGTCTCAAGATTTCAATCGAACAAGTCTAAGAATTAACCGACGAAGTAAACGCAAGCGTTTCTTACCACTTGATTTGCTAAGTCGTTTAATTGGATTTCTCGTACGAATGAGGTAAAGGTTTGTATATACTAATAGATTGGGAAACGGTTTTAAAAATGAGCTTTGTATTATAGTTAATGTTGAAATCATTTTTGTGAAAGAGTTTGAGTATTTACTACTAGTATAGAAACCTTTGTATTTTAAAGTGACAAATCATAGAAACGATTGTAAAAACAATCTATCACCAAAAATTCACATGCGACAACGTGAATTAAAACCATGAAAATCGATATCAAATCCATCAAATGGATATTCCCAAAAATCCAAAAAAGAAGTCATCAAAGTCGATAATAAATGACAACAACTAACCGGATCAACAAAAATCGATAAAACGGAAACCCACATAAAAATAGGCAAATTGGCTGAATTTAACAGCGCCGGACGTCTGGTGGTTTTCCCAGATGTCTGAGCTGAAGGTCTGGAAATTTCTTCCAGATCACTCAGATGTCTGGGAATAACCTTGGACGTCTGAGCTGAAGGTCTGGAATTTTTTATTCCTATGCATCAGACGTCTGAGTGTTTTCCCAGACGTTTGAGCTGAAGCTCATGGCAAAATTTGCCTAGGCCATTGATGGCCAAATCAACTCGGATGCGATCGAATGAGCGATGGTTGCTAGGGATTTATACCAAGCGACAACCCAACCCTATAGCCACTTCAATACACTCCAAACAACATGTCCAAACATCCATAGTAGGATTTTCATAGATTTTGACTTCAAAATACCAAAATTGGAAAATTCACTAAACCAATTCAATTCAAAAGCAATTGAACATGAAATAGATGTTAGAAATTCATACCTAACAACGATGAAAGCTATATACAAAAATGTGAGTTCAAGAACTCACCTTTAAATTCAAAACAAGGAATGAGAAGCTCTAAAACAAAGCAAGATCAATCTCTTTTCAACTTCACTTCAAGAACCTTCAATCTATGATCAAATGCAAAGTTTTTCCGAAGTTCGGTTATAGGAAAAATCAAGAATTGAAGAGGAATTGAGATGGAGAAGATGAAGAGGATGCTTACCTAAGCTTTTCCTTGATTTTGAAACTTGGATTTGAATTTCCTTATAATCTAGGGTTTAGGAATTTTAATTTCCTATCTTTTCCCCCATTTTCCTTTTAGCTTGAGTGTTAGGAAATTATGAGTAGAATGAATGAAGAGTAGAGGAGTTTGGGTATTTGGTAGAGAAGTTTGGGTTCTCTTATCGGGTTAGTGTGCTAGAACCAAACCCAATGCCTAAATGAAAATACCAAAATTCTAATCAACTCCAAACATATCAATGTTTATACTCAAAAAAGTTGTAAACGTCGTTTTGAACTCAATGGTAGTGGCCTCGAGTCCGGATTCGACTGTTTACAATAAGTCACATTTCGGACTTTAAATTCAACAAATGATGCTATATTTAAATAAAACATTTAAATATATAATCGTAAAATATGCGGGTTGTTACAGAACCGAAATTGGATATTAAGGCGAAAATGATTTTGAAGTAAAAGAGTATATTTTGGGAAAAGATATGATGATTTTAGAAACAAAGATTTAATAGTTATTATAACTGTAAACTTACTTTATAATAAGTAAGCAATGTTACAAATAACTTTGAAAGGTAATCGAACTTGAAGAATTTGGTTTGGCATTAATGAGGTTATATATATATATTTGTTATATATTAAAAAATCCCCTTATTGAAATTATAACAAGAAGAAGTGATCTTTAAAAGATATTTAGAATACTAAATGGAGTTTATATGAGTATGAAGTTGACTCAGAAATATTTGGTCTAAAAATTATTCGAGTTGAAGGAATGATTTTATACGTATATGAGAATCAAACTGAGAAGGTTTTGGAACCCCTTGATTTGAAAGGTTTTCGATTTGGCAAAAAACAAATTTTAGGAATTTGGTAAACCAAATCCGAGGATTATCAAGTTTGAAGATATTGATTTTGTATAAATAAAGTTTATATGTGATACATATAAAGAGTATGATTTGAAATGTACTATATATGTATATAGTATGATATGTTTTGAGAAAGGTATGGAAAAAAGGCACCCCCATGAGAGATGAAACTTATAGTAATAGATCCACTGGGTGGTTCTGCCTAGAACCCTAAGGGTGGGTTCAATAAAATTGGGATCCCAGAGGACATCCGGACAAAAACTCGAGTTCCTGATGACCATTTGTTGGGTAGCGTAAGTCGGGTGGTGCTGATGCCTAAGTTACATTGGGTTTTGCAGTGATGGCAACGTAACCTTTGTTGTAACTGCGATCTATCACAGTTCCATAGCGTAAGTCGAGTGGCAGTGATTGCCTACAATCTACGTTTGATTTCGCTGGGATAGCGACATAACATCGGTAGATTGCGATCTATGTGGTTTGGTTCCATAGTGGAATTCGTGTGGCAGTGAGTGCCTACAGTCTACACTGGGTTCCATTGGAAAAGTGACATAACTTTGTGTAGTCTGTGATCTATGTGGTGAAGTTTCATTTGGCAGCGTAATTCGAGGGGCGCTGATGCCTACAGTTACACGGGTTTTGCTGTGATGGCAACGCAACCCTGGGTGTAGCTGCGATCTATGTAGTTCCATGGCGAAAGTCAAGAGGTACGGATGCCTACAGTTTTCTTATGGATTTTGTCGGGATGGCGACGCAATCTTCGTGCTAACTGCGACCCATGGGGGGGTGGGGGGGTTGATGATTTCCATAGCATTTTTTGAAAAGTGGTTTTCAAGTATTTTCACTAGGTGTTGAAAACGAGTCTAGTAAGTACTTATAGATTTTCAGTCCTACGCCTGATAAACATATGACTGAATTTCTGTGAGAACAAGGATGGACTTGTTTGGACATTGAGTTAAGAAAAGTATTTTTATATAAAAACTAATTTGGTAATATTATGTAATTTTAAAGTGTTTTAAATTTTATATAATAAAAAGAGTAAGGAGTTAAAATGTTTAAAGAATGATTTAACTAAGTATAATCATTTAAAATTAAAATTCTCGTTTCGTTCCTTTTCGAGGACGAAAAGTTCTAAGGGGGGAGGAATGTGACGACCCGGATTTTCTAACGACTATTTTTGGGATAATTAACCAATTTTATTTAATTAGATATAAAATTTTATGAATCGAATAAATAAATTCTATGATATTTAAAATATATGAATATATATAAATTTATTAAAAACTATATTAAATATTGAATTATAAATATCTGGATGTGATAAATTTTATAGAGAAATGAAAAAGAAACTCCACCATTTAAGTTAAGATAAAACATCCATAAATAAATAAATATATATATAAATATATAAATATATACAAGCTTTATGATGATTGATAATATATATAAGTATATAAATGTGTGTGTGTATATATATATATATATGTATGCCCATAGGAAGTAATATAGATAAATATGTAAATAGGAAATAATGTGAAGATATATATGAATATATATATATATATAATGACAAAATATACAAAAAGACATCATCATGATGAAATTTCAACTTCAAGTCACACACAAATCAATTTCAGCTCAAGCCATAAAATCAAATCATCTTTTGAAATTAAAAAAATCAGCCTTTTTAACAAATCAAAAGGAAAATAAATTAAAAAGAAAATGAAAATCAACAAGTGGGAACCTGTACAAATTCCTCAAACCTAGCTTCTACTGTACACTTCCCTTTTCATCTATATATACTACCATCCTGGTTTGTTCAATTGTTCACATGTTCACTTGATAAAAAGAAAAAAAGCAGTAGTTCACCATTCTTTTAAAAACAGTGAGTTAACACCTTTACTTTGTTACTGTTTTTTTTATACTCATAAGTATAAATGAGTGTTTGTTAAATCTTGAGCTGGAACAAGAACATATGAATTTGATATGTGAAAACTGTATGTATGTATGTATGTATGTATGTATGAGTGTTGGTCACCTGAACTTACAGTAGTATATGGGAAACACCTCTGTTCTTAGAAAAGTTGACATTTTGCAACATTTAGAAATCAATATCTCTTTGTACATTTTGTTTTAGGATATGATTCCAAAGAGAAACTTGTTTGTTTTCAGATGTAGTTTATTTTAAAAATCGTTTCGAGATCTAACATGTAGTATAGAGGAAGAGAAGCTCGTTTTACAGTAGACAACTTAGAAATGATAAAATTCAAACATCGGAATTGGATCTCTACTTTACATGAATGCGTTAGTTGCTCAAATTCATGAATTTTGGAAGTCGTTTGGGAATTTTGGTCAAGTGTGGGATGAGGTAGAGGAAGATGACTGAGAGTGGGATTTTGGTCGATTCCCAACGGCCCAGTTGATGGCATGACACGTGGTTAGTGGAGAAGGGTACTGGGGTGATGCCGAAGCTTGGAAAATGGAATGGTATTTTCTATTGGCATGTGGTGTTGGGTCGATGATGATTTAGGGTTTTAGGCAGGTTCTGTTGTGGGTTCGTTTTCGAGTTAAATTCGGCGTCGATGGGGTGAGAGGGAAGTGCGGTCCAAGGGAGAAGGGAAGAGGACGTCGCGGCGGTCCTAGTGGCGGAGTTTGGAGGGTGTCAGTGTTCGGAGGTCGCCGGACGAGGTAAGGGAAAGGGGACGACTTCGTGCCTGGCTTGGGTTTGAACTCGAATTTCGATTTGGGGATCGTAGGTCGCGTCTAGGTGGTTGGGTGTGACAGGGTGGTCGAGGGGAATTTGTGAGGTCGATCGACGGCAAGTTGCTCACTGGAGGGATGTGTGTACGTGCACACATGCGTGCACAGGCCCAGGTAAAGGAAAATGCAAGGAGGAAGGAAACTGGGAAGAATAAAAAGAAATAAAGAAATTAGGGGAAGAAAGGAAGAACGGGCCGGGTTAGGCCAAAGGGAAAGTAAGTATGGAAATAAAGAAAAAATGAAGGAAAAAGAAAAAAAATAGGGAAAAGGAAAAGATAAGGGAAAATAAAAGTAAAAGGGAAAAGAAAAAGAAAAGAAAAAAGGGAAAAGGGAAGTAGTGAGACATATATGTATTTCTATGATAACATAAACTGTTTTTTTATTTGTTTTATAAAATCTTTAAATAGTAATTAATTTGGTTTTAAATATAAATGAATACGGTTAATCAAAGTAAATTAAAAACCCTGATGGGTGAATCATTTGGATATTGATTTTATACCGTTAATTTGGTTAAACGATCTATATCTTGGCTTAATTTTATTGGATATTATTTCCAAATTATTCTTGTATGTGCCAACAAATGGTCAGACAAAATTGAAATAATGAGATTAAAGTGATGATACATTTTATTGATTGAAATCTGTAATAAATTCCCATATGTGAATATTGTCACCCTAAGTATAAATTGTTTATTTTAAAACAATTTACTCTTTAAAACTTATTACTTGGATTCGAAATTACCGGTGTAATGACTCGGATTTTTTAGACGTCTGATTTGAAATATTTAAATGATTTTAAATATTGAATTTGGATTATAAATTGATTTGAATATGAAATTGGGTTATCTATAGAATAAATTCAGAATTTAAATATAGCAATTTATTGGATAATTTAAATTATAGAATTTAATCATTGAATATTAGTTAAATTATTGTAATTTGAGTTTTAATCTCGATACAAATAATTTAAAGACTTGTAAAATTTATATTGATAATAAGGAAGGTAATAAAAGTTTTAAAATTGAATTTAAAAGTGATCTGTTCAAATTTAAAAATAGTTTGCTGAAATTGACGTTTAAAAAAATAGCGATCCGTGACACAGTCTCGGATTTCGACGAAACCAGTTCCATTGGATCCGTAATATTGTATTATTATCGGATTTCAAATTTCGTAGCTTTTGGAGTTATCGTTTAGCCGTACGAGGTATAAACGCGTCAAAATTAATATCGAAATTCAATATAATAGTTTAGTTCAAAAAGCTATCTTCTCCAAACGATCGAATTAGGACTTGAAACCTTTTCTATTGTGTTCGGAATAGGGGTATAACATTATAAACGCCTAGCGGCACGCCTCGGTAGTAGGTCAAAATTTTAAATTGCTTAGACAAGATATTTTGATTTATAATATAATAAAAAAAATCTAGTCAGAAATCAATGTCATAGCAGCCTTCTGCAAATTGAAAACTATACGTTACCCAAAATCACACGCCATCTACCTACGTCCTTCTTTATATCAGCCTTCTTCCCTCCTTTGGATTCATAAAGAAACAGAAAAAAAAAAACTGCCTTAACTCGAAATCGAAATCGCGAGCTTCTCTTTTGTTCCTCATGTCCTCAATTCGAAACCGATCTTCAAATTGAAAAAAAGAGTGTCGAACGAGAGAGAGAGCATGAAGGCGGGATCTAATCAAACGAGGAAGAGGCTCGTTAGAGCATCGCGATAATTAAAGGACTGGGATGGAGCGCTCGCGAGCAACTAGAAGCGTGGGCTTCGTCATCGAGCTAATGAGGGAGGGATCAAGCTCGGAATCTGATTTACGCTGGGTGGTGGCGGCACGATTTACGAGCAAGTGGGTTGCGTGAGGTTGGCCTGGCAATGATGGGGCTTGGAGGTAGGAAGGCTCGATGCGGTTTAAGGTTCGGTGGTTGGTGATTGCCGTTGATAGCAGGATGGTTAGGGCAGTGGTCGCATGCGAGTTGGAGGCTGGAGTGGTGACGTGTGTGCGAGTTTGGTGACCTCAGGGTCATGCAAGCAACGAGGCATGAAGGTTCAAGTCTCGGGTTAGGGCTAGGTTCAGGCTAGGTCTCGTTGTGAGATGTCCTTTGCATATAAGCCGTGGTCGTGTGGCATCTGGATGTTGAGGGTAATGTGCTGTTACCAATTTCAATTAATTTAAATAATTTTAGTCATTAAAATCAAATACTTATAAAATTTAAATTGAAATGAAATGTTAATAAATTTATATTTTCTTGAAAGAGGTCGAAATCGGACAAAATAAGTAGCGATGCACCCGTATCGACAAGTTGGAATTGGTTTGGTACGATTAGCAATTCGAAAAATAAAGGTGAGAATTTCTCACTCATTTGGATTACCATATTTAAATTTAAATGTTTAAATTTAAAAATATTGGATGTTCGATTGGTTGATAAATTTATAATTATCTATGGATGATCAAATATATATTGTTGTATATATACACTATTTGGAGTGATATTCCCGCACATTATAGCGGATGAGACCCTATGCGCCCCGCATAATAGCGGATGACCCTATATACCATGATATCCCCCTCGAAGTGGGATTGGTATTTATTTTATGTTGTATTAACATCAGTGGATGCAAGGAAAACTGGTTGGAGGGATCCAACTGGATTCCTCGAATTTATTCTTTATTTTTCATATGTAGTGATATATGATTTGTGTAGAATAATCTGTTACAAATTATTATGGTGATTGGATTATTGGATGCTATTGTAGCACTGGCCTAAATTTTGATAATTCAAATACTATAAATATATTTTTAAAATTTATGGAATTGAAGTGGATTTGAAATATATATATATATATATATACTGGAATTGGAGGTAATTTAAAGGAATTGAATTAGAAAAAATATATATTTTGAGTTGGTTATACTTAACTATTGTAAAATAGTAAATGAAGATTTTTAAAATGAATTATATAAAAGAATTTATAAGTGATATTCTGGAAATATAAAAACAGTTGGACTCAATATTGAAAATAGATTGGAAGTATTAATGGAATTTATAGGAAATAAAATTTATATAATGGATTTTTATAAATAGATTTGTTTTTATAAACAGGAAAAACCAAAGGAGGTTATAAAATTGATAAACGATGTTTATAATGAAGAAATTTGATATCAGATGATAATTGGGAATATAAATTCATAGGAGGAATTTATATTAGAATATGGAAACAGGGTTGAGAAAAATGAAAAACTCTATTTTTGAAATGAGAATGGTTGGAAAATCGACAATGAATCGAGGTGTTGTGAAATCGAGAGATTGTTTAAAATTGGTCATTGAGATTTTAAAAATATATTTTAAATTTTAAGAAATAAATTTGTTTTAAAAAGGAAAATTTTTATTATTTTAAAACTATGGAATTTTAAACCAGTTGAGATTTAGATACTGGGTAAGTTGATTTTTAAATATAAAGTATTTACTTTAGTAAATCCTAATTTTTAAAATCAGCTTTGAAAATTATTTATTTAACTAAAGTTGAGTTATAAATATTATAAAAGTTTTTTCGATATTTTAAATAATTACTTGAACATATTTTTAAAAATAAAATATTAATCTTTTAAATACTTATTTTATATATATATAGAGCTTTAAAGTAATTGGAAAAAAATTATTATCTTATGAATTCTCTCGAGATTCGAAAAAGGGCTTCTTATAAAAGGATGTGATTTTGAGGAGAGGAAAATATTTATGATTCTGGGATTTTGGGAAAAGGTTACGGGATAATTTTTCTGAAACGCTAATATTGAAAGGATTTGGAAAATAAGACTAGTAATATTTTCCTAAGTATAGAAAATAGAAATTTGGAAATATTTCTAAGGGTTGAGGTGTTGGAAATATCATGTTATGGATTTAAGTATTTAAAAAAAAACTTATTTTCGAATGTTGAAAGAAATTGATATGTCTTTAAAGATATTGTGAAAATAAATATTTTGAGAAAGATTATATTAAGGCCAAATGATTGCTTATGGATGTTTAATTTGATAGTTAAATAACCGACTATCAATATTGGCCAATTTTGAATGTTGTTTCAAAGAGACCGAGATTGGATTTTCTTGCTACATGATATGGGGTTCTCGCTTCTTGTTAGGTAGCGAACGGATGACTTTTACCCCTACATGTCCTTGAGTGGTTGGTTGCAGTCGAGAGGCTGGCCGTAAAAGAAAATTCGAGGTATATTTCCGCTGTATGAGGACAAGTTGTTGTAACTGTCCAGATTTGATGTAATGATTGTGTAATCTGATGATTGTAAGTATTAAACAGTTACAGATTCTTTTGTATAAAAATTTATTATTATATTTTGTTCCACTGCGATTTTGAGATTCTGTGTTGTTCTGTTCCTTTTTCTTCTACCTCTTTCTTCTTCTTTCCCTAAAGATTCGTATTTTCCATCCAATTTAAGTTGATTTGAGGAGAAATAGCGTCAGCTCAAAGGGGAACGGATTTGCGGGCCTTTACAGTTGGTATCAGAGCCGAAGGTTAAGCGAGAACCTTAGCTCTGTTGGGGATTACTCATTAGAGATAGAGTCAGTAGTACTCTAAAATGAGTTGAGTGTAATAATAGATATAAGCGCGTATTTGTTAGTAAATATAAATTACTTTATATTGTGTTGATTTATTGGTTGAGTGGTATATAAATTCAGTTGGAATAGTGGGATGCCACTAAATCGATGGGAGTTTCTAAACACTTAAATGTGATAAACATACACAGTATGGTTTTGAAGCGGGTAAATGAAATAATTTTACCCAAATTATATTTTTATATAAAGCTAATAATTTTCTAGAAATTATTATAGCATGTTGGGATGTTTGATAGATAATATTATAATCAAAAATAAAATTATAAAATTTGAAATGGTTATATTTGTAACCAAATAGAGATTGTATAAGTATGGATTATACAATTGAATTAAAAACAAAAATTTTATTTAAACCATAATTTGAAAATAAACAATAGTGATACTACTTTTGAAAGGATTTTGAAAAGAAGAATGGTTTCAAATGGATTTTGGGGATATATAGCACTGAACTCACTACAGTCGCTGGAAAATAATCCTGGTGATGACTGCGCAGCATCATCAGTATTCATTTTCGAGTTTCTAAGTGTAACAACCTACATATTTTACGATTTTATATTTAAATATTTTATTTAAATATATCGTCGTTAATCGGATTAAGGTCCGAAATGTTACTTTTTGCAAACGGTCGAATTGGGACTCAAGACCACTTCCATTGAGTCCAAAATGGCGTTTGCGACTTTTTTTAGTATAAGCTTCGATATGTTTGGAGTGGGTTGAATTTTTCTATTTTCTGTTGGGCTTTTGGGTTTGGGTTTCACCTAACTCATCTTATATCCTAGCTCAGTCCCTCTCTTCATCCATTCATTCTCTCTTCATTTCTTTTTCTTTAGCTCAACTGAAAATGGGGGAAGAGAAGAGGAATTAGAAATTCCAAGCCCTAGATTCAATTGCAAACTCCATTTCTTGCTCCAAAATCCAAGAGAAGCTTAGGTAAGCCTCCTTTTCATCTTCTCCATCTCAATTCCTCTTCGATTTCAGAAAATTCCTAAACCCATGTAGAGTTGAAGTGAAGAGTGGTTGATCTTTTCCTTGTGTTTGAGCCTCTTATCTTTGTTATTGAGTTAAAAAGGTGAGTTTTTTAACTCACATCTACTTCTATAGATATCATTGTTGTTAGGTATGAATTCCTAACATTTATCTATGTCCGTTTGCTTTTGATTTGAATTGAATTGGTGAATATTCCAATTTTTGTGTTTTGGTCCAATTTTATGAAAATTCTCTTGTGGATGTTTGGACTTTGATGTTTAGGGTGTATCGAAGAGCCTATAAGGCCGGGTTGTCGTTTGGCGTAAATTCTTGGTCATCATTACTCGATCGATCGCTCCCAAATCGTTTTGGCCATCATGGCCTAGGCAAATTGTTGCCCAAACCAGGTCTTCAGACGTCTGAAATGCAAGTTCAGACGTCTGGTTTTAAACCTGAAGCAAAATAAAATACGGCGGAAATTTATAAAAAATGGAAGAAAACAGAGTCAGACGTCTGAAACAACCTTTCAGACGTCTGAAACACCTTGTGAAACGTCTGAACCACCCTTTCAAACGTCTGAACCACCCTGTCTGACGTCTGAAGCTACCCTCCAGACGTCTGGATGGTTTCTGAATTTCCAGAACCTAAATCCAGACGTTTGGATTGACCCCCAGACATCTGGGATTGCCTATTTTTTCCTATTTGCCTATTTTAGATTGAATTTCCATTGTTTAATCGATTCATGTTGATCCAATTAGTTGTTATTGCATTTTTGACTTTGACGATTCTTCGTACACGGGTTTTTATAAAGTGTGCTTTTCAAATTGTATGAAAACTCGTTTTTCCAACTTATAATTTCTATTTAAAACACACACACAATTTTGCACTCCGATCGAAGAGGGAGGAGAATTAAATGATTAGATAAAACGCGTGCTATGAACACGTGCGTTCATCTTTTTAGTTAATTCCTAATCTATTCGTTTGACCGTTTTGACCTCTGGGTCCGGTTTACCGATGAGATGAGGTGAACATTGTACTGCTTTGAGTGTGAAATTGACTAACGGGTAGTAAACCGTTTAGTGCGAACGTGGGGTATGAGACTCACGTTAACATTTTCCGGGTTCCTTACTGAGAGTTGTGACACATTCCGCCGGATAGTGGTGTCCAGTACCGCCACTACGGTTTGTTGCCTTTTGGCGTTGCCTTTGGGCGTTGCCTTCGGGCGTATGGATCCTTGTTACAGTACTGAGCTCGAGCATCTTTTGTTTCTTTGACAATTATATTTCCCTAGAGTATCGCCCTTCGGTATAGGTTCTTTGAACCACACGATATATAGCGATTATCTTGTGGAAACTTGTGTTACCTTTATTGGTATTTGTCATTTGCCTTTTGGTTTGTTTCGGGATATGTATGTCCTTGGTTTATTTGAGTTGCCTATGATGTGAGGCTTGTTATGATTCATCTTATGTTAGATGATTTGGTTATCTCCTTTGGAGATTATTGTGGTACTTTATGATCTTGTATGTTCATTATCATTTAGTTTATCTAACTGATTTGTTTAGCTAGATTGACCCGTGTATTTTATACTCGGGTCAGACCGAGATGTTTCAGGTTAGGTACTTTGGACTTAGCCTCTTTTGCTTCTGCATGGACTATTCCGCTAGCTTCTTTTGTCATAGCTTTTTGTGTAGTCCTTTTTGTCTGTAACTCTGATATGTATTCTTTTAACTCGTCTATATATTGTGGTTTGCTTTACCACTTGACATGTATCATTTTGTAAACTCTGTAATGTATCTGTATATGTGTAAATGCATGTGATGATCTTCTGTTCTGTGATGTGTATTACATTTGAGTTGTTATATTTTATTCTGATAGATCCTTCAGCCACCTATGGCTTTGTATTAAGTATTTATTGGAGATGTCGATCCATTTAAGCAAGAAGGGGCATTGTCGGCGTATTCAATAGATAATTAAGACAAGGCTATAGATGGTCGCTCCTAACAAGCTCAATTCTCCGCATTAGCGGACGATGTTACCTTGTAATACTCTTTGCTAATGTGGGTCTCGGAGTGGGGCATTATAGCTTGGTACGAGAGCTGAGTTCAGAACAAAATATGATAAACATAGAACAGAGACACATATTACGGTACATTAAAGTGTTGTATGAATGTTACGAATCTTTGAATCATCGTGCCTTATTTCTTTTCGTGCCCTGGGGTAGATAGAATTTGGTAATACGTCTAGGAATGCATTTTATTCGGAAGTATTCCATAATTGAATTAATGATATCTACCTTGTGAATAATCTTTATCTTATCTTATCTTTCAGCTAATGGCCGGAAGAGGCAAACGACGCTCGGATGCTGGGCAATCCAGTGGCTCGCATCCAGATAGAGTCTACATGTCTACCGATCAGTTTTTGGAGTTATTTAGGAGCACTCAGCCTCCATCTCCTATTCATGAATCTTCTCCATGCAAGTCTGCCTTTGCATGCCTGTGCAGTGATTTCTCTCATCTTGGTGGAAAGCCATTCAAAGGCTTCGAGTCTGTTCTTGAGGTCCAAGCTTGGATTCGCACATGCGAGCGTATCTTCTCTCACATGGATCTTTCTGACCATGATTATAACGACCAGCTATTTTGGACCATTCAAATCGACCATAAATCCACACATGTCTGACTTGAATAATTCAAAATATCAGATTGTTAATTTAAATCAATCACAGAATCACAGACACAGAAATACAATAATACGCAGCGGAATAGATAAAATAGTAGTTCATGAAGCTACTATATAAACATCAGAGTTAAAATAAAATACAACAGAATATCTCAAATACAGTGAAGTCTTCAGTACGATTAGACGACCTCTCTGAACAAATCAACTGGAAAGCTGAAAGCTGAATCGATGGTTGGACTTCCAAACGAAGCTCCAAATTCCAAAGGTGAGTCAATTGCTGTATCACTCGGTCTGACCCGAGCGTAAAGCAAAACACAAAACACTCGAGTCAGGATTAACATTATTATATCAATAAATCCAACTCAAGTGAAATATCAACTGAAATACAAGTAACTTAAAGGATGTTTGGGATAACCATCCTCTAAGGATCTTCAGAACTATCTACGAGGTGGAAATATACACTATAACACCGTGGTCATTCCAAATTAATTTATACTTCAAAACCAAAATATCATTTCATTTCAAATATATCTATTTTCCAAAATAGTATATATATAGGTTAAATAATTTAAAATCAAAGTATTTAATTTCCTCAAGTCTGGCAAATCGATTCAAATCAACTTCAAATTCCAGATTCAAATTTATTCAAAGCTCAATTCATCAATTTAATTCAGTTCTAAATATACCATTTATTTTTTTCAATATATTTCAAAGCTTTAATACTCAACATTTTTCAAAGTTAGATTTAACAGTTTCATATAGCTCTTGATTTAACTTCATTATTATTTAATCAGGGAATATTCACCTAATAAACTCAAAATCATCTAACTAGCCTTACATTTCATTTTTACTAAATATTTTCTTAAATTTATTTAAGCAAGAATTATTCATTAAATTATTTAAATAAAACCCAAGTTATAAATCATATCTTAAATCTCAATTTCAATAAGTTTCAAATTGGTTTAATTAATAAATTATCTTTCCAACCTTAACTTATTCAAATTATTACCAAAATCTATTTTGAAATTATAATTTTTATACTTAAACATCTCATAAGTATTAAATCCATCCTAATTTAAATTATATAATTTAAGGCTCAACATTTATTAAAACCATATTTCTTTCCAAAACCATAAAATTCATTTTCAAAATATTTATATATATGGACCAACGGTGTCTGTATATATACATCATATGGTTAAGTGATACGGATATTTATCATTTCAATCCGAAATTTAAATATATACGGGTAGATATCATTTCGACCCATAATCCCAATTTCAATTCAAATGAAAATCGCTTGGGTTTATCATTTCAACCCATAACGATTTTCTCCTATTCTAAAGTCCGTTCGGGTATGTATCATTTCAACCCATAGTGAATTCTATACTAACAGGGAACTTGCAGAGTGATAACAGATAATATAAAATATAACAACAGGCATATATCATCAATATAAATAACATATACTGGTGTTAGATGTCATAGGTGAACATATACGGATAATAGTAATAACAGGCATATAAATACTAGATACTGGTGTCAAATGTCGCAGGTGAACATATACAGATAATAGTAATAACAGGCATATAAATACTAGATACTGGTGTCAAATGTCGCAGGTGAACATATACAGATAATAGCATATATAACAATTTAAATAACTACAGCATCATATTTCAATTGTCGTTTCAATTGAAATCAAATTTAATAAGTACAAGAACGTTAATCGTGAGTGATTGCTCACCTTTCGAGGCTAGAGATGAACGAAACTGAGATAGGTTACGAAATCCAGGCACGAATCTCAAACAAGGCAAGATTGAACTCGAATCGACGAACGAAGCTAATAAATAGAAGTTGACGAAATCAAGTCAAAACAGGATCGATGAAGACAATTTGTACGAGTGACTCATATATAACTATCTACTATATATAAATCAAGTCATATTCTAAATCCAGACATATTAAAATAAGATTAATATATTACACTTATTTACAAATAAATTTAAACACGTATCAACTGAATATACCAAAACACAAAAAAAACAACATATAAATATATATATACACACTTTTTTTTGTTACAAAATCTATTCCAACGTTATTCTTATAACAACACAATTCTAACAAGCTAGCCACCTCTATAAAATTTGAAAGACCCGCGTACACTATTTAGTATTAATATTATTATAAAAGCAAGACAGTAAGCGACCTTTCAACACACATAGAGAAGACACACCATATATAACTACTAGACCTATACGTACACACATATGCAGACCCTTTAAACATATAATAAATGTATACTTTCATAAACTTATATGACTCATCATATTTTAAAATAATATATACCTATAACTTAAAGTAACATCTGCAACTCATATATACATACAGATTTTAAACCTAATATTATCATAACTTATATACATTTATTTCTCAAATATCAACGTTTTTATAACATATATTCATAAATCCATAATATCTATATATTACAAGACCGATAGGAAAAGGATTTCTACATCCAATATGAAATACTATTATACATAACCTATATGCCTACCCATTGTTAAAACAAAACAGTATGAAATGTGTGTATATTAAGATGTATATATGCAGACCCTTTGAAATATTTTTATCATGGATTCCAACATTTTTTCTTCATATAACTTTATAAACTGACCTGTAACTTCAAAACAGAACATAAATATACACTAACAGCCAGACATCATGAATCCAAACAACACACATGACAGACTATAATATAACTCTATATATTATATATACCGAAAAAAAAACACACAAGAATGCACACACTGATGTATAAAAGGTGTTGGCCCAGGTAAATATGTATAACTGATATCACTGTATATACGAGACCTAAGGTAACATAATACATATATAATAATTTTATAGATTGCAGCTATATATCAACATAAACCAAATATATAAACTGACCTTCATGTTGTACAAAACAAAATAAGTATTACCTAACATGAGGAAGATGAGATGGTGGCCAGAGGTAAGGGAACACGGTGGCTTGGTCGGCCAAGATTCGCAGCTATAGGGAGATGAGTTTGGGCAGAGGAGAGGAGAGAGAGGGACGGGGCTGCCGTGCATGGCGAAGTGGAAACATTGACGTTTGGTTTTGTGGCTCGCGTGAGGAGGTGGAGTGCAAGCTTGGACGGATCTGGTGAGGCTTGAGATCGATGGGCAGATGCGTTGGGTTGTATTGAAGGCGGAGGCTACAGGTTCTGGGAAGAAAAGGAATGGCATAAAAAAGAAAAAGAAAAGAAAAAAGGGAACAGGCAAATATGAACAAGTTTAGGAATATAAAGTTTTTTTTTCTTTGCTTGGCAAACGAACAGAGGAGAACGTATATCAATAAAAATATAAAAGAAATTCCAACGGTCAGGATCTATGTTTTAGCCGAAAAATTAAAGCCATTTAATGTTGCTTGGAGTGCACGGTTTAGTTTGAACGGGCAAAGAGAAATAAAATGTCACGGATTCAGTACCGATACAATATATAGTTTGGTTGTTTCCGTCGTGTACCGAACCTCAAAATACAAAAATAAATATACCGTGATGATCAGCGCGACGAGACGATCAAAACGGTATAAAGATGTCAGTGGTACGACCATCCGATCAAAAGTCGATAATCGGTACCGAAAAATGCTGCTACTTTACCAGAAATAAGATAAACGGAGCAGTAGAAGTCCAAATTTGGAAAAACGAATTTCGCAGTCTGATTCAGAATGATCTGAATAAATTTTCTCTTGTTGACATATTTTGGTTTCGGACAACTTTTAAATTCACTGTTATTAACTGGTTTGATTTTGAAATAAACTTCACAGGAAAATAAACTTCAATATTATCAGATGAAAATTTACCTGTTGCTATATTAAAATAGACGTATTCCAAATAATAAATTTTTAATTTCAAATTTTATTATTTAAAATTTCACAAATTTCCAGTTAAATATGATTTTAAAACCATTAAATTTTACGGGTCGTTACACTCTCCCCTACTCAAAACTTTTCGTCCCCGAAAAGGAAGAAGGTAGAAGGATAGAAACAACCAGACAGAAAAGATAGATTGAAAGTCTAGATTAAACAATTAATTTAAACTATATAAATTTTACTTAAAATTTGAAAACTTCATTTGCAATTCAATTATCTTATATACTTTAAAACCTTTCGAAAATCCATTTGTTAAATTTCTTGCTTCCCTTATAAATACCATTTATATGTTTAAATAACACATTTATAAAGATATGAACATTATTTGAAACAATTATTTACATTATTACTTATATTTATGAAGAAGCTATTCGAAAATATTAAATCCATAATTCATAAATTTATTAATTTATCTCAAGATACTTTTCAAATATTATTAAGAAATCCATAATTATTTTAAAAAAATATAGTCAACAAGGAAAGGAAGGGGGATTTGGAAAACAGAATATAGGTGAATAAATAAAGCTGAGCAGATAAGGTAGATTCAAAAGAATAGAATCGGGCATGAATAATTAATTCAAACAATTAGAATTTCAATTTCGAATATTAATACAAAATTTCTTTGTTAGAAATACTTTTATAATAAAATATTTTTTTTATAACGAAACAAATTTCATTTCGAAAATACTTTTATAACTCGATGTTTCAACAAGTTTATCTTCGTTCCTGTAGACTCTGGCAGTGCGTTGATCAGGCGCAAAGCTAGAATTCTCCAGGTACTTAATAGACTTGTTTCAACACCCAGTGAAAATACTGGAAAAACTTTTAAAAACAGATATGGAAAGTACAATCCAATCAAAACACAAACAAAACCTTTGTCTAACCATGGTTCGTAGATACACAATGGTTACGCCTGGATCCCCCAGGAAACAATCCATATCCGTAAGCTTTCTCAGCCCTGCGAGTTACGCCATGATGACTAGTAGAATGCAGGATACACAATGGTTACGCCTGGATCCCCCAGGAAACAATCCGTACCCCCAGGCAAGACTCAGCCAAGCATTTGCGCTACTATTCGCGACTACACAGATTGCAGGATACACAATTGTTACGCCTGGATCCCCCAGGAAACAATCCGTACCCCTAGGCAAGACTCAGCCAGGCAGTTGCGCTATGCAGTCACGATCGTAAGACCATGGGTAACGCCATTGTGACATCCCGGAAATTTTGGCAATATCAATTTAATAATCGGTGATAAAAATTAAATTGATTTGACAATAATTGTGAATAAAATTTGAAATGATTTAATAATTTTCTTTTAAATAAATATTTGACTGATATTTCATATTTTAAAAGCTGGTAAATTGTTTTCTGTTTATAATCTATATATATATATATATCTGTATACACTGTAAATAGACAAGATCTGTTTTGAAAATTTATAAATAAAGATATGTTTTATTATTTTAATATTTTTGGTAAACTTTTGTTTTGGAAATAGTATGAAATAGTATAAATAAATGTAATATTTTATAATTAAGTTTTAAAATGAAATAACAAAAGTAAATTATATATATTAATGGTTTAAGTTCAAATATTATAAACATAAAAATAAAATGAAACATCTATAAACATAAGTATGTAAACTAGAAATAAATATATAAGTTAACAATGAAACAAATGCACATTAAACACCTTAAACAACACTCATTTACAATCCTCTGTCAAGCTAGAAATGTGCACAGACAAGTAAACATAACAAGATAACATCCATTAACATTTCAACTATGTTCCAAATAATAAATAAAAATGATTACCAACTTCAAATATAAATATGGAAACATAAAGCTAGAAATAAATATATAAATTTACAATGAAACAAATGTATTAAACATCTTAAACAACATTCAATTACCATCTTTACAGACAAGTAAACATAACAAGTTGAACAAAGAAAAGAATCAAAGGCAAGTAAACAATGGAAAACAATATTATTTTTTTTTATCACAATTCAAAATATAAGCAAGAAATAGAATACATAAGAAATTTCCAGCTTTTAAATATGATCTGCCTAGTCTAAAAGCTTGTATGGGATGGCATAGAAACTGATGTCGAATACAGATAGGCAGGCCTGGGAACGAGATAGGAAAGATCAAAGCAAAGCAAACTATAAAATATGAATGTTGTAGCTTGTTGTTGAAGTCACAGGAAAGAGTAAAATATGAGATAAGTATGAATAAACAAACCATAAAGTACATAACAATTAATGCTCCATTTCTTTGCAGCCAACAAATCCTGTTCGAGTTGCATAAATTTCTTTTCAGCCTCCATACTTCACAAAATATCTCTGACCATTTTAAATAAAAGAAAATGTAGAACCCTGTAAACTGTTTTGTACAAAGCCTGGAAAACAACTCTGTTTATATCATTTTCCATGTCTAGTTCGAGTAAAGAAAATATAAAATGAAACTCCATTTTTAATCTCAAAACAAGCTTCAGCAAAACATCAAGCATTTAAACAAAAGCAAGGTGATGGGCCAGAGAGTTTAAAGGAAGACATTTTCCAGATTTCAAATTCAAACTGTTTTCAAAAGATAACCCTGCTCTGTTCTTCTCTCTGAAATTTTGGTGAGTAACCTTTTATAAACTTAAAATCTAAATGTGGTTGCATGTTTTTAAGTTGAGTTAAATAAGTATTTCATGTTACTATGAGTAATATATGTGATATGTCTGTTACTTCTATTTGCTGTTCTGTTTCTTTGATTTTCCCAGGCACAACCCTTTATTTTAATACTCATCATCAACTAAGTATTTGATGGAATGAAGTTTGTAAAAATAAAGTTGTTAAACATCTCAAGTTATTTAAAGTTTAAGTAAGTTAAAAGATTTGATGTTGTCACTGGAAACATAAAATATATCAGTGCATGATAATTTTCGCCAAAATCCAAGCATGTTAATCTGGTAATTCAGTTTCATAAATTAAAAGCACTAACTAAAACTTGATTTTTAAATCAAGGATTAGAATTTTTAAGAATGAGTGGTAGTTGCAGTTTGATATTGAACGAAAAATGAATTTTTATCAAATTCTGGTGATCTCTGTATTTGGGGAGGATTGGGTTTCTTCGTGGTGGTAAAAGAGTGTTAGTAGATGCTGCGAAAAATCATAGATGGAATTAGAAATCATGGAGGAGAGAGCGGTGATGAATCCTAGTGTGGAACCCTAGTTTTCATTGAGTTGGAAGAAACGATCGCCGCGACCAAGTGGGTTGATCGAGTGTCTTCGGGTTTTGGGCGAGGGTAGCTAGGCTATAGACGAGGTCGTGATCGGAGTTGGAGGAATTCTGGTGGACGGGCTGCGAAGTCGAGGCGATGACAGGCTTTTGTGTTTGGTCGCGAGTTTGTTTCCAGGTTTCGAATTACTCGAATTTGAGTTCGAGAGGTGTTGCAAGGGAGCTGGTGGTTGGGATCGGAGTTGGGGGTGATGTTCGTCATGCTCGTCGATGTAGAGATGGTCGGAGACGTCGCTGTGGGTTGTGCACGTGCACAGTCGAATGAATTGGTGGCTGTGTTTCTTTAGTGATGACAGAGGGGAGCTCGAGTTTCACTCGTGAAAATCTTATTTTGGCTCGGGTAAACACATCATCTTCCTCGAAGTAAATTAAAGGGGTCTCGGGTAAGTCAAATTCTCAGTTTTGACAGTAGCCAATATAACTCGAGTTTCACTCGGGTAAACTTTGGTTTGGCTCGGGTATATTTGAATTTTTCTCGAAGCAAATCTGATGGGAACTCGGGTCAGTGACTAGTTTCCAGATTTTAAATCTTTAAGTTTAAATTTGAAACCAAGGCTAAAACTGAGTTAAAGTAAATGATTTAAATCCAGATTTTTGGAATAAAAGAAAAGTTTAAATTTTTAAATACTTTCTAATAAATTTAAAATATTGGACTTAAGGGGCTCGATTTAAAATTCCCTTCGTAGCAAGTTTTTTTTTAATTTGTAATTTAAGATTTTTAAAAAAAAAAGTTAGTTTATAAAATGTTTAAAATTTGAAATCAGTATTAGTTTAGAACTGAAATTTTAAATGGAAGTTTAAAACATTTTTGAAAGTGAAGTTTATTGATTATGGAAAATTCATTTACTATTAAGATAATTAAAATGATAATTGATAAGTTATTGATTGAGTTGGAAATTGAAGTTTAATGAATTTATTCAAGTTTAAAGATGAATTAAATAATTAATTTGAAGTTATAAGTTCTAAGGTATTAAATTAAGATTTTATAATAGAATATGTAATTAAAATGTTATTAAGAAATCGCAGATTAGACTTAAATCAAATTACTGAATGATGGATTGAACTTATAATTAATAATAATTAATGCGAGTTAATTATTTAGAATATTAAATAAATGTTAAACTAGATTATTTTATAATTGATCAATAAAATAAATTATTAATTGTTAATTAGATCAATTGATTTAATAATCAGTATTAGAATGGTTTGAGTGTAATTATTAAGTGAGAATTAATTAAGTAATAAATCAAATTTAAGATGGGATAAGCACAATTGCTTAGAGAAGTAATTGATGGATAATTACAGAATGTAATTAACGAAATGTTGTTTAATAACGAAGTAATTTCAGTATCACTACTTTGTAAGATTTATCAAAGAATAAATTTGAAATAATTAATTATGGAATGTAATTAATAAAGTAATTAAGAGAGGTAATTACTATATGTGATTAATCAAGAGTGATTAATATTTTGGTTTAGTTAGTGATTAATTTCTTTGATAAATGAAATTGGAAATGTAATTTGAGACCAATTATTAATATGGAATTAAATGGATTCATCTAGTGTAATTAATAAATGGAAGATTTATTAATGAAATAAATTAAATAATATAATTAACTTTATTTAATTAATAAATGTGGTAATGTAAAGATTTATTTCTATCTGTGATTAAAAATAACTAATCTGGGAAATAATTTAAAGGATAATTTCTTCAATGTAATTAAGGGAAATTAATCAGGGATGATTAATTAAATGGAATAATGGGATGGTGATTAATTAATTTAGTGATAATTAATTAATAGAAATATAAGCAAGTTTAATAATGATGAAGTAATTGATTTAATTTATTTTAAATTAATTAAAGGATAAGGTAATTAATTTAATTCGTTTTAAATTAGTTATCATCGATGTGATTATTAATCCTTGCTTATGTATGATGTATGATTGATATTGATATCCCATTGATTGATTGTAATCTCAGAAATGAGATGAGTAATATCTGTTGTGATATGGATGCTTGATTGATGTATGGTGATGATATAGTTTATTCATATATGCTGATATGTGTATCATCCATCTGTGATATTGTGATTTATCTATCTGTGTTGATATAGATAATTAAATTGAATTGTTTTAACTTTAAAACAACTTGGCCTTAAAAGACACGTTTTGGATTCGATGAGACCGGGATCGGGTTTCCGTATACCGGGATTCCAGGTCTGGAGACCCGAAAACAACATCGATCCAAATTAACGTTAGGTCGTAAAATGCAAATGGAGCAAGTGAAGACTCGAGGTATAGGACTATACGTCAGTATAACTCTGTGGGTGATTCCGTAATGAGTTTGACGGTGATAGTACTTATAGATTCGAGATGGTGATTCAGAGTGCAAGGGTTATTGTCGTTACTCTGAGGGTGATTCCAATATGAGTGTAACGAGATAATGCCTTCGGTTTCGTTCGAACCCGGAACGAACTTGTATGGATTGAATGCTTTCAGCACATCGTCAGGTGGACGATGAGCATTCTAAGTGATAAGTTCTATTCAGGTAATCGTGACCTCAAGCCTCATCAACCGGGAATGGCTAAAACAGGGGAGGTGCAGCAAAGCTTCGTGGGTAGCACCCACTTGAGAGCAAGATATACTCCTGTCTAGATGTTCCTTTATATTCGATTGTGTGGGCAGTTGATTGCAACAACTGCTGGGGTTGTCTTGTTTGGAACTGTTCAGTAAGGAACGGGTCCGGCTTTGTGTTGCAGGGGACTTAGGGTGGGTCCTCGGTACGGTGATCTAGGCCACGTACTGTGACGGGCGGTACCCTAGTAGCCCAGCCATTGTATGGAATCCAAAATCCAATAAGTGCCTTCGGATTTGATTGTAAACCTAGTATGCTGGAATTTAATGAATGTAACAATTTCGGCTATTTTCTATTTACTTGAAAACCCTAGACACTATTATAATATCACTGGATTTCCTATAAAATGTTTTGGTTAGCGTAAGGTAAAAACTTACCCGTGTTTATTTGTGGGGAGTCTTACGTGATACCTTTGTTTTCAAATGATTTTCAAAGTTAAACAACTTTAACCGGTTACTCATACCAGACCCATGTCTGACCCGAAGTTTATTTCTGTTTTTCATAAACTCTCGGGTACCCAAATTTTTACGGGTAGCCAAGGGATTCAGGTTAGCTTTGACGAATTCTGGAGGAGCAATGGAGCAGGAGGCTTCAGCCTATAGATATATAGTGATTTCGCTGTGTCAGTGATTATTTCTGTATTTCCGCTGTGTTGTATCTCTGTGATGTGTGAGTTGTATTAACTAGACAGGTGTTATAACTGTCTAGTATGTGTTGTATTATCTGTGTACTCTGATGTATATGATATTTATGTGATATATTATATTTTATTCGTTCCGCTGTTGAGATTCTGTTGTTGTTTCTTCTTCTTCTCTTTCTTTTCTACTTTCTCACCTCTTTCTTTTCTTCAAAACGATACGTCTTCCTGGGCGTAGGAAGTCGGGTCGTGACAGTTGGTATCAGAGCATTAGGTTGAGTGAATACCTAGGCTTTGGAGTGGTGTCTATCCTGAGAGAGCGTATTTGTAATTTTTATCTATATATTTATTTATCTCTACCTATCGATTGGGTTACCTGTTCGGGTTTTCCAATATAAGTTATAAAGGTAGATAGGGTGGTAGTGGTGGTGTTTGTATCACGACTACCAATGGTTGGATTTGTTGAGGATGGAAGTATATATATACCGAGACGGTATTGGGTCTACAGTTCGTCTCGAGTAAATTTGTGATGTAGGGACTTCATGGAACTCTGAAGGAAATCTGTTAAGGATTCGGAGTCCAGCATTTAAGTGTAAGATGATCGCGCTAGTGTGAGCGGATTTTCGAGAGTTTGGATGAGCTGGAGTTGGATCTGTCAGTTGGGCTGAAGCAAGTAGTGGTATTTTGATCTCTCGAGGATATAGTGGCTGTGTGATGAGGCGCAGTGACTGTGGATATCTCCGAAGATATTTCTTTGGGATGAGTTAAGGTAGTGAATCTGTTTCGGGGTTTTGGTTGTGTTCAGCAGGATGTTTCTGGTTGTGTGTGGTCCGAGTTTCTCGAAGAGCTTTGAATTAGAAATTTCTTGGCATTGATGTCAGCAGTATAGATCGAGTTTTCTATGTGTTGGCAAGAAGTTTTCTAGCTTAGTAGGAGTCCAGAAGCAGTCGAGTGGTTCCGTTCTTTCGTTGAATTGGCCAGTTAGGTGTAAGCTGTTCTGTTGGGTAAGTGAGGACAGTTTTCTTTGGGATTAGGCCAGATTAATCGCAAAAGTGACTTGCGATAGTTTGAGCGTTCTCTTGTGTTTTGGAGATTCTTCTTTTTGGATGTCTTCAGGAAGTCAGAAGTTGTCGGCATCTGGAGTTTGAGTTTGGTATCGGCTGGATTTCAAAAGGGATATAGATGGTTCAGCTTAGTAGTAGGATGGTTTGAGTTGGGTGAAGCAGCTCAGTTTGGTGGAACTTCTGAGTTTTGTTTTGGATCTGTTGAACCATATTTCTGGAATTGTTGAGAAGCTTACCAGTTGTGATTGTTGACTGATGGTTGCAAAGCCTAGGTCTGTCATAGTTGGTATTAGTGGAAGTCTGTGCTTGATTGCATCATCTACATTCTCATCTGTTTCAGATCAGAGTAGCGCAGTGGAAGCATGGTGGCAGTAGTTCAGTGTGGAAGAAATTGGATATTGCAGTATTATGGATTAGAGAGTTTCTATGGGAAATCTTTCTGGATCTTAAGGTCAGTTTGAAGTGCATCTGTTATCTTTTCTAGATGGGAGAAGTGAGATCTATTTTCCGATTTTGAGATCGAGTTGGTGTTCTGAGTTTTGGGTTGATCTTAGAAAGATCATTTTGATAATTGTTTGGTCCAGTTTGTTTCTGAGGGGCATCAGCAAGGATGAGCTGATCAGGAAGATGTAGGAGACCCAGGATCGTCTGAAAAAGTTGTGTGGATAAGAATTGAAGAAGTTTGGAATTCGAAGTTGGAGACTTCGTTGTTATTGGAGTTTTCTCTAATTCAAGGAGCTTTTAGTTTGTTAAGATGTGGAAAGCCAACTCCGAGATATTTTGGATCTTTTCTACTGTTCTTCTGAGGATAAGTGTTGAGTTCTCTGATTTGAATGGTCAGTTTGGATGACTGGAATTCATTGTATTTCACGTATCTCTGAGGGAGTACGTATGAATTCTATCTCTGGTTGTAGAACCAGCAGTTCAGGAGCTTTGTTATTGAGTCAGACTCATCTATAGTCGGATATCTTGTCTTGTTGTGCAGATCCAGCTAAGGGGTAGCTCTGTAGCTTAGTAGTATTGATTGTTTGGATTCTATAGAGCGAGTAACCCGGTATTTATACTCGGGAAAACTCGAGAGAATTCTAACCAGAATTTTATCTGGATAATTAGATTTGTTTGATTGGTTGCCATGGTTGTTAGCATATGTTTGATATGTGCTTGTATTTTAAAATTAAATTTTTAATTGGATTATTAAATTACCTTTGTTTAAATTTCGGGGACGAAATTCTTTTAAGGGGGGAGGAATGTGACATCCCGGAAATTTTGGCAATATCAATTTAATAATCGGTGATAAAAATTAAATTGATTTGACAATAATTGTGAATAAAATTTGAAATGATTTAATAATTTTCTTTTAAATAAATATTTGACTGATATTTCATATTTTAAAAGCTGGTAAATTGTTTTCTGTTTATAATCTATATATATATATATATATCTGTATACACTGTAAATAGACAAGATCTGTTTTGAAAATTTATAAATAAAGATATGTTTTATTATTTTAATATTTTTGGTAAACTTTTGTTTTGGAAATAGTATGAAATAGTATAAATAAATGTAATATTTTATAATTAAGTTTTAAAATGAAATAACAAAAGTAAATTATATATATTAATGGTTTAAGTTCAAATATTATAAACATAAAAATAAAATGAAACATCTATAAACATAAGTATGTAAACTAGAAATAAATATATAAGTTAACAATGAAACAAATGCACATTAAACACCTTAAACAACACTCATTTACAATCCTCTGTCAAGCTAGAAATGTGCACAGACAAGTAAACATAACAAGATAACATCCATTAACATTTCAACTATGTTCCAAAGAATAAATAAAAATGATTACCAACTTCAAATATAAATATGGAAACATAAAGCTAGAAATAAATATATAAATTTACAATGAAACAAATGTATTAAACATCTTAAACAACATTCAATTACCATCTTTACAGACAAGTAAACATAACAAGTTGAACAAAGAAAAGAATCAAAGGCAAGTAAACAATGGAAAACAATATTATTATTTTTATCACAATTCAAAATATAAGCAAGAAATAGAATACATAAGAAATTTCCAGCTTTTAAATATGATCTGCCTAGTCTAAAAGCTTGTATGGGATGGCATAGAAACTGATGTCGAATACAGATAGGCAGGCCTGGGAACGAGATAGGAAAGATCAAAGCAAAGCAAACTATAAAATATGAATGTTGTAGCTTGTTGTTGAAGTCACAGGCAAGAGTAAAATATGAGATAAGTATGAATAAACAAACCATAAAGTACATAACAATTAATGCTCCATTTCTTTGCAGCCAACAAATCCTGTTCGAGTTGCATAAATTTCTTTTCAGCCTCCATACTTCACAAAATATCTCTGACCATTTTAAATAAAAGAAAATGTAGAACCCTGTAAACTGTTTTGTACAAAGCCTGGAAAACAACTCTGTTTATATCATTTTCCATGTCTAGTTCGAGTAAAGAAAATATAAAATGAAACTCCATTTTTAATCTCAAAACAAGCTTCAGCAAAACATCAAGCATTTAAACAAAAGCAAGGTGATGGGCTAGAGAGTTTAAAGGAAGACATTTTCCAGATTTCAAATTCAAACTGTTTTCAAAAGATAACCCTGCTCTGTTCTTCTCTCTGAAATTTTGGTGAGTAACCTTTTATAAACTTAAAATCTAAATGTGGTTGCATGTTTTTAAGTTGAGTTAAATAAGTATTTCATGTTACTATGAGTAATATATGTGATATGTCTGTTACTTCTATTTGCTGTTCTGTTTCTTTGATTTTCCCAGGCACAACCCTTTATTTTAATACTCATCATCAACTAAGTATTTGATGGAATGAAGTTTGTAAAAATAAAGTTGTTAAACATCTCAAGTTATTTAAAGTTTAAGTAAGTTAAAAGATTTGATGTTGTCACTGGAAACATAAAATATATCAGTGCATGATAATTTTCGCCAAAATCCAAGCATGTTAATCTGGTAATTCAGTTTCATAAATTAAAAGCACTAACTAAAACTTGATTTTTAAATCAAGGATTAGAATTTTTAAGAATGAGTGGGAGTTGCAGTTTGATATTGAACGAAAAATGAATTTTTATCAAATTCTGGTGATCTCTGTATTTGGGGAGGATTGGGTTTCTTCGTGGTGGTAAAAGAGTGTTAGTAGATGCTGCGAAAAATCATAGATGGAATTAGAAATCATGGAGGAGAGAGCGGTGATGAATCCTAGTGTGGAACCCTAGTTTTCATTGAGTTGGAAGAAACGATCGCCACGACCAAGTGGGTTGATCGAGTGTCTTCGGGTTTTGGGCGAGGGTAGCTAGGCTATAGACGAGGTCGTGATCGGAGTTGGAGGAATTCTGGTGGACGGGCTGCGAAGTCGAGGCGATGACAGGCTTTTGTGTTTGGTCGCGAGTTTGTTTCCAGGTTTCGAATTACTCGAATTTGAGTTCGAGAGGTGTTGCAAGGGAGCTGGTGGTTGGGATCGGAGTTGGGGGTGATGTTCGTCATGCTCGTCGATGTAGAGATGGTCGGAGACGTCGCTGTGGGTTGTGCACGTGCACAGTCGAATGAATTGGTGGCTGTGTTTCTTTAGTGATGACAGAGGGGAGCTCGAGTTTCACTCGTGAAAATCTTATTTTGGCTCGGGTAAACACATCATCTTCCTCGAAGTAAATTAAAGGGGTCTCGGGTAAGTCAAATTCTCAGTTTTGACAGTAGCCAATATAACTCGAGTTTCACTCGGGTAAACTTTGGTTTGGCTCGGGTATATTTGAATTTTTCTCGAAGCAAATCTGATGGGAACTCGGGTCAGTGACTAGTTTCCAGATTTTAAATCTTTAAGTTTAAATTTGAAACCAAGGCTAAAACTGAGTTAAAGTAAATGATTTAAATCCAGATTTTTGGAATAAAAGAAAAGTTTAAATTTTTAAATACTTTCTAATAAATTTAAAATATTGGACTTAAGGGGCTCGATTTAAAATTCCCTTCGTAGCAAGTTTTTTTTTAATTTGTAATTTAAGATTTTTTAAAAAAAAAGTTAGTTTATAAAATGTTTAAAATTTGAAATCAGTATTAGTTTAGAACTGAAATTTTAAATGGAAGTTTAAAACATTTTTGAAAGTGAAGTTTATTGATTATGGAAAATTCATTTACTATTAAGATAATTAAAATGATAATTGATAAGTTATTGATTGAGTTGGAAATTGAAGTTTAATGAATTTATTCAAGTTTAAAGATGAATTAAATAATTAATTTGAAGTTATAAGTTCTAAGGTATTAAATTAAGATTTTATAATAGAATATGTAATTAAAATGTTATTAAGAAATCGCAGATTAGACTTAAATCAAATTACTGAATGATGGATTGAACTTATAATTAATAATAATTAATGCGAGTTAATTATTTAGAATATTAAATAAATGTTAAACTAGATTATTTTATAATTGATCAATAAAATAAATTATTAATTGTTAATTAGATCAATTGATTTAATAATCAGTATTAGAATGGTTTGAGTGTAATTATTAAGTGAGAATTAATTAAGTAATAAATCAAATTTAAGATGGGATAAGCACAATTGCTTAGAGAAGTAATTGATGGATAATTACAGAATGTAATTAACGAAATGTTGTTTAATAACGAAGTAATTTCAGTATCACTACTTTGTAAGATTTATCAAAGAATAAATTTGAAATAATTAATTATGGAATGTAATTAATAAAGTAATTAAGAGAGGTAATTACTATATGTGATTAATCAAGAGTGATTAATATTTTGGTTTAGTTAGTGATTAATTTCTTTGATAAATGAAATTGGAAATGTAATTTGAGACCAATTATTAATATGGAATTAAATGGATTCATCTAGTGTAAATAATAAATGGAAGATTTATTAATGAAATAAATTAAATAATATAATTAACTTTATTTAATTAATAAATGTGGTAATGTAAAGATTTATTTCTATCTGTGATTAAAAATAACTAATCTGGGAAATAATTTAAAGGATAATTTCTTCAATGTAATTAAGGGAAATTAATCAGGGATGATTAATTAAATGGAATAATGGGATGGTGATTAATTAATTTAGTGATAATTAATTAATAGAAATATAAGCAAGTTTAATAATGATGAAGTAATTGATTTAATTTATTTTAAATTAATTAAAGGATAAGGTAATTAATTTAATTCGTTTTAAATTAGTTATCATCGATGTGATTATTAATCCTTGCTTATGTATGATGTATGATTGATATTGATATCCCATTGATTGATTGTAATCTCAGAAATGAGATGAGTAATATCTATTGTGATATGGATGCTTGATTGATGTATGGTGATGATATAGTTTATTCATATATGCTGATATGTGTATCATCCATCTGTGATATTGTGATTTATCTATCTGTGTTGATATAGATAATTAAATTGAATTGTTTTAACTTTAAAACAACTTGGCCTTAAAAGACACGTTTTGGATTCGATGAGACCGGGATCGGGTTTCCGTATACCGGGATTCCAGGTCTGGAGACCCGAAAACCACATCGATCCAAATTAACGTTAGGTCGTAAAATGCAAATGGAGCAAGTGAAGACTCGAGGTATAGGACTATACGTCAGTATAACTCTGTGGGTGATTCCGTAATGAGTTTGACGGTGATAGTACTTATAGATTCGAGATGGTGATTCAGAGTGCAAGGGTTATTGTCGTTACTCTGAGGGTGATTCCAATATGAGTGTAACGAGATAATGCCTTCGGTTTCGTTCGAACCCGGAACGAACTTGTATGGATTGAATGCTTTCAGCACATCGTCAGGTGGACGATGAGCATTCTAAGTGATGAGTTCTATTCAGGTAATCGTGACCTCAAGCCTCATCAACCGGGAATGGCTAAAACAGGGGAGGTGCAGCAAAGCTTCGTGGGTAGCACCCACTTGAGAGCAAGATATACTCCTGTCTAGATGTTCCTTTATATTCGATTGTGTGGGCAGTTGATTGCAACAACTGCTGGGGTTGTCTTGTTTGGAACTGTTCAGTAAGGAACGGGTCCGGCTTTGTGTTGCAGGGGACTTAGGGTGGGTCCTCGGTACGGTGATCTAGGCCACGTACTGTGACGGGCGGTACCCCAGTAGCCCAGCCATTGTATGGAATCCAAAATCCAATAAGTGCCTTCGGATTTGATTGTAAACCTAGTATGCTGGAATTTAATGAATGTAACAATTTCGGCTATTTTCTATTTACTTGAAAACCCTAGACACTATTATAATATCACTGGATTTCCTATAAAATGTTTTGGTTAGCGTAAGGTAAAAACTTACCCGTGTTTATTTGTGGGGAGTCTTACGTGATACCTTTGTTTTCAAATGATTTTCAAAGTTAAACAACTTTAACCGGTTACTCATACCAGACCCATGTCTGACCCGAAGTTTATTTCTGTTTTTCATAAACTCTCGGGTACCCAAATTTTTACGGGTAGCCAAGGGATTCAGGTTAGCTTTGACGAATTCTGGAGGAGCAATGGAGCAGGAGGCTTCAGCCTATAGATATATAGTGATTTCGCTGTGTCAGTGATTATTTCTGTATTTCCGCTGTGTTGTATCTCTGTGATGTGTGAGTTGTATTAACTAGACAGGTGTTATAACTGTCTAGTATGTGTTGTATTATCTGTGTACTCTGATGTATATGATATTTATGTGATATATTATATTTTATTCGTTCCGCTGTTGAGATTCTGTTGTTGTTTCTTCTTCTTCTCTTTCTTTTCTACTTTCTCACCTCTTTCTTTTCTTCAAAACGATACGTCTTCCTGGGCGTAGGAAGTCGGGTCGTGACAGCCATGGAATTCGAAGGACACTCGAGTATCATATCCGGAAAACCAAAAATCAGAGAGAATAATATCGATAGAATGAATCCAAGATGTGGCCACAAATCGGATATCAAGCAGAAGGCACTTTCCATATCCTTTCTTCGAAAATATGTATCATATAGTACCTTTTCAAATCACTTTCAAATATCGTACTTATATAATATCCATTATATATAAGATTTACTTTTCAAATCAAATACTTTTCCAAAATCAAAAGTATATCAAATCACACTTATATAGACTTTAATTATATAAGATTTCACTTTTCAAATTGAGTACCCTTTTCAAATCCATAGTTTTCGAATCAATTTCATACTCATACAAATCAATTTTATATAAGTTCGACAACTCCCAAATCAAGTATTTAGTAACACAAGGTCCTCAAATTTCAATTTGTTTCAATATCAGTTCAATTTCAAAATCATATACAATTTCACCAAATTATTTCTTCTCAAATTAGATATCTTTAGTTTCAAAGTTTCCAAAATAATAGATTTGGAGAATAAATCCAAATTTCCAAATCAATAAAATTTAAGTCAACCAATTCATTTCCAACATCAAATATTTTTCAAAATCATCTTATATTTGCATAAAGTCCATCTTATATAAGGATCAAAATTTTCAAAAATAATTTCGCTGTATGAAGAGCCATATGGGATTGAATATCTTTGCTTTTATTGGTTATATATCTTTGCAATTTAAATTGGAAATTTTCTTTTAGTAAGCAAAGATATTCTAACTCGACAGCTTCCAATTTCAGCGTCAAAATATATTAATGATATTAGAATATAAGATGTACATACGTCATCATTTCGCAGAGTCACATTTGATCGCTCGCTCGATCACACAAGTTCGCTTTCGAACTAGTATTGTCCATTCGACTTCCATAATGCGGACTTTGATATGGTTTCTCGACTAGAAGCCATCGGTCTCCTTGCATAGCCATATACTATGATAGAGAATTCTAGAATCAAGCCCAAAATCCATATCAAATATTCGCCATCAAGAATCAAATGAAAAATCCTAACACGAAATGGTGTAATCCACCTCGAACTTGTGTACTCAAACTTGGATCAAATTAATTATGCGAATAAAATAGCATACGTACAACTTATATATTTATTCCAACTTGTTAAATATATAGTTTCATAAAGATGTTATTAAGTTAAAACATTTAAACTAAACTTTATTCAAAATATTTTGAAGACCAAATTCTTTTCAAAACATTTCAAATCTAATTTCATATTAGAAAAATTTAAAATTTCCTTATTCGTTTACTTAACAAAACAGTTTCAACTTATTAAATCATATTACTACATTCTTAAACATTCAAAACAAACTTATATACTTTATACTTCAAAATTTCTTAGCTTTTGAAAAGTTAACCTTGATTTGGAAGTGCTCGAACCTTCAAAATAGTTGAAGAAATCATTTTCAAATTCAAGAGTGGGAAATTAACAACAAATCAGTAAATCAATTTCAAAAGATAAGTTTATATCAAATTCGAAACTCGAAGACTGAACACCGGATTACTTCAAATCATTTCAAATATATATATATATATATATATATATATTTCGAATATCAAATCATACTTCAAAATTTTGAAATCAAAAATTTGTTTCGCAAAATCACTCGCGTAGCAATGCTACTAAAGTGGCCTTTCCCTCACTCTAAGACTCGAAAATCAATGTCGATGATGCGTGCACTCATCACCGAAATTATTTTCCAGCGACATAAGTGAGTTCTGGACTTTTATTTTCTCAAACTTCTTTGAAATTTCTTCAAAATTATTGGAATTCATTAGAAACATTTCTTATTCATGAAATACTTTTAAATCATATTATTTTCATATATTTTCCAAAATCTTAAAACCAATTTCAAAATACCGGAATTCAATTCTCGAATTTCAAATTTAACCCTTCAGTTATAAATCATTTTTAGATAAATCAATTTCTTATATAGACTTTCAAATTTACAAATCCTTTCGAAACCTCAAATTCTTATTTTAAAAAGGGTTTATAATCTTTATCGAAAACATTTCACTTTTATATATAGAATATAATGATTTCAATATATAAAACAATTTCTAAAATATAAACAAGCCTGGTTTTTCAAAGGATGGTTCAAGAATGGATTTCAAAACAAAGATAGAAATTCAAATTAGAGGGACTCTAATCAAATAGGATTTTGATTCGAAAATAAGTTCGAACGAAAATGAGATAATTAATTACAAAACAGTAGATGGATACACTTATATAAATCGCGGGCGACCTTAACCGGGTCAACCGTGACTTCAAGAATATAATCGATGCGGAAATCTATGGCAAATCGACATTCGATCTCCAGAGATAGAATTCGGCATATCAAGAGATAGCAGCATCTAAACCGAGTGATATATAAATCTTCGGTGAATCAATACCAATGGTGAAGGAGTTCCACCCCTTTACAATCATTCAAAGATTAGCGGGATCGCCTATTCTTATGGAGATCATTCGAACTGGAGTTATGGGATACTCCAAAATCAAAAGAATACAAATAGGGAGAGACAAGAATGAATTTTGGAACCGCGAGGAACGTTCCAAAGTTCAAAGGGAATCAAGTTAAAAGGAAGAGATTCAAACTCGAACGAAAGTGATTCTGTAAATAAATTTACTATATATGCTAATTTTTGCCTAGAACCAAAGCTCTGATACCAACTATAACGACCAGCTATTTTGGACCATTCAAATCGACAATAAATCCACACATGTCTGACTTGAATAATTCAAAATATCAGATTGTTAATTTAAATTTGGCAAAACTCAGCATATGCAGTAAATAAATCAATCACAGAATCACAGACACAGAGTAATACAATAATACGCAGTGGAATAGATAAAATAGTAGTTCATGAAGCTACTATATAAACATCAGAGTTAAAATAAAATACAACAGAATATCTCAAATACAGTGAAGTCTTCAGTACGAATAGACGACCTCTCTGAACAAATCAACTGGAAAGCTGAAAGCTGAATCAATGGTTGGACTTCCAAATGAAGCTCCAAACTCCAAAGGTGAGTCAATTGCTGTATCACTCGGTCTGACCCGAGCGTAAAGCAAAACACAAAACACTCGAGTTAGGATTAACATTCTTATATCAATAAATCCAACTCAAGTGAAATATCAACTGAAATACAAGTAACTTAAAGGATGTTTGGGATAACCATCCTCTAAGAATCTTCAGAACTATCTACGAGGTGGAAATATACACTATAACACCGTGGTCATTCCAAATTAATTTATACTTCAAAACCAAAATATCATTTCATTTCAAATATATCTATTTTCCAAAATAGTATATATATAGGTTAAATAATTTAAAATCAAAGTATTTAATTTCCTCAAGTCTGGCAAATCGATTCAAATCAACTTCAAATTCCAGATTCAAATTTATTCAAAGCTCAATACATCAATTTAATTCAGTTCTAAATATACCATTTATTTTTTTTCAATATATTTCAAAGCTTTAATACTCAACATTTTTCAAAGTTAGATTTAACAGTTTCATATAGCTCTTGATTTAACTTCATTATTATTTAATCAGGGAATATTCACCTAATAAACTCAATATCATCTAACTAGCCTTACATTTCATTTTTACTAAATATTTTCTTAAATTTATTTAAGCAAGAATTATTCATTAAATTATTTAAATAAAACCCAAGTTATAAATCATATCTTAAATCTCAATTTCAATAAGTTTCAAATTGGTTTAATTAATAAATTATCTTTCCAACCTTAACTTATTCAAATTATTACCAAAATCTATTTTGAAATTATAATTTTTATACTTAAACATCTCATAAGTATTAAATCCATCCTAATTTAAATTATATAATTTAAGGCTCAACATTTATTAAAACCATATTTCTTTCCAAAACCATAAAATTCATTTTCAAAATATTTATATATATGGACCAACGGTGTTTGTATATATATACATCATATGGTTAAGTGATACAGATATTTATCATTTCAATCCGAAATTTAAATATATACGGGTAGATATCATTTCGACCCGTAATCCCAATTTCAATTCAAATGAAAATCGCTTGGGTTTATCATTTCAACCCATAACGATTTTCTCCTATTCTAAAGTCCGTTCGGGTATGTATCATTTCAACCCATAGTGAATTCTATACTAACAGGGAACTTGCGGAGTGATAACAGATAATATAAAATATAACAACAGGCATATATCATCAATATAAATAACAGATACTGGTGTCAGATGTCATAGGTGAACATATACGGATAATAGTAATAACAGGCATATAAATACTAGATACTGGTGTCAAATGTCGCAGGTGAACATATATAGATAATAGTAATAACAGGCATATAAATACTAGATACTGGTGTCAAATGTCGCAGGTGAACATCTACAGATAATAGCATATATAACAATTTAAATAACTACAGCATCATATTTCAATTGTCATTTCAATTGAAATCAAATTTAATAAGTACAAGAACGTTAATCGTGAGTGATTGCTCACCTTTCGAGGCTAGAGATGAACGAAACTGAGATAGGTTACGAAATCCAGGCACGAATCTCAAACAAGGCAAGATTGAACTCGAATCGACGAACGAAGCTAATAAATAGAAGTTGACGAAATCAAGTCAAAACAGGATCGATGAAGACAATTTGTACGAGTGACTCATATATAACTATCTACTATATATAAATCAAGTCATATTATAAATCCAGACATATTAAAATAAGAAGAATATATTACACTTATTTACAAATAAATTTAAACACGTATCAACTGAATATACCAAAACACAAAAAAAAACAACAACATATAAATATATATATATATATACACACACTTTTTTTTTGTTACAAAATCTATTCCAACGTTATTCTTATAACAACACAATTCTAACAAGCTAGCCACCTCTATAAAATTTGAAAGACCCACGTACACTATTTAGTATTAATATTATTATAAAAGCAAGACAGCAAGCGACCTTTCAACACACATAAAGAAGACACACCATATATAACTACTAGACCTATACGTACACACATATGCAGACCCTTTAAACATATAATAAATGTATACTTTCATAAACTTATATGACTCATCATATTTTAAAATAATATATACCTATAACTTAAAGTAACATCTGCAACTCATATATACATACAGATTTTAAACCTAATATTATCATAACTTATATACATTTATTTCTCAAATATCAACGTTTTTATAACATATATTCATAAATCCATAATATCTATATATTACAAGACCGATAGGAAAAGGATTTCTACATCCAATATGAAATACTATTATACATAACCTATATGCCTACCCATTGTTAAAACAAAACAGTATGAAATGTTTGTATATTAAGATGTATATATGCAGACCCTTTGAAATATTTTTATCATGGATTCCAACATTTTTTCTTCATATAACTTTATAAACTGACCTGTAACTTCAAAACAGAACATAAATATACACTAACAGCCAGACATCATGAATCCAAACAACACACATGACAGACTATAATATAACTCTATATATTATATATACCGACAAAAAAAAACACACAAGAATGCACACACTGATGTATAAAAGGTGTTGGCCCAGGTAAATATGTATAACTGATATCATTGTATATACGAGACCTAAGATAACATAATACATATATAATAATTTTATAGATTGCAGCTATATATCAACATAAACCTAATATATAAACCGACCTTCATGTTGTACAAAACAAAATAAGTATTACCTAACATGAGGAAGATGAGATGGTGGCCAGAGGTAAGGGAACACGGTGGCTTGGTCGGCCAAGATTCGCAGCTATAGGGAGATGAGTTTGGGCAGAGGAGAGGAGAGAGAGGGACGGGGCTGCCGTGCATGGCGAAGTGGAAACATTGACGTTTGGTTTTGTGGCTCGCGTGAGGAGGTGGACTGCAAGCTTGGACGGATCTGGTGAGGCTTGAGATCGATGGGCAGATGCGTTGGGTTGTATTGAAGGCGGAGGCTACAGGTTCTGGGAAGAAAAGGAATGGCATAAAAAAAAAGAAAAAAGAAAAAAGGGAACAGGCAAATATGAACAAGTTTAGGAATATAAAGTTTTTTTTTCTTTGCTTGGCAAACGAACAGAGGAGAACGTATATCCATAAAAATATAAAAGAAATTCCAACGGCCAGGAGCTATGTTTTAGCCGAAAAATTAAAGCCATTTAATGTTGCTTGGAGTGCACGGTTTAGTTTGAACGAGCAAAGAGAAATAAAATGTCACGGATTCGGTACCGATACAATATATAGTTTGGTTGTTTCCGTCGTGTACCGAACCTCAAAATACAAAAATAAATATACCGTGATGATCAGCGCGACAAGACGATCAAAACGGTATACAGATGTCAGTGGTACGACCATCCGATCAAAAGTCGATAATCGGTACCGAAAAATGCTGCTACTTTACCAGAAATAAGATAAACGGAGCAGTAGAAGTCCAAATTTGGAAAAACGAATTTCGCAGTCTGATTCAGAATGATCTGAATAAATTTTCTCTTGTTGACATATTTTGGTTTCGGAAAACTTTTAAATTCACTGTTATTAACCGGTTTGATTTTGAAATAAACTTCACAGGAAAATAAACTTCAATATTATCAGATGAAAATTTACCAGTTGCTATATTAAAATAGACATATTCCAAATAATAAATTTTTAATTTCAAATTTTATTGTTTAAAATTTCACAAATTTCCAGTTAAATATGATTTTAAAACCATTAAATTTTACGGGTCGTTACAATGATCGAGTTCTTGTAATTTCTAGCTTATTGCAAGAGCGTGCCCTTGATTGGTACGAGCTTCTTATAGCCGAACTTGATGAGTCTGTTCCTTCTTGGACTCAGTTCCGGGAGCGATTCGAACTTAAATTCGTTCCTGAATCTGAGAAAGTGTTATTGTTCCGTCGCTTCCTTGAGTTGAAGCAAGGGAAGTATTCCGTTTCTAAATATGTTGCATCATTCGAGGCCTTATCTGAGTATGGTCTTGAATTCATTAGCACTTCTTATAAGAAGAATATGAAGTTTGTCTCTGGTCTTAAGAAATATCTTAAGAAGTCTTTGATTCTCTAGCTTAAGCTTTCTTTTGAGGAGTTGGTTGATTCGGCACTTCATCTTGAGGCCATCGAGAAGGAGTGTGACAGTGGTGATGATGTTGAGGTTCGCAAGAACCCCAATAAGAAGAAGTTTCCATTTCATAAGCAGGGATTTCTTCCTTCCAAGAAGAAAAAGTCTATTGAATCTGGTTCTAACTCTCAATCTGCTGGAACACCTTCCATTCGGAAGTGTTTCAACTATGGTTCTCCTGATCATATGATTCAAGCTTGTCCTAGGCCTCTCTTCTGTCATTATTGCAAGAAGGAAGGTCACCGTGTTTCCACCTACCCTACTTCTCCTGCTAGTGCCAAGTCTGGCAAGCTTTATGTTGCTAAGGCTTCTGGAGGTTCTTCTCAGCCCAGAGGTATATCTCCATCTATTTTGGAAGGTTTTATTTTATTTCATGACCGTAGTATTCGAGTTCTTTTCGATACGAGTGCTTCACATTCTTTCATACAGAAAAAGATCGTCGATGATTTGTCCTTAGATGTTTCTTGTATGGTTACTTCGTTGAGGATTGCGAATCCTATTGGGGGATCCGCAACCCTTGGCATGCTTTGTGATGATGTTGAGATTGTTTTATGTGGCTTTTCTTTTCGTGCGAATCTGCACGTTATTTCTTATTTGGATTTTGATATGATTTTGGGTATGGACTGGCTAGTGAGATACGATGCCAGGATTATTTGTTCTGAAAGAATTTTATATCTTCGACACCCAGATTCGTCTACTCAGCTATCACTTGTTCTTCGGAATGTGGATAACTCCGAAATGGCTTTATATTCTCTTGGCTCATAAGATGATGATGATATATCTCGTATTCCTGTTGTTTGTGACTTCTCTGATGTTTTTGAGCCGGTTTCGGGTTTGCCATCGAAGTGGGCGATCGAGTTCCGCATTGATTTCATTCCAGGCGTGCAGCCAGTAGGGCGTCCTCCCACGAGGATGTCTACAAAAGAAAATGAGGAACTCAAGAAGCAGCTTTTAGAGCTTGAGTCCAAACAGTTGATTCAGTCCAGTTTTTCACCGTGGGGTACCGCGGTCGTCTTTGTGAAGAAGTCTGATGGAACTCTTAGGCTCTACATCGACTATCGCAAGCTTAACGAGTTGACCATCAGGAATAGGTATCCATTGCCTAGGATCGATGATATGTTCGATCTATTGAGTGGCGCTAAGGTCTTCTCTTAGCTCGACCTTGCCACAGGTTTTCATCAACTCCGAGTCGCGGAAGATAGCATACCTCTTACAGCTTTCCGCACTCGATATGGTTCTTTCGAGTGGCTCATTATGCCTTTCGGTTTGACGAACGCTCCTGCTTTCTTTGTTGATCTTATGAATCGAGTATTCCGGGAGTATCTCGATAAGTTCGTCCTTGTGTTCATTGACGACATTCTTGTTTATTCTAAATCTGAAGCCAAGCATGCTAATCACTTGAGAATGGACTTGAGTACTCTTCGTCACCATCAGCTTAAAGCCAAATTCTCCAAGTGCCATTTTTGGGAGAATAAGGTTAAGTTCTTAGGCCATGTTGTATCTTCCGACAGCATTTCGGTCGATCCCTCAAAGATCGAAGCTATCCAGAATTGGAAGAGGCCTAAGAATGTTCATGAGATTTGTAGTTTCCTTGGATTGGCGGGTTATTACCGTCAGTTCATTAAGGATTTTTCCCGTGTTGTGCTTCCTCTCACCAGCCATACTCGGAAAGGCATTCGTTATATTTGGTCCGATAAGTGTGAAGCTTCCTTTCAGACATTAAAGGAACTCCTCACTAATGCTCCTATTCTTGTGGTTCCCAAGGGGAATCATGATCTTGTTGTCTACACCGATGCTTGTGGTAGTGGTCTCGGTGTCGTGCTTATGCAGAAGGATCGGGTAGTTGCTTATGCTTCTAGGCAACTGCGTCCGAATGAAGTTCGGTATGCCACTCATGATCTTGAGTTAGCCGCCATTGTCTTCGCCTTGAAGATTTGGCGACACTATTTATTGGGCGAGCGCTTCATTCTCTATACCGATCATAAATCCTTGATGTATTTGTTCACTCAGAAGGAACTCAATATGAGGCAACAACGTTGGCTCGAGTTTCTTGCCTCCTATGACTTTGATATCCAATATACCCCTGGTAAGGGTAATCGTGTTGCTGATGCGCTTAGTCGCAGACATTCGGCTGTCGTTTCTATGATGCTTGCCGAATGGGATATTCTTGAGACTCTATCTTTGTGTGATATTCATGATCGAGCTCCATCCTCTGATTCTCCGATAGTATTATTCAGTTTGGAAGCTCGACCCTCTCTATTGGATCGTATTGCCGAGGCTCAGCGGTGTGATCCTGATCTTGTGCATCTTATTCAGCTTTGTGAGACTGAATCCCATGATGAGGCGTTGCGGGATTTCAGCATTGATTTTCATGGGTGTCTTCGCAAGAAGAACCATCTTGTTGTGCCTTCTGATTCTGCACTTAGGCATGACATTCTTGAAGAATGTATCGTTCTAAGTATACTATTCATCCTAGCAGTAGTAAGATGTATGCCGACATGCATCGCCTTTATTATCGGGAAGGCATGAAGCGCGATGTGGCGAGTTATGTGAGTAATTGCATGACTTGTCAATGTATTAAAGCCGAACATCAGCGCCCTTCTGGTCTCCTTCAGCCTCTAGAGATTCCATTGTGGAAATGGGATCAGATTTCGATTGATTTCATTGATGGCCTACCTCGTACGAGATCGAGCCATTCTAGCATCTGGGTTATTGTTGATCGCCTCACCAAGTCAGCTCATTTTATTCCTGTTAAACCTAATAGGACTGCTTCTCTTTTGGCTAAGTTATATATCAAGGAAATCGTGAGACTTCACGGTGTTCCTAGTTCGATTGTGAGTGACCGTGATCCTTTATTCACCAGTCATCTCTGGCAGAGTCTTTAGAAAGCTTTGGGAACAAAGCTTATTTTCAACACAGCTTATCATCCACAGTCTGATGGACAGACTGAACGGGTGAATCGTATTTTAGAGGATCTTCTCTGTATTTGTATTCTTGATTTCGGAGGTAGTTGGGAGGATCATCTACCCCTTATAGAGTTCTCCTACAAAAATAGTTTTCAGTCCAGTATCGGTATGGCTCCTTTCGAAGCCTTATACGGAAGGCCATGTCGATCACCTTCATGTTGGTTGGAATCTGGGGAGAAGCTTATTCTTGGCCCAAATTTTGTTCATGATTCTTCAGAAAAGATTGTCCTTATTCGTCAGAGAATGAAAGAGGCACAAAGCCGCCAGAAATCCTACGTGGATAACCGTAGGAAGCCTCTCGAGTTATCAGTTGATGATCTCGTCTTTATTCGAGTTTCTCCTTTGAAAGGGGTTATGCGCTTCAGTGTGACAGGGAAATTGGCTCCTCACTTTGTGGGACCATTTCCTATTGCTGAACGTATTGGCCCTGTGGCTTATAGAGTTTCACTTCCAGCTCATCTATCCGGAGTTCACAACGTGTTTCACGTCTCTCAGCTTTGGAAGTGTCTTCGAGAATCAGATTCTGTTATTGACTCTCCTGATTTGCAAGGGCTTGAGATCTCACCAGATTTATCTATTGTACAGCAACCTATTCGCGTACTTGCCTCGGAGGTGAGACACCTTCGAAACAAGGACGTGCCGCTCATTAAAGTTCAATGGTCCGCTAATCCCAATGACTGTACTTGGGAAACCAGAGAGTTTATCGAGCGATCCTATCCGGGTTTTCTATCTTCGCTTAGCAATGGTGAGAATATCTTTTTATCTCAAGCTTATTTTTCTTGTCTTTTTGGTTGTAAGTATGTAGTTGTTGCGAATTCTTCTCTAGGAATTGTGTGGACGCAATTTTTTTAAGGAGGGGAGATCTGTAACAACCCGCATATTTTACGATTTTATTTTTAAATATTTTATATAAATATATCGTCGTTAATCAGATTAAGATCCGAAATGTTACTTTTTGCAAACTGTCGAATTAGGACTCAAAACCACTTCCATTGAGTCCAAAATGGCGTTTGCGACTTTTTTGAGTATAAGCTTCGATATGTTTGGAGTGAGTTGAATTTTGCTATTTTCTATTGGGCTTTGGGTTTGGGTTTCACCCAACTCATCTTATATCCTAGCTCAGCCCCTCTCTTCATCCATTCATTCTCTCTTCATTTCTTTTTCTTTAGCTCAATTGAAAATGGGGGAAGAGAAGAGGAATTAGAAATTCCAAGCCCTAGATTCAATTGCAAACTCCATTTCTTGCTCCAAAATCCAAGAGAAGCTTAGGTAAGCCTCCTCTTCATCTTCGCCATCTCAATTCCTCTTCGATTTCAGAAAATTCCTAAACCCTAATTTAGAGAATACTTGTTTTGATCCTAGATTGAAGCTTGTAGAGTTGAAGTGAAGAGTGGTTGATCTTTTCCTCGTGTTTGAGCCTCTTATCTTTGTTTTTGAGTTAAAAAGGTGAGTTTTTGAACTCACATCTACTTCTATAGATATCATTATTATTAGGTATGAATTCCTAACAATTATCTATGTCCATTTGCTTTTGATTTGAATTGAATTGGTGAATATTCCAATTTTTGTGTTTTGGTCCAATTTTATGAAAATCCGCTTGTGGATGTTTGGACTTTGATGTTTAGGGTGTATCGAAGAGCCTATAAGGCCGGGTTGTCGTTTGGCATAATTCCTTGGTCGTCATTGCTCAATCGATCGCTCCCGAATCATTTTGGCCATCATGGCCTAGGCAAATTATTGTGAGAAATGCGGATTAAGGATCTTAAGGCTAGAATTAACACTAGAGGGGGGGTGAATAGTGTTTTAAGAAATTTGTTAATCTTTTTGAGTTTATCTTAATTTGTTAACAATGTATACACTAATCAGACACATATATGAACACAGAATCAAACACAGATGCAAATATAAAGTAAAAGCAGTAAAGGAAAGAACACACCGGATTTTATACTGGTTCGGAGTTACCCTACATCCAGTCCCGCACAACTAAGTACGGATTTCCTTTCAAAAGCAATTCAACAATTACAACCCTCGGTTTCAAGGCTACGAGGTACACCCTCCAGAATCACAATCCTTTGGGTATAGATACTTGATTTCCGGGGCAACAAGTTCACCCAATTGATTTCCAGGGCTACAATCACACCTTCTCTCGCTCAATTGATTACAAAAAGTCTATAACTCAGATTAGCACTTGGATCTTGTAGAGATAGTGGAGAGAATCAAAACCAAAAATTATCTAGTTAGATTCGATATTGATTTCGGCAGAGTAATGGTGTAATTTGTAAATAAGAAAGTGGAGAAGAAGAAGAGAAGTTAAATCAGAGAAATAAGTGATTAAAATTCGTTGAAAACACCCTTTATTTATAGTAGATCAATAGCCATGTCCATTGGTGAAGGGGTGTGGCGAATAGACACTTCTTTTTAAAAAACAATTTAACTGTCACCATGTCGACAGGGGTACATGTGACAATGTCGACATGCCCTTGTATTTTTTTTGGTGATTTGTTTTTCTTTGAAAATAATTTCTATATTATATTATACTTATGTTTAAACTTTAAAATATACTTATATATAGATATAATACATAAATAACTATAGAGAACAATATTAAAAAATATATAATAATTTTCTATACTTTTATATTTAAATCTTAAGTATAAATATATAAAACAGCTAAATATATTAATATCAGAATTATAGTTTAAAAACTTAGGATAATAATTTAAAATCAAAGATATTTAAAATTAAGGATATTTAAAACTAAGGATATTTTTGAGGCTAAAATATATTGAAAAACCAGGACAGATGATTTTGGTTTTTAAACAGGAATATTTAAAATCATTTTGAAAAACAAGCTATATATATTTTGAAAATCGTTTTGAAATAAAAGTAAGTGGATACAAAAAGATGTTCCACCAGATTTTTCGTAGGTTCCATCCCTTTAACGAGCACGAAGTGGATTCCATTCCACGAATAAAATAGATTTTAAGATGTAAGTGCCTTTCTATGAGTTTTAACAATATTCCTAACTATATAACTTATCTTGGAAACTTGAACTCTTGAAATTCTTGATACTCATGAGTCTTGAATCTTGATATCTTCAATCTTTGATCTTGAATCTTTATACTGTACAGTTCTTCATTCTTTAGTACCTGCAAACATATCTATATATATCTACACAATAATGTAAGTATTATTTATTTTATAATCTAATTCTAAGTAAGGTTGTTGTCATCAAAACCAACTCCTCAGGGACTAACAATCTCCCCCTTTTTGATGATGACAACCTTTGTTTATAAAATATCACTTCTATCCTAATACTTCTAATAACTCCCCCTTAATCTATGCCTAACTATCCTATTTTATACTTTCCCCCCTTTGTCATCAACAAAAACTTACTCTAAACTAGATAACTCCAAACTATATAACTCCCCCTAAAACTTATCACTCTATGACGTGTGATTATAATGATAGTGTTATCATAAATAATTAACACTTAAATCTAATACTATAATATAATATTAAACTATTAACTATCCTAACTAAGAATTCACAATAATACTAACACATATAAGAACACGAGTTTATTTATTACGAGTATGGTTGTATTTACATTTGCGTTTGAAAAACATAAAAACACAAATAACAACGGAAAGAAAGAGAAGAAACTAATGTGTGTTTTTGAACATAGGAGATTTATGAATTGAAAAGTTTGGATAGTGGAAACAGAAATTTCCACGTTGTTCGACAAGATTCCCATTTTTGTCGAAACACACTTCTCCAACGCATACTACTTGGTCATCATCCTCCTCGTGTGCTTCTTCCATTGGTTCTTCTTCTTCTTCGTCGCTGACCTCATGTTCTTAATTGAGTGAAGAGTCTTCATCGATCAAGATAGGGTTGGCCTGGTTATCCATTAGGAATTTTTGTAAATTCTTAAGAATCTTGCCTTGCCTCTCTTGCTCTTTCGCCATATGAAGTTGAGTCACTTGAATTTCAGTCAACATCTAAAGAGTATCCTTCATAGACTCCTCCAATTTAGTTACACGTGCGAGAGTAGTGCATTGGAATGGACCAGAAGTAGGAGAAAGGAATGAGAAAGTTGATTTTATGTTTGATTTAGAGGAAAATGCCATTATTTTATATATTTCAGAATATAAAATGAAGAGAAAACAGAGAGAATGAATAAGAATTCGAAATAGAGAAGAATATATACCTAAATTTTTGAATTTTGGTGGGAAAATTTAAAAAGAATTAAAACGTTACATGTCGACATGTCTTCCTAGGGGATGTCGACATGGTCCTTATATTTTAACTCTATGATTTATTTTAATATTAATTATTAATTATACTTATTATTTTATATTTCAGTTATAGAACAAATACCTAATTCTCTTCTTAATTTAGTAAATATAGATTCATTTAATGGTTTTGTTAAGATATCAGCAGTTTGATTCTCAGAGTTTATATATTCGAGAGTAATTACTTCTTTAGTTATATTATCTCTAAGAAAATGATGTCGAATATCAATATGTTTAGTTCGAGCATGATGAGTAGGATTTTTAGATAAATTTATTGCACTAGTATTATCACAATAAATTGGCGATTTTGAGATATTTAATCCAAAATCTCTTAAGGTTTGTTGCATATATATTACTTGAGAACAAGCCAAAGCAGCAGAAGTATACTCTGCTTCAGTTGTTGATAGAGAAACTGTATTTTGCTTTTTACTAAACCAGGAAACCAGAGAATGTCCCAAAAAGTGACAAGTTCCACTTGTACTTTTTCGGTCTGATTTACATCCAGCATAGTCAGCATCACAGTATGATATTAAATCAAATGAATCATTTTTAGGATAAAATAAGCCATAATCAGAGGTGTGTTTAATATATCTTATGATACGTTTTACAGCTATTAAGTGAGTTTCTTTAGGATGAGATTGATATCTTGCACAGAGACATGCACTATGCATGATATCAGGTCTACTAGCAGTGATATAGAGCAATGATCCGATCATTCCTCTATACAACTTTTGATCTACATCTTTCGAGAGATCTTCTTTACTTAGATATTCATTGGTTGCCATGGGAGTAGGTTTTCCACTTGCAGTAATCAGACCAAATTTATTAACTAGTTCGTTAGCATATTTTTCTTGACTAATAAAAATACCATTATCTAACTGTTTTATTTGCAATCCTAGAAAGAAGTTTAATTCACCCATATGACTCATCTCAAACTCTTTTGTCATTATTTTAGAAAATTCTTTATTCATTTCGAAGTTAGTTAAACCAAAAATGATATCATCTATGTATACTTGAATTAGTTGAATATCATTTTTATTTCTTTTAATAAAAAGAGTATTATCTATTTTACCAATTTCAAAATTTGATTGTAATAAATAAGATCTTAGTCTATCATACCAGGCTCTAGGAGCTTGTTTTAGACCATATAAAGCTTTCTTAAGTTTGTACACATGGTTTGGTAAATTTTCATCTTTAAAAAGTGGTGGTTGTTCAATATATACTTCTTATTTTACAAATCCATTTAAAAATGCACTTTTAACATCCATTTGAAATAATTTGAAATTATTATGATTTGCGAAAGCAAGTAGAATCCTAATGGCTTCTAATCTTGCTATAGGAGCAAAGGTTTCGTCACAATCTATACCTTCTTCTTGACAATAACCTTGGGCGACTAAACGTGCTTTATTTCTAACGACCTCACCTTGTTCATTCATTTTATTTTTACAGACCCATTTAGTTCCAATTATAGTTTTATCTTCGGGTCTAGGAACAAGTTCCCAAACTTCATTTCTAGTGAATTGATTTAATTCTTCTTGCATAGCGAAAATCCATGAATCATCAGATGATGCTTCTTTAGGATTTTTGGGTTCAATAGATGATATAAATGCTACATTACTCATTTTACTTAGTTGATTTCTAGTTGTAACAATAGATTGCATATCTCCTATTATATTTTCAATAGGATGATCTTTTAAAAGTTTAATCCTTTTATTAGGATGATTAATTTCATTATTAATTTTGGTTGATTCTTGATTTTGAGTAATTAAATCTTCTTCATCATTTGTAATTTCAAAATCTTTTAAATTTTCATCAAAAGAAACATGCATTGTTTCTTCGATGGTGTTAGATCTTAAATTAAAAACTCTATAAGCTTTACTTCTATTAGAATATCCAATAAAGATTCCTTTGTCGGATTTAGGATCAAATTTATCCAAATTATCTTTTGTATTTAAAATAAAGCATTTACTTCCAAAAATTCTGAAGTATGATACCTTAGGTTTCTTTCCATGAAGAAGTTCATAAGGTGTCTTATCAGTTAAAGGTCTAATTAAAATTCTATTCAAAATATAACAGGCGGTAGCAACAGCTTCTGCCCAAAAGTGTTTTGGTAAATTACTATCTAAAAGCATAGTTCTCGCACACTCTTCTATCGTTCTATTTTTACGTTCAACTACTCTGTTTTGTTGTGGAGTTCTTGGAAATGAGAAATTTTGAGTTATTCCCTTCTTATTGCAGAATTCCTCAAACTTTTCATTTTCAAATTCACCACCGTGATCACTACAAATAGTTATAATTTTTAAAGATAATTGATTTTGAATTCTTTTTGTAAAGTTCTTAAAACATTCAAAAGTATCACTTTTATGTTTCAAAAATATTGTCCATGTAAATCTAGAATAATCATCTACAATTACAAAAACATATATACTATGATTTATTGACTGAATTTGAGATGGACCAAATAAATCAAGATGAAGTAACTCAAGGGGTTTTGAAGTTGAAATCATATCTTTTAATTTAAAGGAACTTTTTCTAAGCTTTCCTAATTGACATGCATCACATAAACTATCTACTTTAAAATTCATTTTAGGGAGACCTCTTACTAGATCATGTTTTGACAGTCTAGATAAGAGTTTGAAATTCAAATGTCCAAATCTCTTATGCCAAATCCAAGGGTCACTTTTATTTGCCAAAAGACATAGGTTATCATTTGAAACTTTCATACTAAGAATATAAATATTCTTTTTCCTAGTTCCCTCAAATATTATGGTTGAGTTATTATCTTCAATATGACATTTATCTTTTTCAAATTTAATTTTATATCCTTTATCACATAGTTGACTTATACTTAGCAGATTGTGTTTCAGATTCTTAACTAGCAAAACATTAGTAATAAAAGTAGTTTCAGAGTTACCAACATTGCCGATGCCAATCACGTATCCTTTCGAGTTGTCTCCAAAGTTAACCAGTCCTCCGTCTTTGTATATAATATTATTCAGCATATCCGGATTACCAGTCATGTGTCTAGAGCAACCACTATCAAGTATCCACTTATTCCTCTTGATATGCACAGATTGTCCATTGTGGATTGATTCCTTAATACCCATAAAGCATCTTTCTTGCACATTATAAAATTTGGGTAGACAACTAGAATTTGAATAACATTCATATGCAGACTCATGGAACAATGATGATTTAAACAATTCTAAACTAGTTTTAACAGATTTTTCAAAAATGGCCATTTTAAACTTTTCAAAATCCATATTATGAAACTTTTGAAAACAAAGCTCTAATACCAAATGTGAGAAATGCGGATTAAGGATCTTAAGGCTAGAATTAACACTAGAGGGTAGGTGAATAGTGTTTTAAGAAATTTGTTAATCTTTTTGAGTTTATCTTAATTTGTTAACAATGTATACACTAATCAGACACAGATATGAACACAGAAACAAATACAGATGCAAATATAAAGTAAAAGCAGTAAAGGAAAGAACACACCGGATTTTATACTGGTTCGAAGTTACCCTACATCCAGTCCCGCACAACTAAGTACGGATTTCCTTTCAAAAGCAAATCAACAATTACAACCCTCGATTTCAAAGCTATGAGGTACACCCTCTAGTCACAATCCTCTGGGTAGAGATACTTGATTTCCGGGGCAACAAGTTCACCCAATTGATTTCTAGGGCTACAATCACACCTTCTCTACTCAATTGATTACAAAAAGTCTATAACTCAGATTAGCACTTGGATCTTGTAGAGATAGTGGAGAGAATCAAAACCAGATATTATCTAGTTAGATTCGATATTGATTTCGGCAGAGTAATGGTGTAATTTGTAAATAAGAAAGTGGAGAAGAAGAAGAGAAGTTAAATCAGAGAAAAAAGTGATTAAAATTCGTTGAAAACACCCTTTATTTACAGTAGATCAATAGCCATGTCCATTGGTGAAGGGATGTGGCGAATAGACACTTCTTTTTAAAAAACAATTTAACTGTCACCATGTCGACAGGGGTACATGTGACCATGTCGACATGCCCTTGTATTTTTTGGTGATTTGTTTTTCTTTGAAAATAATTTCTATATTATATTATACTTATATTTAAACTTTAAAATATACTTATATATAGTTATCATACATAAATAACTGTAGAGAACAATATTAAAATATATATAATAATTTTCTATACTTTTATATTTAAATCTTAAGTATAAATATATAAAACAGCTAAATATATTAATATCAGAATTATAGTTTAAAAACTTAGGATAATAATTTAAAATCAAAGATATTTAAAATTAAGGATATTTAAAACTAAGGATATTTTTGAGGCTAAAATATATTAAAAAACCAGGACAGATGATTTTGGTTTTTAAACAGGAATATTTAAAATCATTTTGAAAAACAAGCTATATATATTTTGAAAATCGTTTTGAAATAAAAGTAAGTGGATACAAAAAGATGTTCTACTAGATTTTTCGTAGGTTCCATCCTACTTAGGGTTCCATCCCTTTAACGAGCACGAAGTGGATTCCATTCCACGAATAAAATAGATTTTAAGATGTCAGTGCCTTTCTATGAGTTTTAACAATATTCCTAACTATATAACTTATCTTGGAAACTTGAACTCTTGAAATTCTTGATACTCATGAGTCTTGAATCTTGATATCTTCCATCTTTGATCTTGAATCTTTATACTGTACATTTCTTCATTCTTTAGTACCTGCAAACATATCTATATATATCTACACAATAATGTAAGTATTATATATTTTATAATCTAATTCTAAGTAAGGTTGTTGTCATCAAAACCAACTCCTCAGGGACTAACAATTATTGCCCAGACCAGGTCTTCAGACGTCTGAAATGCAAGTTCAGACGTTTGGTTTTAAACCTGGAGCAAAAGAAAATACGGCGGAAATTTATAAAAAATGGCAGAAAACAGAGTCAGACGTCTAAAACAACCGTTTAGACCTCTGAAACACCTTGTCAGACGTTTGAACCACCCTGTCAGACGTTTGGAGCCACCCTCCAAACGTCTGAATGGTTTCTGAATTTCTAGAACCTAAATCCAGACGTTTGGATTGACCCCTAGACGTTTGGAATTGCCTATTTTTGATTGAATTTCCAATGTTTAATCGATTCGTGTTGATCCAATTAGTTGTTATTGCATTTTTGACTTTGACGATTCTTCGTACACGGGTTTTTATAAAGTGTGCTTTTCAAATTGTATTAAAAACTCATTTTTCCAACTTATAATTTCTATTTAAAACATACACACAATTTTGCACTCCGAGCGAAGAGGGAGGAGAATTAAATGATTAGATAAAACACGTGTTGTGAACATGTGCGTTCATCTTTTAAGTTAATTCCTAATCTATTCGTTTGACCGTTTTGACCTCTAGGTCTGGTTTGTCGATGAGATGAGGTGAACTTTGTACTGCTTTGAGTGTGAAATTGACTAACGGGTAGTAAACCATTTAGTGTGAACGTGGGGTATGGGACTCACGTTAACATTTTCCGGGTTCCTTACTGAGAGTTGTGACACATTCCACCGGATAGTGGTGTCCAGTACCGCCACTACGGTTTGTTGCCTTTTGGCATTGCCTTCGGGCATTGCCTTCGGGCGTATGGATCCTTGTTATAGTACTGAGCTCGAGCATCTTATTTCTTTGACAATTATATTTCCCTAGAGTATCGCCCTTCGGTATAGGTTCTTTGAACCACACGATATATAGCGATTACCTTGTGGGAACTTGTGTTACCTTTATTGGTATTTGTCATTTGCCTTTTGGCTTGTTTCGGGATATGTATGTCCTTGGTTTATTTGAGTTGCCTATGATATGAGGCTTGTTATGATTCATCTTATGTTAGATTATTTGGTTATCTCCTTTGGAGATTATTGTGGTACTTTATGATCTTGTATGTTCATTATCATTTAGTTTATCTAACTGATTTGTTTAGCTAGACTGACCCGTGTATTTTATACTCGGGTCAGACCAAGATGTTTTAGGTTAGGTACTTTGGACTTAGCCTCTTTTGCTTCAGCATGGACTATTCCGCTAGCTCCTTTTGTTATAGCTTTTTGTGTAGCCCTTTTTTCTGTAACTCTGTTATGTATTCTTTTGACTCGTCTGTATATTGTGGTTTGCTTTACCACTTGACATGTCTCATTTTGTAAACTCTATAATGTATCTGTATATGTGTAAATGCATGTGATGATCTTCTGTTCTGTGATGTGTATTACATTCGAGTTATTATATTTAATTCTGATAGATCCTTCAGCCACCTATGGCTTTGTATTAAGTATTTATTAGAGATGTCGATCCATTTAAGTAAGAAGGGGCATTGTCGGCGTATTCAATAGATAATTAAGACAAGGCTATAGATGGTCGCTCCTAACCAGCTCTATTCTCCGCATTAGCGGACGGTGTTACCTTGTAATACTCTTTGCTAATGTGGGTCTCGGAGTGGGGCGTTACACTAAGTGACGGATTGCTACCAGTGTGGTTTGATATGGAGATTTTGGGAAGAACAAGTTTTGTTTTGGAAATTCCGAAGAGAATTTGTTTTGGAGAAAAACCAAGTTTGGTTTAAATTTAACAAGTATGATTTAAGATATTTGTGATTTCAAAATGATTTGAAATAAATACCTGGTGTTTAATTATTTTTTTCTGAAATCCTTATTTAAATAATTTAGAGACAATCATGAAATAAATTATAAACTTATAAATTGAGAATGATTCTAAATAAGGAAGGAAAAATATGGAATTTGGGTTTTGGAAATGAATTTTAACTAGAGTAAAGTTAAAATGGATAAAATAAAATTGAAGCAAAACAAATAGGATGAATAAAGGAATTGATTAAATAAATGGGATTTAAACTTAAGTGAGTTAAATTAAATTGGACGAGCTAAAATTTAACTTAAGATAAGTCGAATAAAAATTTGATTTGATTAAAATTAAAAATTGAATTGAGTTGTAGGTGATATTAAATGAAATTGAATTCTTACTTAAATAAATTAAAGAAAATTGAATGGAGTTGGATTTAGAGTAAGTTAAGTTAAATGAAAATTGAATTGAAATAAATAAACCTCGATAGCTTATAAAAGAATTGAAATTTATGAAATAAAAGATGCTTGGGCTATAAATAAGTGTAAATCTCGAGTTAAAACTGAATGTGAAGATATTCGAGTATAAAATAGATGGAAAAGTGAAAAAAATAAGTTGTAGGACTTATAAAAAGTTAAAAAAATTGAAATAGAAAACCCAAAATATAATTGTTGATATTTTGGTGAAGGAAATAAAAATCCAAACTCGAGTTATAGTTAAAACTGAACTCAAGCAAATTAGTCGAAGTGATTTTTGAGATAAAAAATCAAATATTGAATTATAATTAGAAGTAAACTAATTAGATAATTAATTAGTTAATGGAATATGGTAATGGAAACTAACTTGATTAATAAAATTGGATTGTTAGTTAAAAATGGAATTTGAAAATGAAACTCGAGTTTATAAATAAAATTCGACCTAGATTGTAAGTAAATTAAATATAATTGGAATAGTATCAAATGAAATGGAATTGAATTAGAATGGAAATGGTTTGAGTTGCAAATAAATCCAATCAGAGTATAAATAAATTAAATATGGCCTTGACATCATTTAAATGAATCTGGAAATGAATTCGAATATGGGAATTAGGATTAAGGTGGATGAAGCGAGTGAACGAATCAAATAAATTTGTAGATTGAAATGGGATTTGATTGGGTAGAAATCAAATTGAATTAAAAGGGAATTTATTTGCGAATGGAAGTGAACTTAGGTTATAAAGTTGGAATAATTTGAAGTAAAGTAACTTAAGTTGGAAATTAATAGAACCTTGGCTTCGAGTAAGTTGTGAAAAGTCCATTAAATAAAAAGCATGGAATGTGATTAAATTGATTATGAATAAATTTAAAATGGAATAATAACTAAATATAAATTGATTGGGATCAATTTAAAATGGTTAGAAACTAATGGATATTCAATTTAATAAGTGTCGTCGAATTTGCATGGAAAAAGTTGTCGTTTGACGAAAACAAATGTAAATAAAATTCTTTGAATAAATAGAATGTGAATAAAATTGATTTTGAAATCAATTTGAAATGGATGTGAGTTTGTTTGATTTAAAAAATAAATTGAATGCATTTTATGTGAGTTGGAAATCATTTGGGTTGAATTAATTAGCATAAGGATTGGTTGAAAGCAAGTGAATTAGTGTTGGAACCATATAATTGCTTATGAAATTGTTTAACATGCATTGCTTATAAAATCCATGTGTTTAGCTATTTAGAATAAGTGAAATGTTAGTGAATTTTGTATATTTGGTACTTACGGGTTTAGATTGAGTGAGTACATGTACCCGGGGGCTGTTTGGCTAGACTTTGCTCGCGCTAATTGCTAAATAAAATAAGCCGCTTGCTTAAAAATGTTAAATAAGGTACGTTTTTTGATTAAATATCGCAAAACAATAAAATACAGTTATTTATTTTGTTTTCCGACCGTGTGGGTCGATGTATATGTATTTATCTCTCTTATCAAATTGCAAAAGGTCCTCTGTACAAAGGAGACTCTGCCAGAAGTTTTTGGAAATTTAGGGGGTTAGAAAAATTTTGAAATTTTTTGTTAACGACAAATTGATTTCGAATTGTAATTGAAATAAAGGGTTTGGGAATTAGAATTGGAAACTGTTTGTTTTGGTTGGAACGAAAGGATTTGAAAAGGGGAATGTTGAGTTTAACTAAGTGGGATTTGGAAAAAGTTAATGGGTTTAGAGCATTCTTCTGCCTTAGCAATTTCGGAGATGAAATTCTTTTAAGAGAGGAGGAATGTAACGACCCGGATTTTTTTTGACGTCTGATTTGCAATATTTAAATGATTTTAAATATTGAATTTGGATTATAAATTGATTTAAATATGAAATTGGGTTGTCTATAAAATAAATTCAGAATTTAAAGATAGCAATTTATTGGATAATTTAAATTATTGAATTTAATAATTGAATATTAGTTAAATTATTGTAATTTGAGTTTTAAGCTCGATAAAAATAATTTAAAGACTTGTAAAATTTATATTGATAATAAGGAAGGTAATTAAAGTTTTAAAATTGAATTTAAAAGTGATCTGTTCAAATTTAAAAATATTTTGTTCAAATTGACGTTTAAAAAAAATAGCGATCCGGGGCACAGTCTCGGATTTCGACGAAACCAGTTCCATCGGATCCGTATATTGTATTATTATCAAATTTCAAATTTCGTAGCTTTTGGAGTTATCGTTTAGCCGTACGAGGTATAAACGCATCGAAATTAATATCAAAATTCAATATAATATTTTGGTTCAAAAAGCTATCTTCTCCATACGATCGAATTAGGACTTGAAACCTTTTCCATTACGTTCGGAATAGGGGTTTAACATTATAAACGCCTAGTGGCACGCCTCAGTAGGAGGTCAAAATTTTAAATTGCTAAGACGGGATATTTTGATTTATAATATATATTTTGATTTATAATAGATATATATATATATATATCTAGTCAGAAATCAATGTCATAACAGTCTTCTGCAAATTGAAAAGAATACGTTACCCAAAATCACACGCCATCTCCCTACGTCCCTTCTTATATCAGCCTTCTTCCCTCCTTTGGATTCACGAAGAAACTAAAGAAAAAAACTACTTTAACTCGAAATCGAAATCGCGAGCTTCTCTTTTGTTCCTCCTGTCCTGAATTCGAAACCGATCTTCAAATCGAAAAAAAGAGTGTCGAACGAGAGAGAGAGCACGAAGGCGAACGGGGAAGAGGCTCGTAAGAGCATCGCGATACTTAAAGGACTGGGATGGAGCGCTCGCGAGCAACTAGAAGCATGGGCTTCATCGTCGAGTTAATGAGGGAGGGATCAAGCTCGGAATCGCGATTTACGCTGGGCGGCGGCGGCGCGATTTATGAGCAAGTGGGTTGCATGAGGTTGGCCTGGCAACGATGAGGCTTAGAGGTAGGAAGGCTCGCTGCAGTTTAAGGTTCGGTGGTTTGTGATTGCCGTCGATAGCAGGATGGTTACGGTAGTGGTCGCGTGCGAGTTGGAGGCTGGAGCGGTGACGTGTGTGCGAGTTTGGTGACCTCCGGGTTGTGCAAGCAACGAGGCGTGATGGTTCTGTATCGGGTTAGGGCCAGGTTCAGGCTAGGTCTCGCTGTGAGATGTCGTTTGCATATAAGCCGTGGTCGTGTGGCATCTGGATGTTAAGGGTAATTTGCTGTTACCAATTTCAATTAATTTAAATAATTTTAGTCATTAAAATCAATTACTTATAAAATTTAAATTGAATTGAAATGTTAATAAATTTATATTTTCTTGAACGAGGTCGAAATCGGATAAAATAAGTAGCGATGCACCCGATCGACAAGCTGGAATTTGTTTGGTATGATTAGCAATTTGGAAAATAAAGGTGAGAATTTCTCACTCATTTGGATTACCATATTTAAATTTAAATGTTTAAATTTAAAAATATTGGATGTTCGATTGGTTGATAAATTTATAATTATCCGTGGATGATCAAATATATATTGTTGTATATATAGAGGATTTGGAGTGATATTCCCGCACATTATAGCCGATGAGACCCTATGCGCCCCGCATAATAGCAGATGACCCTATATACCGCGATATCCCCCTCGAAGTGGGATTGGTATTTATTTTATGCTGTATTAGCATCTGTGGATGTAGGGAAAACAGGTTGGAGGGATCCAACTGGATTCCTCAAATTTATTGTTTATTTTTCATATATAGTGATATATGATTTGTGTAGAATAATCTATTACAGATTATTGTGGTGATTGGATTATTGGATGCTATTGTAGCACTGGCCTGAATTTTGATAATTCAAATACTATAAATATATTTTTAAAATTTATGGAATTGAAGTGGATTTGAATATATATATATATACTGGAATTGGAGGCAATTTAAAGGAATTGAATTAGAAAAAATATATATTTGAGTTGGTTATACATAACTATTGTGAAATAGTAAATGAAGATTTTTAAAATGAATTATATAAAAGAATTTATAAGTGATATTCTGGAAATATAAAAACAGTTGGAATCAATATTGAAAATAGATTGGAAGTATTAATGGAATTTATAGGAAATAAAATTTATATAATGGATTTTTATAAATAGATTTGTTTTTATAAACAGGAAAACCCAAAGGGGGTTATAAAATTGATAAACGATGCTTATAATGAAGAAATTCGATATCAGATGATAATTGGGAATATAAATTCATAGGAGGATTTTATATTAGAATATGGAAACAGGGTTGAGAAAAATGGAAAATTCTATTTTTGAAATGAGAATGGTTGGAAAATCGACAATGAATCGAGATGTTGTGAAATCGAGAGAAAGTTATAAATTAAAATTGGTTATTGAGATTTTAAAAATATATTTTAAATTTTAAGAAGAGAATTTGTGTTAAAAAGGAAATTTTTTATTATTTTAAAACTATGGAATTTTAAACAAGTTGAGATTTAGATACTTGGTAAGTAGATTTTTAAATATGAAGTATTTACTTTAGTAAATCCTAATTTTTATAATTAGCTTTGAAAATTATTTATTTAACTAAAGATGAGTTATAAATGTTATAAAAATGTTTTCGATATTTTAAATAATTACTTGAACATATTTTTAAAAATAAAATATTAATCTTTTATATACTTATTTTATATACATAGAGCTTTAAAGTAATTGGAAAAAAATATTATCTTATGAATTCTCTCGAGATTCGAAAAAGGGCTTCTTATAAAAGGATGTGATTTTGAGGAGAGGAAAATATTTGTGATTTCGGGATTTTGAGAAAAAGTTACTGGATAATTTTTTTGAAATGCTAATATTGAAAGGATTTGGAAAATAAGATTAAAACATGGGAGATGAAGCAAGGCTAAGTGGGTAGCACCTAAGTAGGGTAAGGTTACCCTTATCTGGAGTTCCTTTTATTCGGCTGTGTGGGCGGTTGCTGATCCTAATCGTAGGGTAATCTTATTCGGGCTATCCAGTAAGGGGTAGTCCGGTCTTATGTTGCAGGGGATCGGGAGTGATACTCGGTACACTGTTATAGAGGTGTACTATGACGGGCAGTACCCCAGTAGCCCAGTCATTCGATGGAATCCATCCTCCAATAAGCGCCGTACGGTTTTTATTGTGCCCAACTATGCTAGAACGTGAGATGCAAGCATTTCAGCTATATTCTATTTACTTTCTCTAGACACTATTATAATACCAGACGGATTTGATAAAAATGTTTTTGTTATCGTAAGGTAAAAACCCGTCGTGTTTATTTGTGACGTGGTCTTACGTGATACCTTTGTTTTCAAAGGATTTTGAAAAGTTAATAATTCAAATTGAGTGTGTTTTCCTCATGCTGGTTTTCCAAACTGACTCGGGTGTTATTTTATTATAATACACGGGTCAGACCGAGTATTACAGATTCAGGGAAAATGCCGTGGAGCTCAGGAGGCAAGCTGGAGGAGTTCAGACGTATATCACGTACTAGGATATTTTCACTGTATGAGGACAAGTTGTTATAACTGTCTAGATTTGATGTAATGATTGTGTACTCTGATGATTGTAATATTAAACAGTTACAGATTCTTTTGTATAAAAATCTGTTATTATATATTATATTTTGTTCCGCTGCGATTGTGAGATTCTGTGTTGTTCTGTTCCTTTTTATTCACCTCTTTCTTCTTCTTTCCCTAAAGATTCGTATTTTCCGTCCAATTTGAGTTGATTTGAGGAGAAATAGTGTCAGCTCAAAGGGGAATGGATTTGCGGGCCTTTACAACTGGGGTCGGATATCTATGTTATCCGGAACCGCTTCAATGTAATGATCACTCTGAACCTTTGCGGGTTTGATTTTTAGAGTTCAATAGGCTTGAAGGGATTAATCTCACAAATTTAACTATTTAAAATCATTATTCTAATTAGACACTATTTTGTTTCAATGGATTTTCTGAAAAAGTTAGGTTAAAATAAGATGATAAAACTCATAGCATTGTACGAGTTACCTTGGTTTCAAAATATTTTTATAACTCAAGTATTTCACTTTAAGTGTGTTTACTCACGTTGGTTTCCAGCCTGACTCGTGTGTTACTTTATTGTAATGCTCGGGTCAGACCGAGTATTACAGAATTTCAGGTTAGGGTGCTTTAGAGTTCGAAGACGAGCTGGATGGCAGAGACGTATTTGACTATATTCCGTTGTGTAGTATAGACTGTATAGTCCGTATTTAGGGACAAGTTATTATAACTGTCCAGATTTATTTGTTGATGATTGTACTCTGTTAACTTGAATGTATATTGGCAGTTACAGCTTTTCTTGTATAAAATGCTGTTATTGTATATTATATTTTGTTCCGCTGCGATTGTGAGATTCTGTGCTGTTGTTTTGTTGTTTCTTCTTCTATCTCTTTTTCTCCTTAACCCTAACAACCTGGTATTTCCGGCACTCGTTTCTCGGCACTCTATATAATGAACGTATTAGTGTCGATTTTCAGGGGTCGAAAATCGCCCAGCCGTTACAATTATCAACACTAAATTTACTTCCACGATTAAATTTCAAAAATTACAATTATAAATTAATTTACTTAATTAATTTTAATTAATTAGGTAATTAACAACAGGGTTGTTACATAATTTCTCCCTTAGGTTGTATTATCATCAAGGATTTAAATATAAATACTTCAACTTTGCACCATTTGAAATTTTGGAAATTAGTTTAGATAGTCATAAATAGTTTTAATAGTTTTGAAAATAGTTAAAATAGATTAAAATAGTTTAAAATAGTAAAAATGGTCTAAATAGATTAAACTAGATTTTAAAATGATTTAAACTAGATTAACTAGTTTAAATAGTAAAATAGTTTAAATAGATTTAAATTTTATTTAATTAGATTTTAAAATGATTTAAATAGTTTCAATATAGATTAAATAGATTTTAAATTATCTTAAATAGATTTTTAAGTAGATTAATAAATTTAAAATAGATTAAATAGGTTTAAATTATATTAAATAGATTTAAAATAGGTAAAATAGATTGAATTGGATTAAATAGATTATAGTAGATTAAAATGAATTAAAATAGTTTAAATTGATTAATTAGTTAAATTGGTTTAAAATAGATTTCAAAGTTATATCCAAATATTTCAATAACTCAATTCGATAGATTCATATATATTTGACAATTCAACTTAGAAATTCCAATTTAAATCCTTTGAACAATTCATTAAATAAATTTCACTTTCAGCATTTAGGCTTGGATTTTCGAAAATAATCTAGTTTATATAAATCGATTTCTATTTCAAAATACCAATTAACTTAATCCAGAATTTTAAAGAGTTAAAAATCATTTAATTTAACCAATCCAATGTCCGTATATAATTTTCTACCCTATGGCCAAGTGATACAGATATTTATCATTTCAATCAGCAATTTACAATTTTACGGTTATATATCATTTCAAACCGCAATCCCGAATTAAATAAAAATCCATAAAATCGCTCGAGTCTATCATTTCAACCCATAATGATTTTTCCCTAATCTATAGATCGTTCGGGTATGTATCATTTCAACCCATAAGGAAATTGCAGTGCTATAACATATAAAATACAACATCCAGTCATCCAATAACAACAATCAAACATACATCACAATCATCATCCAAATCAACCAATAAACATCAATAAATAACTGATTATCATTAACAGGAATTAAATTGACAATTAAATTCAATATTAAATTAACGATGATTAACTGCAACAAAAGTCAAAATTAACTAGAATGATAATTCATACATACCAAACATCAATCAATAAATTTCAAATCACATCATAAATTTAAATTAACAAACATAAGATAATTTAGAAGTTGTAAGTAGGCTAAAACACTCACCTTTGATTTTAGCCCATAAAAATCCAAACAGAAGCGCAAAAACTCAACAATCTCCAAATTCAACTAAATCAATTTCATGTTGTTCGGAATTTAAATATGAATCCAACAGAAGAAATCGCGTGTGAATCAAAGTTTATATGCAAAAGATATTCATGTTATAAGAATGTATATGGAATGGATTGAATGGTGGAGGCTTAAGGAATGGATTGAAGAACAACTAAGATAAGGACAGGATGTGTATGGAAAAAATGAAAAAAAATGAAAAAAAATAAATAAATCATGTTTCATAAAAGAAAGTTTTTGGATTTGCAAGAATAAGAGCTTTTGAGTATGAGGTGTTAGGAGAAAAAAAACGCAAATGAAGAAATAAGCTGCAGGTTATTTATAATTAGGATATGAAGGTGGAGGGACAACAATAAATGTCACGTTTTATTTTGAAAGGTCCAGGCATTAATAATGCATAAAAAATGTATGTAGGAATGGAAAAGTTTGCAAACCAAAGAAAACTAAAACTTTGTATACGTGAAAATAAGGTTGCAAGAATTAAATACGACCTAAAAGTCTAGGCTCGGATATTAAATAGAAGGAGAAATGAATGGATCAAATATTAATAATAAGGTAACTATTTTAAAACGTTCATGCAATAATTGATGAAAAAAGAAATGAAGGGACTATGTACATCGCACAACATTTTGAAATTCAATTTTTTTGAAACGTAACCAAATTAACTTCATTAACTCAAATAATATTCAAATTTGTACGCATTTAGCTTTTAATCTAGGCATAATTAAAAGTTTATACTTACCTTTAAAATGAAAAGGTTCAATTTGGTTTTCCCAAAATGATCTTTTATTTTCATTAAAACACCCTTTTTGTTTAATACAAAATGTGCATTTCTTTTATTAAACCTATTAATTGCAATCAACGTTTTCTTTCCTTTTAATTTGAATACATTAATTGCAATTACTTACAAAGTTAAATTTCAAAACAGAAAACTAAAATGGATGAAAAATAGAACAATTGTTTATTTAAACACTTTTATAAATTTTTTTTTATACACAAGAGTAATAAATAACTTTGAAATAGATTATTTTCCTATTCTTGTAATCAATCTGTAAGCTAAAACACATTTTTTTGGCAAGGCCGACGGGGTTGGATGGACCCCGACCATTTTATTGCAGCACCAAAAAGATTACAACACAGACAACAATGAGCAAGCTCAGAGAAAATATAGGAATATATAGTACTATAGAAAAACTGGGAACTAAAAGAAGAAAAGAAATAAACTAAAGCTAAAACACATTTCAAATAAACATATATTTCTTCCTTTAAAATCAATCATTCTATTCTTTATTCTAATGAAATTAAACCTACATTCACAAATGAAACATTCAGTTTATTTGATGTGAATGTTCTTTTCATTAAATCGAACTTTCCTTATATTTTCTCAAAACATAATCTACTTTTAATTACACCTATTAATTTACAATTTAGTATTCTCTCTCCTATTAATTGAAAATTTTCAATTACATTAATTTCAGTTAATTAAGTTTCAAAATGGACTAAATGAATGTAATGAGAAGTAGAACAATTATTTCCTATCTAATAGTAATTTAAACATATTTATACATTATTGGATACAAATAGTAATTACACATTTCATACTAAATAATAGTTTCCCATCTCTACAATCAATCTTTTAGCTACCAAACATTTCAAATAAATAAACATTTGTTTACTCCTTTACTAAACTTATTCATTTTTATTCTTTTATTTTGATTTACACTCCTACTATTAAATCAACCAATACCTTATGAAATTGTTAACATAGGTTTCTTTCTTGTTCTCCTCATTTTCTACAATTGACGACATTTCTTACATTTACCACAATATTTAATTACATTAAATTACAATAAATTATATTCTAATTCAATAAATTGATTGAATTAGATTTCAATCTTTTATTCAATCAATCATTACTCTACAGAGATAGTTAACATTTGTTTATATTTTATTACATTAATATTCTCCAATTTCATCTTAATTTCCATTAACGCAATATTTAATTACATTTATTGCAATATATTTCCAATTTGATTTCAAAAAGTTAAACAAATAGGTAACAAATAACAATTGTCACCTTTAGCTTAATAATCACAAATATAAGTTTATTGTTTACAGCAAATGTTATAATTATTTACACAACACTAATTTTATTCAATTACAATTTCTTACATACTATTTCATTTGTTAATACAACATTTAAATTATCAATTACTATTTTAATCCAATTACCAATTAATACACACATTATTACAATTAATTTATAATCAATAACCAATTATAACTTTTTAATCATTTTAATTAATTGGAATTATATTTAAAGCAATTATCAATTACCTTAAATTAATACTATTACATTTCATTCCAGTTATATTCTTACTATTAAATCACAAATTTTTTCTTCTTCCAACATTAAATCACAAAACCTTATTAAATTAACTAATTTTAATTATCGAAAATTACGGGTTGTTACAACTCCAAATTATAAAACTAAACTCAAATTTTTAGTTTTCAAAATTTCTCAAAATTCCCAAAAATATTCTAACGCCTCAAATTTGCGGAAAATTTCGCCAGCATCTCCTTTTCACGACTAGCGTTTCGAAAATTTACAATATGGATATAATTACATAATATACATCTCATCTCAATGATGAGGCATCCCGTAGGGAAAAACAAAAAAATACGATATATAATCCGAGATACGTACCTTATATTTGAAATATTAGCGAGTCCGCTAATATTCCTTAAACAAACAATTTATAATCTTTTAAAAGATATCTATTTAACTTCAGTTACCTGCACCTATCTTAAAAATTCATATTAGTATTTAATACCAAATTCATATTGTATAGGAGATATTAACAATTCATGATTACACTTTAGGTAGATTGATATCATAATATTCCATAATGAAAGAAATCCATACTTAAATTTTCAACTTTTAATTATTACTTATGTCAAAATGTCACGTTCGATGTTTAGGAACCCCTATCGATAACATGGCGTCCCACATATCGATCAGAATCCTTAAACAACGTCCGGATAAGTCAACACAATAGATAATCTCAAGTTTAGATGGATTTCTTTTATTATCACTAACATCCACGCATCCAATTTTAAATAAATGCAACCAAGTAATCAATTCCTAGCAACCAATCAATCAAAACATACATAACCAATTACAGCAGAATAATTCAATGTCTGAATTTCCGCTGCGCAACTTTGATTATCCCTAGATCATTTAAATATTATACTTATTCGCTCAAATTTCCTAAATGTAACAGCCCGATATTTTGCACCATTCGCATCCGCACATGTCGGACTTGAATAATTCAAAATACCGCGTTGTTAATTTAAATTTGGCAAAACTAAACATATACAGTAAATAAATAATCACAGATCACAGACACAAAGTAATAAATGCAGCGGAAATAAAAGAGATAGTAGTTCATGAAGCTACTATATAAATGTATAAGTTACATCAGAGTTAAACCAGATACAACGGAAGAGTAATACGATACATCAGATACAAATCAGAATACATCACTGAAATCATCGAATACTGAAAGCAGAATAGATGGCTGGATCTTCAAGCAAAGCTCCAACTTCAAAGGTGAGTCTCGAATACTGGTACACTCGGTCTGACCCGAGCGTAAAGAAAACACAAGACACTCGAGTCAGGATTAACATTCTTATATCAATAAATCCAACTCAAGTGAAATAACAACTGAAATACAAGTAACTCAAAGGATGTTTGGAATAACCATCCTTTAAGGATCCGTTAAACTATCTACTAGGTAGTAATGTACGCTAAGTAGATAATGTCTATCAGTAATATAAGGTATCAAAATAGTGTTAAGGCGTTACCATTATACCCCTTAACACATTTTATATAAGCATCATAGTCTATACAGCACTGTAAACACCACCGTAAACTAGTGGGATATCAGGGAGTACTCCATAGGTATAACACAAAACAAATTCGTAGTGGTCGCGTATAAAGGGATCCAAGTATGACAAGGCACATGAGGCAATACCCAAGGTAGTGAAACTACCGTTTGCCTGATCCGGACTGGTGAGAACGCATCGCCGCAGCGATCGCAACACCGCGAAACAACACTCCCAAAATCAAGGGAGCACCAATTGACAACAAGTAATGAGTAGTTTTCGAAGAAGTGTGTTCGCTCGAGGTAGCTAACCCCCATTTGGCCCGGCACGGCTCCTGTTTTAGTCATTTCCAATTTGACACAAGTGTCAAGGCTATCCATTATCGTTCTCTTTCTTCAGTCATCAACGTACATCATTCCAACCACTTCATTCTGGATCACACTCCGAGTGTAGTTATTAAAGTGGTTTTCGGTTTAGACAGTGAGTATGTCCCTAACCGATTCCGGTCTCTTTAATAACTTTCGTGATTATTACACCGATTGGTCATTTAATAAATTTCAAAACCAAATCAATTACAATTTCAAATAGAATTTGTAAACCAACATTTCATTTGTCTTTCTAAATCAATTTCCATAATTTACGTTTCAAAACTTCCAAATTCATATTTTCAAAATCTTATAATTCAATTTCCATTTTTATTTAAACAATTCAAATATTGATTCAAGTTCGTATATAGGCTTCATTTCGAAAACATTTAAATTAACTTAATTTAACATTTAAATCAATTTAAATTCATTTATCGATTTCATTCAATATTCGTTAAGTTAATTTATCATTCAAAACAAATTCTATTTAATTTCCAGTTCATTAAATCAATTACTTAAGTTCAACTCCATTATATCAAAACTTTCAAACTGCATTAAATTAAATTCATCAAATCAAATTCTTTACATTTCAAGTTTTACATTTATTTCAATAAAACACATTTTATTTCTTGTTAGAGAAATTCAATTTCACTTATTTATTTACTTAGTCATAAATTCCAAAACTTAATTATTTCATAACTCAACTTTACTTATTAAAGAAGTTCAATTTCACTTATTACGAAGTTCAATTTCACATATCAAGAATTCAATTTTATTTAATTATTAAATAATTCAACCTTATTTAATTATTAAATAATTTCAAAACTTATTATTAACAAATTTCAAAACTTCATTATTAATAATTCCAAATTTAATTATTGAATAATTTCAACTTCATTACAAAATCATATTATTTATTCAAATAAAATCTTCATTTTTTTTAAATCAAATTATTGACCAATCGGGTTTTATTTAATTCTCTATCCTAGGTCAAAGTTTAATTTGGGTATTTATCATTTCAACCCGATTCCAATTCAATTCAAATATCAAAGCATAGCAAAGGGAACTTGCAGTGTGATAACTGGGATGATGTCAAAGTAAATAAACAAGCAATAACAACAACCAATATCAATCCAATAATCAATTCAAATAATCCCGAAATAACCGTATTAATTCACATTGTTGTTTGTGCAAATTAATATAATTATTTCTTGAATCTACACTATCATTTCATGTAGATTAAAGATTATTACACTAATATCAATACGGTTTTTCATTTGATATAAATTATTCAATTTCATACAACATCAATTTTATACAACATACATTCAATGGTTCAAGGTGAAGTTAACCATATTACTACGTGTCGAGTAATTAAACATTTAAAGGGGGTCATATTATACAAATTTAACAAATCAAATTCAACATATAGATCCAATTTAAATTATTGACTATCCTATATCAATTCGATTGCATATTATTTATCACTTTAACATTAACAATTTAACGTCCAATATAACATCATCAATCAATCAAATATCTACCAAACTGGATTATTATTGCATAAATAATTAACAGATAATGGTGTCAGATGTCACAAGTGAACTGATACAGGTAATAACATATATAACAGTGTAAATCACTATAGCAGTATATTTCAATTGTCGTTTCAATTGAAATCAAATTTAATAAATAAAAGAATATTAATCGTGAGTGATTGCTCACCTTTCGAGGCTAGAGATGAATGAGACTGAGATGTGTTACGAATCCGAGCATGAGATCCAAAGCAAAGCTAGATGGATATGAATTTGACGGATAAAGCTGATACAAGAATTTATGGAGCAATTAGAATCAGTCGATATAAATTTTACTAAATATATATATTATTTTCTTTTCTTAAGATCAATATGTAAATTTAAGAAAATAAAATAAAAATAACATATAACAATAAAATCATTCTTTTAATATAACAATAAATTCATCTATAACCGACTCATATACACTGTCTAAACATATTATAATATAAACTGTATATATAATAAAATCCAATATCAATTTATATATTTATACATATAATGTAAACTTCATATACTCAACAAGACTTATGTATAACTTATATACAAAGCTAACAGGTTATATATATCAGAAATATAAACTTACAAAATCAAATATGTATATAAATAACTCACAGCGCGTACAAATTATACATACAACTGAGATAACATGCAAACTTATAAAACAGAAAAATATGCAGACCCTATTGTAGACATAGATACGAATTTAAAGAAACAGCAGGCTAACGGCTCAACAGGTAATACACAACTAGTATAAACTTATATATTAAAAAACCAGATCATAAAACCTTATATAAACTTGTACAAACATAAGCAGTGGGGTTATTTACGTACAAAAAAAAAGTTGTAAATTTATATATTAAAACCCAGATACATCATAGATATATGTAAACTAACATATACAATATTATACTAATATATGTTTAAACTGATATAAAACTACCCTATATATAAACAAATATATATACACATGTACACAACTTACATACAGGTTATAAATAAAGATCAATTTTTATCATCAAATCAATATAAATAATTTATTATAATATGTGTAAACTTAACAGAAAATGAAATGTTTTTTAAAAATCTATGTATAATACCTTATACAACTTACTTAAACAACATATATGAGTTGACATAATACCTATAAAAGACATATATAATACTGCATATATAACTTACAGTAATCTATATATACATGTAAAACAGAATATATAAACTAAACTATACAAACTATACCACAGATAAAATATCTAATACAATTGTAAACTTATACAAACTATACATATATCTCAGAAAAATACATTAACTATATATAAAGCTCATATATTCAAACAGATAAAACCCCGTATACAAACAGCAACTTGTACACATATGCTATTATAAACTTAAATACATACGCAAACATATATACTGTCAAACATAACTCACGTCTATAAACTAACAGACCCTAATTATTATACTATATATAATAAAACTCAGATCATAACATATATATTTAATTTCTTTTATAAACAAGAAGAAAACCATTATACACTAATCATATGTATATAGTATAAACCTATATACTTTGCAACATATCCATATAACTGTTATATCAACCAAATATACAGTACATATATAAACCATTTAAGAAACTTCAATATGCCATGTATAGAAAATAACAGTTATGAATAGAGTATATATATAAAACTAGTATACCAATATTTAAAACAAAACGTAATGCATTATACTAATATATATCTATATATATATATACGTACGTCTAAAATAGTAGAAATAAAACGTACCCGAGATTTAATATAAAGATGTGAACACTATGAGTGAGAGAGAGGGTGTCAGGGCTCGGTTCAGGTGATGGTGCGGTAGAAGCGATGCACGCGAGTGATGCGGGGTTTCGTGGAAGAGAGGTCGGTCACGGGTGCTGCAGCTCGCGTGAGGTGCTCGGCTTCCGGAAAACTGAGGTGGAGGGAAAACAAAGGTGGCGGCTCGGCAGGCTGGGCTGGGCGAAGTGCTGCTCACGTGTGGACGAGTAGGAAGGCGGACGTGTATGGTGGTGGTGATGAGGCTCGATTCGACAATGGTGGCTGGGTTCTTGGCCGAGGCTAGGGAAGGGAAAAATGAGCTTGGGCTTGCTCGGTTTTTGGGTAGTGGCGGAGCTCGGTGATGAGTGGAGGCGGATGGTTGTCATGCGGCTATGGTGGAGGGGTGGCATGCGTGTTTATCAGGTAGTGGCGGAGAGGGAGGGAGGCAAGGAGGTGTTAGGTGGAGTTGCATGCTCACTCTTTCTTTTTTTTATGTAGGTTCGAATATGGAAGAAAAATGACAATGGAAAAACAAGTGAAAGAAGGATAGGATAAGAAGGGGAGGAGAACGTGGCTGTTGGGTAGGAGAACAACAGTGGGAAAATGAATGGAATTGCAACAGAAAAAGGAAAAAAATAATAGTAACCTTGGTAATAGAGAAGGTCACACCATTCAATTCAGTATGAAAATAAAGTAAACGGCTATTGGTTTGGGACTAGTAGATGATTGAATAGACATAAGAAGCTCAAAAGGTTCGAAACGGTTGCCGATACGGGTTGGTTTTTTCACGGATTCCACGGTGTATCGAATTTCAAAACACGGAAGTGGGTATACCGCAGAGAACATCATGATGGGATGATTAAAACGATATACAGATATCAGTGGTTCGATTAAATTCTAAACATTTGAATATCCTACTAACGGAAAATGCAAGAAAAACGCAGAAAAATAAGATCGACGGAGCTAAAGAAGTCCGAATTTGGAAAAACGAAAAATGACGTCTTGCTCAGAAGACGGTTTAGAATTTTTCTATGTTTTATTTTCATCGCTTTTTAACTGATTAAATTGAAGTAAATTTACGCACGAAATAAACTTTCATATTTTCTGACGAAAATTTATAGTTTGCTATGTTTAATTAGACGCATTCCAAATAATAACTTTTTATTTCAAAATTTTATCGTTTAAAATTTCGCAAAATTTCAATTAATAACGTTATTAAAACTAGTTAAATTTACGGGTCGTTACATTCTCCCTCACTCAAAACTTTTCGTCCCCGAAAAGGAAGGAGGTAGGAGGATAGAAACAACCAAAAAGAAAATAGATTGGAATACAAGTAAAACAATTAATTTAAACCATATAAATTTCAGTTTCAATTAATTAATATTTAACCCTTTGGTTAAATCCCTTTGAGTTCACTTAAGTTAAATCAATCTATCAATTCCTAAATTCATTATCTTATTATCCAATTATCTTCAATTAACAATTTCTAAATCATCAATTTGTATAATCATTTATTATGCTCATATTTTATTCAACAAATTTAATTCTTTTATTCCAAATTATTATTAAGTTTATTCCACTTAATATATCTTATTACATATATTTAAACCATATAAATTAATTTAGACCATATAAATTTCAATCTAAATTAATTTATATTTTTTTCAATTTGGTTAAATCCATTTATATTAAATCAATAATTAGTCATTCGATTTAAATTTGTTAGTTCAACTGTTAATTCTAATCATATAAATTTCATTTTAAATCAATTAATATTCAATAATTGATCTTAATTCAAGGTATTTCATTAAGCTGATTCAATTCAATTTGTTAATTCTTTCAGAACAAAATTTACTTTAATTTTCTCATTCAATTAACTTATTATTCTATCATCTTTATTAGCATTTTTTTAATAATTAAAATCTAAGTGCATAACATTTATTATAAACACTCAAATTTTATTTATAAAATTATTTTATATTGTATATTATCCAATTACATTTTAACTTATGAATAATTTAGGTAAGTTATATTGAAATGCAATTTAGTACTATACAAATAAAATTTTCAAATTCAATTATCTCAAGTTTAAATACTTATTTAAAAATTCAGCTTTATTTATAATTGAAAACATCGTTTAACATGATTTTTTAAGAATTAAATTTCCGTTTAATTTCAAACCCTTTAGAATAATTATGTATATACTATATATATTAAATCAAATTAAATTTAAAGTAATATACCCATATATATACACAAATCAAGTTATACTTAAGAAATTCAAATTAAATATTTTTCCCAACAAAACCGTAGCAAAGCTATAGAATGGTTTCTCCACTTCGAAACTCGAAAATGAACGTCGATGATGCGGCCGCCATCATCGAAATTATTTTCCAGCAACAAAGAGAAGAGCACTAATTTAAAAATTCTTTGAAAACGGTTTCTATTTGAAAATACCTTCAATAATATACATTTAAAAAATTTAAAAACCAAAGCTTGAAGTCACTGAAAATTAAATTCTCAAATTCTAAATTTTAAATTCATTTAAATTTCTAAATAATTCTATAAACCCACTTTTATAATTTCATTTATTTTTATGTTGGAATAACCAATGATTTACAAAACAAATAGTGAAAATCCAATATTACCTTTTTGATAACCAATTCAGTTAATAATTCACTTTCAAAAAATTTATACTTATATAATATAATTTTACAAGATTATTTTATTTACCAAATTTTGAAAACAATATTGTGTTAGTTTGTTCTGTTCAAGTGTTTTGGAAATCCTATTGATAGCGTTGATCAGACGAATCGATCGAAACCCAAATCAACATCAACAACTCAAACAACACGATATATTTTAAAACATTTTAAATATTAATTTACAAATACACTTCCTCGCTCGACGATACAATAATACATTTCAAAACATGTATAGCGATTCAAATTTGATGAAAATCAAATCAAAGAGAATTTTGGTTCGAAGATAGGTTTGAAACAAAGATAAGACAATTAAATAACAAGATAGGAAGATGAATAAGTTTATATAAATCGCGGGCAACCTTAACCGGGTCGACCGTGACTTCAAGAATAAGATCAATGTAGGATTCCGAGGCAAATTGACATATGATCTCAAGAAATAGAATTCAGGCATTGCCGGAGATAGATAGCATCGTAAACCGAGGATACAGAAATCTCCGGTAAATCGATGTCTATTGTAAAGGAGTTTCTCCTTTACGAATCATTCGAAGATTGTCGAGACCTCCGATCTATTATAGATATCATTCAAAATGGAGTTATGGGGTGCTCCAGAATTGAAAGAAGATGAATAGTGAAGGACATGAATGAATTTCGGAACCGAGGGGAACGTTCCAAAATTCAAAGGAATTGAGTCAAAGGGAGAGATTGAAACTCGAATGAGAGTGATTCTGTAAATACATTTACCATATATGCTAAGTTTTGCCTAGAGCTACCAAAGCTCTGATACCAACTGTAACGAACCACGTCAGTAGGGTAATGTCCACCGTAGCATACAGCTGTTCCTGTGTTCTGCCTTTACAGCCAGCCTCTCGACTGCACCAACCCCGCATGGACATGTAGGAGTAAGAGTCATCCGCTCGCTACCAAACCAAATGCGAGAACCCCCTATCATGCTGCACCCGCCAAGTGCATAGGCAGACACACATGTCGAACTTGAATAATTCAAAATACCGCGTTGTTAATTTAAATTTGGCAAAACTGAACATATACAGTAAATAAATAATCACAGATCACAGACACAGAGTAATAAATGCAGCGGAAATAAAAGAGATAGTAGTTCATGAAGCTACTATATAAATGTATAAGTTACATCAGAGTTAAACCAGATACAACGGAAGAGTAATACGATACATCAGATACAAATCAGAATACATCACTGGAATCATCGAATACTGAAAGCAGAATAGATGGCTGGATCTTCAAGCAAAGCTCCAACTTCAAAGGTGAGTCTCGAATACTGGTACACTCAGTCTGACCCGAGCGTAAAGAAAACACAAGACACTCGAGTCAGGATTAACATTCTTATATCAATAAATCCAACTCAAGTGAAATAACAACTAAAATACAAGTAACTCAAAGGATGTTTGGAATAACCATCCTTTAAGGATCCGTTAAACTATCTACTAGGTAGTAATGTACGCTAAGTAGATAATGTCTATCAGTAATATAAGGTATCAAAATAGTGTTAAGGTGTTACCATTATCCCCCTTAACACATTTTATATAAGCATCATAGTCTATACAGCACTGTAAACTCCACCGTAAACTAGTGGGATATCACGGAGTACTCCACAGGTATAACACAAAACAAATTCGTAGTGGTCGCGTATAAAGGGATCCAAGTATGACAAGGCACATGAGGCAATACCCAAGGTAGTGAAACTACCGTTTGCCTTATCCAGACTGGTGAGAACGCATCGCCGCAGCGATCGCAACACCACGAAACATGTGACGCCCCACCTCTATGCTCATAATAACAAAGAGTATTAAAAGAAATACTGTCTATTATTACGAAGAATAAGGCTGGATAGGAGCGACCATCCGTAGTTGGCCTTACACTAGTATTGGTTATTTCGATAGGAGTGATATATATTTTTATTTTTCATCTCTTATTTATTTACTCCCATCGACATACCCAATTCCAGTATAAAACAAGCTACGATGGTTCATAATAGTTTAGGACAATATATATAAAAACAACACAGATACACAAAGAATGCGGAACACAAATAACAAAATCTCATATATATATATATATATATATATATATATATATATATATAACTGATGTCAGCTACAATATAGTTGACACAATACATATGATACAACTACAACTGTCGACTCTGGAAGTTATATATACAAGTACATTATCAACTAATATACATGAATACATATCATCCTATACAATGACCCGACTTCTACAAAATGACAAAGACAACTTCAAAAGATGTGGAAAGTCTTCATAGCCCGAACAGCAACTCAAAGAAGGAAATCTACAACCTGAAATAACTCGGGTCTGACCCGAGTATTACATTCAAAAGAAAATAATACATGGGTCAGTCTAATTCAAACTTAGTTATTAGTGCATAGAAGCAATAATAATCAAATACGAATAGACGACGGTCACATAAATCTCGTATATCCGATTTCTCGATAAAAGAATCAAATAACAGTAGATATAACACTAGACAGTGTTAAACAATAAATCAGCAATACAATTCAATTTACACAATCGAAATGTCAGAAAAACATCAGTGCTGATTGGCTGCAGTACACGCTAACGTGTACTGCCTCGCCAATACAGTCTATGAAATACTCAGAAGATCAAAGAATCCAAAAGCCAACAGATCCAACTCAATTCAAAATGAACCATTTCAAAATACAACTTCAAAATATTGAATTGAATCAATGAAACCATTTAACAATCGAAATATCAACTATGTAACGATCCGGATTTTCACGTTCGAAAATCGACATCCGTACTTTACATCGTACTCGAATGTCATAGATTCGACCGTTCAAATCCGATTCGCCGGAGCTTATAACAACATTAAGTAAATAACACAGCGGAATAAAAGAATAATACATTGATATACAATATCTGATACAACAGAATGATACAATGAATATCAATATACATCAGAGATATGATACAACAAATAGCAGCGGAAAAGAAAAAACGATAATATCAGCAACGGAACAAATAACTCTAAGATAGTCTTCAAGAGAGAACTCCAGCAGTAGCTCGAACTCCCAATAACGATACACCAAGAATAAGCAAGTGAAGTCCGATCCAAAGACTGAACTAGCTCCAGAAAATCTACTGAACCTGAATATCTGAAAAACCCAACTCTAGACTGCCCGTGTGGAAAATAGTGGGCACCCAGAGTTTAGGAAGGGAACAATAAACTCCGGATCAGTCATGGGACTGGTGTGAGCAACAAAACAGTTTATCTTTAAAAACAAATAGGAGAGAATTTTAAAGTAAATTCGCAATGCTTTTGGAAAATGAAACTACCATAAGGCCTCCTGCCACACACACAATGCAAACGCAGAATTGGAGAAGATTTCTCCTTATGATAGTCAAAGATGCTTGCTACACAAAATCAAATCATTTTGATATTATTATTAGTGCATAGTGTGGAAAGAAATTTCGAAAGTAGAATATCAATCTTAGCCAGCATAGGTACCATTATAGTATGCCTACTATAGCTACCATATTAAATGGCAGGTTCTACAACTAAAACCGTACAAGTCTCGTATTGTTTTGTTTGGATTTCCAACAAATGGTCAGGCTAAGGAACTTCCTATGCCACGATGGGTACGTCCCTGGAATAGACGACCCGAGAACCTAACCGGATCTCTGCCAACACAAGGCCGGGTTACCTCTGCAAAAATAGGTAACTACTGACACGCGTATGCCATCCCCCGATCGTCACCGATCTTCCCGAGGATCCCCGATTCGCAACAACCACAAAGTAATAAATTTGCAGCAACCACAGAGGTTAAGTATATGGGCTCCATACCATGATACCACCTTTATCCAGAAGGAATGACATATACTAAGGGGCGCTACTCCCTAGAACCTTGCCGCATCTTTCCTGTTTTGACCATTTCCGGGGTGTGAGGCTCGACGAAGTCTCGTCCACAAAGCTACGCTTTGTCACAAAGCCATGCTTCGGGTCAAACAAATGATCAACCTATGATCACAAAGATATAAGATCAAACAAATGATCATATCACAAATGATCAAACACTGATCATCACACAGCAACACTCAGCATGCCACATTACCAAATTGGGATATATATCGCTGATAAATTTCAACTACATAACCTCTGAGCTCGTACGTCTCAGAGAAGGGTGTTAAGCTAAGAGAATAAATTCTCCGCCACCAAACAGAAATGTATTTGAAAGAAATCAGCTTTATATCTCAAAGTGTAATGTCAGACATGTATCCATACAAGTCTGTTCCGGGTTCGAACAGAACCGAAGGCACTTCTCACGAAGCCCTTGCAATTCCGGATAACTTTCAATCACGTCCAGACTTCCCGTCACAAAAGAGTGATATAAATCTCTATACCGGCGCGACTCAGTGCAGAGACATTCGACAGGTTGTCCTTTCATTTTCGAAAAATATCCGGTCTTCAACACCGGTCTTCAAATGCTATCCATATACGACGTATCACTATTCGGAATGAGTTATACGACCCAAAGGTCCTTTCCCGGCTAACCCGAATAGTGAGCGCAATATTCAAAAAAAAATGGATAATGGGATTTCAATTAAGTCACAACTTAAACCCAAACTTTCTTTTCAAATGGTTTAACAAATTACCATTTTAATCTTTTTAAACAAAAAGATTCAATTCACAAAGTTCACTTAATTTCACAAAGATTCATTCACAGATTTTCCAAATCAATTTCCCTTTCAATTTGATTAATTCGTTAAATCTTTAAATCAAAGATTTAACTCATAGCTTTCAAAACAATTTCATTTCGAATGGTTTAAATAAAGCATCATTTTAAATCTGTTAAAAATAGACAGATTTAATTCATAGCTTTCAAAAAGAATTCATTCATAACTTGGAAAATCCATTTTTCAATTCACTTGAAATTCCTTTAATTTAAACTGGAATTTCTTTTCTTATCTAAAAGCTTTTATCATTCGAAAACAACAGTTTTCAATTTGGAAATCTGATTCATTTATGCGAGTTGAAATCCTTGGTTTAAATTCAAATTCCCAACTTATACTTTTAAAATGGTTTAATTCATACAAACACATTTATATCATCTTTTATCCCTAGTTTCCAAATCATAGATTTAATTTCAAACTTGAATTCAAATTTAAATCTAATTATTTAAATTTTCAAAACTCGATTAAGTTATTCAAAATAACTTTTATCCTTGAAATTCTATTTCAAAAGCTTTTCACTTTTTATTTTAAACCCAAATTTCAAATTTCAAAATCAATTGAAATTAAAATTTCAATTTCAAAAACATCAAATTTAAATTATCTGTGACTTAACCGATTTCCATGTGAAATCCATATTTGTGTGTGTAAAGTGTAGTCCAGGGATTTCACACAATAGTGCAACATCAATCAATAATCACAGATCAAAATACATAATATAGTTGATAAGCGATATAAACTATACGCTTATCGTTCATTCACAGATCACAGATATATATCACAGGTAAGTAAACTACAGATCACAACATAAATCAGGGTGTATCACAAAGCATCATATATCAGGGATATCAAACAATTAAATCATCCAATAGAATCCAAACATTCACAAGTGAATTTATTAACCAACTAATTAATTTAAATCAGATGTAACAATTTATTAATCCAGGTTAACTATCGTAATTTAATTACAAATTATTTGAAAATCTTTCTTTCAAATTTATTAGTTAACCCTTAATTATTAACTAATCAGTTCTTAAATCAATGAATCAATTAATCTTTAATTATTAAATTAATCTCAATTAATTGCCATTATTAAATAATCCTTTGATTTATTAACAAATAATTAATTCACATTTTAAATTATCATTTAATTAATTACATTCAGTAATTATTCATTCATTACTTCTCTAAGTAATTTTACTTCATTAATTTCATTAAGTAATTATACTTAACTTAATATCAAGTAATTATTTTTAATTAATTGAACTTAATTAATTACACTATAATTTAATCCCATAATAATTACTGTCATTAAGCAATTATGCTTAATAATTTCATGATTGATTTTTATTAAATTAATTAATTATCAAATAAATCTCAAGTAAATGATCCTCATTAACTATTCATAATTATTTAATTACTATTCTTAAGTAATTAAGCTCAATTTAATTGTTGTTAATTATCATTAATTAACCTTTAAAATCATATATTTAATCACTAATTATTTAATTAATCACTTCAATTACCTTAATTTTAAAAACTTGTTAAATAATTTATTTTATAGACATATCCATTTAATCACACCTTTAAATTTACTAAACATTTATCTTAAAACTAAATTATTTAAACTTTAAAATTGTTAAAACTTTGCTCCTTAACAAATCTGCATTATTCTTTAACATTTTGAAAACTGGCTACAACTCAACTTAAAATTTAAAGCCCTGAACACTTACTCAAAAACAACTCGAGTAAATACACAATCTTCCCGAGCAAATCACCCAAAACCCTGAATCTTTCGTTACCCCGAGTCACTCACGAAATTCCTCGAGACAAATCCTGAGAAAATCATCTTCTTCCCAAACCCACATCAAACCCGGACACGCAAGAACGAGCGTGCACGTGCACGTGTACATCGTCGCTGGCGATCCTCCGGCGTCACCACATTGTCGAACATGTCGACAATCTCCTCCAAACCACGCTCCTACCATACGAATCACATCATCACCTCGAAATCGAGATTCGAGCATTCGAACGAAAAAACTGCAATGTCCTAGTTCGTCAAAACCACCTCGTCCCGACCATCTCGACCACCAGCGACCACGTCCCCCTACCAGAACCTTCGCCGTAGTCCCCTCTACCTTCCCCTTGAGCCACGACGAACTCGATCAATCAAAGGTGGCGAAATCATCACGTTTCCAGACCATTTCAAAACCAAACGTTAAACCCTAGTTTCGATTCGTTCGATCATTTGTTGCAATAGAAAAATCATTGAACATTTTTCCTATGATTCTCGATCATTCCAGCACCTCCACGCCAAATCTCGCCTACCATCATCACGCCGATCAACGGCAATTGCCTAAAATACCATTTCCGTTTAACTTCCTCAAACTCGAGAATCTCTCACTTAAAAATCATGAATTCATATTTAAAAATCATGGTTAATGAAAACGAACAAATTCATGAAGTCAAAACTCAAATTTTAGTCGATTAAATTTTTGACAAAATTTAATTTCACTGTGTTCTTACCCTTTCCAGTAAATCCATACAATTTCATTGCTTAGAAGTATTTTTAAAATCTTGGTCTTGTAAATTTGAACATTTTTTTGTTTAAATAATAAAGTCTAACAGTGAATGATTTAAGAGATTTGTATTTTTCTTTTTGTTTAGCCTGTAAACATTAAAACAGGGATATCTGCCTGTACATGCATCTCTTAGTCCTTATGTATATATATACACACCTAGGCAGCTATATCATACAAGCATAATCATAACTTCAATACAAGATCAAACAACAAGAAACATATCAGATTCAAAAGGTTTGCTCACCTGAAATTGTTGAAGACAGAGACCAGCTCTGTTCTTTTCTTGCTGAAGCCTTTTTAAATTTTTGATCCTCTGGTTGGCTTGTTTATTGTTGTTTAAAGCTGAGTTTCTTTTGTTTTTAAGTTGAAGATGATAATATCTTTAGTTTTTTTTTTCTTTTCTTTTTCACAGTTTTGAAAGATCGAAACTGAGATGAGGTAGATGGAGATAAATAAAAAGAGAAGATGTGTATGTGAAGGAACATATTATAGGGAAAGGTGATGTTATCTTGTACTAGAGTTATGGGCTGCCTTGTTTTATATTTCATTTTTAAATTTACATGCTTTGTTTGTTGCAGCCATACTTGCTTGTCTCGGTTGTACATGCTGGGTGTCTTCTTATTTAGGCTGAGATGATGTTATGGTGGCTGGAAGATGATTTTAGTCATGGGTTTGATACTTTGTTTATTTTCTTTTCTCAGCCTCAACACTTTGTTTACAACCTATACTTCCTTCTTTTATTTGTTTGTACTGCTTGGTTTTCTTATACAAGTTAATTCATATTTAACTATATACATTTGTTCAACTTGAATAATAACATTGTCTTCGTATGTTTAACTATTTGTATTTATATTTGAATGTATATTTCTTTTGTTTTGTCACTTAAGCTTGAGATGTTTTACTTATTTGAATGTAAGTTGTTTTCTTTTTATGTTATAATTTATCTTTTATTTGTTTTGGCCTTGTTTACTTGCTTTACAATATAAATGAATTTCTATCTTATTTGTTATTAGAATTTGTTAATGTATCAACTTATATTTTATTTTATTAACCCAAATATTTATTAAACCATCAACTCTAATATTCATTATCATCAATTATCATTATTAAACCATTTATTTAAGATTTAATTTTAAATCCAATATATACAAACATTAAATTTAAATGATCGTTCAAATAAAATTGGGACTCGGGGAAACTCGCTCAAATTTTCCTAATTAAATTTACAAATTTTCTATCAAAAATTTATTTAATTACTCAATTTAATTCAAAATTTTCATTTAATTATTAATTTAAATAAATTTAAATTTCGGGGTCGTTACAAACTTCCCCCCTTAAAAGAATTTCGTCCTCGAAATTCGCAGGCACGAAAATAACACAGAGATAGACAAATGCGATCTTCTATAACTCCTCAAACACAAGATACGGTTTCCCAACTCAAGTCGGAATATCTCAGAATACATACCAATTTGTCCCTCTTCGGACTTCGATATTCCAAGAAATTATAATAGAATTTCAAATTCGGTTTTAAAAGAAATCGTTTTATCGATACTATACAAATTTAGCCTCATATTCTATTAATCGATTTAACTCAATTTAAAATTTCCAATTTCAAATTTATTAAGGTTTAAATCAAAAAGCTGATAAGAAACCGATGAAAATACGAAGTAAGAATCTCCTACAATGGTTCGTAGAGCCATCATCACACCGAAACTTCTTCTTGTAGCTGATACGAAGAAATGAAAAGAATTTGGAAACGAATCAAAGAATATTGAGAAGAAAGTTGTTTCCACTGTTGTAGGGTATTGACCATTTATAGTCGTATTTCCCTGTCCCCTATCTCGTCTTCTTCTTGCACTCATACTCACTATCAGTGGATAGTAAGAGAATTTACTGAGACGTTCAGACGGATATCTTAAGGATATACTCATTCTAGAGTTTACTTCACTCTATCTCTAATGAGCTACTTAACGTGTTATACTCCTGAGCTAAAGTTCAACCTTAGCTCTGATACCAAATGTAACGATCCGGATTTTCGCGTTCGAAAATCGACATCCGTACTTTACATCGTACTCGAATGTCATAGATTCGACCGTTCAAATCCGATTCGCCGGAGCTTATAACAACATTAAGTAAATAACACAGCGGAATAAAAGAATAATACATTGATATACAATATCTGATACAACAGAATGATACAATGAATATCAATATACATCAGAGATATGATACAACAAATAGCAGCGGAAAAGAAAAAACGATAATATCAGCAACGGAACAAATAACTCTAAGATAGTCTTCAAGAGAGAACTCCAGCAGTAGTTCGAACTCCCAATAACGATACACCAAGAATAAGCAAGTGCAGTCCGATCCAAAGACTGAACTAGCTCCAGAAAATCTACTGAACCTGAATATCTGAAAAACCCAACTCTAGACTGCCCGTGTGGAAAATAGTGGGCACCCAGAGTTTAGGAAGGGAACAATAAACTCCGGATCAGTCATGGGACTGGTGTGAGCAACAAAACAGTTTATCTTTAAAAACAAATAGGAGAGAATTTTAAAGTAAATTCGCAATGCTTTTGGAAAATGAAACTACCATAAGGCCTCCTGCCACACACACAATGCAAACGCAGAATTGGAGAAGATTTCTCCTTATGATAGTCAAAGATGCTTGCTACGCAAAATCAAATCATTTTGATATTATTATTAGTGCATAGTGTGGAAAGAAATTTCGAAAGTAGAATATCAATCTTAGCCAGCATAGGTACCATTATAGTATGCCTACTATAGCTACCATATTAAATGGCAGGTTCTACAACTAAAACCGTACAAGTCTCGTATTGTTTTGTTTGGATTTCCAACAAATGGTCAGGCTAAGGAACTTCCTATGCCACGATGGGTACGTCCCTGGAATAGACGACCCGAGAACCTAACCGGATCTCTGCCAACACAAGGCCGGGTTACCTCTGCAAAAATAGGTAACTACTGACACGCGTATGCCATCCCCCGATCGTCACCGATCTTCCCGAGGATCCACGATTCGCAACAACCACAAAGTAATAAATTTGCAGCAACCATAGAGGTTAAGTATCTGGGCTCCATACCATGATACCACCTTTATCCAGAAGGAATGACATACACTAAGGGGCGCTACTCCCTAGAACCTTGCCGCATCTTTCCTGTTTTGACCATTTCCGGGGTGTGAGGCTCGACGAAGTCTCGTCCACAAAGCTACGCTTTGTCACAAAGCCATGCTTCGGGTCAAACAAATGATCAACCTATGATCACAAAGATATAAGATCAAACAAATGATCATATCACAAATGATCAAACACTGATCATCACACAGCAACACTCAGCATGCCACATTACCAAATTGGGATATATATCGCTGATAAATTTCAACTACATAACCTCTGAGCTCGTACGTCTCAGAGAAGGGTGTTAAGCTAAGAGAATAAATTCTCCGCCACCAAACAGAAATGTATTTGAAAGAAATCAGCTTTATATCTCAAAGTGTAATGTCAGACATGTATCCATACAAGTCTGTTCCGGGTTCGAACAGAACCGAAGGCACTTCTCACGAAGCCCTTGCAATTCCGGATAACTTTCAATCACGTCCGGACTTCCCGTCACAAAAGAGTGATATAAATCTCTATACCGGCGCGACTCAGTGCAGAGACATTCGACAGGTTGTCCTTTCATTTTCGAAAAATATCCGGTCTTCAACACCAGTCTTCAAATGCTATCCATATACGACGTATCACTATTCGGAATGAGTTATACGACCCAAAGGTCCTTTCCCGGCTAACCCGAATAGTGAGCGCAATATTCAAAAACAAATGGATAATGGGATTTCAATTAAGTCACAACTTAAACCCAAACTTTCTTTTCAAATGGTTTAACAAATTACCATTTTAATCTTTTTAAACAAAAAGATTCAATTCACAAAGTTCACTTAATTTCACAAAGATTCATTCACAGATTTTCCAAATCAATTTCCCTTTCAATTTGATTAATTCGTTAAATCTTTAAATCAAAGATTTAACTCATAGCTTTCAAAACAATTTCATTTCGAATGGTTTAAATAAAGCATCATTTTAAATCTGTTAAAAATAGACAGATTTAATTCATAGCTTTCAAAAAGAATTCATTCATAACTTGGAAAATCCATTTTTCAATTCACTTGAAATTCCTTTAATTTAAACTGGAATTTCTTTTCTTATCTGAAAGCTTTTATCATTCGAAAACAACAGTTTTCAATTTGGAAATCTGATTCATTTATGCGAGTTGAAATCCTTGGTTTAAATTCAAATTCCCAACTTATACTTTTAAAATGGTTTAATTCATACAAACACATTTATATCATCTTTTATCCCTAGTTTCCAAATCATAGATTTAATTTCAAACTTGAATTCAAATTTAAATCTAATTATTTAAATTTTCAAAACTCGATTAAGTTATTCAAAATAACTTTTATCCTTGAAATTCTATTTCAAAAGCTTTTCACTTTTTATTTTAAACCCAAATTTCAAATTTCAAAATCAATTGAAATTAAAATTTCAATTTCAAAAACATCAAATTTAAATTATCTGTGACTTAACCGATTTCCATGTGAAATCCATATTTGTGTGTGTAAAGTGTAGTCCAGGGATTTCACACAATAGTGCAACATCAATCAATCATCACAGATCAAAATACGTAATATAGTTGATAAGCGATATAAACTATACGCTTATCGTTCATTCACAGATCACAGATATATATCACAGGTAAGTAAACTACAGATCACAACATAAATCAGGGTGTATCACAAAGCATCATATATCAGGGATATCAAACAATTAAATCATCCAATAGAATCCAAACATTCACAAGTGAATTTATTAACCAACTAATTAATTTAAATCAGATGTAACAATTTATTAATCCAGGTTAACTATCGTAATTTAATTACAAATTATTTGAAAATCTTTCTTTCAAATTTATTAGTTAACCCTTAATTATTAACTAATCAGTTCTTAAATCAATGAATCAATTAATCTTTAATTATTAAATTAATCTCAATTAATTGCCATTATTAAATAATCCTTTGATTTATTAACAAATAATTAATTCACATTTTAAATTATCATTTAATTAATTACATTCAGTAATTATTCATTCATTACTTCTCTAAGTAATTTTACTTCATTAATTTCATTAAGTAATTATACTTAACTTAATATCAAGTAATTATTTTTAATTAATTGAACTTAATTAATTACACTATAATTTAATCCCATAATAATTACTGTCATTAAGCAATTATGCTTAATAATTTCATGATTGATTTTTATTAAATTAATTAATTATCAAATAAATCTCAAGTAAATGATCCTCATTAACTATTCATAATTATTTAATTACTATTCTTAAGTAATTAAGCTCAATTTAATTGTTGTTAATTATCATTAATTAACCTTTAAAATCATATATTTAATCACTAATTATTTAATTAATCACTTCAATTACCTTAATTTTAAAAACTTGTTAAATAATTTATTTTATAGACATATCCATTTAATCACACCTTTAAATTTACTAAACATTTATCTTAAAACTAAATTATTTAAACTTTAAAATTGTTAAAACTTTGCTCCTTAACAAATCTGCATTATTCTTTAACATTTTGAAAACTGGCTACAACTCAACTTAAAATTTAAAGCCCTGAACACTTACTCAAAAACAACTCGAGTAAATACACAATCTTCCCGAGCAAATCACCCAAAACCCTGAATCTTTCGTTACCCCGAGTCACTCACGAAATTCCTCGAGACAAATCCTGAGAAAATCATCTTCTTCCCAAACCCACATCAAACCCGGACACGCAAGAACGAGCGTGCACGTGCACGTGTACATCGTCGCTGGCGATCCTCCGGCGTCACCACATTGTCGAACATGTCGACAATCTCCTCCAAACCACGCTCCTACCATACGAATCACATCATCATCTCGAAATCGAGATTCGAGCATTCGAACGAAAAAACTGCAATGTCCTAGTTCGTCAAAACCACCTCGTCCCGACCATCTCGACCACCAGCGACCACGTCCCCCTACCAGAACCTTCGCCGTAGTCCCCTCTACCTTCCCCTTGAGCCACGACGAACTCGATCAATCAAAGGTGGCGAAATCGTCACGTTTCCAGACCATTTCAAAACCAAACGTTAAACCCTAGTTTCGATTCGTTCGATCATTTCTTGCAATAGAAAAATCATTGAACATTTTTCCTATGATTCTCGATCATTCCAGCACCTCCACGCCAAATCTCGCCTACCATCATCACGCCGATCAACGGCAATTGCCTAAAATACCATTTCCGTTTAACTTCCTCAAACTCGAGAATCTCTCACTTAAAAATCATGAATTCATATTTAAAAATCATGGTTAATGAAAACGAACAAATTCATGAAGTCAAAACTCAAATTTTAGTCGATTAAATTTTTGACAAAATTTAATTTCACTGTGTTCTTACCCTTTCCAGTAAATCCATACAATTTCATTGCTTAGAAGTATTTTTAAAATCTTGGTCTTGTAAATTTGAACATTTTTTTGTTTAAATAACAAAGTCTAACAGTGAATGATTTAAGATATTTGTATTTTTCTTTTTGTTTAGCCTGTAAACATTAAAACAGGGATATCTGCCTGTACATGCATCTCTTAGTCCTTATGTATATATATACACACCTAGGCAGCTATATCATACAAGCATAATCATAACTTCAATACAAGATCAAACAACAAGAAACATATCAGATTCAAAAGGTTTGCTCACCTGAAATTGTTGAAGACAGAGACCAGCTCTGTTCTTTTCTTGCTGAAGCCTTTTTAAATTTTTGATCCTCTGGTTGGCTTGTTTATTGTTGTTTAAAGCTGAGTTTCTTTTGTTTTTAAGTTGAAGATGATAATATCTTTAGTTTTTTTTTTCTTTTTCACAGTTTTGAAAGATCGAAACTGAGATGAGGTAGATGGAGATAAATAAAAAGAGAAGATGTGTATGTGAAGGAACAGATTATAGGGAAAGGTGATGTTATCTTGTACTAGAGTTATGGGCTGCCTTGTTTTATATTTCATTTTTAAATTTACATGCTTTGTTTGTTGCAGCCATACTTGCTTGTCTCGGTTGTACATGCTGGGTGTCTTCTTATTTAGGCTGAGATGATGTTATGGTGGCTGGAAGATGATTTTAGTCATGGGTTTGATACTTTGTTTATTTTCTTTTCTCAGCCTCAACACTTTGTTTACAACCTATACTTCCTTCTTTTATTTGTTTGTACTGCTTGGTTTTCTTATACAAGTTAATTCATATTTAACTATATACATTTGTTCAACTTGAATAATAACATTGTCTTCGTATGTTTAACTATTTGTATTTATATTTGAATGTATATTTCTTTTGTTTTGTCACTTAAGCTTGAGATGTTTTACTTATTTGAATGTAAGTTGTTTTCTTTTTATGTTATAATTTATCTTTTATTTGTTTTGGCCTTGTTTACTTGCTTTACAATATAAATGAATTTCTATCTTATTTGTTATTAGAATTTGTTAATGTATCAACTTATATTTTATTTTATTAACCCAAATATTTATTAAACCATCAACTCTAAAATTCATTATCATCAATTATCATTATTAAACCATTTATTTAAGATTTAATTTTAAATCCAATATATACAAACATTAAATTTAAATGATCGTTCAAATAAAATTGGGACTCGGGGAAACTCGCTCAAATTTTCCTAATTAAATTTACAAATTTTCTATCAAAAATTTATTTAATTACTCAATTTAATTCAAAATTTTCATTTAATTATTAATTTAAATAAATTTAAATTTCGGGGTCGTTACAAACTAAATCTGTCAAATCTGATAGGGCTGCAGTACACGCACGCGTGTACTGCCTCGCCACAACGGTATATAAAATCATCACAATACCAAACGTAAATCAGCAAAACGAAACTACAGAGGTCAAGTCACAATAATCGTGACTCAACACTACTGCAAACAAAATGAATCAGAAATTACAACCCGAAAGTTAATAGTCCAAAGAAATGCATATAATCATGCAACTGTGAAACAAAACAGTGAAAGCTCCAAAAATATGACAATACAACTCACAACAGTAGTGAGTCAAGTACCACCACATGAAGGAACCGGACCACAAAGACAAACAAAGTGATCAGGCAATCCAAAATATAAGGCAATGCTCAATGCACAGCACTACAGACTCAAGGATGAATGAAATAGGGTCAAGCAAGTGCAACATCAAGTGACACAAATGTACATGACTGCATATATAGGTACACGCATACATATCTGTTCAATGAAACAGGGCCAGTGAACTAAGCTCAAATGTGCAGGTAAATGAGGATGCAATGAAGCCAAAGCAAGCAATCATAAACAAAGTCGAAGTCAACTAGACCGAACAACATGTAACGGCAGTTACAAAGGACTTAGGCAAATATACAGAAGCATCAACAACTACAGGTGCAACATAACGCAACAGTGGACATGGACAAGGCTACAACTCAAAATCCATGTGCAAATTGAAATAGGCAGTGACAACTGATGGTATACAAGTGTAAGATTCAAAACAGTATATCCCTATACCAGATTACAGTGAATAAAAAAAAAGAACTGCAACAACAGGAAGTGGCAGTCATGCCAATGACAACTATTATCACAATCAAAGTCAAGTGATATCAAATGCAAGTGAAGTACAAGAAGCTCGGACAAGTTTAAATATGGAACAGAGATAATGGTACAATCTGTACGTGTAAGGTGAAGATAACTTCATGTAACTAGCTTAGTCAAAACCAAAACTACTGAGCATAAAAACGTTTCGATAAGTCAAGGCTAAAATCGAACAAAACGGTGGTAATTCACGAGCGTTACTAGAAGTCAATACCGCGTTGGTCACGAGATATTTAACAGCTCAAAATCAAAGCCGAGTTAACCAAATATCACGAAAATACACGAATTTGATAAAATCAGAGAAAGCATCAACAACGAAACCAAATCCTACGCAAAGCATATTACTAAGGCGAATTAGATGTGAGAAATTACTCACCATTTTCGACGAGGCAAGCAACGAATTGTAGAGGGTATCGATCGACCGCTTTTCGATCGAGTAACCATGGCCGCGACTAGAAAATCTCGAAGCCCCAAATCCATAAACCCTAAATCACAGTACTCTGAGAAAGCGAAGTCGTGAATTCCAGGCCAACGAAGATCGAGCACAAACCAAATTAAAGAGCATCGAACAAACCCTAGCAAATCTCACAATCGAACGAAAGCCCTTTCTTACAAGCCCTAATTTTCAGATCGAAGGAACGAGCAAAGAAGCGGCCACCATTTATTTTTCCAGAGCAAAGAAGAGGATCGGGCCATATAATAATAAAGGAAGGGCCGGCTTAATATTTTCTAAGTCCACAACCTTATAACTCAATTTTTTGTAAAAGAATTTACAACTGATTACACACTTAACATTTTTATAAACGAGTTTCAACTCGAATAAAATTCCAATTGCAATAGTCTAACCAATTTTTCTCAAGGAATTTCAAGTTGATTTAAAATTTCAAAACAAATAGCTAGGAATAGTGATCGTCTAAAGACAATAACAAAATAATTGTGGAATCTCGGGTTGTTACAAAACAACACTCCCAAAATCAAGGGTGCACCAATCGACAACAAGTAATGAGTAGTTTTCGAAGAAGTGTGTTCGCTCGAGGTAGCTAACCCCCATTTGGCCCGGCACGGCTCCTATTTTAGTCATTTCCAATTTGACACAAGTGTCAAGGCTGTCCATTATCATTCTCTTTCTTCAGTCATCAACGTACATCATTCCAACCACTTCATTCTGGATCACACTCCGCGTGTAGTTATTAAAGTGGTTTTCGGTTCAAACAGTGAGTATGTCCCTAACCGATTCCGGTCTCTTTAATAACTTTCGTGATTATTACACCGATTGGTCATTTAATAAATTTCAAAACCAAATCAATTACAATTTCAAATAGAATTTGTAAACCAACATTTCATTTGTCTTTCTAAATCAATTTCCATAATTTACGTTTCAAAACTTCCAAATTCATATTTTCAAAATCTTATAATTCAATTTCCATTTTTATTTAAACAATTCAAATATTGATTCAAGTTCGTATATAGGCTTCATTTCGAAAACATTTAAATTAACTTAATTTAACATTTAAATCAATTTAAATTCATTTATCGATTTCATTCAATATTTGTTAAGTTAATTTATCATTCAAAACAAATTCTATTTAATTTCCAGTTCATTAAATCAATTACTTAAGTTCAACTCCATTATATCAAAACTTACAAATTGCATTAAATTAAATTCATCAAATCAAATTCTTTACATTTCAAGTTTTACATTTATTTCAATAAAACACATTTTATTTCTTGTTAGAGAAATTCAATTTCACTTATTTATTTACTTAGTCATAAATTCCAAAACTTAATTATTTCATAACTCAACTTTACTTATTAAAGAAGTTCAATTTCACTTATTACGAAGTTCAATTTCACATATCAAGAATTCAATTTTATTTAATTATTAAATAATTCAACCTTATTTAATTATTAAATAATTTCAAAACTTATTATTAACAAATTTCAAAACTTCATCATTAATAATACCAAATTTAATTATTGAATAATTTCAACTTCATTACAAAATCATTATTTATTCAAATAAAATCTTCATTTTTTTTTAAATCAAATTATTGACCAATCGGGTTTTATTTAATTCTCTATCCTAGGTCAAAGTTTAATTTGGGTATTTATCATTTCAACCCGATTCCAATTCAATTCAAAAATCAAAGCATAGCAAAGGGAACTTGCAGTGTGATAACTGGGATGGTGTCAAAGTAAATAAACAAGCAATAACAACAACCAATATCAATCTAATAATCAATTCAAATAATCCCGTAATAACTGTATTAATTCACATTGTTATTTGTGCAAATTAATATAATTATTTCTTGAATCTACACTATCATTTCATGTAGATTAAAGATTATTACACTAATATCAATACGGTTTTTTATTTGATATCAATTATTCAATTTCATACAACATCAATTTTATACAACATACATTCAATGGTTCAAGGTGAAGTTAACCATATTACTACGTGTCGAGTAATTAAACATTTAAAGGGGGTCATATTATACAAATTTAACAAATCAAATTCAACATATAGATCCAATTTAAATTGTTGACTATCCTATATCAATTCGATTGCATATTATTTATCACTTTAACATTAACAATTTAACGTCCAATATAACATCATCAATCAATCAAATATCTACCAAACTGGATTATTATCGCATAAATAATTAACAGATAATGGTGTCAGATGTCACAAGTGAACTGATATAGGTAATAACATATATAACAGTGTAAATCACTATAGCAGTATATTTCAATTGTCGTTTCAATTGAAATCAAATTTAATAAATAAAAGAATATTAATCGTGAGTGATTGCTCACCTTTCGAGGCTAGAGATGAATGAGACTGAGATGTGTTACGAATCCGAGCATGAGATCCAAAGCAAATCTAGATGGATATGAATTTGACGGATAAAGCTGATACGAGAATTTATGGAGCAATTAGAATCAGTCGATATAAATTTTACTAAATATATATATTATTTTCTTTTCTTAAGATCAATATGTAAATTTAAGAAAATAAAATAAAAATAACATATAACAATAAATTCATCTATAACCGACTCATATACACTGTCTAAACATATTATAATATAAACTGTATATATAATAAAATCCAATATCAATTTATATATTTATACATATAATGTAAACTTCATATACTCAACAAGACTTATGTATAACTTATATACAAAGCTAACAGGTTATATATATCAGAAATATAAACTTACAAAATCAAATATGTATATAAATAACTCACATCATGTACAAATTATACATACAACTGAGATAACATACAAACTTATAAAACAGAAAAATATGCAGACCCTATTGTAGACATAGATACGAATTTAAACAAATAGCAGGCTAACGGCTCAACAGGTAATACACAACTAGTATAAACTTATATATTAAAAAACCAGATCACAAAACCTTATATAAACTTGTACATACATAAGCAGTGGGGTTATTTACGTATAAAAAAAAGTTGTAAATATATATATTAAAACCCAGATACATCATAGATATATGTAAACTAACATATACAATATTATACTAATATATGTTTAAACTGATATAAAACTACCCTATATATAAACAAATATATATACACATGTACACAACTTACATACAGGTTATAAATAAAGATCAATTTTTATCATCAAATCAATATAAATAATTTATTATAATATGTGTAAACTTAACAGAAAATGAAATGTTTTTTAAAAATCTATGTATAATACCTTATACAACTTACTTAAACAACATATATGAGTTGACATAATACCTATAAAACACATATATAATACTGCATATATAACTTACAGTAATCTATATATACATGTAAAACAGAATATATAAACTAAACTATACAAACTATACCATAGATAAAATATCTAATACAATTGTAAACTTATACAAACTATACATATATCTAAGAAAAATACATTAACTATATATAAAGCTCATATATTCAAACAGATAAAACCCCGTATACAAACAGCAACTTGTACACATATGCTATTATAAACTTAAATACATACGCAAACATATATACTGTCAAACATAACTCACGTCTATAAACTAACAGACCCTAATTATTATACTATATATAATAAAACTCAGATCATAACATATATATTTAATTTCTTTTATAAACAAGAAGAAAACCATTATACACTAATCATATGTATATAATATAAACCTATATAATTTGCAACATATCCATATAACTGTTATATCAATCAAATATACAGTACATATATAAACCATTTAAGAAACTTCAATATGCCATGTATAGAAAATAACAGTTATGAATAGAGTATATATATAAAACTAGTATACCAATATATCTATATATACATATATATATGTACGTCTAAAATAGTAGAAATAAAACGTACCCGAGATTTAATATAAAGATGCGAACACTATGAGTGAGAGAGAAGGTGTCAGGGCTCGGCTACTCTCAGGTGATGGTGCGGTAGAAGCGATGCACGCGAGTGATGTGGGGTTTCGTGGAAGAGAGGTCGGTCACGGGTGCTGCAGCTCACGTGAGGTGCTCGGCTTCCGGAAAACTGAGGCGGAGGGAAAACAAAGGTGGCGGCTCGGCAGGCTGGGCTGGGCGAAGTGCTGCTCACGTGTGGACGAGTAGGAAGGCGGACGTGTATGGTGGTGGTGATGAGGCTCGATTCGACAATGGTGGCTGGGTTCTAGGCCGAGGCTAGGGGAAAATGAGCTTGGGCTTGCTCGGTTTTTGGGTAGTGGCGGAGCTCGGTGATGAGTGGAGGCGGATGGTTGTCATGCGGCTATGGTGGAGGGGTGGCATGCATGTTCATCAGGTAGTGGCGGAGAGGGAGGGAGGCAAGGAGGTGTTAGGTGGAGTTGCGTGCTCACTCTTTCTTTTTTTATGTAGGTTCGAATATGGAAGAAAAATGACAATGGAAAAACAAGTAAAAGAAGGATAGGATAAGAAGGGGAGGAGAATGTGGCTGTTGGGTAGGAGAACAACAGTGGGAAAATGAATGGAATTGCAACAGAAAAAGGAAAAAAATAATAGTAACCTTGGTAATAGAGAAGGTCACGCCATTCAATTCAGTATGAAAATAAAGTAAACGGCTATTGGTTTGGGACTAGTAGATGATTGAATAGACATAAGAAGCTCAAAAGGTTCAAAACGGTTGCCGATATGGGTTGGTTTTTTCACGGATTCCACGGTGTATCGAATTTCAAAACACAGAAGTGGGTATACTGCAGAGAACATCATGATGGGACGATTAAAACGATATACAGGTATTAGTGGTTCGATTAAATTATAAACATTTGAATATCCTACTAACGTAAAATGCAAGAAAAACGCAGAAAAATAAGATCGACGGAGCTAAAGAAGTCCGAATTTGGAAAAACGAAAAATGACGTCTTGCTCAGAAGACGGTTTAGAATTTTTCTATGTAAAAATATTTAGTTTTCGAAAACGTTTTATTTTCATCGCTTTTTAACTGATTAAACTGAAGTAAATTTATGCACGAAATAAACTTTCATATTTTCTGACGAAAATTTACAGTTTGCTATGTTTAATTAGACGCATTCCAAATAATAACTTTTTATTTCAAAATTTTATCGTTTAAAATTTCGCAAAATTTCAATTAATAACGTTATTAAAACTAGTTAAATTTACGGGTCGTTACACTAAATTTTCTTTTAAAAGAAAATAGTTCACTTTAATTTAATTCATTCCAATTTAATTCCAAAAATCCTCAACTCTAAAAGATTTTTTTTCATTATTCACTAAAGGTTTTAATGTCACAAATTCCAATTTATCAAATTAAAATTTTTAAAATCAATTTACGCCTTAAATGATTATCCCGATAATAATTTAATATTCCTATCCCTAATTAGATAATTAATATAACTATCTACCACACACCTCAGGGGATATGACTCTAAGTCATCTAAGTCTCAGACCTGTGATATTTTATGTTATAATGTTCTGACACTGCTCTGATACCAAACTGTAACGATCCCACCGCGATACCCAGATTAGCAAAGAACATTACAAGTAATGCCGTCTTCTAATCCGGAGAATACGTCTTGTTACGACCGATCGAATGTGAATATATATTTATACTAACACTGACACAACATTTATACCTTTTCACTTAATATCTGAACTAAATTTGACATGTACAATATTAATACAAATTACAAAGTAACAGATACACCAATTTCTCAAAATCAGAACAATATACCATATAAATAATAGTCATAGATCATAGCGGAATAAATCTCAACTTATACATATACAAATTTTTAGTTTACAAAATGAAATATCAACTCGATTGTTATACAGTTATACAATTCTCTAATCTCAATTGTACATCTTATAAACATATTCACAAATTTCCTAAATGAGATAAACTAAAAAGTCAAAAGTGTTTATCTCCTTGCTAGCCTAAACATCCAAAGGTCAACTTGTCCTGTAACCAGAAAAATCTCAGCCTGACCCGAGCAAAATAACACCCGGGTCAGACTATCTCTAAATATCCAATAGGGTGAGAATAAAATATAACAAAAGAATAAACAGCATATAAGTAAATACATATGTCCATGAAATGACGAGTCACGGGAATTAATTGAACTTAGAGTTCATCACAAGGCACATGGTTATACATTTAAGTCACAAACACATATTAGTCACTAAACACTGAATTCACAGAAAAAAACACAATATCTCTAAGCACGCAAATATCAATGATTAACTCATAACATGGTTATAAGTTCAAGTCACAAACACGAACTAGTCCCTAAACACATCATAACAGAATTAACTTAACATCCATCACAAGACAAAAGAATATATATTTATTTCTCGAACACAGAATTGTCATAGAATCCAAATATCCAGAATCTAAGAGACCTTAATCCAAAACAATCGCAATGATTGTACTCAAAACCCGTGACAAACAAACAAACAAATTGGTCTCACTCGAATCGATCCGATACCAAGGATCGTACTCAGACCGGGAACACAGAATCACAGAATGATCTCAAGGATAGTCCATACCGATCAAGGTGATCGTAGAAACCATGACTTGATAAATCTACATTTATTTAATATTATTATGTTCGAAAAGAAATCCACGAGTACCTTCTTAAGGATCTAGTAGCCACTTGCCGCACACCAAAAGAGAGTAAACTCTAAAGTGCCAAATACTATCACCTTCAGTAATCACTAGAATTTAACCAATACGTCCCATACCGTATGCTGAAACCAAGTATTTACTAAAAGCTATTAAATATCACTTATTACGGATACCACTGGAAAACCTGAACTATATTCTCTTAAGGATCTAACAACCACTTGTCGCACACCAGAAGAGAATACAACTCTAAAGTGTTAAGTACTTTCCAAAATACGATTACAAAAATTTAACCAAGGCATCCCATACTACCCGGTGGAATTCGAGTATTTGCTAATGGGTTAGTAAGTTCCACTCAAACATTCTAGTCAATGAGTTATACCATATTTGACGAAGCGTTATTCGAAAGCATTTAAACCAATCGATAACACTAAGTCGATTAGTAGTACTCCTCAAATTATAGAATTAAGGTTCTAAAACCATTTTTCTCTTTTGAGTTTATTATTTAAAACGCTTATTATAATTTTCCATAAATCAGTTTATTATTCAACTTTGTAAAAATATTCACAGATTTGTTAAAATATTCCATAACTCTAAATTTTTCAAGATTTATTTATATACACAAAGTTGTCTCGAATTTCCATATGATTGTATTATTCACAAAACAATATTTTTAAAACCATATTTTATTACACTTCTAAATCCATATTAAAATATAACCATTTTATTTAAAAATAAACTAAGTTTATACTTTTCAAAACAACATTTCCAAATTCCATGAATCCTTAATTATTTATGTAATAAAACCATAATACTTATATTCCGATTCCATAATCATTTTTATGTAAAAGTAGATTATATTTGTATTTCCAAAGTCATATTTCCAGATCCATAAATATTTTACTAAACATGCTTAATATATAAAATAACTTGCTAAAAAAATCATTTTTAATATTTATTAACATAATTTAGATACAATTCTAAGATCTGAAAATTTAAAAATAATTCTCTTTCATTGATAGAGCAGCGACAAAGAAATGAATTTTTGACCATTTAAACTTCAAAATTATGCAAAACTCAAAACATAAAAGTTGTCAAACACAAAGTAAGTTTTCCCGAACATTAAAAATTATCCAAGTCCGATAAGAAACGAGAGAAATATGCCTAATTTACTAACTGTTTAGTTTAGAGAATGTAATTATTACAACTACAGAGCTGAGAGTTTGCAACAGGATTTCGATCAACCTATGTTCAAAGTGAAAGTTGTCACACACAAAATAAACTTTTTGAAAAATTAAAAATCATCTAAATCCGATAAGAAACGAGAAAGATATGCCTAATACAATTTATGTGTTTCAAAGCTAAGATTGAAACACAAGACAGAGACGTTACATCTTCTTCAAATCCAAATTACTCTTAGTAAACTGCTTACTCACGAAAAGTGATGAACATAAAAGTTGTTCCTTATAAAAATACCTTTCAACTGAAAAAAAATCTCACTTAATTTGTTCTACAAATCAAAAGTTATGATGATTTTAATATCAGGTTTCAACTTAAAACAAATTGCATAGGCCAGAGCTACACCATCGGATTTAAACTCAATTTTGACACTCTAAACTATAGAGTTTTGTAAAATAGTTAAAAGAGAACTTGTAGCTAATAGAAAGTTCTTTCAACGGAAAAAAGATTAAGCTAATTTGAATAAATTTACACTAAGATATTGCTGTTTTACTGCAGCAATTTTTCACAAACAATTTTCAGCAAACAATCAAATAATCACCAAATTCTAACAAGCAATTCACAATCAAATTGAAAGCAATTTAATCAGCAAACTAACCAATTTAATCCAAACATCAATTAACAATTATTCTTATGGGTTAGAGATGGTAGTGTGAGTGATTAACTCACCTATTATTTTCCTATAGCTTGCTAAATCCTCTTTTAAGCCTTGCTAACCTCATAGCTTCTCCAAAATCACCTAAAAACTCAAGAACAAAATTTGGACAGCAAGCAATTTGATCAAAAAGGTGATCAAAATCATTCTTTTAGAGTTTTCAAGGATAGAGATAGAGTTTAAAACACTTACTCTATATTATTGGACAAAATCCCTTTGATTTGAGCTTTGAATTTGGAAATTAGGAACTAGGGTTTTAAAGCTTTGAGAAGGAGCAATTTAGTTTTGGTTTTCTCTTTTCTGACTTTAGAATGAACGTGAATTCATATCAAGGAGAGATACTTTCTCTTATTTGCACTAATGGGTGAAGAGAGTTGAGATGAGGATCCACTAACAAGGTGTTGCTAATTCTCCTAAGTGTTACTAATATTTGTTTAGTTCTATCATTAATAAACCAATTTTTTTTTCTAACAATGTTTTAACAAAATTATTCACTAATTTCTCAAATTTGACAAAACCAATTAACGATTTAAAAATTGCATTTCAAAAAAAATTCTCAATATTAACACTTTACTCTAAACACAAAATTCAAATAATTGATTTAATAATATTTCAAAATTTTAAATTGAAATCCTATTTAAGAAATGAAACTCATTCCTTAATTAAATCTAATCAATTATTATTAACACTAAATTTACTTCCACGACTAAATTTCACAAATTACAATTATAAATTAATTGTCCTTAATTAATTTTAATTAATTAGGTAATTAACAACAGGGTTGTTACAGATCTTCTCGGTAGAGAATACTGATCGGAGTATTAGTGCTATGCTTAATGCTATGGAGCCGTGCAGTTAATGCCCCGCTATTACCCCGCTATAACTCTGCCATACCTCATAGTGGATTTCTACCGATATGATTTTTCCATATAGCCTTTCTGCTTTAATCCCCGCTATTTCTGCTATATCCTGTTATTCCCGCTATATTCTACTATTTCCGCTATATCTTCTTTAAAAGAAATGAATTGAAAAATGACATTTATACATTATAAAATTTATGAAATTAATTAATTTAATTGAATTTTTAATATATTTTCAAAAATGAAAATTCTCTAATATTCTACTAAATTCAATTATATTATATAACAGTTTTATGTTTATTTATAGTATATTCACACATGTTTTTATTTAAAATTATTTATGTATTAATTATAATTCAATTGAATGTTAATTTTTCATTTAATTACCATTTATATATTTGTAAAAATATTAGGTACGAGTTTTATATGCTATTTTAAAGTCATCCCCTATATCCCGCTATATCCTCGCAGTATCCCCGCTATGACTTTTTGCACCTCCGCCGCATTGAGTCTACCGAGCGCTTTAACTGCACAACTATGGAGGTATGTGTTAAGTCAGGTTCAGGTAGCAAGAGAGTTTTTAGATGTCTTTGAGGCGGTCACTGGACTACCCTCGAAAAGAGCTGTTGAGTTTAGAATAGATCTTGTGCTAGGAGCTAAACCTGTAAGTAGACTACCTAACAGGATGACACCAACTGAGTTGAAGGAATTGAAAGTGAAACTAGTGATTCTAGAAGAAAGGAATTTTATTAGACCAATCAGTTCACCTTGGGGAGCGGTCGTAGTGTTCGTGGAGAAACTAAATGGGTCGTTAAGGATGTGCATCAACTACCGCAAGTTAAACGAAAGGACAATTAAGAATAAGTATCATTTGCCAAGAATATATGATCTGTTTGATCAGTTGAGTGGAGCCAGAGTGTTCTCCCAGCTGGATTTGGCAACATGATTCATCAGTAGAGAGTGGCGGAAGACAGTATTCCTTTGACAACATTTCGGACTAGATATGATTCATATGAGTGGTTGGTGATGATATTTGGATTGACGAATGCACCTGCTTTCTTCGTAGATTTGATGAACCGAGTTTTGCGAGTGTACTTGGATAGGTTTGTACTAGTGTTTATAGATGACATTCTAGTATACTCTAAGGATGAGAGAGAGCATGAAGTTCATATTAGAGTGGTGCTTGAGACGCTGAGGCAGAATCAGCTAAAGGCAAAGTTTACCAAGTGTCAATTTTGGAAGAAAGAGGTAAAGTTTCTGGGTTACATGGTTTCATAGAAAGGATTGTCAGTCGATCCAGAATTGATCGAAGCTGGGAATAATTGGAAGAGACCAGAGACGGTGACTGAGATCGGGAGTTTTCTTGGATTTGCTAGCTATTACCGGAGATTCATTAAGGATTTCTCATGAATAGCAGCACCGTTAACTAAGTTGACGAGGAAGGAAGTGAGATTTGTTTGGTCCGACAAATGTGAGGAGGCATTCCTTAAGTTAAAGCATTTGTTGACCAATTCTTTGACGGCCCTAAAATCCATACCCTTTGATCGACAATAAACCACACATGTCTAACCCAAAGTGAACAGAAAGTCCGATCATTAAGGGTAAAATAAAGAAAATAGAAGAATGGAATAAAATCTCACTCGAATGAAATAACATATAATATTGAACAAATATCTTTATAGCAGAAAACTTTTAAAATACATATATCAGAGTCTAACCTAATCTTAGTTGGGACAGTTATAAACATCTGTCCTTACAAATGCTGACAATCATAAATCAATGCAAAATAGGCAAAGCAGATAATAGAATACGTCCACACGTAGATGAATATCTCCAGCTCCCTTTTGGAAACTCCAACCGTCTTCATCTAAACCTGAAACTACTCGGATCTGACCCAAGTATTGAAATACCTGGATCAGGCTTGATAAACCAGCGTGAGAAAAACTCAATAATAAATAACAGTGTCATATATCATCCTTTGGAATAAAATTCTTTTGAAAAGAAAGAGTATCTCATAAGACCACGTCCACACATAAACACGGACGGGGTTTTACCTTATGATAATTAAAACTCTTTATTACGTAAAATTAAGGGATATTATTTTTAATGACATTCTTGAAAAACATTTCCAAATAAACTTATTAATCTTAGCCGAAATTGCTACCATTTTTAAATTCCAGCATACTAAGTTCTACAAACAAAATAGCAAGTTCTTATTGGAGAATGGATTTCCATATAAATGACCAGGTGAAGGGACTACCTTCCGATGGGTACACCTTTAGATGGATGTCCCGAGGACCACAGAACATCTACTCCCTTGCCAACACAAGACAGGACTACCTCTACACTTAGATAGTACCGAATATGTCGTCCCCCGATCGTTACCAACCTTTATCCGAGCGCTCGATTTCCATACACCACATTAATTAGTACCCGGGCTCCATAACGGGTAAAATTATATCTAGAACGGAATGATCATACCCTAATGGTTGTGAACCACTTAACCTTGCCGCATCTAACCTTGTTTCGGTCATTTCCCGAGTGATGAGGCTTGAGGTAACGATTACCTGTACAATAACACATCTCTTTCCACTTTGAATGCTAAATTGCCATTCCATAGTCACATGACTAATTTCTACAAACATATAACTTCCTGAGCTCGAATGTCTCGAGAAAGGGTGTTAAGTTAGGAGAAGGTGTCTTCTCCTCCACCGACTGATATACATTATATAGAGACCACTCATTGTGATTTAGAATGCAAGGTCAAACACTCGTCCATACTAGTTGTCCAGGAATAGGACAAACCGAAGGCACTCTCCAACCACATCATAAGATTGGAAGCGAATAGTCCTTATGTTTCTGAGATTTTTCGTAACAAACAGACCACCGCTACTATAAGTATTTCAGGAGTTATCCCTAATCAAATCAACAAGCAGTCGTTTGTTACTATTCTTCTCAATATCTTCAGCTTCTGATCTTTTACTTCGAATGTGTAGATTGGTTCGAAGTGGTCTTCGGATAGGAATCACCCAAATCCGACCCCGGTTCCTTCGAAATCCAATTATCGATAAACATTGAATATGAGTATACAGGATTTAGTATGCCTTTTTCCCATTCATTTATTTTGAGTTAATTACGAAAATTCTTTTTTTATCTTAGAGTAATTCTGTGGTAATTCTCTTCTCTTAGGAAAATATTTTCAATTTTCTTACTTAATATTCACTCCAAATTTCTTCAACTTTTAAGCGGGTCAAACAATGTTATTTAAGACATCGTTTATTGTAAACCCAAAAATCAATCTTAGAAAACATTATTGAGTAAATAGGATCATGAAAATCATTCAAATTTTCCTCAGTATCAATTTCTTTATTCAACAAGTGCTATGGGTGGAATAACGGTGAAATCACCTTTTAAATTCTACGAATAGGACGAGCTCCCTCTTCGTACTTTGATACCAAGTATAACATGATCATTTCTATGCAATCCAAGTTGTAATTTACTAATCAAAATCTTCTATACTTAACTTGCTTAATTTCTGAAAAATATAAATTCTCTTTTATTATGAGAAAACTTAATATGATCTTTTAGAGCATGGGCTTTCCCTTCGATCTGTTCCACCCCTCGTCTAAAAGATAAAGCGAAGGCCAGGTAATTTCAGGGCGCTGGTTGCTCCATTCCTAACCCTGGTTACACACCTTGTTTTATCGTTTAGCTCTCATAGGTGGGACAAATGTACTAGTCGTTTCCACATACTTAGTGATTAACTTTTATTTTAGAATTGATTATAAAGTTCCCAATTCATCATTAAAAACACTTAATTATCTTTGAAAAAAAATGATTATAAAAGATTCTAAAAATTCGCCAAGTTAAAATGTTTATTTCATATGTTACACAAAACTGCCACAAAAAGCGTTGCAAATAATGTTTAAAGCTATATTGACCAAATTGACTTTTCTATCATTTAAAATCCTAGTTTTTCGACTTAAATCACTTTTAAACATTTTAAAGAATTTTTAGAGATTTTTCCATATTTTTTAAAATATTAAAAATATCAATTTCTAACTTTGGTCAATTTAGTGCGATTTTTCTGAAAATTTATTTTGAACATATTTAAAAATACACATAATGAAATCTTGATTTTCTTTTTCCATTTGAAAACTATGGATATAATAGTCCAGACATTTCTTGTTTCGAAGAAATTCGAGTTATGTTCCACTCTGTACACTTATTTGAACTTTTCGGCGTGAAATCACGAACTATCGTTGCGCGACGCGTCTAGTTTTAACTTGATTTTCAAAACTTGAAATAAATTCTCCAAATTGAACTTAATTACTTATAAAATCATTATAAATCATTTTAAGTCAATATTTTCACTTATTAAAGTATTTAAAGTATATTTTCACTATTCTCATATTATAAGATGATTATATTCCCATTATTTTAATATTAAAATTTTAAAACCAATTTCTATTCAATTTCAATTCTAACTTCAAATTAAACTTAATTAAAACTTAGATTTCAAATCTAATTTCGATTCTAATTTAAATTTCTACCTTAATCTTAATTTCAATTTTTTTCTTCAAATCAATTTCAATTTCACTATTCATTTCAATTTTGATTTCAAAACCAATTTCACTTACAATTTCAAATTCGATTTCAAATCCGATTTCGATTTCAATTTCAATTATACTTCAATTTCAATTTCAAATTGAATTCCACTATTCAAAAATAGGCTTAATAATTTCCAACACATACCATATTAATAAAATTCGTCTTATTTAACAAAGGTGATTTCTTGGGTGAAATGAACATAATCACTATTTATAATTACCACTACAAGATCCAAATCAACTAATCGCATCACATAATCACTTAAATCCGAACATTCATTACCACTACTGTAACGACCCATAATTTTACCACTTTGAAAATGTAATTTTTAATTTATTTAAATATTCAAATGTAGAATTTTCAAACATTAAACAATCATGTTTTATATGATAAATAAGAATGGTAAAATTATTTTTGATATTGAATAAAGGTTTTGGATTTCCATTGTAAAAATTGAGAAAAGTCGGATTCCGATAAATTAGGATAAATATTCGAGAAATTTGTTTTAAAGGATAAATAATTCTTTTTAAATATATATAATCCATATCAAAATCTTTTGACAATAATAGTAATTTAATTTATAATGGTTCGATAAATATGTAAAACTTGTTTTATAAATGTTGACAAATTTCGTTGCATATCGATAAATTGATGTCGTATTTTTACAAATAGATTTAGATATTGTTTTATACTATTTTATGAGTCAAATATACTTGTTTTAATTATTTAAAGATAATAAGAAATTTATTTTGAAGTTTGGTTTACATGAATAAATAGTTTAACAAAAACGTCAAAATGTGATCGGAAAACGTTTTGTCAAAAATCAATGTTTTGTTCAAAGTAAGTCGTCGGAACATCGTCGCACCTTTATTTTCTTATATAGGAACATATATTCAAATAGTGTAAGTATTAATTAATTAACTAATCAAGTTCACTTTTACTGAATACAATTAGAAATTTTCTAGAAGTCGTTAGTAAAAGTAAGTAAGAATTAACAAAAGTAAGAAAAAGTAAACATCAAATCAATACCACATCAAAAACCAACATAATTATTATTTTAATTAGCTTAGTTCTTAAGGGATTAAGACATAAAGTAAGAAGTGAAAGGATGATCTTAAGTGTTGAAAAAGTGGAGGTTGCTTTAGGTAGAAGTAAGGATAGTTTGGTAATTTGGTAAGAGGTTATTTTGGTAAATTTATCACTTCTTTCTTTTTCTATAAATACCCACCTCCTTCTTCACTTTCATTCACACTTCTTCTTATTCTTTTCTTAAGCTTCTTCATTATCTTTCTCCTCTTTAATGGCTTCTAAGCCATAGAAAAAATTAGAAAGAAATAATGTCAAAATATTCAAAAGAAATCAATGTTCATTCTCTTCAAATCAAACTCATTTTTTTTTCATACTTTACCTCTTCTTCTCTCGGCCGTAAATTCTTGAAAACAGAATCAAAATACACAATTTTATTTCAAATCATGTATTTTTCTAGTGGCTACAACTTTCATGTTGACCACTTTGTCTCATTCTAAACTTAACTATATCAAAAATCCACTTCTTTCCTGTGCATTCTCTGGACCAGTTTTTGAGACAGAGAATAGCCCATTTTGTTTTGATCATAACTTGATAATAACTTATCCAAATTATGAAATTCTTTTCTTTAGATCATTCACAGTTCCAGTGGCTACAAGTTTCGTGTTAAGCACTTTTTCCAGTTTTGAGGTTTGCTATACCTGAAACACAATTCTTTGAAGTGCATTTTCGGGCTTCATTTTTATCAATCCGACAATACCTCTTCTTCATTCTATCATATCTCCCTCAGAACCACTTAGATTCAAATGATTAATTTTTTAAAATTCACGAGAAAAGAATTTTAAATAACTTTCCGGTTAATAACTTTTCCAAATTTGGAGATTTAGAGGGCCTAAATTCAGATACAAGATAACATATTTTTTGGATCTAATTTTAAGAATTCAAGTCAAAGCTCCAAAATTTCTTCTCTATACCTTTGGCCAACCTCCATCTCAAGCCTGGCGAAGCTATTGGAAGAAAGAGGGTGTTGTTTGCTAGTGTTAATGGAGTAGGAAGTAGTTAGTGAAGTGTTGGTTGATTAGAATGTTGGTAGGAAGTTTATCACTTTGGTTTATGGTGAGAAACTCTATTTAATATTTATATTTATATATTTACATGTTTGATGATGTGTTATGATTGCTATGGATGCTTATATATGCTTTGATCATCAAGTATTGATTGTTTGATATGATTGTTAAATTGTTTTACCAAGTCACGTTAATACACATCGATAAGCACAAAGGAAATCACTTTCCTTTTGAAAATGAAATGGTGTATATGAAATGCCTAAACCTTTTGGAAATAGTTTTAAAATGAATTAGGAATGTTTTATAAACATTTAAATATGTTTAAAGAAATAAAAAAATAAAATCAAGATTTCAACCTGTATATTTTAAATATGTCCAAAAAAATTTCCAGAAAAATCGCGCTTTTGTAGTAAAGTGACCAAAGTTTAAAATTGATATTTTAAATGTTTTTAAAATATGAAATAAATTCTAAAAATCTTTTAAAATGTTTTAAAAGAGATTTAAGTTGAAAATATGGATTTCTAAATGGTATAAAAGTTGTTTTGAAGAATATAGGTTTTAAAACACTATTTGCAACACTTTTCGCAACGCTTTTCGCAGCAGTTTTAAATAACCTTTGAAATGTAGTTTTAAACTTAACAATTCTTTCCTAAATATTTTTTGGATGATTTTAAAAGAATAATTAAGTAATGTAAAGATTATTTGCAAGTTTTAATAAGAGTTTGAATAAATGGTTAAGAAGAATTGTTTACACCACTTAAACAAAAAGTAAAGAATGTTGAATGATTAACAAATAGAGCATGCAGAAATGACTAGTACATTTATCCCACCTATGAGATCTGGAAAGACAAAACAAGGTATTTAACAAAGGGTAAGAATGGAGCAACTAGTGCCCTGAACTTACCTGGCCTATGTTTTCTCTTTTTAGACGAGGGGTGAACAGATCAAAAGGAAATCCCGGATGCTCTAAAAGATCATATTTAAGTTTTTCCAAGATAAAAAGAAACAAATTTTAGAATATTAATTAACTAATTAACATCTTTTTATCGATGATTAGTACGAAAGAACCAGGATCGGATTTGGATGATTCCTGTCTGAAGAACCGGGATCGGATTTGGCTAATTCCTATCCGAAAACCTCTTCAAACTAATTTTCAAAAAAAAACATATAGAAGACAAAGATCATTAAAGACGAAGATCTTCATGATGTTGGACTATTTTCCATTAGTCCCTGGAGGTGAAATTTACCATGTCTAAGGTGGTAGTAATGCTCTGTTATGAAAATGTTCGATTTGCAAGAATATGATTTGAAGTTAAGAAAGAAATCTTTAATTAAGATTTAATGAATGATTTGGGTATTCTTCCTAAATTAAAAGTTATAACTCGAATATAAGAAATCTTTGATTAAGATTTAAAAGAATGATTTGGAAAGGTTTTCCTAAGTAAAAGAGAATAAGAAAGATTTAAATAAACCAAATAATTTGATAAATGAGGCTTAATGATTCCATATACTATTGAAAAGAAAATGGAATAAATTGAAAAGAATATATCTAAGAAAGATATTTGATTTAAATAAAAGATGAAGTAACTAATTGATGATTGATATCCACGTATGAACTTTACATCTTTTTATCGATAATTGGGTTCGAAGGAACCGGGGTTGAACTTGGGTGATCCCTATCCGAAAACCACTTCGAACCAATGTATACGTTCGAAAAGTGAAGACATGTTGAAGATGATGATTATTGAAGATTGAAGATCTTCATAGTGTGACGACTGCTTGTTGACATGCTCTGGGTCTCTCCCATTATAGAGTTATTTATAGCAGTGGTCTCCTCGTTGTGGAGATTTTTTCAGATTACAAGGGCTTCTCGCCTAGTAATGGCCGAGGAAAGTGCCTTCGGTTTCGTTCAGTCCTAGAACAAACTTGTATGGATGTTTGTCTTACATTGTATTCTAAATAACATTTGAGTGATTTCTATAAAAGTATACCAGTTGGTGGCAGAGAAGGCAACTTTTCTTAGCTTAACACCCTTTCCCGAGACATACGAGCTCAGGAAGTTATACTTTTTTAGAAATCAGTCATGTGACTAGAATGACAATGTGGCATTCAAAGTGGAACCTGTTATGATCAAATCGTGGTTTTGTATGAAAAGCGTGACTCTGAAGAAATTGAGCATAGCCTCACTAACCTCACATCCCGGAAGATGATATAGGATACTATGTGGTCTGACAGACACAAATTCGGAATAAGTGAGTATGTATAGTTGTGTCCAATATTTTGGGCCCTTTGGGGGAAAACATCCCTCAAGGCATTTATTGCCCCATTTTGATAAAGTGGTTAGCATGAGAAAAGTAGGGAACTACCGGTTATCAGTAGTAGTATAGAAAGTACAGTTCCAAGTGACTTGTTTGAGAAAAGCGATTAAGGCATTGTGGGAACTATGTTTGTTATGCGTGCATCGGAGAAAAAGGCCACTCGTTCCCTATCATGTTGGAAATCCAATTCCAATACGAGATTTACGGTTTTGATTGTAGTACCAAAATAGCTGTAATGCTTTGCTAACATTTCAGCTACCCCTTTTTGGTATCATATATTCCGTTCAGTATATTTCGTTGACCTAGTCCGGATATATTACCTTAGACTTAGTCCGGGTATTGATACCTTATTTGAATAAGTTTATTTGAAAAGTGTTTTCAAAAGAATGTCATTAAAAATAATATCAAATTATTTTGGTATAAAAGTGTTTTGGTTATTATAAGGTAAAAACCCGTTTGTATTTATGTGTGGGCATGGTCTTATGAGATACCCTTCTTTTCAAAAGTTTTGATAGCATCATCATGATCTATGCATTTAAAATTTCGAGTACCTCACGCTGGTTTATCAAGCCCGATATGGGTATTTTTAATACTCAATTCAAATCCGAGTAGTTTCAGGTTTAGTTGAAGACGGTTGGAGTTTACAAAAGAGAGCTGGAGATCTTCATCATCGTATGGACGAATCCTATTATCCGCTACATCTATTGCATTTGTTTTATTGTTTTCAGCGTTTGTAAGGACAAGGGTTTATAACTGTCCAGGCTGAATCTAGGTTAGACTCTGATATTGTATTTTAAAATTTTCCATCGTAAAGATTATTATTGAAATAATATATGTTATTCCATTCGTGTGAGATTCCATTCTATCTTTATTTTCTTTCTACCCTTAATGATCCGCTTATTCGTGCAATTTGAGTTGGACATGTGTGATTTATTGTCGATTCAAAGGGTATGGAAAAACGGGCCATTACAACTACCATAATGGGTATATAATCACGATACTTATAAAATGTGAACAATCATGATGACATGGCAATGATTCATTATTTAGAGATGACAATAATCCTACTTATCCACATCACTGCTTACAAATCAACATTAAAATGGGTGTATACTTCCTATGTCAAAAGCGATCGTTATAGCAATATTAAAAATATGATCTTTAAAGCGATGAGAATTTCTCACCTTCATTTCCACTCCGTCAAACTTTTCTATGAACTAGCATCTTCGGTTCTTTTTGAATTCGTTCCTCGCCTTCGGAAAGACGGTGTAATGACCCGTAAATTAATCGCTTTGTATTGAATATTTAAACAATTTTTAAGTATTTAAATATTGGATTTTAATAATCAAATAATAATAATTGAAGTATTAATTAATGATATTCAAATCATTTTTCAAATTTGTTTACAACTATATTTAGTTCGAAGAAAAATAGAAAATGCGACCGGAAATCGTTTTCCGAAAAATTGACTTTTCAGTGTCGAAAAGTTGTCGGAAAATATTGTTCACATTTGAGTGACACATATTCATAATTGTAAATGAGTTGTACTTTTTTCGATAAATATTTATACATATAATAACTTAAATAATTAAAATAAGGATGATATGACTTATTATGTAAGTATTTAATAATAAAAGGGAAAATTGTCACATCGCATGAGACATATGTACAAATATAGTACTATAACATATTTACTCATGTGGCAAGTTGGAAGGCAAGGGGGGACATGAATATTTCGAAATTTTAAGGGAGGGGACAAGAAAAGTGAGGTGGCAAAATTTGTGTGGAGGTCTACTTGGGAGTATACTTGCAATTTGATTTATGTCCATGTATATATACTTATTTCCTCATTTTTTTCTCATTTTATTTACTTCATTTTCTTTTCCAAAAACCGCTCTATTTCTTCGCTTATTATTTCCATGGCTTCTTAGTTTTCCAAACACACAAAACTTACTTCTTTTCCATCTCTTCACTTGAGCAAAATTCATTACAACTAGTTCCTTTCTTCTCTAAATAACCTAACCACTCAAAACAAGTACATACACCCCCTATATTCATCAAAGGCCAAACTCTAAGGCCCCCTAGCCAAGCTTATATTCACCATAGACCCATAGAGTTATCATTTTTAGAAAGGAAAAGTGAAGTTCTAGGGCATACTCAAGTTATAGCGCAAGCTTGAATTATTTCGTCGACTTTCGGTGAGTAAAAATCTCTCCTTCCAAACTAAAACTTTCTAACTTTAATATTGCTCTTTTATATAGCTTATGAATGATTGTATATATGTATCTTAAATGTGATGAATGTTGGTTTGGTTTATGCTTTGAAAAGTTGTCAACTTGGTAGTTAGTAAGCGAGTTAGTAAGCAACTTGAAAAGTTAGTGGTAAAAGTTAATTATTTTGTTAGTGATTGCTCTTTACATGTTGTAATACTAGTTAAATACCTTGTGTTTTGATTTGCTAATAGTATGTGATGTGTAGATGTAAATATGGTGACATGGAAATAGTTGTCGAAGTGTCCGTATAGCGACTGTCGCTATATCGGCACTTTCGACAAACACACTTTTATCGAAACCATTTGGTTTCATTACCGTGCTCGGAATTAGTTTACAAGTTAAGCAAGTTTTTAATTAATGATGGCTTCAAAACAATTAATTATTTTAATTATGATTAATTAATTAAATTAATTAATTATTTAGTTAATAAGGATTATGGTCAACTATTTAACTTATTAATGATGTGATTTAAATTTAACTAATTACTTAGTTAATGATGTTTTAAATTTAATTAATCATTTTTACTTAATGATGTTTAATGTTAATTAATCTTCTAATAATGGTGGATTAAACTTAATTAACCATTTAACTAATGATGTTTTTAAATTTAATTAATCCCTTTTAATTAATGACTTTTAAAAGTAAATCAAATCTGTTTAACCTTTATTAATCTTTTCTTAAATAAAATATTAAATGATTAATTACTTTTAAATAATGATATTTAATTATTATTAATTAATTAAATTAATTTTATTCAAATATTATTAATTATTTAATTAATGATAATTTACCCTTTTTAATTAAAGGACACTAAAGAGAATTTATCAAAGTGATAAGGATATTTGGACTTTATTATTCATTTTAAATAATAATAAATAATTACTTATTTATTAATTTAATTAGTTATATTTTACTAATTAATTGAATTAATAAGGTTTAAAGGTGGTTTATCCTTTTTATTATTTAAAGACATTAGAAGTTCAAAGTTGATTAATCAATGTAATAAGAACATTTTAAGTTATTAAATCCTTTTTAATGATGTTTTGGAGTTAGTAAAATCCTTTTAATAAAGTAGTTTAAAGCTAATGCTTGCAATGTGAAGCCCAAGCACGAATTCAGTTTTTTTTAAAAGAAAAAAGAGTTTGAATTATTTATGGATCTGGATTAATTTCCGTAAAGCGATTCACTTGTATGGAAACAATTTATTTGTATAATTGGCACTAAACATCGAAGAGGTAGACTTGTCGCTATTTCGAAAGTTAAGAATAATCATGAGATATGACTTCGGGGTAACACTACCTTGACTTGTCTGGTATTATTGTTAACCAAGAAATAGTACAAGTTTGAATTCGATGAGTGTGATAAGTATACATGACTTAATTTCCATATACGATCGTTTTAGATCCTCGATAGTTGGTTTCTCGGCTATCGGTTACTTCAGCTTCTTCATTATCGTCATTCTAAGACGATGTGTTGCTCCGTCGAGCATTGATATCCTTTATCAGAAATGACTGAATCCAAAGCGGAAGAGGAAGCCAAGCTATGTGGGGTTGCTCCCTTAAGGTACTTTCATATCTGATCTAGATAGGATTCAGTAGCGCTATTAGATGTGAAATATTCGGATACTTGGTAAGGTTTGGTGGGGTCCGGCTTGGTATTGTTCAAGAAGTGTCACAGAGTATATGAGCTTCTCAGAAGTATATTACTAGAGGTATACTTCAAGGGCGGTGTACCTTCCTAGTCATTTGTTGGAGTTTTTCCTTTCCTTATTTGATTCGAACCTTTGAATTTGTTTCCTTAATTTAATCGGGAAGAGTCAACTACTCTTCGCGATGTTTAATTATTTATTCATTCTTCACGTTTGGATATTGATTCATGTAAAGGTAAAACCATTTCGTGTTCAGCGGTGTGGTCTCATATGTTTGTGTCTAATTACATACCTTCGTTTAAAGTTTTACTCATACCAGACAAATCGTCTTACCCGAGTTATTTGTTTCCACGAACTCTCAGGTACTCATTTTATTTGAGTAGTCCGAGAGTAGCAGGTCTTTGTTGGGCTCTTTTGAAGACGTCGTCCTACTAGGAGGCTTTCCATCTTCTTATTTATTTATTCCGCTGTACTATCTAGTTTGTGTAAGTGTATTTTGTTTTCAGCATTTGTAAAGGCAGGACGTTATAACCGTCGAAGCAGATTTGTAGTACTTTTGTGTAACTCTGATAACTCCCTGTTAAGGAGTAACCTTGTAATGACTTGGTATTTCGAACCATTCGCATCCACACATGTCAGACTTGAATTGCTCAAAACAACAGGTTGTTAATTTATATTTGGAAAAACTCAGGATGGTGGTCGGTGGGCTTTAGTTGCATGTGAGGAAAGATGTAGAGGCTTTGCAAAAGGGATGGGAAAAGTGGCCACTTGCAAATATATATATATATATCTCTTTATAAAATAAAATGTTTTCTTCAGAACGAAAATGAAAGGAAATTGAGAGAAAGGGAAGGAGATGAACCAAAGAGAAGGAAGAAATGGAAAGCCTCAAAGAAATAAACGAATCAGAAAATTATATTGAATAACATAGGCAAATGAAAAGTCAAAATGTTAATTTCTGAGAATACTAATAGTCATGCCTGTTTGATTCCTTACGGAAGACAGCTGAATAGACACACGAACCCAAGAGGCTTAAATATGGAACTGGTACGGCTAATAGTTTCACTGATTTTGCCGCGTACCGAACCCCGAAATGCACAAATGAATATACTACGAAGATCAGCATGATGAGACGAATGGAGTGGTACGTAGATATCAGTGATACGACTATCATATCAAAATTCGATACTTCGCTGCGAAACTACTGCAAATTCGTCGAAAATAAGATAAACGGAGCTATAGAATTCCAAATTTTGTGAAACGAAATATGACGTCTCACTCAGAAAATGATTTACAAATTTATTGTGTAAAATATTCAGATTTCGAAAATATTTTATTTACATCAATTTTTAACCCATTTTAAACTGAAATTGAAAATTACACAACAGAATTAACTTTCATATTTTCTGATGAAAATCTGACATTTGCTACGTTTAAATAGACGTATCTCAAATATCAAATTTTCATTGTTAAATTTAATTGTTATATTTCAAGAAATGTTTTTTAGTTAATTACGTTATAAAAACCATTAAAATTTACGGGTCGTTACACTCTCCCGCACTCAAAACTTTTCGTCCCCGAAAAGGAACGAGGTAGGAGAATAGAGGTAATAGGAAGAAAATATAGATTTGAAATAAATAGTACCAGATACCACACTTATTTCCAAACCATATAAATTTCATCAGTTTTAAATTGATTCATATTCAATTAATTTGATTTCAATCCATTTTATTTAATCAATCAAATTTATTGTGTTCACATTTGATTTGATTTCAATTCCATATATTTTCATTCAATTGATTTGTTTTCAATTTATTAACAATTATTATAAAAAAATTCTTCCTACCAAAATTTATCATATTTAACTTATTTATTTACTCAATTTACCTTCAGTTAATTTGATTCCACTTAAAATTCAATTATAACTATTCTTCAGTTCATATTTATTTTCTTAACTAGCATTCTCCTTTATTTATTTAATTTATTTCACTTAATATATATTTTACAACATATATTACGTGTATAAACATTTATTATAACCCTATGTTATTCAACAAATTTATTCCCTTTTTATTATTCAATTTATTATCCAATTTATTATTTATAATTTCCCTTAACAAAATATCATTTTTGGACATCTTATTACTTACAACCCATATTGTATACTATTTGATTACATTCAAACCTTTCCCAGGTAGGTTTTATCAATGTCTTCGATTATAATTGAACACTATACACATTTAACTTTTATTTACAACATTTTTATTAAGCAAGAATTTAGTTTAAACAATTTATTACTTTAAGTTTTCTCTTGTATAACCTCAATCACATATTCACATTCATTTTAACTTTTGAATAGTCAGGTAAGCTATATATATGTTTTAAAATGAAATTGAGTATTACACAAATAAATTTAACCCTAGTTTAACTGTTTCAAGTTGTTTAAATTTCACTTCTTATTTTAAACAATCCAATTATTCAAAATTTTAATTTATTTTGAAATTTGAAAACCATTACTCAACATAGAATTTAAGAGTTAAATTTTCGGTTTCACTTTAAACAAATTTGAAATAAATATATATATTTTATACATCAACAAACTCAAGAAAAATTAAATCAAATTCTTTCTTCAAAACAAAAGTGTAGCGAAGCTACTAAGTGGTCTCTCCACTTTGAGACTCGAAAATTGTAATGACCCAGAATTTTGAACAAATTAAATTGGAAATATTTAATTAATTTTAAATATTTGAACGATGATTTAATTTGAATCCCCGATATAACTTTGAAATTGGCGATTAAATTTTAAAATTTAATCTAGTGAATGTTGAATAAAAATTCGAATCTTCAATTTTAAGTTGAAGAAAAATATTTCGAAAGCTTTTAAAATTCATATTGATAATACCGAAGATAATCGAACTTTCAGAATTGAATTTTAAACTGTTTTGCTCAGTTTTGAATTTAATTGGTTGAACCGATATTTAAAAATAGTCATTTTTCAAACAGTCTCGGAATTCGACGAAACCAGTTCCATTGGGTCCGTAACATTGAATTATTGTCGGATTTCAATTTTCGTATTTTTCGGAGTTGTTATGTGAGCATACGACACGTAAAAGCATTGAAATTAAATCAAATTCAATTTAAATTAAAAATTTAAATTTGTTAACACAGCAGAGATTCCTGACTTCATTTCACCTCAATGCCGACCTACTCTCTGCTTAATCACGTTCTTTTGTCTCCCCTCCCTTCTCTGTTAAGATACACGAAAGGAAATCATTTCGTTCGCAGATTTATTCGAAGAAGAAAATGGCTGATACCCAATATACTTCTTTCGTTCTCCTCTCTGATGATTAAAAATCGAAAACAATTTAATTCAGTCTTCACTCTTCAATTTTCTTCCTTCTATTTTAACCAAAATGGCAGATGAACAAATCGAGTTTCTCCCAAATTGAATCAGAGTTGTTTTCGTTCAAATGGGGTGGACCTCGATTTCTCGATCAAATCACGATCGATCGAGGGTTTTTGGGGCACGCGATGCTGGGAGAAGGCAGCGGCGATATCGCGTGGGGGCATTGAGATGGCCATCGCGACTAGGGCACTTGCGGTATAAGCTCTGCAGATGTCACATTTTGTTTCGGTGATGTGGTGGCTCGCCTGGAGTATGGGCCGGTAGAGGAGTTTCGTTCGAGGGCTCCTGGGGTTTCGCGAGCTCGAGCAGAAGGGCAGCTCAATCGAAGCAACGATCGAGGCAAGCTCGAGGAGAGGATCGACCTCGCGTGTGCAAACAGTGGCTAGGGCAGGGGAATCAATCTCGGCGGCATTCAATTAAGCGAATGGCTCGCGATCGATTTTGGGACGAGGCGTCGACCACGTTACTGGCGGCTTGCTTGAGTAATTGAGTCGGTGAGGTAACGTTTTGTTTTCACGCAAAAGAATATTGATTTTTTTTGGTAAACCGTTGAAAATTTAAAAATAAAGTAAATTATTAAGGTAATTTATTTGTAAGTTAATCTGTTTAATTTATTGTTAGAAATGATTAAAGAAGAAAATTTAATTTTTTAACTAAAACCTAAGTTAAATAAATTTGTTAAAGAGAATTAGTTTGAAATGAAATTATTGAATCATTAAAATTACAAAATGAAAATTTGTTATTCGATTATTTCGAATATTAATAAATTGTATAAATTGTTTGTACAAGGTTAAAAATCAAGGAAATCGAGTCAAGTTTGGAAATGGATTGCAAATTAAAAGCTAAGGTGAGATTTTCTCACTCGAAGGAAAATTTTGTTTTGCAGTTTTTGATTTATTTGATTGCTATTGGATGTGATATTAGATATAGTAGGATATATCTATATATATAGCAATATATACATATTGGCATATGTATATATTGGATTGATTGATTTCCCGCCTCGTATAGCGGATGAGACCCTATTGCGCCGTTAGTAAGCGGATGATTTTTATAAAACCCATATACCGCGATATTCCACCTCGAAGTGGAATTGGTATTGTGCTAACATCTGTGGATGCAAGGAAACAGGTTGGAGGGATCCAACTGGATTCCTCACCAGTAGTTATTTATTTACAGATATTGATGTATATTCTGTTATCATATTGATATATGATGTTTGTTGTTGTGATTGACTAATTGGTGTTGTTGCATCATCGGATTCAGTTTTAAAGTTTAAAAATAACGACTTTTACTTTAAAAGGATTTTAAAGTGATTTTTGGAAGTTGACGTTTTATTTAATTTTTGAATTAATAAATAAACGTTTAAATTTTAAAGTTATAAAAGTTAAGATTTGTGAATTATAACCAAAAGGTAATTTCTTTTGAAATAAATAGTTAAGAAATTTATAAAATGGTTTTAATTGGAATTTTTGAATTATTAAAACGATGTATGTAAAAGATGTACAAGATTGATATTTATAACTTTAAAATGTTGGTATTATAAAACGAGTTTTTATAAGCGTTAAAATGAATTTTTAAGAATTTATAAATAAATGAAATTTATAAATTGTGAACTTATAAATGGAAATGATTTTGTAAAATAAAGGAATTATAAGTATTTAACTTATAATTATGGATTGTTGGTATAAGATTTGAGTTATGAATCGAATTGTTAATAAAGGAGATTTATTAAATTGAAGTTGTTAGAAAATAGAAATAGAATTTATAAACGTTGTTTTATAAATTCGAAATCAATTGGATTTGATAAATTAAATATAGAAGGTTGCTAAAGGAGATATATTCACGATTTTGAATAGCAAATTTTTATTGAAATAAAACGTGTAGAAAATAGTGAAATGTAATTAGTGAAGTATATTCACGATTTTGGACAGTGAATATATTGTTAAGTAAAATAGATATGGTTTTGGGAAAGTGATATTTGAAATAAAGTTAAACGTTTTAACGATGTTTTAAAATATATTGAATATCGAAATCATAGATTTCAACATTTATTGTTGAAATAGACGTTTTCGAGAAATATAAGGAAATGGTGGACTATAACATTGTTGTTATAGTAAATGATTTCCGAAAGGAAATGTTTTATGTAGTATTGGGATTTATATATTTATCTTAAAATCCGAATCCCTATACTAGTGATTTTGAGTCGTCGTAACGATGTTTTACGTAACATTCGTTTTGACTCAAATGATTTCCTTAAAGAATGAAATATATACTTAATATTGATTTAAGTATATCGAATATTTTCCAAGTGTTGAAAATAAATAGATTTGTGAAATACTTATTATTAAATAAGTATGGGAATGTTTTCCAAAATGAAATGAAACGTTTTTGAGATTTTATCTTCTTAAAGATAAAATGAAATTGAATATTTGAAATCGATTTGAGAAATATTTTGAAAGTATAAATTCATTATGGAATTTATAAAAGAAACGGTAAATCTGTTTAAAAATAAACGTTGATTTATTTTTGAAGTGTGGAAATTTTATATCTAGTAAAGATATTTTGGAAGATAAATAATTTGGAAAATTATTTGGAATCTGATGATGTTGCGCATCTTTATTGATAGTTAAATAACCGACTATCAATAATTACCTTGAATGGGTATTTGTTGTGAATTGAATGAATTTGAATGCCACACTAATTTTTGAATAAGCCCTCACTATTCGGGTTAGCCGGGAAAGGACCATGGGGTCGTATAACCCATTCCGAATATGTGATACGTCGTTATGAATTGCATTCGAAGACCGGTGTTGAAGACCGGATATTTTTGAAAACGGAAGGATTACCGTCGAGTTATGTTAGCACCAAAATTGGTCACTAACCTCGTAGAAGAAGATTGTGAAGAGATATAAGTGATGAAATCAAATTAAACAGAGAAGACAGTGCTAATCTAAATACAGAAAGTAAGAACACCAAATTTATAGTGGTTTAGCGTAATTGCCTACGTCCACTTTGAGGTTAAACTTTATTGATCTTCTTTATAGTTGATTACAAATACAATTCGTGAATCAAATGCTTGAATGAAGTTGTTAAGTAGAGAAGATGAGTCTTGAAAATGGCAGAGTCTCCCCGATGTTTTCTCTCCAAAAAAAGGATCCATTTCACTGTGACCCTGCCCCTCTATTTATAGGCAAAAGTGGGCTGGATTACCCAAGTGGGCTTGATAGCCGAACGCTCGAGCCCAGGCGCTGCATGCCGAACCAGGTACGCCGAACGCTTCCATGCCGAACGGTCCTTCCATGCCGAACGGTGCTTCTGATGTATGGGAAGTGTAGGATGGTTGCAGTGAAGCCGAGCGTATCTCTGTTCGAAGCTCTTGACCGATCAATGTATGTAGGTCGAATGATATCGTTACCTTGCGTAGCTGTGCATACTGAATGCCTTCTGAATGCCGAACGCTCTAGTTGCCGAGTTATCCTATCGCCGAGTGCCTCTGGATGCCGAGTACTCCGGATGCCGAGTACTCCGGATGCCGAGTACCATGGAATGCCGAACACTAGTTGACGCTGAGCATAGGTTGTTGCCGGGTACTACGCCGAGTTATCTCGATGCCGAGTGCTCTTGGATGCCGAGTACTCCGGATGCCGAGCAGTCTCGTATGCCGAGCAATCGTGATGCCGAGCGTTGGTTGATGTTGAGTGTCAGTTGACGCCGAACACTGCTGAGTACTACGCCGAACACTCCTGGACGCCGGACACTATGGATGCCGAGTACTACGCCGAGTACTCATGGATGACAGTTGCTTCGCCGAACACTCCTGGATGCCGGACACTCTCTGATGCCGAGCACTTATTGCCAAGTACTAAATGCCTGGTCAAATCCCCAGGAAACACTTGCCCCCCAAAGTGTATTGCGTGGCCGAACGTGATGCGCTTTGAATCTGGTACAATCTACCTCGGAGGTACCTCTTCAAGAATGTTAGCGAAGGAGGTGCGAGACGAACAAGGTTGGGATGCCGAACGATACGTCCGAAGCCGAGCGTACCTCGTGTGTCGAACGCTCTGGTATTGACCGGTTCTACCGGGTATAGCCTCTTCGTCTTCTACCTCCCTCTATATAACCAGGCGCCCTTCCACCATTTCATTTTACGTCTTCTTTATTATCACTCTTAGAGATTTGCAATCCTAACAGATATAAAGCCTATATAATCCATTCTCAACTTCGATCGTCGAATTAGGTATCCTTCCTCTAACAATTGCACTACTTCCATTTTAGGTTCATCTTATGGAAATAGAGTATTTCCTTTAGTTGTAAACGCGTGGCTAGTAGGAGTGGTTCGCTCGTTTTGAGTTTTCTAGTTGGGGCTAGCTCCTCCGTGCCGAACGACAGAAAGGTAGATGGGGTGTTTGAACGGCGTAGTCTTTGCCGGGCGATCCGTCTCTGTCGTTCGGCGTGGATGGAGAAGGTGTAGGGTGGAGTTGAAATTGTGGCGGAGCATCACTTTTAGTCGAACGATGACTTTAGCCGATCAATACAATTGATACGCTGAACATTGACTTTAACCGAACAATACAAATGACATGCCGAACACTGACTTTAGCCGAACAATACAACTGACATGCCGAACGATGACTTTAGCCGAACAATACAATTGACACGCCGAACATTGATTTTAGCCGAACAATATAACTGACACGCCGAACGATGACTTTAGCCGAACAATACAATTGACACGCCGAACATTGACTTTAGCCGAACAATACAAATGACATGCCGAACACTGACTTTAGCCGAACAATACAACTGACATGCCGAACGATGACTTTAGCCGAACAATACAATTGACACGCCGAACATTGATTTTAGCCGAACAATATAACTGACACGCCGAACGATGACTTTAGCCGAACAATACAATTGACACGCCGAACATTGACTTTAGCCGAACAACACTTAGGTCGAACCAGTACCTTAGTCAAACAAAGCAATTGCCGGACAATTATTGGACCGGATAATGTCTTTAGCCGGACAATACAAATGCCGAACAACATTAAAAATGCCGAACAGTATAAATGTCTAACTACACTTAAGCCGGTTACTTTAGAAATCATCTGTCTTCTGAATCTGGGACTGTAATCACCTCAAGGCGAGCTTTCTGAGACGGTCAGCGATGACGGTCTTTGAAGACGATGATTCGAAGCTAAATATTACATCTTTAGAACCTTTAGATTCTTATTGCCTGCACACAATTGCTTGCACTAGTTAACACACCACATGGGGGAAAAATCGTGTTGCTAATTCTAACGTTCAACGTTTTTTAAGTATAGCTTTCTCAAGCATTTAGCCAGGTTCATTATTTATTCGGGATGTCGCGAAAATCTAGTTCTGCTACCATATCTGACAGGCCTGGGCCATCAGCAAGGCAAGGAGCCGCTGATACTTCTAACCCGTCAACTTCTCCTGCTCATAACTTGGCGCCCGACGCTCTGGAGGCAACCATCTTACTAGACAATCCGATCGATTCTCAAGCCTCGAAGATCAACGAAGCTTCTCTGCGACGGATATGTTCTATTCACGGGATTCCTTTTGCCGACGTGTTAGTTCCTTCAAGACACGATCGCCCTCATCTGCCCCCAGTCGGGTACACTACCTGCAACAAGTTTATGTGTTGGATGGGCAGCGTGCCTCCATTCAACTTATTTCTCCAGGATGTACTGCAGTACATAGACATAGCTCCGTCGCAGCTGCACCCGAATGGCCATGCATTTCTGTACGGGACTTATCTACTTTTCATGGCTGTCTTCTCCAGACCTCCAACCCCTGGTGATATCAGATACATTTATATGTTCAAGAGACGGAAAGACAGTCCTTCCTTTATGTTTCTCGAGCCATACCACAAGTGCCAGATCTTGACAGGGGCATGTAGCAAATTCGCCCTGTACAAACAGGAATGGTTCTATGTGCGCTGCCCGTTTGGTTTTTCTAGGAGATGGGTTGAAGGCAGTAAGTCTCTCTGCTGAATCGTTACTCGTATTTAATTTGGAGTCGTGCTTTTCCTAACTCTTCATTTCATCTTTTCAGGTATCAACCCGCGTCCGGAAGGCCGAGGATATTCTGAGGCTGTTGAAGCCATTAGAGCTCTTCCTGTTGAGGATCGAGACATCCGGACTATCATTTCAAATGAATCGTTGTCGGGGTTCGGCTTGCTAGCCCCTGGTCGTCGGATCAGCCTTCCAGAAGGTGTTACAATTCCCAAACCTCCATCTGGTAAAGGGAAAAAACTTGCCGGACCATCGTCGCGTCGCGCTCCCGACACGCACGAAGAAGGTGAGCGTAGAGAAAATGATGCTCCCGAGACTCAGGGCGAGAACGTGGGTCCCGCTTGGAATCCGGCAATCGAAGTTCAGGATATCGAGACATCATCCTCCCCTTCGAAGGGAAAGAAGAAGTTGAAATATACGGTTCAAAAGGAGAAAGTTGGTGGCACCTCAAAAGTTACGCCTACCCCTCCTGAGAAAGAGGCTTCTTCGTAGCATCTGGAAAGTTCCTTGAGGGGTCTATCGAACCTTTCTATTTCCGAAGACATACTTAATTACGGGTTCGATGATCCTGAAGCTCTCAAATTCTCTTCGCCCGCTAGAGGCAATGTAGGAGTTCAACTCTCGGCTCAAGGAGACAATACTCCGATTAGCAAAGATAAACGAACGGGTCCGTCGGGGGGAATACTAGGACACACACGCACATGCGCATTTCATAATATACTTCAAGTCTTTTTAATTCGTGAATTCTCCTTAACTCGTTGTTATCTCAATTCTTTGCAGGTGATATGGGCCGCTCACACGGACTTGATCGCCTTCAGGGGTCTTCTATATTCCATCACTCCGGACGAGATTCCGGTTCAGGCAGACGCAGGGACCGAGGTGATTATGAAGATAGGGACAATCGTCCTCGCGAGTCGTCTCACCGCAAGAAAGCACACTATCAATCTTCCCAGTCCCGCGATCTTCCTCCTCCAACTGAGCCGGATAAAGATAAGTCTTTGCAGAAGGGTTATCAGTCTGATGCTCCTCGAGAACAACATTCCAGTTCATCGAGTACGAGGCAAGTTCGAGAGCAACGTAAAAGAACGGAATTCTCTAAGCCTCCTCCTCCTATTCCTGCCGTGGACCCAACTGTTGCGGAAAAGATGGTCGACCTTAAGGCCAAGTTTCCGAAAGTCTGTTTTGACGGTTTGAAATTCCTCCCAGCCATCCATCACATTCCTGGGCACGTGAAGCAAAGTGCCATTGCCTGCAACAATGACGTCTATGTTCAACATGACGCATTCGTGCACTTGGTGGAGAAGATCTCGGAAGTATCTGTCGAGCGTCAACACGAGATTGATCGTCTGAATCTGGAGGCTGACAGCGATAAGAAAATCATCAAACTCCAAGATGAAGAGCTCGCTTCGTATAATTCAAAGCTAGAAGCCGCTGAACAAGGTGCGAAAGATACTACGGAGGCAGTTGCTCGCTTAGAGGTGGCTCACAAAAAGGAGCTTGACGAAGCAGTTCAGCGCAGCGGCGCCCTTGCCCTAGAAAAAGACTCTGTCCAAAAAGAAAGGGACGCGCTCGCTACTCAAGTCAAAGAGCTGAAAGAACAACTCTCCAAGGAGAAAGAAGACAAAATAGCTGCTCAGGAAGAATCACAGCGATATTGTGATGAGATTGTTGCCACCCGACTCCTGAAGACAAGGCTCGACGACGAACTTGCCGGGGTCGAGAAAATGAAGGATGAGGCCCGTGAGGAGGGCAAAAGAATGGCTGTGGAGGAGCTTGATTCTCGCTTGGAGGCGGCCGCAGAGGCCGGCAGGGAAGAGGTCAAAAGTATGTTTGACCCGTTGATCGCCGAGTACGGAGCCCGCGTCCTTATGCACCGCGACCTAACATTCTTGGGCGATGGCTACCTCGAATCCCTGGCCGAGGCATGGGAAACTCTGATAAAGATCAGGAAGGTTGAGTCAGGCTCCGAAGAGGTTGACGAGGATGCATTGGTGAAGGAGTTCCTGAGGGGGAATGAGCCATCGGATTTATCCGCAGCATTGACACTTTTTAGCAAAGGCTCTTCCCCTTCGAAAGAGAAGAACGATGAAGCTGGCCCGTCATGGGCCGACACTACTACTCCTCACATCGCCGCTCCTTATGCTGCTCAATCTGCCGGTCGGTCGACGCTTGATCCGTTTGAGCCGCATGCCAGTTATGATCCCGAAGATCTCGGGCTTGGCGTTCATGTGCTGTCCCCTATCTTGGAGGGTGAAACCCCACGCGCCACCGATAGCCAACCGGATCCTGGTAGGAAATTCTTCTTTCTCTAGAAGTTGAAGAGATACCGTCATTTTTAAGCAATGGTCATTCGTTCTAACGCCCATTTCTTATATTTTCATGTAGGTTGTTCTGACATCGAGCCAACTCCGAGGAGCGATGACGCCAAGGAGGAAGCAGAGAAAACAAGCGACGTCGCTCACGCAGGAGTAACTCCCGGTCCAGACGCTCAAGTGATCGGGACGCTTGATGATGACAAACTTGATACTTCGTCTCCCGCCGAAGGGAGCGATGAAATTGAAATCACTGGCGCCTCCGAGCATACTTCAGATA